>CM066033.1:250871230-252240140 GCA_033557465.1 Ichthyophis bannanicus
ATATGACACATACGTTAATACTTACAGGGAACATGGGCAATGGAGGGTTAAGTGGCTTGCCCAAGACCACAAGGAGTGCCTATAGGACTAGAAATCCCAGTCCCTCCGGCCTGAGATTGCTGTCCCCAGGTGGGACTTGAACCCCTGGCCCTCCGGCTTGAAGTACCTTGTCCTAACCACTAGACCACTCCTCCCTCTATAGAGTCTAGGGAAGCATGAGTAAGAAACCAAGAGATACTTTGAATATGACTAAGTAGTAAGGAATAGTCTGCAGTCTTGGGCTCTGAAAGAAAAGGAGTCAAAAGATATAATTTCTTTGTGACCTCCTGAAGAGATAGACTCATATAAAAAATATATGAGAGAATCCTTGCTGACAGCATGGATGTCTGGAAGGTTTGATGTCCAAAGGCATCTAGTGTCCTAGACTCACGACCTGGTGGGTAAGGAGAGTGCTTCTTCTTACTTTTCACCTTCCTCATTGCTGATTCCACCAAAACGGAATAATGGGGAAGTTGAGTCTTTTGAAACCCTGGAGAGGGGGGCACCTGATACAGAAGATCAGTTGCTCTAGAAGGTGAGGGTACCTTTAAAGGTGCTTCCCACATTCTTAGAAGAAGATCCTGCAAGGAATGATGTAAAGGAAGCATTATGTTTTCCTTTTCTTCAGTAGAAACAGAGCCTTGTGTAGGATCATGGCCAGGGATAGGAATAGCAAGAGATCTTGCCATATCCAGGAGGAAATTCTGAAAAGAAGGATCTCCAAAGAGAACCGTCCCTGGACAGGCTAGACCTAAAGAACTAGCCTGGGCACCAGAGGATCTACTTGAGTATATAGGAATATAAGATCCTGCACGGTGCAAAAAAGGATCCTTAAGGGATGGATGCTGGTACTGGAGGTCAGGACCTGTGACAGTCAGTACTGCATCGTCCATGCCAGGTATCGACTCCAAACTTGGTATAGAAAGGAGCGACCCTGGTGAAAGAAGCATGGAAGGAGCTGGCCCCGATGCTACTGCAGATACCGGTACCGATACCGATACCAGTAGCACTGTCGGAATCGAAGGCGACACCGGAGCAGTCATCGGTGGCAGCTCAATCGGTACCGAGGTAACCGAACGCCTTTGGTAATCACCCTCGGTACCGAGCATCCGGTACCGGTAATTATCGGTACCGAGACATGTCGGTACCCAGTCTTCCAGACTAGAGATCGATTCCAGACTCGGCATCGAAGGAAGCGAGTCTATCGATGCATGTCTAGAGGGTACCGACGTCGGTGGTAGTATCAGCGTTGATGCCGATACTGGAAAGTCAATCTGGAGCGTATCCACCGGTCCCGAAGGTACCGAGAAAGCCAGATGACGATCCCTGGTGAGGAGTGAAACGTCCAACACCAGTGCCGATGCCGGGGTATCGGTACCGCTCGAAGCGGATGCCACCACCGAGCATGGCTCAGGTATGTTCTGTGAGGGGTGAGCCCCAGGAACAACCTGAAACCCCTCATAGGCTTTAGAGGCCGAAGACTCCCGCCGGGGTTTTGAAGCCAATAGACCCTCGAGGGCAAGGCCGGAGCCGTCTTCATGCTGTGCATGAGACCTACCACTCGAGGGTTGGCTAGTCTTAACAGACTGTTTGTGGGTTACCTGATCCTGTGTAGAAGAAGAAACGGTCGGTGCCCTGACACTGGAAGGGAACCTGGTATCGAGGGAAACTCGATGTTGAAAATCTCTTCTCACAATACTGTGGCCCGAGGGCTCCGAAGGAAAACTGTCAGGACCCAAACAGGTTAGACACCAGTTTTTGGAGTCTAAAAATAAAGCTGTACCGCCACAGCTTAAACATATCTTAGAGAAAGAGGCTGGCGGTTCCATGAGGGACATGGACAGGCCTAGAAGGCCTAAAAAGATTTAAGACAAAAAACTGAGGGAAAATATTCCCTGAATTTCAGAAAAAGAAAAAAGAAACACCGGCGGTACCGGTGGAGTCGGGGAGACAGCTGCGACCACAAGAAAACAAAAGAATTAAAGAAGAATTTTCTGCGGTGACAGGAGGACATCCTGCCGGCTCCGCGGAAAAACGAAAACTGAGGAGAGACAGTTGGAAAGGCGTGAAGGCAGCACGCAGGCGCTGAGGGATGCTCCCAAAAGCTTTCTGATTGGACGCTGGGGAGCGTTCCCGCGCAGGCTCCGTCAGTACCGATGTACCCATATGTGAAGACTCATTCCTGCTTGTTCCTGGAGATCACCTGTTACAGGTGAGTAACTATGCTTTCTCCAGGACCAAGCAGGAAGTCAGTCCTCACATATGGGACTCCCCAGCTCCAGGCTACCGTGAACCCAGAGCTGAAAAAATGGCTCCCTCTCAAGAGCCTCAGCATCCGTGATAAGAATTTTCTCTGAGAACGCACCCCGTACGGTAGCCCAACACAAGGGCCGGAGGGTAGGAGTTGCCTAAACCTCAAAGAGATTACTGAGTACCGCCTGGCCGAAAACACTGTCCTGCCGGGACTTCCTCTCCAGGCAGTAATGGGCTGCAAATGTCTGGCTTGAAGACCAAGTTGTGGCCCGGAAGATGTCTGCCAACTGAACAGAGCGGAGATGAGCTACTGACGCGACCTTCACCCTGACAAGGTGAGCCGTGACCCGACCCTACAAGGGGAGGTCGGCTGCCCTACGCCCAGGCGATACAATCTGCTACCCAAGTGGACAACGTATGCTTGGAGACAGGTAATCCCATCCTATTAGGGTCAAAGGAGACGAAGAGCTGAGTAGCACTTTGATGCTCCCGCGTACGTTCTATTCAAAAGGACAACGCCCTCTTACAGTCCAGGGTATGCAAGACTGTCTCAGCCCAACTGGCATGCGGCCTGGGAAAGAAGGTCAGAAGAACCACCTCCTGATTGAGGTGGAAAGAGGAGACCACTTTTGGGAGGAACTTGGGATGGGTCCGTAGGACCACCCTGTTCCTATAGAACCGTGTGTACGGTCTATCAGAAACCAGAGCTTGTAGCTCGCTCACACATCTGGCCGATGTAAGAGCCATCAGGAAGAGTGCTTTTCAAGAGAGGAAGCACAAATGGCAAGTAGCCATTGGCTCAAACGGTGGACGAGTAAGCTGTGGCAAGACCACATTCAAATCCCACTTAGTCGCCGGTGGACGAACTGGAGGCTTGAGTAGAAGCAGACCTCTGAGAAATCTGGACACCAAGTGGTGAACCGACAGAAACTGTCCCTCCACCGGTGAGTGGTGCTCTGACAAAGCACTGAGGTGGACCCGAACAGAGTTAGACTTAAGGCCTAGGTCTGAAAGGTGAAACAGATATTGCAGTACTACTGGCACAAGGCAAGATAAAGGATCTTTATTGCGCTGAGCACACCATACCGTAAACCTACGCCACTTGAGGGCATAGAACTTCCTGGCGGACTGCCTCCTAGAGGCCAAGACCACCTCCTCCACCTCCTTAGGTAGACATAAGGGAGTTAGAACTATCCTTTCAGCAGCCAGGCCATCAGATTGAGGGACCTGAGATTGGAGTGCAGAAGGGAACCCTGGCTCTTGAGACAGGAGATCGTGTTGCAGCCCCAGAGGGAACGGAGCTTCCACCGCCAACTGCAGAAGAAGTGGAAACCACGGTTGCCTCGGCCATCTGGGGACTACCAGAATCACCAAGGCCTTGTCCCGGAGGATCTTGAACAGAGTTCGGGCCACCAGGGGCGTGGGAGGAAACGCATACAGGAGGCCCGTAGACCAAGAGATTAGGAAAGCATCTGCTGTCATCCTCAGCGGATGCGGTTGTCTGGAGCAAAACCTGGGCAGCTGACGGTTTAGTGGATTTGCAAAGAGATCGATGGATGGAAGTCCCCATCAGAGGAAGATCTGCTGGACCACCAACGGATGCAACTGCCATTCGTGGGGCTGGAGAATCCTGCTTAGCTTGTCTGCTAGGAGGTTTTCCTGACCAGGCAGATAAACTGCTTTGAGAAATATGCCTTGTTTGACTGCAAAAGAGCAAAGGTCCCGTGCATCCTGACATAGGAGCCTGGATCCTGTGCCCCCTTGTTTGTTCACGTAGAACATTGCTACCTGATTGTCCGTCTGAACTAGGACAGACTGTTGAGAGAGAGAGCATGGCAGAAGGTTTGCAGAACTAAGCGAATTACTCGCAGCTCTAAAAGGTTGATCTGCTGTGTGGCCTTCTGAGGGGACCACACGCCTTGAGTGCACATGCCCTGGCAATGTGCACCCCAGCCATTTAAGGATGCGTCTGTCGTCAGCACCCTGGTGTGTGCTGGAGCTTGAAATGGTACACCTCTGAGCAGGTTTGGTAGATGTAGCCACCACTGTAAGGAGTTCAGAAGCCGTCGGGACAACTTTACTCTGTCTCGAAGGTCGCCAGTGGCTTGTGTCCACTGATCTCTGAGGCACCAATGAGCAGCCCGCATATGCAGATGGGCATTCGGAGTGACATATACCGTGGATGCCATGTGGCCCAGAAGCCACAGGTAGTGCATGGCGGAAACCTGAGAATTGCTTTGGAACTGGTTAGCCAACTCCATCAATCTGTGGGCCCTGTCTTCGGGCAAGAAAGCTCTTCCCTGAAGGGTGTCTAGTCTCACCCCTATAAACTCTAGGTTCTGAGAGGGGAGCAAAGTGGACTTTACATAGTTTATGACAAAGCCCAGATGCTGAAGAAGATGGACAGTGCAAAGAGTGGCCTGTCGGGCCTCCTAGTATGACTGGCCCCTGATTAGCCAGTCGTCCAGGTACGGGAAGACAAAAATCCCCTGATTTCTGAGAAAAGCCACCACCACCGCCAGGCATTTGGTGAAAACCTTGGGGGCAGAGGTCAGGCCAAAGGGAAGTACCCTGTACTGAAAATGGTTTCCTCCCACCACAAATCTGAGATATTGTCATTGGTCTGGATGGATGAGGATGTGAGTATAAGCATCCTTTAGGTCTAAGGAGTATAGCCAGTCTCCCTGCTGGAGTAGGGCAGCAGAATCCCAAGGGTAAGCATCTTGAACTTTTCCCTCTCCAGAAACTTGTTCACATTTCACAAGTCTCGGATAGGTCTGAGGCCTCCTGTTCTCTTTGGTACTAGGAAGTACCTGGAGTAGAAACCTTGCCCTTCCTGGTGGTGTTCACGTAGAACATTGCTACCTGATTGTCCGTCTGAACTAGGACAGACTGTTGAGAGAGAGTATGGCAGAAGGTTTCCAGGTGGTGTGGCACCGGTTCCACTGCCTGTTCCTTTAAAAGACTTGCCAACTCCTGAAGGACGAGTTTCCTGTGTAGAGGGAGTCTTGGAGGCTCCCCTGGATAGTAGGGAGGTGGTAGTTGGTGGAAATGGAGCATATAGCCCTTCTGGATTATGCTCAGTACCCAGGTGTCCCCTGTGATGGCTGGCCACCTGTAGGCATACAAGATCAGACGACCCCCTGTGCTGAGTGGAGCCACCGGCGGAGGAGAGGCTATGGTGTGGAAGTCAAAACCCTGCTCTCTGTTGTGCAGGAGCCAGAGCTGGTGGCTTGGGGGTTTTCTGCCTACGGGGCCCATGCCCCTGCCCCTGGCCCATGGCTTGCTGGCCCTGTTGGGGAGCTGGAGAGGCCTGATACTGAGAGTAGCTTTTGTAGGCAGCACCCTTCCTTGGGAAAAAGGGCTTCTTTCCCGAGCCCTACTTTTTATGAGAAGGGGCAGAAGTCTTTCTGGACAGTCTTGTCCTGGTGAGAGTCTCGGTCTCGATTTCTGCAGCCTTCTCAGTCATGAGTTTGCCGAATAGGTTGTCACCTCGGCAGGGGACATCGACCAACTTGCCCTATACCCATGACTCCAGGTCTGACGACTGTAGCCAAGCTTGACGTTGGGCACCGATGCGGGCCGTGGCTACCCGGGCTGAAGCCTCGAAGCCGTCATAGGCTGCTCGAGATATAAACTTTGAGTACTCCCGGATCCCTGAAGACAAGACTTTGAACCCTCTGCAAGGGTTCCTCGGAGAGGCCAGCCGAGAACCCGGCAATCTCCTTTGTCAGGTCCCGTAAGTACATGCCCATGTACAGCTGGTATGTCTGGACACGGCAAGAGAGCATAGAGCTCTGGAAGCACTTTCTACCGAGGGCATCCATGTTACGGGCCTCCCGGCCAGGAGGCATCAAGGAATGTATCTTCTGACTTTTCAGCCTGTGCATGAGCGATTCCACAAACATGGAGTTGTGCAGTAGCTGCGCCTTTTGGAACCCAGGGCTCTTACGGACTCGATAAATGGAATCGACCCGCTTACTCAGAACCAGTGCCGAGGCCAGTGCTTCCCACATAGGAAGAGCAGCTGTTCCAGCATCGGAGGAACCGGAACAGTAAAGGCTTCCTTCAGAGGAAAATCATACTGGAGGGCATCGAGCTCTTCGGCTCGAGGCTCCCCCTCGGCGTCCGCTGGGAATGCCAAAGCCTTGGCCATGTCTCTGATGAAATCTGAGAACCGGGTATCCTCCAGGGGGGACCTTCTCCGAGGCTCTGAATCCAGGGAGTCCGACGGGACGCACAGGGTCCGGAAGGTGTCAGGAGACTCCTTGACCTCCGTCTCCCACCCCGACTCCTCCTCCGAGGAGTCGAGTGGCTCCGACCGTGTGGGCCTCGATGCCACCCGCCCCGACGCTGAGGGCACTGGTGTCGAAGACCTCTGCCCCGAACGGGAGGTCAAGGGAGACCATGGCTGAGGATCGACTCGAGACTTGATTGACTCGAGGATCAGCTCGGCCTCCGGTGGTCAGGGCAGATGCACCGGTCATACCGGAGATCAGTACCCGCTGCTGCTCCATGAAGGCAGCCAGGCTGCTCTCCAGGTCCGTCAGCCTGAGTACAAGCTCAGGAGACTCCGCAGCCCCCGACCCGGGCCCCAACGGCGTCGGACTCAACGTCGGTTCTCCGGGGGAGAGTCCACGAGGACAACAGAAGTTGCCTGACTCGGGAACTCCGGCTCCAGGCGAGGTTGCTTGGTCGGCGACTCCGAGAGCCCGGGGCGGCGGTCAGGGCTGCGCGGCCTGGCCCTCGAGGATCCAGGTGCCTCCCCTTGACACCATCCTCATGAGCTTCTTCTTCCTTTTGTGCTCCAAGGGGGGAGACCCCCTCTCAGAGGACCCACGACACTGCTTGGGGTCAGTTTTATTTTATTTTATTTATTTTATTTAGCTGTATTTATATCCCGCTTTTCACCGGGTCAAAGCGGCGTTACATTAAGGGGTGGGGGAATTAAGTATACGGGCGGGGCCATCACCGGGGAGGCAACATTGATGATTTTGACATAGGACAGACTTTGGACATGAGACAGACGTTGGACATGGACAGGTTAGTATAGCTTATGATCAGTGGTTCATGGTGGGCTAGATCAGGGGTTGGTGCGCTTTTCGGTGGGAGTCGTGTTGAAGTGTTCCTGGAAAAGGATGGTTTTTAGCTGTTTTCTGAAAGATGGCAGGTCAGACTCCCGAGATGTCGAGGCTTCTAATTCCGGGCCCGGTCGGAGGCAGACTCCGAAAAAATTCTTTCACGTTGATGCTGATGGCTCCAAAGCACCTTCAACGACATCTTGCCGCACGGGCCACAGACCAGCGGGTCATGGTCGGGCCCAAGGCATCGGAGGCAGCAGTCGTGTGTGTCGGTGAGAGACGTAAGTTTCTTACACCGATCACATTTTTTGAACCCGCTGGCAGCCATCGCGGGAAAAAGGGCCCCTGCAAGGTCAAAAGACCGGGCTGCCAGTGAAAATAACTGAAAAAGCACGAACGCTAGTCACAAAGGACAAAAACCTAAAAAGTAGTTCCGGATGCAATACCAGTGCACCGAGCCCAGGCGGGAAGGGGAACTGCCGTCGAACCGGATAAAGAAATGCGAAATTGCCGAAAAAAATCAACTTTTTCCCGGGTGACATGAACTACGTCCATTGGGCTCCGCGGAAAAAGAAAGACTGAGCAAGATGGCGGGAAGGGGACTGCGCATGCGTGCTGCATTCCCAAAGGCTTTCTTTGAAAGCTGGGGAAATGCTCCGCACGAGGGCTCCATCAGCGCCAACGTCACCCTTATGTGAGGACTGACTTCCTGCTTGGTCCTGGAGAATTGATCAAATATCATACTGGCTAAAAGGGAGAGAGGGGCAATACAAGAAAATATGGGGCGTATACATAAAGAGCCTGGAGGGGACCACACCTCAGGAGGACGAGAAGGGAGCATCAGAGGGGGAGTAAAAGGGGCTGCAACTGTGAGCACAATAAGAGCCGCATTAGTTATAAGTTATATGTATAAGGTAGTGGGAGTTGTGGGAGTTTGATATGGTATTGGAATGCATTTGATTGGACACTGTGTTAACTGCGAATTCTGAATATGTAACTTGTATATTTGAGGAGGAACTGTGATGAGAGTCTTAAGTCAGGCAACTTTTGAGGTATGGTAGAGGAAGAGGGTAAGGAGGGAGAAAGCTATGGACTACTATGGAGAAGAAGAATGATGATGTATTGATGTAATGAAGGTGGGGATGGTGACAGGGGAGAGGTGAATACGAAGAGTGATGCAATGGTGATCAATGTATACAATATGGAAGTGTTGAGCTGCCTGTATATGCTTATTCCACAACCAATAAAAACAAGTTTATTAAAAAGAAAAAGAAAAACAAATGGCTTTACATTGGCCATTCTCCAATCTTCAGGTACTACAGGCAATTTTAATAATAATTCACAGGTTACTAATAGTAGGTCTGCAATCTCATATTTCAGTTCTTTCAGCACCCTCTGATGTATACCTGCCAATCTGTTAGCTATAATATCAGGGGCCTGCCATCTGTTTGCTATAACATCAACAAAAAGGGTTAATAGAGAAACTGTGTGAATAAGTTCAGCACAGTTGTCTTTGACCTTCAAGGACAGATTCAGACATTTAAGAACATAGTGCACTGAAGAAAGCAGGAATGCAGGGGAGGCGATCACTGAAATGTAACACTAGGTAGCAGGATGTGAGTTAATTAAAAAGAAACATTTTGCAGAAAGAAATAATACAGATATGATGTCTGGGAAGAAAAACTACAAAGTAGTTAGTGAAGAAATATAGAGATAACAATATATGTGCGTTCGCAGGTGTACATGCAGGAAGGCCAATAAAGGAAGTAAGAGAAGAACTGTATGGAGGGAAGTAGTAGGAACAGATCACGGAGGTGGGCTGTATCGACCTCTCTTTCTTGTTTCTCTTTCTTGTTCAGTAAGCTTATGCTATCTCCTTCCTAGGTACAATTAGGTATTATACTCACATCTCTATAATAAAGATTTCTTATTGAGCTCTGCAATAGTTGTTTGGTACGCTTATTAACATGTGTATGTGTGCCGGGGGGGGGGGGGGGGGAGGATATAGCAAGGGAAGGCTATCTCGGGTAATTCTCCAACACTTTGGAGTCACTACGTGAGTGTCCAAAGGAGTGTCGCTCCGAACCTGAGCGGAAGGTAGCCGATAAAATATTGGCGAGCCAGCCAGGAGTCCTGCCCATGAGGAGGTGTTACAGTGCACGGTGGCATATCTCTGCAGAAGTCCAGGACTGGCAAAGACACTGCATGAGGTAAGATACATTTATGTTAACCGCTTAATGCGCTGTTTCTCATTATTTTGCAATATATCCTTTGCTAGTGCTGTTAGTAATTTGCTTAATTTATTGTGTAGGATCCTTAAGAAAGAGAAACCTATAGGTTGTTAAAAATGCAAGTCTCTCCTGAGCGTACTCCTCTATTGATATTATGTGATTGTTATCCAGCTAATCAAGGAAAATTGAAGAAATATTGTCAGAAATGGTACAAGCACACCAAGGGACTACCCCACCTTTAGCTAAAGAGTGATTCCTGGGCACCAGAATATAGGATGCAGGATGAAAAGTAGATAGAGGAATCTAAGAAGAGTGAGAAGTCTAAGAAAAAGCATAGAGACATGATAAAAACCTGGGAAAATATGATTGTAACTGCAGAAAGGACCATAAATCTGCCAGCATACCAGTGTGTTCAAGAAATCTTGAGTGCACCCTTAATTGCCCGGGAATTCAAGGATCCTGAATGTAATCCACCAGAAAAAGGAGCAAAAACAGAAAGACTTAATGAGTCTAGTTAAGAATTGTATCAGCAGGATAGTGCTGAAGTAACAGGACGGTACAGTACAGAGCAGGGATACCAGATGAATATGACCCCCTAATGAATATGTAGCATGGAAGGAAGGCTCCTGGGCATTTGCGTCTAGATAGACAGACAATTTAGTGGGATGGACAGAGTCCTCCCAGCCACAAGGTCATCCATGGCCACGGGAGGGATCAAATGAGACATGGGCAATGGATTTAGCAAGGAGATGTAAAATAGGAAGTTTTGGAGACCCCCGTTGGGATTATACTGTAGTTATATGGGACAAGGGTTAGTGATCTGGCAGAAATATGAGAAAAGGGGATCTAAACCGCTGTTTCAGAACCCCCTATTACATACTGCGGGACAAGGAGGAGCACTTCCAGTAAGCAGATATGTGCCATAGAGTTTTATGGATATCTGTTCTGAGAAAAGTGTGTGCTGAAACTTCACTGAATTGGGTGCAAGCTTTGCCTTTAGCTCTCTTTTCTTTACAAAACTCATCACTGAAGAAACATTCACTAACCCCATTTCAGTTGCTTACAGGAAGGAGATGCAGATTGCCATTGATTAATCCAGAGGATGGCAAGGTTCCAGATGATTTGAACACTTATCTTACAGCATTGCATACCTCCTTGCAGTTAACTGATCAAAATGTCAGTAGGCCAGACTCAAGGACAGCATTACATATTACATCGATAGTGAAGTACAAAGCAGGAGATTTGGTATATAAGAGGGTTAAACTTCGGACTGGTTGGACACAGCCCTATTTTGAAGGATCATTTAGAGTATAGCACAGTTATTTACCTGTAACAGGTGATCTCTGGGAACAGCAGGAATAAGTCTTCACATATGGGTACGTCGGTACCGACGGAGCCTGCGCGGGAACGCTCCGCAGCGTCCTATCAGAAAGATTTTGGGAGCATCCCACAGCACCTGCGTGCTGCCTTCCCGCCTCTCCTCAGTTGAGTTTTATAGCTGAGACAAAGAGGGAGAGAGAGGGAAAGGAAGAGAGATAGAGAGAGAGAGACAACTCCTAGGGGAAGTGGGTGGGTTGTGAAGACTTATTCCTGCTGTTCCCAGAGATCACCTGTTACAGGTAAGTAACTGTGCTATCTCCAGGAACAAGCAGGAATGAGTCTTCACATATGGGGACTCCCTAGCTTTTGATGCCAGGGAGAGAGCCCATAAGTTGTGTGTCCCTGGGACAGGGCTGCACTTCCCCACCTGGATCTCTGGCATCCCCTGAGGGATGGTGGGTAGGAGTTGATAAAGTATGGAACAGGTGTTTGAGAACAGCCTGACCAAACAAGGCATCCCGGCGGGAGTCCTTGTCCAAACAGTAATGGGCTGTGAAGGTATGAACCGAGGCCCAAGTGGCTGCTCGACAGATGTCATCGATAGACACAGAGTTCAGGTGAGCCATTGAGGCTGCCATGGCTCTCACATTGTGAGCTGTGACATGGCCCTCCAGAGAAATGTTCTTGCTCTGATAGGCGAAAGAAATACATTGGGCAATCCAGTTGGAAAGTATTCTCTTGGAGACTGGTTGTCACAAATGAGAAGGATCAAAAGCAACAAAGAGTTGAGAAGACTTTCTATGTTGTTGTGTCCTCTGTAAGTAAAAAGCTAGAGCTCTTTTACAGTCCAGGGTATGAAGATTCCTCTCTGCACTTGATGCATGAGGCCCTGGAAAAAAGACAGGTAGGTAGACCTCTTGGTTGAGGTGAAAAGGCGAGACCACCTTAGGCATAAAGTGTGGATTAGTCCTAAGGACCACCTTGTCATGATGGAACCTTGTATAAGGTGGATTAGCTACTAGTGCTTGCAATTCACTGATGCGGCGTGCTGATGTGATTGCAATGAGAAAGATAACCTTCCAAGAAAGGTATTTCAAGGAGGTAGTAGCTAAAGGTTCAAAAGGCGGCTTCATAAGCTGACCAAGAACCAAATTTAAGTCCCATGCCACCGGGGTGGTCTAATGGGAGGCTTTGTTAAAAGGAGGCCTCTCATGAACCTTGCTACAAGGGGATGAGAGGAAACAGGTTGTCCATTTAGAGGCTTGAGGGAAGCTGCAATAGCACTCAGATGGACTCTTACTGAATTTGTCTTAAGGCCTGCATTAGACAGATGCAGGAGATACTCCAGCAACGATTCCAGAGGTATTGAACGGGGGTTAAGACCCTTTCCAGAACACCAGATGGTAAACCTTTTCCACTTGAAGGCGTAAGAACGTCTAGTGGAAGGTTTTCTGGAAGCATAAAGAACATCTTTCACTTGTTGAGAAAGAGGAAGATCCTGGAGATCTAGGCCTTCAGCAACCAAGCCCTGAGATGCAGAGACTGGGGATTGGGGTGCCACAACTTTCCATCCTCCTGAGAGAGGAGGTCTGGAGCAGACCCTAACTCTAGGGAGGGAGCTTGAGAGAGATGTAGAAGCAGAGGGTACCACACTTGCCATGGCCAATGTGGAGCTATGAGAATCATGTGGCCTCTGTCTCTCTGAAGCTTGAATAGGGTTTTGGGAATTAGGGGAATGGGTGGAAAGGCATACAGGAAGTTTTGACCCCAATGGAGGAGGAAAGCATCCCTTGCCTGAGCCCCCTGAGCCGGAGTTCTGGAACAGAACCAGGGAAGTTTGGCATTCCACGGACTTGCAAAGAGGTCTATGTCCGGGGTTCCCCAAATTTGAAAAATCTTGGATACCTGGTCCATATGTAGGGACCACTCGTGTGGAAGCAGAACTCGACTGAGTCTGTCTGCCCAAGAGTTTTGAGCACTTGGAAGATAGACTGCCAGAAGACGAATGTGATGTCTATGGCGAGGGCCCACAGTCGCAGAGCTTCGTTGCAAAGCGACAGAGAGCCAGTTCCTTCCTGCTTGTTTATATAGAACATGGCTACCTGATTATCCGTGTGGACAAGGACTGTCTTGTGGCTGAGCAGTGTGTGGAAAACTCGCAGAGCAAGGAAGATTGCTCTGAGTTCTAAGAGATCGATATGTAGACAAGTCTACTGTGGGGACCAGATGCCCTGGGTGGAGAGGTCCTGAAGATGAGCTCCCCAGCCCATTGGAGAAGCATCTGTTGTAAGAGTTGCCTGGGGTAGAGGCTGTTGAAAAGGACACCCCAGCAACAGGTTCTGAGGGGACTTCCACCACTGGAGGGACAAAATGAGGCGACTTGTGTTTGCTATTTTGTCTGACAGGCAGCCTAATGCCTGGGTCCATTGGGTGGATAAAGTCCACTGAGCTGCTCTCATGTGAAGGCGAGCATATGGTACCACATGAACGGTGGATGCCATGTGGCCTAGCAACTAACATTTCTCGAGCAGTTAGAAGGGGTTTTGACTCTGCTTGAGAAGCTAACAGCATCAAGCGAAGGCAACGGGCCTGGGGAAGACAGGCCCTTGCTTTTGTGGTATCCAGTAGTGCCCCTATAAACTCCAGGGACTGAGTAGGGATCAAATTGGATTATGGGATGTTTATTACCAGCCCTAAATATTGAAGGATATGCATTGTGCAGGTTAGAGCAGTCTTGGCCTCTGATTGAGTGGGAGCTCGAATGAGCCAGTCGTCCAGATAAGGGAAGACAAATATTCCCAGGGTGCGCAGAAAAGCAGCAACCACTGCCATGCATTTCGTGAACACTCTTGGTGCAGAGACCAGGCCAAAGGGGAGCACTCTGTATTGATAGTGCTTCTCCTGGAAAAGGAACCAAAGGAACCTTCTGTGAGTTGGATGGATGAGAACATGAGTGTACGCATCCTTGAGATCTAGAGAACAAAGCCAATCCTGACTCTGAAGGTATGGCAGCAGAGTTCCTAGAGAAACCATCTTGAATTTCTCTTTGACTAGGAATCTGTTCAACTCTCTGAGATCTAAAATGGGTCTGAAGCCCCCTGTTTTCTTTGGGATAAGAAAATAGGGGGAGTAGAACCCTGTGCCCTGTTGTTGAGAAGGCACTTCCTCTATAGCCCCCTGGGCTAGAAGAGTGGCAACCTCTTGCCCTAACAGGCTGAGGAGGGAGGTTGGAGAATTGAACTGATACACTCTTGTGAGAGGGGGCAAGCTGGAAAAATGAAGTTTGTACCCCTCTCTTATGATGGAGAGTGTCCAATGCTCTGCTGTGATTTGCCCCCATCTGGGAGCAAAGTGACATAACCTTCCTGGAATTGTGGGAGGCTCTGGTCCTTCTAGAGCCAGGAAGGCTAAGTTCTCTAGCAGAGAGTCAAAGGCCCTGAGGGGGCTGAGATTGCTGGGCTGGAGCAGGCCTCACAGTCTTTGCCTTGGTCTGTTTGGAGGATTGCTGACGTTTGGAAGGAAACTGAACTGCAGAAGATGCTCTCTGACTATAAGCAGGATAGGATCTTCCCTTTTTAGAAAAAGGTGTTTTCTTGAACAACCTTTTCTTAGCAGGAGCAGCAGTAGATTTGGATAGTCTATCCAAAGCAGAATTTTCAGCATCCATTTGATTGGCTTTTGCTTGCCAATCTTTACCAAACAGATTCTCACCTGTACAAGGGATATTTCTCAATTCATCTTGGACCCAGGTCTCCAAATCAGATGCTTGAAGCCAAGCAATCCTACGTGCACCTATAGCTATAGCTGAGGCTCTGCTTACGCATTCAAAGGAGTCGAAAGCTGCACGGTTGGAGAATTTGGAGATATCCTGGGCATGTTTGAGCCCAGAGAGAAATTCTTGCCTTTTACTGTCAGACATAAAAGGACTTAAAGTCAGCAAATGGTCAGTGACTTCTTTTAAGAACATTCCCATGTAGAGACTATAAGAATTAATTCTCGCAGCAAGCATGGAAGCTTGGAAGACTATTCTACCAAAAGCATCCAGGGTTCTACATTCACGTCCTGGAGGATTAGAGGCATGTCTCTTGGCACTTTTAATCTTTCTTATTGCAGACTCAACCACAATAGAGTGGTGAGGAAGCTGAGTTTTATGGAAACCAGGACAAGGAGGGACACGATACATGGTGTCCAACCTGCGAGAATAAGGAGAGGTGGTTAGAGGCGCTTCCCACATCCTTAACATGAGATCATACAGAATCTCATGAATAGGCAAGGTAGCTGCCTCTTTAGGAGTTTTAGGATATTGTAGAATATCTAACTCCTTAGCTCTAGGCTCTAACTCTGGGGCTACTGTAATAGAGAGGCCCCGAGCCACCTCTCTCATAAAGTCTTGAAAAGACAAGTCCTCTGGAGGAGACATCCTTCGTTTAGGAGAGGACTCCTCCTGTGGAAGAAGCATCGTTGCATCGACAGACTCTTCAGAATCCTCAGAGTCATCAGAGGAATCGAAGTATCGTCTGTCGGGATGCTCTTGCAAAGCCCGATACCCGTACCGATTGGGATCGGTATCGGAAATCAACGGTAACGGGGTATCGGTACCAGAGGGCTGCAGAGGGCAGAGTACTGGCATAGCTGACACCGATGCCGATGCTACCGGTACCAGAATCGGTGCCGATGGCGATACCGGAGCCGGTACCGGCGGAGTAGTCTGTTGCGGTACCACAGGCGTCGATGCCACAAGGAAAGCCGCCAGACTGCGTTTGATGGACAGAATCCTCTGATACATCGACGCCACCAATGCCTGGAAGTCGGTACCGGTGGAAGCCACCGGTACCCCAGAGCATGGCACCAGGAGATCTGTTGAGGCCACGCCATCTAGATCATCCTGGAACCCCGATGATGATGCTTTAGAAGCCGAAGCCTCCCGCCGGGGTAATTTTGCCGGTGCAGAATCCTCATCTCGATGCTTAGAAGGAGATTTGCCCTTCGAGGACCGGCTGGATTTATGTTTAGTTACCTGAGATCCATGTGAGGAAGAAGCAGCCCTGGAAGACGTCGATGCCACCGAAGCTGCATCAGAGGGAAACAGGGTACTGAGCTTGGCAGCTCGGTTCTGTCGACCTCTCTTAGACATCATGGAACAGGACACACAATCTTCAATGGAATGGTCTGGGCCTAAACACTTTAGACACCAGTCATGGGTGTCGGTGACGGAGATAGTACCGCCACATTTTGTGCACTTCTTAAATCCTGAGGCAGGCTTTTCCATATTTAAGGAAAAGGGTTTTGGGCCTAAGGCCCAAAACTGAAGTACACCTGAAGAAAAATAAATGGAAAAAAGTTTGTTTGTTTTTTTAAAAAAGAAAAGAATAAGAACCGGCGGTACCGGTATAGCGTCAAGGAAGGCAGACGCGACAGAAAAAAATAAAGAAAAAATAAGGAAATTCTTCTGCGGTGACAGGAACATGACCTGCTGGCTCCGCGGAAAAAGAACAGCTGAGGAGAGACAGTTGAAAAGGCGGGAAGGCAGCACGCAGGCGCTGTGGGATGCTCCCAAAAGCTTTCTGATTGGACGCTGGGGAGCGTTCCCGCGCAGGCTCCGTCGGTACCGACGTACCCATATGTGAAGACTCATTCCTGCTTGTTCCTGGAGATACATATCTACCCCCACTGCAGTGCAGATATCCGAGGGAGGAGTATGGATCCATAGTTCAGATGTCCGGCCTGCTCAGTGTGTCTGCTCTGAATGATTTGTTTTTGGGAGTCCTTTACATTGATTTCTACAAGAATTCTGAATCATGATACTTCTTTGACAGACTTTAAGAATTCTTTGAATGTTGTTCCATCAAATTTGCTGTTAACAAATGTGTGGGATTCTTTGATGAGCCAAACAGCGGCCTCTTTGGGTACTAAGGATTGTGTGATGTGTTCAAACAAATTTGTAGCTATAGACATGTCTGCAGTTTTTTCTATTTCTGTGCCTAAATATTACTGTACAACAATGGTTGGGATAAGCATCACTAGTTAATGTTTCTAATTGCACTCAAGGACCTGTAATATATAAAGTATCCCTTTACAGATAGGGTGCCATAATAGTTCTACTAAAGCTGTAGTTTGGTCTACAAAGCTCATATCTTCACGTAGTTATTCCTGATAAGCCCTGTGTTGCATTGCTAAACAATATGTTTTGATTTAATGAAGTTCCTTAATTTAACAGAACAAGGTTTTCATGTTTTGAACGTAGCACTTGATGCTAACACCCATATGATTTTGCAGAACATGTTAGCGTATATTTTAGCGAAAGGAGGAAATGTTTGTGCAGTCGTGGGAGGGCTTATTGTACATATATCCCTGCAGTAGCTGGAAAGGATGGAAACCTATCCATTGTTATACAGCACCTGAAGGATCTAAGAGTGTACATGCAAACACAGGCTGGGGTAGATCCTAAAGTAGATTCATGGTTTTCTTCCCTCAATTTATGGTTTGGAGGTTTTTCCTCCTGGCTACGAAATTTGCTATTTGGTCTAGTGCTACTTATTGTGTTTACCTGTATTTTGTTCCATTCTATAAATTGTATCATGTCACGGTGTTGTTCTCCTGCTACCAAGGTTATGGTACAATCACTAACTGTACATCCTGCTCCTGTACACCATTGCACTTGCCACTGGTTGCACTTATGACCCCTAGGTTTGTGGTGGGCTCATACATTTGCCACCCTGGAGGGGATGGGGGTGATGTAGGTCCTGCCAATCTGTTTGCTATAACATCAGCAAAAGGATTAATAGAGAAACTGTGTGAATAAGTTCAGCAAAGTTGTCTTTGACCTTCAAGAACAGATTCAGACATTGAAGAACATAGTGCACTGAAGAAAGCAGGAATGCAGGCAGGGGAGGTGATCACTGAAATGTAATAAACTAGGTGGCAGGATGTGAGTCAATTAATTAAAGAGAAACATTTTGCAGAAAGAAATGATAGAGATATGATGTCTGGGAAGAAAAACTACAAAGTAAAGAAATATAGAGATAACAATATATGTGTGCTCACGGGTGTAAGTGCCGGAAGGCCTATAAAGGAAGTAAGAGAAGAACTGTATGGAGGGAGTTAGTAGGAACAGATCACGGAGATGGGGCTGTACCGACCTCTCTCTTCTTCAGTAAGCTTATGCTATCTCCTTGCTAGATACAACTAGGTATTATACTCACATCTCTATAATAAAGATTTCTTATTGAGCTCTGCAATAGTTGTCTGGCATGCTTATTAACGTGTATGTGTGCCTGAGGGGGGGGGAGGGTATAGCAAAGGAAGGCTGGGTAATTATCTAACACTTCGGAGTCACTACGTGAGTGTCCAAAGGAGTGTCGCCTCCAAACCTGAGTGGAAGGAAGTTGCTAACATACCATCCAGTCCAGGTGATTTGCTACTCTTTAATTTATCAAACAGTTGTAACACATCTTCCTTGTTTATCGAGATTTGTTTCACTTCTTCCGATATATCACCTTTAAATACCATTTCAGGCATGGCATCTTCTTCAGCAAAGGCTGAAGCAAAGAAGTTTTCAGCTGCTGCTTTTAGTTTTTTTCCTTAATATTTTCCTCATTTTATCATAGTCTCGCTTTTGAAAATTAAAAGCTTGTGCTATGGATTTCCATGCTCCTTCATTCATTTATTAAATCAAATGTGATGATGCCATGATCACTATTGCCAAGTGTCCCAAACACTGTTCTCTTGCACCAGATTCTGTATTCCACTAAGAATTAGGTCTAAAATAGCTTCCCTCCTTGTTGGTTCATGAACCAGTTGTTCCAGGAAGGAATAATTTATTTCATTTAGAAACTTTATCTCCCTAGCATATCCTGCTGTGACACTGACCCAGTCGATACAGAGATAACTAAAATCAACCATTATTACTGTGTTGTATCTTTTGTTATCTTCCCTGATTTCTTTTAGCATTTCATCTTCCATCTGTTCATTTTGGCCAGTTGGAAAGTAGTACAACCCCAATAGCATTGTCTTCCCCTTTTAACATGGAATTGCTGTCCAGATATTCTACAGTGTATTTTGTTTCTTGCAAAAATTTCCATTTTTGGAGCCCAGCAATCTCCATTTTCGCTGGCAGCACATGCACTATGGAACTCATTACCACTAGAGGTAGGTGAGCTCATTATTATTAAGGTTTTTAGAAAGAAGGTCCAATGGTTTTGAGTTGCATCGTCCTGAAACGATTACTCTTGAGACTATATGGTACGCAATTGTTTCACTTGGTAAAACGATTTTGCCGCAGGTGTCATCTTTGGCGGAGAGAGTTTCAGATAACTCCAAGGCTATACAAGATGTTAACTCAAAGGTGACTTCAGTTAAATCCGCGTATATTGATCTTCATGCTAAAGTAGAGGTGTTGGAAAATCATGTTCAAACAACTACAAAGAGTTTGGTTGTGGTATCCACTAAAATGGAGCATCTTCAGAATCTTTCTCATGCAGCGAATTTGAGACTAATTAACTTTCCAAGGAGTCCAGTGGTGACCATGTGAGATATGTTTAAGGCATATCTCAGTGAAGTGTTGGCAGTACCTATGGAGTCTCCTCCTCCTCCTTGTGAAGATACTTTATCTTCCAGCTGGAAAGAAGGGGCCTTCATCAGAAGTCATTGTGACACAGCAAGCAGACATTCTAAATGTTTCTGATTTATTGGAATAGTGACTTTTGCTTTACTTCCAGATAAAGAATGGTTGCTGAAGCTATCCTATAGAAAAAGAAATGTATTATTCCATGGTCTGTTAGTTAGGATATATCCAGATTTGGATAAGGAAACACAAAAACATAAGACAGGAGTTTCTTCTCCTACGTCTGGAAGTTCAGCAGGTGGGAGGTCTTTCTTTCTTAAACATCCTTGCAAATGTTTGATCAGGTATCAAACTATTTTGTATATTTTTTATGAGCCCTCCCAGTTGTTGGCCTTCGTGAACACTCGGCACCTAGAAGCTTCTATCGTCTCTTTTGGGGTCGAGAATAATTTGTAAAATGCTGGCTGTAAGCTCAGTCTTCTATTTCTTGCATTTTGTGGTGTATCTTTTTTCTATTCCCCCCCTTTTTTTTTGGTGGGCTAGGGTGGGCATTTATGTTTCCTCAGCCACTAACTGCGGTTTTCTTTAATTGTGTGTAGTTTACTATATTCTGTACAAGAATAATCTTGGATTGTTAGTTCAAAATTGCATAAGTAAAGAATTAAAAAAAAGAAAGAACAATTTTATTTACACAGGTATATAATTTGACATTTGATGGTGTGTGAAAATAGGTATCCACTCTATCCCATTGTAATGTATTTTTGTATGCATCTATGTTTGTTGTAAACTTAGAGGACTGTGGATAATGCAGGCTATATCATATATATATATATATATATATATATAAATATGAAAATAAGCAAATAAGCAAACACAAATAAATAAACATCATCAGGAGGGAGGGAAGAGATCAAAAGTAGCAAACAGATAAAGAAGGATCCCTGGGAGCGGGGCTAAAAAAATAAAAAATAAATAAAAAAAGACCAACCCACTAGAGAGGAACAAAAAATAATGCAAAAATAAAGAGCAAACAAGAAAAGTAAAATTAGAGCACATGACCAAAATAAAGAAAAGGTTTCTACAGCTTCTAAAAATGCTGGCAGATGCCCACTTTTCTAAAATTTTCCACCCCTGATTATAATAAGCAATTTACTGAACTCTACCACAAGTCTTAAGCTCTTCTGTGTACTGAAAATTCAGCATAACAGCAAATTTTAAAAGCCAAACAAATTGTCTATATATTTGTCAATTCTTAATTCTAGTCTTTGGACTTATACCAAAATACCATGCATAGTTCTAAATAAACTACATTTGCATTGTTATTACAATATGATCCATCACCATCTGCACGGAACTTCTTAACGTGATTTTTTTTTAAACACTATCCGCAGTAGTCTTAATACGATACTGTATTCTCCATAGACAGCAGGATAAGTCTTCATATATGAATGTTATCAACTTAGTCCTACATGGGAACCAGTTCCCAGCTTCTTCTAGAGGTTTTTGGAGGCAGCCCTGCATGCCTACTGCTACCACATGGGAAGTCTTCAGTTTATTAACAAACTGAAACAGAATACAAAACGAGAAGGGAAGGTTGTGATGACTTATTATTCTATTCATGGAGTAACTGTTTTCTCTGTGCACAAGCAGAAAAATGTATTCACGTAAGAGAATCCCTAACTACAGGCTGCCTCAAAAGAAAAAGGGGATAACTAAACAGTGTCGCAAAGAGCAAACACTCAACAACCTCTATTTTTGTTGGCCTTTTACAATTTTTTTTAAAATAAATTGGCAGCCTGAACAGAAAGAAGCGAGTCTAGGAAGACTGTGATGGATTCTAGTTCGCAGAAGAACCAACCTGATGGCTTTCGCCTCAAGGCAGTTGATGGACCACACTGCTTCCCTGCGGTTCCAATGGCCCTGAGCCATACGTCTCGGCAATGGTCTCCTTAGCCCGAGAGACAGACATCCATTGTCAGCAGGATCCAGGAGAAATCATCCAGCGGTATGCCCATTCCTCAGCTGACAGAGTTGCCACCACCACCGCAAGCTGGACCTCACCCACAACGTAAATAGAAGCCTGTGCTCAAACTCCTGAGAACCCGGAGCTATCGAGTCAACAAGGACCACTGGAGTGGCCACATGTGAGCACGTGCCCACAAGACCATCTCTATGGTTACCGCAATCAATATGATGAGCTGAAGATTACCCAAAAGTCTGGGGGTCTGCTGAGCACAGAACATTGCCAGGATATTCAACAGTCTTCTGACTTTCTCCTCTGGCAGAAAGACTCTGCCCACTCAAGTATCAAAACGTGCTCCCAGAAACTCCAAGGACTGGGAAGGCAAAAGCTGGCTCTTTTCCTGATTGATCACTCAGCCAAGGCTTTCCAAATGAGACACCACTCGGGATATCACCCAAGATGCTTCTGACAGGAAACGGGCTCGGATGAGCCAGTCGTCTAGACAGGGATGGACGGTGGATAGCATAAAAGGAAGGGTGTTGAACTGAAAGTGAGAGCCAAGCACAGCAAAATGCAGATATTTCTGCTGATCCGCCTGGATCGGGATATGAAAATACGCCTCAGCCAGATTCAGAGAAGCCAAGAATTCCCCTCAGCGCACTGCTTGAATCACAGAGCATAAGGTTTCCATCTGAAAGCCCAGGACTTGCAAGTGCATGTTGACCTCTTTGAGGTCCAGAAAGGGCAGGAAGGAACCGTCCTTCTTTGGCACCACAAGGAGTACCTGCCCTTGCCCCTCTCGGCTGCGGGGACAGGCACCACTGCCTTTAGGTGAAGTAACTTGTCCAAGATAGTCCACACCATGGCACCTTTGATCACAGACCCACAAGAGGAAATGATAAAGGCATTGGGAATCAGCTCCTTGCATTCCAGGACATAGTTGCATTGAATGGTGTCTAGCACCTAGCAAGCCTTGGTAACCTGGGCCCATTCCTGAAAGAAGAAGCGAGGCCTGCCGCCCAACGGAGGCACCAGGGAATGGGCCCCCAAACCTTCATTGTATGGCCGGGGATGGTCCTTCCCTGGATGGGGCAGAGTCCCTGGGTCCACAGGCTCCACGAAAGAACTGAAAACAAGCTTGAGGTCCTGAAACAGAGGGACAGAAAGGTTTACCAGGTCAGTAGTCCTGGGGCCTCCGGGAATACGGCCAGTGTGCTCTTGGTGCTTGGGCAGAGGCTGATGAGAAAGGGGCACTAGCCCGCTTCACAGGCTCCAAGACCTGTCTTCTGGGAGGCGGTAAGATTTTGTCTCGCCTAGGTCCTTCATCAGCTTCTCCAAATCGATTCCAAACAGGAGTTTCCCCTTAATGGCCAGTTCAGCCAAACAGGCTTTGGAAAATATGTCTACTGCCCAGTCACAGAGCCAAATCCACTTCCATGACACCATCATCAGGGCACCATCCCTGGCCATCAAACGTACCAGGTCATACATGGCATCAGAAAGGAAAGCCATAGCTGACACCAAGTAAGAAGCAGTATCATCAGGCGGAAGAGACTGAACCACTGGAGCAGGACTTGAGACATGAAGCTGATACATACCCCCAGTTGTAGAAAAGCCGCCGCCACAGCAAACTGGCTCTTCAGCAAGGAATCAACCTTAAAGTCCAGAACATCCTTTAAGGCCAATCCGCCTTCCATGGGAACAGTGGCCCATCCCTCTCGTAACTGCCGTGACATGGGCATCCACCTTAGGAATGTCAAACCACCTTGCCACACTCCTCCTCCAGGACAGCGTATATCTTTTTATAGACCCTTAACCCTTTAGGTAGAGAGTTGGGTGAGTCCCACTGGGACCAGATCATATCTTTGAGCACCTCCGGAAAAGGGAAGACAGTACTGGATTTCCACATCCCTTGAAGCAGCCGGTGTATTTTCGGCTCCTGCTCCGTGAAAGCATCTCTCAAATGGAAGGCGGGTGAGAACTTTGAAATCAATGCCGCCAGCCCCTCTTTCCGGAACAAGCAGATCACACCGGCCTCTGCATAGTGTAGGAAACTTTCCACAATAGTCTTCTGAAGGTGAGAGAAGGTCCTCATCCACATCAGAGCCCAATCAGATTCATTTGAGTACGAGGCATAGTCAACATCTCGGATAGCTCCCAACTGTTCCTCATCTTCAGGAAGTGTCCCACACTTCTTCCAGCCTGCTCAGCACCAGACTGCATCCAAGGGTACCTAGAGGCCACAGGGTCTGAATTTCCATGATAGAAGGGCTAGGCCTGTTGCAAAAAAGGAAAAGAATTCAGGGGAAGATAGTCTGGACTCCTGAAGCTCTCCCTCTCAGAAAAGGCTCCCCGCCACCAGAGGGCATAGCTGCCACAAACCCCCAAGAGGATGAACAGTGGCTCACAGCATGGTTGCCGGAGCCTCTGGCCGGCTGGGTATCCATACTTTTAGCGCCATCCTGCACCTCCTGCCCTGAGGCAGGTAAGAGCAGACTAACTGTATCCCCCGCTGACAGGGGGAAAGCATGCCCTCCAGAGGCAACTCCAAAGCTGCCATGCAGGAAAGGCAGAGTCCAGAATCCAAGGATGAAGCTTCTTGCCTGCGATAGGTCAAACGTCGTTTCCTGGAGGAAGACAGAGAGTTTGGGTAAGTACCACATGTGCTAAGGCTGCATCGGGCTACAGGCATGCATTTACTGAGCTTTCAAGTAATGCGCGTTAAAAGTGCTAGGGAAGAAGGACGCACTGGAGTCGCTTGGATGGAATGCACATTAGGACCACTCAACCCCCAGGTGCACAATAATCAAAACATTACTAACACATGCAGAAAATGGCAGGAAACCTTCACACAGCATCAACGGTCGTTAGCAGTCCACCCTGAATTGCGTCCCTTTGAGACGGAAGTGGGAGCTCTCAATAAGAACAAGAACAAGGTCAAGTCTTGGTAATCACCCCATGAGAGCCCCAGGCATAGGATCCATGCCAGGCTCAGCTCTACCCCCCCCCCCCCCCGAAATGTTTCATTGGCTGGGTTTATTTTAACAGCACTGTGTGACAGGTGACTGGACAGGCAGATCCCTCAGAGAGCCTTTTGCAATCTTCGGAAGAGAGCAGGGGGGGGGGGGGCAGAGGAGGAAGCAGGGGGCACCGAGGTTGTGCGAGGCTGCTGTACTCTTCCAGATCCTTCCAAATCCTTTCAATTTGTGGCTGTTCAATAGACTCTTATAATAACAACGGCATGGAGCTGAAACAATTTTCCCTCCCTCCTATGGCTACCGAAAAGACCGCAGTCTAGTGGAGCCTCCCATGTCACGCTCAAGTGCGAGAGTCACCTCTTAAGGTAGTCATTCACGAGCTTTTAATCAGTCTCTTTTCCTTTCAATCTCCAGATTTTCTACAGAGAGGAGAAAATCCATCCACCATCTGCTGAAGACATACTGAAGGGACCTCTGGTAGCTGAGGCAGATAGAGGCACAGGAGTGATTTCATTGAAATGGATCAAAGCCACCAAGTCAAACTTCATCCACACCATACACAACATGGTGCAAAGATCACTGACCCAAGGATTCATGCCGAATCAATTAAAGCTCGCTTCGATAAGACCCATCCCAAAGAAATCCACACTCGAGAAGAGCAATCCAGCAGTGTAAAGGCCAATCTCAAGCATACCCCCCTACTGGCAAAAATAATCGAGAAGACAGTGCAACATCAGCTACAGGAGCATATTGACAACTATGCAACGCCCCAACCACGGAGTCGAAACCCTTCTAATATACCTCTTCAACAACATACTCCGTCTCATAGACAACTGTAAGAATGGAATACTCATGATCTTCATAGACATTTCATCGGCATTCGACACAGTCGACCACAGAACTCTGATGGACAGACTACAGAACATTGGCCTGCATGGATCCACGCTGAAATGGTTCCAATCATATCTAACGGACAGACAGATACAGGTCAAGATTGGCCCCAACAAATTTCATCCCATCAAAGTCATGCAGGGAGTACCACAAGGCTCCGCCTTATCAGCACTATTATTTAACATCTACATTCAGCCAATATGCAAATCATGAGAGAAAACATACATTATACAATCTATGCCGATGACATAATGATTTACACACCCATCTCGATCGACAACCCGGACTACTCCAAAATAACAAACTGTCTCATACAAATGAACGACTGGTTCCAGAAAAACAACCTAACCATAAACTACAGCAAGACCGAGGCACTAATCATCACCCGAAACACCAACTTCATCTCCCCACCCAACATCAAGATAAAGAACACAAGCATACCCATAAAAACAGAAGTTAAATACCTTGGAGTAACTCTGGACAACAAACTGAATCTACAAGCTCACATAAGCAAAACCACCAGGAATGCATACCACAGGATGAGCCTAATCCGACGTCTCAAACCCCTCCTCGCCCCGGATCACTTCCGCACAGTCTGCCAGGCCCTAATAACCCCAACTCCTAGACTTCTGCAACCCGATTTATCTGGGCCTCCCAAAACAAGCCCTCAGACCACTGCAACTGGCACAGAACACAGCAGCATGCATAATAGCCGGCACTTCAAGACAGGACCACATCACACCTATCCTGAAAGACCTACACTGGCTTCCAATCACCACACGCATCAAATATAAGACAATCATAAACATATTCAAAATTAAACAACAATCATCGGCCCTTAGCTTACAGACCCTCATACAACCTGACAACAGTACATGACCAAGGAGAAGGGGCACTTCCAACCACGTCAGCACACCAAAGGAGATCACCAAGGTCCGGAAGGACACTTCAGAACGAGCCCTTTCCCTGGCTGCACCAACAATTTGGAACATGCTACCAGACGAACTTCGACTAACTAGAGACATCAAAGACTTCCGGAAGCAACTAAAGACAACCCTTTTCATTGAACACTATGGGGATGTCACATGATAGACACACCATTCATATATCTTGACACTACATGTATAATAGCGCACAATGTAAATAGCGCATCATTAATCAAATATACTCTGACACACACACACACTCTGGAACACTGCATGACCCCCCCTAAAAAACAGTATTGTGATTGTTTGCTGTGAAAACGGCTTTGATTCAATGAAAAGGCGGGATAGAAATCCATTTAAATAAATAAATAAAACCTGGAGTTTTCATTGGTTCTTTGTCTCCGTTAATCTGCTGGTAGGGAACACAACCCACTTGTCTGAACTGGTCTAGCAGGACAACATGGAATAAGGAAACTTAGAAAACGACCAAAAAACCCTAAGGGAACTAGAGGACAAAACATACTAACCACAGGAGGAGAAAAAAATTGCAAAAAAGATGCCAAAGGCAGTGAAAAAAAGGCATCAGGAAAAAAGGCCTTCACGGTAGGATATGCAGGTCTCTCAGGTTCTGCACAGCAGTGGCACACATGTATGCAAAGCTGGCTCCAAAGCTTTCTAGAGGAAACTGGGAACTAGTTCCTACACAGGGCTTCATCGATGATGTCACCCATACATAAGGACATTTATCCTGTCTGTCCATGAAGAAATGTTTTTGTCATCATGTATTTAGCTATTGGTTGCACGACAAGTTACTGAAGACTGCACTAAGAAGGTACAAACAAAACTGACAGCTAAATAGAATATCATAACACATCACAGAAAACACAGACAATCAGAAACAGAAAGAAGACAGAGAAAAGCTCATAGACCTTCAGAAGAACTGGCAGATTTAGCTGAAGGCTTTATGCAGTCATCTTGATCTTCATCTAAGCTGCTCAGAGCATTCAACTGGTTTACAATTTCTGTAAACAGAAGGCAGTCAAGACAACTATAAGGTGAAGTCATTAAGAAAAAAGTAGGAGCAGACTGTTAGAGAATTAAAAAAAGAAGAGGAAAAGACAAATTGTTAAAGTTACATGAAAACAGAACTACAATTTGGATCAATCCACACATATCAGTTGGCTACAAGGCATTCTTACTCTAACAGCAATGCACATGTTTCAAATACCTAATTGGCTGAAAAGCTTACTGTTGTACATTAAATTTGGCTGGCTGAACTTTCAATTCAAGATAATGCTCATCCAACCAAATATGCAGCATATCACCTTTTTTTCTCTATTGTCAAGTTAAAATGTCAGAAATACTATTAGGGGTATGAGTGTGGAAATCAACATTACAGTACAAATGCTGAATGTTATTGTTCTTTATCTTATTTTATTTACTTATTTCTTTAAATTTTTAAAAAACTGCCTATCAATATTCATAAGTGGTAATATAATGATTCATGTACGTTTTACTATTGTGAATGTAACAGACTAACTAGCAGACACAAAATCAATTTAAAACTTAAGCCTCCCTAAACAACGTTTTCAAATGTTTCCTAAAAGAAATAATATCACGATCTATACGAAGCGCAAGAGGCAAAAAATTCCAGGGACCAAAAATACTCTCTCAAGTGCACAGTTTCTTTCTTTATCACTGCTACAATAAGGAACAAGCAGCAACGATTGATTCCCTGATCGCAAATCCCTCCAGGAAACAGACCATTCTGCCAACAATTCATTAAATTTCAAAGCAGATAGTAATGAAAAAACAAAACACAAACATCTAAACTTTAAACATCTAAACTTTAAACAAAAAGAAATAGGCAACTAATGCAGCTTGATCAGTATAGGGGTAACATGTTCAAATCATCCCCTACACAAAACTACCTTGGCTGCTGCATTCTGAGCCAATTGTAGACGATTCAACAAATACTGTAATTGGGCAGCCCCAAATAGAGAATACCACTGAAAAACCAATGTTTGTACCACTGCACGAAAATCATCCTATTCTAAATACCTTTTAAAATATCTGACCTGCTGCAACTTAAAAAGCACCCCCCCCCCCACCACCTGCCCATGAAATGATAATTTACAATCTAAAGCTACTCCCAAATACATCACCTTATTCTTTATTGGAATATCATGCCCCCTCAAAGAAATAATTTTAGGGAAAGAAGCAGCCCCATTAGTACAAACATATACCCTCCATCTTTTTAAAATTAAGCACCAAAACCATTATTAGCCAACCACTGTAATATCTTAGGAAAAGCTAGCATTAATTGCAAAGAAGATTCCCCCCCATCACTACTTCAAAATACTCAAAAATCAAAATATCAGCATAAAACCGAAAATCCAGACCCAAAGTACAAAGCAATGTACAAAGGCGGGCCAAAATATGTTAAATAACATTGAAGATATCTTCACATGATTTAAGAACTGTTAACAGTTTCTAAGTACTGGAAGAAGTGAGTACCACAGCTGTGGCTAGTAACATAGTATATGACGGCAGATAAAGACAAGTATGGTCCATCTAGTCTGCCCAATGAGGTGGTTAGAGTGGTTGTAACTGCCGCTTTGTGCAATCACCCCCCTCTATGCCTGTGTTTACGGATGTACCCGCCGCTCCGTGCAGGTCAGCCCCCCTCTATTTATTGAAGTATAAAAGATATTTAAATTTGCTTTGATTTTATTCTCTTGCTATAAAGGAGATCCACTGTGTCTGTCCCATGCAATTTGAATTCCGCCACTATATTTGCCCCACCACCTCCATCGGGAAGGCATTCCAAGCATCCACCACCCTTTCACTGAAAAAGTATTTCCTGAAGTTGCTTTTAAGTTTACCGCTTTGCAGCTTCATCATAATCCTCTAATTTTGAAAAAGGTTTGTACACTAAAACCCTTTAAGTATTTAAAGGTCTGTATCATATCTCCCGTGTCCCTCCTTTCCTCCAGGGTATACAAATTTAGGGATTAGAGAAGTAACCTAGTAGTTAGAACATTATGCTAGAACCAGGGAAGTGAGGATTCAAATCCTTGGGTAATTTAACCTTCTATAGCCTCAGGTGCAAAGTTATGGGCTAATGCAGAAAGACTAGCGTGCCCTTTGCGCACAGATAACGCAACATTTACGCACAAAGCACAGTTACTTACCTGTAACAGGTGATCTCTGGGAACAGCAGGAATTAGTCCTCACATATGGGTACGTCAGTACCGACGGAGCCTGCGCGGGAAAGCTCCCCAGCCTCCCAGAAAGGAAAGCTTTTGGGGCCTCCCACAGCGCATGCGCGCTGCCTTCCCGCCTTCCTGACCAACTCTCTTCAGTTCGAGTTTAAAGCTGAGACAATAGAGAGAGGAAAGGAAAGAGAGAGAGATAGATACAACTCCTAGGGGAGGTGGGTGGGTTGTGAGGACTAATTCCTGCTGTTCCCAGAGATCACCTGTTACAGGTAAGTAACTGTGCTATCTCCAGGAACAAGCAGGAATGAGTCCTCACATATGGGGACTCCCTAGCTAAGATGCCCGGGAGATCCCCCCTAAGGGTATGAGACCCTGAAGGGTTCCTCGTCTTCCTATGGATCTCAGGCATCCATTCAGGGAAGGTGGGCAGGAGTTGTTCAAGAATGGAACAGGTGTCTGAGGACAGCCTGACCAAACAAGGCATCCCGGCGGGAGTCCTTGTCCAAACAGTAATGGGCTGTGAAGGTATGAACCGAGGCCCAGGTGGCTGCTCGACAGATCTGATCGATGGATACAGAATGAAGATGAGCCATAGAGGTGGCCATGGCTCTCACATTCTGAGCTGTGACATGGCCCTCCAGAGAAAGGTTCTTACTCTGGTAAGCAAAAGAAATACACTGAGCAATCCAATTGGACAGTGTTCTCTTAGAGACTGGAAGTCCTAAATGAGAAGGATCAAAAGCAACAAAAAGCTGGGAAGACTTTCTATGTTGCTGTGTCCTGTGTAAGTAAAAAGCAAGAGCTCTTTTACAATCTAGAGTATGCAGGTTCCTCTCTGCACTGGATGCATGAGGAGCTGGAAAAAAGACAGGTAGGTATACCTCTTGATTAAGATGAAAAGGTGAGACCACTTTAGGCATAAAGTGAGGATTTGTCCTAAGGACTACCTTATCATGATGGAACCTTGTATAAGGTGGATTAGCCACTAAGGCCTGCAGTTCACTGATACAGCGAGCTGAGGTGACTGCAATAAGGAAAATAACCTTCCAGGAAAGAAATTTCAAGGAGGTGGTGGCTAAGGGTTCAAAAGGCGGCTTCATAAGCTGACCAAGAACCAAGTTTAAATCCCATGCTACCGGAGGAGGTCTAATGGGAGGTTTAGTTAAAGTTAGGCCTCTCATGAATCTTGCGACAAGAGGATGAGAGGAGACAGGTTGTCCATTGAGAGGTTTAAGAGATGCTGAGATAGCACTCAAATGGACCCGTACTGAATTCGTTTTGAGTCCTGCATTGGAGAGATGCAGGAGATATTCCAATAGAGAATTCAAGGGAAGTGCTAGAGGGTCAAGAGCCTTTTGAGCACACCAAATGGAAAATCTTTTCCATTTAAAAGCGTAAGAACGCCTAGTGGAAGGTTTCCTAGAGGCATGGAGGATATCCTTCACTTGTTGAGAAAGACTGAAGTCTTGAAGGTCTAGGCCTTCAGTAACCAAGCTCTGAGGTGAAGGGACTTGGGGTTTGGGTGCCACAAAGTCCCCTCCTCCTGAGACAGGAGGTCTGGAGCAGCTCCCAAGTCCAGGGAGGGGGCTTGGGAAAGATGCAGAAGTAGAGAGTACCACACTTGGCATGGCCAGCGTGGAGCTATGAGGATCATAGATCCTTGATCCCTCTGAAGTTTGAACAGAGTCTTGGGAATCAAAGGAATGGGTGGAAAGGCATACAGGAACCCCTGACCCCAATGAAGGAGGAAGGCATCCTTGGCCTAAGTTCCCTGACACGGAATTCTGGAACAGAACCGGGGAAGTTTGGCATTCCACGGACTTGCAAAGAGGTCTATGTCCGGGGTTCCCCATTTCTGAAAGATTCTGAGTACCTGATCCATGTGCAGGGACCATTCGTGTGGAAGCAGAACTCGACTGAGTCTGTCTGCCCAAGAGTTTTGGATTCCTGGGAGATATACTGCCAGGAGATGGATGTGATGCTCTCTGGCGAAGGCCCATAATCTTAGAGCTTCGTTGCAAAGCGACAGAGAGCCAGTCCCTCCTTGTTTGTTTATGTAAAACATAGCAACTTGATTGTCCGTATGAATAAGGACTGCCATGTGGTGGAGGAGGGTATGAAAAACTTTGAGAGCTAGAAAAATCGCTCAAAGTTCCAGATGGTTGATATGAAGGGTGGTCTCCTGTGGAGACCAAGTGCCCTGAGTGGAGAGGTCCTGAAGATGAGCTCCCCAACCTGCTTGGGAGGCATCTGTTGTGAGGGTTGCTTGGGGCAACAGTGGTTGGAAGGGAGCCCCCAACAACAGATTTTGAGTGGATATCCACCATTGGAGAGACCAAAAGAGACGTTTGGAGGTTGCTATTTGGTCTGAGAGAGCTCCTGATGCTTGAGTCCACTGGGTGGACAAAGTCCATTGAGCTGCTCTCATATGCAGGCGAGCATAAGGCACCACATGTACCGTGGAGGCCATGTGGCCTAGTAGCTGTAGCATCTCCCTGGCAGTCAAGTGGCTTCTGGACTGAGTCTGGGAGGCTAAGTGCACTAGAGGTTGGCAAAGGGCCTGAGGGAGGTAGGCCCTTGCAGTGGTGGTATCTAACCAGGCCCCTATGAATTCCAGGGATTGAGTAGGGGTGAGTTGAGACTTTGGCAGATTGATCACAAGTCCCAGATACTGCAGAATGCGTCTTGTGCGGTCCAGGGAAGTCTGGGCTTCGGACAGATGGAGCTCGGATGAGCCAGTCGTCCAGGTATGGGAAGACAAAAATTCCCAGGGCGCGTAGAAATGCAGCCATTATTGCCATGCATTTGGTGAACACTCTTGGAGCAGAGGCTAGACCGAAGGGAAGTACTCTGTATTGGAAATGTTTTCCCTGGAACAGAAACCATAGAAATTTTCTATGGGATGGATGGATGAGTATATGTGTGTACGCATCCTTGAGATCTAGAGAACAAAGCCAATCCTGACTCTGCAGGTATGGAAGGAGAGTACCTAGAGAAAGCATCTTGAATTTCTCCTTGCATAGGAATTTGTTCAATTCTCTGAGATCTAGAATGGGTCTGTATCCCCCTGTTTTCTTTGGAATGAGAAAATAAGGGGAGTAAAACCCTGACCCCTGTTGAAGAAGAGGAACCTCTTCTATTGCCCTTTGGGCAAGAAGGGTGGTCACCTCCTGACCCAAAAGGTCCACGAGGGATGGGGGAGAATTGAAATGTCTCACCTTGGTATGGGGAGGAAGGCTGGAGAAATGTAGTTTGTAGCCCTCTCTGATGATGGAGAGGGTCCACTGTTCTGATGTAATTTGCTCCCATCTGGGAGCAAAATGAGTTAATCTTCCTGGAATGGTGAGAGGCTCTGGTTGTTGTAGAGCCAGAAAGGTTAAGTTCTCTAGTATTAAGTCAAAACCCCTGAGGGGGTTGGGAATGCTGGGCTGTAGTAGTCCCTGCAGGTTTTGCCCTGGCTAGTTTAGATTGCCGACGCTTAGGAGCAAAGCGAGTTGTAGAAGATTGTTGGCCAGTATTTGTAGAAAATCTGGCCTTCTTATAGAAAGGCTTCTTAAAAGATTTTTTCTTGGCAGGGGCAGAGGTAGACTTAGAAAGTCTATCTAAAGCAGCATTTTCTGCGTCCATTTGAGTGGCTTTGATTTGCCACTCTTTTCCAAACAGATTTTCACCTGTACAGGGCAGATTTCCCAAGCCATCCTGGACCCAGGGTTCTAAGTCAGAAGCCTGGAGCCAAGCAATTCTGCGAGCAGCTATAGCGATGCCTGAGGCTCTGCTAGCACCTCCAAAGGAGTCAAAAGCTGCTCTGTTGGAAAATTTTGAAACATCTTGGGTATGCTTTAGCAAAAGAAGGAACTCCTCCTGTCTATCCTCTGGGATAAAAGGGAGAAAATTGCGCAGCTTTAGTGCAATCTCCTTCAGGAACATGCCCATATAAATGCTGTATGAATTGATTCTGGCAATAAGCATACTGGCTTGGAAGATTTTCCTACCAAAAGCATCCAAAGTCCTACATTCTCTTCCTGGAGGAGTAGAAGAGTGTCTTTTGGTACTCTTTATCCTTTTCATAGCTGACTGCACCACAATAGAGTGGTGAGGGAGCTGAGTTTTTTGAAAACCAGGAGAAGGAGGGACACGATACATGGTGTCCAAACGACGAGAATGTGGAGATAGAGTGAGAGGAGTCTCCCATAAGTCCATCATATGTTCTTGAAGAATTTCATGAATGGGCAAGGTGACTGCCTCTTTGGGAACCTTAGGGTATCCTAAAATATCTAATTTTTTTGCTCTAGGTTCTTTTTCAGAGGTTACTGAAATAGAGAGTCCTTTAGCTACTTCAATGATGAAGTCTTGAAAGGACAAATCCTCTGGAGAAGACATTCTCCTCTTTGGAGAAGAGGGCTCCTCAGGAAGAGTAAGAGATACTTCAGGAGAGTCATCTGATGAATCAGAATCATCAGAAGACTCGAAGTATCGTCTGTTGGCTTCCAGGGATAGATAAGCGTATCGACCGGTATCCACATCGGGCGTACCCGGAACTGGATCGGTATCGGGAAAAACCCCGGAACCGGGAACCGGAACTGGTATCCTGGTTGATGTGGATGCCCTGGGTACCGGCATCGGTTGTGGTACCGGAACCGGAATCGGTACCGCTCGCTGCGGTACCGTGGGCGTCGCAGCCTTAATAAAAGCCATTATGGCTTGCTGCATGGATTGCACAGTATGATCCATAGACGCCACGACTGTCTGGATGTCGGTACCGGAAGAGTGTGCCGGTACCCCAGAGCAGTCCAACAGGTGATCGGTCGAGGCCGTGCCATCGATGCCAACCTGTAACCCCATAGGAAGAGCTTTGGAAGTCGGAGCTTCCCGCCGGGGTTGTTTGGCTGGGGCAGGGTCCTCAGGGTCAAGCCCAGGGGCATCTCGATACTTAGAGGGAGATTTGCCCTTTGAGGACCTGCCAGAAGAAGGTTTGGTTACCTGAGAGCCATCAGGAGAGGAAGACCTGGAGGATGTCGATGCTGGAGTATCTGTGGAAAACAGCATATGAAACTTGGCTGCCCGGTTTTGTAAGCCACGTTTAGACATCAGAGAACAGGACTGGCAATCCGGAATGGAGTGGTCAGGCCCCAAACATTTAAGACACCATTCATGGGTGTCGGTAACTGAGATGGTACCGCTACACTTGGTGCATTTTTTAAAACGAGAGGCTGGTTTCTCCATGAGGGAGAATTTTCTCTAGGCCTAGAGGCCTAAAGAGGAAATACACCAAGTGGGGAAAAGAAGATTTTTTATTTTTTAAGAAAAGTAAAGAAAAAGACCGGCGGTACCGGTCCGGAGTCGGGGAAGGCAGACACGCGGCCAAAGAAACAAATTAAAATAAGAACTTCTTCAGCGGTGACAGGAACACGACCTGCTGGCTCCGCGGAAAAAGAAGAACTGAGGAGAGTTTGTCAGGAAGGCGGGAAGGCAGCACGCATGCGCTGTGGGAGGCCCCAAAAGCTTTCCTTTCTGGGAAGCTGGGGAGCTTTCCCGCGCAGGCTCCGTCGGTACCGACGTACCCATATGTGAGGACTCATTCCTGCTTGTTCCTGGAGATGTACCACTACACCAAATACAGAAAAGTGATTGGTGTACGCATGAACAGCAAAAAAAAAAGTATGCGCACACAGCAACACCAAGCGTATTTAAATAACATGCAAATGAGCTATGCTTATTTATTTATTTCAAATTTCTTTTATACTGGCTTTCAGATTATCAAGGCGGTTTACACTGAATAGTAAACTCAGTTGTACATGGAACAGTGTTTTATATTGAAATCTAGTTAAACAAAGAAAATGGAATGCTAATAAGGTCTACGTCCAATGCAAAGAAAGACGTAGAGGATTACATAACCAGGCATTAAGTTCAGGAGCGCTATTATCTTTACACCTGGTCTGAGGTGACTTAAAAATCTTGCGCGTGTAGGGAAAAACTGTTTCAGAGTATGTACCGTGAACAGCTACCTTCGCCGTGAAAATTTTCTGTGTGTATCTTTCAGCATATAAGCGAAAGTTGAGTGTTCAAGAAAAAATGTCTTTTGCTTCTTATTCTTGTGTGTCCTTTGGACTCACTTATATCATTCTCCATTTAGTGTTAAGTCTCTTTGTTCTGATTTCAGAAAAAAAATATTTTTGGGCGAAATAATGTTGATTATTATGGGGTGAGTTTCACAAGAACCTGCACATCCTATGCACATAATGTGAGTGTTTGGCATTTACGCGCATGTCCACTAATATAACTCCTTTATCACAGTGATAAATCAACAGGGAGCACTCACATCACAGCCTTACTCAACACCATCTACTCTGCATTGTACTAAACTTTACTTGTCTCTAATGCAGCTGCCCTCACTATCCTAAAGCTTCCAAGATAAATGCACTAACTAGCAACTTTCCATACCTGGTTACTTACAGTGCTCTGCTTGGCGAGGCATCTGCACTGTGCTTATTTCTGCTGCAGAATGCATCAGTTACTTCCAGGTCTGCCAAAGAACTACCCAAAGAGGGAAAGATGAGGCAAGACCACTCCTGGAATCTGGAATACATAGTAATATAGTATATGACGGCAGATAAAGACCAGTATGGTCCATCTAGTCTGCCCAGCAAGGTGGCAAGAGTAGGTGCACTTGCCGCTCCCCATGCCTTTGTTTAGGGGTGCACCCACCGCTCCGTGTAGGTCACTCCTATTTGTTCAGATATAGCATAGTTACTCACCTGTAACAGGTGATCTACAGGAACAGCAGGAATTTAGTCTTCATATATGGGCATCGTCGGTACCGACGGAGCCCGCGCGGGAACGCTCCCCAGCGTCCAATAGGAAAGCTTTTGGGAGCATCCCACAGCGCCTGCGTGCTGCCTTTCCGCCATTCCAACTCCCCCTCTTCAGTTGAGTTTACAGCTGAGACAAAGGAGAGAAGCAGAGAGAGAGAGAGAGACAACTCCTAGGGGAGGTGGGTGGGTTGTGAAGACTAAATTGCTGCTGTTCCCGGAGATCACCTGTTACAGGTGAGTAACTATGCTATCTCCAGGAACAAGCAGGAATGTAGTCTTCACATATGGGAGGGACTCCCCAGCTAAAAAATGCCAGGGAGATGGCCCCAGGAAGCTGCAAACTCATGGTGAGATGGGTCATGCTTCCTCCCATGGATCTCTGGCATCCAAACCCGGACGGTGGGTAGGAGTTGAATTAAGTCTGAAAGAGATGCTGAAGAACAGCTTGGCCAAACAAGGCATCCCAACGGGAGTCCTTGTCTAAACAGTAGTGGGCTGTAAAGTGTGCACTGAAGCCCAAGTAGCTGCTCTGCAGATGTCGTCTATAGACACAGAATGAAGGTTAGCCATAGAGGCTGCCATGGCTCTCACATTGTGAGCTGTGACATGGCCCTCCAGAGAAAGCCCCTTACTCTCATAAGTGAAGGATATGCACTGTGCAATCCAGTTAGAGAAAGTTCTTTTAGAAACTGGAAGTCCCAAATGACTAGAATCAAAAGCAACAAAAAGTTGAGAAGATTTTCTATGTTGCTTCGTTCTTTGCAGGCTAAGGCTCTTTTGCAGTCTAAGGTATGAAGGTTCCTTTCTGCATTGGAGGCATGAGGCCTCGGAAAGAATATAGGAAGGTAAACCGCTTGGTTTAAGTGGAAAGGCGAGACCACCTTTGGCATAAAGTGAGGATGAGTCCTAAGAACAACCTTATCATGGTGAAATCTTGTATAAGGAGGATCAGCCACTAAAGCTTGTAACTCACTAATGCCTCATGCATACGTGATTGCAATTAGGAAGATGACCTTAAATGAAAGGAATTTTAGAGCTGTAGTGGCTAACGGCTCAAAGGGCTGTTTCATGAGCTGCCCGAGAACAAGGTTAAAATCCCATACCACCGGTGGTGGTCTAATGGGAGGTTTTGTTAGTAGAAGACCTCTCATAAATCTTGCTGAGTGGATGAGAGGAAATAGGTTGTCCATTTAGAGGCTTGTAAGAGGCTGCAACAGCACTAAGATGGACTCCTCCCGAATCAACACAACCACTGCACAAACCGACCTTTGCCCGGTGTTCTGGATAAAAGAGCTACGATCGACTGTCAGCCCTTTTCTATTCAAGCTAATGGACTGCTTCTTCACAAATGGGACCTTTCCCAAACCCCTCAAACATACCTCTATCAGGCCACTACTAAAGAACAGTAAGCTTGACCCTAAGAAGCCAGACTCATACAGGCCGATATCAAGCATCCCACTCTTGGCGAAAATCATTGAAAAAGAAGTTCAAACACAAATCCAAGAACATATTGATGCTTCTGCCCCACTTGATTCATGTCAGCACGGTTTTAGAGCTGCTCACGGGGTGGAGACTCTCCTCACCATCCTCCTCAGTACCATAATAACAGGAATTGATAACATACGCCAGGGATATGTGCTCATCTTCTTAGACATCGCAGCCGTGTTCGACTCAGTCTGCCATGATCTCCTCCTACACCGCCTCCAGGAGAAGGGGATATGTGACTCTGCACTTAAATGGTGCAAGTTGTATCTCTCCGATAGATGGCAACACATAAGATCAGGAGAAACAACATCAGAACCTTTCCACCAGAGTCAAGGGGTCCCGCAAGGATCATCTCTCTCTGCACTCATGTTTAATATATATTCAACCTATCTGCGAGATCATCCGGTCCTTCAAGGTGAGCTGTCTGTTGTACGCTGACGATGTTCTCCTATATATGCCATTCACTACTGAGAACCCTGACCTTTCCCTACTGACAGACTGTTTCGATGCGGTATCCAGCTGGCTCCAAATGCAAAATCTACGGATACAACATAAGAAAACCGAAGTCCTTTTCATCACAAGGAACCCAAATTTCATCACTCCTCCTTACTTGAAGGTCCAAGATGCAGAACCTCTGACCAAACCCTCCATCAGATACCTGGGAGTCACACTTGACCAGCGACTAGACATGAAGACCCATATAAGCAATGTAGCAAGAGCCGTATACCATAAAATCCGATCCCTCAGACACCTACGCTCCCTACTTGAACCAGATGACTTCCGGACAGTGTATCAAGCTCTGGTCTTACCACATATCGACTATGGCAACGCAATACTCCATGGTCTACCACAATCCACTTTGCTTCCATTACAGCTAGCAATGAACTCAGCAGCATGAGTTCTCCAGGGCGCTGCCATGAGGGAACACATGACACCCATCCTGAAACAATTACACTGGCTCCATATAAAAGGCAGGATCACATTCAAGACCATACTAATGACCTTCAAGATCATAAACGGACTCGCCCCATCTTCCTTATCCGATCTCATACTGATACCCCCCCCAATAGATCTAGAAGATCTCATGCCGCCAATAAACTAGTAGTCCCAAAAGAAACAACCAAGTGTTGCCAAAGCACAACGAACAGGGCTTTTAAGCTCGCCATACCTAAATGCTGGAACATCCTTCCACACAGTATCCGTCATATCACCAATCTAACCCAGTTCAGAAAAGCCATGAAACATTACCTCTTCCTCTTACATTACCCGGATGACAGCACCACTGATCACTCACCATCCAGCTAGGCAAATCTACGCAAATGTCCAATTAATTCGCATTGTACAGAGGTAAATAGTTACCCCTGTTTCTTTCCAAGTTCCTATTCCTGTTATTTGTAAACATAAATCAAGTAATTTGAAATGTGTATGTAAAATGTTCCATGTAAACTGCACTGATGGAAAATAGCGCGGTATATAAGAAAATGTAAATAAATAAATAAAATAAATAAATTGGTCTTAAGACCAGAATTTGATAAATGAAGGAGATACTCCAGTAACGATTCCAAAGGTATCGGCAAGAGAGTTAAGTCCCTTTTGAGAACACCATATGGTAAACCGTTTCCACATGAAGGCGTATGATCGCTTTGTGGAGGATTTTCTGGAAGCCTGAAGGATATCCTTTACCTGTTGAGAAAGGTTGAGATCCTGAAGTTCTAGGCTTTCAGCAACTAGGCCCTGAGGATGCAGGGACTGTGGATTCGGGTGCCATAGTGTCCCGCTCTCTTGGGAGAGAAGATTTGGAGCGCATCCCAACTCCAGAGGTGTAGCCCGAGAGAGATGTAGAAGCAGAGGATATCACATTTGCCATGGCCAATGTGGAGCTATGAGTATCACACGACCTCTGTCTCTCTGAAGCTTGAACAGTGCTTTAGGGATGAGGGGAATGGGTGGGAAGGCATAGAGGAAGTCCTGACCTCAATGAAGAAGGAAAGCATCCCTTGCCTGACAGTTTTGAGCCAGAATTCTGGAACAGAACCGGGGAAATTTGGCATTAAGTGGACTTGCAAAGAGGTCTATGTCTGGGGTTCCCCAGATTTGGCATACTCGGGCAATTTGGTCCGAGTGGAGAGACCATTCGTGTGGCAGCAGTACTCGGCCGAGTTTGTCTGCCCAAAGATTTTGAATGCCTGGAAGATATACCACGAGGAGGTGAATTTGATGCTCTCTGGCGAGGTCCCATAGTCGTAAAGCTTTGTTGCATAACAACAGAGAGCCTGTTCCACCCTGCTTGTTCACATAGAACATGGCTACTTGATTGTCAGTTTGGACTAGGACTGTCTTGTAGCTGAGCTGGACTTGGAATACTCGAAGAGCGAGGAAGATTGCTCTGAGTTCTAGGAGGTTTATGTGAAGACAAGCCTCCTCTGGGGTCCAGAGACCCTGGGTGGAGAGATCGTGCAGGTGGGCCCCCCATCCCAACTGGGATGCATATGCTGTTAGGGTGGCCTGGAATAGGGTCTGCTGGAAAGGAAAGCCTATGAGAAGGTTTTCCAGCAATTGTCACCATTGGAGGGACAAAATAAAATGTTCTGAGTTTCTTTTTGTCCGACAGGCAACCTGAGGCCTGTGTCCACTGAGAGGATAGCGTCCACTGGGCTGCTCACATGTGAAGACGAGCATAGGAAACTACATGTACAGTGGATGCTATATGTCCCAGTAGCTGAAGCATTTCCCGAGCAGTTAGGGAGGTTTTTACCGCTGCTTGGGAAGCTAGCTGCACTGGGTGAAGACAGCGGGGCTGTGGAAGGAAAGCCCTTGATTGTCTGGTATCTAGGCGAGTTCCTATGAATTCTAGGGACTGAGAAGGAGCAAGATGGGATTTTGGAAGGTTTATGATCAATCACAAGTAATGCAAGACTCGCATTGTGCAAGTAAGAGAAGAGTTGGCTTCTGGAGCTTGAATGAGCCAGTCGTCCAAGAAAGGGAAGATGAATATCCCCAGAGTCTGTAGGAATGCAGCTACTACTGCCATGCATTTTGTGAAAACTCTTGTGGAAGAAGCCAGACCGAGGGGAAGAACCCTGTATTGGAAGTGTCTTCCCTGGAAAAAGAATCGAAGGAACTTCCTGTGATCTGGATGGATGAGTATAAGCATCCTTTAGATCTAGAGAACATAGCCAATCCTGACTGAAGGTATGGCAGAAGTGTTCCAAGAGAGATCATTTTGAATTTTTCTTGGAACAGATATTTGTTCAATTCTCTGAGGTCCAAAATGGGTCTGTGTCCCCCTGTTTTCTTTGGGATAAGAAAATTGGGGGAACAGAACCCTGTACCCTGTTGAGGTATGGGTACCTCTTCTATTGCTCCCTGGGCAAGAAGTATTGTGACCTCCTGACTCAGAAGACTGGCAACAGGGGTTTGAGAATTGAACTGTCTTATGATTGTAGGAATGGGGCATGCTGTGAAAATGAAGTCTGTACCCCTCTCGTACAATGGACAGAGTCCAATGTTCTGATATTATTTGGTGCCATCTGGTGGCAAACTGACACAATCTGCCGGGGATGGTAGAGGGTTCTGGACCCTGTAGGGGTAGGAAGGCTATGTTCTCTAGAAAAGAGTCAAAGCCCGAGGAGGCTGAGCCTGCTGAGCTGGCTGACTCTTGGGACTTTTGGTTTCTTCTGTTCTCTAGTATGTTGCTGTTGTCCCTTTTGGGCAGCATGGACTGGACAGTAAACATGCTGGGTAAAAGAAGGATAAAACTTCTTTTTCTTGTTGAAAAAGGTTTTTTTTTATTAGATCTTTTCTTTGCTGGGTTGGCTGTAGACTTTGATAACCTGTCCAAGGTAATATTGTCAGAGTCCATCTCATTAGCTTTTACTTGCCAATTCTTGCCAAAGAGAATTTCTCCTGTGCAAGGAATGTTGCCCAGTTTATCTTGTACCCAAATTTCCAAGTCTGATGCCTGAAGCCAAGCAATACAATGTGCACCAATGGAGATAGCAGAGGTTCTGCTGATGCATTCAAAGCAATCAAAGGCTACACTGTTGACTAACTTGGAAACATCTTGGGCATGTCTGACCAGAGCAAGAAAATCCTGTCTTTTATCATCAGTAAGAAGGGGGCTCATAAGCTCCAAGTCTCCTGTAACCTCTTTGAGGAACATCCCCATGTATAGGATGTATGAGCTTATTCTAGCTGAAAACATGGAAGCTTGGAAGCATCAATGCCCAAAAGCATTGAGAGTCCTGGACTCGCGGCCTGGAGGATTGGAAGAATGTCTTTTTGCACTCTTTATCCTACGCATGGCCGATTCCACTACCATTGAATGGTGTGGCAACTGAGTCTTCTGAAAGCCAGGACAAGGTGGAACTTGGTACATGGTATCGAGTCTGCGAGAGTGTGGAGATGTGGTTAAAGGAGTCTCCTACATTCTCAGAATAAGATCATGAAGGATCTTATGAATGGGCAGAGTAGCTGCCTCTTTAGGAGCTTTAGGGTATTGAAGAATCTCTAACGCTTCTGCCCTAGGCTCTTTTTCAGGAGCCACTGTGATTGCAAGGCCTCGAGCCACATCACAAATGAAATCCTGGAAGGACATGTCCTCTGGAGGAGACATTCTACGCTGAGGAGAAGGAGATGGATCCTCCGGAAGAAGTGCTCTGGTATCGGCAGAGTCATCGGAGTTATCGGAATCGTAAAATTCAAAATATCTCTGATCCCGATATTCGCGCAAGGCACGGTATCAATCGAAGTTGGTATCGAGGTGTCCCGGTACCGATCGTTCGATACCGGGGATGGACTCTAGACTTGGCATGGGGGGTATACCTGCCGAGGCCGGTGCCGTCGGTACCGGTGCCTGTTGAACGGTCTGAAGCGGTTTCAATGATACCGAAGCCATTAGAAGAGCCACTAGACTGTGTTCGATAGCGAGAAATCTTTGATCTATCGCTCCTGCCGATGCTTGGGTGTCGGTACCGGTAGAAGCGTCCGGGACCCCCGAGCATGGCACCAGTAGTTCTGCAGAGGTGGAAGCCTCGAGAACATCCTGGAGTCCCATTAGTGCTTTGGAAGCCGAAGCCTCCCGCCGGGGCTATTTTGCCAGTGAACTTTCCTCAAGAGCAATGCCAATGGCATCTCGATACTTTGAAGGAGATCTACCCTTTGAGGACCGACTAGTCTTTGCAGACTTATGTTTAGCTACCTGAGATCCATGGGAGGAAGATGAAGCCCTGGAAGATGTCGATGCAACGGACATCGCATCTGCGACAAAAAGGGTACCGGGTTTTGCATCTCTATTCTGCAGGCCCCTCTTGGTCATCTTTCTACAGGAGAGACAATCCAATGGAGCGTAGTCAGGTCCTAAACATTTGAGACACCAGTCATGGGTGTTGGTGACGGATATGGTACCGCCACACTTAGAACATTTTTTAAAGCCAGTAGCTGGTTTTTCCATTGTAAAAGAAAAATGGGCCTAGTGCCGAGAGGAAAAAGGCTTCTGAAGAAAGTACTTCAGAAAAGATATATACATATATATTGTGATGAGGAGAGTATGGCTGAGCCCATGGAATTGGGAGAAAATCAGACATTTACCTTTAAAGAAAGAGACAGGTAAGGAATCAGTAGCTCTCAAAGTGCAGGCAAGGAAAAAAAACACGCAGCTACTGAGGACAGGACACACCCAAGCTCTGCTAATCTAAGGGCAGGCTTGGAAACTAATGAGACACACCTGGGGGAAGCGCGGTGCACGGTAGTTCAGAGACACTCTTATAAACCCAGGGAAACAGAAGGAAGTCAGACTCAGCCTGAGAAGGGCAGCACCACGGGAAGAGAATCTCAGCCTGAGAAGGGCAGCACCACGGGAAGAGAGTCTTAGCCTGAGAGAAGGCAGCACACGAAGCGACACCCTGGAAAGGGAGAGACAGGGAAGCAGCACGCTGGAGAATTCAGTGGTGAGAGAAGCACCAGAGAAAGGCCCAGAGAGTTCACTGTGGAGGAGAACAGTGGAGACTTCTGGGGGATTCTCAGAGGTGAAAGCCCTAGTCAGAAAGAAAGCCAGGATTGCAAGGAAACTGCAATTGGTTTTAAAACTAGGAGAGTTGTGTCAGAGAGAAGTGCTGACAAGGGTCAGGCTACAGTGACAACTGTTCATGAACCAGCTAAAGAGCTGCAACTTCCAAAAAGGTGCGTGAATAAAAGTGTAGCCAAAAATGCTGTGAGCCAGTTAGAGGCATTGTGTCGTTTGATGCAAGAGAAGAATCTCCACGTTCCTCGTGGAAAACCTTTGCATAGGGAAAAGCCTCAGTGGAGAAAGGTTCTGGAACTTTTAGAGAATATTAAGCCTGAAGTTTCTCATGCTGGTTTAGAGCCAGATTTACCAGACACAGGTCCTGAGGAAATGCAGATAGACTATTATGAATCTGATGAAAGCTCTGAAGATTCAGTAATGGACTGTTCTCTATGCCAGAAGGCAGAATAAAAGTTCTTGGATAAGAGAGAAAGGTTTATTTATTTTTATTTCTTATATACCGCACTATTTGCAATCAGCGCGGTTCACATGGAACAGAAACATCCGACAACTTAAATATGTCTGGTCATTACAGTAAACAGGAAATGCAACTTGGAAAAAGGGTACACTATATACATATGAGGTGTACTGAGAAAGGATAATGTTTGGTGTTTACATTGTAGGGGACGCCTGTTGCGAAGGCTTGCCTAGTTGAATACTACTATTATTACTATTATTATAACCTGAATGTCCTAAAAGGCAGTGTGAAAACAGGGAGAATTGTGTTTAGCCAGGAATGCTAAGAACCCTGTTTGCTGAAGAGAGGATATTTCTTTTGGGTTTGAAGAAAGGAGACAACCATGTTTGATTGCTGGATCATTTGGAAACAGCGACCTATGTTAAAAAGCTACTAAAAGCAGTTACATTGTTTTGTTTGGTATAAATGCCTATGGATTATTGTTTGGAGAGAGAATCCTGTTTGTTTGCGTTGAGCCTTAATGCTCTTTTGGAAAAGAAATAAAATTCCTGTGTTTTGCCTTGTAAACCCTCGGTCTCCACACTACTTGTTTTTCTGAACACAACTACAAATCCCAGCAGCCCCGGCTCTGGGTGAGAAAAAACTCCTTAATTAAAGGACTAACAAGTGCAGCCCTAAGCCCATAGGCTGTTGCCTAGGCAAGGGGCCCCCACAAAATAAATATATATATATATATATATATATATATATATATATATATATATATATATATATATATATATATATATATATATATATATTTATTTATTTTTTTTTAGTAAAGAAGAAAAGAGAACTGGCGGTACCGGTAGGCGTCGAATGAAGGGAGACGCGACCACAAAAAAACAAAGAAGTAAGAAAGAATTTTCTGCGGTGACAGGGTATGAGACCTGTCGGCTCCGTGGAAAACGAAGAACTGAAGAGGGAGAGTTGGAATGGCAGGAAGGCAGCACGTAGGCGCTGTGGGATGCTCCCAAAAGCTTTCCTATTGGACACTGGGGAGCATTCCCGAGCAGGCTCCGTCGGTACCGACAATACCCATATGTGAAGACTACATTCCTGCTTCTTACTGGAGATAAGAGATAGTTATGCTTATTTTGATTTTATCCTATTGCTATAAAGGGATCCACTGTGACTGTCCCCTGCCATTTTGAATTCTGTCACTGTGTTTGCCCCCACCACTTCCATCGGGAGGGCATTCCAAGCATCCACCATCCTTTCAGTGAAAAAGTATTTCCTGACATTGCCTTTCAGTTTACTCCCTTGCAGCTTCATGTTATGCCCTCTAGTTTTGCAACTTCCCCGTAAATACAGAGGACATACCAAGGGGTCTGCTTCCTACTCTTAACTGTTGTTCCTGGACCACAAACTTCCCCAGCCCTTTATCCAGCCTGATTCATGGTGCAGACCTAATTTCAGGACTGACGTTACATTTTTCATAGTCATGAAACAGGGCAAACCTTAATCATGAGCCTAAAGTTATCTTTTGTTATTAAGCTAGAATTATTTCAGAGGCGTCTTGTTCTGCTAGTTGATGTTGCAAAAGGAAGTAAGGTGTGACAAAGAATGGATCAAGAAATTTCATTGTGCCCCATAGAAATAGACAGAAGATGCAGCAGTACAGATCAGGGAGAGAAGGCATCTGCAGAAAGAGAAATAGCATTCGCTTCAAAAGCTCAGCTCTACAATCTGATGGAGAAGACAGCAAGGAACCAAGGAACTAAATCAGAACAAGGTAGAAAGGAGCTATGCTGTCTGCAAAGATTATCCAATCTATCAACCTAACTACAAAGCCTCTACACTATAAAACTCCAAAGCAAAAGTAGAGAAATGTGAAAATTTAGTGAAAAACTGACGTGTATATTAATGACAATGTCGGAAGTATAGCCATGGGGTTTTGAAAATCACCTCTTGAAGCTAACCTTCCATTTTACTCAAATTTTCATTGAGCTCACCACAGAGCTTGACGATAAGTAAGGTTAAACACCACAACAAAGTGTCACCAATAAAAACTATATGCAAAAATTTAAATTACATATCATAGTGGAATTGGGAATAGGGAAGCCCAAGCTAAAAAAGTTACTGCGAAAAGAAAGGGACCGAAGTTCAACTTATCTGAGTCCACTCGAAACGTTATCAATTCACAGCACGGCTTTACCAGGCTTCTCCAAACACTCCAAATTGCTCCAACAAAACAACTCTTCAGGAGTTTTTTGCATATAGTTTTTATTGGTGACACTTTGTTGTGGTGTTTAACCTTACTTATCGTCAAGCTCTGTGGTGAGCTCAATGAAAATTTGAGTAAAATGGAAGGTTAGCTTCAAGAGGTGATTTTCAAAACCCCATGGCTATACTTCCGACATTGTCATTAATATACACGTCAGTTTTTCACTAAATTTTCACATTTCTCTACTTTTGCTTTGGAGTCTGCAAAGATTAGGCTCACAGGAAATGAGGAGACATAAGGCACTTGGAGCCAGAGAGCAAGTGACAAAAGCAAAGAGAGAAAGATGAACACCCCCCCCCCCCCCCCAAACAAAGCATAGTTACTCACCTGTAACAGGTGATCTCCGGGAACAGCAGGAATTTAGTCCTCACATATGGGTATCGTCGGTACCGACGGAGCCTGCGCGGGAACGCTCCCCAGCGTCCAATCAGAATGCTTTTGGGAGCATCCCACAGCGCCTGTGTGCTGCTTTCCCGCCTTTCCCAACTGCCTCTCTCCAGTTGAGTTTTAAAGCTGAGACAAAGAGAGAGAGAGGGAAAGGAAAGAGATAGATAGAGAGATACAACTCCTAGGGGAGGTGGGTGGGTTGTGAGGACTAAATTCCTGCTGTTCCCGGAGATCACCTGTTACAGGTGAGTAACTATGCTATCTCCAGGAACAAGCAGGAATGTAGTCATCACATATGGGGACTCCCTAGCTTTAGGTGCCAGGGAGAGACCCCAGAAGTTGTGTGTCCCTGAAAAGGGCTCCACTTCCTCCTATGGATCTCTGGCATCCTACCAGGGATGGTGGGTAGGAGTTGATTAGGTATGGAACAGGTGTTTGAGAACAGCCTGACCAAACAAGGCATCCAGGCAGGAGTCCTTCTCCAAGCAGTAATGGGCTGTGAAGGTATGAACCGAGGCCCAAGTGGCTGCTCGACAGATGTCGTCAATAGACACAGAGTTTAGATGAGCCATTGAGGCTGCCATGGCTCTCACATTCTGAGCTGTGACATGGCCCTCCAGAGAAAGGTTCTTACTCTGATAGGCGAAAGTAATACACTGAGCAATCCAGTTAGATAGTTTTCTCTTGGAGACTGGAAGTCCCAAATGAGAAGGATCAAAAGCAACAAAGAGTTGAGAGGACTTTCTATGCTGCTGTGTTCTTTGTCAGTAAAAAGCTAGAGCTCTTTTACAATCCAAGGTATGAAGATTCCTCTCTGCATTTGATGCATGAGGTCCTGGAAAAAAGACACGTAGGTAGACCTCTTGGTTGAGGTGAAAAGGCGAGACCACTTTAGGCATAAAGTGTGGATGAGTCCTAAGGACTACCTTGTCATGATGGAACCTTGTATAAGGTGGATTAGCTACTAGTGCTTGTAATTCACTAATCCGGCGTGCTGATGTGATTGCAATGAGAAAGATAACCTTCCAAGAAAGAAATTTCAAGGAGGTGGTAGCCAAAGGTTCAAAAGGCAGCTTCATGAGCTGACAAAGAACCAGGTTCAAGTCCCATGCCACCGGAGGAGGTCTAATGGGAGGCTTAGTTAGAAGGAGGTCTCTCATAAATCTTGCTATAAGAGGATGAGAGGAAATAGGTTGTCCATTTAGAGGCTTAAGGGAAGCCGCAATAGCACTCAAATGGAATCTTACTGATGCAAAACACCCTAGAGGTCCCAAAAGTAATAACAAAATGCACGAGAACAACAACAAATAGGGCCTTTACGATTTACGCTCCCAGAGCATGGAATGCTCTCCCTACCTATATTCGGAACATCACTTACCTAACCCACTTCAGGAAGGCAATAAAGCAGCATCTGTTCACTACATACTACCCTGAATCTAGCCTTAGTAACCATACATATGGCCCCCCAGACAATCTCTCATTACAAGTAAACAATCAGACTCAGCATGAAAAAGGATAATCAAATGATCGCTCAGAATGTACCCCAGTGTAAATAAAATGTAGATATGTTCTGCCTGAAATCAGGTACCAGTGTGATACAATGTATAGAATTAAGAATGTGCATAGTTTCCCCCAGTTACTTCCAAGTTGATCTCCCTGTTTATTGTAAATACAACTCAAAGTTCCTTGTGTTGTATAGTTGATGTTAAATGTAAACCGCTCTGATCTAAAATAGAGCGGTATAGAAGAACTGTTAAATAAATAAATAAATAAATAAATTTGTTTTAAGGCCTGCATTAGACAAATGGAGAAGATACTCCAGCAAAGATTCCAGAGTTATGACAAGGGGGTTAAGACCCTTTACAGAACACCAAATAGTAAAGCTCTTCCACCTGAAAGCATAAGAACGTCTAGTGGAAGGTTTTCTGGAAGCATAAAGAACATCTTTCACTTGCTGAAAAAGATGAAGATCTTGGAGATCTAGGCCTTCAGCAACCAAGCCCTGAGATGCAGAGGCTGGGGATTGGGATGCCATAACATTCCGTTCTCCTGAGATAGGAGATCTGGAGCAGATCCTAACTCCAGGGAGGGAGCTTGAGAGAGATGTAGAAGCAGAGGGTACCACACTTGCCGTGGCCAATGTGGAGCTATGAGAATCATGTGGTCTCTGTCTCTTTGAAGCTTGAAAAGGGTTTTGGGAATTAGGGGAATGGATGGAAAGGCATACAGAAGTCTTGACCCCAGTGAAGGAGGAAAGCATCCTTTGCCTGAGCTCCCTGAGCCAGAGTTCTGGAAAAGAACGGGGGAAGTTTGGTATTCCACGGACTTGCAAAGAGGTCTATGTCCGGGGTTCCTCAAAGTTGAAAAATCCTGGCCACCTCGTCTGCATGCAGAGACCACTCGTGTGGAAGGAGAACTCGACTGAGTCTGTCTGCCCAAGAGTTTTGAACGCCTGGAAGATACACTGCCAGAAGATGAATCTGATGCTCTCTGACGAGGTCCCACAGTCGCAAAGCTTCGTTGCAAAGCGACAGAGAGCCTGTTCCCCCCTGCTTGTTCACGTAGAACATGGCTACTTGATTGTCCGTATGAATAAGGTCTGTCTTGTAGCTGAGCAGGGTGTGGAACACTCGCAGAGCAAGGAAGATTGCTCTGAGCTCCAAGAGATTGATATGTAGACAACTCTCTTGTGGAGTCCAGGTGCCTTGGGTGGAGAGGTCTTGCAGATGAGCTCCCTAACCCATTGGAGAAGCATCTGTTTTAAGGGTTGCTTGGGGCAGGGGTTGCTGAAAGGGGTACCCCAGCAACACGTTTTGAGTGGACTTCCACCACTGGAGAGACAAAATGAGGCGACTTGCGTTTGCTATTTTGTCTGACAGGTAACCTGATGCCTGGGTCCATTGGGTGGATAAAGTCCACTGAGCTGCCCTCATGTGAAGGCAAGCATATGGTACCACAAGCACGGTGGATGCCATGTGGCCTAATAACTGCAACATTTCTCGAGCAGTTAGAAAGTGCTTTAGCACTGCTTGAGAAGCTAATTGCACCAAGCGAAGGCAACGGTCCTGGGGAAGATAGGTCCTGGGGAAGATAGGCCCTTGCCCTTGTGGTATCCAGCAAGGCTCCTATGAACTCTAGAGACTGAGTAGGAGTTAGACTGGATTTTGGGATGTTTATTACCAGCCTTAAATACTGAAGGATACGCATTGTGTAGGATAGAGAAGTCCTGGCCTCTGACTGTGTTGGAGCTCGAATGAGCCAGTCGTCCAAGTAAGGGAAGACGAATATTCCCAAAGTGCGTAGAAATGCTGCTACTATAGCCATGCATTTCGTGAACACCCTTGGTGCAGAGGCCAGACCAAAAGGAAGCACCCTGTATTGGTAGTGCTTTCCTTGAAACAGGAACCGAAGGAACCTTCAGTGGGTTGGATGGATGAGAACATGGGTGTACGCATCCTTGAGATCTAGAGAACAAAGCCAATCCTGACTCTGAAGGTATGGAAGCAGAGCTCCGAAAGAAATCATTTTGAACTTCTCTTTGACAAGGAATTTGTTCAATTCTCTGAGATCTAAGATAGGTCTGTATCCCCCTGTTTTCTTTGGAATAAGAACATAAGGGGAATAGAATCCTGTGCCTTGTTGATGAAGAGGCACTTCTTCTATTGCCCCTTGGGCAAGAAGGATGGTAACCTCCTGACCTAACAGGTCTGTGAGAGAGGTCGGAGAATTGAACTGCTTCACTATTGTGGGAGGGGGCATGCTTGAAAAATGAAGTTTGTACCCCTCTTTTATGATGGAGAGTGTCCAATGCTCTGCTGTTATTTGCCCCCATCTGGGAGCAAAATGACATAACCTTCCTGGAATGGTGGACGGTTCTGGTCCTTCCAGAGCCAGAAAGGCTAAGTTCTCTAGCTGAAAGTCAAAGGCCCTGAGGAGGCTGAGGCTGCTGGGCCGGGTGAGGCCTAGCAGCCTTTGCTTTCTTCTGTTTGGGTGGTTGCTGACATTTGGTTGAAACTGACCTGTAGAAGATGCCTGCTGACCATAAGCAGGATAAAACCGTTTCTTTTTAGAAAAAGGTGTTCTCTTGAACAACTTTTTCCTAACAGGATCAGCAGTAGACTTGGATAGTCTATCCAAAGTGGAATTTTCAGCATCCATTTCATTGGCTTTTTCTTGCCAATCTTTACCAAACAGGTTCTCACCAGTACAAGGGATATTTCCCAATTTATCTTGTACCCAGAGCTCTAAATCAGATGCTTGGAGCCAAGCAATTCTACGTGCACCGATGGCAATAGCCAAGGTTCTGCTTATACATTCAAAGCAGTCGAAGGCTGCACGGTTGGAGAATTTAGAGACATCTTGGGCATGCTTAAGCTAAGTGAGAAACTCCTGCCTTTTATCCTCAGAGATGAAAGGACTTAAAGTCTGTAGATGATCAGTAACTTCCTTTAGGAACATTCCCATGTAGAGACTATAGGAAATGATTCTTGCAGCAAGCATGGAAGCTTGAAAGACTCTACGTCCAAAAGCATCCAGAGTTCTGCATTCATGTCCTGGAGGATTAGAGACATGTCTTTTTGCACTTCTAATCCTTCTCATAGCAGATTCCACCACAATAGAGTGGTGAGGAAGCTGAGTTTTATGGAAGCCAGGACAAGGAGGGACACGATACATAGTATCTAACCTACGAGAATGAGGAGAGGTGGTAAGAGGTGTTTCCCACATCCTCAACATGAGATCATGTAGAATCTCATGAATGGGTAGGGTAACTGCCTCCTCATGAGTTTTGGGATATTGTAAAATATCCAACTCCTTGGCCCTTGGCTCTGTCTCAGGGGCCACAGTGATGGACAGGCCCCGAGCCACCTCTCTGATGAAGTCTTGTAAAGACATGTCCTCTGGAGGAGACATCCTGCGTTTAAGGGAGGAGGACTCCTGTGGAAGAAGCATCGCTGCATCGACAGAACTTTCAGAATCCTCAGATTCTTCTGAGGAATCGAAGTATCGTCTGTCCGGATGCTCCTGCAGAGCCCGATACCCGTACCGAGGAAGATCGGTATCGGGAATAACCGGTACCGGAGAATCAGTACCGGCGGGCACCGGAGGACAGGGTACCGGCATAGCAGACACCGATGCCAATGTCGATGCTATCGGTACCGGTACCGATACCGATGCCGGTGACGGTGCCAGTACCAGTGGAGTTGTCTTTCGCGGTACCAAGGGCGTCAATGCCACAAGGAAAGCTGCTAGACTGCGTTCTATGGACAGAATTCTCTGGTCCATAGACGCTGCTAATGCCTGGAAGTCGGTACCGGTGGGAACCGTCGGTACCCCAGAGCATGGCACCAGGAGATCTGTCGAGGTCGAGCCATCGAGAACATCCTAGAACCCCGATGATGCTTTGGAAGCCGAAGCCTCCCGCTGGGGTAATTTTGCCGGTGCAGAATCCTCGAGGGCAATGCCAGAGGCATCTCGATGCTTAGAAGGAGATCTACCCTTCGAGGACCGGCTGGATTTATGTTTAGTTACCTGAGATCCACGAGAAGAAGAAGCAGCCCTGGAAGACGTCGATGCCACCGAAGCCGCATCAGAGGGAAACAGGGTACTGAGCTTGGCAGCTCGGTTCTGTCGACCTCTTTTAGACATCATAGCACAGGACACACAATCTGTGATGGAGTGGTCAGGATCTAAACATTTTAAACACCATTCATGGGTGTCGGTGACGGAAATGGTACCGCCACATTTTGTGCATTTTTTAAAACCTGAGGCAGGTTTTTCCATGTTAAGGAAAGTTTTTGGGCCTAAGGCCCCAAAAGGCGGGTGCACCTGAAGAAAAAGAAAAAACAGATTTATTATTTTTTTTAAATAGAAAAGAAAGACTGGCGGTACCGGTAGAGCGTCGGGGAAGGCAGACGCGACCACAAAAAGAAATAAAGAAATAAAGAAATTCTTCTGCGGTGACAGGAACACGACCTGCTGGCTCCGCGGCAAAAGAAGAACTGGAGAGAGGCAGTTGGGAAAGGAGGGAAGGCAGCACGCAGGCGCTGTGGGATGCTCCCAAAAGCATTCTGATTGGACGCTGGGGAGCGTTCCCGCGCAGGCTCCGTCAGTACCGACGATACCCATATGTGAAGACTACATTCCTGCTTGTTCCTGGAGATAGGTAAATACAGGGACTGTGAAAGAGTGATTCAAGGGCCAATCACACTGTACCACAGGAATGGAATGGTGTAGGCCATACAAGTCCTGGCCCTACCAATATTTTTCTGCTGCCATCACGGCAAAGACTCCTTCTGTCTGTCTGCAGGAGATCAGATCCCCGCAGGGAGAACAGGATGGGAAGGCTACAATTGCGACCTCGATGCAGGTTGTCTGGCTGGGGGAGGGGAGGCTAGGGGTCAATTTAAGGAGGTGCTTGGGTCCCCCCAAACAAACAGGCATTACGCTGCACCTTGTTGTACGATCCTCCACCAGCTAAGGCCTTCCACACAGCTTAAAGACGTCCATGTTGGAGATGCTCTTAGTTCCTATATACCCAAACTTGAAGAAGGGAAATTACTACTACTGTAAGGAAAATGGTGTATTTCTGTAACTTGTGAACTGTTTGTCAAAGAACATTTGTTACAAGCAAGCAATTTAGCTTTCTCTGAACATATGCATTTCACTATATTAGTCAAGTGGGTCACCTTAAACATACAATTTGAGAATATGCCAACATTGCCAAAGAGCAAGAAAATCATGGTTTTCTTAGGAAAACAATTTCTCCCCCCCCCCCCCCCAAGATAAAGTAGCCTAATGATTAGAGAAATGGACTGAGAATCAGGAAAAGTCAGGATTCAAATCCCATTGATGTTCCTTGTAATTATGGCCAAATCACATAATTCTCCATTACCTCAGGTACAAACTTTGATGGTAAGACATTTGAGAACAGGGAAATATCTATTGTATCTATTGTATCTAAATGTAACTCACATTGAGTTGCTACTGAAAAGGTGCAAGCGAAATCCAAATTCCAACCTCCCTTCCTCCCCAACCACTGACAATAGGTTTGGTCTGCAGTCACTGAAAAATCAGAGGAGTAAAGATAGTCCACTGTACACACAATGTGCGGCCTGAATTCCACTTGCAGTCTTGCAATTTAATGCCAGGGAGATAGACCTTAAGTTGGCAAGCAAGGTGACATTTTACTTACCAGTTAATGTTTTTCCTCCAGTCCTGATAGACCAGTCCAGACAAGTGGGTTGTGTTCCCCTACCAGCAGATTGGTGGAGACAAAGAATCAATGAAAAGCCCAGGTTTCAATGATATCACTCCTATACCACTATTCGCCTCAGCCATCAGAGGTCTCTTCAGTACTCGTCCCAAAACATTTGGGAGAAACATGGCAAGCCTCAATCGTGGGCAACAACCACGAAGGCTGTCTTGAGCATCAAATCCTTAAAAGTAGTGTGCTTCAATGGCTCAAAGGGTGCAAACATCAGGGTCCTGACCACCAGACAAAGATCCCAGGAAGGGTCCACAGACTGGAGGGGAAAATGCAGACATCAAACACCCAGGAGAAAGTGCAAGACATCCGGGTGCAAGGCTAGAGACTTTCCAGCCACTACACCTTGGAAACAGGCCAAAACTGCCACCTGATCTGTCAGGGAACTAAGGGAAAGGCCCTTCCCTAGGTCATCCTGTGGAAAAGCCAACAAGCATGGCACCTTGGCCGCCTCAGAAGCCAACATCTGAGCGCCACACCATCACTAAAAGAGGCACCAGATCCACAAGTATGATAGCTTGGTAGACCTTTCCAGGGCTTTCCAGTTTTTTACACTAAGTGTCAGATGTACGATTTTCTCCCAGTTGGTGAGGACTCTTACGTGTGGACTAGGTGCAAGGAGCTCTTTGCTCTCAGGGAACGGATCCGATCTCTGAAGGCTAGAGCGTAGTTACTCACCTGTAAAGCATAGTTACTCACCTGTAAAGCATAGTTACTCACCTGTAAAGCGTAGTTACTCACCTGTAACAGGTGTTCTCCAGGAGCAGCAGGAATCAGTCCTCACTTATGGGTGACGTCGGCGCCGACGGAGCCCTCGCGGAGCAATTTTCCCCAGCTTTCAAAGAAAGCCTTTGGAAATTGCAGCGCGCATGCGCGGTCGTCTTCCCGCCCGAGGGTGCCATCTTAGCCAGTCAGATGACATAGCTAAAAAAGACAGCATAAAAATTTGCAAAAAGAACATAAGCAGACGATTGCAACTCCAAGGGGAGGAGGGAGGGTAGTGAGGACTGATTCCTGCTGCTCCTGGAGAACACCTGTTACAGGTGAGTAACTACGCTTTCTCCAGGACCAAGCAGGAAGTCAGTCCTCACTTATGGGACTCCCAAGCTCAAGGCTACCGGAGACCCTAAGCACAAAAATGAGCTCCCTCTAGCTCAGCAGCACAGAAGGATAGAATCTTCGCTGAATTATCACCCACCGGTAGCCCACATCCGGGATGGAGGGTAGGAGTTGCTCAGACCTCAAAGAGATTACGGAGGACTGCCTGTCCGAAAGCACTGTCCCTACGGGACTCCCTCTCGAGACAGTAATGGACCGCAAAAGTCTGGCTCGAAGACCAAGTAGCGGCCCGGCAGATGTCTGCCAGCGGAACAGAGCGGAGGTAAGCCACTGACGTGGCCTTTGCCCGAACGCAATGAGCCGTGACTCGACTTTCTAAGGAGAGTCCGGCTGCCCCATAAGCCCAAGAGATACAGTCCGCAACCCAGATGGACAGAGTACGCTTGGAGACCGGGAGCCCCAATTTATTGGGGTCAAAAGACACAAAAAGCTGAGCAGCTTTACGGTGCTCCCGCGTACGGTCAAGGTAGAAGTTCAATGCCCTTCTACAGTCCAGGGTATGGAGGACCGTTTCAGCTCGGCTGGAGTGTGGTCTGGGAAAGAAGGTTGGAAGTACCACCTCCTGATTGATGTGAAAAGGGGAGACCACTTTAGGCAGAAATTTTGGGTGAGTCCGTAGGACTACCCTATTCTTGTAGAACCTAGTGTAAGGGGGATCAGACACGAGGGCCTGCAATTCACTTACGCGCCTAGCGGAAGTGAGGGCTATCAAGAACAGTGTTTTCCAAGACAGAAAACGTAGAGAACAGGTAGCCATAGGTTCAAAAGGCGGACAGGTGATCCGCTGCAAAACCACATTCAGGTCCCAGTCAGGCGCTGGCGGGCGCAGAGGTGGTTTAAGTAGAAGGAGACCTCGGAGAAACCTCGCTACGAGAGGGTCATTGGAGAGAGGTCTGCCGTCCACTGGCACATGATGTGCTGAAAGAGCACTGAGGTGAACTTTGACGGAGTTGGACTTAAGTCCCAGATTAGAGAGGTGCAGCAAGTACTGCAAGATCACCGACACCGGGCAGGAGAAGGGATCCTGAGACTGTTGGGTACACCAGACTGCAAAGCGACGCCATTTAAGGGCGTAGCATTTGCGGGTAGAAGGCCGTCGCGAAGCCAAGACGACCTCCTCCACCTCCGCCGGCAGGAGAAGGGGAGCAAGGACTACCCTCTCAGCAGCCAGGCCATGAGGTTGAGAGACCTGAGGTTGGGGTGCAGGAGGGACCCCTGATCCTGAGTGAGGAGATCCGGTTGTACCCCCAGAGGGGTTGGATCCTCCACTTCCAGTTGCAGCAGGAGCGGAAACCACGGCTGCCTGGGCCAGCGAGGGGCCACCAGGATCATGAAGGCTTTGTCTCGGAGAACCTTGAAAAGAGTCCGAGAGACCAGCGGGATGGGAGGGAAAGCGTACAGAAGGCTCCCCGACAACGAGATCAGAAAGGCGTCCGCCGCAACCCGAAGGGGGTGTGGCTGACGAGAGCAGAAGCGAGGAAGTTGCCGGTTGTGAGGACTGGCAAAGAGATCCACCGTGGGGAGACCCCACTTGAGGAAGAGCTTCTGAACTACCAAGGGATCCAGACGCCACTCGTGCGGCTGGAGGACCCTGCTGAGTTTGTCTGCAAGGCAATTTTCTTGGCCCGGGAGATAAACTGCCTTGAGGAGAATGCCGTGACTGACGGCCCAAGAGCAGAGCTTCTGTGCCTCCCGGCAGAGGAGGAAGGAGCCCGTGCCCCCCTGCTTGTTCACGTAGAACATGGCAACCTGATTGTCCGTCTGGACAAGGACGGACTGTTGGGAAGTCAGGTGGGAGAAGGCCTTGAGAGCGAGGCGGATCGCCCTGAGCTCCAGGAAGTTGATCTGCTGAGCAGACTCCCACGTGGTCCAGAGGCCCTGAGTACGTGCCTCTTGGCAATGTGCTCCCCAGCCCAGGAGGGATGCATCGGTGGTCAGCACCCGGGTCGGCTGAGGTGACTGGAAAGGCATTCCGAATATCAGGTTCGGCTGCCGGAGCCACCACCGGAGAGACGAGAGCAGCGGCTCGGAGACGCGCACTAGGTCTGCTAGGCCGCCCGTGGCTTGTCGCCACTGCTGGCGGAGACACCATTGAGCAGACCGCATGTTCAGGCGGGCATTGGGGGTCACATGGACAGTGGAAGCCATATGGCCGAGCAGTCTCAGGAAGCGCCTGGCGGAGACCAGGGGCTGGCTGCGAAAGCGGTCGGCTAGGTCCATGAGCCGTTGAGCCCTGTCGAGCGGTAGGTACGCTCGTGCCCGAGGAGTGTGCAGCCTTGCGCCGATGAACTCGAGATCCTGTGAGGGGAGCAAAGTGGACTTTGCGAAGTTTATGACAAAGCCCAAGTGCTGCAGCAGAGTCACCGTGCGGCACGTGGCGTTGGTGACCTCCTGAGCGGACGCTGCTCTGATGAGCCAGTCGTCGAGGTACGGAAAGACATAGAGGCCGTGAAGCCGGAGATGGGCCGCCACGACCGCGAGACATTTTGTGAAGACTCGCGGTGCGGAGGATAGGCCAAAGGGCAGTACTCTGTACTGGTAATGATTTCCTGCCACCACAAACCTTAGGTATTGGCGGTGGCTTGGGTGGATGAGGATGTGCGTGTAGGCATCCTTTAGATCCAAGGAGCATAGCCAATCTCCCTGCTGGAGGTAGGGCAGAAGGATTCCAAGGGTAAGCATTTTGAACTTCTCCCGCACAAGGAACTTGTTGAGGTTGCGCAAGTCCAGGATGGGTCTGAGGCCCCCTGTTCTCTTTGGTATCAGAAAATACCTTGAATAAAAGCCTTGACCTCTCAGGTGGTGGGGCACCGGTTCCACCGCCTGTTCCTGCAGAAGACCTGCTAACTCCTGAAGGAGCAACTCCCTGTGCAGAGGGGGGCGCGAAGGTTCTCCCGGAAAATAGGAGGGAGGGACCTGATGGAAGTGGAGAAGGTAGCCCTCTCGCACGACCTGAAGCACCCAGGCATCTGCGGTGATGCTGGACCACCTGTGGGCGAAGTGAACCAGCCGGCCTCCGGTGCTGGGAGGGACCAGCGGGGGGGGAGAGGCTATGCTGAGCGAGTCAAAAACCCCCTCCCTGCTGAGCAGGGGCTGGAGGTGCAGGCTTGGGGGCTTGCTGCCTACGGGACCCGTTACCCCGTCCCTTGGCCTGCTGGCCCTGTTGGGGAGCTGCAGGGGCCTGATAATGGGGGTACTGTTTGTAGGCAGCCGCCTTCCTCGGGTTAAAAGGACTTTTTTTCCCGAGCCCTTCTTTTTCTGGGAAGGGGCGGAGGTCTTCCTAGAAAGCCTGGTCCTGGTGAGAGTCTCAGTCTCAATTTGTGCAGCCTTTTCCGCCATGGGCTTGCCAAAGAGGTTTTCGCCTCGGCAGGGGACATCGACCAACTTGTCCTGTACCCAGGGCTCAAGGTCCGACGACTGAAGCCAAGCCTGTCGGCGGGCACCGATGCCGGCTGCGGCCACTCTAGCCGAGGCCTCAAAGCCATCATAGGCTGCTCGGGACATGAACTTTGAGCATTCCCGAATGCCCGTGGACAAGGCTAGGAACCTCCGCAAGGGCTCCTCGGAGAGACCAGCGGAGAATCCGGCTAGCTCTTTAGCCAGATCCCGGAGATACATGCCCATGTAGAGCTGGTAAGTCTGGACACGACATGCGAGCATAGAGCCCTGGAAGCACTTCTTGCCAAGGCCATCCAGGTTACGGGCCTCCCTTCCAGGAGGCACCGAGGAGTGCATCTTCTGGCTCTTAAGACGATGCATGGCCGATTCCACTACCATGGAATGGTGTGGCAGCTGTGCCTTCTGAAAGCCAGGGCTCTTGCGGACCCGATAGATAGAATCGACCCGCTTGCTCAGGACCGGCGCGGAGGCCGGACTCTCCCACATGCGGAAGAGTAGTCGTTCCAGCATAGGAGGAACCGGCACAGTAAAGTGCTCCCTCGCGGGAGAGTCATACTGGAGGGCGTCGAGCTCTTCGGCTCGAGGCTCCTCCTCGGGATCCGCAGGGAAGGCCAAAGCCTTGGCCATATCCCTAACGAAGTCCGAGAACCGGGCATCCTCCGGGGGGGACTGCTTCCGAGGTTCGGACCCCGGTGAGTCCGATGGGACACACCGAGTCCGGAAAGAATCAGGTGACTCTTCCTCCTCAGACTCCCAGACCGACTCCGACGAGGACTCGGTGGGGTCGGCCCGGGCAGGGTGCGGCGCCAGCCGCCCCGACGTCGAGGGAGTCGGCGTCGGCGACCTCGGTCCCGAACGGGAGGCCGAGGGTGACCTCAACCGAGGATCGACTCGAGTTCTCATTGACTCGAGGATCGGCTCGGTCTCCGGGGTCGACTTGGACGTCGACGTCCCGGCGGTCGGGGCAGCGGCGCCAGCGAGGCCAGCGAGCAGTGCCCGCTGCTGGTCCATGAAGGCAGACAGTCTGCTCTCCAAGGCCGTCAACCTGAGTCCGAGCTCAGGTGACCCAGCAGCCCCCGACTCGGGCCCCGACGGCGTCGGGCCCGACGTCGGCTGTCGCGGAGGCGAGTCCAGAAGGACTACAGGACTTACCCGGGCAGGCATCTCCGACTCCAGGCGAGGTCGCTTCGGGAGATGTTCCTTCTCCAAGGACCCGGGGCGGCTGTCGGGGCTATGCGACCTGGCCCTCGCGGAGCCAGGAGCGTCCACCGACGCCGCCCTCGCGGGTTTTTCCTTCCGACGATGGTCCCCGGAGGGAGAACCCCGGTCGGAGGAGCTCCGGCGACGGTCCGAGCTGGAGCCCTTTGACACGGAGGCCTCCGACGAGGTCCGGGTACGGCTGGGGTCAGCGAAGATTCTCTCGCGCTGATGCCGCCGACTTCTCAACGCCTTCGAGGACAGTTTGCTGCAGGGCCCACAGATCAGTTCCTCATGATCCGGGCCCAAGCAGCGGAGGCAAAAGTCGTGTGTGTCGGTTAGTGACATATTTCGGTCACACCGACCACACCGCTTAAAGCCACTGGCAGCCATCGGGGGAAAAAGGGCCCCTGCGAGGTCAAAGGACCGGGCTGCCAGGGAAAACGAAAATGAAAGCTGACTAAGTCAGAAAAACCGAAAAACGCTAGAGGACTCGAGACCGGCGTCGCGAGTCCGGGCGGGAAAACGATCGGCGTCGAACCGAAAGAAAAAAGTATAAAATAAAGAAGAAAATCAACTTTTTCGCGGGGACAAGACGGGGACGTCTGCAGGGCTCCGCGGAAAAAAGAAGACTGGCTAAGATGGCACCCTCGGGCGGGAAGACGACCGCGCATGCGCGCTGCAATTCCCAAAGGCTTTCTTTGAAAGCTGGGGAAAATTGCTCCGCGAGGGCTCCGTCGGCGCCGACGTCACCCATAAGTGAGGACTGACTTCCTGCTTGGTCCTGGAGAACAGATGATCTCCGAGAACAGCAGGAATTTAGTCTTCACATATGGGTATCGTCGGTACCGACGGAGCCTGTGCGGGAACGCTCCCCAGTGTCCAATTAGAAAGCCTTTGGGAGCATCCCACAGCGCCTGCGTGCTGCCTTCCCGCCTTTCCCAACTGCCTCTCTCCAGTTTAGTTTTAAAGCTGAGACAAAGAGAGAGAGAGAGGGAAAGAGAAAGAGATAGAGAGATACAACTCCTAGGGGAGGTGGGTGGGTTGTGAAGACTAAATTCCTGCTGTTCCCGGAGATCACCTGTTACAGGTAAGTAACTATGCTATCTCGAGGAACAATAGTCTTCACATATGGGGACTCCCTAGCTTTAGATGCCAGGGAGAAACCCCAGAAGTTGTGTGCCCCTGAGAAAGGGCCCCACTTCCCCCCATGGATCTCTGGCATCCAACAAGGGATGGTGGGTAGGAGTTGATTAAGTATGGAGGAGGTGTTGGAGAACAGCCTGACCAAACAAGGCATCCCGGCGAGAGTCCTTGTCCAAGAAGTAATGGGCTGTGAAGGTATGAACAGAGGCCCAGGTGGCTGCTCGACTGCCACCATTGGAGGGACAAAATAAGGTGATTTGTGTTTGCTATTTTGTCTGACAGGCACCCTGATGCCTGGGTCCACTGAGTGGCTAAAGTCCACTGGGCTGCTCTCATATGGAGGCGAGCATAAGGAACCACATGCACGGTACATGCCATGTGGCCTAGAAGTTGCAGCACTTCTCAGGCAGTGAGATGAGACTTCAGCACTGCTTGAGAAGCTAACTGCACCATGCGAAGGCAACGGGCCTGGGGAAGATAGGCCCTTGCTTTTCTGGTATCCAGCAAAGCTCCTATGAACTCTAGAGACTGAGTGGGACTGGATTTTGGGATGTTTATGACCAGACCCAAATACTGAAGGACACGCATTGTGCAAGATAGAGAAGTCATGGCCTCTGACTCTGATGGGGCTCGAATGAGCCAGTCGTCTAAGTAGGGGAAGACGAATATCCCTAGAGTGTGGAGAAATGCTGCTACGACAGCCATGCACGTCGTGAACACTCTTGGTGCTGAGGCCAGGCCAAAAGGAAGCACCCTGCATTGGTAGTGCTTTCCTTGAAAAAGGAACCAAAGGAACTTCCTGTAAGTTGGGTGGATGAGAACATGAGTGTACGCATCCTTGAGATCTAGAGAACAAAGCGAATCCTGACTCTGAAGGTATGGCAGCAGAGTTCCTAAAGAAATCATCTTGAATTTCTCTTTGAACAGGAATTTGTTCAATTCTCTGAGGTCCAAGATAGGTCTGTATCCCCCCTGTTTTCTTTGGGATAAGGAAATAGGGGGAGTAAAACCCTGTAACCTGTTGGTGGATGGGTACTTCTTCTATTGCCACTTGGGCAATAAGCATAGTGACCTCTTGATCTAACAGGTTGATAAGAGAGGTCTGAAAACTGAACTGTCTCACCATTGTGTGAGGGGGCATGCACAGAAAGTGCAGCTTGTACCCCTCTCTTATAATGGAGAGTGCTGTTATCTGCTCCCACCTGGGGGCAAAGTGACATAACCTTCCTGGAATGGTGGAAGGCTCTGGTCCATTGAGGGCCAGGAAGGCTAAGTTCTCTAGATGAAAGTCAAAGGCCTTGTGGAGGCTGAGACTGCTGAGACGGTTGAGGCTTAGCAGTCCTTGCTTTCCTTTGTTGGTGGTTGCTGACCCTTCTGGACAGGTTGACCTGCAGAACGTCCCTGCTGAGAATAAGCAGGTTAAAACCTTTTCTTTTTGGAAAAGAATGGTTTCTTGAAAGATTTCTTTCTTGTAGGATCAGCTGTGGCCTTGGATAATCTATCCAAGGTGGAGTTGTCAGCATCCAACTCATTGGCCTTTTCTTGCCAATCTTTGCCAAACAGGTTCTCACCAGTACAAGGAATATTTCCCAGTTTGTCTTGTACCCAGAGCTCCAGATCAGATGCCTGGAGCCGAGCAATTCTACGGGCACCTATGGCAATGGCAGAGGTTCTGCGTATGCACTCAAAACAGTCAAAAGCTGCACGGTTAACAAATTTAGAAACATGCTTGACCAATGTGAGAAAGTCCGGCCTTTTATCCTCAGGAAGAAGAGGGCTCAAAACCTCTAAATCTTCTGTGACTTCCTTCAGGAGCATTCCCATATATAAAATATAGGAACTGATCCTGTCAGAAAGCATGGAAGCTTAGAAGATACGACGTCCAAAAGCATCCAAAGTTCTGCACTCACGTCCTGGAGGATTAGAGGCATGTCTCTTTGCACTCCTGATCCTTCTCATAGCTGATTCCACTACAATAGAGTGGTGAGGAAGCTGAGTTTTCTGGAAACCAGGACAAGGAGGGACTCGATACATAGTATCCAGTCTACGAGAGTGAGGAGAGGTGGTAAGAGGCGTCTCCCACATTCTTAGCATGAGATCATGCAAGATCTCATGGATGGGTAGCTGCCTCCTTAGGAGCTTTGGCATATTGTAAAATTTCTAACTCCTTTGCTCTGGGCTCTGTTTCAGGAGCCACAGTAATGGACAGACCTCGAGCCACCTCCCTGATGAAATCCTGAAAGGAAATGTCCTCTGGAGGAGACATCCTGCGTTTAGGGGAGGAAGGTTCCTCCGGGAGAAGTATTCCCGCCATCGACAGAACTGTCAGAATCCTCTGATTCCTCTGAGGACTCAAAGTACCTTCTGTCCGGATGCTCTTGAAGAGCCCGATACCAGTACCGATCGAAAGTCGGTACCGGGGGGAATCGGTACTGGTGTATCAGTACCGGAAGGCATCGCATGACTGGGTGCCGGCAATGCGGACACCGAAGTCGATGTCGATGCTATCGGTACCGGTATCGACACCGGTGCCGGAATCGATGCCAGTACCGGTTGAACTGACTGACACGGTTCTGAGGGTGTCGATGCCGAAAGAAGAGCCGCCAGACTGCATTCAATAGCCAGGAACCTCTGGTCTATCGACGCTGCCGATGTCTGGGTGTCAGTACCGGAGAAAACAGCCGGTACCCCAGAGCATGGCACCAGTAGTTCTGCCGAGGGTCGAGGCCTCGAGAACATCTTGGAGCCCCGATAATGCTTTGGAAGCCGAAGCCTCCCGCCGGGGAAGTTTTGCCAGTGCAGAATCCTCAAGGGCAACGCCAGAGGCATCTCGATGCTTAGAGGGAGATCTACCCTTTGAGGACCGGCTAGACTTATGCTTAGTTACCTGAGATCCACAGGAGGAAGACGAAGCCTTGGAAGACGTCGATGCCACTGAGGCTGCATCAGAGGGAAACAGGGTACTGAGCTTGGCAGCTCAGTTCTGTCGACCTCTCTTGGACATCATGGCACAGGCCATACATTCCGTGATGGAGTGGTCAAGACCTAAACATTTAAGACACCACTCATGGGTGTTGGTGACGGAGATGGTACCGCCATACTTGGTGCACTTTTTAAAAACCGAAGTGGGTTTTTCCATTATGGAAAACATTTGGGCCTAGGGTCCAAAATGGCGCGTGCACCTGGAAAAAGTGGAAAAAAAGTACAAAGTATATATATATATATATTTTTTTTTTTTTAAAGAAAAGAAAGAAAGAAAGAACCGGCGGTACTGGTAAAGCATCGAGGAAGGCAGACGCGACCACAAAAAAGAAGGACAATAAGGAAAATTTGCTGCGGTGACAGGAACACGACCTGCTGGCTCCGCGGAAAACGAAGAACTAGAGAGAGGCAGTTGGGAAAGGCGGGAAGGCAGCACGCAGGCACTGTGGGATGCTCCCAAAGGCTTTCTAATTAGACGCTGGGGAGCGTTCCCGCGCAGGCTCCGTTGGTACCGACGATACCCATATGTGAAGACTACATTCCTGCTTGTTCCTGGAGATCAGGTGATCTCAGGGAACATCAGGAATTTAGTCTTCAAATATGGGTGACATTGGTATTGACAGAGCCCGCACAGGAACGCTCCCCAGCGTCCAGTTGAAAAGCTTTTGGGAGCATTCCACTGAGCCTGTGGAACTGTCTTCCCAACTCTCTCTCTTCAGTTGAGTCTGTAGCTGAGAAAAGAGAGAAAATTAAACCCTTCAACTTCTAGGGGAGGAGGGCGGGTTGTGAAGACTAAATTCCTGCTGTTTCCGGAGATCACCTGATACAGGTGAGCAACTACATTTTCTCCAGGAACAAGCAGCAATGTAGTCTTCACATACGGGACTCCCTAGCTCCCAGATGCCAGATGAAGGGAATCCAGAACAGGTGGAGGTTTGCCTTGGAGTAGGCTCTAAGAGGTCATGGATCTCTCATGGATTTCTGGTATTGTCAAAGTCCAGGACAGAGGATAGGGATTGCTTCTAAGTCCAAATGAGGTGCTGGAGTACAGCTTGACCAAACATGGCATCCTGCCAGGAGTCCTTGTCCAGACAGTAACGGGCAGCAAAGGTATGGATGGAAGACCAAGTTGCTACCTTGCAAATTTCGTCAATGGCTACTGAGCGTAGGTTTGCCATCGAGGCTGCCATGGCATGAACATTGTGAGCGGTGACATGCTCTTCCAGGGAGAGTCCCGCTTTGTGATAAGCAAATGAAATGCAGTCCGCTATCCATCTGGAGAGCATATGTTTAGATACAGGCAGACACCGGTGGCTAGGGTCAAATGAGATGAACAACTGCGAGGATTTATGATGATCTCAGGTACTTTGGAGAAAGAAAGCCAAGGGACGTTTACAGTCTTGAGTGTGCAGGGTTGCTTCTGCTCGAGGCCCATGAAGTTAGGAAAGAAAACTGGAAGATAAATTGACTGGTTTAAATGGAAAGGAGACACAACCTTTGGCATAAAGTGTGGGTGAGTCCGAAGGACAACTTTGTCATGGGTCCACCACCAAAGTATAAAGTTCACTAATATGTCTAGCTGAGATGAGGCCAATTAGGAAGAGCACCTTGCAAGACAGGAACTTTAGTGAAGTCATGGCTAAGGGTTCAAAGGGCAGCTTGAGAAGCTGCGCTAGAATGACACTGAGGATCCAAGCCACCGGAAGTGACTTAATGGGCAGTATGCACAGCAGGAGACCTCTCATGAAACGTGCTACTAGTGGTTGTGAGGAGATGAGCTGTCCATCCAGTAAGGTGGTAAGAGACCACAATGGCGCGGAGGTAGACTCTCACAGAGTTGGTTTTCAGACCTGTCAAGAAAAGATGGAGGAGATACTGGAAGAGTGACTCCATTGGGGCAGAAAAGGGATTGAGATCTATCTGGGAACACCAGACAGAGAATCTATGCCACTTAAAAGCATATGAATGTCTTGTGGAGGACCTTCTAGAAGCCAAAAGGATCCCCTTAACCTCTTGAGTAAGGTCAAAGCATTGAAATATTATGCTCTCAGCAGCCAAGCTATGAGATGGAGAAACTGTGGATTGGGATGGAGTACTGAGCCACTGCCCTGGGAGAGGAGATTGGGCGCAGGTCATAATTGCAGAGAATAAGTTTGAGTCAGATACAGTAGCAGCGGAAACCATGGTTGCCATGGCCAGTGAGGGGCTATGAGAATTATGGAGCCCTTGTCAGAATAAGAACATAAGAACATAAGATATGCCATACTGGGTCAGACCAAGGTCCATCAAGCCCAGTATTCTGTTTCCAACAGTGGCCAATCTAGGTCATATGTACCTAGCAGTTTCCCCAAGGGACACAGGTTCCACAATGCTTGTATTGGTTCAAGCATTGATATCCTGGGTCCCTTCTTAATAATGGTTTATGGACCTTTCCTCCAGGAACTTGTCCAAACCTTTTTTAAACCCAGCTACACTAACAGCCTTTACTACATCCTCCGGTAACAAATTCCAGAGTTTGATTACACGTTGAGTGAAAAAATATTTTCTTTTATTAGTCTTAAATAGTTTACCCTGTAGCTTCATTGCATGTCCCCTAGTCTTTCTATATTCTGATAAGGTAAACAATCGATCTACGTTTACCCGTTCCACTCCGTTCATTAATTTATAGACTTCTATCATATCTCCCCTCAGCCGTCTCTTTTCCAGGTTAAAGAGCCCTAACCTTTTTAGCCTTTCTTCATAGGAGTATCCCTTCCATCCCCTTTACCATTTTGGTGGCTCTTCTCTGAACCTTTTCTAAAATCGCTATATCCTTTTTAAGATACGGCGACCAGAATTGCACACAATATTCAAGGTGCGGTCTCACCATGGAACGATATAGAGGCATTATAATATCTTTTGTTTTATTTTCCATTCCATCTCCTTATCATACCTAGCATTCTATTTGCTCTCTTGGCCGCTGCTGCACACTGGGCCGAGGGTTTTAACATGGTATCCACAATGACGCCTAAATCTTTTTCCTGGGTGGTAGTTCCTAATGTGGAACCTTGCATCGTGTAACCATAGTTTGGGTTGTTCTTCCCTAGGTGCATAACCTTGCACTTGTCCACATTAAATTTCATCTGCCATTTTGATGCCCAGTCTTCCAATTTATCAAGATCCTCTTGCAATTTTCCACAATCCTCTTGGGTTTTAACAACTTTAAATAGTTTTGTGTCATCTGCAAATTTGATAACCTCACTCGTTATTCCACTTTCCAGGTCATTTATGAATATGTCAAAAAGCAGCGGACCCAGCACAGATCCCTGGGGTACACCACTATTCACCTTTCTCCATTGGGAAAATTGGCCATTTAGCCCAACCCTCTGCTTTCTATCTTTTAACCGGTTCCTGATCCACAAGAGTACACTGCCTCCTATCCCATGACTCTTTAGTTTTGCCAAAAGTCTCTCATGAGGGACCTTGTCAAAGGCTTTCTGAAAGTCCAGATACACAATATCAACCGACTCACCTTTGTCCACCTGAATGAAGCTTGAAAAGCAAATTGGGAATGAGGAGTATAGGAGGGAAAGCATAAGCAGACCCTGACCCCAGTATAAGTGGAAGGCATCCAACTGTTGGTTGCTGGACTCTTGTGCAGAAGTGAGGGAACTTGGCATTTTGCGAAGTAGCAAACAGGTCTATGTCTGCAGTTCCCCGGATCTGGAAGATGTAGGACATTGTGTCCAGATGAAGAGACCATTCGTATGGAAGAAGGATCCGACAGCTTGTCTGCCAAGATACTGAACTCCTCAGAGAGGTATACCGCTTGGAGATGTATATGACAACAAATGTCAAAGGACCACAGGTGGAGAGCCTCCTCACAGAGGGCTCATGAGCCTGTTCCTCCTTGCTTGTTCACAAAGAACATGGCAACATGATTGTCTGTCCTGACTAGCACCTGTTGTGCTCTGAGGTGGTATTGAAACACCTGGGGGGCATTCGAGTTAGCACAAAATTCCAGGAGATTGATTTGGAGTTATGACTCCTGCATTGTCCAGGTGTGCTCCCCAACCCAGTTTGGAGGCATCCGTTGTCAGGGTGCATTGAAGTGGAGGCATCTGTAAAGGGGATCCTATCAGAAGATTTTCTGGAGAACACCACCACTGAAGGGATGTGGTTAGAGGGGCAATGAGTTGGATCCTGTCCCGGAGACAGCCCGAGACCTACATCCATTGGGAGGCAAGAGCCCATTGAGCTGTGCGAATATGTAGTCAGGCATAAGGAACGACATGTACTGTACAGGCCATGTGCCCAAGGAGCTGCAGCATCTCTCAGACGGTCAGATAGTCTCGTAGGAGAGTCTGGGAAGCTAGTTCTACTAGCAGGGCACAACAGAGCTGGGGCAGAGACGCCCTGGACTGTTGGGTGTCTAAGTAGGGCTCCTATGAAATCTAGATTTCGAGATGGAGCAAGCTAGAATTTTGGGAAGTTTATCACAAATCCCAAGTGTTGTAGTACTGTGATGGTACGATGCAAGGAAAGCAGTGCCTCCTGGGAGGTGCATGCTTTTATCAGCCAGTCGTCTAAGTAAGGGAAGACAAACATCCCCAGAGACCTTAGATATGCGGCCATGACCGCCATGCACTTTGTCAAGACTCTTGGGGCAGAGGCAAGTCCGAAGGGAAGGACTCTTATTGATAATGTTTTCCTTGAAAGGTGAAGTGTAGATATTTCCTGTGTCCTGGATGGATGAGGATATGTGTGTACGCTTCTTTCAGATCTAGAGAACCGAGCCAGTCCTGACTCTAGAGGTAGAGAAGAAGAGTCCCCAGAGATATCATCTTGAACTTTTCATGGACTAGAAACTTGTTGAGGTCTCTGAGGTCCAGAATGGGCCTGTATTCTCCAGTTTTCTTTGGAATGAGAAAGTACGGAGAGTAGAAGCCCATTCCCTGTTGGATGATGGACATCTTCTATGACAGCAGTATCAAACTCCAGTCCTGGAGGGCCACAAACCAGTCAGGTTTTCAGGGTATCCCTAATGAATATGCATGAATATATTTGCATGCACTGTCCCCACTGTATGCAAATATATCAAATGAATATTCATTAGGGGCATCCTGAAAACCAGATTGGTTTGCGGCCCTCCAGGACTGGTGTTTGACACCCTTGTTCTATGGTGCCCTGAGACAGAAGAGAAGACACCTTGACCTATAGGAGAGCAGTAAGTAGGGGTTGCATTTGATATTCCCCCATGAAAGTGGAGGGGGACAGAGTTTGCAGATGAAGTCTGTATCATTCCTGGACTATGGTGAGTGTCCACTGCTCTGAGGTGATGAGGTGCCCTCCCGCTCTCCAACCGGCGGCCAATCAGGGCCCAACACAAGCACGACTCCAGCTTTAAAAAAGGAAGCGCCTTCCGGCGCCATCGGAACACAGCACACCACCTCCCTGAGCCCCGACTGGCAGCAAGGAGAAGAGCGGAGGGCTGCAACCCCTCCCGCTCTCCAACCGGTGGTCAATCAGGGCCCAACACAAGCATGACTCCAGCTTTAAAAAAGGAAGCGCCTTCCGGCGCCATCGGAACACAGCACCCCACCTCGCTAAGCCTCGATCGGCGGCAAGGAGAAGAGTGGAGGGTTGCAACCCCTCCCCACCTCCAACCGGCGGCCAATTTGGGCCCAACACAAGCACGACTCCAGCTTTAAAAAAGGAAGCGCCTTCCGGCGCGCCCACACCTGAGGGCCTTGCCAGAGGGCCCTTTGGCGTGGCCCTTAGGCGTGGATCATCACTGATACCCCTCCAACAGAAACCTTTCCAACTACCAACACGACCCAAACCTACACACCCTAAGACAAGCCGAGCCACCCAAACTGGTAAGCAGCACACGATAAACAAGACAACCTAAACTGCATAGTCTGTAGGATCCATTGCTGCCTCATTACTACCTCATTGCTGCTTGTAAAAATAACATATGCTGCACGGCCTGTAGACTCCATTGCTACCTCATTGCTTGTAAAGATAACATATGCTGCATAGCGTGTAGACTCCATTGCTACTTCACTGCTTGTAAGATAACATATGCTGCATAGCCCCTCTCTGTTCCTCTTCTATGGCTCCACATCACATTGTCTTCCTTTTCTTCATACTCCCTGTTTCCCCTCCTACCAGCACCTTCACTCCTCATCCCCCCTTTACCACTCTCACTTCCCCCTCCATTCTGTCTTCTAACCAATCATTAGCTCTTGAGCTTCATCGCTCTCTCCCGCTCATTCAACCATCTCCTCTCTCTCTAAGGCAACCTCACCCTCATTTCCGCCGTACTGTCTCCTCTCTACCCTGTAACTCTGCTACTCCTTCTCCTTCTCTCATCTGGAGATATCAACCCCAATCCTGGCCCCCCTAGATTTCTGTCTCACTCTGAGAAGAGATCTTCACGCAACATGTCTAATCTTATCCATATCCCTCTCCTTTCCCCTTCCACTCTCCCTTTCTCATGTGCCTTGTGGAATGCACATTCTGTCTCTAATAAATTTGCTTTTACTCATGATCTCTTTATCTCTAATGCTCTACATCTTCTTGCTCTAACTGAGACCTGGCCCCTTCCAGATGATACCGCATCTACCGCTGCCCTCTGCCATGGGGGCTATCAGTTCTCCCACACGCCTCGTCCTACTGGCCGTGATGGTGGTGTTGGGTTTCTACTTTCTCCCTCTTGCTGCCTCAGTCTCGCTCCTTTCTCTCTTTTGAAGTCCACTTCATCCACCTCTTCACTCCACTTCCTCTTCGGGTAGCTGTTATTTACCGACCTCCTGACAAGTCTGCTTCTACCTTTCTCACTGACTGTGACTCGAGGCTTTCCTTTTTTCTCAACTGCTCTTCCTCAACTCTTATTCTTGGGGATTTTAACATTCATGTCGATAACCCCTCTGATCCTCATGCCTTAAAGCTCCTCTCCCTTACCTCCTCGTTTGACCTCCAACTTTGTTCCACTGCCCCCACTCACCAGCATGGCCACTGCCTGGACCTGATGTTTTTCTCTAGTTGCTTACCCTCAAACTTCTGTAGCTCAGTTCTTCCCTTATCTGACCATCACCTCTTAAGCTTTAATCTTCATCACTCGCTGCCTCAGCCTCGTCCGGTCTCCTCCAACCTATTTAGAAACCTACATGCTATTGATCCCTTGGCTCTCCTCTTCCACCATTCCTTCATCCCTTTCTTCCACTATGTCATCTAAGTCTGTTGACGAGGCAGTAACTTCCTATAATGCTGCACTCTCCTCGGCTCTAGATGCTCTCACTCCGCCCATCCCACGTCCTGTGAGACATTCTGCACCCCAGCCCTGGTTTTCATCCACTACCTGCTATCTACATTCCTGTGCCCGTTCTGCTAAGCATGCTTGGCTCAAACACCGCTCCCCTGCAGACTTTTTACACTTCATATTCATGCTTGTCTCTTTCCAGTCAGCCATAGTTCTTGCCAAACAAGACTACTATGTCCATCTGATTAACTCTCTTGCCTCTGACCCTCGCCGTCTCTTTACTACTCTCAGCTCTCTCCTCAAAGTGCCTCCACCTCTGATCCCTCCCACCCTGTCTTCCCAAACCCTAGCTATTTCCATGACAAAATCCACAAGATCACCCTCCAATTCCCCACAAAGTCACCTACTTCCCCTCCTCCCTCTCTCCACTCCCACCCTCCCCCACTACCCTTGCTACCCTCTCTTCCTTTCCTGTGCTCTCTCAAAAGGAAACTGCACACCACCTTTCTTCCTCCAAACTCACCACCTGCTCCTCTAATCCTATCCCCACCCGTCTCCTAAGCCCCATCCCCTCCACCCTTGTCCCTTCCATCTCTCATATTCTCCACTGCAACCATCCCTGCAGACTTCAAGCATGCTGTGGTCACACCTCTCCTCAAAAAACCCTCACTTGATCCCACCTGTCCTTCTAATTATCGGCCCATCTCTCTCTTTCCCTTCATTTCTAAACTACTTGAACGTGTGGTTCACCGCCGCTGCCTCAACTTTCTCTCCTCTCATGTCCTCCTGGATCCCTTACAGTCTGGCTTTCGTCCTTTACACTCTACTGAAATGGCTCTTTCCAAAGTTTCCAGTGACTTGTTCCTGGCAAAATCCATGGGCCTTTACTCTGTCCTCATCCTTCTTGACCTCTCTGCTGCTTTTGACACTGTTGACCACAACCTTCTCCTCGATACCCTGTCCTCACTTGGTTTTAAGGGCTCTGTACTATTCTGGTTCTCCTCCTATCTCTCCCATCGCTCTTTCAGTGTGTGTTCCGGTGGCTCCTCCTCCTCTGCTACCCCGCTCCCAGTTGGTGTACCCCAAGGATCTGTCTTGTATCCACTCCTTTTCTCTCTATATACCCAGTCTCTTGGTACGCTTATCTCTTCCCATGGCTTTCAGTACCATCTGTATGCTGATGACTCCCAGATCTAACTCTCTACGCCTGAACTCTCTCCAGCAATTCAGACCCGGACCTCTGCCTGCCTTTCTGATATTGCTGCCTGGATGTCTCACCGCCCCTTAAAATTGAACATGGCCAAGAATGAACTTCTTATCTTTCCCCCTAAAACCTCCCCTCTTCCTCCTTTCTCAGTCTCTGTGGATAGCTCTGTACTCCTTCCTGTTTCCTCGGCCCGCAATCTGGGGGTTGTCTGACTCCTCTCTCTCTTTCTCCACACACGTCCATCTCGTAGCTAAGACCTGCTGTTTCTTCCTCTATAACAATAGCAAAATCCGCCTTTTCCTTTCTGAACACACTACTAAAACACTTATCCACTCCTTAATCACCTCCATCTTGACTACTGTAACCTACTCCTTGCTGGTCTTCCTTTGAATCATCTCTCTCCCCTTCAATCTGTTCAACACTCTGCTGCGCAGCTAATCTTCCGTCAGCCTCATCGTGCCCATATTATTCCTCTTCTCAAGTCACTTCATTGGCTCCCTATCCGTTACTGCATCCAGTTAAAACTTCTCCTGCTGACCTATAAATGCATTCACTCTGTGACTCCTCAGTGCCTTTCTTCTCTTATCTCTCCTTACAACCCCCTTGGGAACTCCGCTCTTCTAGCAAACTGCTTCTATCTGTGCCCTTCTCTTCTACTGCTAACTCCAGACTTCGCTCCTTTCACCTTGCTGCACCTTACGCCTGGAACAAATTACCTGTGTCTGTACGCCAGGCACCTTCTCTAACCCTCTTCAAATCCAGGTTGAAAATTCACCTCTTCGCTGCTGCTTTTGGATCTTAACTCACCTGATCTCCCTTTTCTTTCCCCTTGTTTCACCCCTGCTTAGACCTTCTGTGTTTTGTCTTCTGTGTCTGTGTCTGGACTAGATTGTAAGCTCTGACGAGCAGGGACTGTCTCTTACATATCTGTGCAGCACTGCGTATGACTGGTAGCGCTATACAAATGCTTAGTAGTAGTAGTAGTAATCTGTGGGCGTAGTGACACAGTCTGCCTGCTATAAGGAAGGGATTGTGGTCCCTCCAGAGGCAGGGTGGCAATGTTCTCTAGGAAAGAGTCAAAAAACAGACACAGACTGTGGGTGCGGAGCTAGTTAAGATTTAGCCACACGTGGCTTCTTCTGTTGCTTAGGAGGCTGCTGCCTCTTCTGTGGGGCCTGACTCTAGTACAGAGAAGTAGGAGGATAAGACGACTAGAATCTATTCTTCTTGTAGAAAGACTTTTTTGCAGGTGTCTTTTTCCTAGCACTGTCAGCTGTTGTTCTGGACAGTCTCTTTTGAGTAGTGTTTTCTGACTCTAATTGAGAGGCTTTATCTAGCCAGTCTTTGCCAAAAAGAATTTCACTTGGGTAAGGTATGTTACCCAGCTTATCTTGAACCTACTTTTCAAGATCTGAGGCTTGAAGCCATGCAATTCTACATACACCAATACATATTAATGTGGTCCTGCTTGTGCATTCAAAAGCATTGAAGGTAGCCCTATTGACAAACTTCGAAGCATTTGGGCAATGCACAACTAGGGCAAGAAAATCTGCTCTCTTCTCATCTGGGAAGAGAACAGCAAAGGCCTCAAGATCCCTGGACACCTCTTTGAAGAACATTCCCATGTAGAGGATATAGTTGATCCTAGCCAAGAGCATGAATACCTGGGAGCATCGACGCCCAAAGGCATTGAGAGTTATCGATTCTCGACCTGGAGGATTAGAGGAGTGAGTTTTCCACCTTTTGATTCAGTGCATTGCCGATTCAATCAGCAAGGAGTGGTGGTGAAGTTGTGGCTTTTGGAAGCTGGGACACTCCGGTACACGATACATGGTATTGAGACTTTGATTGTGAAGCGAGATGGTGAGAGGAGTTTCCCATATAAGGAGAATAAGGTCATGAGGGATGTGTTGCACTGGTAGAGTGGCTGCCTCTTTGGATGTTGTTGGGTAATGGAGGATTTCTAATTCCTCTGCCCTTAAGAACATAAGATATGCCATACTGGGTCAGACAAAGGTCCATCAAGCCCAGTATCCTGTTTCCAATAGTGGCCAATCTAGGTCACAAGTACCTAGCAGTTTCCCCAAAGGACACAGATTCCACAATGCTTGTAATGGAGCAAGTAGTGGATTTCCCAGGTACCCTTTAATAATGGTTTATGGTCCTTTTCCTCCAGGAACTTGTCCAAACCATTTTTAAACCCAGCTACACCATATTTTGATGGCGTAAACAATCGATCTACGTTTAACCATTCGACTACATTCATTAATTTATGGACCACTATTATATTTCCCCTCAGCTGTCTCTTTTCCAGGTTGAAGAGCCCTAACCTTTTAAGCCCTCTCTTCATAGGGGTATCCTTCCATCCCCTTTACCATTTTGGTGGCTCTTCTCTCTACCTTTTCTAATAATGCTATATCCTTTTTAAGGTATGTTGACCAAAATTGCACACAATATTTAAGGTGCGGTCACACCATGGAACAATACAGAGGCATTATCATACCCTTTGTTTTATTCTCCATTCCTTTCCTTATGATTCCTAGCATTCTATTTGTTTTCTTGGCCACCGCTGTACACTGGGTGGAGGGTTTCAACATGTTATTCACGATGACACCTAAATGTTTTTCCTGAGTGGTAGTTCCTAATATGGAACCTTGCATTGTGTAACCATAGTTTGGGTTGTTCCTTCCTAGGTTCATAACTTTGCATTTGTCTACATTAAATTTCATCTGCCATTTGGATGCAGAGTCTCCAATTTATCAAGGTCCTCTTGAAATTTTTTACAATCCTCTTGTGTTTTAACAATTTTGAATAATTTTGTGTCATCTGAAAATGTCATTATTTCACTTGTTCTTCCCATTTCCAGGTCATTTACGAATATGTTAAAAAGGAGCAGGCCCAGCACAGATCCCTGGGATACTCCACTATTCATACCTTTCTACATTGGGAAAATTGGCCATTTAGCCCTACCCTCTGCTTTCTATCTTTTAGCCAGTTCCTGATCCACAATGGTACACTGCCTCCGTTCCCATGACCTCTTAATTTCACCAAGTCTCTCTCATGAGGGACCTTGTCAAAGGCTTTCTGAAAATCCAGAATAACCTATATCAACTGACTCACCTTTGTCTACCCATTTATTCACACCTTTAAAAAAGACCTTCCTTGGCTAAAGACATGTTGGCTGTCTCCCATTAAGCCATGACTTGCTCAGTAATTTGCTCTTTATAATGGTTTCTACCATTTTTCCTGGTATTGACATCAGGCTCACTGGTCTGCAGTTTACCAGATCACCACTGGAAGGAACCCTTTTTAAAAATTGGCATTACATTGACCATCCTATCTTTAGGTATTACAGATGAGTTTAATGATAGTTCACAGAGTACTAATAGTAGATCTGAAATCTCATATTTTAGTTCTTTCAACACCCTTGTATGTATACCATCCAGTCCAGGTGATCTGCTACTCTTCAGTTTGTCAAATAGTTGTAATACATCTTCCCGTTTTATCAATATTTCTTTCTTCTGCAGTACCACCTTTATGGGTAACATTCCATCATCTTCTTCAGTATAGACCGAAGCAAAGAATTCATTCAGTTTCTCCGCTATGGCCTTGTCCCCTCTTAGTGCCCCCTTACTCCTCTATCATCTAATGGTGCAACTGACTCTCTCAAAGGTTTTTTTTCTACAAATGTACTTGAAAAAGTCTTTATTATGTTTTTTTGCTTTCACAGCAAGCTTATTCTTAAATTCTCTATTTGCATGTCTTATCAATGTCATGCATCAAACTTGCCATTGCTTATGTTGCTTCCAGTTTTCGTCATTTGGCTCCTTTTTCCATTTCTTGAAAGATGCTTTTTTGGCAACAACCACCTCTCTGACCTCACTTTTAAACCATGCTGGCAGTTTTTTTGACTTCCTTCCACTTTTCTTAAAGCATGGAATACAGATGGTCTGGGCTTCCAAGATAGTATTTTTAAACACCACCCATGCATGACGTAAATATTTAACCTTTGCAACTGCTCCTTTTAATTTTTTCTTAACTATTTTCCTCATTTTATCATAGTCTCTCTTCTGAAAATGAAACGGTAGTACTGTGGATTTCCTTGCCATCCTTCCTCCATTTATTAAATCAAACGTGATCATGCTATGATCACTATTGCCAAGTGGCTCCAACACCCTTATCTCTTGCACCAGATCTTATGTTCCACTAAGGACTAGATCCAAAATGGCTTCCTCTCTTGTCGGTTCATGAACCAGCTGCTCCAAGAAGCAGTCATTTATTTCATCTAGAAACTTTATCTCCCCAGCATGTCATGCTATGACACTGACCCAGTTGATACTGGAATAATTGAAATCACCCATTATTATTACTGTGCTGTAATGTTTGTTAGCTTCACTGATTTCTTTGAGCATTTCATCATCCATTTGTTCATTCTGGCCAGGCGGTCAATAGTATACCCCCCACTGCCATCCCTTTCCCCTTTTACATGGAGTTTCAATCCATAGAGTTTCTACAGTGTATTTTGTTTCCTGCAAAACTTTAATCCAGTGTGACTCAATGCCCTCTCTAACAGAGTGCAACCCCTCCACCAATTTGATCTGCTCTATCATTATGATATAGTTTGTACCTAGGTATCACAGTGCCCACTGGTTGTGCTCCTTCCACCATGTCTCAGATACCAATCATATCTAATCTCTCATTTAGTGCTATTTTAGAGAATGTATTTTATTCATATTAATCTAGTTATCAGTAGCCAGGGGTAATTTGGAATCTTTAAGCTCTGTCTGCTCTGTACTTAAGGGCATTTGGGTTACTTTTGTCTTTATTGGAACCTCTCTGTCGATACGCCCTAACTTCAGTCTTTTGCTAGTACCCTTCAAGGATATATTGTTCCAATCATGCGCTCCTGGGAGACTCATCTTTCCCCTATTATCTAGTTTAAAAGCTGCTCTACCTCCTTTTTAAAGGTTAATGCCAGCATCCTAGTTCCATCCCAGTTAAGGTGGAGCCCATCCCTTCGGAAAAGCCCCTCCTTTCCCATAATGTTGCCCAGTTTCTAATAAATCCAAAGCCCTTTTCCTTGCACCATTGTCTCATCCATGCATTGAGACTCCAGATCTCTGCCTGCCCTTTGGGTCTTGCGCTTGGAATGGGAAGCATTTTGGAGAATGCTACCCTAGAAGTTCTGTATTTCAACTTCCTACTTAAAAGCCTAAATTTGGCCTCCAGAACTTCTCTACCCTACTTTCCTATGTCATTGCTTGGAGGGTATCTAGTGGCGCCCCTATGATCTCTAGGTGCTGGGCCGGAGTGAGGTGGGACTTGGAGTAGTTTATGACAAACCCCAGATGCTGCAGGGTGATGGTGTGCCCGTTGGAGCATTGTGCCTCTGCAGCCATGTCCCTTTTTATCAGCCAGTTGTCCAGATAGGGGAAGACGAAGGCCCCTTGGAGCCAGAGGTGGGCTGTGGCCACAACGAGGCACTTTGTGAAGACCCTTGGTGATGAGACCAGACCAAAGGCAGCACCCTGTATTGGTAGTACTATCCCCCCACAACGAACCAGAGGTATTTTCTATAGCTGGGATGAATTAGGATGTGAGTGTAGGCATCCTTTAGGTCTAAAGAGGATAGCCAATCTCCCTGTTGGAGGAATGGCAGTAGTGTCCCAAGGGAGAGCATCTTGAACTTCTCCCTGACCAGAAACCTGTTACTCTCTCACAGGTCCAGGATGGGTCTGAGGCTCCCTATCCTTTTGGGGATGAGGAAATACCTGAAGTAGAAGCCTGTTTCCCAGAGATGTTTTTGCAGTGGTTCCACAGCTTTGTCGTTTATTAGGTCTGCTAGCTCGATGAGGAGCAGGCCCTGGTGAAGGAGAGGCCTGGTGGGTTCTCCTGGGAAGTACGAGGGTTGTGCTCGCTGTAAGTGGAGGTGGTAGCCCTCCTTGACCACTTCTAGCACCCAGGTATCGGTAGTGATGGCTGTCCACCTGTGGGCAGTGTAAGGCACCCCCCACTGTGGGCAGCAGGGGACCCCCTGGGTGTAGGGAGATGATGCCCAGGCAGTCAAAAGCTTCCCCCAGGCTGGGCCGGAGTCCGCACCTGGTACATCGGGGCCTTTTGTTTTCTAGGGCCACATCCCTGGCCTTTTTGTTGCTGGCCCTGTTGAGGGGCCAGGAAGGCCTGGAAGTGCGGTGAACCGCTTAAGCCCCACTTCTTCCAGGGCTGCACTAAGGTCTTCTTTGAGAGCCTGGTTCTTGTCACAAACTCTCTCTCTATTTCTGCTGCCTTATTCATCATGGGCTTCCCGAATAGGTTCTCTCCTATTCAGGGGACATCAATCAGTTTTTCCTGTACCCACTGTTCCTGGTTGAACGACTGCAGCCATGCCTGGCATTGTGCCTTGATACCTGTGGCGGCAACCCTGGCAAATGACTCAAAGCCATCGTAGGCTGCTCAGGATAAAAGCTTCGAGCTTTCTTTTACTGCCGAGGTCAGAGTCTTGAACCTCTGCAGGGATTCCCAATCTAAGTCCTGCCGAGAATCCACCATGCACCTTCAACAGTTCCTTCAGGTACATGCCGATGTAGAGCTGGTAGGACTGGATCCAGCATATTAGCATCGAGCTCTGAAAGGCCTTCTGGCCAAGCGTATCGAGGGTTCAAACCTCCCTGCCAGGTAGCACCAACGAATGAGTTTTTTGGCATTTAAGTCGGCACATGAACAACTCTACGACTATGGAGTTGTGGGAAAGGTGGGTCTTTTGGAACCCAGGGCTGCAGCGTAGCTGGTACATGGTGTTGAGATGCCTACTAATGATTGGTACTGATGCCTGGGTTTACCACATCCGGAGGAAGCGGGGTTGAGGACTGGGGGTACCAGGACCATGAGGGCTTCGTTCAAGCATATCTCATATTGGAGTATCTCCAGTTCCTCAGTGCAAGGGTCTCCCTTGGCATCGGTCTCGATAGCAAGAGCCTTGGCCATATCCCACACAAAATAGAGAATCGCAACATCCTTGGGCGGAGAACGGCGTCAGGGTGTCAGGCGAGACGGGTCCAAGGGCATGCCCGGTATCCGTCTCGTGTCTGGGGACTCTTCGTCCTTGGTCTCCCATTCAGACTTGAAGTCCAAGTAAGAGTCTAACGCTGCACCATTGCCTCGGTAGAGGACTGCTCCCGGCGGTCTATGACCTCCGGAGGATCATCAGTCCAAGCCGCAGACATTCACCAGAAATGACCGGTGTCCAAAGGAATGAGACCGGGACCTTGTCCAGGGCCAGGGGCTCTCTCGAGGCCAGTGGCGCTTGAGGACTGGCTTGATGTTTGTGGAAACCCTCGATGTCGAGGGTCCCATCATCGGGGTGGATGAACTGAAAATGAATGCCCGCTGCATGGCCACTCTCAAGGGCTGCCACTGTGGTCTCCATACCAGCTGGTTCCACAGCCTTTGATGAGGGTACTGAAGACTTCAAGCCCGACGTCGGTACTGTTGAGGGGGAGTCCTTGATGAGGATGGCCTCGAAGGCCTGAGGCCAATCAGCGGGTGCCGATGACTCCTTATAGGGCAGCGTGAAAGGCCGTTCCTGCCCTGACTCAGACTCTCGCCTGGGACTGCGGGTCCTGGGATGCAATTTCCCCTTCTTCCTGGATCCATCCTCAGAAGCGATCTTCAAGGGTTTCTTCTTCTTGTGCTCCACCTTCGTGGATTTCCGCTCGGAAGAACTGCGGCTGAGGGACTCTGAGGAGGCTATAGCTTCGTGGGGCACCAAGGTACCGGAAGGGGCCCTAGAGCGTGGTGTCACCGGAGACTCCAGGTGCAGAGTTGAACTTCTGAAAAACATTTTTCCTGCTGCTGATGGCAGCTCTTTAAGGCCTTTGAGATCATGGTTCTGCAGAGTTCGTAGTCGGAGTTGTTGTGCTCCAGGTTGAGGCATCGGAGGCAGCAGTCGTGTGGGTTGGTGAGTGACATCATTCTGCCACACCGGACACAATTTTTGAAGTCAATGGAGGCCATTGGAGAAAGGGGGCCCACGCCACCCGGCAGGGCCAAGGCCTTCGGCTGAAAAAATGCATGAACGCCGGTAGAGGAGCATCTCGATGAAAAAATGAGAAATTAAATAGACAAACCCACCAAGCGACACCGAGACGAGCTGGCTCATGGGCAGCAAGGAACCAGTACGTAAAACAGACAAAACTTAACAAAAAAATCTGACTTTTTCTGGGGAAAATGGATAAAGTCCGATGGGCTCAGCAGAAAAAAAAGAGACTGAGGCAAAGTGGCACCCTTGGGCGGGAAGTGAACTATGCATATGTGGTGCATTTTCCAAAGTCTTTCTTTGAAATCTGGGGAGATTCTTCCGCGCGGGCTCCATCAGCGCAGACGTCACCCATATGAGAGGACCAACTTCCTGCTTGTTCCCGGAGAAAGTAAAGGTACAGAGAAGAACCACCAAAATGGTAAAGAGGATGGAATGATACCCTTATGAGGAGAGGCTTCAAAGGTTAGGGCTCTTCAAAATGGAAAAGAGATGGCTGAGAGGAGATATGATAGATCTATAAATAAATAAATAGAGTGGAACAGGTAAATGTATATCAATTGTTTACGCCATCAAAATGTAGAAAGAATAGGGGACACGCAATGAAGCTACAGTGTAACCCGTTTAAGACTAACAAGAGAAAATACTTTTTCAGTCAACACGTAATCAAACTCTGAAATTCGTTACCGGAGGATGTAATAAACATTTAACTGGGTTTAAAAAAAGGTTTGGACAAGTTATTGGAGGAAAGGTCCATAAACCATTATTAAAGAGGACCCGGAAAATCCACGGCTTGCCCCAATACAAGCTTTGTGGAACCTGTGTCTCTTTTTGGGAAACTGCAAGGTACTTGTGACTTGAATGGCCACTGTTGATGGACATCGGCCTCACCCAGTATGGCATATTTTATGTTCTCTCCGAGTAGAGTGGAGACCACTACCGGAGAATAGTCCTTACATGCTAACCATCTCCGTAAGCGAGAAGAGAACTGTGTCCTCCAGGATGACTGGTCCCTGCCACAATAGGCCACGAGATGGAAGCAACCGATGAGGAAGCACCTGCAGGAGCTGCATCAAGTCTCCAAACCAAGCTCTCCTCTGCCAATCCAGCACCACCAGACCAATCCTGCCTGGGTGACCTTCTATACGCTGAATCACATGCCCTATCAAGGGCGACAAAGGAAACACATACAAGCAGGTACTGACTTGGTGAAGGCTGGGCCAGGGCTTTGACACCCTTGGACCACATTTTTTTAAAAATTGTTTATTTATGCAATTTTGAATTTTACACAAGAAAAAATCTTGTTACAGTAAAGAATACAAATACAAGAATAATAAGCAAAGAAAGGGAGAAAACCCTTATCTTTACACTAAATAAAGAATTTAAGTATGGATTCACTAGCCCACAATTAGTGAGAAAGCACGACACAATTCAATAAGAAAAAAGTCAAAGGAAACAGACACAACTCTGGTGTGAAATAAACTAATGCACAGATCTACACCCGCTCCCCCCTAATCCGAGGGGAGAGAAAGCATAGTTACTCACCTGTAACAGGTGATCTCCGGGAACAGCAGGAATTTAGTCCTCACAAATGGATATCATCGGTACCGACGGAGCCTGCGCGGGAACGCTCCCCAGCGTCCAATTAAAAAGCTTTTGGGAGAATCCCAAAAGCGCCTGCGTGCTGCCTTCCCGCCCTTCCCAACTGCCTCTCTCCAGTTGAGTTTTAAAGCTGAGACAAAGAGAGAGAGAGGGAAAGGGAAAGAGATAGATAGAGAGTTACAACTCCTAGGGGAGGTGGGTGGGTGGGTTGTGAGGACTAAATTCCTGCTGTTCCCGGAGATCACCTGTTACAGGTGAGTAACTATGCTATCTCCAGGAACAAGCAGGAATGTAGTCATCACATATGGGGACTCCCTAGCTTTAGATGCCAGGGAGAGACCCTAGAAGTTGTGTGTCCCTGAGAAGGGCTTCACTTCCCCCCATGGATCTCTGGCATCCTACCAGAGATGGTGGGTAGGAGTTGATTAGGTATGGAACAGGTGTTGGAGAACAGCCTGAGCAAACAAGGCATCCCGGCGGGAGTCCTTGTCCAAGCAGTAATGGGCTGTGAAGGTATGAACAGAGGCCCAAGTGGATACTCGACAGATGTCGTCGATAGACACGGAGTGCAGATGAGCCATTGAAGCAGCCATGGTTCTCACATTGTGAGCTGTGACATGGCCCTCCATAGGAAGATTCTTACTCTGATAGGCAAAGGAAATACACTGAGCAATCCAGCTAGATAGTGTTCTCTTGGAGAATGGAAGTCCCAAATGAGAAGGATCAAAAGCAACAAAGAGTTGAGAGGACTTTCTATGTTGCTGTGTTCTTTATAAGTAAAAGGCTAAAGCTCTTTTACAGTCCAAAGTATGAAGGTTCCTTTCTGCATTTGATGCATGAGGCCTTGGAAAGAACACAGGTAGGTAGACCGCTTAGTTTAGATGAAAGGGTGACACCACCTTTGGCATAAAGCGTGGATGAGTCCTAAAGACTACCTTTAGATGGACCATTAGATGATAGAGGAGTTAAAGGCGCAATAAGAGGCGACAAGGCGATAGCGGAGAGACTGAATGAATTCTTTGCTTCGGTCTTTAATGAGGAAGATATAGGGATGTTACCCATGACTGAAGTGGTATTTAAAGGTACGGAAAAATTGAAGGAAATATTGATACATCGGGAAGATGTATTACAACTATTAGATAAACTGAAGAGTAGCAAATCACCTGGGCCGGATGGTATACATCTAAGGGTGTTGAAAGAACTGAAATATGAGATTGCAGACCTGCTATTAGTAATCTATGAACTATCATTAAAATCATCTCTAATATCTGAAGATTGGCGGATCGCCAATGTAACACCAATTTTTAAAAAGGGTTCCAGGGGTGATCCGGGAAACTACAGACCGGTGAGCCTCACGTCAGTACCGGGAAAAATGGTAGAAACCATAATAAAGAATAAAATTATTCAGCATGTAGATAGTCATGGCCTAATGGGAGACAGCAAACATGGGTTTAGACAAGGAAGATCTTGTCTTACTAATCTGTTATGTTTTTTTGAAAGTGTGAATAAACAGGTGGAAAAATGTGAGTCGGTTGATATAGTGTATCTGGACTTTCAGAAAGGTTGTGACAAGGTCCCTCATCAGAGACTTTTGGCAAAACTAATGAGTCATGGGATAGGAGGCAGTGTATTACTGTGGATCAGGAACTGGTTAAAAGATAGAAAGCAGAGGGTTGGGCTAAATGGCCAATTTTTCCAATGGAGAAAGGTGAATAGTGGTGTACCCCAGGGATCTGTGCTGGGTCCGCTGCTTTTTGACATATTCATAAATGACCTGGAAAGTGGAATAACGAGTGAGGTTATCAAATTTGCAGATGACACAAAACTATTTAAAGTTGTTAAAACCCAAGAGGATTGTGGAAAATTGCAAGAGGATCTTGATAAATTGGAAGACTGGGCATCAAAATGGCACATGAAATTTAATGTGGACAAGTGCAAAGTTATGCACCTAGGGAAGAACAACCCAAACTATGGTTACACGATGCAAGGTTCCACATTAGGAACCACCACCCAGGAAAAAGATTTAGGCATCATTGTGGAGAACATGTTAAAACCCTCGGCCCAGTGTGCAGCGGCAGCCAAGAGAGCAAATAGAATGCTAGGTATCATAAGGAAAGGAATGGAAAATAAAACAAAAGATATTATAATGCCTCTATACCGTTCCATGGTGAGACCGCACCTTGAATATTGTGTGCAATTCTGGTCGCCGTATCTTAAAAAGGATATAGCGTTATTAGAAAAGGTTCAGAGAAGAGCCACCAAAATGGTAAAGGGGATGGAAGGATACTCCGATGAAGAAAGGCTAAAAATGTTAGGGCTCTTTAACCTGGAAAAGAGACAGCTGAGGGGAGATATGATAGAAGTCTATAAATTAATGAACGGAGTGGAACGGGTAAACATAGATCGACTGTTTACGTTATCAGAATATAGAAAGACTAGGGGACATGCAATGAAGCTACAGGGTAAACTATTTAAGACTAATAAAAGAAAATATTTTTTCACTCAACGTGTAATCAAACTCTGGAATTTGTTACCGGAGGATGTAGTAAAGGCTGTTAGTGTAGCTGGGTTTAAAAAAAGTTTGGACAAGTTCCTGGAGGAAAGGTCCATAAACCATTATTAAGAAGGGACCCAGGATATCAATGCTTGACCTAGTACAAGCATTGCAGAACCTGTGTCTTTTGGGGAAACTGCTAGGTACGTATGACCTAGATTGGCCACTGTTGGAAACAGGATACTGGGCTTGATGGACCTTGGTCTGACCCAGTATGGCATATAGCACAGTTACTTACCTGTAACAGGTGATCTCTAGGAACAGCAGGAATAAGTCTTCACATACGGGTACGTCGGTACCGACGGAGCCTGCGCGGGAACGCTCCCCAGCTTCCCAAAAAGGAAAGCTTTTGGGAGCATCCCAAAGCGCCTGCGTGCTGCCTTCCCGCCTTTCCTAACCGCCTCTCCCCAGTTCGAGATTTAAAGCTGAGACAAAGAGAGAGAGAGAGAAAAGGAAAAATAGATTGAGAGATACAACTCCTAGGGGAGGTGGGTGGGTTGTGAAGACTTATTCCTGCTGTTCCCAGAGATCACCTGTTATAGGTAAGTAACTGTGCTATCTCCAGGAACAAGCAGGAATGAGTCTTCACATATGGGGACTCCCTAGCTAGAGATGCCTGGGAGATCCCCAAGGTTATGAGACCCTGTGAAGGGCTCTATCTCCTCCTATGGATCTCAGGCATCCATTCAGGGAAGGAGGGCAGGAGTTGATTAAGCATGGAACAGGTGTTTGAGAACCTGGCATCCCGGCAGGGAGTCCTTGTCCAAACAGTAATGGGCTGTGAAGGTATGAACTGAGGCCCAGGTGGCCGCTCGACAGATCTGGTCGATGGACACAGAATTTAGATGAGCCATAGAGGTGGCCATGGCCCTCACATTATGAGTTGTGACATGGCCTTCCAGAGAAAGGTTCTTACTCTGGTAGGCGAAAGAAATACACTGAGCAATCCAATTGGACAGTGTCCTCTTAGAGACTGGAAGTCCCAAATGAGAGGGATCAAAGGCAACAAAGAGTTGAGAAGACTTTCTATGTTGCTGTGTCCTTTGTAAGTAAAAGGCAAGAGCTCTCTTACAATCCAGGGTATGAAGATTCCTCTCTGCACTTGATGCATGAGGACCTGGAAAAAAGACAGGTGAATACACCTCTTGATTAAGATGAAAAGGTGAAACCACTTTAGGCATAAAGTGTGGATTGGTCCTAAGGACTACCTTATCATGATGGAACCTTGTATAAGGTGGATTAGCCACTAAGGCCTGCAGTTCACTGATGCGGCGAGCTGAGGTGACTGCAATGAGGAAAATAACCTTCCAGGAAATAAATTTCAAGGAGGTGGTGGCTAAGGGTTCAAAAGGTGGCTTCATAAGCTGACCAAAAACCAGATTTAAGTCCCATGCCACCGGAGGAGGCCTAATAGGAGGTTTAGTTAAAGTTAGGCCTCTCATGAATCTTGCAATAAAAGGATGTGAGGAAATAGGCTGTCCATTAATAGGCTTAAGGGATGCTGCAATAGCACTCAAATGGACCCTTACTGAATTCGTCTTGAGGCCTGCATTGGAGAGATGCAGGAGATATTCCAATAGAGAATTCAAAGGTAGTGCTAGAGGGTCAGGATCCTTCTCAGCACACCAAATGGAAAACCTTTTCCATTTAAAAGCATAGGAACGTCTAGTAGAAGGTTTTCTGGAAGCATGGAGGATATCCTTCACCTGCTGAGACAGATTCCAACCTTGAAGGTCTAGGCCTTCAGCAACCAAGCTCTGAGGTGAAGGGACTTAAGGTTTGGGTGCCACAAAGTCCCCTCCTCCTGAGACAGAAGGTCTGGAGCAGCTCCCAAGTCTAGGGAGGGAGCTTGAGAGAGATGCAGAAGTAGAGGGTACCACACTTGGCGTGGCCAGCGTGGAGCTATGAGGATCATGGATCCTTGATCCCTCTGGAGCTTGAACAGAGTCTTGGGAATTAAAGGAATGGGTGGAAAGGCATACAGGAAGTCTTGACCCCAGTGAAGGAGGAAGGCATCCTTGGCCTGAACTCCCTGACACGGAATTCTGGAACAGAACCGGGGAAGTTTGGCATTCCACGGACTTGCAAAGAGGTCTATGTCCGGGGTTCCCCACTCTTGAAAGATTCTGAGTACCTGGTCCATGTGCAGGGACCATTCGTGTGGAAGCAGAACTCGACTGAGTCTGTCTGCTCAAGAGTTTTGGATTCTTGGGAGGTATACGGCCAGGAGATGGATTTGATGCTCTCTGGCGAAGGCCCACAATCTTAAAGCTTTGTTGCAAAGAGACAGAGAGCCAGTTCCTCCTTGCTTGTTTATGTAAAACATGGCTACCTGATTGTCCGTATGAATGAGGACTGTCTTGTAGCTGAGCAGGGTATGGAAGACCTTGAGAGCTAAAAAAAACTGCTTGAAGCTCCAAGTGGTTGATATGTAGAGAGGTCTCCTGTGGAGACCAAGTGCCCTGAGTGGAGAGGTCTTGTAGATGAGCTCCCCAACCTGTTTGGGAGGCATCTGTTGTGAGGGTTGCCTGGGGCAACAACTGTTGGAAGGGGGACCCCAGCAACAGGTTCTGGGTGGACATCCACCACTGGAGAGACCAAAAGAGGCATTTTGAGGTTGCTATTTGGTCTGAGAGAGCTCCTGATGCTTGAGTCCACTGGGTGGACAAAGTCCATTGAGCTGCTCTCATGTGAAGGCGAGCATAGGGTACCACATGCACTGTGGATGCCATGTGGCCTAACAGTTGTAGCATCTCCCGGGCAGTTAAATGGCTCTTTGACTGAATCTGGGAGGCTAACTGCACTAGGCGTAGACAACGTGTCTGAGGAAGATAGGCCCTTGCAGGGTAGTATCCAGCCAGGCCCCTATGAACTCTAGGGACTGAGTAGGGGTGAGCTGGGACTTTGGGAGGTTTACCACAAGTCCCAGATACTGCAGAATGTGCCTTGTGCAGTCCAGGGAAGTCTGGGCCTCTGACTGAGATGGAGCTCGGATGAGCCAATCGTCCAGGTATGGGAATACAAATATTCCCAGAGTGCGTAGAAATGCAGCTACTACTGCCATGCATTTGGTGAACACTCTTGGAGCAGAGGCAAGACCGAAAGGAAGCAACCTGTATTGGTAATGCTTTCCTTGGAAAAGAAAACGGAGGAACCTTCTGTGAGATGGATGGATGAGGACATGTGTGTATTGTGATGAAGAAGCCCCAATTTCTACTTTAAAAATGCAAAACTCACAGCATTTCAGTTCTAAAGCTGACGGGAGAACAGACCCTGTAGGCAGCTGTTGTCAGGGACAACGACAACAAAGGCAGCCACGAGGTCTGAGAAAACATTTAGCAAAGAGAAACGCCCTAGTTCCTGATAGCACACACCTGGGAGGTAGAAGTACTTACAGCCCTTATAAGGACAGTGCAGGGAACACAGAGGAGGGTCATTACAAGAGCAACACCTCCAGGGAGCTGCCACGAGGAGAGGAGTTGTTAGAGGAGTCAGACTTGGAACAAGACTTGAGTGTAAGAGACCTGGAACAGCGCGAGCAGTGTAGGCAAAGAAGACAGCGTGTCTTACCTACAGCAGCTGGCTGGGAGGAACCAGGAAGAGTCTCTCACTTTAACCTAGGAAGTGACTCAGAATCAGAACCAGGAAGGATTCACCCACATAGCTACCCAGAATCCATCAAGAGGAAGCAGCTTACTTGTGCAGAAGCCAGGTGTGCATGCCCTGCTGATTACAGAGACGTTGGAGCATGGAGGCTACGTTCTAGCCGGAGTGAGCGCAAGCCAGTGTCAAAACAGTATGTACCAAGAAGCTGGGACTTGGGGAATGAATGTGGGCGGTTAAAAGTTAAGAAGGACAAAAGTTCTTATCGTGTGAATGCAGAGCAGCCTTATACAGGAAGCCTAAGGTGGGGGCAGGGCAGCAACTCCCAACCTAGCCGTTTAAGCAGAGAGCATTCACTGCCTTCAGAGAAGCAGAGAGATTTACCAGAGGACGTATGCATGTCAGATGAGGACCTGGTAGGAATCTCTAAACCCCAAAGAAAACCCTGCAGGCTAAAGCTTGATAGCAGGAGGGGAAAAGAATACCCTCTATCCCAACCAGAGGATAGAGACAAGGAAAGCTCTGGAAATGTGCAGGAACCAATGTTAGTAGACACCCTCAGTGAATGTTCATCCACCTATGACCCGATGGACTGTACATTGATTTCATCTGAGAAAATGTCTTTATGCTAGCCAGAGCTAAAACCTAGTGTTACAGGAAAACACTACGTGTTGGTTTTACACAGAAAAGCTGTGTGCTACAGATAAATATATAACCGTGTTTCTCACTTTGAAGCAAGAAGATATTGCCCTTATGTTCTTTGTGTTTGCCAAAAGATATGGATACGTTTGTTTAAGTGCTTGTGTTCTATTTACCTGTTTGAATAATCCAACCCCGGGAGGGGAATAAAACCTCATTTTTGCTTTACCACTCGAGTTGCACAACTATTTCTTCGCCATCAGGCGCAGGCTTGCTGAATTGGAAGCGGTCTGCCCCCTGGTGGTGACATAACGCATCCTTGAGATCTAGAGAACAAAGCCAATCCTGACTCTGAAGGTATGGAAGGAGAGTGCCCAGAGAAAGCATCTTGAATTTCTCCTTGCATAGAAATTTGTTCAATTCTTTGAGATCTAATATGGGTCTGTAGCCCCCTGTTTTCTTTGGGATCAGAAAGTAGGGGGAGTAAAACCCTGACCCTTGTTGAAGAAGAGGCACTTCTTCTATTGCCCCTTGGGCAAGAAGGGTAGCCACCTCCTGACCTAGAAGGTCGAGGAGAGATGTTGGAGAATTGAAATGTCTCACCATGGTGTGAGGAGGAAGGTTTGAGAAATGAAGTTTGTAGCCCTCTCTTATGATGGAAAGGGTCCACTGCTCTGCTGTAATTTGCTCCCATCTGGGAGCAAAATGAGCCAACCTTCCTGGAATGGTGAGAGGCTCTGGCTGTTTCAGAGCCAGAAAGGCTAAGTTCTCTAGCATCAAGTCAAAAGCCCTGAGGAGGCTGGGCCTGCTGAGTTGCAGCAGCCCCTGTAGGCTTAGACCTGGCTTGTTTAGGTTGCAGGCGCTTAGCAGCAAAACGACCTGTAGATGATTGTTGGCCAGAAGCAGGATGGAATCTGCCCTTCTTGAAGAAAGACTTCTTGAAAGGTTTTTTCTTGGCAGGAATGGAGGTTGACTTTGAAAGTCTATCCAAAGCAGAATTTTCTGCATCCATTTGAGTGGCTTTTATTTGCCAATCTTTGCCAAACAGGTTTTCACCTGTACAGGGAAGATTTCCCACGCCATCCTGAACCCAAGATTCTAGATCAGAAGCCTGGAGCCAAGCAATTCTGCGAGTATCTATGGCAATGGCCAAAGCTCTGCTAGCACCTTCAAAGGAGTCAAAAGCTGCACGGTTGGAAAACTTTGAAATATCTTGAGTATGCTTAAGCCAAATAAGGAATTCTTCCCTTTTATCCTCTGGAAGAAAAGGGAGGAAAGTGTGCAGTTTATCTGCAACTTCTTTCAGAAACATACCCATATAAAGACTATAGGAGTTGATTCTGGCAATGAGCATACTGGCTTGGAAGATTTTCCTACCAAAAGCATCCAAGGTCCTGCATTCTCTTCCTGGAGGAGCAGAGGAGTGTCTTTTTGCACTCTTTATCCTTTTCATAGCTGACTCCACCACAATAGAATGGTGAGGAAGCTGTGTTTTATGAAACCCAGGACAAGGAGGGACAAGGTACATAGTGTCCAATCTACGAGAATGAGGAGAGATAGTGAGAGGAGTCTCCCATAAGTCAATCATGTGATCATAAAGAATCTCATGAATTGGCAAGGTGACTGCCTCCTTAGGAGCCTTAGAATAACCTAAAATATCCAATTTTTTAGCTCTAGGCTCCGATTCAGAGGTTACTGAAATAGAAAGTCCTTTAGCCACTTCTCTTATGAAGTCTTGAAAGGACAAGTCCTCTGGAGGAGACATTCTTCTTTTTGGAGAAGAAGGCTCTTCAGGAAGGGCTATGGATACTTCAGCAGACTCCGACGATGCATCAGAATCTTCGGAGGAATCAAAGTATCGACTGTCAGGGTGCTCTTCCAAAGCTCGATACGCGTATCGAGCGGTATCGACATCGGGCGTCATCGGTACCGATGCGGTACCGATGGGCATCCCTGGACAGGGAACCGCTGCATTCGGCATCCTGGTCGATGTCGATGCAGTCGGTATCGGTACCGACACTGGTGCCGGTACCGGAGCAGATACCGACAACGGAGTGTGTTGTGGTATCAGCGGCGTCGCAGCTTGAATGAAGGCCGTGATAGCCTGCTGCATGGATAGAACATTCTCATCCATCGACGCCATGAATGCCTGGAATTCGGTACCGGAAGGTTGCGCCGGTACCCCAGAGCATTCTAACAGGTGATCGGTCGAGGCCGTGCCATCGATGTCAACCTGTAACCCCATAGATGGAGCTTTGGAAGCCGGAGCTTCCCGCCGGGGTTGTTTTGCCGGTGTGGAATCCTCGAGGGCAAGTCTGGAGGCATCTCGATGCTTGGAAGGAGATCTACCCTTCGAGGACCGGCTGGATTTATGTTTGGTTACCTGAGATCCATGGGAGGAAGTAGAGGCCCTGGAAGACGTCGATGCCACTGAAGCTGCATCAGAGGGAAACAGCACATGGAGCTTAGCTGCTCGGTTCTGTAAACCTTGTTTAGACATCAAGGAGCAGGACGGACAATCCAAAATGGAGTGGTCAGGACCCAAACATTTAAGACACCATTCATGGGTGTCGGTGACAGAAATAGTACCGCTGCACTTAGTGCATTTTTTAAACCCGGAGGCTGGTTTTTCCATGAGGAAAATTCTTTATGAGGCCTAAGGCCCAAAAGAGGAAAAATACACTAAGTGAGGGAAAAATAATGTTCTTTTTTTTTTTTTTTTATAAGAAAAGAAAGAAAGACCGGCGGTACCGGTCCGACGTCGGGGAAGGCAGACGCGTGACCAAAGAAATAAAATAAAACAAAGAACTTCTTCAGCGGTGACAGGAACACAACCTGCTGGCTCCGCAGCAAAGAAGAACTGGGGAGAGGAGGTTAGGAAAGGCGGGAAGGCAGCGCACAGGCACTGTGGGATGCTCCCAAAAGCTTTCCTTTTTGGGAAGCTGGGGAGCGTTCCCGCGCAGGCTCCATCAGTACCGACGTACCCGTATGTGAAGACTCATTCCTGCTTGTTCCTGGAGATCTTATATTCTTATGTTCTTATGTACCTTGTCATGATGGAACCTTGTATAAGGTGGATCAGCTTACAGTGCTTGCAACTCACTGATGCGACGTGCTGATGTGATTGCAATGAGAAAGATAACCTTCCAAGAAAGGAATTTCAAGGAGGTAGTAGCTAAGGGTTCGAAAGGTGGCTTCATGAGCTGACAAAGAACCAAATTTAAGTCCCATGCCAAAGGTGGCTTAATGGGAGGCTTAGTTTGCAGAAGGCCTCTACTAAATCTTGCTATAAGAGGATGGGAGGAAATAGGTTGTCCATTTAGGGGCATGAAAGAAGCTGCAATAGCATTCAAATGGACCCTCACTGAGTTAGTCTTAAGTCCTGCATTGGATAAATGAAGGAGATACTCCTGTAATGATTCCAGAGGTATGGCAATGGGGTTAAGACCCTTCTACGAACACCAAATGGTAAACATTTTCCACTTGAAAGCATAAGAGCGTCTTATGGAAGGCTTCCTGAAAGCATAAAGGATATCCTTTATTTGCTGAGAGAGGTTAAGATCATGGAGATCTAGGCCTTCAGCAACCAAGCCCTGAGATGCAGAGACTGGGGACTGGGATGCCATAACATTCCGTCCTCCTGGGATAGGAGATCTGGAGCAGACCCTAACTCCAGGGAGGGAGCTTGAGAGAGATATAGAAGCAGAGGGTACCACACTTGCCGTGGCCAATGTGGAGCAATGAGAATCATACGGCCTCTGTCTCTCTGAAGCTTGAACAGGGTTTTGGGAATTAGGGGAATGGGTGGAAAGGCATACAGGAAGTCTTGACCCCAGTAAAGGAGGAAAGCATCCCTGGCCTGAGCCCCCTGAGCCGGAATTCTGGAACAGAACCGGGGAAGTTTGGCATTCCATGGACTTGCAAAGAGGTCTATGTCTGGGATTCCCGAAATTTGAAAAATCTTGGCCACCTGGTCTGCATGCAGAGACCACTCGTGTGGAAGCAGAACTCGACTGAGTCTGTCTTCCCAAGAGTTTTGTATGCCTGGAAGATACACTGCCAGGAGATGAATCTGATGCGAGGGCCCATAGTCGCAAAGCTTCGTTGCAAAGCGACAGAGAGCCTGTTCCCCCCTGCTTGTTCATGAAGAACATGGCTACTTGATTGTCCATATGAATGAGGACTGTCTTGTAGCTGAGCAGGGTGTGGAACACTCGAAGAGCAAGGAAGATTGCTCTGAGCTCCAAGAGATTGATATGTAGATGAGTCTCCTGTGGAGACCAGGTGCCTTGGGTGGAGAGGTCTTGCAGATGAGCTCCCCAACCCATCGGAGAAGCATCTGTTGTGAGAGTTGCCTGGGGTAAGGGTTGTTGAAAAGAGGAGCCCAGCGACAGGTTTTGAGAGGACTTCCACCACTGGAGGGACAAAATAAGGCGACTTGTGTTTGCTATTTTGTCTGACAGGCATCCTGATGCCTGCGTCCATTGAGTGGATAAAGTCCACTGAGTTGCCCTCATATGGAGGCGAGCATAGGGAACCACATGCACAGTAGATGCCATGTGGCCTAGCAGTTGTAGCATTTCTTGGGCAGTGAGATGAGGTTTTAGCACTGCTTGAGAAGCTAACTGCACCATGCGAAGGCAACGGGCCTGGGGGAGAACATGGGTGTACGCATCCTTGAGATCTAGAGAACAAAACCAATCCTGACTCTGAAGGTATGGCAACAGAGTTCCAAGAGAAATCATCTTGAATTTCTCTTTGACAAGGAATTTGTTCAATTCTCTGATGTCTAAGATAGGTCTGTACCCCCTGTTTTCTTTGGGATAAGGAAATAGGGGGAGTAAAATCCTGTACCCTGCTGATGGATGGGTACTTCTTCTATTGCCCCTTGGGCAAGAAGCATAGTGACCTCCTGACCTAACAGGTTGATGAGGGAGGTCGGAGAATTGAACTGCCTTATTGTGGGAGGGGGCATGCTTGAAAAATGAAGCTTGTACCCCTCTTTTATGATGGAGTGTGTCCAATGCTCTGCTGTTATTTGCCCCCATCTGGGGGCAAAGTGACACAACCTTCCTGGAATGGTGGAAGGCTCTGGTCCAATGACAGCCAGGAAGGCTAAGTTCTCTAGCTGAAAGTCAAAGGCCTTGTGGAGGCTGAGACGGCTGAGGCTTAGCAGTCTTTGCTTTTCTTTGTTTGGGTGGTTGCTGACCTTTCCTGACAAGCTGACCTGCAGAACGTCCCTGCTGAGAATAAGCAGGATAATACTTTTTCTTTTTAGAAAAGAATGGTTTCTTAAAAGATTTCTTTCTTGCAGGATCAGCTGTGGACTTGGACAATCTATCCAAGGTGGAGTTGTCAGCATCCAACTCATTGGCCTTTTCCTGCCAATCTTTAACAAACAGGTTCTCACCAGTACAAGGAATATTTCCCAGTTTATCTTGTACCCAGAGCTCCAGATCAGATGCCTGGAGCCAAGCAATTCTATGTGCATCTATGGCAATGGCAGAGGTTCTGCTTATGCACTCAAAACAGTCAAAAGCTGCACGGTTGACAAATTTAGAAACATCTTGTGCATGTTTGACCAATGTGAGAAAATCCTGTCTTCTATCCTCCGGAAGAAGAGGACTCAAAGCCTCTAAATCACCTGTGACTTCCTTCAGGAACATTCCCATATAAAGACTATAGGAACTGATCCTGGCAGAAAGCATGGAAGCTTGGAAGACACGACGTCCAAAAGCATCCAAAGTTCTGCACTCACGTCCTGGAGGATTAGAGGCATGCCTCTTTGCACTCTTGATCCTTCTCATAGCTGATTCCACTACAATAGAGTGGTGAGGAAGCTGAGTTTTCTGGAAACCAGGACAAGGAGGGACTCGATACAGAGTATCCAGTCTACAAGAATGAGGAGAGGTGGTAAGAGGTGTCTCCCACATTCTTAACATGAGATCATGCAAGATGTCATGGATGGGCAAGGTAGCTGTCTCCTTAGGAGTTTTAGAATATTGTAAAATTTCCAACTCCTTTGCTCTGGGCTCTGTTTCAGGTGCCACAGTAATGGACAGACCTCGAGACACCTCCCTGATGAAATCCTGAAAGGAAATGTCCTCTGGAGGAGACATCCTACGTTTAGGGGAGGAAGGCTCCTCTGGGAGAAGTATTCCTGCATCGACAGAACTGTCAGAATCCTCAGATTCCTCTGAGGACTCAAAGTATCTTCTGTCAGGATGCTCTTGAAGAGCCCGATACCCGTACTGACCGAAGTCGGTACTGGGAGTAATCGGTACCGGAAGGCATCGGATGACTGGGTGTTGGCAATGTGGACACCGATGTCGATGCTATCGGTACCAGTACCCATACCGGTGCCGGAGTCGGTACCAGTTGAAAAGTCTGACGCGGTTCCGAGGGTGTCAATGCCGCAAGGAGAGCTGCCAGACTGCGCTCAATAGCCAGGACTCTCTGGTCTATCGACACTGCTGATGCCTGGATGTCGGTACCGGAGATGACCGCCGGTACCCCAGAGCATGGCACCAGTAGTTCTGCCGAGGTCGAGGCCTTGAGAACATCCTGGAGCCCCGATAATGCTTTGGAAGCCGAAACCTCTCACTGGGGCAATTTTGCCGGTGCAGAATCCTCAAGGGCAACGCCAGAGGCATCTCAATGCTTAGAAGGAGATCTACCCTTTGAGGACCGGCTAGACTTATGTTTAGTTACCTGAGATCCACGGGAGGAAGACGAAGCCCTGGAAGACATCGATGCCACAGAAGCTGCATCAGAGGAAAACAGGGTACTGAGCTTGGCGGCTCGGTTCTGTCGACCTCTCTTGGACATCATGGCACAGGCCATACACTCCGAGATGGAATGGTCAGGGACCTGAACATTTCAGACACCACTCATGGGTGTCGGTGACGGAGATGGTACCGCCACACTTGTTGCACTTTTTAAAACCCGAGGAGGGTTTTTCCATTATGGAAAAAATCTTGGGCCTAAGGCCCAAAATGGCGCGTGCACCTGGAAAAAATGGGAAAAGTACTAAGAATTTTTTTTTTTTTAAGAAAAGAAATAAAGAAAGAAAGAAAACCGGCGGTACCGGTAAAGCGTCGAGGAAGGCAGACGCGACCACAAAAAAGGAGGAAAATTTTCTACGGTGACAGGAACACGACCTGCTGGCTCCGCGGAAAACAAAGAACTGGAGAGAGGCAGTTGGGAAAAGCGGGAAGGCAGCATGCAGGTGCTGTAGGATACTCCCAAAAGCTTTCTAATTGGACGCTGGGGAGCGTTCCCGCGCAGGCTCCGTTGGTACCGACGATACCCATATGTGATGACTACATTCCTGCTTGCTCCTGGAGATAGGAACAGCTCAACAATAAACACACATTGTATGGAGACATAAGTATAGAGAGCAATCGAGATAAGATATGCTAATAGTTTTTCTTTCAGATTCCTTTTTTGGAGGCTCTGTAATGATAACCTTTTAACTCTGCAAACAGCTGTGCAAAGATGACCCCTTACCCAAATATAATTCAGACTTGCCTCTGTCTGTAACTTTCTAGGACATATATGGTACATTTTTGGGCTATATAAGCTAATGTATAACCTGAATAAAACTGAGCAGCTTATATGATACCTATGGATTTATTTACTGTTCCCAAGCACTTGTACTAAGAAGCAGGATCCAGGGAGACAAAACCAAATTCATAGCATAAGCATCAGTTGTGGTAACTGAGAGAAAATAATATCACTTGGGGTAACTGAGATATACATAAGATATAATATCAGTTGGGGTAACTGATACACAGAATAAAAGAACCCAAGCTGGGCTGAGGTAGCTAACATCCTTAATCCCTTAGGCAGGGAGTAAGGAAGTGTCTCACTCCTAACAGATCATATCCTCGATCACCTCTGCAAATGGGAAACAGAGTGGATTTCTGCATCTCTAGAAAAAGTGGGTGCACTTTCGGCTGTTCCTCCGTGCCGGAAGTATCTGTCAAGTTCAAGATGGATGAGACCCTGGCAATCAACACTGCCAATTCCTCCTTCTGGAACAAGTGAATTACTAGGGCCTCTTCACAATACTCTGAAGGTGAGAGTACTTCATCCACATCAGAGCCCAGCATCGAGCTATCCAAATCCACTTCAAAGTCAAAATTCTGAATAGCTCCCAGTTGTTCCCCATCTTCAGGGGATGCCCCTCGCTGGGGACATTAAGAAAAAGGCAATCAAATAGGGCTGACACTCAGCCTGCTTCTCATGAGACTGCACTCGGAGGCACACAGAGGTCCCAGAGTCCAAATTTACACACCAGAATGACCAGGCCTGCTGCAAAAAAGAAAATAATTTGAGCTAGACAATCCAGACTCCAGAAACTCTCCTCTCAGAAATGTCTCACCCACACCTGGAGGAACAACCACTGCAGACCCCCTAGAGGGACAAGGAGTGGCTCACAGCACTGTTGTCGGAACCTCTGGCTGGCTGGATATCCATACCCATAGCGTCATCTGTCATCTCCTGCCCTGACACAGGCAAGGCTGGACTAACTGCATCCACAGAAAGAGTGGGGGATCAGACCCTCCAGGAACAACTCAGAAGCTGCCATGCAAGAAGAAGACGGCAAAGAAATTCACAGTACTACCTTTTAACTTTCAAAAGGGAGACTATGAGAAAATGAGAAAAGTGGAAGAAAGGCCAAAAAACTAGCAGCATGCTTTAAAAGCAAGGACAGAGGCGACTTCCGGTAGCATGGTGAGCTGAGCGGGTGGCTGCCCTCTTAGCTCCGAGGCTCTTGCTCCTCTATTGCCCCATATTCTTCATGTAACGGCCTCGAAATCCTCTGGAGCGTAGCGAGTGCTATTATCTTAACACGGGGCTGTGTACTGCTGGCTGTGACATCTGGAAAGCGCCCGTATGGCGACCAAATCCACCCGCCACGAGAAGCCACGTGGCGGTGATGGTAAGATGGCGGAGGGGGCCCAGGAAGGTCCGCTGGTCGAACCGCGCCAACGATGGTGGAGGAAGTGTCCAAGGCGGTGGTGGTTGCCTTGGAGGATCGCTTGGGCGGGCTGGCAGCACAAATTGCAGCGGTGGCGCAGGCAGTAGCGGATTTCTCTGGCCGAGTGGAACGGGCTGAGAACCATATTGGCGCCTTGGAGGACCTGCAGGTGCGGGATGAGAATCGGCTTAAACGCCTGGAAGAGACCCTAGCCCGGCAGCAAGACAAAATTGAGGATCTGGAAAATCGCAGCCGGCGCAACAATCTGCGCTTCATTGGCATTGCTGAGAAGGTGTCGGAAAGAGATCTGCGAGGGTTCTTGGCCAAATGGATCCTAGACCACCTGCCTCTGGAGGAAAATGTGGGGCCTATCGTGCTGGAGCGAGCACACCGGCTGGGGACTATCCGGGCCGGCGACAATAAACCACGGGCTGTCATCGCCCGGTTTTTGAATGCAGCGCAGAAGGAAGGAGTGCTGCGAGCTTCCCGAGCATACCGGAGATCGGGGCCTGATGACAATAGAGTGCTTATCTTCCAAGATTACTCTGCCGGGGTAGCGCAGCGCCGTAAAGCTTTTCGGGAGGCATGTGGACGTTTGGTGGCCAAAGGCATCCGCTTTACGTTAGCTTACCCGGCTACTCTCCGAGTGGACTCTGCGAACGGCCGCTGGGTCTTCTCTTCCCCACAAGACGCCCTGGCCTTCTGCACCGAGCTAGGCTGACCAGGCTGCCCTAGACTCCCAGTGACTATTCTATAATGTGTGGGGGTTTTGGCACTCAGACTTGGCGCAGCCTGCGTTTTTTTTTCGGACTTATGGGTCCCCTTACCTGCGGACCGCTATGCTTGTGTCCCTGACGGACCTCGGCCCGGACCTGTGCTGGCTGCGTCCATGTGCGGCCCTTCCATGGCTTGGCTCCTGGATACTTGGCCGACCTCCAATGGGCTGGAGTCTAACGTTCCCGCAGATGGGGCCTCGGGGAATCCCCTGGTCCGGATCGTCGGCCTGCAGGGAGCCCTGTACTACCTGGATTGTTGCTGTTCCTACGGACCCTGCTTCCCTTACAATTTTTGGGACTGAGTACCTGTTACCCTATGGGGTTTCTGTATTATTCTCTTCTCTCTTTCTCTTTCTATTTATTTGATGTTATCATTTATTTCATTTATTCCGCTTACTTTTTAGTTATTTTTCTTTTGCCTTTTATTCTACCCCCACTTTTGCTTTGTCCGGTTCCCCCCTATGGGCCGGAGTTTATGCAGCCGGCTGCGGCGCGTGCAGCGGCAGCTGCGGAAACGGAGTGGCTGCTTCGTTGCTGTCAGCCGGGAGAGCTGTACGCGATTTGCCGAGGCCTTCCCCCTCCTTCATTTTCTTTTCCTTTTGCCCCCATTTCTCCTTTCTTTCCATTTCCCTGGTATGGGCTAATCCTAAGTGGGAGGGTGAAGCCAACTGTTTGTATTCTTGAATTGCTTATGCTTTTCTTGGGGCATTGACTGTACACTTTGTATGCTGGTTTATCCTATGCTTCTGCGTTGGTTATCCTAAGCTGGGTCGGAGGGATTGGGGTTTGACACTGCGAGGCCTGGCCTCGTGCTTGGTGCTGGGGTTGGATTATGGAGGGGGGCCTGGTGGAATTGTTGTCTCTGTTTTCTTATAAATTCCCTGCCTCTCCCTCTTTCTTTCTTTTTTCTGTTATCCCCTTTCTTTCCCTTCTGGATGCTTGTTCCGGGGCTTCCCCCTTTCTTTTTACCCCTCCCCCCCTCCTTATTTCACTCTTGGGTTTCGTTTTTCCATGGTGGGGAGGGGGGGGGGAACGGCGTTAGCAGGCGAGACCCGACAGCGGGCGCCGGGCTCCGTCCTTGGGGGGGGAGGGTGGGGGGTGGGGGTGTTCGCTTTATACTTACGGGGTACTGGGATAGGCCTTGGTGGGTGGGTTGGGCGGATCTGGATCTGGGCGGTGCGCCGGGGGGCGTTAAGTCAGATAGGGAGCCGGTAAAGTTTTTCTGTTAACGGGAGGGAGGGTGCTTCCGGAGGCGTGTGTGAAGGGGCTCCTGTGAGGGTTGGTTTAGCCTACGTAGCCTAGGTTGTCTTGGTTGATGGGGTGGGGGGGAAGAGCCTTGCATGTGATGGAAGTCATGGTGGTGGTGCCAGTAGGGGACAACTGGCAGGATGGAGGGGGGAGGGGGGGGAGGTGGGCAGGAGGGGTAAGCGGGGGGAGGTGGGGAGGGGGGTAGGGGGGAAAGGGGAGGGGGGTGTGGGCGGGGGTGTAGGGGTAGGGTTAGCACTGAGGGGTGACAACGGTTGTGGATATGGGTGGGTTTTATATGTCTGTGTGTGGTTGGGTTGGTTTGCCTGCTGGGAGCGTGTGATTGTGTGTTGGACTGATTGTGGGTGGTTGCGGGCGCATGGCCTGGAGGGGAGGGCAGTGGAGGGGGGAACCCTAGGCTGGGGGGGTTCCCGCTTCATGGTTGGGCCGGTTCTCCTTCGGAGGTCCTTCTGGATTTTTGACACTGGATAGTACTGTCCGCTTTGCGACTTGGAATGTATGTGGTCTTGGCTCTCCTATTAAGCGTTACAAAGTGCTGCAGCACTTACAGCGTCATCGTTTTAATGTGATTCTGCTACAAGAGACGCATCAGTCCGCAGCGGAGCATGCTAAGTTATGTCGAGGATCTATTTCTCATGTCTATGGGGCCCCAGCTTTAGGTCGGAAGAGGGGCGTGGCCATTTTGTTTACCAAATCCGTTACCTGGGTCGAGGAGCGGGTTGCCACCAACCCAGAAGGTCGCTATGTTTGTGTTTGGGGGACGTTGAATGGGGAGAAGGTGGCTATTTGTTCGGTGTATGGGCCTAATAGCTACGAGGCTGGATTTTATCGGGACTTGGCCAATATTTTGGAGGATATGGGAGGATATCAGGTAGTGATGGGCGGGGATCTCAATGAGGTGTTCGATACTGCTCTCGACCGCTCTGGCGGTGGGGGGGGGCGGGAGCCCGAGAGCACGTCGACGATTGTGGGGGCTTTGCGAGGCGTATCGCTTACTGGATATTTGGAGGGTTTTGCACCCCGGAGAACGTGATTATACGCATATGTCCCGGGCCCATGGGACGTGGTCCCGTATTGACTACTTTCTGATTTCGGAGGCCTTATTTGGCCGGACGGCGGCGTCAACGATTGGGCCTTCGGTTCTTTCTGACCATGCATTGGTCGCGTTGGAGTTTTCGTAAGCCTGGCTCTGTTGGTGCCCGGCTTTGGCGCTATCCTTTAGATCTTTGCGGAGACGCCCAGTTTGAGGCCCACTTACGGAAATGTTGGGCGGACTATGTGGTTCTTAATGATGTGCCGGGGACCTCCCCCGCTCTTCTTTGGAAAGCTGGCAAGGCGGTCATGCGGGGGGAAATTATTAGTTATCACGCTCAGAAGCGTAAGCGATTGAATCGACAGATTCTGTCTCTAGAGAGGGCCCTGACCAAGGCGAGGAGAGGGGCGTCCGCGAATAAATCTGCGATACATCAACGTGTGTTGTGGGACCTTCAAATGGAATTGGAAACCTTAATCCATCACCGGGCACAGAAATCCTTGTTGTACTATCGGTTCAAGTTGTATTGCCATGGCAACAAGGCGGGTAAATTGATGTCGGCCCTGGTGAGACCTGGCTTGGGTGCCCACCATATTGGGGCCCTTAAGCGGTCGGATGGGGTCCTCTTGCGGGATAGGAAGGCGATTGAAGCTGAGTTCACGGATTTCTATCGGCGCCTCTATGGGAACGAGGGGGATCGGGTAGAGGAGGGACGGCATTTCTTGGAGGGCTGTGATTTGCCGCAGCTTACGGTTGAGCAGTTGGAGCTTCTTAATCGGCCCCTCACAGGGAAAGAGGTCCAGGAAGGTATTAAACATCTGAAGAATGGTAAAGCACCGGGTGCAGATGGCTTCCGTGGAGAATTCTACAAGATTTTGGGGAATGCCTTGGTGGGTCCCTTGGTGGGATATTACGAAGATTTGGTGCAGCGCGGGCTCTTCCCCTTTGAGGCGAATAAGGCCATTGTTACTGTCTTGCCTAAACCGGGGCGCGATCCTCTTCTGCCGGGCTCCTACAGACCGATTTCGCTGCTTAATGTCGACATTAAGCTCTTTGCCAAGATCATGGCGGATTGGCTAGCCCCTTTGTTGCCGCTCTTGATACATCCTAACCAGGTGGGCTTTGTTCGGGGTCGACAGGTCTCTCATAATTTACAGAGGATCTTGCTTTCCCTCTGTGCTGAGCAGGTTCGGGACCAGGGCTCCTTACTTATAAGTTTCGACGCTGAAAAAGCGTTCGATAGGGTCCAGTGGAGTTTTATGTATCAGGTTCTTGAGGTGATGGGCTTTTCCAGTTTCTTTGTGGACGCGGTCCGGCTGTTATATGCCGCTCCAATGGGAGCCCTTTTGGTGAATGGTGCGGTGACCGCGGATTTCGCAATTCAGAAAGGGACTCGGCAGGGGTGCCCGCTGTCCCCGCTCCTCTTCGTCCTTACCTTGAAACCTCTTCTACATCGGATCCGAGTGGCCTCGCAATTTCGTGGCATTTCTATGGGCCGGGAGGAATTCCGTGTGGCCGCGTTCGCGGATGACCTGCTCGTACATCTGGGTGACCCGCGAGCTGGGCTCCCGTTTCTCCTGCAGCTCATACGGGATTATGGGCTGGCTTCGGGGTTTAAACTTAATCTGGATAAATCGGAGGCATTACCACTAGGGGTTGAGGTGGGCCGGGCATGGCCGGATGACTTTCCTTTACGCTGGGCGGACGGCTATTTTAAATATTTGGGGATATATCTGCCAGCGGACCTTGGGAACCTATACAGCTTGAACGTTGACAAGGTTTTCAATTCCCTCTCTTCAGCGGTGGATAAATGGCGGGACTTGCCGCTGTCTCTAGGGGGGCGCGTAGCTTTGTGTAAGATGACGCTTTTTCCTAAACTACTTTATATGCTTCAGGCGCTGCCGTTGTTTCTTAAACGCCAGGACCTTCGACGGCTCGATCAAATATTTAGGCTGCTTTGGCGGGGGAGGAAACCTCGGGTACGCATAAGCGTGCTCAGTCAACCCCGTGACTTAGGGGGTATGGGCTTTCCGGATGTGCGGCGGTATAATCTTGCCTGTCTGTTACGGTATGTGAGGGACTGGTTGTGGGATCTTGAAGATTATTCCCCGCTGAGGGCACTTGCGGCTGTGGTCTCCCCGTGGCATTTGCGCTATATTCTCCATGTTACTAGGGTCCGGGGGCTGGGGGGCTCTCCCCTTCTTTGGCGTGTTCTTCTTGACCCGGTTCAACGGGCCTGGCGCTGCTTCTGCGTGGGCTGCCGCTTGACGGCGGCGCATACGCCGTATCTCCCTATATGTGGTAATGCAGACTTCGCTCCGGGCATGGGGTCTTCGCCTTTTCTGGGCTGGAGCCAAATGGGGATCATTAATTTGGAGCAGGTGTTGACCCCGGAGGGTGGAATGGTTGACTTTTCTACTTTGTGTCAGCACTATCCCCTGGGTCCCACTGATGCTTTCCGGTATGCCCAACTTTGTAGCTATGTTCGCACCGTTCCCCAGCAATCTCGGAGTGGGGCTGTGAGTACGGCGGTGGAGGTGGCGCTGCTCGGGGGGGGAACAGGGTATGCGGGTTGCGTGCCTTTATAGGATGCTATGGGATGGGGTCCCCCCTCAGGGACTGGCGCTTCTGGCGTCTGCATGGTCAGAGGACTTAGGGGAACAGGTGTGTGAAGACGACTTGCTCCGGGGGTTGACCAATATCGCTTCTTTGAGTGTCCTGATTTCTTACCGCGACGCCCAGTATAAGATCTCGAGAAGGCTTTATTTCGCCCCTCTCAGGGCGTGGCGCGCGGGAGTGGGGGCTGATCATCGCTGCCCGCGCTGTGGGGAAGCTAGGGCCCGACTGGGACACATGTTTTGGCATTGTCGGGTCGCCCAGGTGTTTTGGGAGAGGGTGCGCTCTTATTTGTCTGCTTGCCTTAGCCAGAGGGTGCTGTGGACTGCTAAGAATGTGGTGCTGGATGTTTGGGGCCCTGAATGGCAGGATGCCTTGGGTGTTGTCTGCTGGAACTGGCTGCGCTTGGTGTTGGTGACCGCGCGGGTGACTGTGTTGCAGCAGTGGCTTGACCCTAAAGGCCCTCAGTATGGTCTTTGGCGCGTTCACCTCCACAGGCTTTTGCTTATGGAACAACTCCGGGCACGGGGGACTGAGAAGCGGTGGCAGAGGTTCCTGGAGGGTTGGGATCCCCATTTACATTTACTTCCTTGGCGAATGGGCAGCAGGATAATGCGGCGGCCTTGAGGGCCATGATGGGGGAGCGGGCTGTGTGCCCCACCTCTTGGTTAGATGGCTGGACCGGCAGGAAGGCTTGGATGCTACCCACCTCTTGGTTGGATAGGGCGGCTAGGGGGGGGAGGGGGGGCTTAGGGGGGAGGGCGGGAAGGCAATGGCCCACCATTGCGCCTTGAATTTTGCTGGCGGGCTTGGGAGAAGAGTACACCCCAAGTCTAGCCGGTTCTTTTTCTGAGGGGCTGTTATCTCCTTTCTTCTCTTCTTCTCTTTTTCTTACGTGCGATGGCCCCCTACGACTGTTGGGGGAGCGGCAGTGTTGCGGGGAGCACTGTGTGTATTGCCCTCTCTAATCTCTCCATCTCCATATGTTCCCCAAGATGGGATGGGTGTTTGCGCACTACCCCTATTGTGGGACTATCGGGGGAGGTGGGGAGCTGCGGGCTCGGGGCTTGGGTACTGGGTTCCCTGGGGGGGATCTCAATGGAAAATGGGGGGCCTCGCAGTTGTTCTAGTTGGTGATGTGTACCCCTTTATGTGTTTTGGATTGTATTGGTTGGCCATGTTGTTGGCATTGTGTTTATTTCTCTGCTTAAGATGGCTTCCCTTTTATACCTTTCTTGCTTTGTAACTTTCACGATGCTGTATTTGTTGGTTTTTTTCTGAATAAAAAACAGATTAATCATAAAAGCAAGGACAGAGAGGCTGTTGCCAAAAAAATCATCCTTCAGGAAATGGAAAAAGAAGTCTAATGATAAACACCGGAAATAACATAAGGATTGGGAAGTTAGATGAAAGGCATTGATAAGGCAAACAATGTAGTTACTCACCTGTAATAGGTGTTCTCCAGGGACAGCAGGAATCAGTCCTCACTTATGGGTTACGTCGGCACCGACAGAGCCCACGCGGAGCAATTCCCCAGCTTTCAAAGAAAGCCTTTGGGATTGCTGCCAATGCATGCGTAGTCCTCTTCCCGTCCAAGGGTGCCATCTTACTCAGTCAGGTACCAGAGCTAGAGCCCTACTAAGCAGATGGCAAGAGAAGGACAAAAAAATTGCAAGTCTTCAGGGGAGGTGGGAGGGTAGTGAGGACTGATTTCTGCAGTCCCTGGAGAATACCTGTTACAGGTGAGCAACTACGTTTTCTCCAGGAACAAGCAAGAAGTCAGTCCTCACTTATGGGACTCCCCAGCAATAGGCTACCGAACCTGTAAGCCAAAAAGCGCCTCCGCGAGGCCGTGAGCAGAAGCTGATGTCTGAAGGAAGCCCGAGTCCTTGGGCCCTTGGGGTAAGCTCTCAGTAGCCGAAGAAGAAGGGTCAGAGGGCAGGAGCTGCTTATACCCCAAACAGACTGCGAAGTACAGCCTTGCGGAAGGCGCTGTCCCGGCAGGACTCCCTCTCCAGGCAGTAGTGCGAAGCGAAGTTATTCGCTGAAGACCAAGTCGCAGCCCGGTAGATGTCCTTCAGAGGCACGGAGTGCAGCGAAGCCACCAATGCCACCTTGGCACAGATGCCATACGTGGTGACCCAACATCCAGCGGGCGCCCGCCTTTGCCTGGGTGAAGGCGATGCAGTCCACCACCCAAATGGATAGGGTGCGCTTGGTGACTGCCAGCTCCGGGTGCTTGGGATCATAGGCGATGAAGAGCCTGGCGGACCTGCGATGCCCTTGGGTGCATTGCAGGTAGAAGGCGAGAACCCTCTTGCAATCGAGTGTATGCAAGACCTACGATGCCTGGTCGGCGTGAGGTCTCGTAAAAAAAGTTGGCAAGACCACCTCCTGATTGAGGTGGAAATCCAATACAACCTTCGATAGGAACTTGGGATGGGGGGGAGGGGGGCTCGGCCATGAGGGCTTGAAGTTTGCTGACTCGCTGTGCCGAGGTCAGTGCCATCAGGAAAATCACCTTTCAGGAAAGGTGCTGGAGCGAGCACGTCGCCATCGGCTCGAAAAGCAGCCGTGTCAGTTGCATGAGCACGATGTTCAGGTCCCATTCCGCCGGTGGAGGCTGGATGGGGGGGTCTGGAAAGCAGGAGGCCCCGCATGAAGCGAGAGACCAGAGGCCGACCCGAGAGGGGTTTGCACTCAACGGGCAAGTGGTTGGCCGAGATGGCACTCAGGTGGACCCTGACAGAGTTGGACTTCAGTCCCACCTGCGAAAGGTGAAGAAGGTACTGGAGAACTCAATGGGTGGAGCAGGAGAATGGGTCGATCTAGAGCTCGGAGCACCAGATCGAAAACCGCTGCCACTTCAGGGCATAGGCCCACCTCGTTGAGTCCTTCCTCGACGCGAGGAGGACATCCTCGATCTCAACTGGGAGGTACAGCGAGGCTAAAGAGACCCGTTCAGCTGCCAGGCTGTCAGGAATAGTGAGGCCAAGTTCGGATATAACACCCGCCCCTCCTCCTGCATCAGTAGACCAGGGGCACTGCCATGGGGAACTGGAGGCTCCGACAAGAGCCGGAGTAGAAGCGGGAACCAAGGTTGTCGAGGTCACAAAGGGGCCACGAGAATCACCGAGGCTCAGTCATGCTGGATCTTCTGGAGGGTCCTCGCCAGGAGAGGAGTGGAAGGGAACACAAACAGAAGCCCGGAGGTCCAGTTCAGGAGGAAGGCATCCGGGCCCACCCTGCTCGGGTGTGGTATTGGCCTGCAGAAGTGGGGGAGCTGCAAGTTCACCGGGCTGGCGAACAGGTCCAAGGACGGAGCTCGCCAGAGGGGAACAGGTGGATAACCACCTGCAGACTCAGGCGCCACTCGTGCGGGAGAAGCCTGCTGAGCCTGTCGGCAAGGACATTGTCTTGGCCCAGGAGGTAGACAGCTCTTAGGATCATGCCCCGGCGCACTGTGAAGGAGCAGAGGAGGACTGCCTCTTGACAGAGGAGACAGGAGCCTGTTCCCCCCCTCCTTGTTTATGTAGAACATCGCAACTCTGTTGCCGGTCTGCACAAGTACCAACCTGTCCCTCAGGCGGCACTTGAAGACCTTCAAGGCCAACTGGATGATCCAAAGCTTGAGCAGGTTGATCTGCTGTCGAGATTCCTCAGGAGACCACCGCCCCTGGGTACAGAGGTGGCCGCAGTGTGCTCCCAGCCCAACAGCGAGGCATCCGTCATCAAAATGAGTTTGTGCGGACGAGTCTGGAAAGGCATGCCCCGAAGGAGGCTCTGGGGGTCCTGCACCAGACTAGGGACATGACTAGGCTGCGAGACACCCAGACGGGGTCCTGGAAGTGGCCCAAGGCCTGGGCCCATTGCACTCAGAGGCACCATTAGGTCGCTCGCAAGTGCATGCAAGCGTGGGGAACGATGTGTACAGTCGAGGCCATGTGTTCCAGGAGGCGAAGCATGGCCCACGCCGAGATTCTGGGCTGGCCCTGGACCTCAACAGCCAGGGCAAGGATTCGATCCGCGCGTGATCGAGGGAGAAAAGCGGTCGCATATTCTGTGTCGAGAAAAGCACCAATGAACTCCAGGGTCCGCACTAGTATGAGATGGGATTTGAAGTAGTTGATCAGAAAACTGAGGTGCTCAAGGAGAACTGTGTGCGACGCCGAGAGATGAGCCTCCTCTGCCGAGGTGCCCGAGACGAGCCTATTGCGGAAGACTCAAACCAGTCATACGCGGGGCGGGAAAGGTATTTCAAGCAGGGTCTGGAATCTGAGGAGGTGCTCCCCACACAGACCCATGGAAAACCCACCGAGGTCCTTGGCGAGTTTATGAAGAAACATACCCATATACAATTGGTACGCCTGGATGTAGCATGCCAGCATGGATCCCTGGTAAGCCTTGCGCCCGAGGGCATCAAGGGCACAGGATTCACTGCCAGGAGGGACTGAAGAGTGCGACTTTGGACTCTTCTGTTTCTGCATTGCACATTCAACTACCATGGAGGTGTGAGGAAGTTGGGTCTTCCGAAACCCCGGGCCATGCTGGACCCTATATATGGCATTGTGTCTCTTACTGACAATAGGGACTGAGGCAGGCACTTCCCACATGCTGAGAAGCAGCCGGGATAGAATGGATGGTATCGGAACCATAAGAGACTCCCTAAGCGGAGACTCGTACTGCAAGATGTCGAGTTTCTCTGCCCTCAGCTCCTCCTTGGTCTGCGTCGGCAGGTTGAGAGCCCGTTATATCCCATACAAACGCCAGGAAAGAGGTGTCCTCTGGAGGCAACCGCCTTTGGAAGGCGGGCAGGGATGGGTCAGAGGGGAGATCCCTGTGGGCGCGGGTTTCTAGGGAAGTGCCCCTGTCCAATTCCCAGCCTGAGAGTTCCAAGGAGGACTCAGTCAGGCTGGGTCCCATGCCCTGTGGCTGAGGCCCGCTTGGAGCCAGAGGCACTGACTGTAGAAGAGCTCGCCCCCGAGGAACAGAACGGCGAGAGAGACCAGTGCCGAGGACACTAACAAGGCTCGCGTCTCTCAGGGGTTTCTAAGGCAGTTCTCAGGACCCCAGTTGGGTGACCCTCGGTCTCAAGGCGTGAACCAGCCATGCTGGACAAGAGCACCTGCTGGGCAGTGAGGAAAGCAGAAACGCTCCGCTCCAGTGCCAGCACCCGGGACTCCCACTCGGGAGTTGGTCCCGCCGATGCCAGGGTTACCGGGTCTGGCATGGAGGAGGAGAGGGGTCCTCATCGGGACGACCCTCAGGAGACCAGGCGCCATCGCCGGAGGCCTCCATGTCTGTACGAGGTACTTTTCAAGGCCACTCCTTGTCCGACCCTTGGGAACGCCAGGGAGGGCTAAGGGAACGAGCGCGAGACCGCTTGTGCTTATCCGGAGCCCCCAACAGCGACTTTGAGTTCTTCTTCTTCTTTCGCCATTCCACCTCAAGCGAACCCTGATCGAAGAGACGCCTAGGCCGCGGTGTCTCTGCAGAGGACCCCGCCAGTGGTGGATCGGTAGGGCGAGGTGCCACTGGGGATCCCAGGGCTGCCTTGCGGAAAATGTCATCGGACTTCTGCTTGCAGCTTAGCAAGGCCTTAGCGGACATTTTCTTACAAAGTGAGCTGAGCACTGGGTTGTGGTCAGCCCCCAGACACTGTAGACAACAGACGTGGGTGTCCATGAGCAACATATTTTTGGAGCATCTGTCACATTTCTTAAACATGGTGGCCACAGGGCCAAAAAGGGCCCCAGCGAGGTCGAAAACCCTCAAGGCCAGCGGTTGGAGAAAAAAGGCCGCGAAAAGGGCCCGAAAGAAAAACACTAAGGAATAAAAGAAAAGGGATCCCCTAGCCCACAGCTGAAGCAGGGGTGAAGGGGAGGACGGGAGAAGACCGGTGCAACCAGCAAAAAGGGTCAAAAAAGGCCGAAGTCAAAAAACGTTTTCCAAGGGAAGAGGACGTGTGTCCGAAGGGCTCCGCAGAAAAAGGGAGACTGAGCAAGATGGCACCCTTGGGCGGGAAGAGGACCACGTATGCGTGGCAGCAATTCCAAAGACTTTCTTTGAAAGCTGGGGAATTGCTCCGCACGGGCTCCATCGGTGCCAACATCACGCATAAGTGAGGACTGACTTCCTGCTTGTTCCTGCAGAAAGAGAGAATTTGAAAAGAAGCTTGCCGTGGAAAGCATTGTTACTCACCTTGTGGTGGTGAAGGCACATCTGAGCCCATGGAATTAGGGGAAAAACAAACATTTTCCTCCAGCCAGGGGGATAGCCCAGAGAGCAGGGAGTTTCAAGGTGCAGCAAAAGGAAAAAACCTACACATAGCTTCTGAGTGCAGGCCACGCCCAAGCTCCAAGGCAACCAAGGGAGGTAATGGGAGGCACCTGGGGGAGGAGTTAGAACCGGTAGGGCAGCTACACTCATTTAAGCCCCAGGAGACAGAAGGAAGGGAGACCACCAGGGAAGAGGAAGGAAAAGGAACCTTCAGAAGGGCTGAAGGGAAGAAACTTTCCAGGGATAGCCTCAGAGGGGATTCTCCAGGGTTCCAGCACCCAGGAAGCCACACTCCAGGAAGAGACCAGTGCTACAGAGGAAGTGCAGCCAGGTCTGGAGATAGGAGGGTTTTGCCTGGGAGAGTTGCTGACCAGGAGCAAGGTACACGTGCAGCAGTACAGGAAGCTGCTAGGAAATCATCAGCTCTGGACAGGACTGTGAGTAGAGCTGCTGTTAAGAATAATGTAAGCCAGTTAGACTCACTGAACCGTCTAATGCAAGATAAGGATCCCCCCACAGCCTTGCTAAGGTCCCTGAGGGTGGAAAAAGGTCTCGCTGGGAGAAACTCTTAGAGTTATTGGAAGAGGTTAAACCTTCATTGGTACAGGCTGTGCAAAACCAGGAGTTAAACCTCAGATATGAAGACATGCAGAAGGAGGGAGGGGATTCTGACCCCGAGTCTGTAGACTTAATGGATTGTTCCCTTTTTTATTTTATTTTTTATTTAACAATTCTTATATACCGCGCTATTTCTCATCAGTGCAGTTTACAATGAACAGAATATTTGGACCACATTCGTCCTACTTTACATAAAACAGGAGTTTTAAACTTGGGTTAACTGAGGAAACTATATACATACATATAACATGTTTTACTGTAAGAGATAGTTTGCAGCATGTTTGAATTCAACTATATACATATATATAACATGTTTTACTGTCAAGAGTTAGTTACAGCATGTTTGAAATCAACAAGGTGATGATGCATTAATTAATTGTATTATAATACTGATCAGCAGTCATGTTGCAGCTAAGTAAAACATGTGTTATCAAGTGACATAACTGGGTGAGTGTGTGGGTAATGAGATGAATCCTCATGCTGTGTAAAGTACAAAAGGAACAAGTAGTGTTTAATGGCTTTTCTAAATTGCTTGAGCTCCCTGATTGCTCTTATGTTAGAAGGGAGATTGTTCCAACACCTTGGTGCGTAGCTCATAAATGCTCTATTAATGGTTGATTATTTAAGTTTCATGGATTCCCTAGGTATCACTAGAGTATTTTCTGTAAATGTTCTTCTGGCCCTGTTTTTAGGGGTGTGAGTGAGTAGATCAACAATAGATGAGGGTGCTGTCTTATTGAATGCTTTGAATGTAATGATGAAGGTCTTATATAGGATTCTGCAACTTATCGGTAGCCAATGAAGCTCCTTTAATATGGGCGTAATGTTGTCATTCCTTGATGCTCCATACAGGTCACGAGCAGCTGCATTCATGGCCATCTGTAGCGGGTTTAGGGTGTTTTTTGGGAGGCTATGTAGTATTATATTAGCAAAGTCGAAATGAGGAGTTACTAAGGTTTGGAAGATAGTTCGGAAGTCGGGAGCTTCCATCATAGGTTTCAGATGACGGAGGGTTTTGATTTTGAGGTATATGGATTTTACTGTTCATTTGATGTGGTCTCTGAAATCCAAGTGTTGGTCCAATATTACGCCTAGGTAGCGTATACTGGATTTTACCGGAAGTTCTGCATCCCTGACTTTTAGTGTTGATGGTGGGGAGAAATCTTTGTTCCGAGTGATAATTAGCACTTCTGTTTTTTTGAAATTTATACGTAGATTCATAGTGAGGAGCCAGTCCGTTATTGTATCGAAGCATTTGATTAAGATTGTGAAGTCTGGGCATGTAACTGTTACAGGCGTGAATAACAGTACGTCATCAGCATACATGAGACAGGATATGCCGAATGAGCGAGTTATGTCACATATTGGTTGCATATAGATGTTAAAAAGTAGTGCTGATAATGAAGAGCCTTGTGGCACTCCCTGTCTTTGTTGGAAGGGTTCTGATATCTTGTTGCCAATCCGTACTTGTTGCCATCTGCCTTGAAGGTAGGATTTGCACCAGTCCCATGCGCGATCCTGGATTCCCTTTGCTTGGAGTCTCATCAGGAGTAGTTCGTGATCTACTGAATCAAATGCTGCAGCGATGTCAAGGAAGATCATTGCAAAGCCTTTTTTGATGTCATCAATCCCGTTGGAGAGTGTGTTCATTAATGAGGTTAGCAGGGATTCGACGCCATGCGCCTCTCTGAAACCGTGTTGGCACGGGTCTAACGGGGAAGTCGTATCTATATGCTGTTGAATTTGTCTTTGAGTTGTCTTCTCTAATATTTTGGCTAGGTATGGAATACTTGAAAATGGTCGATAGGATTCTTCTTTTTTTGAATCAAGCTGGTTATTTTTTAGCAGAGGACAGATGGATGTTTTCTTTAGGGCATCCGGGAAGGTTCCAGTTGTAAATGATTGCTTTGCGATGTCAGCTATGAATGGGCTTAACTCCGAACGCATTGATTTGATCCAGTGCTCTGGGAATGGGTCATTTGGAGCCGTTGTGGTGTTGATGGTGGCAATTGTTTCCTCTATAGTTTTTATTGATGGGGGAAAGAGATAAGTGAGAGGAGAATGTATTTGGGGGTTCTGTAAGGATTCTTGAGGTGTAGCAGTATTTACTTTTATTGCTTTGGACTGGATGTAGGTGGCGTATGCCTGAGGTTGTATACCCTCTTGTTGTGGCTGAGGTGGTTGAGTAGTCAGTGATTTTACTAATTCAAAAAGGTCACGTGGCTTGTTTAGCGATCTGTTGAGGAGCTTGGCATGGAATTTTTTTCTTTCTTTCCACGTTGAGTCTCTATGTTTATTTAGATGCTCCAGGTATATCACTTGGTCTGATGTACTGCGGGTCCGTCTCCATCTTCTCTCTAGTTTTCTCAGATGAAGCAAGGAAGATCGCAAATTGGATGAGAACCATGGAGCTTTCTTCTTTTTGGGTGAGCAATTATTAGTTGTAGGTTTATCATTATTACATGGATGTTGGGCATACTGAGAGAGAGTGTTATTCCAGTTGTTGAGCAATTCGTTGAGGTTGTTTGATGGCTTAGACAGCTTTGGGATTACCTGCTGAGTGATCAATTCTCTGTCTAGTTGTTTGAAACGGGTTGTCTTTCCAGGTTCACATGTGATTAATTGGAGGTCTGTTTGTGGTGTCGGTATCCAAAATGTTATTAAGTTATGATCAGACTAGGGTACAGGAGTGACAGATAATTTAATTTGATTTAATTTGTTGGTACATATTGCTGGAACGAATATTAGGTCAAGGAGGTTGCCTTTTTGATGGGTAGGGTCCTTTACGACTTGTTCATAGCCTAGGTTGGACATTGCCTCTAGGAAGGTGTTCGATAATTCCTGGTGAGTGGAGGCAAGATTAAAATCTCCCATCAGCCAGTTTGCCATGGAAGGGTCTTGTGGATTACAGGCTAGATCGATCAGATCAGAGAACTCGTCTGCGTTGGTGCTGGGTGCTCTGTAGACAAGGTTTATAGTGTTAAGTTTGTTGGTAATTGTTATTATGTTTAGGTATTGCGTGCTTTTGGTGGAAATTATTTGGTATTGTAAAGCAGCTTTTGTTAGGATGAGGACACCCCCTCCTCTTTTATTTTCTCTGTTGCATGTGAAGATTGAGAAATTGGGTGGAGTAATTTGATTTAGTATGGCATTATCAGTGTCTGTCAACCATGTTTCTGTGACCATTAGGATATCTAAGCTGTAGTTTGATAATAGGTCAGTGATAGCTGGCCATTTGTTGCGTGCAGAGCGTGCATTGATGAGGGCGCACTTGAGGGTTTGTTGGTTCTGTTTTTCCTTTAGTTTAGATGTTGCTGGTTGAAGTGAGATATAGAGTAAGTGGGATTGCCTTTTGTGGTAGGTATTTGGGGGTGGTTGATATTGGTTGTAGTTATATTTCCTACTTGAGTTAATAAGTAGTGGTATAGGGTTGTAGCCTTGTGTGAAAGCAGTAGCTTCATAAAAAGTACTGGTCAGTGTGTAAATTAGGGTGAGGGTAAGCAATGAAATAGCCATGTTTGAGAAGATGTTACTTAGGCAGAGTAGTTTGGTGTGAGATCTGATCAGTATGCTAGCATATTAGATTCCTATGGCAATGGTAGCAAGTTTAAGTATCAGTTTCTAGAGAGAAGTTACAATAATTATAAAGTTACAATGGTTACAATAGGTATCTGTTATGTATCTGAATTGGTTACTATATTTTAGTTCTAGCAGCTTAGATATTATGTAGGCATTTTCAGTTATACAATAATGTAGTAAGATACACGTTCAGATCAGTGTGAATGCGTTGAGTAGTTTAAGTATAAGTAAAATTAAAGTCTCTTACAGATTCGTGTGCAGTTCAAAGGTTGGGTTGGCTTCATTAGGATGCGTGGAGAGGATGTGGTTTTACTCCTTGTTCATGTAGATTGAGTCATGAAGAACTCTACTTCTGAGGCTGGGACGGGCGCGATCCGTTTCTGAGATCAGCTGTTGATGTCGGTTACTGGCTGGGGGAGGTATTTCTTAAGCTCTTGTGTCGGGCCCGCGCCTAAGGGCCTAGCCAAAGGGCCCTCTGGCGAGGCCCTCAGGCACGGGCACGCCCGATCGGCGCCGGCTTTTAAATTCTGTAGGCTGCCCGATTGGGCAGTTGCTCCGGAGGGGTGGTCTTTCGGCGCTGCAGCTCCGGACCGCTCTATCCCTTCAGGGAGAGCACTTGCAGAGGACCGGAGAGGTGGAAAAGGGCCGTGCGCCCGATTGGCGCCGGCTTTTAAATTCTGTAGGCTGCCCCGATTGGGCAGTTGCTCCGGAGGGGTGGTCTTTCGGCGCTGCAGCTCCGGCCCGCTCTATCCCTTCAGAAAGAGCACTTGCAGAGGGCCGGAGAGGTGGAAAAGGGCCGCGCGCCCGATCGGCGCCAGCTTTTAAATTCTGTAGGCTGCCCGATTGGGCAGTTGCTCCGGAGGGGTGGTCTTTCGGCGCTGCAGCTCCGGACCGCTCTATCCCTTCAGGGAGAGCACTTGCAGAGGACCGAAGAGGTGGAAAAGGGCCGTGCGCCCGATTGGCGCCGGCTTTTAAATTCTGTAGGCTGCCCCGATTGGGCAGTTGCTCCGGAGGGGTGGTCTTTCGGCGCTGCAGCTCCGGCCCGCTCTATCCCTTCAGAAAGAGCACTTGCAGAGGGCCGGAGAGGTGGAAAAGGGCCGCGCGCCCGATCGGCGCCAGCTTTTAAATTCTGTAGGCTGCCCCAATTGGGCAGTTGCTCCGGAGGGGTGGTCTTTCAACGCTGTGGCTCCGGCCCGCTCTATCCCTTCAGGGAGAGCACTTGCAGAGGGCCAGAGAGGTGGAAAAGGGCCACGCGCCGGCTTTTAAATTCTGTAGGCTGCCCCGATTGGGCAGTTGCTCCGGAGGGGTGGTCTTTTGGCGCTGCGGCTCCAGCCCACTCTATCCCTTCAGGGAGAGCACTTGCAGAGGGCCTTTGTGAGAAGACAAGCTAAGGAAGTTCTGGGTTTGAAAGGAAAGGGAAGCCTAGGAACTAACTGCTTGAACAGCTGTGAAAGAAATGTTAAATGTTTTGGCAAGAAGCAGTTCCAGTGCATAGAACAGAGAGAATCATTTGAAACTGTGATTTAAATGCTAAACGCTGGGGCCAGAAGCAATTCCAGTGCATAGAAAGAGTAGCTATTCACCTGTAACAGGTGTTCTCCAGGAGCAGCAGGAATCAGTCCTCACATATGGGTGACGTCGGTGCCGATGGAGCCCTCATGCGGAGCATTTCCCCAGCTTTCAAAGAAAGCCTTTGGGAATTGCAGCGCGCATGCGCGGTCCCCTTCCCGCCCAAGGGTGCCATCTTGCTCAGTCTGATGACATAGCTAAAAGACAGCAAAAAATTAGCAAAAACAAATCATATGACTGCAACTCCAAGGGGAGGAGGGAGGGTTGTGAGGACTGATTCCTGCTGCTCCTGGAGAACACAGGTGAGTAACTACTCTTTCTCCAGGACCAAGCAGGAAGTCAGTCCTCACATATGGGACTCCCCAGCTTAAGGCTACCCTAGACCCCAAGCGGAAAAAAGAGCTCCCTCGAGCTTGTCAGCACAGAAGGAAGGAATCTTCTCTGAGAACGCCCCCGACCGGTAGTCCAACACCAGGGCCGGAGGGTAGGAGTTGCCTAAACCCCAAAGAGATTATGGAGCACTGCCTGTCCGAAAGCACTGTCCCTGCGGGACTCCCTCTCAAGGCAGTAATGGGCTGCAAAAGTCTGGCTTGAAGACCAAGTAGCGGCCCGGCAGATGTCTGCCAACGGAACAGAGTGGAGATGAGCCACTGACACAGCCTTCGCCCTGACACAATGAGCCGTGACTCGACCCTCCAACGAGAGGCCGGCTGCCCCATAAGCCCAGGCGATACAGTCAGCGACCCATATGGACAACGTATGCTTGGAGACAGGGAGCCCCAACTTATCGGGGTCAAAAGAAATGAAAAGCTGAACAGCCTTCCGATGCTCCCGCATACGGTCAAGGTAGAAGGACAACGCCCTCCTACAGTCCAGGGTATGCAAGACCATCTCAGCCCGGTTGGCATGCGGCCTGGGAAAGAAGGTCGGAAGAACCACCTCCTGATTGAGGTGAAAAGGTGAGACAACTTTAGGAAGAAACTTAGGGTGAGTCCGTAGGACTATCCTATTCCAGTAGAACCTAGTGTAAGGAGGATCAGACACTAGTGCCTGCAGTTCACTCACTCGCCTAGCAGAGGTGAGAGCTACCAGAAATAAAGTTTTCCAGGAGAGAAAACGGAGAGGGCAGGTAGCCATAGGTTCAAAAGGCGGACAAGTAAGCCGCTGTAAGACCACATTCAGATCCCACTCAGGGGCCGGTGGACGCAAAGGAGGCTAAAGCAGAAGGCGGCCTCTGAGGAAACGAGCCACCAAAGGGTGGTTGGAAAGAGGCCTGCCGTCCACCGGCGAGTGGTGTGCTGAGAGAGCACTAAGGTGAAATCGGACAGAGTTAGACTTAAGGCCCAGATTGGAGAGGTAGAGCAAATATTGCAACACTACCGCTACCAAGCACGAGAAGGGATTCTCACTGTGCTGAGCACACCATGCAGAGAATCTACGCCACTTAAGAGCGTAGGATTTCCTGGTGGATTGACGCCGAGAGGCCAAGACTACATCTTCCACCTCTCAAGGTAGTAGTAAGGGAGCTAGGACTATCCTTTCAGCAGCCAGGCCATCAGATGAAGGGACTGGAGGTTGGGGTGCACGAGAGCCCCCTGATCCTGAGACAGGAGATCGTGTTGAAACCCCAGAGGAAGAGGTGTGTCCACCGCCAGCTGTAGCAGAAGCGGGAACCACGGTTGCCTCGGCCACCTAGGGGCTATGAAAATCAAGGAAGCCCCGTCCCTGAGGACTTCGAACAATGTCCTGGACACTAGTGGTGTGGGAGGAAACGCATACAGTAGGCCTGTGGATCACGAGATAAGAAACGCATCCGCTGCTACTCTGAGAGGATGCGGTTGTCTGGAGCAAAATCTCGGGAGTTGCCGGTTCAGAGGACTAGTGAAAAGATCCATGGTGGGGAGCCCCCACTTGAGAAAGACCCGCTGAACCACCAATGGGTTCAATCTCCATTCGTGTGGTTGCAGGATCCGGCTCAGTCTGTCTGCCAGGCAATTCTCCTGACCTGGGAGGTAGACAGCCTTGAGAAGGATTCCGTGATTGACAGCCCAAGAGCACAGTCGTTGTGCCTCCTGACAAAGAAGGAAGGAGCCTGTGCCTCCTTGTTTGTTCACATAGAACATGGCAACTTGATTGTCCGTCTGGACCAGTACAGACTGGTGAGAGGCGAGGTGGGAGAAGGCTCTCAGAGCTAGGCGTATTGCCCGTAGCTCCAGGAAGTTTATCTGTTGAGTAGCCTCCCAAGGGGTCCAGAGACCCTGAGTACATGTCCCTTGGCAATGTGCTCCCCAGCCGAGAAGTGAGGCATCGGTTGTCAGCACCTGAGTATGCGGAGGGAATTGAAAAACCACTCCGAGCACCAGATTCAGAAGATGAAGCCACCATTGCAGAGAGGAGACCAGGAGGTCGGAGATCATCACCGAGTCCGCTAGGCCCCCTGTGGCTTGATGCCACTGAGTGCGAAGGCTCCACTGAGCAGGTCGCATGTTCAGGCGAGCACTGGGGGTGACATGGACTGTGGAAGCCATATGGCCGAGTAGTCTCAGGAATTGCCTGGCAGAGACCAGGGAATTGCTGCGAAACTGGCTGGCCAGATCCATTAGCCTGTGGGCCCTGTCCAGAGGCAGAAAAGCCTTTGCTTTAAGAGTGTCTAGTCTGGCCCCTATGAACTCTAAGTTCTGGGATGGGAGCAAAGTGGACTTTGCGAAGTTTATGGCAAACCCCAAGTGCTGAAGCACAGCCACAGTGCGAAGGGTGGCCTGGTTGGCCTCCTGGGAAGATTGGCCCCTTATGAGCCAGTCGTCCAGGTACGGAAACACAAAAAGACCCTGAAGCCTCAGGTAGGCCGCCACCACTGCCAGGCACTTGGTGAACACCCTGGGAGCGGATGATAGGCCAAAGGGAAGTACTCTGTACTGATAGTGGTTTCCTCCCACAACAAACCTGAGATATTGTCTGTGGTCTGGATGAATAAGGATGTGAGTATACACATCCTTTAGATCTAAGGAGCATAGCCAGTCTCCCTGCTGGAGGTAGGGCAGCAGGATTCCAAGGGTAAGCATCTTGAACTTTTCCCTCTCCAGGAACTTGTTGAGGTTTCGCAAGTCTAGGATGGGTCTGAGGCCTCCTGTTCTTTTTGGTACCAGAAAGTACCTTGAATAAAAGCCTTGACCTCTCAGGTGGTGGGGCACCGGTTCCACAGCCTGATCCTTTAGCAGACCTGTCAACTCCTGAAGGAGTAGGTCCCTGTGCAGAGGGAGTCTTGGAGGCTCCCCTGGAAAATAGGAGGGAGGTACCTGCAGAAAATGGAGAAGATAGCCCTTTTGGACTATATGAAGAACCCAGGTATCTGATGTGACGGCTGACCACCTGTGGGCAAAGTGGGCCAGCCAGCCTCCTGTGCTGAGAGAAGCCAGCTGAGGAGAAGAGGCTATGCTGTTTGAGTCAAAAACCCCCACCCTGCTGAGCAGGGGCCGGTGTTGGTGGCTTGGGGGTCTTCGGCCTACGGGGCCCTTGACCCTGCCCCTTGGCCTGCTGACCCTGTTGGGGAGCTGCAGAGGCCTGATAATGAGGGTACTGTTTGTAGGCAGATGACTTCCTCGGGTAAAAGGTCTTTTTTCCCGAGCCCTTCTTTTTCTGAGAAGGGGCAGAGGTTTTCCTGGAAAGCCTAGTCCTGGTCAGAGTCTCGGTCTCGAGTTCTGCAGCCTTTTCAGCCATGGGCTTGCCAAAGAGGTTTTCACCTCGGCAGGGGACATCGACCAACTTGTCCTGGACCCATGGCTCGAGGTCGGATGATTGTAGCCAAGCCTGTCGGCGGGCACCGATGCCGGCCCCGGCTACTCGGGCCGAAGCCTCGAAGCCATCATAGGCTGCTCGAGAGATAAACTTCGAGCACTCTCGAATACCGGTGGACAAGGCCTGGAACCTCAGCAAAGGTTCCTCGCAGAGACCAGCAGAGAACCCGGCAATCTCCTTTGCCAGGTCTAGGAGGTACATGCCCATGTAGAGCTGGTAAGTCTGGACACGGCAAGCAAGCATAGAGCCCTGAAAGCACTTCTTACCGAGGGCATCCAGGTTCCGGGCCTCCCGGCCGGGAGGCACCAAGGAGTACATCTTCTGACTTTTCAGTCGATGCATGGCCGATTCCACAACCATGGAGTGGTGCGGTAATTGTGCCTTTTGGAACCCGGGGCTCTTGTGGACTCGATAAATGGAATCGACCCGCTTGCTTAACACCGGCGTCGAGGCCGGGGTCTCCCACATGCGGAAGAGCAGCCGCTCCAGCATCGGAGGAACCGGAACAGTAAAGGCCTCCTTCGGGGGAGAGTCATACTGGAGGGCCTCGAGCTCCTCGGCTCGAGGCTCCTCCTCGGGATCCACGGGGAAGGCCAAGGCCTTGGCCATATCCCACACAAAGTCCGAGAACCGGGTATCCTCCGGTGGGGACCCTCTCCGAGGTTCGGACTCGGGTGAGTCCGAGGGGACACACCGAGTCCGATGGGTGTCGGGTGACTCTTCGTCCTCCGTCTCCCAGCCCGACTCCTCGGAGGAGGAATCGAGCGGCTCCGGTCTGGCGGGCACCAATGCTCTCCGCCCCGACGCTGAGGGAATCGGCGTCGACGACCTCGGCCCCGAACGGGAGGTTGAGGGAGATCGTGGCCGAGGATCGACTCGAGCCCGCATGGACTCGAGGATCGGCTCGGCCTCCGGGGTCGACTTGGACGTCGAGGTCCCGGTGGTCGGGGCAGATGCACCGGTGAGACTGGCGATCAATGCCCACTGCTGTTCCATGAAGGCAGCGAAGCTGCTCTCCAAGGCCGTCAACCTGAGTCCGAGCTCAGGAGACCCAGCAGCCCCCGACTCGGGCCCCGACAGTGTCGGGCCCGACGTCGGCTCCCTCGGAGGAGAGTCAACGAGGACAACAGCACTTACGTGTCCAGGAGACTCCATCTCGACACGAGGATGCTTTGCAGGTCTCTCCGACTCCAAAGACCCGGGACGGCTATTGGGGCTATGCGACCTGGCCCTCGAGGAACCAGGAGCGTCCACCGACGCCGCCATTGCGGGTTTCTTCTTCCTGCGATGTTCCCGCGAAGGAGACCCCCGCTCAGAGGAACCCCGACGCTGCTCGGGGCCGGAGTCCCGAGACGTCGAGGCCTCTGACGAGGTCCGGGCCCGGCCGGACGCTGAGTCAGAAAAAATTCTATCCCTCTGGTGCCGACGACTCCTCAACGCCTTCGAGGATATTTTGCCACACGGACCACAGATCATCGGGTCATGATCGGGTCTGAGGCAACGGAGGCAGCAGTCATGTGTGTCGGTAAGAGACATAAGTTTCTTACACCGATCACATTTCTTAAACCCGCTGGCAGCCATCGGGGGAAAAAGGGCCCCTGCTAGGTCAAAAGACCGGTCTGCCAGGGAAAAAAGAAAAAAGGCACGAACGCCAGTCACAAAGGACAAAAACCTAAAAACAGAGAAAAGGACTCGATACCAGCGTATCGGTCCGAGCGGGAAAAGGATCCGGCGTCGAACCGGAGAAAAAAGAGAAAAATAGAGAAAATCAACTTTTTCCTCATGGAAAAACGAACTACGTCCGTCGGGCTCTGCGGAAAAAAGAAGACTGAGCAAGATGGCACCCTTGGGTGGGAAAGGGACCGCGCATGCGCGCTGCAATTCCCAAAGGCTTTCTTTGAAAGCTGGGGAAATGCTCCACACGAGGGATCCGTCGGCGCCGACGTCACCCATATGTGAGGACTGACTTCCTGCTTGGTACTGGAGAATAGAGAGAAAGCCTGGGAACTGTGATTTGAATGTTGGACACTTTGAAAGAAGCAGATACCAAGGCTCAAACTGAGCAGGAACTGCGAAGGCCTTATTCTTGAATACTGGAATTGTGAAGGAAAACCCATATCTCTGTATTAAGCTGGCAGAAGCAGTATACTTTTAAGTTACTGGGGAAACTTGGACACAGAAGTTTCCTTTTTGTGTTGGAGAAGCATCCTATTTTGTTTTGCATGTGTTGAGATTAAAAATGCTCCTTGTTGCGAAGGAAAAAAAATAAATTCCTGTGTTAGCCTTCAAAACCCTTGGCCTCGGTATTAATTTATACAACTACATATCCCAGAAGCCTCGGCTCTGGATTCCCCTATCAACAAGAGACACAAAAAGCACGCCCCTTGCCTCTAGGCAGCCGCCTAGGTGGTGGTGGCCGTGACAACCTGTAGCAGGTGTTCTCTGGAGACAGCAGGAATCAGTCCTCACATATGGGTGACGTTGGCACCAACGGAGCCCGTGCAGAGCAAATCCCCAGTTTTAAAAGAAAGCCTTTGGGATTGCTACCACGCATGCATGGTCCCTTTCCCGCCCAAGGGTGCCATCTTGCTCAGTCAGATGACATAGCTAAAAGATGGCAAAAACAAATTAAAAATGGTACAGCTGCTACTCCCAGGGGAGGAGGGAGGATTGTGAGGACTGATTCCTGCTGTCCCTAGAGAACACCTGTTATAGGTGAGTAAATACGCTTTCTCTGGGAACAAGCAGGAAGTCAGTCCTCACATATGGGACTCCACAGCTTAAGAACATAAGAACATAAGATATGCCATACTGGGTCAGACCAAGGTCCATCAAGCCCAGTATTCTGTTTCCAACAGTGGCCAATCTAGGTCATACGTACCTAGCAGTTTCCCCAAGGGACACAGGTTCCACAATGCTTGTATTGGTTCAAGCACTGATATCCTGGGTCCCTTCTTAATAATGGTTTATGGACCTTTCCTCCAGGAACTTGTCCAAACCTTTTTTAAACCCAGCTACACTAACAGCCTTTACTACATCCTCCGGTAACAAATTCCAGAGTTTGATTACACGTTGAGTGAAAAAATATTTTCTTTTATTAGTCTTAAATAGTTTACCCTGTAGCTTCATTGCATGTCCCGTAGTCTTTCTATATTCTGATAAGGTAAACAATCGATCTACGTTTACCCGTTCCACTCCGTTCATTAATTTATAGACTTCTATCATATCTCCCCTCAGCCGTCTCTTTTCCAGGTTAAAGAGCCCCAACCTTTTTAGCCTTTCTTCATAGGAGTAGCCTTCCATCCCCTTTACCATTTTGGTGGCTCTTCTCTGAACCTTTTCTAAAATCGCTATATCCTTTTTAAGATACGGCGACCAGAATTGCACACAATATTCAAGGTGCGGTCTCACCATGGAACGATATAGAGGCATTATAATATCTTTTGTTTTATTTTCCATTCCTTTCCTTATCATACCTAGCATCCTATTTGCTCTCTTGGCCGCCGCTGCACACTGGGCCGAGGGTTTTAACATGGTATCCACAAGGACGCCTAAATCTTTTTCCTGGGTGGTGGTTCCTAATGTGGAACCTTGCATCGTGTAACCATAGTTTGGGTTGTTCTTCCCTAGGTGCATAACCTTGCACTTCTCCACATTAAATTTCATCTGCCATTTTGATGCCCAGTCTTCCAATTTATCAAGATCCTCTTGCAATTTTCCACAATCCTCCTGAGTTTTAACAACTTTAAATAGTTTTGTGTCATCAGCAAATTTGATAACCTCACTCGTTATCCACTTTCCAGGTCATTTATGAATATGTCAAAAAGCAGCGGACCCAGCACAGATCCCTGGGGTACACCACTATTCACCTTTCTCCATTGGGAAAATTGGCCATTTAGCCCTACCCTCTGCTTTCTATCTTTTAACCAGTTCCTGATCCACAGTAGTACACTGCCTCCTATCCCATGACTCTTTAGTTTTGCCAAAAGTCTCTCATGAGGGACCTTGTCAAAGGCTTTCTGAAAGTCCAGATACACAATATCAACCGACTCACCTTTGTCCACCTGTTTATTCACTCCTTCAAAAAAACATAACAGATTAGTAAGACAAGATCTTCCTTGTCTAAAGCCATGTTGGCTGTCTCCCATTAGGTCATGACTATCTACATGCTGAGTAATTTTATTCTTTATGATGGTTTCTACCATTTTTCCCGGTACTGATGTCAGGCTCACCGGTCTGTAGTTTCCCGGATCACCCCTCGAACCCTTTTTAAAAATTGGTGTTACATTGGCGATCCTCCAATCCTCAGGTATTAGAGATGATTTTAATGATAGTTCACAGATTACTGATAGCAGGTCTGCAATCTCAAATTTCAGTTCTTTCAACACCCTTGGATGTATACCATCCGGCCCAGGTGATTTGCTACTCTTCAGTTTATCTAATAGTTGTAAGACATCTTCCCGATGTATCGATATTTCCTTCAATTCTTCCACACCTTTAAATACCACTTCAGTCGTGAGTAACATCCCTACATCTTCCTCAGTAAAGACCGAAGCAAAGAATTCATTCAGTCTCTCCGCTATCGCCTTGTCGCCTCTTAGTGCTCCTTTAACCCCTTTATCATCTAATGGACCAACTGACTCTCTCACAGGTTTTTTGCTACGAATGTACTTGAAAAGGTCTTTATTTCGCGTTTTTGCTTCTGCAGCAAGCTTCTTCTCAAATTCTCTCTTTGCCTGCCTTATCAATGCCTTGCATTTGACTTGCCAGTGCTTGTGCTGTTTCCAGGTTTCATCATTTGGCTCTTTTTTCCATTTCCTGAAAGATGCTTTTTTGGCAACAACAGCCTCTCTGACCTCACCTTTAAACCATGCTAGCAGTTTTTTGGACTTCCTTCCACTTTTCTTAAAGCGTGGAATACAGCTGGTCTGGGCTTCCAAGATAGTATTTTTCAACAACACCCAAGCTTGATGTACGTCTTTAACCTTTGCAACTGCTCCTTTTAGTTTTTTCTTAACTGTTTTCCTCATTTTATCATAGTCTCCCTTTCGAAAGTTAAAGGGTAGTACTGTGGATTTCCTTACTATCCCTCCTCCACTAATTAAATCAAAGGCGATCATGCTATGACCACTATTGCCAAGTGGCCCCAACACCCTTATCTCTTGCACTACATCTGGTGTTCCACTAAGGACTAGGTCTAATATTGCTTCCCCTCTGGTCGGTTCATGAACCAGCTGCTCCAAGAAGCAGTCATTTATTTCATCTAGGAACTTTATCTCCCTAGCATGTCCTGTTGTGACACTGACCCAGTCGATGCCGGGGTAATTGAAATCACCCATTATTATTACTGTACTGTAACTTTTGCTAGCTTCCTTGATTTCTTTGAGCATTTCATCATCCATTTGTTCATTCTGGCCAGGCGGACGATAGTACACCCCCACTGCCATCGCCTTCCCCTTTTTACATGGAATTTCAATCCATAGAGATTCTACAGCAAATTTTGTTTCTTGCAAAACTTTAATCCTTTCTGACTCAATGCCCTCTCTAACATAGAGCGCAACCCCTCCCCCAATTTGATCAGCTCTATCATTTCGATATAGTTTGTACCCAGGTATCACAGTGTCCCACTGGTTGTCCTCCTTCCACCATGTCTCTGATATTCCAATCATATCTAACCTCTCGTTTAGTGCTATATATTCTAACTCTCCCATCTTGTTTTGTAGACTTCTAGCATTTGCATACAAGCATTTTAGAGACTGTATTTTATTCATATTAATTTGGCTATTGGTAGACATGGGTAATTTGGGATCTTTAAGTTCTGTCTGCTCCATACTCGAGGGCATTTGGGCTACTTTACTCATTTTTGGAACCTCTCTGCTTTTTGTAGTATCCTTCAAGGATACAGGCTATCAAGAACCCATAGCGAAAATAGAGCTCCCTCAGGAAAGAGCCACAAGCAGCAGCAATTGTGTCTGTATAGACAGGCCAACAGGATCCCTGAGTCTGATGAAAACAGCACTCTGGTAGCCTGAACACAGAAGGGTCAGAGGGTAGGAGTTGCCTAGACACCGAAAAGTTTACAGAGCACGGCTTGGCCGAAAGCACTGTCCCGTCGGGACTCTGTCCAGGCAGTAATGAGCTGCGAAAGTATGGACTAAAGACCAGGTGGCGGCCCAGCAAATGTCTGCCAGCGGGATTGAGTGCAGGTTAGCTACTGAGGTCGCCATAGCCCTGACCCGGTGCACCATGACCCGGCCTTCCAACGGAAGCCTCGCCTCCTCGTAGGCAAGGGCAATACAGTCTGCCACCCATATGGACAGCGTACACTTGGTCATCGCCTCCTCCAACTTACTGGGGTCACTGGAAACGAAAAGCTGAGAGACCTTTTGGTGGCCCTGAGTGCGTTGTATGTAGAAGGACAAGGCCCTCTTAAAGTCCAAGGTATGGAGGACCGTCTCTGCCCGACTGGCGTGTGGTCTGGGAAAGGAAGTAGAGAGGACCACCTCCTGGTTAAGGAGGAAGGACGACACCTCCTTCGGAAGGAATCTAGGGTGCGTGCGGAGCACCACCCTATTCTTGTAAAACCTGGTGTAGGGCGTTTCTGCCACCAGGGCCTGAAGCTCGCTTACCCTTCATGCAGAAGTGAGCGCAACCAGGAAAACCAACTTCCATGAGAGGTAGCGAAGGTGACAAGTAGCCAAAGGCTCGAATGGTGGGCGAGTGAGCTGCCCCAACACCACATTGAGATCCCATTCGGTCGCCAGAGGGCAGACAGGGGGCTTAGAAAGGAGCAGGTCCCACAAGAAGCGGGACACCACCGGATGGGCCAAGAGGGGCTTCCCATCCACCTGGTAGTGATTCGCTGCTAGGGCACTAAGGTGTACCCTAACAGAATTAGATTTGAGCCCCGAATAAGAGAGATGGAGCAGGTACTCCAGTACCATGACCACCGGGCAAGGGAAGGGGTCAGCCCCCCGCTTAGTGCACCAAAGTGAGAATCTGTGCCATTTAAAGGCGTAGGCCTGTCTGGTAGACACCTTGCGCGAGGACAGCAAAACATCCTCCACCTCTCTGGGGAGGTGGAGTGGGGCTAGAGTTACTCTCTCAGCAGCCAAGCTGTCAGCGAAAGAAATCCCAGGTTGGGATGCAGGAGAGCACCCCCCCCCCCCTCCTGGGAAAGGAGTCGGAAAGCATACCCCAGGGGTATGGGATCCACCACCACCAACTGCAGAAGCAATGGAAACCACGGCTGTCTGGGCCACCATGGAGCTACCAAGATGACCGAGGCTATGTCACAGAGGGTCTTGAACAGAGTCCTGGCAATCAGTGGCGTCGGAGGGAAGGCGGATACACAAGGAGGAGCAAACTCCTGCAGACAGTCCAAGCAAACACAAGAGGCAGGAGACGTTGGATGAGCTGAAGGGTCTTTATTGCTGAAGGAGGAACCCCAACGCGTTTCGGCAACGCCTTCCTCAGGGGGATTATCACTTTAATTGACAACAGGAATATAATAAATAGGGTTAAAAAATAATTAATTAAAAACAATTGAAAGCACCGGCATGACATAAAACCATATAAAAACATAATAATATGATTATAAAGTAGATTAGTAGAGGAAACCTACGCAGGGCTGAGAGACCAACACAATATACAGAACAACATAGAACAAAAATATTAGGACTAACTCATAAATTGTAAACCATAAAAATGGTATGAATAAATAATGAATCATAAATATACCATAAAATAAATATAAATATGAATATAAATATAAATAGATATGAATATAAATATAAATAAGTGTAAATATAAATATAACGTCGACCATAAAGAAAAAGCAACGAATAGTAAAAGACAATGTATAAAAGTATAAAAATATATATGTATAAACATAAGAGAAGACACCACAACAGTACTCCTAATACTAATTTGATCAAAATGCTAATACACTCTAACGAAATGCAAGATTATAAACAACATGAAAAACCATGCAATAAATACTTATAAGGATTTCTAACATAAAATTGTAATAAATTATTGATCTAAGATTCTCTTAGTGGAAAATTATTTAACACGAAATTTACATATAAAAAAATTATATTTTTATATGTACAAATTTTTGATAAAAATCCTTAAATTAATTGTTTTAAAAGAAAAATTCTTTGAAGAGTTTTTTGGTTAACTAATATGGTGTACCAAGGACCGAAAAAGGTGTTAAAAAGAAGAACAATGCAGGGGGATGTACTTGTATAAAGATGAATTAATTGTAACAATCATAAAAGTGGGAAACCTAATTAAAAGATAAAATCATGAAAAAACATTGGATCTTCTCATATACTATAGGTCTAATGACTGAAGACGCTGAGATGTGGCAACATCAAGTACATACCAATTTGTTGAAACAAAGGGCGCTAAGAGATGTTGTGTGACCATAAATTGTTACTACGAGGAAAGCATTGTGGAGGCATAATGAGGGTGTAGCAATTAATTGATAAAACTAATAAAAAATGCCATGTAAATTTAAAAATAAAGATAAAAGAAACAAATCAAACCCGTATGTACCAAATTGATGTTGCAGTATGCACAGAAAAAGAGAATAGAGGTACATCTACATAAAATAGGAAGCAAAAAAAAGTGAACGGCAGGGGAAGGTGAATAAAATAGAGTATCTGTATGACAAGTGCTCTGAAAAACCTAAACACGGGAGCAACTATGAACACAAGTACAATTAATGCAAAAAACTCAACACTTTTACATATGTCTCACATCATGAGTTATTACAAAAGACAATGTTGTATTGATCACGTAATACATAAATGAATGACAGCGTTAAAAGTTTCGCAAAGAGCAAAGGGTCAGATTAATAAAGGGGCATGTTGTTGGTACTGAAGCAACATAAAAACAAAGGAGACCTAAAGTATGTTTGTATAAAAACAGAGTAGCGTGGAGGGCAGGCCATCTTTACAAAAGTGAAAGTGCAGTGCCGCCAATTGTTTGAATATGCTGACGAACAGCGCGGATGGTTGAAAACATGGATATAACCACGCACTATTGTGCGTATAGTAATGTTGTCAAAGAATAAAATGATAAAAGGAGTAAAAGGATACTAGTGATGTAAGTAACATCGTGGAGCAAATGTTGAGATACAACATACAGTGTTTAGTATTTCTCTTGTGAACACATTGAATACATCATGAAAATTGAGGCACTCACCCAGGAGCACGTTTCAAACACGTTGGTTTGAAAAGCTTCTTGCGTGTGAACTAGTCACATTATCACTAAGAACAAAGGAACATTATTGTAATGTGAATCAAGTAGAACAGAGATAAAAAACAATATGAACCACAGAATGAAAAGAAGGGGTATAACTCACAAGCCAGTTTGAATGAGCAAATGTAGAAACAAACCGTATAAAGTCAGATCCGTTGGAGACTGTATCACAATGATCGCATTTGGAGCAAATGAGAGAGGTAGTTTTTACTGAGCAGATATAAAAGCCGATTTTCGCGCCAAAATCTAAGTAACCCGATACTGGGGGAGGAGTTAACAACAGAGCCGATGACTAGCCATGCTGCCGACAAACCTGAAAGTAAGCCTTGAAAGTGAATGGTAAAAAGAGGGGACGCTGAAAAAACGCATTGCACATGTATATACAGGTGTAACTGAGTGTTTAGAATGAAGAGAAGTGACCAAGAAGGAACTATTGTAATTCCATCACGATCCCGACCATGTAGTTTGAATTCAGATGCTACAACCAACTGTAATACAGATACCTTAACCCAAGGAAAAGCTCAAAGATTAAAAATTAAAACATGCCGAATTAAATGAAATCACAAAATACTATCCCAGGAAGACCGTTAAATCTGCTTCTTGGTTTAAAACGTATGGTTCCAAAGTGTTCAATTCATAAATGAAGCGTTGTTCAAACTTAAGTAGGGTTTTGTCCACATCGCCTCCTCTCCAATGCGGAACAACTGTTTTGATCACTGCAAATTTAATATCACTGATGCTATGGTTCTTCTCCAACCAATGGGAAACCAATGGTTTATCCGATTGTTTCCTTTGAATATTGCTTCTGTGCTCAATTATGTGGGTACGGACTTGTCTTAAAGTCTTGCCTATGTATAATTTTTGACAAGGGCACTGAATAAGGTAAACGACATTGGTGGTTTTACAATTAGAATAATGCTGTAAAAAAAGTTTACGGCCAGTAGTTGGCATGTGCAAAATTATTTTTAACTGTAATAACGTGGGCAAACCGAACAGTTACCACAACTATAGTGGCCCTTAACTGTAGGGGACGGTCTGGGAATGGTGAGAGCAGATGGGACAAGTAGGTCAGACAAATTTGAAGTGCGCTTGTAAGCGATCATCAGCCGTTTAGTGGCAAAAGAAGGTAAGGTGGTAAGAAGATGCCACTCTTGTTTCAAAATGTTAACAATGGCTTTGGAGAACCCCGAGAAAGTCAAAGCACAGACAATTTTGTCTGTATGTGTGCGTGTCGTCTTACCTAGGAGAGTAGCACGGTCGGTAGCACGTGCTCTCTGGTAAGCTTTTTTAATGCATGTTCTGGGATACCCACGTTGTGAAAACCTGTTTATCATATCCTTGGCATGTTGTTCAAAATCAGTGTTGTCGGTGCATAATCTTTTAATTCTTAGGAATTGACTGACTGGGAGATTGTTTTTGAAAGATGGATTATGGCAGCTATCATATTTAAGTAATGTGTTACGGTCCGTGGGTTTGCGATATAGAGTAGTTGAAAAGCCTGTACTGGATTTTCTGATTAAGATGTCCAAATATGAGATCTCTTCCATACTATAGTTTCCCTCAAATTGCAAATTTGAGTCCAATGTATTGAGCCATGTGTGGAAGGTTTGTAACAATGTGACTGTCCCATTCCATATCAGTAAAACGTCATCGATATAACGTTTTCAAAGGAGCACATTCGATTGATACGGATGACATGTCAGAAATTTAGTCTCAAAATCAGTGACATACAAATTTGCCACATCAGGTGCCATGGGAGACCCCATGGCCACCCCTTTGATTTGCTTGTAGAAAATACCTCTGAAACAAAAATAATTTTCAGTCATGACCAATTCTGCCAACTGTGTAAGAAAAAAAGTTGGTGTGCGTATTGGTTTCGGTCTTCTAATTAAGGTGTTGGCTAGCACCTCCAACGCGGCAGGTTGAGGGATATTGGTATATAGTGACCTGATGTCAAATGTGGCCAAAATCACTTGATCATAAGGACCTTGGAAGTCTTGTAAAATTTGTATAATATGAGTGGAGTCTCTTACGTATGATGGTGCCTGTACGACAAAGGGTCTCAAATATATATCAAGAAGTTTAGATAGAGGTTCAAAGAGTGATCCAATTGCCGACACTATGGGTCGTCCCGGGGGGTTCTGTAGGGATTTATGAATTTTGGGGAGCATGTATATAGTGGGTATGATGGGATAGGGAACTGTAAGGAACGTGATCTCTTTGGGAGTGAGGTAACCCGCTTCCTTGCCAATATACAACAAAGTGTCCACTTTTTGCCGCAAATCATCAATAGGATCATCAAAGATTTTTAAATAATATTCTGTATCGTTCAATTGACGCAGGACCTCTGTCACATAGGCGTCCTTGTCCTGTATGACTATAGCTCTGCCCTTATCAGCTGGTTTGATAATAATATTTTGATTGGACTTTAAGCTTTGAAGAGCCGCTTTTTGAGAACCTGTAAGATTATAATAAGGGTTCTTGTTATTTGTTTTGTATAAACTATCAATTTTGTTTAGAACAACATTCTCATACGCAGAGATCATAACATTAGGCTTGGACGGTGGGATCCATGTGGAAGGTTTCTTTACAACCAAGGGATCAACTGTTTCAGTTTTATGTTGGTCAAAATAGTCCACAATTTTTAATTTGCGAAAAAATTTGAACAACTCGATATGTATGGCAAACTTATCATGAGACTTAGTAGGTACAAAGGAAAGGCCTTTATTGAGAACTTCTAATTCTGCTTCTGATAGTTGGTATTTGGAAAGATTAATAACTACATTCAAAGGTCCCAATCGAGATGTCTCTTGGCCATTAGTCCCTGGCTGTATGTTCTCATCCGTTGTGGATATTGTCTGTTTGGTGAATGCCTGGGTTTGTATGGCCGACGTTGTGGTGATCTTGGGGACAGATTTCTTTTTCCTTTTTCCCATAACTTGTCCATCAGAAAATTCCGTTTTTTAATATAATTATTCTCTCTCGATGGACGACGCTCAGTTGAAAATAAGGAAGCAGATGGATTGATTTGTTCACGTGAATGGTGTCTTGTTCTTTTAGTATGCCTTTCAACTTCAGGAGTAATCGATGGAGACTTGGACCTATTCCTTATATTATCCCTAAAGATATTTCTTTGGGCTTGTTTGGGTGACTCCCTTCTTTTGTAGGAGACACTTCTCTTCCTATCCCTAAGATCAGATTTACTATAGGTCCAATAGGGAGGAGGAGGGAGGAGTAGCCTAGTGGTTTGGGCAAGGTACTTCAGGCCGGAAGGTCGGGGGTTCAAATCCCACTAGAGGACAGCAACCTTGGGCCGGAAGGACTGGGGTTTCTAGTCCCACAGGTGCTCCTTGTGGTCTTGGGCAAGCCACTTAACCCTCCATTGCCCATGATCCCTGTAAGTATTAGTGTGTGTGTCTCATATCCCCACGTGTTAAATGTATCCCCCACTTGTGTTGTGACCGCTTTGATTGAAGGATAAGGCGGTATACAAAACTGTCTAAATAAATAAATAAATAAATAGTACACCATATTCATCTTATAATTATCCTCATCTCTCTTTAGTTTCTTAATTTTCTTCTCCTTCAAACTCTTTTTATAATCTGCTGTATTTTGATCAAATTTTCTCTTTTCTATATCAAATTGTACATCTTTCTTTTTAAGACTTTCTATCTTTTGTTCTATTTGAGGTTTTAAAATCTCAGCCCTGCGTTTAGAAGTATTGATTAAAAGAATCATTAGGTCTAATGAACATTTGTTTAAAATCTTAATCCAGTTGGACATAAATGTTTCATCGTCCTTAAACATGCCGGGTGCTTTTTGGACTCGCAATCCTCTGGGTATAATTTTCTTTCTACAATACTCAAGTAAAGAGGCTGCGTGTAAGTCCTCTCTAATCAGACGCTGTGTCATCCAGACACAGTCTCTCCATTCGTCCTCTAAATCAGGAACACCTTCTTCTTCCGTATAGAAAGGGTCCTCAGGGAGCATAGAACGTAGGTCATCCTCTTTAAAACTGAGGACCTCTTTCCATGGAGAGAACATAGCTCCGAAGGGATCGGATACACAAGGAGGAGCAAACTCCTGCAGATAGTCCAAGCAAACACAAGAGGCAGGAGATGTTGGATGAGCTGAAGGGTCTTTATTGCTGAAGGAGGAACCTCAACGCGTTTCGGCAACGCCTTCCTCAGGGGGAATATCACTTTAATTGACAACAGGAATATAATAAATAGGGTTAAAAAATAATTAATTAAAAACAATAAATAATAATAATAATAACAATTTTAGGATTTTTATCAAAAATGTGTACATATAAAAATATATTTTTTATATGTAAATTTCGTGTTAAATTATTTTCCACTAAGAGAATCTTAGATCAATAATTTATAACAATTTTATGTTAGAAATCCTTATAAGTATTTATTGCATGGTTTTTCATGTTGTTTATAATCTTGCATTTCGTTAGAGTGTATTAGCATTTTGATCAAATTAGTATTAGGAGTACTGTTGTGGTGTCTTCTCTTATGTTTATACATATATATTTTTATACTTTTATACATTGTCTTTTACTATTCGTTGCTTTTTCTGTATGGTCGACGTTATATTTATATTTACACTTATTTATATTTATATTCATATCTATTTATATTTATATTCATTTTATGGTATATTTATGATTCATTATTTATTCATACCATTTTTATGGTTTACAATTTATGAGTTAGTCCCAATATTTTTGTTCTATGTTGTTCTGTATATTGTGTTGGTCTCTCAGCCCTGCGTAGGTTTCCTCTACTAATCTACTTTATAATCATATTATTATGTTTTTATATGGTTTTATGTCATGCCGGTGCTTTCAATTGTTTTTAATTAATTATTTTTTAACCCTATTTATTATATTCCTGTTGTCAATTAAAGTGATATTCCCCCTGAGGAAGGCGTTGCCGAAACGCGTTGGGGTTCCTCCTTCAGCAATAAAGACCCTTCAGCTCATCCAACGTCTCCTGCCTCTTGTGTTTGTCGGAGGGAAGGCGTACAGAAGTCCCTCAGACCATGAGACAAGGAAGGCATCGGTGGGGTGGGGTGAGGCTGCCGAGAACAGAAGCGGAGCAACTGGTGATTATCTGGGCTTGCAAACAGGTCCATCACTGGTTCCCCCCAGGTTTGGAAAAGCCTGTTGGCTACTCTGGGGTCCAGCTGCCACTCGTGTGGCTGGAGAATCCTGCTGAGCCGGTCGGCCAGCAAGTTATCCTAGCCCGACAAGTACACCGCCCTGAGAAGGATGCCGTGCTGGATCGCAAAAGAGCACATGGCTAGCACCTCTTGACAGATGGTATGGGATCCCGTGCCTCCCTGTTTCTTCACACAGAACATGGCCACCTGGTTGTCCATCTGGACCAGGACTGACCGATGGCCTAGGTGATGGAGAAAGGCCTTCAGGGCGAGATGAATGGCCTGCAGTTCCAGAAGGTTGATCTGTTGGGCACTCTTGGCAAGGGATCAAGTGCCCTGGTTGCGGAAGCCCTCGCAATTTGCTCCCCAGCCCAGCAGGGAGGCGTCCGTGGTGAGGACCCTCGAATGGTTGGGGGTCTGGAAGGGTATGCCCGCCTCCAGGTGCCAGGGCGACTGCCACCAGACCAGAGACTTTGCCAGCTGGCGGCTCACACGGATTCTGTCCTGGAGATGCCCCGTGGCCTGAGACCACTAGTCACGGAGGCACCACTGCGCTGTCCACCTGTGGAGATGGGCATCCAGAGTGACATGAACCGTGGATGCCATATGCCTGAGAAGGCGCAACACATGCCCGGCAGACTCCGAAGTACGGTGCTGCATGTCCCGGGCCTGAGACATGAGTCAGGCTGCCCGGTCCACGGGCAAGGAGGCTTTCGACTGAAGGGTATCGAGCCTTACCCCGATGAACTCCAGCCCCTGTGTCAGATGAAGGTTCGACTTGGGGTAGTTTATAACAAAACCCAAGTGTTGCAGAACTTGGGTGGTGCATGCTGTTGCTTGCTGCACCCTCAGGGGCCGTGGAGCCCTTGATGAGCCAGTTGTCTAGGTAGGGGAAGACAAATACCTCCTAAAGCCTGAGAAAGGCGGCGACAATTGCCAGATACTTTGTTAAGATCCTCAGGGCCGAGGCTAGGCTGAAGGATAGCACTCTGTATTGGAAATGATTGCCTCCTACCACAAAGTGTAGGCATTGCCTGTGGTTTGGGTGGATTAGGATGTGTGCATAGGCCACCTTTAGGTCTAAGGAGCATAGCCAGTCTCCCTGCTGCAGGTAGGACAGCAATGTTCCAAGGGAGAGCATCTTGAACTTCTCCCGCACCAAGAATTTGATGAGGTTGCGCAGGTCAAGGATGGGCCTTAGGTCTCCTGTCCTCTTTGGCACGAGGAAGTACCTAGAGTAGAACCCCTTGCCCTTGAGGTGGTGGGGGACAGGTTCCACCACTCTGTCCTCGAGAAGCCCCGCCAACTCCTACAAAAGAAGATCCTGGTGGAGGGGAGAACTGAGGGGTTCTCCCAGGAAGAAGGGGGGGGGTTGTTTGACTCAGGTGGAGGAGGTAACCCTCTCTGATCACCCTTAGTGCCCAGGAGTCTGTTGAACCCCGTGAAGGAGAGGGGCTATGCTGTAGGAGTCAAAAGCTCCCTCCTGGCTGGGCCGGGGCAGAAGCCGGAGCCTGGGGCTTGGGAGCCTTCTACTTAAGTGGGCCGTGCCATTGTCCCCTTGCTGGCAGCCGGGGAGGCCTGGTAAGGTGGGAAGTTTTGGTAAGCAGTAGATTTCCTCAGGTAAAAGGGATTTTTACCTGAGCCTTTTCGTCGGGGAGGGGCAGTGGTCTTCTTAGAGAGCCTAGTCCTCGTCATGAACTTGGCTCCAGCTCTGCAGCCTTACATAAGAACATAAGATATGCCATCATGGGTCAGACCAAGGTCCATCAAGCCCAGTATCCTTTTTCCAACAGTGCCCAATCTAGGTCATAAGTACATACTGTAGCAGTTTCCCCAAAAGACACAGGTTCCTCAATGCTTGTATTGGGTCAAGCAGCAATATCCTGTGTCTCTTTTAATAATGGTTTATGGACCTTTCCTCCAGGAACTTGTCCAAACCTTTTTTAGACCCAGCTACACTAACAGCTTTTACTACATCCTCCGGTAACAAATTCCAGAGTTTGATTACACGTTGAGTGAAAAAATATTTTCTCTTATTAGTCTTAAATAGGTTATCCTGTAGCTTCATTGCTTGTCCCCTAGTCTTTTTATATTCTGATGACGTAAACAATCGATCTACATTTACCCATTCCACTCCATTCATTAATTTATAGACCGCTATCATATCTCCCCTCAGTCGTCTCTTTTCCAGGTTGAAGAGCCCTAACCTTTTCCTCTTCATAGGAGTATCCTTCCATCCCCTTTACCATATTGGTGGCTCTTCTCTGTACCTTTTCTAATAACGCTGTATCTTTTTTAAGATACGGCAACCAGAATTGCACACAATATTCAAGGTGCGGTCGAACCATGGAACTATATAGAGGCATTATAACATCCTTTGTTTTATTTTCCATTCCTTTCCTTATGATACCTAGTATTCTATTTGCTCTCTAGGCAGAGGGTTTTAACATGTTATCCATGATGGCGCCTAAATCTTTTTCCTGGGTGGTGGTCCCCAATGTGGAACCTTGCATCGTGTAACCATAGTTTGGGTTGTTCTTTCGTAGGTGCATAACTTTGCACTTGTCCACATTTGGATGCCCAGTCTTCCAATTTATCAAGATCCTCTTGCAATTTTCCACAACCCCCTTGGGTTTTAACAACTTTAAATAGTTTTGTGTCATCTGCAAATTTGATAACCTCACTCGTTATTCATTTTTCCAGGTCTTCTATGAATATGATAAAAAGCAGCAGACCCAGCAGAGATCCCTGCGGAACTCCACTATTCACCTTTTCCCATTGGGAAAATTGGCCATTTAGCCCTACCCTCTGCTTTCTATCTTTTAACCAGTTCCTGATCCACAATAGTATATCACCTATCCCATGACTTTTTAGTTTTGCCAAAAGTCTCTGATGAGGGGACCTTGTCAAAGGCTTTCTGAAAGTCCAGATACACAATATCAACCAGCTCACCTTTGTCTACCTGTTTATTCACACCTTCAAAAAAACATAACAGATTAGTAAGACAAGATCTTCCTTGTCTAAAGCCATGTTGCCTGTCTCCCTTGTCGGTCATGGGTTTGCCAAAGAGGTTCTCCCCCTGGCAAGGGACATCGACCAATTTGTCCTGTACCCATTGCTCGAGGTCAGACGACTGGAGCTAAGCCTGGCAGCAAGCACCGATGCCCGCCGTGGCTACCCGGGCCGCCGTCTCGAAACCATCATAGGCCACACGACACATAAATTTGGAGCACTCACGGGTGGCTTTAGACAGGCTCATGAAGCGCTGCAAAGGCTCCTCGGAGAGGCCAGCTGAGTAGCCGGCGAGTTCCTTCACCAGGTCCCTCAAGTACATGCCCATGTACAGCTGGTAGGCCTGGATCCGGCAATTCAGCATCAAGCCCTGGTAGCACTTTCTGCCAAGGGCATCCAAGGTGCGGACCTCCCTGCCGGGGGGCACCAAGGAGCGTGTCTTCTGGCTCTAAAGACGATGCATGGCCGACTCCACCACCATGGAGTTGTGCAGCAGTTGTGACTTTTGAAAGCCAGGGCTCCGGCGGACTCGGTACATCAAGTCGAGCCACTTACTGATCAACGGCACCGACGCTGGTATTTCCCACATGCGGAACATGAGCCGCTCCAGGATGGGAGGGATGGGTACTGTGAACGATTCCCGACGGGGAGCCTCGTATTGGAGGATCTTGAGCTCGTCGACATGAGGATCCTCCTTGGACTCAATGGAGAACGCCAAGGCCTTGGACATGTCCTTGACGAAGTCCAAGGAGCCCATGTCCTCCGGTTGGGACCTTCTCTGAGGTTCAGAGATCGTGGAATCTGAGGGGCCATCTCGATGCTGACAGGGTGTCCAGGGACTCCTCGCCCTCGGTCTCCCAGTCACAACACTCTGAATTAAGGGGGTGCTATTCCTCGGGCCTCGAGGGGCCCGGCGCCGTGTGACCCAACCCCAGACGGCTCGTCGGGTATGACCTCGGCCCCGTCGAGCGGGAGATCGTGCGCAACCTTGGCCATGTATCTATTCGGACCTGTATGGCCTAGAGGATTGGCTCGGCCTCCGGGGATGTCTTCAACATCGAACGCCCGGTGGTCAGGACAGAAAAACTGGACATGCCGGACATCAGTGCCCGCTGCTGGATGAAGAAGGCAGTTACACTGTGCTCCAAGGCCGCCATCCTGGACTCAAGCCCAGATGGCTCCATAGCCTTCGGCTTGGGCGAGGGACTCGGGCCCACGCCGGCTCACCTGGAAGAAAATCCTCGACGAGGACCGTGTCTAACTGGCGAGGCCGGTCTGCAGCTGGATCCTTCTGGGGAACTTTGGCCGGCTGCTCCTTCTCCGACGGCTCGAGCGTGTGCCCGGGGCTCTGCGACCGGGCCTGGGAGGACCCCGGTGATCGGAGCCGTCCAGAGATGCCGCCTTCAAGGATTTCTTCTTCCTCTTCGGTTCCCTCAAGGGAGACCCCCTCTCCGAGGACCCACGACTACGCTCGGGCTCGGAGTGTTCCTCCCAAGATGTCGAGGCCTCAGACGGGGTCCTGGCTCTCGGAGGCATCGGGGACTTGGGAAAAATTTTTTCGTGCTGCTGCTGGTGGCTCCTCAAGGCCTTAGACGACATTTTTTGCAAAGGCCACAGACTGCCGGGTCATGGTCCAGACCGAGGCAATGGAGGCAGCAGTCATGTGTGTCGGTCAAAGACATTATCTTAGCACACCGATCATACTTTTTTTAGCTGTTGGTTGCCATAGGGGGAAAAAAACCCCAGCAAAGTTGAAGACCCTTCGGGCTGCCAGCAGAGAAAAAAGGTGCGAAGACGCCAAGAAAATCAAAACTTAAGTAAAAAAAATAAAAAGGAGTCAACCCCGATACCGAGGCACCGAGGTCAGCGGGCGGGAAAGGTACTGGTGCAAAACTGGAGACAAGTAAAAGGCTCGAGAAAAAAATCCATTTTTTCCAGGGGAAAACAGACAACGTCTGATGGGCTCTGTGGAAAAAAGGAGAATGAGCAAGATGGCACCCTTGGGCGGGAGGGTGAAAGCTCGAGATTTGCTCTGCACGGGCTCCATGCACAGGCTCCGACGTCACACATATGTGAGGACGGACTTCCTGCTTGTTCCCGGAGAAGCAAAAATACATAACAAAAATGTTTTCAAGTACATTCTTAGCAAAAAACCTGTGAGTCAGTTGGACCATTGGATGAAAGATAAGTAAAAGGGGCACTAAGAGAGGACAAGACCATAGCGGAGACACTGAATGAATTCTTTACTTCTGTCTATACTGAAGATGATGTAGGGAAGTTACCCATTTCTAAAATGGTATATAAAGGAGATGCATCAGAAGAACTGAAAGTAGTATTGAAAAACTGGGAGGATGTATTACAACTGTTTCATAAATTGAAGAGAAGGAAATCAACTGGACCAAATGGTACACATCCAAGGGTGTTGAAAGAACTGAAATATGAGAATGCAGACTTACTATTAGTAATCTGTGTACTATCATTAAAATCATCTGTAGTACCTGAGGATTGGAGAGTGGCCAATGAAACTCTAATTTTTAAAAAGGGTTCCAGCGATGATCCAAGAAACTACAGACCGGTGAGCTAGACATCACCACCAGGCAAAATGGTAGAAACCATTATAAAGAATAAAATTACTGAACATATAGATAACCATGTTTTTTAACGGGAAAAAGTCAACATGGATTTAGCCAAGAAAAGTCTTGCCTTACTAATCTATTATACTTTTTTAAGGTGTGAATAAACAGGTAAAGAAAGGTGAGGCAGTTCATACAAATGTGAAATGCTTTCTGAAAATCCAGATACAAAGTCCCTCATGAGAGACTCTTGGCAAAATTAAAAAGCCATGGGTTTGGAAGCAGTGTAGTATTCTGGATCAGGAACTGGTTAAAAGTTAAGAGAGCCGAGAGTAGGGTTAAATGGCAATTTTCTCAATGGAGAAAGGTGAATAGTGGAATATCCCATGGATCTGTGCTGGCCCCGCTGCTTTTTACTATATTCATAAATGACCTGGAAAAAGGAATGAGTGAGGTGATCAAATCTGCAGATGATATAAAATTATTCAAAGTTGTTAAAACGAAGGATGATTGTGAAAAGTTTCAGAGGACATTGAAAAATTAGAAGACTGGACGTCCAAAAGGCAGATGAAATTTAATGTTGACAAGTGCAAAGTTATGCACCTAGGAAAGAACCCCCCCAAACTATGGTTAAACAATGCAAGAAACCATCAACCATGAAAAAGATTTAGGCGTCATCTTGGATAATACATTGAAACCCTCTGCCCAGTGTGCAGCAGCAGCCAAGAAAGCAAACAGAATGCTAGGTCTTGGGCAAGCCACTTAACCCTCCATTGCCCTGTAAAATAGTTATCTCCAAGTTATAATGCCCTGTTCAATGTAATTTCAGTTTGTTCAATGTAAACCGCCTTGATATCATGAAAGGCGGTATTATAAGAAATGTTAAGAAATGTTAAAATAGGAATCTTAAGGAAAGGAATGGAGAATAAAACCAAGGATATTATAATGCTTCTGTATCGTTCCATGATAAGACTGCACCTTGAATATTGTGTGCAATTCTGGTCATCATAACTTAAAAAGTATATAGCTGAATTAGAAAAGGTACAAAGAAGAGCAAAAAAATGGTAAAGAAATGGAAGAACATAAGATATGCTATACTGGGTCAGACCAAGGTCCATCAAGCCCAGTATCCTGTTTCCAACAGTGGCCAATCTAGGTCATATGTACCTAGCAGTTTCCCCAAAAGACACATGTTCCACGATGCTTGTATTGGATACCTCTATGATGAGAGGCTTAAAAGGTTGGGGCTCTTCAACTTGGAAAAGAGACGGCTGAGGGGGGATATGATAGAGATCTATAAATTAATGAACAAATTATTGTAGATCAGTTGTTTGCACCATCAAAAAGTAGAAAGACTATGAGGACACACAATGAAGCTACAATGTAACCCCCATTTAAGACTAATAAAGAGAAAATATTTTTTCACTCAACATATAATCAAACTCTGGAATTCATTACCGGAGGATGTAGTAAAAGCTATTAGCGTAGCTGGGTTTAAAAAAGATTTGGACAAGTTCCTGGAGGAAAGGTCCATAAACCATTATTAAAGAGGACCCAGGAAATTAACTGCTTGCCCCAATACAGGAATTGTGGAACCTGTGTGCCTCTTTGGGAACCTGCCAGGTACTTATGACCTGGATTGGTCACTGCTGGAAAGATAATACTGGGCTTGATGGACCTTGGTCTGACCCAGTAAGGCATCTCTTATGTTCTTATGATTCCAGAATCCAGAGATGAGGCACCTTATTTGCCACAGGTCAAACAATGTTTCCGAGAAGAAGATAGAAAGTTAAGGCAAGTATCACACCAGTGTGCACTAAGGCTGCAGTGACCCAAAGGCGCGGATTAACTGCGCTTTTACTGTGGCGTGCATTAACTGCACTTTATTTCAACGTGCATTACAGGCACCAAGGAAGGAAGGAATGTTGGAGCAGCTTAGGCTGAACAAGCGCTAGGACCATGTGACCGCCAGGAGCACAATGGGTAAAAACACTACTAACACATGCAAAAAACAGTGGGAAACCCCCACACTATACCAATGGTCACTAGCAGTCTACCCTGACTTGTGTCCCAGGAAGATGGAATCGGGAGGCCCCAATAATGACAAAGTTAAGCCTTGGTTCTCACCCCCTGAGAATGCCAGGTAAAGAAGTTGTGCTGGGCTCAGCTCAATTCCCCTGAAACTGTTTTACTGGCCTTGTAGCACTGCATTTAAGGTAGCTAGTAGGCAGATCCCTCTGAAAGCCTTTTGCAATCTTCGGGAAAGGAGAGAGGGTACAGAGGAGGAGAGAGGGGGTGTTGAGGTTGTTAGAGGCTACTGCACTCTTCCAGATCCTTCCAATTTCTGACTGCTCAATAGACTCTTACCGTCTTCAAAGAATCCAAAATACCGCAGCCCGCCTTCTCTCTCACTCATCTCATTCTCACCATATAACCCCTCTTCTTATTCACTTACACTGGTTACCTGTTCCCTTCCGCTCTCAATACAAATTACTTACTTTGGTTCACAAGGCCCTCCACACCAACTCCCCACAATATCTAGCTGACTTAATCCACTTTCACACTCCCAGATATACCCCCCGCTCATTCCACTTAAACCGGCTCATCCTTCCCCCTCCTTCTGCTGCCCACTTACAATCTACTCGTTCTTCAGCTTTCTTCTTTATAGGTCCCGCACTATGGAATTCCCTCCCCTCTGCTATCCGATTAGAGTCTTCCCATTCAGCATTTAAACAGCATCTAAAAAACCACCTCTTTTCCCTAGCCTTTGACCTCCCCACTTATACCCCCTCTCTATAGCCTTACTCCTCTTTCTCTACCCTCTCTTGCCCTTTCTGTCTCTTTTTTTTTTAAATATGTAACTTCCTTTTCCTTTACTGGCTTTGTGCCCTATTTTTAATGGATTTTATGCATTGTAAACCGCTCTGCTTTTATTGTGAAGGGCGGTCAATCAAGTTTTATTAAACATAAACATAAACATTACCAAGGGTAAGAGCGTGGAGCTGAACCAATTTTCCCTCCTCCTATGGCTACCGAAAAGACCGCAGTCTAGTGGAGTCTCCCAACATCGCACTCAAGTGAGAGAATAACCCTCAAAGTGAGTTGTCATGAGCATTTTTATCAAATCTTTGCCGCTCAATTTTTCAGAATTTTCTTCAGAGAGGAGAAAATCCATCCACCATCTACTGGAGACAAAGAAATACCGAAGGGACCTCTGGTGTCTGAGGCAAATAGAGGCATCGGAGTGATGTCACTGAAACCCGGGCTTTTCATTGGTTCTTTGCCTTCATCAATCTTCTGGTAGTGAACACAACCCTTTTGTCTGTACTGGTCTAGCAGGACGATATGGAAAGTGAAATTAAATCTGGTACTTGCCCCCAGGGAGCCCCAAGCAGGCACAATGCTGGGCTCAATGCTACTCCCCTGCTTCCAAGGCCTGCAGGCACATACCTCTGAAGATCTTTATCCACATCTTCGGGGGAGAGCTGGGAGAAGGAGGGGAGAAAAAGGGGCAGTGAGACTGTGCAACCAACAATTCCTCTGGGGTCCTGATCCAACAATTGTGGTTGTTCAACCAGCCCTTAACAGGATAAGGACAGGGAACTGAACAGACACCCCTCCTCCTCTGGCAAATCCAGGAGGGCGCCAGTTTTAAGGGTGACCAAACAGGACCCTCCCACCTCAAGCATGTGAGAAAGTCACCCCTAAGAGGGTCACTCATGAGCTAAATCAAATTTTTCTTAATGTTTTTACAGAGTTGCTCAGATGCATCCAGACTGCTGAAGACAGAAAACTGCTGGGGAAGTATGCTCTCAGGTGTGGCTGCAGGATGATGTCTCAAAAAAACCTCTGAAAATTTGTCTCTCTCCACCTCTGCTGGTAGGGGAACACAACTCACATCAGGACTGGCTTAGTAGGCCAACATTGAAATATGAATAGTTTTGAAAATCCAGAAATATCTGCATTGCTTCGTCCCTCAGCCTTAACTCACCTTCAAGAATGTCTTTAAAGTGCAGGTAAAATTATGCATGCTGTAGCCATGTGTGCAATTTTACCTACGGTAGACGTCATTTCAGTAAGTAAAATGCCATTTTATTCATCAAAATAACTTTGAATATTGCCCTCCCTGTAGAGGAAAAGCTTAATGGTTATTGTAACAGGCTAAGAACCAGGGAAACTAGGGATTTAAATAATTCTTCTTCCACTGATGCTCCTTATGACCTTGGGCATGACACTTCTCTCCAGTACCCTCGGGTACAAACTTGGACTGTAGGTTCATTTGGACACAGGAATAAAATACTCTGTGTACCCAATTTCCAAATCCAAACTCAAAGTAATTTAGAAAGGCAAATAATTAAATCTAAATGCAAACCTCTGGAAATTATGTTCTACTTGGTGCCACTTCAGTGACACCAAGGGTTGAAGGAAGAGAGAAAAGGGTTGCAAACCAAGTATAGAAGAAAAGCAAACAATACAAAGATTGTAGACAAGAGACAAATGAAACTAACGGGTGAAATGAGAGGAAAAGAAGAGCAAAGAAAAGGTTCAAGAAAAAAATGAATGCAAATAAAAAATAGTCAATGATAAGCACAGATGGAGAGGAAAAAACATTTAATCATTCTCTACTATTCTAAATTTTACACAGAATTTTAACTTACTACTCTTGGATATTCTGCAGTAAAATATTCAACTTGCAAATCACTTTGAGCTGCCAATGAAAAGCTATGAGCTAATCTAAACAATATATAGTGTTAGGATTTAAACAGTTATAAGAAAACATTTAGGGACCCCTGGTCAAATCATGTTTCAATTAATCACTAAGTGAACAGAAACTGACACCATCTCTTCATGGTACAAAGTTAAACAGTACATCTTTCTGCAATTTAATGCACAATTTCTATTTATTTGCAGTGATTTTTTACAGATTCAAAATCTGAAAACAGTGAATATGACCAGATGCAAACCAAGGACACACTTCCAGTCTGTACTGTGTGACACCTCCATTGGCAGAAAGACCAGCTTCCAAACATATCCTATAGCAACTTTTACTAACTGCTTAGTGTGCAATATGTGCTGCACAGCCTATAGAAATAAAAGGGGCCACAGTCGCAGAGAGTGAATGCTAATGCCATTAATGTGCTATGTAGTAGTCAAAACGCCTTTAAGTCTATGTGACTTTTGGCAAAAATGAGTTATTTTCCTATTTTACAAAATTTGTAACTATTGATGATTTGCAAAATAATCTTAGATTGTTTGGCTTTGCTCCCTATAACCTTAGAGTAAAACACCTTAACACGAAATAGGGCACTTTCATATGCTGGCCCATATCACTGGAATAAATTATCAGAATTGCTTCATAAAAGTCAGAAAGCCATGAAAAAAACATGTATTTTATCGATTTTATGGCTTGTTGAATGCTGAATATGTGATTTGTGGCTATGTATTAAACTGCTCTTCTGTCTTGTATTATTTTAATTAACGGCTGCTAAGTTTGTATTATGGTAATGTATTTATATTTCTGTAATTGTTTCATTGTAAATCACATAGATGTATGTATGATATGTGGTATATAAATAATTGTGATAATAATATGTAAATAGTAAAGGGGGCTATATGGCTATAATAGTCAAAGGATCATCTTTCAAAAAATGGAAAAGGGGATTCAAATGAAGAAAACAGGAAACAGCATAAGCACTGGTAAGTTATATGCAAAGCACTGATAAAGCAGGCAAAGAGAGAATTTGAAAAGAACTTTGCCATGGAAGCAAAAACTCATAATAAAAACTTTCAAGTATATTCAAGCAAGAAATCTACAAAGGAGTCAGCTGGACCATTTAGGGGGTCTGTTTACTAAGCGGAGCTAGTGGCTTCCATGCAAAATCGGAGTCGTTGCCTCGTTTTATTCAATGGGGCTGTGGCTCCAATATCACATGGAAGCCGCTAGCACCGCTTAGTAAGCAGACCCCAAGAAAATCATGGGATAAAATACAAACTTAGGGAAGACAAGGCCATAGCAAAGAGACTAAATGACCTCTGCTTTGGTCTTAACAGAAGATGATGGGAAGATACCCATGTCATAAAAAATACTTAAAGGTGACGATTTAGAGGAATTTGAACAAATTTTAGTGAACCTAGAAGAGCAATCTAACAAATTAAAGAGTAGCAAATAAACTGAAGTCCACTATATACAGTGGTGTGCAAAAGTCTGGAATCACTTGTAAATTTTATGTTTTTTCAACTTCGTGACCTTATATCTTAATTTATTTTTCCTCCCAGTGGCTTTTTCTGTGTATCTCATGATAAGTGATAGATTTCGCTATTAGGGCCAACTTTTAGTATTGGCTTGGCCCTTATTTTCTGAGTTTGTTCCCCATAGTTGTCCTGTTGATAGATTTTTTGTGAAAATCACATAATGTACATCCTTGGCCAACGATATATTATTGTAAGTATTCTTTAAACTATTATGGATGCACGCCAGGTTTCCTTCAAATTAATGTATGTGGCCTTGAAAAAGGCCGTTTTTAATGTGTCAGTGATGGCTCAGTATTTGATGGGCCACCCTTTGTTCTTGATCACCTGACTGCACCTTGTCGGCATTGAATGAACCAGTCTGACAAGGTGATCGTTGGTGACAACGCGGTTCCAAGCTGCAATGAGTGACTCAATCAGCTCACGCTTTGATGTCGGATGCCTCTTGGATATTTCCAAGGCCAATCTGTGCTACAGGTTCTCGAATGGATTCAGATCTGGAGACTGGGCGGCCAGTCCATTGACATGATGTTGTTCCGCTGCTTCCAGCTGATCACCTGACTGGAGCAATGGCAGGGTGCAGTGTCATCTTGGAACAGGAACTGGCCAGGAAACAGCTGGTGTACGGATGGCACCATGCACTTTTGCAGTATGGTGATGTACTTGGCCCCGTTGACCATTCCATCGACGATGTGAAGACGTCAACGCCACTGGCAGCCATGCATCCCCAGATAATGACCTTCAAAGAATGCTTCACAGTGAGGTTGAGACACTCAGGCTTGAATTCCTCTCCAGAAAATCTCCTCACATAAGTGTGGGCCTGGTTACCAAACAAGCAGAAGGTGCTTTCATCACTGAATAGCACCTTTTCCCACATTTCAGTCGACCAGGTTGAGTGCTTTCTCGCCCACATTATCTGGTTGCGCCTTTCTATGTCAGTCATCAGTGGCTTATTCCGTGCTTTGCAGCCCCGGAGACCAAAAGAGTAGTTACTCACCTGTAACAGGTGTTCTCCAGGAGCAGCAGGAATCAGTCCTCACATATGGGTGTCATCGGAGCCGATGAAGCCAAAGCGGAGCATTTCCCCAGCTTTCTATGAAAGCCTTTGGGAACGGAGGCACGCATGCGCGGTTCCCTTCCCGCCTAAAGGTGCCATCTTACCTCAGTCAAATGACATAGCTAAAGAACAGCACACAAAAATGAAAAATAAACTATGTACAACTGCAACTCCAAGGGGAGGAGGGATGGTTCTCAGGACTGATTTCTGCTGCTCCTGGAGAACACCTGTTACAGGTGAGTAACTACTCTTTTTCCAGGACCAAGCAGGAAGTCAGTCCTCACATATGGGACTCCCCAGCTCTGGGCTACCGAGGAACCCATGCTGAACAACAGAACTCCCTCTAGTCTCAGCAGCAAAGAAAGGCTTTTCAAGGACACAACCTCCACCGGTAGCCCAACAGAGGGCAGGAGGGCAGGAGTTGCCTAAACCTCAAAGAGATTCCAGAGTACTGCTTGGCCAAAAGCACTGTCCCTACGGGACTCCCTCTCTCCAGGCAGTAATGGGCCGCAAAGGTCTGGCTTGAAGACCAAGTTGCAGCCCTGCAGATGTCTACCAAGGGCACAGAGCGGAGATGAGCCACTGAGGCAGCCATTGCCCTGACTCGGTGGGCCGTAACCTGACCATGCAAAGGAAGGTCAGCCACCTTATAAGCCCAGGTGATACAATCAGCTACCCAGATGGACAAGGTATGCTTGGACACAGGCAACCCCAACTTATTGGGGTCAAAGGAGATGAAGAGCTGGGTAGCACTTCTATGCCCCTGCGTACGGTCAAGGTAGAAGGATAAGGCCCTTCTACAGTCCAGGGTATGCAGGACTGCTTCAGCCTGGCTGGCATGAGGCCTAGGGAAGAATGTTGGAAGAACCACCTCCTGGTTGAGGTGGAAAGAGGAGACAACCTTAGGGAGGAACTTTGGATGAGTCCTGAGGACTACCCTGTTCCTATAAATCCTGGTGTAAGGCCTGTCACAGACCAGGGCCTGAAGCTCACTTACTCGCCTAGCCGAGGTAAGGGCTATCAGGGAGAGTGTCTTCCAGGAGAGGAAGCTTAGTGGACAAGTAGCCATCGGCTCAAAAGGTGGGCGAGTCAGTTGCTGCAAGACCACATTCAGCTCCCACTCAGGGGCAGGAGGACGGATGGGAGGCTTGAGCAAAAGCAAGCACCTGAGAAAGCGGGACACCAAGGGGTGACCAGATAGAGATTGCCCAATCTACCAATGAGTGGTGAGCTGCTAGAGCTGAGAGGTGGACCCGAACAGAATTGGACTTAAGTCCCTGATTGGATAAGTGCAGTAAGTACTGAAGAACTACTGGCACAGTACAGGAGAAAGGATCCTCTGTACGTAGGTGACACCACACAGAAAATCTCTTCCACTTGAGAGCATAGGTTTTCCTAGTGGACTGTTTCCTAGAGGCTAGGACAACCTCCTCAACTTCCTGAGGTAGGCCCCAGGGAGCCAAAACTACCCTTGCAGCCTCCAGGCCATCAAATTGAGAGATTTGAGATTGGGGTGAAGAAGGGAACCCTGGTCCTGTGTGAGAAGGTCGGGTTACAACCCCAGAGGCAGTGGAGGATCTACCGCCAGTTGAAGCAGAAGAGGAAACCAAGGCTGTCTCGGCCACCTGGGAGCTACCAGCAGGACCGAGGCCTTGTCCTGGAGAATCTTGTATAGGGTTCGGGCCACTAAGGGCGTGGGAGGAAACGCATAGAGGAGGCCCTGAGACCAAGATATCAGAAAAGCATCCGCTGCTATCCGCAGAGGATGTGGTTGTCTGGAGCAGAACTTTGGCAGTTGCTTGTTCATGGGGCTGGCAAAGAGATCCATCAAAGGGAGACCCCATTTCAGGAAGATCTTCTGAACCACTGAAGGATGCAGCTGCCACTTGTGGGGCTGCAGTATCCTGCTTAACCTGTCTGCCAGGTAGTTGTCCTGGCCTGGAAGGTACACAGCCCTGAGGAGCATGTTGTGCTTGAGGGCAAAAGAACAAAGGTCCTGAGCTTCCCGACAAAGGATCCTGGACCCAGTTCCGCCCTGTTTGTTCACATAAAACATGGCAACTTGGTTGTCTGTCTGAATCAGGACAGACTGTTGAGCCAGGGTAGGAGTGAAAGCTTTGAGTGCTAATCGAATAGCTCTGAGTTCGAGGAGATTGATCTGCTGTGCAGCTTCCCAGGGAGACCAGAGGCCCTGGCTGCACTTGCCCAGACAATGTGCTCCCCAGCCTTGCAGGGAGGCATCTGTTGTTAGCATCACTGTGTAACCTGGAATCTGAAAGGGCACCCCTTTCAGCAGATTGGGTGGGTGTAGCCACCAGTTGAGGGAATGCAGAAATGGTGTGGACACCCTTATCCTGTCTCTGAGGCTGCCTGTGGCGTGTGACCACTGAGTCCGAAGGCACCACTGTGCAGGCCTCATATGGAGCCTGGCATTGGGGGTCACATGTACTGTCGAAGCCATGTGGCCTAGAAGCCGCAGGCAGAGTCTGGCGGATACCAGGGACCTGCTGAGAAACTGACTTGCCAAGGCCATCAACCTTCGGGCTCTGTTTTCTGGCAAGAATGCCTTTGCCAGGAGAGAGTCCAACCTCGCCCCTATGAACTCCAAGTTCTGGGAAGGGAGCAAAGTGGACTTTGCGAAGTTTATGACAAACCCCAGGCGTTGCAGAAGAGCAATGGTCCTGAGGGTGGCTTGATTGGCCTCCTGACCCGTCTGACCCCTGATGAGCCAGTCGTCCAGATAGGGGAAGACAAAGATGCCCTGATTTCTCAGGTAGGCCGCCACCACTGCTAAGCACTTTGTAAAGACTCTGGGGGCGGAGGTGAGGCCGAAAGGCAGCACTCTGTACTGATAATGGTTTCCTCCTACGATGAACCTTAGGTACTTTCTGTGGTCTGGATGAATGAGGATGTGAGTGTACGCATCCTTTAGATCTAAGGAGCATAGCCAATCTCTCTGCTGTAGGTAGGGCAGAAGGGTTCCAAGAGTAAGCATCTTGAACTTTTCTTTCACTAGGAACTTGTTGAGGTTCCTGAGATCCAGAATGGGGCGAAGGCCACCGGTCCTTTTGGGCACCAGGAAATACCTGGAGTAGAATCCGTGACCTTGCAAGTGGGGAGGCACAGGCTCCACCGCCCTGTCCACCAACAGACCCTGAAGCTCCTGACAGAGAAGTTCTGTGTGCAGAAGAGGCCTTGGAGGCTCCCCTGGAAAATATGGGGGTGGCAGTTGGTGGAAATGGAGGGCATATCCCTTGTGGATTATCTCCAGCACCCAACTGTCCCCGGTGATAACGGGCCACTGGTGGGCAAAGAGGGCAAGACGACCTCCTGTGCAGGGTTGGGAGAGCAGTGGAGGAGAAGCTATGCTCAAGGAGTCAAAAGCACCCACCCTGCGGAGTGGTAGCAGGGGCCTGAGGCTTGGGGGTCCTCTGCCTACGGGGCCCATTACCCTGGCCCTTGGCTTGCTGACCCTGGGGGGGCAGCTTGGGCAGCCTGATATTGTGGGTACTGTTTGTAGGCAGTGCCCTTCCTCGGGTAAAAGGGCTTTTTACCCGAGCCCTTCTTTTTATGAGAAGGGGCAGAGGTCTTCCTCGACAGCCTTGTCCGGGTGAGGTGCTCGGTCTCGAGCTGAGCGGCCTTCTCGCTCATGGGCTTACCAAAAAGGTTTTCACCTCGGCAAGGGACATCGACCAACTTGTCCTGATCCCATGGCTCGAGGTCCGATGACTGCAGCCATGCCTGGCGTCGAGCTGCGATGCCGGCTGCCGCAACTCGGGCCAAAGCCTCAAAGCCATCGTAGGCGGCGCGGGACATGAACTTCGAGCAGTCCCGAATCCCCGAGGACAAGGACTTAAATCTCTGCAAGGGTTCCCCGGAGAGACCAGCAGAGAATCCAGCCAACTCCTTGGCCAGATCCCGCAAGTACATGCCCATGTACAGCTGGTAAGACTGGACACGGCAAGCAAGCATCGAGCCCTGAAAACACTTTCTACCGACGCCATCGAGGTTTTGGGCCTCCCTGCTAGGAGGCACCGCGGAGTGCATCTTCTGACTCTTCAGACGATGCATGGCCGATTCCACAACCATGGAATGGTGTGGTAGCTGTGCCTTCTGAAAACCAGGGCTCGCTTGCTAAGAACCGGCGTCGAGGCCGGTGCATCCCACATACGGAAGAGGAGCCGTTCCAGCATCGGAGGAACCAGGACAGTAAAGGCCTCCTTCGGAGGAGAGTCATACTGCAGTGCCTCAAGCTCTTCAGCTCGAGGCTCTTCCTCGGGATCCACCGGAATAGCCAAGGCAGTGGCCATATCCCGGACGAACTCCGAGAACCTGGTGTCCTCCGGGGGGGGACCTACTCCGGGGCTCAGACTGCGGTGAGTCCGAAGGGACGCACCGAGTCTTAAAGGTGTCAGGAGACTCCTCGTCCTCCGTCTCCCAAGCTGACTCATCCAAGGAAGAGTCAGGGTCCGACCCCGCGGGGCCCTGGAGCACCCGCCCCGACGCCGTAAGCACCGGCGTCGACGCCCTCGGTCCCAAACGAGAGGTCGAGGGGGACCGCGACCGAGGTCGACTCCGAGCCACGATGGACTCGAGTATCGGCTCGGTCTCCAGGGTCGACTTCGATGTCGATGTCCCGGTGGTCGGGGCAGATGCACCAAACAGGCTGGCCATCGGTGCCCGCTGCTGCTCTATGAAGGCAGACATTCTGCTCTCCAAGGCTGTCATCCTGAGACTCAGCTCGGGAAACGCAGCAGCCACCGACTCGGGCCCCGGTGGCGCCGGGCCCGACGTCGGCTCCCTGGGAGGAGTCCATGAGGACTACGGGGCTTACGTGTCCAGCAGACTCCGGCTCCACACGAGGAACTTTAGCAGGCTTCTCCGGTTCCACAGGCCCGGGGCGACGGTCGGGGGTCTTAGACCTGGCCCTCGAGGAGCCAGGGACCTCTTCCGACGACGCCCTTGCGAGCCGTTTCTTCCTCTTGCGTTCCCGGTCGGGGGACCCCCTGTCTGAGGAGCTTCGACGGTGCTCGGGATCCTGAATCCCGAGATGTCGAGGCCTCAGACGAGGTCCGGGCCCGGCCGGAGGCTGAGTCCGAGAAAAGCCTTTCCTTTTGCTGCTGACGACTTAGTAGTGCCTTGGAAGACATTTTCCCACAGGCCCCGCATGACTTAGGATCGTGGTCGTGGCCCAGGCACCGAAGGTAGCAGTCGTGTGTGTTAGTGAGAGACATTAGTTTCTTATACCGATCACACTTCTTAAAACCACTGGAAGCCATCGGGGAAAAGAGAGTCCCCGCGAGGTCAAAAGACCGGCCTTCCAGGGAGAAAGAGAAAAAAGGGCGCGAACGCCAGCCACGAAGGGCAAAAACCGAAAAAGAGGAATCGGGCTCGATACCGCTGTACCGAACCCATCGGGAGGGGAACCGGCGTTGAACCGGTAGAAAAAGAGCAAAAAAAAATTGCTGAAAAATCTAATTTTAACCGGGAAAACTGGACACACGTCCGATGGGCTTCATGGGAAAAAAAAGAGACTGAGGTAAGATGGCACCTTTAGGCGGGAAGGGAACCGCGCATGTGTGCCTGCGTTCCCAAAGGCTTTCATAGAAAGCTGGGGAAATGCTCCGCTGGGGCTTCATCGGTGCCGATGACACCCATATGTGAGGACTGACTTCCTGCTTGGTCCTGGAGAACTGCAGGCACCGGCGATGAAATGTTGATGAGCTGACACTGACCTCACTCTTGTTTGACCACTCTCGAAGTAGCTGAGGAGAGGTCAACTTGCGATTAGTCAGTGAAATGCGTCGTAGTGTGCGGTCCTGGCGTGATGTTGATGCACGTGAACGACCTGAACGAGGCTTGTCTAGCACTGAACCCATTTCTTTCTTCTTCTGTACAATCTTAACAGCAGCGCTCTGACTGCAGCCAACTTTCCTGGTTATCTGACGGCTTGAAAATCCTTCCTCGCTCATAAAGGACACACGAACACGCTCCTCCAATGTCAGGGTCTGAGTCATCTTCATGGTCGATCCAGAAAGCGTATGAAATTCAAAAATGCCACGTGTTTTTATAGCTGCACTGTTGGCTAGATATCTGCATTGTGATTGGTTAGTGAAACCAGCCTCCTGATTGGTCAGAAATAACGTGTGCATATTGGATAATCTCGATCCAGTTTTGACGCAGGATCCGCAAAAATCGCAGTAGCTATCTCCCAGTGTCTCTAAAGTATTTAAATTGGAAGCAAGGAATGCAAAAAAGTCAACTCTAATAGCCAAATGTATCCCTTTTAACATGGGAGAAAGATGAATATGCTGGGCTAACACAAAATTTAAAAGAAAACGTTAGAAAGTATGAAAAACGCAAAACTCACAAGTGATTCCAAACTTTTGCACACCACTGTACATCCCAGGGTACCAAATGAACTGAAAGATGGAACTGCAGAACTATTAGTAATTTCTAAACTATCATTACAATCATTGACGGTACCTGAAGACGTGAGGGTGGCCAACATAACGTCAATTTTTAAAAAGGGTTCCAAAGGTGACCTGGAAAGCTATAGATCAATGAGCCTAATGTCAGTGCCAGACAAAAAGCGTAGGTACTTACCTGTAACAGGTGTTCTCTGGGGACAGCAGGAATCATTCCTCACATATGGGTGACATCAGCGCTGATGGAGCCTGCATGGAAGCATCTCCCCAAGCTTTCAAAGAAAGAGATGCATGCGTGGTCCCCTTCCCACCCAAGGGTGCCATCTTGCCTCAGTTCAATGACATAGCTAAGATGGAAAAAATTAAAATACGGTAAAGAAGCAACTTCAAGGAGAGGAGGGAGGGTTGTGAGGACCGATTCCTGATGTCTCTGGAGAACACCTATTACAGATGAGTAAGTACGCTTTCTCCGAGAACAAGCAGGAAGTCAGTCCTTACATATGGCACTCCCTAGTTACAGGCTACCGAGAACCTGTAAAAAAGCCACGGTGACCTGCAAAGGATGAGCAGTGAGCAGCAGCAGTTGAGTCCATACTGAAAGACTCTCGCAAGACCCAAGTGTCTGGCGGGGAACCAGTAATCCAGTAGCCTGAGCACAGAAGGGTCGAAGGGCAGGAGTTGCCTACACCCCAAAGAGATTACAGAGGTGCTGTTGCATCGAGACTCCCTCTCCAGGTAGTAGTGAGCTGCGAAAGTCTGAACCAAAGACCAGATGATGGCCCAGCAGATTTACGTCACGGGGATGGAACGCAGATTTTCCACGGAAGTAGCCATGGCCCTGACATGGTGCACCATGATCTTCTGTTCCAGTGAGATCCCCATCTGCTCATAGGCAAGGGAAATGCAGTCCACCACCCAAGAGGACAGAATTCGCTTAGTCACTGGGAGCCCCAGATGACTGGGGTCATAGAATACGAAAATCTGATGTGCTTTGCGGTGGTCCCGAGTCCATTGCAGATATAGGGACACGGTCCTTTTACAATCCAAAGTATGGAGAATGGTCTCTGCCCTGCTGGCGTGAGGCCTCAGAAAGGTGAGAAGCACCATCTCCTGATTGAGGTGGAATGGGGACACCAGCTTTGTCAGAAACTAGTGGTGTATGCGGAGCACCACCCTGTTCTTGTAGAATCTTGTGTAGGGGGGGGCTCTGCCATCAGAACCTGGAGCTCGCTGACTCTGCGAGCTGATGCAAGTGCCACAAGGAAGGCGACCCTCCAGGAGAGGTACCTCAAGTGGCAGGTAGCAGGTAGCCAGGGGCTCAAACACTGCTGGAGGGTGGATGGGGGTTTGGATAGCATGAGGACCCACAAGAACCAAGAGACAAGGGGCTGAGCTGAGAGGGGGTTGCCCTCAACTGAATGGTGGTGAGCTGCGATAGCGCTCATGTGCATTCTGACAGAGTTGGACTTTAGTCCCACCTGTGATAGATGGAGCAGGTACTGGAGTACCACTTGTACCGACAGGAGAATGGGTTCGCTCATCTTTTGACACACCACACAGAGAATCAGTGCCACTTGAATGCATATGCCCTTCTCGTAGAAGCTTCACAAGAGGCCAGAAGAACCTCTTCCATGTCCCATGGGAGGTTGAAGGGGGCTAATGCTACCCTTTCAGCAGCCAAGCCATGAGTGACAAGGACCCCAGGTTGGGGTGTAGGAGAGAGCCTTGCTCCTGTGAAAGTGGTCCTGAGGCTTGGCCTAGGGCAGGGGTGGGCAATTCTGGTCCTGGAGGGCCGCAGACCAGTCAGGTTTTCATGATGTCCCTAATGAATATTCATGGACCTATAGCCATACAATGGAAGGCAGTGGATGCAAATAGATCTCATGGATATTCATTAGGGACATCATGAAAACCTGACTGGTCTGTGGCCCTCCAGGACCGGAACTGCCCACCCCTGGCCTAGGGGAATCAGTGCCGCCGCCGACAGGGAGAGGAGCAGCAGGAACCAGGGTTGTCTGGGCCATCGGGGAGCTCTCAGTATTAGTGATGCTCTGTCACGCTGGACCTTGAAGAGGGTTTTGGAAACAAGTGGTGTTGGTGGGAAGGCATGAAGGCGGCCTTCAATCCATGGAATGAGGAATGTGTCCACTGTCACCCAGGACAGGTGTGGCTGGTGGGAGCAGAAGCAGGGCAACTACGTGTTATACAGGCTGGCAAACAGATCCACCAGGTGGACACCCCAGAGTCAAAACAGTCGGAAGGCCACTTTGGGATCCAGGTGCCACTCATGAGGCTGGAGGACTCTGCTTAGCTTGTCTGGCAGAGCATTGTCTTGGCCTGGGAGGTAGACCGCTCTTAAGAGCATGCCTATGCGTGTCGCATAGGAGCAGAAAGTTATCACCTCCTGGCAGAGGGAGTATGACCCCGTGCCCCCTTGTTTGTTCACGAAGAACATTGCAAGTTGGTTGCTGTTCTGGGCCAACACAGACTGATGCTGCAGCCAGTGGCGGAAGGCTTGGAGAGCTGGAAATAACACCTGGAGCTCCAGCAGATTGATTTGCATCTGTAATTCCATCTGGGACCAGCTGCCTTGCATCTTGAGGCCCTCGCAATGTGCTCCCCAACCCAGTAAGGAGGTGTCCATAGTGAGGACCCTATGGGGGGTGGGTGCCTAAAAGGGCATCCCGGCCTGAAAGTGATGAGAGATCTGCCTCCATCCAAGGGAGTCTGCTAGCTGGCGGATCACTCTCACTCTGTCCCGGAGTCTGCCAGTGGCTTGTGTCCTCAGAGTGGAGGCACTACTGGGCCACTCTCATGTGCAGTCGGGCATATGGGGACACGTTAACCGTGAAAGCTATGTGGCCCAGCAGGCGGAGGAGAAGCCGGGCGGGTAGTGACCAGCATCGCTGTACCTCTTCGACTAGCCCCCTATAGGTGATCTGACCTTTCCTGAGGGAGGAAAGCCTTAGCCTAGAGGGCATCTAGCTGAGCCCCTATAAATTCCAGGCATTGAGCCAGAGAGAGGTGGGACTTGGGGTAGTTGATGATGTTATAGGGACAGTACTTTTGTTTTAACTGTTATACAATCTGTGTTAGTTGAATTACTGAAGTATTCTGCTTAGTTTTTAAACCCTTTGTTGTACAAGTTAAGATGTTCTATGTAAAAAGTTATTATTGTTCTATGTAAAACAAGCTCTGCATTGTTGACTGTTGTTGATTGTACACCGCAACTGATCGCTGGAAGATGCGGTATATAAATAAGTGTTAAATAAATAAAATAAATAAATAAACCCCAGATGCTGCAGGGTGTTGATGGTGCACCCTGTGGCGAATTGCGCCTTTGCAGCTGTGCCTCCCCTTAAGAGCCAGTCATCTAGATAAGGAAAGACAAAGGCCCCTTGAAGTCGGAGGTGGGCTGAGACCACCGCAAGGCACTTGGTTAAGCCTCTTGGTGATGACAGCAGTCCGAAGGACAGCACCCTGTATTGGTAGTGCTGTCTTTCCACCATGAACCAGAGGTATTTTCTGTGGCTGGGATGGATCAGGATGTGTGTGTTTAGGCATCATTTAGGTCTAAAGAGCATAGCCAATCTCCTTGCTGGAGAAATGACATCAATGTTCCAAGGGAAAGCATTTTGAACTTTTCCCTTATCAGGAACTTGTTCAGATCCCGCAGATCCAGGATGGGCCTGAAGCCCCCTGTTCTCTTAGGGACGAGGAAGTACCTAGAGTAGAAGCCAGTGCCCACCACCGCCTTGTCCTTGAGGAGACCTGCAAGCTCAGTGAGGAGCAGGATCTGGTGGAGGAGAGGTCTTACATGCTCTCCTGGAAAGTAGGAGGGTGGCATCTGCTGTAGGAGAAGAAGGTAGCCCTCCTTGACCACTTGTAGGACCCAAGTATCAGTGGTGATGATGGACCACCTATGAGCAAACAAGGCCAGCCACCCCCCTGTGGACTGTAAGGGACCTCCTGGGGAGAGAAGGTCATGCCCAGGGAGTCAAAAGCTCCCCCCAGGCTGAGCCAGAGCCAGGGCCAGTGCCTGGGACTTGGGGGACTATTACTGATGGGGGCAGTGCCCATCCCTTGTGCTGTTGGCTGTGCTGTGGAGCCCAGAAGGCTTGGAACTGAGTGGCTCTGCCAAAGCCACCCTTTTTCCTCAGGAAGAAGGGCTTCTTTCCCGGTGTCTTCTTGCGGGGCTGCACAGAGGTCTTTTTTGAGAGTCTGGTCCTCGTGAGGAACTCAGTTTTGATCTCTGCTGCTTTGTCCGCCATGGATTTCCCAAAAATGTTCTCTCTGATACAGGGGACATCAATAAATTTGTCCTGAACCCGTCAGACTATTCCAGTCTTGCCTGGCATTGGTCCCCGATGCCGGTTGCGGCCACCTTGGCTGAGGACTCGAAGCCATCGAATGCTGCTCGTGACAGGAACTTCAAGCACTCTGACTGCCGAGACCAGAGACTTGAACTTCTGGAGGGGCTCCCCATCAAGGCCTGAGAAGAACCCACCGAGCTCCTTTGACAGCTCTTTGAGGTACATGGCGATCTAGAGGTGGTAGGATTGGACCCGGCATGTCAACATCAAGCCCTGAAAAGCCATCCAGCCGAGGGTCCTTGCAGGGGGGCACCAAGGAATGGGTCTTTTGGCTCTTGAGTCTGCGCATGGCAGATTCAACCACCATTGAGTTGTGGGGAATTTGGGATTTCTGGAACCCAGGGCCTCAGCAGATTGGTACATGGAGTCAAATTGCCTGCTGGCAATGGTCACCGGACACCGGAATTTCCCACATGCTGAGGAAGTGGCACTATAGGATCAGCAGAACAGGCAACGTGAGGGGCTCCTTCGGAGGGGCCTCATATTGGAGGATCTCCAGTTCCTCCATGCATGCGTCCTCCTCCCCCTCAGTCTGGACTGAGGGGGAGGACTGACTTCCTGCTTGTTCCTGGACAATAGTAGAAACCATTATATAGAACAAAATTACTGAACACAGACAGTCATGGTTTAATGGAACAAAGCCAGCATGGATTTAACCAAAGGAATTATTGCCTTACCAATCTGCTACATTTTTTTGAAGGGGTGAACAAACAGGTAGACCAAGGAGAGCCAGTACCTGGATTTTCGGAAAGTGTTTGTCAAAGTCTTTCATGAAAAATTCTTGAGGAAATTAAAGAGTCATGGGATAGGAGACAATGTCTTATTGTGGGATGGGAACTTATTAACACATAGCAAACAGAGAGTAGGGCTAAATGGCCAGTTTCTCAATGGAAAGAGGTAAAATAATGGAGTGCCCCAGGGATTTGTATTCGGCCCACTGTTTTTTAAAATATGAACTAGAAATGGGAACAACTGAGGTGATCAAATTTGCAGATCAAAGTTGTTAAATCATAAGAGGATTGTGAGAAATTCCAAGAGGATCAAACTGGGAGACTAGCAAATTGCAGATGAAATTTAATGTGGTCAAGCATAGAGCGTTGTTACTCACCTGTAACAAATGATCTCCAGGAACGCCAGGAATCAGTCTTCTCATATGGGTGATGTCAGTAGCGATGGAGCTCACGCGGGAATGCTCCCCCGCATCCAACTGGAAAGCTTTTTGGAGCAATCCACTGTGCTTGCGCATCTGCCTTCCCAAGTCTTCTCTCCTCGGTTGAATTTATTGCTGAGAGATAGAGGAAAAAAGATAATACCCTACAACTCCTAGGGGGGGAGGGCGGGTTGTGAAGACTGATTCCTGCTGTTCCTGGAGATCACCTGTCACAGGTGAGTAACAATGCTATCTCCAGGAACAAGCAGGAATGCAGTCTTCACATATGGGACTCACTAGCTCCCTGGTACCAGACTGGTAGCGGGCAGCTTTGGTATCCATGAGGCTAAAGATAGAGCTAAGAAGGTGTGGATACAATGTTGCCTCACTGGACTTGACTGTTGTCGGCTAGACCACCTCTAATGGAAGTCTAGTGCCAAAAAGAAGTCCAGAACAGAAGGTAGGAGTTGCATTTAAGCCGCAAAAAGGTGCTGGCCAATGACAGCATCCCGACAGGAGTCCCTGTCTAGGCAGTAGTGTCCAGCGAAAGTATGAATGGAGGACCAGATAGCTGCCCGACAGATCTTGTCAATGGAGACAAACAGATTTTTCCAACTGAGGTTACCATGGCTCGCCAGTTGTGAGCAGTGACATGACCCTTGAGGGAGAGTCCTGCCTGTGCATAGGCAAAAGAAATGCAGTGAGCTATCCATTTGGATAAGGTACACTTTGTGATTGGAAGTCCAGGGTGATTTGTATCAAAGGAAATGAATAGTTGTGAGGATTTCCTGTGAGCCTTGGTTCGATCCAAGTAGTAAGCCAGCGCTTGTTTAGTCTAGAGTGTGTAGCGCTGCTTCGGCCCGAGAGGCATGTGTTCTTGGGAAGAAGACCGGCAAGAATACAGACTGGTTCAGAAAGAAGGCTAAAATCACTTTCGGAAGGAAGTGCGAATGGGTAAGGAGGTTCCACCCTGTCATGGTGGAACCGAGTGTATGGGGCATCCACCACTAAAGCTTGCAGTTTGCTGATGCAGTGAGCTGAGGTCAGCACGATGAGGAAGAGTACCTTTCATGTGAGAAACTTGAATGAAGCTGTGGCTAAAGGCTCAAAGGGAGGCTTTAGAAATTGTGCTTAAACCACAATGAGGTCTCAGGCCACCAGTGGTGTGACAAAATAGGTTGCATGTCCAGAGGCTGTAATGGCATTGAGATGAACTCTGACTAAGTTTGTCTTGAGACCTGCCGAGGACAAACGGAGGAGATACTGTAGAAGAAATTCCACCAGGCAGGAAAAGGGATCAATTTGCTTTGGGGAACACCAGTGTGAACCTTCACCATCTGGGGGTATATGAACGTCAGGTAGATGATTTGCATGATGCAAGCAGGATATCCTTGACCTGTTATGGGAGGCCAAGGTCAGCAAGGATTATGCTTTCAGAGCCAGGCCGTGAGGTGGAGGCCCTGTGAATTGGGATGGAGAAGCATCCCATGATTCTGAGAGAGAAGGTTGGGCGTGTGTCCAAGACTGAAAGCTTGAGTTTGCACTAGTTGAAACAGCAGAGGAAACCACGGCTGATGGGGCCAAAAAGGGGCTTTGAGAATCATGGAGTCCTTGTCGGCCTGTAGTTTGAACAGGGTCTTTGGTATAAAGGAAATGGGCAGGAATGCATAGAGCAGACCGTGTCCCCAGTGGAGAAGGAAAGCATCTGTCGCCTGTCCGTGCAGGGAGAGAAGCAGTGAGCAGAACAGTGGAAGTTGTGCATTCTCCTGGGTGATGAACAGGTCTATGAGTGGGGTCTCCCCCACTTGGACGATCCAAGATGCCATTTCGCGATTGAGGATCCACTCGTGTGGTCATAGGATATGGCAGAGTCTGTCTGCAAGGAGATAAAGTTCACCCAGGAGATGCACACTGCATTCACCTCAGAGCCGTGTGCAATTGCGAAAAAACAGAGGCGAAGCGTTTCCTGGCAGAGCAAATAGAACCCTGTTCCCACCTGCTTGTTCACAAAAAACACAGCCACTTGGTTGTCTGTTCTGACTAAGACCTGCTGGCCCCGAAAAGTTGGAGCTGAAAAACCCGAAGGGCATTTTGAAGTGCATGGAGTTCCAGGAGGTTTATCTGTAACAGAGTTTCCTGGTGTGTCCACTGTCCCTGTATGGTTAGATTGTTCAGATATGCTTTCCAACTGAGCTTGGAGGCATCCGTTGTCAGGGTGCACTGAGATGGAGGCATCTGAAAAGGTGACACCCCCCCCCCCCCCGAGTAGGTTTTGAGGGGAGTACCACCAATGAAGGGGAGTTGAGAAGTTGAGGTATAATAACTATTTTGTCTGAGACATGCTCTTTTTAACATCTTTATTAATGATATAGCAGAAGGGCTGTCGGGTAAGGTTTGCCTCTTTGCGGATGATACCAAAATATGCAATACAGTAGACACCTAGGAAGGTGTAGGTAACAGGAGGAGGGATCCAGCTAAGCTTGAAGAATGGTCTAGAATTTGGCAGCTGAGATTTAATGTTTAAAAAAATGCAAGGTTTTGGGCTGCAGCAATCCAAGGGAGCGATATAGTATAGAGTGTGAAGTACTTTTGTCCACAAAAGAAGAGCGGGACCTAGGCGTGATTGTCTCTGATTATCTTCAAATAGCTAAACAGGTAGGAAAGGCGACAGCAAAGTTATGCACCTAGGAAAGAACACCACAAACTATGGTTACACGATGCAAGGTTCCACATTGGGAACCACAACCCAGGAAAAAGATTTAGGCGCCATCGTGGATAACATGTTAAAACCCTCCGCCCGGTGTGCAGCGGCGGCCAAGAGAGCAAATAGAATGCTAGGTATCATAAGGAAAGGAATGGAAAATAAAACAAAGGATATTATAATGCCTCTGTATCGTTCCATGGTGCGACCGCACCTTGAATATTGTGTGCAATTCTGGTCGCCGTATCTTAAAAAAGATATAACGTTATTAGAAAAGGTACAGAGAAGAGCCACTAAAATGGTAAAGGGAATGGAAGGCTACTCTTATGAAGAGGCTAAAAAGGTTAGGGCTCTTCAACCTGGAAAGGAGACGGCTGAGGGAAGATATGATAGAAGACTATAAATTAATGAATGGAGTGGACGGGTAAATGTAGATTCATTGCTTACGTCATCAGAATATAAAAAGACTAGGGGACATGCAATGAAGCTACAGGGTAACCTATTTAAAACTAATGAGAAAATATTTTTTCACTCAACGTGTAATCAAACTCTGGAATTTGTTACCAGAGGATGTAGTAAGAGCTGTTAGTGCAGCTGGGTTTAAAAAAGGTTTGGACAAGTTCCTGGAGGAAAGGTCCACAAACCATTATTAAAAGGGACCCGGGATATCACTCCTTGACCCAATATAAGCAGTGAGGAACCTGTATCTTTTGGGGAGACTGCTAGGTACTGCTGGAAACAGGATACTGGGCTTGATGGACCTTGGTCTGACCCGGTATGGCATATCTTATGTTCTTATAAGAATGCTTGGGTGCATAGGGAGAGGAATGGCCAGCAGAAGAAAGGAGGTGATAGTGCCTCTGTATAACTCTCTGGTGTGACCTCATTTGGAGTATTGTGTGCAATTCTGGAGACTGCACCTTCAAAAGGATATAAACAGGCTGAGGTCAGTACAGAAGGTGGCTACTAAAATGGTTAGTGGTCTTCATTACAAAGCATATGAGGACAGACTTAAGGATCTTAATATGTATACCTTAGAGGAAAAGCAGGATAGACATGATATGATTGAGATGTTTAAATACCTCCATGGCATAAATGCACAGGAGGAGAGCCTCTTTTGATTGAAAGCAAGCTCTGCTACGAGGGGACATGGGATGAGAGTGAAAGGGGATATATTCAGGAGTGATATGTGGAAATATTTCTTTACGGAAAGAGTTGTGGATCCGTGGAATAGTCTCCCAGTGGAGGTGGTAGAGATGAGGACAGTATCTGAATTCAAAGCAGCATGGGACAAACACAGAGGATCTCTAAAGGAAAAAAGGGGACTGTTGTAGTATTTGATATGGAAGGACAGACTAGATAGGCCATGTTGTCTTTATCTGTCATCATGTTTCTATGTTCGGTTGCCTGTGTCCATTGAGATGAAAGAGTCCAATGGGCTTGTGGCATATGCAGGCAGGCACAGGGGACTACATGGACTGTGAAGGTCATGTACCCCAAAAGGCATAGCATTTCTCGAGCTGTTACTCAAGTGTGACTTCTTATCTTGTGGGTTAGCTCAATGAGCTGTGTAGAGCGATCCAGGTGGAAGAAAGGTCTGGCCTGTTGAGTGTCCAGAAATGCTCCGATGAACTTGAGCCGCTTGGTTGGCACCAGGTTCGACTTGGGAAAGTTTAAGATGAATCCCAAATGTTGGAGCAGTGCGATGGTGCGATGAAGGGAGAGTTTTACCTCTTGTAGGAATTCTCCTTTGATTAGTCAATCATCTAAATAGTGGAAGACAAAGACCCACAAAGTGTGAAGGTAGGCAGCAACCACTGCCATGCACTTTGTGAATTATCAAGGTGCAGAGGCTAAGCCAAAGGTGAGAACCCAATATTGGTAATGGTTCTGCTGGAACTGAAAACACAGATACTGTCTGTGCTGAGTGTGGACCAGTAAATGCGTGTATGCCTCCTTAAGGTCTAGAGAACATAGCCAGTTGTTCCTCTGAAGGTATGGCAGTGGAGTGCCGAGAGAAATCATTTAGAATTTTTCTCAAATGAGGAATTTGTTTAGGTGCCCTAGATCTAAGATGGGCCTGAACCCTCCTGTTTTCTTGGTGATAAGAAAATAAGGAGAGTAGAAGTCTATGCCCTACTGGGGCAGAGGAACTCTTTCGATGGACCCCTGAGCTCAGGGTGGACACCTCTTCTGATAGGAGATTTATAGTAGGTGGTATGGCCTAGTGGTTGAGGCGGGTTGCCTCGGATAGGAGGATTCAAATCCAACTGAGGCCTTGTGGCCTTGGGCAAGCTATTTAACCCTCCGCTGCCTCAGGTACACAATGTAGATTGTGAGCACTTTGGGGACAAGGGAAATATATACCCTACCTGAATGTACACCACTTTGACCCAGTAAAAAGTGGTATATAAGCATTGCTAAATAAAATCTGTAGGGGGTTTCTGGGATAATCTCTTATGAGTGTGGTGGGGGTTTAGGAGCCTTAGGCTTCTTGGGTTGGGGCAAGGGCCTTGATGGCACTGCTGTTGCTGTTAAGGCTCGTAAGCCACTGCAGGAGGATATCATCTCTTCTTCTTTGGATTAGTCCTCCTTTTAGAGGGGTCTGCCATCTTTCTTGAAAGGCGCTTGAAAGTAAGATCATCTGTCTCAATCTCTCCAGCCTTTTCTGTCCAACCCTTTCCAAAGAGGTTTTCACAAGAAAAGAAAATATTTACCAATTTGAAAAGAAAGGAAAAAATATCGAGACCGGTGTCGGTGAAGGCACCGACATCGACGGAAAGAGAGAGCACAGAATTTAATAAAAACAATAATATTTTTCAGCAGTGACAGGAAAGAAACAACCTGCTGGCTCCGCAGAAAACGAAGAACTGAGGAGAGGACTTGGGAAGGCGGGATGACAGATGCACAGGCACAGTGGATTGCTCCCAAAAGCTTTCCATTTGGACGCTGGGGAGCACTCCCACGCAGGTTCTGTTGGTACAGACATCACCCATATGTGAAGATTGCATTCCTGTTTGTTCCTGGTAATAGTGATGCCCACGGGGAAGAACAATCCAAACTATAGCTACATGATACAAAGTTCCAAATTACGAGTCTCCAACCTTCTCTCTCAGAGAAATCCTCTGTTCAGTGCACAGTGGCAACCAAGAATGCAAACAGTATGCTAGGAATTATAAGGAAAGGAATGGTGAATAAAACAGAGAATATCATAGTGCACCTGTATCACTCCATGGTGCAATGGCACCTTGAGCATTATGTGCAATTTTGATCACTGCATCTCAAAAAGATATAGTGGAATTAGAAAAGGTACAGAGAAGAGCAACTACAATGATAAAGGGGATGTACCAATATTCCTATGAGAAAAGGCTACAGATGTTAGGGCTCTTCAGCATGGAGATGAGATGACTGAGGGAATATATGATAGAGGTCTATAAAATAATAAGTGGAGTAGAACACAAACACAAATTGATTGTTTACTCTCTCAGAAAGTACAAAAACCAAGGGGCATGCCATAAAGCTACTAAGAAGTACATATAAGACTAACTGGAGAAAATAAGTATGTGTTGAGTGGAAAACTAAGAATGTGGAGGATGTGGTAAAAGCTGTTAGTGCAACTGGGTTTAAAAAAAGGTTTGGTCAAGTTCCTGAAGGAAAGGTTTATCAACATTATTAAAGTGGATTTGGGAAAATCTACTACTTATCTTTGGGATCCTGTCAGGTGATCATGACCTAGATCAACCATTGTTGGAAAGAGGATACCGAATTGCTCGATGGACCTTGGTCTGACTCAGTATGGCAAATCTTATTTCTTGTGCTAGCGGCTGAATATTGCCAACTATCTGTAGTGGAGCTCTACCTTCACTCCACACCTCTAAAAATTTTAAGTGGCACTATATATATACAGTCACTGAAAACTTATGAATAGAGGGTTTATATGTTTAGTGCTCACCGCTAAACATATAAATTCTTTTGAATACTGACCCAGATGTTTCCCCAACAGTTGATATCGCTAGAGAGTTTTCTATAGCCAGCACCTGCTTTTTAAGAGTAAATTATCTTAATTTTCAAATGCTCAGTAGGCAGAAAATCGCAACCTGAGAGTTCAGAATGGTCAGAATATTTGGTCTACAATATAACTGCCTTCACCTGATTAAATGAAGGCCTAATGAGCTAATTGACTTTTTGAACCTTATTAACAACTTAAACAAAAAAAGGGAGGATGGTAATGTGTTTTGGTTTTAAAGCTATTTATTAAAATGATTTAAGACTATTTATCATGTTATTTTATTTTTATCTCTCACAGTTGATACTCAAATATAGTCTGAGTGATAGTCTAAACACAGTTGCCAAGTTTCCCAGTTCCAGGGGTGAGACTTTTTGCCAATTCTGGTTTTAAATTTGCATTACAATGCAGTATGGTATTTGCAGTCCCTGATTTTACCATGGAATCAGTGCTGCAGGTGCCATAATGCATCAGAATGAGCTTGTCAGAAATCCAGGACTGGCTTAAAATCTCACTCCTAGAATTGGGTAACTTGGCAACTCTGCCTATCTGTTTGATTTTTCATGCTTTTGCACATGCCATATTCACATTTTTATTTTCAAATCTGTTAAGATCAGCTAATAAACAGTACTTTAATAATAAAAATAACAGAATGCCATGGTGTTTTACTTTGTACCATCATGTAGAGTTTGTGTCAATTTCTGCATGCTTAGGGACTCACTGAAACATACAGTTTGACCTGGGATACTTAAAACTTTTCTACACAGCTGATAATGAAAAATTTAAGTCAGAGCATAATAAAATTACTGTATATTGCCAGCACTGGAGATGTAAACATAGTGAAAAAATCACTAAGATAACTGTACGAAGGCCAGAAACATCATAATTTAAGAGAACACATTTAAGCAATATACAATGGCAAAAGTAGTGATACAAATATTTCTTTTTTTGTAACAAACCTGTGATTTTTGCAGCCTTTTCCTCTTGATTTATTTTATCATCTTCTTCATTGTCTTCTTCAAAATCATCTAAATTTCCAATGTCTGCTTGTTTCATACTCATCAAGCTAGCCAAACTTTGCATATCTTCATCACTAACAAGAAGAAATCAACCATGCAACTGAATCATTCAAATACAAGTGAACAAAAACCTCAACTTTTTCCCTAGAAGCTTGTTTTATTCCCATTCTTCCTATATAATTCCCAATGAAATGGCTAGGATCAATAAACCCAAACTCAGCAATAAACATAAGAACATAAGATATGCCTTACTAGGGCAGACCAAAGTGTAGTACAGCCAGTGCAGAATCCGGTCTGTGAGATGTCAGTTCGGCTTACAGGTACACAAGCAGGATCACAAACAGTAAATCCATTCTTTGTTACTTCTAGGGCTCTCAAGTTTACAATTGATTTATAGACTTTTCCTCTATGAACCAGTGTAAAACTTCTTTAAACTCAACTATGCTACCTCTAAAATGAAAACAGTCATATAAAAAAAAGAAATCGATGCATGTTTGCACAAACAAAACAGAAAAAAAATGATATCCCACCCTGTATTACTGATGGGCCTAATTTTCAAACAAGTCTGATGAAGAGAATTGCAATCTTGAACAAAGACTACTGTAACAAGTTATGATGGCCCTTACAAATGTTATCATGACTGTAGCAGGAATGATGAATACTGCCACAGAAAACTGCAGAAAATTTTAAGTATTTATTTATTTATTTGTGCTTTTTATATACCACTTTCTCAACACATTCAAGGCAGTTTACATATAACATTTAAACAATCTCGGCAATAGTGATCATAGCATGATCGCGTTTAATAAATGAAGGAAGGACGGTAAGGAAATCCACAGTACTAGCTTTCAACTTTCAAAAGGGAGACTATGATGAAATGGTGAGTCGGTTGATATAGTGTATCTGGATTTACAGAAAGCCTTTGATAAGGCCCCTCATGAGAGACTTTTGGTGAAATTAAAAAGTCATGGGAAAGGAGGCAGTATACTATTGTGGATCAGGAACTGGTTAAAAGATAAAAAGCAGACGGTAGGGCTAAATGGCCAATTTTTCCAATGGAGAAAGGTGAATAGTGGAGTACCCCAGGGATCTGTGCTGGGTCCGCTGCTTTTTAACATATTCATAAATGATCTGGAAATGGGAACAACAAGTGAGGTAATCAAATTTGCAGATGACACAAAATTACTCAAAGTTCTTAAAACCCATGAGGATAATGAAAAATTGCAGGGGGACCTTGATAAATTGGAAGACTGGATGTTAAAATGGCAGATAAATTTAATGTGGATGTGCAAAGTTATGCAACTAGGAAAGAACAACCCAAACTATGGTTACACGATGCAAGGTTCCACATTAGGAACCACCACCCAGGAAAAAGATTTAGGCGTCATCACGGATAACATGTTGAAATCCTCCGCCCAGTGTGCAGCAACGGCCAAGAGAGCAAATAGAATGCTAGGTATCATAAGGAAAGGAATGGAAAATAAAACATGGATATTATAATGCCTCTATATCGTTCTATGGTGCGACTGCATCTTGAATACTGTGTGCAATTCTGGTCATCCTAGCTTAAAAAGGATATAACGTTATTAGAAAAGGTACAGAGAAGAGCCACCAAAATGATAAAGGGGATAGAAGGATACCCCTATGAAGAGAAGCTAAAAAGCTTAGGACTCTTCAACCTGGAAGAGATGGCTGAGGGGAGATATGATAGAGGTCTATAAATTAACGAATGGAGTGGAACGGGTAAAGGTAGATCGATTGTTTATGCCATTGAAATATAGAAAGACTAGGGGACATGCAATGAAGCTACAGGGTAACCTATTTAAGATTAATAAGAGAAATATTTTTTCACTCAACGTGTAATCAAACTCTGGAATTCGTTACTGGAGGATGTAATAAAAGCTGTTTGTGTAGCTCGGTTTAAAAAATGTTTGGATAAGTTCCTGGAGGAAAAGCCCATAAACCATTTTTAAAGGAGACCCGGGATATCCATTGCTTGACCCAATACAAGCACTGTGGAACCTGTTTCCTTTAGGGAAACTGCTAGATACTTGTGACCTAAATTTGCCACTGTTGGAAGCAGGATACTCGTCCAGATACGGGTGCACTAAAACCCTGTCCTTTCGTAATACTGCTGCTACTACTACCATCACCTTAGTAAACGTCCGAGGCGCCGTAGCCAGCCCAAATGGTAACGCCTGAAACTGAAAATGTTCCATGGGAACTGCAAATCTGAGAAATTTCTGGTGTTCCTGCTGAATCGGAATGTGCAGGTATGCTTCCGACAGATCCAGGGATTTAAGAAACTCACCTTTTCTTACTGCCACGATGACCGACCTTAGGGGTCTCCATATGAAAATGAGACATGTGGAGACAGCGATTCACTCTTTTGAGGTCCAAAATTGGCCAATAGGTTCCCTCTTTTTTTTTTTGAACTACAAAGTATATGGAGTATTGACTGCACCCGTTTTGACCGGCACTACAGCTTTGAGGGCTAGCAGTCTCTCTACTGTCTCCCTGACCGCCTTGCACTTGAGATGTGCTCTGCACAGAGACTGTATGAAAGAATCGGTCACCGGCCGTTGAAGCTCCAATGCATAACCTTCTCGAATGGCCTCCAATACCCACTGGTCTGATGTAGTTTGGACCCAGGCAGGGTAAAAGTTCCGTAGCCGACCTCCTACAGTCACCAGGTCTACCTGAGTCCCCCTGACTTCATTACAATTTTCTGAGGTTTGAGGAGGAGGCAGCAAATCCTCTTCCTGCTCCTCGAAAACCCCGAAACCCCTGGTTTCTATTGGGGAAACGCCCTCTTTGACCTTGGCTGAACCTCGAGGACGGGAAACGACGAAACTCCCTCTGTGGAGCCTTGGATGTTGGTGTCGATCGTCCCTGCTTGTGTTTGTCCTCCGGAAGCCTTCTGCCTTTGGACTCTCCTAGATCCTTTACCAGCTTATCCAAATCTTCTCCAAAAAGCAGCTTTCCCCTGAAAGGAAGCTTACTCAGCCTTGCTTTGAAAGAACCATCTGCTGCCCAATTGCGCAACCAAAGATACCGCCGTGCCGCTATTACCGAAGCCATACTGTTCAATAAACCCCAAATAAGGTCATAATGAATGTCGGCCAGATAAGCTGCCCCAGACTCCAGTCTGGACACCTCTCCTGTCACGTCCTCCACCTGCTCCCCTTGGATTCGTTGCGACCAGCGAAGACAGGCTCTCGCCATTCATGCTCCACAAATAGACGCTTGTATAGACAGTGCATTTACGTCAAAAATCTGTTTCAACAAGGTATCTAGTTTTCTATCCTGGGCATCCTTGAGAGCTGCGCTACCCTCTACTGGGACAGTAGTCTTCTTGGTAACCGCCGAGACGGCTGCATCTACTCTGGGAGACAAACAATTCTCGATCCTGGTCTACTAGTGGGTAAAGACGGGACATAACCCTGGACCCTTTAAGCCCTGCCTTGGGCATGTCCCATTCTTCTTGAATCATTTCCTTAACCACTCTGTGCACTGGAAATGCTCTCTGAGTCTTTCGAAAGGCCTGTAACAATGGATCTTCCAAGGTAGCATCCTCTGCCGGTCCAGACGCCGGCATATTAAGCGCTTTGAGTGTCTCTGAAATGAGCGCCGGCAATTCATCTCTCTGGAAAACTCGAGCCACCCTATCCTGGTCCTCCTGTTCTGTGAGTTCTCCTTCCTCCAATTCTTTGTCTAACTCCAGGTCAGGATCCCCCTTCCTCGAAGTGAAGACCTTCCGATGCTACCAATTGATCTGGTTGCTCATTCTCTATCCTGGCCTTCTTTGCCAGGATCCCTGATGTGCCCGCCGTCAGCGGCGTCCCTGGCCTCTTCTCCTCCAGTTCCACCTCCGCGGATCCTGTTGCGGGCCCTCTCTGTGTGCTTCTGAACGCTTGTTGGATAAGAGCAACGAAATCTGGGGGAAAAAATCGCTGCCAGCCCACCTGAAAGAGGCGGCAGAGGGGGAAGGAACTCCGGCATGGAGGAAGGCCCCGCCACAGGCTCTAGCAGTGTCAAAGTGGGGGAAACCAGATTCGGCAAGCCTCAAGCTGCCCCTTTGCCACCTTCCATGCCAGCCTCCAGGGCTTGCTCCATAGTGGCTGCTTCCTGCACACGCCCCCTACACACACCAGTGTCCGACACCGCTCCCCTTCTAGTACCGCAGACCAAGCACTGCGGTCTAGAATGCATCCCGATTGAACGGATATTCTGTAATTTAAAATCCAAAGGCCCCCCCTTAGCACAGGCCTTGCTACTCCCAGCAACTCCTGACTGAAATGGCACTTCACGTGTTTTTGTTCTTTTTTAAAATTGCAATAGAATCTTCTCCGAAGCCCTCCGAGACGGATTGTGTGTGAAAAATAAGAAAGCAAAGCTCTCCCGCCTAACCACACACTTCAGCAGGCCCTTCTATACTCGCGGAGTTTCCCGTGTTGCTGCCACGCGGTTGGGTCCGCTCTTGTTACTCCGGCCCCTCTCTTACCTTGCTGCTGTGTCCAGAATTGCACCCAGCTCTTCTCTCTCTCCATGCTCCTCTGCCGCGGCTCGGCTTTACCGCTGGGAGACAGAGAGCGAGAGACTGAGTCACTGCCTGCGAAACAGCCGGCTCCTCCGTCGATGGCACTCAGCGTTAACAGGTAACCCTCTGCATGCGCTGTAGTGCCTAAGCTACCGGTTCCTCACCCATTAATGTGGGATCGGGAACCGGAGCTTTGCCTCTTCCGCAGTCTGCTTCCCCGATGCTGAGCAGTTAAATCCAGCGGGGGCAGGGGGGAGGCCCTTCAGTCTTTTTTTTTTTTTAAAGCGACAACTGCTCCTAAATGAAAAACATTGATTAAATCCAAACTGTTTAAAAGACTCTTTCCTCTCTATCTCTCTATTCTTTAGTTGTTCCTCAAGTGAGCCCCGAAGCTCCGGGCTCACCACCCTTCAGCTGCTTGGAAACTGAGATAACTGGAGTGAGGAGGCGGTTCCTGTGCAGTTATACCAGTATCATCAAAAGGATGACGTTTCTCAGTCTCCAAGCTGCAGGAGGAGCAAAACCACAGAGGTTCGGGACTAGACCGGAGGGACGATAAGGAACAAATAAATATTCCTAACAAAATAATCCCTTGAATCTAACTAAACCTTTCCATAAAAACAAACACAATTTCCAAATATAATCTAACCAACACACTCCTATAATAACTCCAAAATCTAAACTTCTTAAAGGGAGAAAATGACCTCAGGATTTGCTCTTCAGTCCCACCATGTGGTAAAATTCATCACCATAGGGGATCTCCAAGATTTAACATCACAGGTCCAACAACTCCCTCTATCGAATAAACAAGGTTATCAACCAATATCAAAAAAGTACTTTTCAAATATTTTCAATATTTTTTTATAAATACATGTAAATAACTAACAATCAGTACCATTTACATGCTTTTTTTATATACAGGTATAGGGACCGTCATCTGTAATATGAGCATACCCCTGATGAAGCCTTTGTGAAGGAGAAATAAAGATCTTTGTTAGGTGCAAACAATTGAGTAAACTTGGGCAGGCAATGATGTTTGGATCTGCAGGAGTGAAGGAATGAACCTTTGCAGATAAGTGAATTATGTACTTCTTTGGATGGTGAAAAGTTCATTAACTAATAGAGCCATTTGGCTTTGTTTTGCAGAACTCGTTGGAGGCCAGTATACCTGTATATAAAAAAAGCATGTAAATGGTGCTGATTATGCATTTATAAAAAAATATTGTAATATTAGAAAAATACTTTTTTATATTGGTTGATAACCTTGTTTATTTGATAGAGGAAGTTCTTGCACCTGTGATGTTAAATTTTGGAGATCTCCTATGGTGATGAATTTCACCACTCATTTTCTCCCTTTAAGAAATTTAGATTTTGGAGTTATTATAGGAGTATGTTGGTCAGATTATATTTGGATTTTTTTTATGTTTTAAAGGAAAGGTTTAGGTAGATTCAAAGGATTATTTTGTTAGGAATATGCACAAAACGAACCCATTTGGAGAAACTGCCCCAACACAAACCATACAGTTTTAATCATCTGTCAAAAATTAGATGGCAGAGGATGATGATGCAGGCTCACTGACATTCCTTGTGAGCTTGGGCAAGTCATTTAAGCTTCCATTGCCTCAAGTATAACAGATTATAAGCCCTCCGGGGACAGGAAAAATACCTACTGTACCTGAATGTAACTTGCCTGGAATGTCAGAAAAAGATGAGAGTTAAATCCAATTCCCTTTTATCTTGTCATGTGATGGGGGGGGGGAGAAAGCTGGAGTGGGGTGTGTCACAGGGAGGAAGAAAGCTAGATATGCACCATAGGGGCAGGGCAGAGCAAGTTGCAAGTGTGTGCCTAATGGGGGAGAGAGCAGGAAAGAGAGCTGGTAGCATGTGCCTGGGAAGGAGACACACATTGTGGACAGAGAACTGTGGCTCTTGGAGGGGGAATTTGAGGTAGAGAGCAGAGAAAGCTATGGGGTGGAAACACAAGGTCTGCAAGCATCTACGATGCTACACTAATTCTATGGCTCAACCTATGCAGGAAAACCTGCCCAATATGGATTGCTCAAAGACCAAACACCCTATGAATGACAGTATATGGAAACATGATGACAGAAAAAGCACAGTTACTTACCTGTAACAGGTGATCTCTGGGAACAGCAGGAATTAGTCATCACATATGGGTACGTCGGTACCGACGGAGCCCGCGCGGGAAAGCTCCCCAGCTTTTCAGATTAAAAGCTTTTGGGGCCTCCCACTGCACATGCGCGCTGCCTTCCCGCCTTCCTGACCAGCTCTCGTCAGTTCGAGTTTAAAGCTGAGACAATAGAGAGAGAGGACAGGAAGATAGATAGATAGAGATACAACTCCTAGGGGAGGTGGGTGGGTTGTGATGACTAATTCCTGCTGTTCCCAGAGATCACCTGTTACAGGTAAGTAACTGTGCTATCTCCAGGAACAAGCAGGAATACGTCATCACATATGGGGACTCCCTAGCTAAGATGCCTGGGAGATCCCCCTCCAAGGGTAAACCATCTTCGCATGGATCTCAGGCATCCATCCAGGGAAGGTGGGCAGGAGTTGTTTAAGTATGGAACAGGTGTTTGAGGACAGCCTGACCAAACAAGGCATCCCGGCGGGAGTTCTTGTCCAAGCAGTAATGGGCTGTGAAGGTATGAACCGAGGCCCAAGTGGCTGCTCGACAGATCTGATCTATGGACACAGAGTGAAGATGAGCCATAGAAGTGGCCATGGCCCTCACATTGTGAGCTGTGACATGGCCCTCCATAGAAATGTTCTTACTCTGGTAAGCAAAAGAAATACACTGAGCGATCCAATTGGAAAGTGTACGCTTGGTGACTGGAAGTCCCAAATGAGAAGGATCAAAAGCCACGAAAAGTTGGGAAGACTTTCGATGTGGTTGAGTCCTGTTGAGGTAAAAGGCAAGAGCTCTTTTACAATCCAGAGTATGAAGGTTCCTCTCTGCACTGGATGCATGAGGAGCCGGGAAAAAGACAGGTAGATATACCTCTTGATTAAGATGAAAAGGCGAGACCACTTTGGGCATAAAGTGGGGATTCGTCCTAAGGACCACCTTATCATGATGAAACCTAGTATAAGGTGGATGAGCCACTAAAGCCTGCAGTTCACTGATGCGGCGAGCCGAAGTGACTGCAATAAGGAAAACAACCTTCCAGGAAAGAAATTTGAAGGAGGTAGAGTCCAAAGGCTCAAAAGGTGGCTTCATAAGCTGACCTAGAACTAGGTTCAAATCCCATGCTACCGGAGGAGGTCGGATGGGAGGTTTAGTTAGAGTCAGGCCTCTCATGAAACGTGAAACAAGAGGATGAGAGGAGACAGGTTGTCCATTTATAGGTTTTAAGGATGCTGCAATAGCACTCAAATGGACCCTTACTGAATTCGTCTTAAGGCCTGCATTTGAAAGATGCAGGAGATAGTCCAAGAGGGAATTCAAAGGAAGTGCTAGAGGGTCAAGACCCTGCTGAGCACACCAAATGGAAAATCGTTTCCATTTGAAAGCATAAGAACGCCTCGTGGAAGGTTTCCTAGAGGCATGAAGGATATCTGTCACAGGTTGAGAAAGATTAAAGTCTTGAAGACTTAGGCCTTCAGTAACCAAGCTCTGAGATGTAGGGATTTGGGGTTTGGGTGCCACAAAGTCCCCTCCTCCTGAGACAGGAGGTCTGGCGCAGCTCCCAGGTCCAGGGAGGATTCCTGGGAGAGATGCAGAAGTAGAGGGAACCACACCTGGCGTGGCCAGCGGGGAGCTATGAGGATCATAGTCCCGTGATCCCTCTGGAGCTTGAACAGAGTCTTGGATATTAGAGGAATGGGTGGAAAGGCATAGAGGAATTCCTGACCCCAATGCAGGAGGAAGGCATCGTGGGCCTGAGCTCCCTGACACTGAGTTCTGGAACAGAACCGGGGAAGTTTGGCATTCCACGGACTTGCAAAGAGGTCTATGTCCGGGGTCCCCCATTCCTGAAAGATTCTGCGTATCTGGTCCATATGTAGGGACCATTCGTGTGGAAGCAGAACTCGACTGAGTCTGTCTGCACGAGAGTTTTGAACTCCTGGAAGATACACTGCAAGAAGGTGAATTTGATGCTCTCTGGCGAAGGCCCATATTCTGAGAGCTTCGTTGCAAAGCGACAGAGAGCCTGTCCCTCCTTGTTTGTTTATATAGAACATGGCTACCTGATTGTCTGTCTGAACTAGGACAGTCAGGTTGACAAGGAGGGTATAGAAGACCTTGAGGGCAAGGTAAATTGCTCGCAGTTCCAGGAGGTTGATATGAAGGGTGGCCTCCTGTGGAGACCAAGTGCCCTGAGTGGAGAGGTTCTGAAGATGAGCTCCCCACCCTGTCTGGGAGGCATCTGTTGTGAGGGTTGCTTGGGGCAACAAAGGTTGGAAGGGGGCCCCCAACAACAGATTCTTGGTGGATGTCCACCATTGGAGGGACCAAAATAGACGGCTTGAGGTGAGTATTTGGTCGGAGAGCGCTCCAGATGCTTGAGTCCACTGGGTGGCCAAGGTCCATTGAGCTGCTCTCATATGCAGACGAGCGTAGGGCACCACATGTACCGTGGAGGCCATGTGGCCCAGAAGTCGCAGCATTTCCCGGGCTGTCAAATGACTGCTGGACTGAGCTTGGGAGGCCAAACTCAGCAGGCGTTGGGCCCTGACCTGAGGCAGGTAGGCCCTTGCAGTGATGGTGTCTAACTTGGCCCCTATGAACTCGAGAGACTGAGTAGGGATTAGCTGAGACTTGGGAAGGTTTACTACCAGTCCTAGATATTGCAGAAGACGCCTTGTGCGGTCCAGGGAAATTTGGGCCTGGGACTGAGAGGGAGCTCGGATGAGCCAGTCGTCCAGGTATGGGAATATGAAAATTCCCAGGCCTCTTAGAAAGGCAGCTACGACTGCCATGCATTTGGTGAACACTCTTGGAGCAGAGGCTAGACCGAAGGGGAGTACTCTGTACTGGAAATGTTTTCCCTGAAACAGAAATCGAAGGTATTTTCTGTGGGATGGGTGGATGAGTATGTGTGTATACGCATCCTTTAGATCTAGAGAACAAAGCCAATCCTGACTCTGAAGGTATGGAAGGAGAATGCCCAGAGAAAGCATTTTGAATTTCTCCTTGAAAAGAAATTTGTTCAATTCTCTCAGATCCAGAATTGGTCTGAAGCCCTCTGTCTTCTTTGGTATTAGAAAATAAGGGGAGTAGAATCCCGTCCCCTGTTGAAGAAGAGGGACCTCCTCTATTGCCCCCTGGGCAAGGAGGGAGGAGACTTCCTGACCCAAGAGGGCCAGGAGAGATGGGGGAGAATTGAACTGCCTCACCATAGTATAAGGAGGAAGGTCGGAAAAATGGAGTTTGTAACCCTCTCTGATGATAGAGAGGGTCCATTGCTCTGATGTAATTTGCTCCCATCTGGGAGCAAAGTGAGCTAACCTTCCGGGTATGGTGAGGGGCTCTGATTGTTCTAGAGCCAGAAAAGTTAAGTTCTCTAGGGGCAAGTCAAAACCCCTGAGGGGGTGGAGCCTGCTGAGGCGTAGCAGACGCCGCAGGCTTTGACCTTGCCTGTTTAGGTTGCTGACGTTTAGCAGCAAAACGAGGCTGAGAGGATTGTTGGCCAGTATTTGTAGAAAATCTGGACTTCTTGTAATAAGGCCTCTTAAAAGACTTCTTCTTGGCAGGAGTGGAGGTAGACTTAGAAAGTCTATCTAAGGTGGCATTTTCTGCATCCATTTGAGTGGCCTTAATTTGCCACTCCTCACCAAATAAGTTCTCACCTGTACAGGGCAGATTTCGTAAGCCATCTAGGACCCAAGGTTCTAGATCAGAAGCCTGGAGCCAAGCAAGACGTCGGGCTGCTATAGCAATGCCCGAAGCCCTACCAGCACCCTCAAAGGAATCAAAAGCTGCCCTGTTGGAGAACTTTGAAATATCCAAAAGGTGTTTCACTAAGGAAATGAACTGCTCCCTCTTATCCTCAGGGATAAAGGGGGCAAAATGCCGAACTTTTAGAGCGATTTCACTGAGAAACATGCCCATGTAAAGACTATAGGAATTAATCCTGGCTATAAGCATAGTAGCCTGGAAAATTTTCCTGCCAAAAGAGTCTAGAGTCTTACATTCTCGCCCTGGAGGAGTAGAAGAGTGCCTTTTGGTACTCTTTATCTTCTTCATTGCAGACTTCACCACAATAGAATGGTGAGGCAACTGGGTTTTTTGGAAACCAGGAGAAGGGGGGACACGGTACATGGTGTCCAACCTGCGAGAAGAAGGAGATAATGTTAGAGGAGCCTCCCATAAGTCCATCAAGTGTTCTTGAAGGATTTCATGGATAGGCAGGGTGACTGCCTCTTTAGGAGACTTAGAGTATCCTAAAATATCCAGTTTCTTTGATCTGGGTTCCTTTTCAGAGGATGAAGCAATAGAAAGACCTTTAGCCATTTCTATGAAGTCCTGAAAGGACAAATCCTCTGGTGGAGACATTCTCCTGTTAGGAGAAGAAGGCTCCTCAGGAAGATCAAGGGAGAACTCATCAGAATCATCAGAGGAGTTAAAATCCTCTGAAGAAGCAGAGTATCCTCTATGTGCTTCCAACGCACGATACGCATACCGTTCGGTATCGACATCGGGCGTACCGGGTATGGGATCGGTACCGGGCAAAAGCCCGGATCCGGCATGCGGAACCGATCTGCGTTTGGAAGACGATGGCCTCGGTTCCGGTATGGAAGCCATTACCGGAACCGGACCTGGTACCGCTGGCTGCGGTACCGAGGGCGTAGCAGCATTAATAAAAGCCAGAATGGCCTGCTGCATGACTTGGACAGTATTGCCCATAGACGCCACTGCTGCCTGGATGTCGGTACCGGTATGGGCCGGTACCCCAGAGCAGTACAACAGGTGATCTGTCGAGGCCGCACCATCGATGTCAACCTGTGACCCCATGATTGCTTTGGAGGCCGGAGCCTCCCGCCGGGGTTTTTTGGCCTGGGCAGAATCCTCGAACTCAGAATTGAGAGCCTCTCGATCTTTAGAAAGAGATTTGCTTTTAGAGGATTTGCCCACTGGAGTTTTGGTTACCTGAGATCCATCCGGAGAGGAAGACCTGGATGACTGTGATGCTTCTGAAGGAAACAGCACATGGAACTTGTTGGCCCGGTTCTGCAATCCACGTTTCGACATCTGGGAGCAGGTATGGAATGGTCAGGTCCTAAACATTTAAGACACCATTCATGGGTGTCTGTAAGAGGAATGACAGCACTGCACTTGGTACACTTTTTAAAACCAGGAACTGGCTTCTCCATGAGGAGAAATTGTGTAGGCCTGAAGGCCTAACAAAGTACCAAGCTGTGCTGAAGAAAAGAAAAATATATTTATTTTTTTTTTAAAAGAAAGAAAGAGAGACCGGCAGTACCGGTTTCAGAATGGGGAAGGCAGGTACGCGGTCTAAAGAAAACAATAAAATTAACAATTTCTTCAGCGGTGACAGGAACACGACCTGCTGGCTCCGCGGAAAAAAAGAAACTGACGAGAGCTGGTCAGGAAGGCGGGAAGGCAGCGCGCATGTGCAGTGGGAGGCCCCAAAAGCTTTTAATCTGAAAAGCTGGGGAGCTTTCCCGCGCGGGCTCCGTCGGTACCGACGTACCCATATGTGATGACGTATTCCTGCTTGTTCCTGGAGATAGACCATATAGCCTATGTAGTCTGTCCTTCCATATCAACTACTATAGTCCCTTTTTTTCCTTTAGAAATCTTCTATGTTTGTCCCATGCTTTCTTGAATTCAGATACTGTCCTCGTCTTCACTGTCTCCACTGGGAGACTTTTCCACACATCTACCACCCTTTCCGTAAAGAAATACTTCCGCAAATTACTCCTTTCACCTTCATCCTATGGCCTCTTGTTGCAAAGCTTTCTTTCAATTGAAAGAGGCTCTCATCCTGTGCATTTATGCCATGGAGGTATTTAAACATCTCTATCAAATCTCCTCTATCCCACCTTTCCTCTAAAGTATATATATTGACATCTTTAAGTCTGTCCTTATATGGTTTATAATGAAGACCATTGACCAATTGGGCAGCCACCCCCTGAACAGACTCCATCATGTTCATATCCTTTTGAAGGTGTGGTCTCTAGAATTACACACAATACTCCAAATGAGGTCTCATCAAAGACTTATACAGAGGCACTATCACCTCCTTTTTCCTGCTGGCCATTTCTCTCCATATGAACCCTAGCTTCCTTCTGGCTTTTGTCGTCACGCTTTCTACAGGTTTAGCCACTTTTATGATAATCAAAAACAATCATGCTCAGGTCCTGCTCTTCTTTCATGGACAGAAGTACTTCATCCCCTATACTGTGCCACTCCCTTGGATTTTTCCAGCCCAAATGCATGACCTTGCATTTTTTAAGCATTAAATCTCAACTGCCAAATTCTCGACCATTCTTTAAGTTTAGCTAGATCCCTCCTCATGTTATCTACACCTTCCTGGGTGTCTACTCTATTGCAGATTTTGGCTATCATCTGCAAAGAGGCAAACTTACCCGAAGGCCCTTATGCAATATCACTAACAAAAATGTTAAAAAGAACTGGACCAAGGACAGATCCCTGCGGCACACCACTGGTAACAGAGTGAGCTCCATTTACCTTTACCCTTTGTCGCCTCCCATTCAACCAATTTCTAACTCTGTCAATCACTTTAGGGTTCATCCCTAGAGTGCTCAATTTATTTATAAGTCGCCTGTACGGAACGGTGTCAAAGGCTTTACTGAAATCTAAATACACTAAATCTAAGGCTATCCCTCAGACCAACTCTCTGGTCACCCAGTCAAAGAAATCAAACAGATTTGTCTGACAAGACCTGCCTCAAATCCTGCAATCCATTGGACTTCAGGAACCTCACTATCCTCTGTTTTAGCAGCGTTTCATTAATTTACTCACCACAGAGATCAGACTAACCGGCATTTAGTTCTCAACCTCATCCTTACTTCCGCTTTTGTGTAAAGGGACCACATGTGCCTTTCTCCAGTCCTCTGGGACTATTCCTGACTTTAAAAAGCACTGAAAAGGTCAGACAGTGGAGCTGCTAGAACTTCCCCAAATTTATTTATTTTAATTATTTAACAGGAGTTTTTAAACCGCTTTATCATTTTGGTGAAAGCAGTATAAAGTTCCTTCAATACTCTCAGATGTATCCCATCCGGACACATCACTTTATCTATTTTTAGTTTAGCTAGTTCCTCAAGAACACAGTCTTCTTAAAATCGCTCAAGATCCCCTTCGCTTCTGTTCCTATTTGTGGGTGTTTTCCGAGGTCCCGCTCTGGGCCCTTCATCTGTGAACAGAGAACAAAAATATTTGTTAAGCAATTCCACTTTATCTTCGTCAGCTTCTACATATTCCTCCCCTTCACCATTGAGTCTGACAATATGTTTATGTTTATTAGAATTTGATATACCGTCTTTAAAGCAAGCTGGCAAAGCAGTTTACAATAAAACCATAAATAAGAGAAGCGGGTAAAAAGAACTCCAAATTCATAGACAGAAAAGATTCACACACATACCAGGGAGAGAACAGGGGGAGCGAAAGAGGGGAGGGAGAGTTGCGTTCACGGAGAGATGGGAGTCAGGGATTGTCATCCACGCGGTCCAGTAGGTCAGGTGATGGGGAATGTTAAATGCCTCATGAAATATGCTTCAGAGTTATTTCTTTCACAGTACATGTCTCAGAGATCAAGGTAGATAATTTGATAAGCCTATCTGCTGTTCATTTAGACTCCATGAGGGTAGAGTCTATCTCAGTGCCAAAGAAGAGAAGGCAGCAGGTAGGGCTCTTCAGTTTGTCTTCCACTAAAGACACAACAAAATCACAAGGCAATAGATGTGAACTGATGACCCTTCAGAACCTACAAATAGGAAATCATCCAGGTAATAAAATATGCAATAACCCAAAGTATCTGACAGCTTCCCAGTGCAGGTTAGTCCTAAACATTAAAAAATAAACGCAAGAGATGGAACAGCCCATCAGCATACAGGTATCAAAACAGGAAGCACTCTCAAAATGGAATCAGAGTAGTGGGAACTGTCAGGGCTGTATTTGGAGCAACTGGGATGCCGATTCTATGTCCACCTTAGCCACCAGAGTATTGGAACTACACTGTCAACACAGCTCCACAGCAAAGGAAGCATGCTGTACTCTGTGCATATCTCAAAAGGGATAAAATCATTGACAAACAATCCAGCTAGGTAACAGATTATGGATTTACCTGAATTAGCCAGGTTTCTTTTTGTTTGTTTTTTCTTTGTTTAAGGAAACACTGCTAAAGGTGACAAAACCCTCCCTTTTTTACATAGAAACATGATGACAGAAAAAGACCACAAGGCCCATCTAGTCTGTCCTTCCATAACAACTACAACAGTCCACTTTTTACCTTTAGAGATCCTCTGTGTTGGTCCCATGCTTTTTTGAATTCAGTTACTGTCCTCATCTCTACCACCTCCACTGGGAGACTATTCCACGGATCCACTACTATCATATGCAATCTCAAATCTAGGTCACTTGCACTGGACCCCATATATAGTATCATAAAACCATCTCTGAACCCTCAACATAGTGTCACAGCTGTTCCCTTTTCAGTGCAGACAATCAAGCTATTTGCCATCCATGTCAGATCATTGGCTAGGGGAATCTATGCCAGATAATCTCAGGATTCACTCCATGAGCCATATGAAGTGTTTTTCTTCAAACACTTACTAACAGGGTAATTCACTGGGCAAGGGATACAAATATGCCTTTATTTGCAGTTGGATGCCATACAGCCATTGCATTTGAACTGCCAGCATGCATCCAATGTTGCAAGATTACCTTTAACCTGGTATGATATAGGGGTGAATGCCCAAAAGAGATGTTCATAATCTGATCACCAGAAGCCCTGGAGACCATGTGTATGATCCAGAAACTTTCATCATTAGAACTCCATGGAATCTCTGGGGTATCACGATCTGCTCCCTTAAGGCTTCATCATAGTTCAGTCATGGAAAGAATTCATACAAGTAGTGTGCACTAATAATCATGTCAAGGCAGGGCCGGGCCGGCCCGTCCATTGAGCAATAATGTTGTTCGCACAGGGCCCCGCGCTTCAGGGGGCCCTGCGCAAACTCCATTATTGCACAATGTATGGCTTCAGAGGGAGCCGGGGAAGCCCGCGCGAGGCCCCGGCTCCCTCTGAACAGCCGCCAGCATGAAGAGCCTTTTCTTTCATGCTGGTGGCTGTTTCTGTGAAGCCACGAGTGCCAGGAGAGGATAAAGGCAATGATCTTTAACCTTTCCCAGAATTTGTGGCTTCACAGAAACAGCCGCCAGCGTGAAAGAAAAGGCTCTTCACGCTGACGGCTGTACAGAGGGAGCCGAGGCCTCGCACGGGCTTCCCCAGCTCCCTCTGAAGCCCCTTAGACAGCTGCAGGGCTGTTCAAAGGAGGGGGGGGCTAGGACTGGATGGGCTGTGATCAAGGGGGGGGGGAACTTGACTGCAAATGGGCTGTGATGGTGGGGGGGATTTGGACTGCAAATGGGCTGTAATGGTGAGGGGGGGCTAGGACTGCAAATGGGCTGTGATGGGGGGAACTTCAACTGGAAATAGGCTGTGATGGGGGGGCTAGGACTGGATGGGCTGTGATCAAGGGGGTGGAACTTGACTGCAAATGGGCTGTGATGGTGGGGGGGATTTGGAATGCAAATGGGCTGTGATGGTGGGGGGATTTGGACTGCAAATGGGCTGTAATAGTGAGGGGGCTAGGACTGCAAATGGGCTGTGATGGGGGGGCTAGGACTGGAAATGGGGTGTGATAGGAGGGCTAGCATTGGAAATGGGCTGATGAAGAGCTGGAATAGGACTGGAAGTGGGCTGACGAGGGGGCTAGGATTGGAAACTGGCTGATGGGGGCTGGAATGGGGCTGGAATGGAACTGGAAAAGAGCATATGGGGGGCTAGGACTGGAAATGGACTGATGGGGAGCTGGAATAGGACTAGAAATGGGCTGATGGGGGAAGCTTGGACTGCAAATGGGTGATGGGCTGGAATAGGACTGGAAGTGGGCTGATGGGGGGAGAATAGGGCAAGAGATGGGCTGATGGGGGAGCTTGGAGTGGAAATGGGTTGATGGGGGCTGGAATGGAACTGGAAAAGAGCATATGGGGGGATAGGACTAGAAATGGGCTGATGTGGAGGCATTTGAGAATGGGACTAGAAAGGAGTGGATGCTGGGTGGGTCTAGAACTATAAGGGAGCTGATTTTGGGGGAGGATTTTGGGGGGATGGGTAATGAGAATGAAGAGGGGAAAATATATTTTGTGTGGAAGGGAAGAAAGGTCTACGATGGGCTGGGTATTGAGAGAGTAAGTGGGGATTGAGAATGGAAGGGTGAAATTTGAGTGGATGATAAAGGAATAAGGAAGGAAATGGGGGAAAGAGCAAAAGGGAAACGATCGGTATGTTAAAGCAGATATAGAGAGAGAATGGAAAAAATCTAAAAGAGAAGAAAGGACAAATGGATAGCTCGCAGAAGACAGAAGAAACCAGAAGAAAAAGTGACTGGAGCAATTGCAACTGAAAAATAAAATGCCCAAATAGAAGGTACAAAAATACTTTTTATTTTGAATTTATTAACTGGAATATGTCTGGTCTGGGAAGTGTGTATTGCTAACATCTTTGTGTTTTTGTTTAGTGCAAGAGGAAATTACTTTATAGTTTTATTTTTCCAGTGTTGTACATTTCATGTTTGGCTTTTGGGGTTCCCAGTTTAATTATCTTCCTATTTCTAAATTGTGATCCCTTGTTCTTTGTGTGGTGATGGTCTATGTTCTGTATGTGTAATCGAGCTGAGGTATTCTGTTCATGTAGTTTCTATTTGACAGTCGCACTTATGTTTATGTTTATTTGAATTTGATATACCGCTCAGACCAAAAGGTATTAGAGCGTCTTTCCCCCAGTGAGATGTATTGGTATTCTCTAAGACGTTTTTATCTTTCTTCCTTTTCAAACAGCGCATGGTGAGATTTTCACTTTCGTGAAAGAGATATGGCTTTACAAGCCTAGCCGTGGAATCCCCACCTCGGCAGGTTGTTTGTGTTTTTTCACTCAAGTTACAAGGTAACACTTCTGATTCACTCCTGCTTTACCGTAGCCCCTCCTTGGTTTTTTATTTTTGTCCTCATCTCTCTTTTTATTCCCTATTTTGAAGCAATTTCTATTTAAGTTTTAATATTTTCACTATTGCACATTTTTTAACTATGAATGTTAATCTTTCTTCACATGTTTTTTATGTACATGTTTTATTTAATGTAGGCATTGATTACATTTTATTTATTTATTTGTCATGAACACTTATTGCTTCCTTGTATTGATTGATGTTGTTTTTTATTTATGATGTTTTAATATTCATATTTTACCCTATTGTTTTTAATTACACAGGTACACTACCAAAAAACTGCCTCCAGTTTTGCAACTGATTCCTATAGATTTTGGGGTGCTGAATCCAGGAAAAATAGCCAAAATGTTCCATCACGTCACGTTTTCTTGCAAAATTAGATTTCTTACCCATATAAGGAATGTTCACATAATTTCTTTTTAGCCGACTGCAGTTTATTTTCTTGGCCCAAAATAGAGGTTGTAATGGTTAACTAACTAGAAACACTCCCTCATGATATTTTAGAGTGTTTTGTATTCATTTTATACATTAACAGGACAACTGGGAGGCGGGGGGCTAAATCCAGTACTCGCGCTGGTGCATGTTCTTTCCTGTTCGCCTCGCCTCGTTCGCTCGCTCAAACACGGTGGTTGCGACATGAACGTTCCTGTCAAATTTCAGTTTCTTGCAAGTTCATTATTACCTTTTGTTTGCTCAGTCGTAATCCAGCTTTATTCCGAAGTGGTTCACTACAGTTGTAGTTTGCAGTGCTGTGTATTTGTGATGGCTCACAGAGCCAGAGGTTGCGTCAACTCTCCGGACAGTTTTTGTTTTATTTGTGGGGAATATACCGTGAAAAAGCGGCAGAGGAACATTTCTGCATTTATTAAAAAAGTATATTTCGCCTATTTCGGTTTGAAGTTAGGCGATCAAGACAAACCGTGGGCTCCTCACAAAGTGTGCAAGACATGTGAGGAAGATCTACGCTTATGGATGAAAGGTAAAGAACAAGCATTTCGTTTCGGAATACCTATGATGTGGCGTGAACAAAGAGACCACAGCAGTGACTGCTATTTTTCCTCTTGCATTGTGAAGGGATACAACTTAAAAAATAAGAACGTAATAAGTTACCCCAACCTTCCCTCAGCAATTAGGCCTATGCCTCATAGCAACGAAGTACCTGTGCCTGAACCACCAAAATCTTTGGATCATATTTGTGTGGAAGGTTCTGATCATGATGAGACTCATCAGATGGCTTTTCCCGATGAGTCCAGTACTTCCGAGTTTGAAACTGAACCAGATCCGAAACCTGAACTTTTCTCTCAAGCTGAATTGAATGATTTAGTCCGGGATTTAGGACTCCCAAAAGATGCTGCCCAACTGCTAGGTTCTCGGCTTAAACAGAAAAATCTATTGTCACCAGGAACAACTTTTTATTGGTACCACAACCGCGAGACACAATTTTTGAAGTATTTCAGCAAAGAGGAAGATTTGGTATTTTGCAACGATATATACGGAGTGATGGAAAAGTTTAAACTCAAGTATGATCCTGCTGAATGGCGGCTGTTCGTTGATTCGTCAAAAGACAGCATAAAAGGTGTTCTTCTTCATAATGGCAACACATTCGCTTCAGTTCCTATTGCTCACTCTGTTATTCTCCAAGAAAAATACGAGAATTTGGCCCTGATTCTTCAGAAGATTCGTTATGATGAGCATAAGTGGATGATTTGTGAAGACTTTAAAATTCTATCCATGCTATTAGGGCAGCAATCCGGTTTCACCAAATATCCCTGCTTCCTTTGCTTGTGGGATAGCCGGGCCCGCGACCTACACTGGGGGAAAAAAGACTGGCCAATTCGGGAGTATTTGAGACCCGGTGAGAAAAATGTTCTTCATGAGAGCTTGGTACCTTGTGATAAAATTCTATTACCACCTCTCCACATTAAGTTGGGTCTCATTAAGCAATTCATCAAGTCCCTTCCAAAAGATGGTGAGTGCTTTCGGTACCTTTGCTCAAAGTTCCCCCGACTTTCTGAAGCAAAGCTAAAGGAAGGAGTGTTTGTTGGCCCTGATATAAGGAAACTCATTTCAGATGGAGCATTCGCTGAAACGATGTCTGAGAAGGAAAAAGAAGCCTGGGATTCCTTCAAGGATGTTGTTCTCAAATTCTTGGGGAACAGACGGGATGAGAACTATAAGGATATTGTTGCCAGGATGCTCAATGCCTTCAAAGAACAAGGCTGTAACATGAGCCTGAAAGTCCATTTCTTGCACTCCCATGTGAACTACTTTCCCGAAAACTTGGGGGCGTACAGTGAAGAACAAGGTGAAAGGTTTCACCAGGACATCAAGGACGCAGAGAGAAGGTACCAAGGAAGATGGAACACCACTATGATGGCTGATTTCTGCTGGTTGCTGCTGCGGGAAACCCCAGATGAAAAATACGCCAAGCAGCGCACCAAGAGAAGCATTCGGGGGAAGAAGAAACGGGCCCACCAGGAGATTGATTGACCCAAGAATGACTTTAAAATCTAAACTGTGTTGACAAATATCGTGTTTTTACTAAACTTTGAAATAAAAATTTGCTAGTTATTACCACAGTGTCGGATCTCATTTATTAGAATTTTATTTTCACACCATCGGGTGTTTGTCTTCATGTATTGCAATGGTGCGGTTTGCGTTTTCTATTCTTACATACATACATGTACAACATTTTTTGCACATTTCTTTGCTTTGCTTTGTGTCTAACCTCGCTCTTATATGCTCAATGTTTGTGCACATGTATGTGGCTGTTTTAAGTGCAGACAATTTTCCTCCCATCACAGTGTGTTTTGTTGACATTACTCTATTCTTATGTGCTGCCTTGTTACAATTTTCTTTATTCTTATTTGAATAACTACTAAACAATTAGTATAAAGAATTCATCCAAGAAACTTTTATCTCGATCGCACTCAATCTGAAACGTTCACCTCAAACTGCTAACCCAATGTAGCAAAAAATCTGTACGTGATGGAGCAAATTGGTTACCAGATTTGGATTCAGCGCACCAAAAAACGTAAAAATCAATCGAAACATTAGAGGCAGTTTAAAAAAATTTTTTTTTAGTGTACCTGTGTTATTTATGATTTTATGTTATTTATGACGAAGTATCACACGAAACACGGCTTGTGTTGGGTTTGGCCACCTCTGGTAAAGATCAATAAAAGTTTACCATGTAAAGGTTTTCCTGCCCATATTTTTGGACTGATCGATTGTTTATGCCATCAAAATATAGAAAGACTAGGGGGCATGGAATGAAGCTACAGGGTAACCTATTTAAGACTAATAAAAGAAAATATTTTTTTAATCAACATGTAATCAAACTCTGAAATTCGCTACCAGAGGATGTAGTAAAAGCTGTTAGTGTAGTTGGGTTTAAAAAAAGGTTTGGACTAGTTCCTGGAGGAAAGGCCCATAAACCATTATTAAAGTAGACCCAGAATATCCACTGCTGAGGAGTAGCCTAGTGGTTAGAGCACTGGTGTGGCAACCAAGCAACCAGGGTTCAATTCCCGCTAGCACTCCTTGTGGCCTTGGGCAAGTCACTTAACCCTCCATTGCCTCGGAAGAAAGGCCTGGCAATCTACTTCCAGTGACACTGCCAAGAAAACCCAGGAGCTTCTGGGTCACCAGGAGTCAGGACTGACTCAAAGGCACGCATTGCATTGCCCCAATACAAGCACTGTGAAACCTGTTTCTTTTGGGGAAACAGTTAAGTACTAGTGACCTAGACTGGCCACTGTTGGAAACAGAATACTGGGCTTGATGAACCTTGGTCTGACCCAATATGGCATACCTTATGCTCTAATGGCAAACAAACAGAGAATTTGGAAAAAAGACTTACCGTGGAAGCAAAAGTGCATAATAAAAGCTTTTTCAAGTACATTCATAGAAAAACACCTGTGAGAGCGAGTTGGACCATTGGATGAGAGAGAGAGGTAAAAAAGGCACTAAGAGGACAAGGCCATAGTAGAGAGACTGAATGAATTCTTTGCTTCCATCTTTACTAAAGAAGATTTAGGAGATTTACCCATGCCAGAAATGATATTTAAAGGTGATATATCGAAGCAACAGAAACAAATCCTCATAAATCGGGAAGATGTAATACAATTATTTCATAAACTGAAGAGCAGAAAATCACCTGGACCAGATGGTATATATCTCAAGGGGCTGAAAGAAAAGACATATGAATTGCAGACCTACTTTTAGTAATCTGTGAAATATCATTAAAATCATCTGTGGTATCTGAGAATTAGAGAGTGGCCAATGTAACACCAATTTTAAAAATGGGTTCAAGGGATGATCCGGGAAACTATAGACCATTGAGCATGATGTCTGTAATGGGCAAAATGGTAGAAAGCATTATAAAGAACAAAATTACTGAACACGTGGATGCAAAATGCAATGTGTGCCTTCAAGTCCATGCTGACGCCTGGTGACCCAGAAGCTCCTGGGTTTTCTTGGCAGTGTGACCAGAAGTAGATTGCCAGGCCTTTCTTCCGAGGAAATGGAGGGTTAAGTGACTTGCCCAAGGTCTCAAGGAGTGCTAGTGGGAATCGAACCCTGGTTGCTTAGTTACCAAGCCAGTGTTCTAACTACTAGGCTACTCCTCCACTTGAACACGTGGATAATCATGGTTTAATGGCAAAAATCCAACATGGATTGAGCCAAGGAAAGTCTTGACTCACTAATCTCTTACATTTTTCTTAAGGTGTGAATAAACAGGTTGGTAAAGATGAGCCGGTTGATATAGTTTATCTGGATTTTCAGAAAGCCTTTGACAAAGTCCTTCATAAGAGACTCTTGTGAAAATTAAAAAGTCATGGGATAGAAGGCAGTGTACTATTGTGGATTAGAAACTGGTTAAAAGATAGAAAACAGAGTAAGGCCAATTTTCTCAATGGAGTAAGGTAAATAGTGGAGCCCCCCCCCCCCCCCCCACTCCAGGTATATGTGCTGGGCCCACTGCTTTTCAACATATTTATAAATGACCTGGAAATGGGAATTATGAGTGAGGTGATCAAGTGTGAAGATGACACAAAATTATTCAGTTGATAAAATACAAGAGGATTGTGAAAAATTGCAAGAGGACCTTGATAAATTGGGATATTGGGCAACCAAATGGCATAAAGTTTAATGTGGACAAGTGCAAAGTTAGGGAAGAACAACCCAAACTACGGTTACACGATGCAAGGTTCCACATTAACACTAGAAGCCCCAAAAGGAATTTTACCTAGAAACCCCAAAGTGCGTCAATTGACGCATTATCACGATGACTGTGTTTAGCATGAAATGCAGATGTGAATTAATGTGAAGTTACTTATTTGTTAAATACATGCAGTATGTGACGTCATTTCATGACATCATCATGTGTTTATTGTTTGTAATGTCAGAGTAAAACTGTAAACAGTGATTGAGATGCGCCACCTAGCGGGAACATGAATTTATACCTAGAAGCCCCAAAGTACGTCAATTGATGCATCCAAGACAACTGAGTGCGTCAATTGACGTACTTTGGGGCTTCTAGGTATAAATTCATGTTCCCGCTAGGTGGTGCATCTGTCATTAATTTTCAATGCACATATTTGAACATCTTGACCTTGCTAACAAAGTCATGGAACTGGTATACAAAGTAGTGGCACTGGTATACAACTTCGAAAATGCATTTGCGTCAATTGACGCACTTTGAGGCTTCTAGTGTTAAGAATCGCCAACCAGGAAAAGAATTTAGGTGTTATTTTGGATAATACGTTGAAACCCTCTGCCCAGTGAGCAGCAGCCACCAAGAAAGAAAACCAAATGCTAGGAACCATAAGGAAAGGAACAGAGAATAAAACCAAGGATATTACGATACCTCTGTATCGTTCCATGGTGCAATCGCACCTTGAATATCGCGTGCAGTTCTGGTCACCATATCTTAAAAAGGATATAGCAGACTTAGAAAAGGTACAGAACGAGCAACCAAAATGGTAAAGGGGATGGAAGGATACCTCTTATGAGGATTACGGCTCTTCAACTTGGAAAAAAGACAGCTGTGGAGAGATATGATAGAAGTCTATAAAATAATAAATGCAGTGGAAGAGGTACTACTACAACTATTAATCATTTATATAGCACTACAAGGTGTACGCAGCACTGTACAGACACATATAAAAGATGGGGTAAACATAGATCAGTTGTTTACTCCTTCAAAAAGTAGAAAGACTAGGGGACAAGCAAAGAAGCTACAACATAGCCCATTTAAGACTAATTAGAGAAAATATTTTTTCACTCATTGCTTAATCAAACTCTGGAATTTGTTACCAGAGGATGTAGTAAAATCTGTTAGTGTAGCTGGGTTTTGTTTTGTTTTTTTACTTTAATTCTGTTTATTGACATTTTCAAAAAAACTATACAATGTTCACAAAGTATAGAGAAACACAATAAGTCAACAATATAAATAATTCAAAAGAGAAATACAAACAAGTACATTAGCCTACATCTCGGGGAGAAAACCATAAGAAATCAATAGCAAGAAAAAACAAGGCAAGGAACACCAAACCAAAGAAAGATGTCCCAGCCACACAGAGCAGTCATTTAATTATACTGTCCCACCGCCTGACAATTACTAAACAGCATAATGACAAAGAAAAAGCAAAAGTCACTGCGCCTTTTCCTTATCAAGAATCCACCTTTCCAAATCCAAAAATGACAAAAAGACAAACCTGTCATATCCAAGAGATACTAAGCATTTACAAGGGTAGCTCAAGAAAAATGTAGTGCCTAAGGCAAGAGTTCTAGACTTGAGAGCAAGAAAGGACTTCCTACGTGCTTGTGTTGAGAGAGATACATCAGGAAAAATAGAGATTGTCCTTTTTCCGAAAATAAGCTTTAAGAATAGAGACTTTATCTTCTTCAGAAACCAAAGTTACTAATAATGTGGCTCTAGTGCAAATAATATCTTGAGTGTCTTCCAAGAAGGCAGTCAAGTTAAACCCATTTTTATCTTCAAGAACAGCTACTTCCCCATCCCCAACAACTAGAGAAACAATTTTTGAGGAAATACAACAACATTTAGCAAACACTATAGCATCGGCGGTGGGGAGGAGAACAACATCTTTTAAATATTTACTAAACAGTATTGATGGAGATAATAAACTACTAAAAGGAAAATTTTAAACTCTCAAATTCTTAAACCTAGCCATATTCTCTAAATTCTCAAGTTTTTGACACATAATAGAACTTTCTTTCATGGTAGCAGACTGGAATAAAGAAAACAATTTAACCTTAAATAGAATCGAAATAGATGAATGCAAAGTTCCAATCTATCAAGATTCTGAAACTTAATAACAGTGTCCCTGGTAAATTGACATAAAGAGGGAACAGTCTCAGCAAGAATTCGTTCAGTACGATTAACTACTTGCCAAATATCCAGAAGAGAAATGGAGGAGACTTGTGAGTTACCAGGAGAAATGGAGGGCTCCGACAAAGAAACCATTTTGGGGAGCACAACTTCCTTCTGTGAACTCACAACACCAGACTGAGGCACAGCAGACAATTCCAAAAAAACAGGAGGAAGAGAAGGGGTACGTTCAGGAGAGCTAAGACTCGGCCCCTCCACCGAGGGGTCAAAAGGAACAGTACCTGATGTTGTTAGGACCGGTGTAAATATTACATTCTTGTCCATAGGGCCACCAGCAGCCACAGCCACGAGAGTTTTCTTTTTCCTTTTACCGCCGGGCATCGCCACGTCACAGATCTACATATGCTCCCAATGTTCTAAGGGCTCACAAGGGGCATACGTACCCCTTGGAAAACAGCCCTTAGAAAATGCCCCAACAAGCGTAGATGGCTAAACACCATAAAGCACTCTAGATATATTAAGGAGCTTCAAAATGACATCAGCAGTGACTGCCCCGCATGGGCCGGCTCTCTCCAGCACCAGCTGTTCTCGCTCTCCACAGCATGTGAAACTGCAGGCAACACTCCCAAGAAACAACTCCGTGCACAGATCCTTTATGGAGTCTCAAAATGATGTCAGCAGTGACTGCCCTGCATGGGCGGCTCTCTCCAGCGCCAGCTGTTCTCACTCTCCACTCTCTATATTGTGTGAAACTGCAGGCAACATTCCCAAGAAACAGCTCCGTGCACAGATCCTTTATGGAGCCTCAAAATGATGTCAGCAGTGACTGCCCCGCATGGGCCGGCTCTCTCCAGCACCAGATATTCTCACTCTCCACAGCATGTGAAACTGTAGGCAACACTCCCCATTGTAACTGGGTTTTAAAAAAGGTTTCGACAAGTTCCTGGAGGAAAAATTCATAAACCATTATTAAAGAGGTCCAGGGAAATCCATTGCTTATCCCAGGATAAACAATGTGGAATATGTGCACCTTTTTGGGAAACTGACAGGTACTTACGACTTGGACAGGCCCCTGTTGGAAACAGGATACTGGGCTTGATGGACTCTTGGTCTGACCCAGTATGGCATATCTTATGTTCTTAATATATCTACATACTGTTGGCACCTAATGGGCCACCTCAAGAATGGCATGTCTTTCCTCAACTGCTTCCTGTCCACAAAGCATGTCATTTTCTGCACAATGGCCAACTGTGCATTTGGGAGCTGGAAGTTCCTGAACTTGAAGATCTGCTCCTGCAGTTGCACTTATGTGCTCTGCTTTGTTTACCCAAATCCACAGTGTACTGCATTGTCCCTTCCTTCAAGGTTGTATTCAGCTCACCCTCTCTTGAGGCCAGTTGTCTGAGATCCAGTACTACACATCTGATTACTAAAGGAGTTCTTGAAGTCAGTCCTGCCAGTTCTTCCTGCAGTTTCAAGGTCTGGGCCACAAGGAATCTTAGGGGCTGGATATGGCCTATGAATATGATTTTCTGGACCCACAATTAATTGTTAATATCTCAACCAAGTTTCTCATTAACTAGTTATGTTATGATTACGAATGCGGGCCTACGCTTAAGTCCAGTGAGAGACTAACAGGCTTGTGGCTATGCTACATTTGGAGGTGGTAGAGATATGACATTGAGAGAGCAGTGTTGAGTGCACTAACTGCTGAGGCATAACCGGCAGGGGACGTGGATAAATTCTCATGTTTGAGTGTTCATGCCACATGCCTTGATCCTAATTCATCCCTTATTGCCTCTGTGGGCTGGACTGAAGCGCTCAATTTCTGCAACCCCAGCTATGAGTAGGCAATAAGATGACCAATGCTAGACACTGGTTCATCCACCCTATCTTGCCTCCTCTCTCGCCTACCCAGGTACAGGCTCCTCAAAGGCTTGCTCTGCCTCCTTGTTGACAACCCCTGGGCTCTGCCCTCTTGCCACTGGTGTTACTATGGCTTGGCATACTGTTTGAAAGTGATAGCCGTTGAGTAGTGGTTTAAGCAGTAAACCTGAGAGATTGAAATCACACAACCTACATACCCTAGGGCTTAGGAGCGAGGTTCATTACTGTCATAGTATGTGCAAAGGTAACCCATTTTGAGACACTGCTCCAGAATGAAACATAGTAGTTACTGAATTCCTTCTTTTAAAGAGACCCCTCCTTACAACTGCCCCAACCACTACCCCTCCATGACTACTGTGACAATGCAGAGGCTCAGAAAGAGAAGAAAAAGGGTTTAAAACACCTTCGGTCACCTCATATGTTTACGGATACAGGACAGGAAGGGGTTAAGATTTCAGCACATGAACCTTCTCTGCAAAGAAGAGCAGGGAAAGAACCACACCCTAGCTCTAGGCTAACCCAGAGACCTAGCCAATCAGGGAGGTGGGCGGAATCAGACCGGATTGGGCCCCCCTGCACTCATAACCAGGAAGCAGCCATTAGTAGAGGAAGCGAAAGGGGAACGAAGGACAGAACCGGAGAAAGGAGGAGGAAAGGAGTTACAAGGACCGGAGGTGGAGTTGAAAGGAGAGTTCCTGTGGGTGGTCCAGGAAGAGACCCAGGCAGAGCTCAGCTCCAAGAGAGAGACTTGGCTGATCCAGATCCAGGGGGAGATCAGGAGGGGAGAGTGGACCCTGGAAGAGACCCCGAGCCAGACTCAGGATCCTTGGACATAGACTTGGAGTCAGTGGAGTTCCCCAGATTTAAAAGCTGCCAGAACCAGGTCAGAGCAAAACCTTTTGAACCTTGTAAAGTAGATAGCTCTGAAGTAAGCCAGTCTCGAGAGAGTGGTAATAGCGTGCTTTCTAGGAGGAACAGGCCTGAACCAAGTTTTGAAAGGAAACCTGGAATTACCAGAGATAAGTTGGGCTGTAGGAAAGTCCCTATTGAGAAACTGCAAGCATTTCCCTTATACAGACAGCGTGACCAGAGCACTAGCTCAGAAGGTAGCACACCTGCCTATCAGCAAAAGACTAATTGGCAGTTACCTGGCAGAGAACTAGGAACAGACCCTGAGGACCGGCTGTGCTGAGGGATCTTATAAGGCAGTACCAGAAGAGACATATCCCTCCCAACCAGAGGCAACTACCTAGGCAAGGCAAGGAGGAAATAAACCCCTTTTATGAGGTGTTAAGAGGTGCCGATAAACCCAAAGCCTTGCAAGTGCCCAGAAGACAGAGAGAGAGTAAATGGAAACAGCTTCAGACTATAATTAAGGAATTAAAGTCTGAAGGCTTATATGTTCCCCAGGATAAAGGGATTTCAGAGAGGCTGGAAGAACCAATGGAGTTAGGGGCTCCCTTATCCAGTAACAGTGATTCTGAGATGGAATGTGGAATGTGTATGAAAGAGTAAGGATCTATAATTTATCCAGGTTCTATGACTGAGTGCTGTGAAGCCCAAATCGAGATTCTTAGAGTTTGCACAAGAAACAGCAGCGTTCTGCTGGGTGCAATGACTCAAAGCCTCATACCTTGCAGCTGTGTATGAAAGGCAACGTAAGGAAGTGTTCCTGCACAAGAAGCCTGTTATCAAGAGGCCAAGAGAGTGTGGAGATTGCCATTTTATTTAAAGCTGTTAAAGCAAGATATGAATATTAGACAGAAAATACAACAGCTAGAAGTTTCCTTTATTGAGAGCTGATACTTGGAAAGCATTGCTAGCGTTCTGGAAATGTTGTTGTATTGATGAAGCTGGAAGAAGCCTAAAAGCATTTAAGTTTGTTACCTGTCCCTGAGAAGAATCAGGAGAACTGACTTTATACTTGGACTTTCATTTGGTACAAAAGTTACCACTTTACTTTCTGTGTTGGGGGAGTAAATCCTGTGCGGTTCTTTATGCAATACTTTGTGCTATACTTTGTGCAACAATAAAAGTATTCTTTAACTTGAAACCCAACCTTGGCTGTCGTCACTTCGGTGCACAACTACACTAGGACACAGGGCTACAGCACTACCAAGGACTTTAAAATCCCGTGTCTCACTTACCAACTACCTAATATGCCCAGAGCTAGGCGGTGAGGTGTCACACTACCCAAAACAACCCCTACCCCCACCTTCCCTCGCTCCTCCAACTCAAAGACACACACAACAGGCTGCACAACTACACAGACATGCACACACACGAAAGGGTTGGAAAGAAGTCCATTAGCCACAGCTCTCTCCACTTGTTCAGATAGCAGAATGTGAAAAATGTACAAGCTTATAATCACTTCTGCACTCACATTTAGCAAGCGTTATTTTATGATATTCTGGCCAACAAAAAGCCTTATAAAAACTTGGTTACTGACATCAGTCAGGTGCCAACAACATAGCATACTCAGTAAAGTTCTTATGCCCCTAAAGGAGTTGCACTCCAGTGAGAGTCATCAACAGGGGTGGTAAATTCACAAGCACAATCAATTTTTCTTTGTTTTTACAGATTTCATCAGAGCTGAAAAACTGGGGGAGCGTCTTTCATCTGCCGTCCGGTTCCCAGTGGAGGAGAGGAGGCTGGTTCTGCTGCTGGCGGCTTGCGGGCACTCGGCTGACGTCATCTACAGGCCCTGTTAAAAGCCCTTGCCTTGCCGCGTTCTTCGGGAGCGTCTTTCATCTGCCGTCCGGTTCCCAGTGGAGGAAAGGAGGCTGGTTCTGCTGCTGGCGGCTTGCGGGCACTCGGCTGACGTCATCTACAGGCCCTGTTAAAAGCCCTTGCCTTGCCGCGTTCTTCGGGAGCGTCTTTCATCTGCCGTCCGGTTCCCAGTGGAGGAGAGGAGGCTGGCTCTGCTGCTGGCGGCTTGCGGGCACTCGGCTCACGTCATCTACAGGTCCCCTTATAACTCGCTTTTACGGCGTTAGCCGTTGGCGCGTTATCTAAGGGGCGCGTTTTCAAAGGGGGTTGCATTGGCCCCTTGTGAGCCCCTTTGGAGCCGGTTTGGAGTTTATGGTGTAAGCTGAGGGGGTATCATGCCCGGCGGCAAGCGCAAGAAGAAGCTTTCGACCGAGAATCCTCAAGTTGGGGCTATTGAGAAGCATCTGGTTTCTACGTCGCGACCCGCCACCTCAGGTACTGTGCCTCTTACTACCTCCGCAGATGGTGCGAGTATAAGCTCTATTGAGCGTACCCCCCCGCTCCCTCCTGGTTTTCTTGAGCTGTCCGGGGTCGCTTCTCCTAGTGCAACTCCGCATTGTGAAGTGCTTAAGGAGGTGTCCTGGAGCCGTCCTCCCCCTTCAGCTACTCTGCCGCCCGCTTCCACTATTTCCTTATCAGATGTTTGGACGGTTGTTTCCCGTACAGAACACATGTTGTCAGAGACTGTTCCTAAATTATGTCAGTTTACAAGGGATTCAATTCAGAAATTTCAATCTCTGGATTCCCAGATTGGAGCATGTAGCTCAACTCTGGCGAAACTTGAGCCTCAAATTACTAGGTTTACAGATTTCACGGCAGCTCATGTTAAGGATAGCTTTCTTGTACATCAAAAGCTTGAAAATCTGGAAAACCTTGCTCGTAAAATGAATTTGCGTTTGTTGAATTTTCCCATGTGTTCAATGTTGTCTCCTATGGTACTCTTTCGAAAATACCTGAAGGATATTCTTCTCTATCCCCTGGCTGATTCTTGTTCAGTGATTAAATGCTATTACCTGTCTTACAATATTTCTTCTAGTCCTGAGGATAAAGAGGAGTTACCTACTTCAGAGAAAGGTGCTTTTAATTTAACAGCTTTTCTTGAAGACACTCAAGATGTGATTTCTACTAGGGCCACTTTACTGGTCACCCTATCCTCCGAAGAGGATAAGATTTCCATTCTGAAGTCTTATTTTAGGAGGAAGGATTTCCAGTTTTGTGGTGATAAGGTAATGTTATTTCCCGATGTTTCCCATGCTACGCAACTTCGTAGAAAATCTTTTCTTTTGTTAAAACCTAGGGTACTAGCTTTGGAGGCCACTTTCTTTTTAAAATACCCTTGTAAATGCTGTATCTCATTGCATTATGACAAATTTATCTTTTTTGCCTCATCTGATTTAGAGAAATGGCTTGTTGAGCGGGAAAAGGTACATGTTACATCATGACCAGTGTAGGTAGGCGGTGTGGATACTCGCCCGGTAATAGTTGGCTATGGCCTCGGCCTTGCCTTGTTTTCTTAGTATTCATTTTCCTTTGTTTCTATTAGGGCACCCCCCGAGACGTGGTCTGTTTTTTGTTTGGTATATTGCTATTTTTATGTTTTCTTGCTTTGATATATTGCTGTATTATGGGTTGTAATTGTAATATTATGACTATGTAAAAGGTATCTTTATAAATAAAAGTTATTAACAGAGCTGAAAAACTTGCAGCCACCATCTCCTGGAGACAGAGAAATACTGAATTATGCCCCGAGGGGCATAGGTTGGTCATGGCACTATAATATCATAAGCCCCTGGAATGCTTTCTCAGTCTTCACATCTGCTGGAAGGGGAACACAACCCACTTGTCTGGACTGGTCTAGCAGGACTATATGGAAATGCCATTATGTGCATTATTATTGCAGGACCCACTGTTCAGAACTGCATAAAATGGGTCCTCTGGTATGTGCTGTTGGTAAATGAGCCCCCTATATCTGATATGAATTAACATGAAAAGATATGAATATTTTTACCACTGATCCTTTAGAAGCCATAAACAACTTTCCTTTAAAGAAGGGGGAAAAACCTAAATTTCAGCAGAATTTATTCAAAATGAGAATAGATTGCATTAAAATCAAGGGACTACTTTTACTTGAAGACTCAAAACAAGCAATGCAAGGAATGACTGGTATGTTTTAGGAAGCTCTTCAACTTCTCTCAAACTATATGGCTAAAGTGCTCTTTAGTCAGAGTGTTCCTTGGGTACAGAATACATCATTAAGCAGCCCATTTGTTGAATAACTTACGTTGCTTTTCCTTCCCTCAGGAAAATACAAGACAAAGAGAACTGTAGAGTGGCAGATACAACTTTTTTAGACAGAGGCTTGAATTTCAATTTAACGTCAGTTTGTGTAGGCATGGGGCTTGCATATTGCTTCATGTTGATGCTACTAGTAGCTAGTGCCTTTCTGCGACCAGATGTGGATTCCTACAAAGAAGTGATAAAATATGATGAAATATTTCAGCAGCTCAGTTTTCCCCCCCAGAGTACAAGCCTATAATTTCATAAGAAAGCATTGTCACCTTTTCAACATACACCAAACAAGGTTTACAGCCATTACTCCAAGATATACCTTACAAATATATTCTGAAATTTGGTCCAAATACTTTCAAACATGTTGGAATTTTCAAAACTATAGCACTTGCAATATAATTTCTGAAAAAACAAAAAAACATTCTGTATTCATTTTTTCCCCCGATTTGTGCTTCATTAAGGTAAAATTAGAAACCAATGAAAATAATGTTTCTCTCTCTATAAAAATGTAGGTCTATTGTTAGTTTCTCAGCTTCAAAATACACAAAACTGCAATAACTAATAAGTATAAATCACATACACTTTCCACTGCATTTTGACATTTTATCCAGCAGAATAAGTCAGAATGTAATAGGTCAAATCAGCAGAAAACCTTGTTTAAAAAAAAAAAACGAACTAGCCTTCTGTCAGATTATGCATTTCAATATTACACAGAACTAACAGTGCATGTAGACACCTTATGAATGAATTTCAAATATGTATCAAGTACTTGAGACGGATTTAGGCCCTCTCAGAAAAAATACTTATGCAAATTCTCTTAAATGAATCAAAGTAAACAGATGTGACTAGCACAAACAAGAACTCTTTCCCCGTCAAGCAACAGGCCACATTAACAACACAATGGAAGTCATTCCGGAACACGAAGAAGCCCGTTGTACATACCATGTCGATGCTGATCCTGAGAAATTGTTTACAGCCATATGCTGCAAACACCATTGCCCCCCACGCACATGGCGGTTGTGCGGGGATCTCTGAATGTAGGAGGGAGGGCTGGAGTGGGGGTGTGGTCAACCGGCAGAACAGCCAGAGCATATGCAGGAACGGCCTGTGTGCATGCTGCGTGTTATGCATGGACGTACAAATTAGTCCTGCAGGAAGGAGAAATAAGGGCAGGACGCTGATTATGTGCTCAGCTCCACATTGCATCCCATTGTGATGATCGGCTATGCCTGATGACCTCTGCAACCCAGAGGTCTAGTTGTGATCTCCATAGGGAACAGAGTGCAGTGCTGAAGGGCGGGTGAGGGAACATGGGCAAACACCTATACCGCAATCTGTGGCTGTGCAATAGTGTTTCCTGTGGTTATGCTGACAGGTCCTCTGTGCTGCATAGTACGTCTGTGGATGCATGGCTGGCATGTAGCTGACTACCAGATTGCATCGTGATTGTGGATGCGATGCGAATCGGACATATCATCCTGGGACGCCGTGCCTTGTTATACCAGCTCTTGTGTATGGGGGCAGGGCATCTCTGGGCAGATCTGTGATATCCGTGCCTGCAGGTGTGAGTGTAAATGTGTGCTGCATGAGTGCAGCATGGCCCATGCAAGCTATTTGTGTAGTTGGTGTGCATAGCAGAGGCAATACTGTTCCATCAGCGGGCATGTGTGGGGACCATGCTCCCAGAGCTGTCGATGAGCACTGCAGCATAGGGGTGCAGGTTTGGCTGTGGAGGTGTGGCCATGCGGAGACAGGAGGGCTTGTCTACGTTCATCTTTGTAGAATACTGTGAGCACGTGCCCGTACATGTCCCCAATTCCAGAATCGCAAGTGCGCCCAGACCCACGGTTGCAGAATATGGTCTAATTCGGCCCTGTCCTCCTTTTTTATGTGCCCGTTGGCCAGTTGTACATGTTGTAGAATCTGGCTCAATGTGAATAATCAAAAAGTATCACCACTGAGTTTCAATTTATTGTATATATGGATTATATCATTTACTGTATCAGTAAAATAGATACTCATTTTCATCATGATGTGATTTAAATCGTTATTAATCAGACATTACCAGTTTCATCCTTGATTTTTTTTATCAATACAGCAATTCAGTAAAATGAAAAAAATTGCACTGAAGGAATAAATGTAAACCAAGAATATCAAGTAGATATATGATCTGCGTTGTGGAAGTTTAAGTTCAGTTCCTTGTTCTACAACTGTATATCTTGAGTGAGTCATATAGTCTCATGCTTGAATTTAAATAGTAAGCATAATTTTATATAGTGCCATGTAAATAGATGATGCTGTAGAAATAAATGTTGGCTGTGTTACTGGAAGTGGAATTATTCTTTATGCAAAGCTGAATTCAACAGTATGCTATATTTCTTCTGCTTTGGTTTAGTAATCTTACAGCACTGAGGGAAAACGTTTAGATAAGCTGTAATAATGAATGCACTTTTCCACCTATTTGCCATCATCCAAGTTCATATTGCTTTGACTTTTTATATTTCAAAAAGATAAAAGCACAGCATTGGCAAATTACATAATGTTAGCCAGGCCATGACAAATTTTTTTGGAATCTAGGAACCAGCCTAAAAATCTAGAAGCCAGATGCCGAAACCTAGGTCACTGTGCATGCCCCTATCCCCCAAAAAGGGGTATTGCAATTACTTTTTTAGGTTGTAGGGCCCGATTTACCAAGACTGTTTTACCATTTTCTATGGTAAAAAGCTTAATAAATCAGGCTCAGGGAGGAGGAGTGGGGCCACTGCACAATGCCAACAGAAGGCAGTGGCCTCACTCCTCCTCCCTCTTTATTTTATTTATTTATTTTATTTATATTTCTTATATACCGCGCTATTATAATCAGTGCGGTTTACATTTGAAACAGAACATACAAGAATGTAAGCAAGTTACATCAAGTTTTTTACATTGAACAGGGAATGTAAAACATGGAGTAAAAACGAGGGAGGAACTATGTACATATTATAAACAAATATAATGCTCTTACGGTAAATAAAAATATGACCTTTGTCTAGAGGGTTGGCTAGATGGTCGAGGAGATCAGTGGGAGAGATAGTGGTTAGCCATTATCTACAGGAAGATGATCTGAGGGACGGGTTAGGCAGGGAGGTGAGGTGGGGGCATTGTAAATGTCGGGAATGCTGTCAGGGTAATATTGTAGGAACAGGTGATGTTTGAGGGCTTTACGGAATAGTGCCAAATTTGGGATGGCCCGGATTTCTGCTGGGAGGGCGTTCCATGCCATAGGTGCAGCAATGGAGAAGGCTCTACTTGCTGTTGATTTCTTACATTTTACCAACACTTTTGGGACTTCAAGTTTATTCAACGAAGTAGATCTCCTAGTTCTATTATCTGGTGTGCTGTTGAGGAGATCACTGATGGGTGTATGAGTAAGATTCTTACATGACTTGAACGTCATGACAAGAACCTTGAATTGGACTCTGGCCCGTAGCGGGAGCCAGTGTAGGTTCTTTAGAACTGGCGTTATGTGGTCAGACCTTGAAAGCCCGGACAGTGCCCTTGCAGCTGAGTTCATGGCAAGGCGTAACGGGTTAAGAGTCGATTGTGGGAGTCCCAGTAGGATAATGTTGGCGAAGTCAAGGTGTGGGATGACTAAGGCTTGGAAAATTGAGCGGTAGTCAGGGAAGTCAAGCAGTGGGCGGAGATGGCGTAGTGATCGGATCTTGTGATAGATTGCTTTAGCTGTGTTTGTAACATGTGCTGACATGTCAAGTCGCTGGTCGAGGGTGATGCCCAGGTAGCGAATTGTAGCTTTGGACTTTAGTTCAATGTTATTGACTAGAAGAGAGGGAGGTGGCGTGAACTTCTGGTTCCGTGAGATGAATAGTACATCTGTTTTGCTATGGTTAATGCGGAGATTTTGAGAGAGGAGCCAATCTGCTACAGCTTCAAAACATCTTATAATTGGATTGAAATCTGGTTGATCGATTTTAAATTGAAGGTACATTAAGATGTCGTCTGCATATGCAAGGCATTGGACATTGAAGGAGCGGATTAAGGCGCAAATGGGCTGCATGTATATATTAAACATTAATGCCGAGAGGGAGGAACCCTGGAGTACACCTTGCTTTAGTGAGAATGGTTCGGAGGTTTTGGAACCTGCTCTGACTTGTTGTGATCTGTTACATAAATAGGATTCGCACCATGCTAGCGCTGAGCCTTGCAGACCTTTATCTTTGAGGCGATCTAGAAGTGTTTCATGGTTCACTGAATCAAATGCAGCTGCTATGTCTAAAAAAAATGAGGACGAATCCATGGTTGGTATTGTCAGTTCCTGTGATTAGGTTGTTGAAGAGGGTTGTGAGGATGGTGTCCACTCCGTGAGCTTCCCTGAAGCCGTGTTGGGATGGGTCCAGTGGTGCGACTGTATCAACATGGTGTTGGATTTGCCGTTGGACTACCTTCTCCATGATTTTGGCAAGCAGTGGGATGCTCGAGATTGGCTGGAATGACTCAACTTTAGATGGATCAAGTTTACTATTCTTTAGCAGAGGGCGGATTGAAGTGTTTTTTAAGCTTTGAGGGAAGGATCCTGTTATGAATGATTGATTCAAAATTTTGCATATAAATGGACTGAGGTCATGGCGCAATTCTTTAATCCAACTAGCAGGACAGGGATCATTGGGGGCAGTGGTGAGGTTGATAGATGTGATGATATCTGCAATTTCTTTGTTGGATACCTTGGAGAATGATAGTAATGGGGTTGGTTGTGGAAGTCCGTGGGAGGTATGAAATATGGATGTATTCATGTTGTCCTTGGTTTGTATCATCTTAGATTGAAGGTAGGTAGAATAGTCTTGCGGCTGGGGCAAGGTTGTTTGGGCTAGTGCTGGATCGCCAGTTAGTGACTTCACTATGTTAAATAGGTCATGAGGTTTGTTAAGTGATCGCTTTAGTAGTTCTGAGTAATACAACTTTCTTTTTTCCATGGTTTTTCTTCGGTGGTCTTGCAGGTGTGTGGAGTATGCACCAAGTGCCTCAGGAGTCCGATTGTGGCGCCACTGTCTTTCATCTGAACCATCTGAACTGATCTCTTGACTGACCCTTTAAGCTACACCTGTCTGTGTGTTTGTGTGTGGTGGAGATGTGGAGCAGAGGTGCGGAGCTGGGGTGCCCGCATGTGTGGGTGTGGTGGAAAAGGAGTACAACTTTTGCACATATACACTGTGTCTCTTACATCCCATGCATTCATCTCTTCACCTTCCAACCGTTTGCATATTCCCTCCCCCCTTTTCCCTACCCACTTGCACTCACCTCTTGCCCTCCAACTTCCCGTCCCAAGACACACAGGGACTTTGTTTTAAAAAAACATGCTGCCCCTTTAAATTTCTTTAGCCATTTGTGCAGCAACATCCCCACCACTATTTTTTTTTTTTTTTTGCAGGCTCCAGCAACTCTTCGGCCTGCAGAGATCCCATCTCCTGTGGGCAGAAGGGTCGCAAAAGGCAGAGATCCCAACTGAGACCGGGCTGTCTGCCCACAGGGATCCCATCTCCCACAGGCAGACTCCACCTGTTTCAGCCACAATTGCATCCATTTGCAGCCCTTCTGCCTCTGGGAGATAGGATCCCTGCAGGCAGATTCTGATGAACTTGGCCACGACCCAGCCTTTTGCAACCCATCTCCCGGACAGACAGCACCGGCCCACGTGTGCTCTGAGGCCCAAGTGCTAGGTCTGAGTGTCCAGTTGCCATGGCAATCTAGAATCTGGGGTTTGTCAAGCCCTGATGCTAACAATGAAATAATTATTTAATTTTACAGTCACACAGAAAGCACAGTTACTTACCTGTAACAGGTGATCTCTGGGAAGAGCAGGAATAAGTCTTCACATATGGGTATCGTCGGTACCGACGGAGCCTGCGCGGGAACGCTCCCCAGCGTCCAGTAAGAAAGCTTTTGGGAGCATCCCACAGCGCCTCCGCACTGCCTTCCCGCCTTTTCTAACCGCCTCTCTCCAGTTCGAGTTTTAAAGCTGAGACAAAGAGAGAGTGAGGAAAGGAAAGAAAGATAGAGAGACAACTCCTAGGGGAGGTGGGTGGGTTGTGAAGACTTATTCCTGCTGTTCCCAGAGATCACCTGTTACAGGTAAGTAACTGTGCTATCTCCAGGAACAAGCAGGAATGAGTCTTCACATATGGGGACTCCCCAGCTAGAGATGCCTGGGAGATCACCCAGGTTGTGAGTCCCTGGGAAGGGCTCTACCTCCACCCACGAATCTCAGGCATCCAGCCAGGGATGGAGGGTAGGAGTTGGTTAGGTATGGAACAGGTGTTTGAAAACAGCCTGACCAAACAAGGCATCCCGGCGGGAGTCCTTGTCCAAGCAGTAATGGGCTGTAAAGGTATGAACCGAGGCCCAGGTGGCCGCTCGACAGATCTGGTCGATGGACACAGAATTTAGATGAACCATAGAGGCTGCCATGGCCCTCACATTGTGAGCTGTGACATGGCCCTCCAGAGAAAGGTTCTTATTCTGGTAGGCATAAGAAATACACTGAGCAATCCAATTGGACAGAGTTCTCTTAGAGACTGGAAGTCCTAAATGAGAGGGATCAAAAGCAACAAAGAGTTGAGAGGACTTTCTATGTTGCTGTGTCCTTTGTAAGTAAAAAGCAAGAGATCTTTTACAATCCAGGGTATGAAGATTCCTCTCTGCACTTGAAGCATGAGGTCCTGGAAAAAAGACAGGTAAATAAACCTCCTGGTTCAGATGAAAAGGTGAGACCACTTTAGGCATAAAGTGTGGATTAGTCCTGAGGACTACCTTGTTATGATGGAACCTTGTATAAGGAGGATTAGCCACCAAGGCTTGCAGCTCACTGATGCGGCGAGCTGAAGCGATTGCAATGAGAAAAATAACCTTCCAGGAAAGAAATTTCAAGGAGGTAGTGGCTAAGGGTTCAAAAGGTGGCTGCATAAGCTGGCCAAGAACCAGATTCAAGTCCCATGCCACTGGAGGTGGTCTGATGGGAGGTTTAGTCAAAAGAAGGCCTCTCATGAATCTTGCTATAAGAGGATGAGAGGAAATAGGTTGTCCATTGAGAGGTTTAAGGGATGCTGCAATAGCACTCAAATGAATTCTTACTGAATTCGTTTTAAGGCCTGCATGGGATAAATGCAGCAAATACTCTAGTAAAGAATTCAGAGGTATTGGCAAGAGGGTTAAGACCCTTCTCTGCACACCTTTTCCATTTAAAAGCATAGGAAAGTCTAGTGGAAAGCTTTCTGGAAGCATGAAGGATATCCTTCACTTGCTGAGAAAGATGCAAATCTTGAAGGTCTAGGCCTTCTTCAGCAACCAGGCTCTGAGGTGAAGAGACTGGGGATTTGGGTGCCACAACGTTCCCCCCCTCCTGGGACAGGAGGTCTGGAGCAGATCCCAAGTCCAGGGAGGGAGCTTGGGAGAAATGCAGAAGTAGAGGGTACCACACTTGGCGTGGCCAATGTGGTGCTATGAGGATCATAGACCCCTTGTCTCTCTGAAGCTTGAAGAGTGTCTTGGGAATTAGGGGAATGGGTGGAAAGGCATAGAGGAAGTCTTGCCCCCAATGAAGGAGGAAGGCATCCCTGGCCTGAACTCCCTGACACGGAATCCTGGAACAGAACCGGGGAAGTTTGGCATTCCACGGACTTGCAAAGAGGTCTATGTCTGGGGTTCCCCAAATTCGGAAGATCCTGGCTATCTGGTACCCATGGAGAGACCATTTGTGTGGGAGCAGAACTCGACTGAGTCTGTCTGCCCAAGAGTTTTGAACCCCTGGAAGATACACTGCCATGAGATGAATTTGATGCTCTCTGGCGAAGGCCCACAATCTCAGAGCTTCGTTGCAAAGCGACAGAGAGCAAGTCCCGCCCTGTTTGTTCACGTAGAACATGGCTACTTGGTTGTCCGTGTGGATGAGGACTGTCTTGTAGCTGAGCAGGGTGTGGAAGACTCTGAGAGCTAGAAAAATTGCTCTGAGCTGTAAGAGGTTGATACGTAGAGATGTCTCCTCTAGAGACCAGATGCCTTGAGTGGAGAGATCTTGAAGATGAGCTCCCCAACCTCTTGGAGAGGCATCTGTTGTAAGGGTTGCTTGGGGTAACACCTGTTGAAAGGGGGACCCCAGCAACAGATTTTGAGTGGACTTCCACCAGTGAGGGACCAAAAGAGGTGACTGGAGGTTGCTATTTTGTCTGACAGGCAACCTGATGCCTGGGTCCATTGGGTGGACAGAGTCCACTGAGCTGCCCTCATGTGAAGGCGAGCGTAAGGAACCACATGCATGGTGGATGCCATGTGGCCTAAAGTTGTAACATTTCTCGAGCAGTTAAATGGGACTTTAACTGGATTTGTGAGGCTAACTGCACCAAGCGCAGGCAACGGGCCTGTGGAAGATAGGCCCTTGCAGTTGTGGTATCCAGCAAGGCCCCTATGAACTCTAATGACTGAGTAGGGGTGAGATGGGATTTTGGGATGTTTATTACAAGTCCCAGATACTGAAGAACATGCCTTGTGCAGGCTAGGGAAGTCTGGGCCTCTGACTGGGACGGAGCTCGGATGAGCCAGTCGTCCAGATATGGGAATACAAATATTCCTAGAGTGCGTAGAAATGCAGCTACTACTGCCATGCATTTTGTGAACACTCTTGGAGCAGAGGCCAGACCGAAAGGAAGCACTCTGTATTGGTAGTGCTTTCCTTGATAAAGGAACCGAAGGAACCTTCTGTGTGTTGGATGGATGAGGATATGGGTGTACGCATCCTTGAGATCTAGAGAACAAAGCCAATCCTGACTCTGAAGGTATGGAAGGAGAGCACCGAGAGAAATCATCTTGAATTTCTCCTTGCATAGAAACTTGTTCAATTCTCTGAGATCTAATATGGGTCTGTAGCCCCCTGTTTTCTTTGGGATAAGAAAATAGGGGGAGTAGAACCCTGAGCCCTGTTGAAGAAGGGGTACTTCTTCTATTGCCCTTTGGGCAAGAAGGGTTGCAATCTCCTGACCCAGAAGGTCGAGGAGAGATGTTGGAGAATTGAACTGTCTCACCATGGTGTGAAGAGGAAGGTTTAAGAAATGAAGCTTGTACCCCTCCCTTATGATGGAAAGGGTCCATTGCTCTGCCGTGACTTGTTCCCATCTGGGAGCAAAGTGGGCTAACCTTCCTGGAATGGTGAGAGGCTCTGGTTCTTCTAGAGCCAGAAAGGCTAAGTTCTCTAGATGTAAGTCAAAGGCCCTGAGGAGGCTGAGGCTGTTGGGCCGTAGCAGTCCTTGCAGCCTTAGGCTTGGCTTGTTTAGGTTGTTGCTGACGCTTTGCAGCAAAACTACCTGCAGAAGATGCCTGCTGACCATAAACAGGATAATATTTCCCCTTTTTGGGAAAGAAAGCCTTTTTGAATAACCCTTTTCTAACAGGAGCAGAGGTAGACTTTGAAAGTCTATCTAAGGCAGAATTCTCAGCATCCATCTGAGTGGCCTTTGCTTGCCAATCCTTGCCAAAAAGGTTTTCACCTGTACAAGGAAGATTTCCTAATCCATCCTGGACCCAGGGTTCCAAATCAGAAGCTTGTAACCAAGCAACTCTGCGTGCACCTATGGCAATAGCCGAGGCTCTGCTGGCACACTCAAAAGAGTCAAAGGCTGCACGGTTGGAAAATTTGGAAACATCCTGGGCATGTTTAAGCCAGGTGAGAAACTCCTCCCTTTTATCTTCTGAGATAAAAGGAGATAAAGTTTGCAGATGATCTGTAACTTCCTTTAGAAACATCCCCATATAGAGACTATAGGAGTTGATTCTGGCAGCAAGCATATTGGCCTGGAAAATTCTCCGGCCAAAAGCATCCAAGGTTCTGCATTCTCTTCCTGGAGGATTAGATGAGTGTCTTTTTGCACTTTTTATCTTCTTCATAGCAGACTCCACCACAATAGAGTGGTGAGGAAGCAGAGTCTTATGAAAGCCAGGACAAGGAGGAACACGGTACATGGTGTCCAACCTACGAGAATGAGGGGAGGTAGTGAGAGGTGTCTCCCATATGCCCAACATGTGATCATAAAGGATCTCATGAATTGGTAAAGTAGCTGCCTCTTTAGGAGCCTTAGGATATTGTAAAATATCCAATTCCTTGGCTCTAGGCTCCAATTCAGGGGCCACTGAAATGGAGAGGCCCCTGGCCACTTCCCTAATGAAGTCTTGAAAAGACAAGTCTTCTGGAGGAGACATTCTTCTTTTTGGAGAAGAGGGCTCCTGAGGAAGGAGTACCGATGCTTCGACAGAAGCCTCTGATTCATCAGAGTCTTCGGAGGAATCGAAGTATCGCCTGTCTGGATGCTCCTGCAGAGCCCGATACGTGTACCGAGTGGTATCGACATCGGGAGTGATCGGTACCGATTCGGTACCGATGGGCATCACAGAACAGGGTACCGCTGCAGTCGACACAGAAGCCGATGTCGATGCATTCGGTACCGGCACCGGAACCGATATCGGTGCCGGTGCCGGAACCGGTACCGACAACGGAGTTTGTTGCGGTACCGGCGGCGTCGCAGCTTGTATGAATGCCGTAATGGCACGCTGCATGGTCAGAATATTCTGATCCATCGACGCAACCAATGTCTGGATGTCGGTACCAGTGGAAACCAACGGTACCCCAGAACATGGCAACAGGTGATCGGTCGAGGCCGAGCCATCGATGTCAACCTGTAACCCCATAGATGAAGCTTTGGAAGCCGGAGCTTCCCGCCGGGGTAATTTTGCCAGTGCGGGATCCTCAAGAGCAAGCCCGGAGGCGTCTCGATACTTAGTGGGAGATCTACCCTTCGAGGACCGGCTGGACTTATGTTTGGTTACCTGAGATCCATGGGAGGAAGAAGCAGCCCTGGAAGATGTCGATGCCACCGAAGCTGCATCAGAGGGAAACAGGGTACTGAGTTTGGCCGCTCGATTCTGTCGACCTCTTTTAGACATCATGAAACAGGACTCACAATCAGTGATGGAGTGGTCAGGACCCAAACATTTTAGACACCAGTCATGGGTGTCGGTGACAGAAAGAGTACCGCTGCACTTCGTGCACTTTTTAAACCAAAGAAATAAAAGAAAATACAGAACTTCTTCAGCGGTGACAGGAACACAACCTGCTGGCTCCGCGGAAAAGAAGAACTGGAGAGAGGCGGTTGGGAAAGGCGGGAAGGCAGCGGGCAGGCACTGTGGGATGCTCCCAAAAGCTTTCTTTCTGGACGCTGGGGAGCGTTCCCGCGCAGGCTCCGTCGGTACCGACGATACCCATATGTGACGACTCATTCCTGCTTGTTCCTGGAGATACAAGAATTTCCTGATTGCACGTCAGAAAGTCTCAAGGCATTACAGAAGGGATCTTGTCAGAGGACAGTTCATTGCATATGCCAAGAGAACCCCTGAAGAATGCGTAGCCGAAACATGGCTGTGTCAGGTGTGGCGTTTGTACCCTTGGTGAAGAACCCTTAATAAAGAATAATTTTGTTACCACGCACTGACTGGGTCTTGATTGTTTCATGTGGTACGGTGCTTTTTGGTTGGAACTAGAGGAGGCTGATGGCTCCTCCATCCACAGTTATACATCTTCGTCCTCCATGATATGGGTAAAAACAGTCATGGAGCTTCCCACTTGGGAAGGGCAATCCATTGCAGTTGTGGCTGGGGTACAGCATCATATTTTACTAGCCCAGCCATGCATAGTGCTCGCCAGCCTCAGACAAGTCTTTGGCCGACATTTTCTTGCCTGCAACAGTAAAGTTCATGTGAAATGGAAAAGACCAGGAGTACCGTATTTTTTCTTTGAGGAGCATGTCTATAATAGGCTTCATTTCTCTGCGTCTCACAAGCATGAATGTAGAGAGAGATCTTGATGAAGTGTCACTGGTGCCTCCCGATATTGAAAAGTTTTCTTTTCCTGGCCCCTCCACAACAACAGGTCCGAATTGGGGAAACTGCAAAAAATGCACTATGATATCTCTGTTTTTATTTTCAGGAGGCTTCCAAAGGTCCTGTGGCCCTCTCCATTTCCTTGGAATCAGGAGCTTCTGACAAATAGATCTCACTATGTCCTCAATATTTCCTTTGCCCGCCATTGTCTCAGGGACACCACATATACGCACACTATTACACCAGGTCTGGTTCTCGAGATCATCAAGTTTGTAAGTCAGCTCTAAGGCCTGTTGCTTGTGCCTGTCAGGTGCGCACTGCAAATTATTGAGGTTTCAGCATACTCTTCTAATTTAGTTTCCACTTCCTCCGTGATGCCCCAGCTCCCTGATGTCTCCATGTATATCCTCTATCTTGCTCATTACCTCCTTTTGCATGGATCTAAACTCCTCTGCCATTTCCTTGAATCAGCAGCAGAACTCCAACAGGATAAATGCCTGGTCAGGTCCCAGCAGCTTGCCACACCATCTTCCTCCGCAACTGACTCTGCCAATGCCATGCTCGACAACAAGCCTGCACACAGCTTTTTCTTGCACTCTGCTGCTTTGTTTTTTTGCGGCCATCAGACCGCTGATACTTCCCCCTGCCGGGATTTCTAAATCTTTAAGTCGCTGCCGCGTTTTAACACTGCTATAGGGGCTTTTGCTTGCTCAAGGCAAAGGAGCAAAGCCCCTAAGACGCCATCAGTTCGGCCGTCGCCACTTCCTCCATTACATGACTTTCAAATTTCCCTAAAAGTCTTTCGTGGGGGACCTTGTCAAAGGCTTGCCGAAAATAAAGATACACTATATCAACCTGCTCACCTTTCTCTACCTATTTATTCACACCTTCAAAAAAATATAACAGATTAGTAGGACAAGATCTTCCTAGACTAAATACATGTTGGCTTTCTCCCATTAAACCATGACAATCTACATGCTCAGTAATTTATTATTTATAATGGTTTCTACCATTTTGCCCAGTACTAACATCAGGCTCACCGGTCTGTAGGCTCCTGGACCACCCCTGGAATCCTTTTTAAAAGCTGGCATTACACTGGCCATTCTCCAGTCTTCAGGTACTAGATATGATTTCAATAATAGTCCACACATTATTAATAGCAGGTCTGCAATCTCATATTTCAGTTCTTTCGGCACCCTCTGATATATACCATCCGGTCCAGGTGATTTGCTATTTTTTAGTTTATCAAATAGTTGTAATACATCTTCCCAGCTTATCAAAATTTGTTTCAATTCTTCTGATACATTACCTTTAAATACCATTTCAGGTATGGATAACTTCTCTACATTTTTTTCAAGAAAGAATGAAGCAAAGAATTCATTCAATGTCTCCGCTATGGCCTTGTCCTCCCTTAGTGCCCTCTTTTACCCCTCTATCGTTTAATGGGTCCAACTGACTCTCTCACAGATTGTTTGCTATGAATATACTTGAAAGCTTTTATTGTGTGTTTTTGCTTCCACGGCAAGCTTTTTTTCAAATTCTCTCTTTGCCTGCCTTATCAATGGTGATTATGTTGTGTCCAGTTTTCATCATTAGACTCCTTTTTCCATTTCCTCAAAAATGCTTTTTTGGCTGCAACAGCCTTTCTGATCTCCCCTTTAAACCATGCTGGCAGTTTTATGGCCTTCCTCATGCCTTTCTTAAAGCATGGAACATATAGTCTAGTCTTCCAAGATAGTAGTTTCAAATGAGGCCCATGCTTGATGTAAACCTTTAACCTTTGCAGCTGCTCCTTTTAGTTTTTTCTTAACTATTTTCTTCATTTAATCATAGTCTCCCTTTTGAAAATTAAAAAGTAGTATTGTTGATTTCCTTGACATCTTCCCTCCATTTATTAAATCAAATGCAATCATGCTATGATCACCATTGCCAAGTGGGCCCAATATCCTTATCTCTTGCACCAGATCCTGTGTTCCACTAAGGGCTACGTCCAAAATAGCTTCCCCTCTTGTCTGTTCATGAACCAGATGCTCCAAGAAGCAGTAAGTCATTTATTTCACCTAGAAACTATCACCCTAGCATGTCCTTCTGTGATACTGACCCAGTCAATACCGGGGTAATTGAAATCACCCATTACTGTATTGTAACTTTTGTTAGCTTTCCTGATTTCTTTTAGCATTTCATGATCCATCTGTTCATTCTGGCCAGGCAGACGGTAGTATACTTCACTGCCATTGTCTTCCCTTTTTACATGGCATTTCTATCCACAGAGATTCTACACTGTGTTTTGTTTCCTGAAAAACTTTTATCCTGAGTGACTCAACGCCCTCTCTAACATAGAGTGCAACCCTTTCATCAATTTCATCTACCCTATAATTGCGAGATAGTTTGTACCCAGGTATCACGGTATCCCATTGGTTGACCTCCTTCCACCTTCCAGAGATGCCAATTATATCAAACCTTTCATTGAGTGATATATATTCTAGCTCTCCCATCTTATTTTTTAGACTTCTAGTATTTGTACACAGGCATTTTAGAGGGTGTATTTGGAATCTTTCAGCTCTGTCTGCTCTGTACTTAAAAGGTATTTAGGCTACTTTTATCTTTATTAGAACCTCCCTATAAGGATACCCTAAACTTCCTTCTTTTGCTAATATCCTTCAAGGATACATCTTTCTGAACCATGTGCTCTTGGGCGACTGTCGGCTTTCCCCTATTATCTATTTTAAAAGCTGCTCTCTCTCTTTTTTAAGGGTTAATGCCACTAATGCCATCAGTGTGGTTCCACCTTAAGCCCATCCTTTCGGAAAAGCCCCCCTTCCCTAGAATGTTGCCCAGTTCCTAACAAATCCAAAACCCTCTTCCTTCCACCACTGTCTCATCCATACATTAAGACTTTAGCGCTCTGCCTGCCTTTTAGGTCCTGAACATGGAATGAGAAGCATTTATAAGAATGATACTCTGGCTGTTCTGGATTTCAACTTTCTACCTAAAAGCCCAAATTTGACCTCTGGAACTTGCGTCCCACATTTTCCTATGTCATTAGGAAGTGGAGGAGTGGCCTAGTGGTTGGGGCAATGTACTTCAGGCCGGAAGGTCGGGGGTTCAAATCCCACTAGAGGACAGCAACCTTGGGCCGGAAGGACTGGGGTTTCTAGTCCCACAGGTGCTCCTTGTGGTCTTGGGCAAGCCACTTAACCCTCCATAGCCCATGTTCCCTGTAAAATAGTTATCGCCAAGTTATAATGCCCTGTTCAATGTAATTTCAGTTTGTTCAATGTAAACCGCATTGATGCAGAATAGCACGGTATATAAGAGAATGTAAATAAAATAAAATAAATAATAAATAAAATTAGTACTGACATGTACCAAGACAGCAGGCTCCTCTACCCAGCACTATCTAAAACCTTGACTAGATGGTGCATGAGGACCGCTACTTTCGCACCAGGCAGGCATGTTACCAGGCAATCCTCATGTCTGCCAGCCACCCAGGTATCTAGATACCTAATGATTGAATTGCCAACTACTACAGCTGTCCTAACCCTTCCCTCATGGGCACATGGCCCTAGAGAAACCACCTTGGTGCGAGAGAGTTTTACATCACCTGGAGGATAGGTCAAGCTACAGGATCATGTCCTGCCACACCAAGGTGATGCTCTCCTTTCATGTGACCTCTCTCCTCCATGGCAACAGAGAGGCTGCCAGACTGGAGGTGGGACTTCAGCACTTCGTCCCTGTAGGTCTCATCTATATACCTATCTGTCTTCCTTAGCTCCTCCAAGTCTCTTACTCTAGCCTCCAGAAATCAGACTCGTTCCCTGAGAGCAAAGAGCTCCTAGCGCACAAATAAGACCTCTCACCAATTGGGAGAAAATTGTGCATGTGACACTCAATGAGGAAGATTGGATAGGCCCCATCTCGCTGCTGGACTGCTGTCTGCATGTTAGTTTTAAGGATTTGTTTAGATATTTAAGTTGTTTAGTTAAAGTTGATAGGGATACTTGTACCAATACAAACTATACCTAATATGTTTAAGGGACTTTGCTCACCTAAAGATTAATTAATTTCAGGGCCTTAATCTATTCCTGATGAGGATAACTAGCTGAACCTGAAAGTGAATTTGACCACCTCTTTCCTTTTAACCCTCGGATACACTACCCCCGGGTCAGGGGTGACCCAGGTGTCGGTTTTTGTGTTTTTTCTTCAAAATGGTAAGGAATTGTATTTTGGTACTCTAGGTATTCCTCAACGAACCATTTTTAAGTATTTTCATACATATGGTTTGCAAAAATAACGTTTTTATACAGTACTGCATGCTGCTGAACAAACAAGGGGTGATTTTCGACACTCGCACAACAACACTCTCCTTTGTTTTATAGCAGCAAAGAAAGTCACCACTCCAAGTCCACATTACAATCCTGTGTTTTCTAACGTCTTGCTTACATTTATGACGTCACCTGACGTCAGCTCCTTGTTTGTTTCTGTGGATTACAATTTTTTACGACAAAGGTAAACAATGCCACTCCCGAAACGCTTCAGCAGCTGTGCAGCAACTGAAAAAATTAGACGTTGGTTGAATGAAGAAAGTGACAGTAATGATAGTTTGAGTAATGATACTGAAGGTGCTGATACGGATAGTGCAGTCGTTCCCGCCCAGTCCGATCAGCTTGATCTTGATGATAGCGGCAGTGAAGCGGAAGATGCTGTCGAAGAAAATAAAACAAGTGATGACGATAGCAGTTCATACAGCAATTCTGAAACTTCTGAATCACATTCTGAAAATGAGGAAGTTACTGACAGTCATTACACAGCTCGTTCTGGCATGCATTGGAATAAAACTGTACCGCCAACATCAAGAACAAGGGAAGCAAATATAGTCAGAGAATCTTCTGGACCAATTGCTCTGATCAGAGGTATAACTAATGCTAAGGATATTTTTGACATGTTTGTAACTCCAGATATATTGTCAGCAGTGTTAGATTTCACAAATTCTGAAGGCATACGTAGAGCTGAAGCAATGCAGCCACCATGTACTGACTGGAAGCAGGTAACAATGGAAGAGCTCCAAGCAACATTGGGTCTTCTGTACATGAATGGTGTTTTCAGGTTGAACAAAGTATCTGTACGCAGAACTTGGGCTAAAAGTCCTATCCAGAATCCTATATTTCCAGCTGTTATGTCAGGTAAAAGGTTTGCAGAAATATTGAGTTTACTTCGATTTGATGACAAACAAACCCGTGAATCACGAAGGGCCAATGACAAATTTACTCCAGTCAGAGATGTTTGGAATTTATTCATTTCTCAGTGCATGAAAATGTACACACCATCTGCATACTTGACTGTTGATGAACAATTGTTGGGGTTCAGAGGCAAGTGTCCGTTTCGTCAATACATCAAGTCTAAACCAGACCGATACGGTATAAAGTTATGGGTGTGTGCAGATGCCGAAACGTATTATGTATTCAACATGAAGCCATACCTAGGGCGTGAAGAGTCAGTTACTCGTGACAAAACAGTATCTCTAGGAGCTGATGTTGTTTTGAAGCTTATTGAACCTCTGGAATGGTCTGGCAGGAACATTACTTGCGACAATTTCTTTACTAACGTACAACTGGCTGATGTTCTTCTTAGCAAGAATTTGACACTACTGGGCACTGTAAGACGTTGCAACCGTGACATACCTTCAGAATTCCAGGCAAATCGCTCAAGAATTGTGGGATCCTCAATATTTGGCTTCAGTGGAGACAAGACTTTGGTGTCATTCGTCCCAAAACGAAACAAATCAGTTATGCTGCTGTCAACACTTCACCATGATAATAAAATTGATGAAACATCAAAGAAGCCAGAAATAATACTTGACTACAACAGAACGAAAGGGGGTGTTGACACAGTAGATCAGTTGTGCCACACATACAGTGTGAAAAGATCAACTCGTCGATGGCCACTTTGCGTGTTTTATGGACTGCTTGATATCGCGGCTGTAAATTCATTCATAATATTTATGTACAACAATCCTATGTTTCATCACAAGGAAAACTGCAAGAGAAGGTTTTTTCTGGAGGAACTCGCTTTGAATCTCATGAAGCCTCAGCTAAAAAATCGTCAAAGCCATCCAGAAGGTCTGACAAGCCATACACGTCAATCCATGGCCAATGTTGGCTATCCTTGCCTTGAAATGCCTAAGCCACCAAGACTGTTGACCACACGGGCATCAGCAAAGAAAAGAAAAAGATGCTCCTTTTGTCCAAGTGACAGAGATTGAAAAGTATTTACCGAATGTGAAATCTGTCTGAAGCGAGTGTGTCCTGAACATTCAAGAACAACTACTAGCACATTGTGCATAAACTGTTGTTGAAAAAAACAGTCAATGTACTTCATGTATTGCTTACTAGTTTTCTGTTGTTTACAATGCACCGTTGTCAATTTGTTATAACACGGTAATTTTTTTGTCACAATTTGCATCATGCCATTACTTGACATAATGGCACCATACTTTGACTGTTGCTGTCCACCTAGCGAATAAATATAGAACTATTGTAGTTTGCAAAGCGTGCAGTGCTGCACACCATTTTTAAGCTTGCAACTGAATAGTTAACAGGTATTGGCATTATGCAGCATATATCTGACCTTGTACAACTTGTCCTGCCTGATCTTGGCTAGCATTGCACATTATTCACTTGAAAGGGTGAATTAATAACAAGTATTATAAAAAATAAATAAAAGTATGTCTTTTTCTTCACAATTTAACCATGTTTTACAAACAAAAGTAGATGTTTTACCATATTTCTACATATGGGTCAGGGGTGACCCGGGGGTAGTGTATACGTGTCAGTCGATTTACCGAGTGTATCCGAGGGTTAATAGGTTTAAGAGTCTATAAATCTAAGATTATGCCTGGAGTGGGTGGAAGGAAAGAAATACTTAGTAAAAGCTGGCTTGCTACACATTTTCCTTACCTGTGCTTCTAAGATAATCTTTCCTGGGTGATTCAAACAGCCTTTGGCTTGACAGAGGGAGTCCTTTAAATTGCCCCTTTGATCTGTTGCTTGGCTTTATCATCTATTTAAAACAATTTCACAGGTTTTTTGCTTCCTAACTGGAAGGCCTCATCCTCTTTACACATGAGTGACTGTCCGACCCCCAACAGGATCCTGAGCACAGAAGAACGGATCCAAGTTCCCCGAATCCATCCTCTTCCAGGGAGAGAAGGAAGAGAGGGGGGCACGGAGGTTATACTAGGCTCAAGGTCTTGATCCATCAATTTGGCTATTCAACCGGCCCTTAACAGGATAAGGATTGGGAACTAAACAGACACCCCTCCTCCTTTGGCAACCCATGTTGGCACTGGTGTTACGGGTGACCCAACTGATGCCTCCCAAGTGGAGAAGTCACCCCTAAGGGTGGTCCTCATGAGATAAATCAATCTTTCCTCAAAGGTTTCGCAGAGCTGCTCAGATGTGTCCACACTCTGCTGGAGACAGAGGAATGCTGAGATGTATGCCCTCTAACTGCTTCAAATATAGTACAGGAAGAGGTCATCAGAAGACTCTGGATTTTTCTCTGTTTCCACCTCTGCTGGTAGGGAAACACAACCCACTTGTCTGGACTGGCCTAGCAGGATGATATGGAAATAAATGATTTAAGAAAATGATATGTACAGCGCCGATTGTGACTCATTGTCTTGATCGCCAACATGATTTCTCACAACTAAGATGGTGAGTGATTGATTATATTCCTCCTAACCCTCGTGACGGAGATAGTGAGTCTCGCCTCCAGTTTTGTGAGCAACGGTGGATTATTATACTGAATTTGGTTTCTCCTGCTGGCTTAAAATTGGAAATAGACTGGTGGGAGTTTCATATGAGACGTTCTGACCTTTGATCAATTATGTTAAGAGTGTAATGTAATCCCATTGGTTCCTCTTGTTTCCCCAACGTCTTTTGACCACATTGAAGAGTGCCTAGTGGACACAAATTTTTATTCCTGATTTGGAAATGGCCTAATGCAGAGCTCTTAAACATATCGAGCTCGAAACACAGTCTGTGTCGCTTATGCTTAGGGATCGGGTTAACTTCAACTTTGACTAAAATCTTTGCTCAGAGACTTATGATCTGCGATTTCAAAAACCTATGAGGCATGGATTTTTGCATCAATAAGCTAAGTGCTATTTCATCATAGTTTTTAATGTGTTCACTTTGTGGTATTTCACGTTCTAATGCTTTGTCAAGCATGTTTAACATTACAAATAAAAAGGATACTTTGTTACAAGAGTGACTCATAGCCAATTAGGACAAAGAATCCAACAAAAAACTTGTTCGCTTTATTGGCTCTATTTTCTAGTCAGCCTTATATATTTTTTTAATTTTGTGGCAAGCTGATATTTTCAGTAAATCATTCTCGGTTATAAAATAATCTTAGTACACTTTTTATTTACTTTTTACTTTTCCTTAGCATTGAAACTTTACCATAGGAAGTAAAATAATGTTTTAGGTTCCAATGATTTTAATGGAAGTTAATACAAAGTTAAGAAGTGGGGAAAGTATGCAGAGCAGGGCTCATGGAATTCTTTCCAACATGAGTGTGTGTACACACTAGGGCGGCCCATAAAAACAAGCTAACAGATTTCAGTTCTGTACAAGGCTGATTTTGTTCATTATAATATTTTTATTATTAAATTTTAATGAAAATAAACAATATTTACAGGTCACCCCATCTGACAATTTTTATGTCATCTGAACAAAACAGCAGACAACTGGAATGTCTGGTAACGGTGGCCGCTGAAGATTCTGCACCATCTTTTTCTTTGTTTCTGTTGAGACTCATCAAAAAGGGCTAAACCTGCCAAATGTTCAGACAAAAACAGAGGTACCTTGAAGAGGCAACAGCCTTTCCTGGGCAAGTCTAAAGAACTGATAAAAATTCAATATCATTGAGAGGAGCTCGGATTGCAAATGGTGCTTCTTTCTACTGTCTGACAAACACGACTGACAGAGCAAAATCTGTGATATTCTTGGTCTCACGTGCAAACTTCCTGAGCTGAGCCTTAAAAAGGAATATTTTCAATACAAAAATGCCTTTTCTCATCCATAAAATGTTCAGAATGGGACAATGTCGAAACATTTCACAATCAGACTGAAATTGCACAGGTAAGCAAGCTATCCCTAATGGACAAAAATAAACTTTGTGGAGAAGTGATTCTACAAACATTAACTTTTATCATTGGTTTGTGGACCACCCTAATGTATACCCATCTGTAACTGTATTGCCTATATGTGTGGGTGTGTCTTGTGTATGTGTATGTATGCAGCATCTCTCTGAATTTTTATCTGTTTTTTATTATTGCATATGTGTGTTTGCAGGCTGGTATGTTGGTGCAAGTTTGTATGAATGTGCATTTGTTTGTGTATCACTTCATTCATGCTTGTTTGTGTATCGCTTCATGCATGCTTGTGTATCGCTTCATTCATACTTGTGTGCGTGAATGCTTGGATGTATGCGTCTCTCCATGTGTGGACATGTTAGACATAAAATACCCCCCCCCCCCCCCAGTGTGTGCATGGGGCTCTATTCACCCCCTTTTTGGAACCTCTAATACAGATGGGGAGGGCAAGTGTAAAGCAGTGGCAGATCCCCACACCACTAGCAGACATGGTTTAGAGACTTCCGGCCCTTCTCCACAGCACCCTTTATGAAACTTCGATCCCTGCTAGAAATGCATGGCATGGATCAGTTCAGGGCATGGAAGGGCCCAGGCAGTTGTATCTTGAAGGGTGACCTTGAAAAGAAGTTGGGGACCAAAATCCCATTTTTTTCAGTACTTCCAGGTCCGATATTTTTTGCTATGACCAGACCATAGGAGGGAGATTCAAAGGAACCCAACAGGGATGGAGGTTATATTATTCAAGGGAAAGATTTCATAGGGCATATTCTTGAAGCTATATAAGAGACTGGAAGAGGAAGCCAAGGGCAATCCTTCCCTTCCATGTAAAGGGTACGAATAGAGTGGGCAAATACTAGATGAGAGGGAGTGGAATGGGATCCATGAAGGGGTGAGGAAGTGGTCCTTGGTAATGTTGTGGCGGCAAACATAGCTACAGATTATACATAGAGCATATGCCATGTCACAACGGCTGGGGAAGGCGGGGAAAAGTGAATATGGACTGTGTTGGAGAGGCTGTGGGAATGTGGGCACTTTCTATCATATGTGGTGGGCGTGTAGGAAAAGCGTAGTTACTCACCTCTAACAGGCACAGCAGGAATCAGTCCTCACTTATGGGTGACGTCGGCACCGACGGAGCCTGCGCGGAGCAATTCCCCAGCTTTCAAAGAAAGCCTTTGGGAATGCTGCCACGCATGTGTGGTCCTCTTCCCACACAAGGGTGCCATCTTGCTCAGTCAGGTCCCTTAGCTCGAGCCCTACCAAGCAGATGGCAAGGGAAGGACAAAAATCTAGCAACACATCAGGGAGGCGGGAGGGTAGTGAGGATGATTCCTGCTGTCCTTGGAGAACACCTGTTACAGGTGAGTAACTACACTTTTTCCAGGAATAAGCAGGTAGTCAGTCCTCACTTATGGGACTCCCCAGCTACAGGCTGCCAAACCTATAACCAAAAAACGCCTCCATGAGGCCGTGAGCAGAAGCCGATGCCCGAAGGAGCCCTAGTCCTCGGGTCCTCGGTAGCACTGAGAAAGGTCAGAGGGCAGGAGTTGCTTATACCCCGAACAGGTTATGGAGCACAACCTTGCTGAAGACTCTGTCCCGATGGAACTCCCTCTCCAGGTAGTAGTGGGCAGTGCAGGTATTCGTGGAAGACCAGGTCGCCGCCCAGCAGATGTCCAGCAGGGGTACGGAGCATAGTGAGGCCACAGAGGCCGCCTTGGCCCGAACCTTGTGTGCGGTGGTTCAACGATCTAGCAGGGCACCCGCCTTCGTATGAGCGAAAGCGATGCAATCCGCCACCCAAACCGAGAGAGTGCGTTTGGTAACTGCCAGCCCCGGACTATTTGGATCATAGGTCACAAAGAGTCGGCCAAACTTGCGATGAGTCTCGGTGTACTGCAAGTAGAAGGCGAGAGCTCTTCTGCAGTCGAGGGTGTGGAGAGCCGCCGATGCCTGGTCAGCGTGGGGCCTTGGGAAGAAAATCAGCAGGATTATCTCCTGATTAAGGTGGAAGTCCGAGACGACTTTAGGCAGGAATTGAGGCTGGGTGCGGAGGACCACCCTATTCCGATAGAACCTGGTGTAAGGGGCATCAACCATGAGAGTTTGAGCTCACTGACTCGGCAGGCTGAGGTCAGCGCCACCAGGAAGGCCACCTTCCAGGACAGGTGCCAGAGCGAGCACGTCGCCATTGGCTCAAAAGGTGAGTGGGTGAGCTGCATGAGCATCACATTCAGGTCCCCTTCTGCAGAGGGAGGATGGATGGGTGGCTTGGAAAGCAGAAGACCCCGCATAAAGCAGGAGATTAATAGCTGCCCTGAGAGGGGCTTTCCCTCGATGGGGAGGTGGTTCGCCGAGATGGTGCTCAAGTGTACCCTGACAGAGTTAGACTTCAGTCCTTCCTTCGAGAGATGGAGGTGATACTGGAGGATCCATTGAATGGGGCACGAGAACGGGTCAATCTGGAGCTCCAAGCATCAGACCGAGAAGCGCCTCCACTTGAAGGCGTAAGCTCGTCTAGTGGAGTCCTTTCTCAAGGCAAGGAGGACTTCCTCGACCTCCTCCAGAAGGGCCAATGAGGGTAGGGAAACCCGTTCAGCCACCAGGCTATGAGGGATAAGACGGCTAGGTTCGGGTGCTGCACCCGCCCTTCCTCCTGAGTTAGCAGACACGGGGTAGAGCCCAGGGAAACAGGAGGCTCCGTCGACAGCCGGAGCAGGAGTGGGAAGCAAGGCTACTGAGGCCACGACGGGGCTACGAGGATCAACAATGTCCGATCCCGCTGAGCCTTGAAAAGGGTCCTCGCAATAAGAGGGAAGGAAGGGAATGCATAAAGCAGGCTGGATGACCAGTCCAGCAGGAATGCATCGGGGCTCTCCCTACTCGGGTGCGGTACCGGCCCAGAAAAGCGGGGGAGCTGCATGTTCTGGGGACTAGCAAAGAGGTCTATCGCCAGGGTCCCCCAGAGAAGAAACAGCAAGCCCGCTACCCCTGGATCTAGCCGCCATTCATGGGGGCAAAGAACTCTGCTGAGCCTGTCCGCCAGGACATTCTCCTGACCCAGAAGGTAGGTCGTCTTGAGGAACATCTTCTATCGGACAGCGAAGGAGCAGATGAGAACCGCTTCCCGGCAGAGGGAGCATGATCCAGTGCCTCCCTCCTTGTTGATGTAGAACATCGCCACACGGTTGTCGGTCTGCATGAGAACCGAACTCCCCTTGAGGTGGTCCTCAAAGGCCCTCAGGGCGCACCGAATCACCCGGAGTTCGAGCCAGTGTATCTGCTGCTGAGACTCCTCAGACGACCACTGCCCCTGCATGCGCCCGCAATGGGCTCCCCACCCCCAACAGGGAAGCATCTGTCATCAGCACCGCATCGTGCTGCGGGGCCTGGAAGGGCAATCCTCATAGGAGGTTGTGGACGTTTTGCCACCAGCTCAGGGACAAGCGGAGGTCGTGAAAGACCCTGATAGGGTCCCTGAGATGACCGAGGAACGGGCTCCATTGGGCGCTAAGGCACCACTGAGCTGTCCGCATGTGCAGATGGGCATGGGGGGGGACCCCATGCACGGTAGAGGCCATGTGGCCCAGGAGGCGTAGCATGGTCCGAGTGGTGACCCGGGGAGTGCTTTGGACGCGGGCCGCCAGAGCTCGCAGGCAGTCTGTGCGATACGTTGGTAAGAAGGCAGTCACCTGCTGAGTATCAAGGAGCACCCCGATGAACTCAAGTGCCTGCACCGGCTCAAGGTGAGACTTTGAGTAGTTGACCAAGAACCCCAAGCTCTCCAACAGAAGGATGCTGCGCGACATTGCTCGCCGGGTTTCCTCGACCGAGGGGCCTGTGACAAGTCAGTCATCAAGGTAGGGAAAGATCAGCACTCCCTGATGCCTGAGATGGGCGGCGACCACGACGAGGCATTTCGTTTCGTAAAGACTCGTGGGGCGGACGCAAGGCCAAAGGGGAGCACCCTGTATTGGAAGTGCTCTCCCTGCACCCTGAAGCGCAGATACTGTCTGTGCTGGGGGGGGGGGGGTTAAGATGTGGGCGTAAGCATCCTTTAGATCCAAGGAGCATAGCCGGTCGCCCTCCCGGAGGAAGGGCAGCAGAATGCCAAGAGATAACATCTTGAACTTCTCCCATACCAAGAACTTGTTCAAATGGGGGAGGGAGGGAGGAGTGGCCTAGTGCCTGGGGCAAGTCACCTCAGGCCAGAAGATCGGGGGTTCAAATCCCACTAGAGGACAGCAACCTTGAGCCGGAAGGACTGGGGTTTCTAGTTCCACATGTGCTCCTTGTGGTCTTGGGCAAGCCACTTAACTATTTTACAGGGAACATGGGCAATGGGCAATGGAGGGTTATCTCCAAGTTATAATGCCCTGTTCAATGTAATTTCAGTTTGTTCAATGTAAACCGCCTTGATATCATGAAAGGCGGTATATAAGAAACGTTAAATAAAATAAATAAATAAAATAAATAAACTTGCAAAGGTAGAGGATGGGCCGCAGACCTCCCGTCTTTTTCGCGACAAGGAACTACCGGGAATAGAAGCCCCGACTCGAAGGTGCGGAGGGACCTTCTCGACTGCCTGTTGGGCAAGGAGAGAGTGTAATTCCCGCTTCGATAGAAGCTGGTGCACAGAAAGTTGAGGAGGCTCCACCAGTGAGAAGGGAGGTGGAAGCCTGTCGAAGCTAAGGCATTAGCCATTTCGGACGAAGTGGAGAACCCAGGTGTCTGACATGATGGAAGCCGGGGTGGGGCGAAATGAGACAGGCGTCCCCCCACTGGCTGCTGCATCACCGGAGGGCGAGGGGCTATGCCGATGGTGTCCAAACCCCTGCACAGGTTGTGGAGGAGCCGGATTTTGGACTTTTGGCTTGCGATGCCCTTGCCCAGATTTACCCTGCGCCAGGGTAGTCAGCGTGGGGGTAGCCGGGTATGGCGGATAGCCCTGGCACTGGCGGCCCTTCCGAGGAAAGAAGGGCTTCTTGGATGGTTGCTTCTTCGGGGGCCGAATGGAGGTCTTGCATTAGAGACGGGTTCTGGTGACAAACTTCTTGTGGCCTTGGGCAAACCACTTAACCCTCCCATTGCCTCAGGTACACTTAGATTGTGAGCCCTTCGGGAACAAGGGAATTTAAAAAAAAAAATACCTGTTAGTATACATGTAAAACCGCATTGATTCTAAAGAGAGTTCTGGTGACGAACTCCTTGTGTCCTTGGGCAAGACACTTAACCATCCATTGCCTCAGGTACACTTAGATTGTGAGCCCTTCGGGAACAAGGGAATTAAAAAAAAAAAAAAGTACCTGTTAGTATATATGTAAAACCGCACTGATTCTAAAGAGCACAGTATAAAAAAATAAATAAAAATAATAAATATCTCTGCGGCTTTATCCTCCATTGGCTTGCCGAAGAGCTGCTCGCCGAGGCAGGGAACATCCAGGAGTGTTTCCTGCAACCAGTGCTCCCTATCCGAGGATTGGAGCCATGCCTGGCAACGGGCCCGAGCTGATTACTCTAATCCATTGTAGGCGGCTTGGGAGAGGTATTTAGAGCAGTCTGCAACGGACTTCAACAGAGTGCCAAATCTATTGAAGGGCTCGCCCTCGAGGCCCTTAGAGAACCCTCTGAGCTCCTTGGCTATATCGCGCAAGAACATACCCATGTATAGTTGATATGCCTGAATGCGACAAAAGAGCATGGAGAATTGGTACCGACGAGCGCGATTTTGGGCTCTTCTGCTTTCTCATGGCTGACTCCAACATAGAGGTGTGGGGAAAGAGTAGTTACTCACCTGTAACAGGTGTTCTCCAGGAGCAGCAGGAATCAGTCCTCACATATGGGTGACGTCGGCGCCGACGAAGCCCTCGTGCGGAGCATTTCCCCAGCTTTCAAGGAAAACCTTTGGGAATGCAGCACGCATGCGCGGTCCCCTTCCCGCCCAAGGGTGCCATCTTGCTCAGTCTGATGACATAGCTAAATGACAGCAAAAAATTAAAATGAAGTATATGACTGCAACTCCAGGGGAGGAAGGAGGGTCGTAGGGACCGATTCCTGCTGCTCCTGGGAAACACCTGTCATAGGTGAGTAACTACTCTTTCTCCAGGAACAAGCAGGAAGTCAGTCCTCACATATGGGACTCCCCAGCTCTAGGCTACCAGGAACCCTAAGCTGAAAAAATGGCTCCCTCTCAAGAGCCTCAGCATTCGTGATAAGAATATCCTCTGAGAATGCCCCCGTACGGTAGCCCAACACAAGTGCCGGAGGGTAGGAATTGCCTAAACCTCAAAAGGATTACGGAGTACCGCCTGTCCGAAAGCACTGTCCCTTTGGGACTCTCTCTCGAGGTAGTAATGGACTGCAAAAGTCTGGCTTGAAGACCAAATTGCGGCCCGGCAGATGTCTACCAACAGAATAGAGCGGAGATGAGCTACTGACGCGGCTTTTGCCCTGACACAGTGGGCGTGACGACCCTGCAAGCGGAGGTCGGCTGCCTTGTACGCCCAGGGGATACAATCTGCTACCCAAAGTGGACAACAGGTAACCCCATCTTATTAGGGTCAAAGGAGATGAAGAGCTGAGTAGCCCTTCGATGCCCCCACGTACGTTCTATGTAAAAATACAACGCCCTCTTACAGTCCAGGGTATGCAAGACTGTTTCAGCCCGGCTGGTAGTTGTCTCGGCCATCTGGGGGCTACTAGAATCACCGAGGCCTTGTCCCAGAGATCTTGAACAGAGTTCGGGCCACCAGGGGCGTGAGAGGAAACGCATACAGGAGGCCCGTAGACGAAGAGATCAGAAAAGCATCTGCTGTCATTCTCAGGGGATGCGGCTGTCTGGAGCATAACCTGGGCAGCTGACGGTTTTGTGTACTGGCAAAGAGATCAATGGACAGAAGTCCCCAACGGAGGAAGATCTGCTGGACCACCCATGGATTCAACTGCCATTCGTGAGGCTGGAGAATCCTGCTTAGCTTGTCCGCTAGGAAATTCTCCTGACCAGGTAGATAAACTGCTTTGAGAAAGATGCCTTGTTTGACTGCAAAGGAGCAAAGGGCCAGCGCCTCTTGACATAGGAGCCTGGACCCCGTGCCCCCTTGTTTGTTCACATAGAACACTGCCACCTGATTGTCCGTCTGAACTAAGACAGACAGGTGAGAGAGGGCATGAGAATACTCAAGCAACTACGCCCCTTAGTTTACTTAAAAGATTTCATTAACATAATACAGGCAACCATAACCCCACACTTTGATTTTTCCAACCTAATTCTCTTAGGTATAACGAAACAAAACATTAAAAGAATACAACTAGCACAGAACGCAGCAGCTAGAATTGTAATGAAAGCACACTCATTCCAGCATATTACTCCAATATTAGCAACCCTGCATTGGCTCCCAATACAAAGCAGGATAATATATAAGACCACAATAACCACATTTAAAGCTCTCAATGGCATGGCTCCAATCCCATTAAGCAATCTTCTAAGCAAGGAATCTCAAAAAGTCACTCACAGAAAAGGACACTCAAATAAATTAAGGACTCCAAATGATTTTATAAAAGCAACAAAACTAACTAATAACAGAGCCTTCTCACATGCGGCCCCCTTCATTTGGAACTCCATCCCAGAGGACCTAAGATCCACAACAGAAGTTATAGAATTCCGCAAAAAACTGAAAACCTACCTCTTTGCCATGCACTACAACAACATTGATAATACACTAATCATCCCAGAAAAAGGCTAAATAACACCCAACTGAGTATAGCTAAACCTCATAATTAACAGATTTGCACCCTCTTGTAAATACCCATGATTTAAATCTAAGGAACCTACAAACCTGTATCTGTACATAGTTCATAAATTGTTCTTGTTCTGTTATGTATTTAACCTTTACATCGTTCTGTTATGCATTTAACCATTCACCGTTCTGTTACGTATTTAACTATTACATTGTTTACTGTCAAAAATTGTTCCATGTAAAACAAGCCCTGCTTTGTTGACTGTTGTTCAATTGTGAGCCACATCTGAACTCTGGAAGATGCGGGATATAAATGATTGTTAAATAAAATAAATAAATAAATGAGAAAACGTCTGTAGAGCTAAGCGGATTGCTCGCAACTACAAAAGATTGATCTGCTGTGTGGCCTCCTGAGGAGACCAGAGGCCTTGAGTGCACGTGCCCTGGAAATGTGCACCCCAGCCCTTTAAGGAAGCATCGGTCGTCAGCACCCTTGTGTGTGCTGGAGCCTGAAAAGGTACCCCCCCCGAGAAGGTTTGGTAGATGTAGCCACCACTGTAAGGAGTCCAAAAGTGGTTTGGACACCTTTACTCTGTCTCGAAGGTCGCCTGTGGCCTGCGCCCACTGAGCTCTGAGGCACCACTGAGCAGCCTGCATGTGCAGATGGGCATTCGGAGTCACATGTACCGTGGATGCCATGTGGCCCTGGAGCCGCAGGTAGTGCCTGGCGGAAACATGACAACTGCTCTGAAACTGGTTGGCCAAGTCCATCAGTCTGTGGGCCCTGTCCTCGGGCAAGTAAGCTCTTGCCTGGAGGGGGTCTAATCTTGACCCTATAAACTCTAGGTTCTGAGAGGGGAGCAAAGTAGACTTTGCATAGTTTATGACAAAGCCCAGATGCTGAAAAAGAGAGACAGTGCAAAGAGTGGCTTGTCTGGCCTCCTGGAGAGACTGGCCCCTGATGAGCCAGTCATCAAGGTATGGGATGACAAAAATTCTCCGATTCCTGAGATAGGCCGCCACCACCGCCAGGCATTTGGTGAAAACCCTGGGGGCAGAGGTTAGGCCAAAGGGAAGTATCCTGTACTGAAAATGGTTTCCTTCCACCACAAACCTGAGATATTGTCTGTGGTCTGGATGAATAAGGACGTGAGTATAAGCATCCTTTAGGTCTAAGGAGCATAGTCAGTCTCCCTGCTGGAGGTAGGGCAGCAGTATTCCAAGGGTAAGCATCTTGAACTTTTCCCTCTCCAGAAACTTGTTTAGGTTTCGCAAGTCTAGGATAGGCCGGAGGCCTCCTGTCCTTTTTTTTTCTTTTTTCAAAGTTCTGTTTATTGATGCCACACAGTACAACTAAACAATACATCCAATCAATTTTTGTTTCTGTATAATATCACATCCCGTGTGGGGCTGTGTCTTGTCCACCACCCTAGGATTGTAACAGCAATAGAAAGAACAGTACAATACAATACATAACAATATAACCCAGAATTCCCCCCTCCCCCCTTCCCAACCCCCCCCCCCCCCCCCCCCCCCCCCCGCACCAGAATCACAACAATGCTACTTTACCCAAAGGAGCAACACTCACCCTAACCAACTACTATCCAACCTTTAGCACCTCACTGCGGGTTTTAGGCCCCAATTGCAGAATGTAAGGCATCGAAATCAGCAAAAAGGTGGCCCATCTCTGGGGGTGCCCTTGCGCACTTCTCCGTTCCATGAGCATAAGCTGATGTAGGCTATTGCGCCACTCCCAAAAGGTGGGGGCCGCAGGCTCCCTCCATCAGCTAAGAATAGGGCCCTTACCCACCAGACAGGCCTTCCGCACCAAAATTCTCTCCCATCTCCCCTTCGGATGGAGCGGTCCCAGTTGATCTAATACTACCAGCAGCCCTGTCCAGCAGATCCGCTGCCGCAATAAGCCACTAAGATACGTCCCAATTCGCATCCAATACCGACGAATAGAAGAACAGCCCCACCACATATGACCCAGGTCCGCCAAGGAACAAAAACATTTGGGGCACCCTCCATATAATGTAAGGCGGCTTCTCAGTGCTCGCCTCGGGGAAAAGTGGGCTTGAATAATACATTTAAACTGTACCTCGTGCCATCGGGCCCCCTCCACCAATCGCGCAATCCGACGGACAGAGTCCGTGGCTATCTCTCGACTCAGTTCCCACCGCCCATAAGCTTTCCACCTGCTGGCCCTGTTGGGGAGCTGGAGACGCCTGATATTGAGAGTAGGATTTGTAGGCAGCACCCTTCCTCGGGAAAAAAAGGCTTCTTTCCCGAGCCCTTCTGTTTTTTGAGAAGGGGCAGAAGTCTTTCTAGACAGCCTTGTCCTGATGAGAGTCTCAGTCTCGATTTCTGCAGCCTTTTCAGTCATGGGCTTACCGAATAGGTTGTCACCTCGGCAGGGGACATCGACCAACTTGTCCTGCACCCATGACTCCAGGTCCGATGACTGTAGCCAGGCCTGAAAGCGTGCACCGATGCCGGCTACGGCTACCCGGGCTGGAGCCTCGAAGCCATCATAGGCTGCTCGAGAGATAAACTTCGAGCATTCTCGGATCCCTGTCGACAAGGCTTTGAATCTCTGCAAGGGTTCCTCAGAGGCCAGCTGAGAACCCGGCAATCTCTTTTGCCAGGTCTCGTAGGTACATGCCCATGTACAGCTGGTAAGTCTGGACATGGCAAGATAGCATAGAGCCCTGGAAGCACTTTCTACTGAGGGCATCCAGGTTCCGGGCCTCCCGTCCGTGGGGCACCAAGGAGTGCATCTTCTGACTCTTTAGGCGGTGCATGGCTGATTCCACAACCATGGAATTGTGCGGTAGCTGCGCCTTTTGGAACCCAGAGCTCTTACGGACTCGATAAATGGAATCGACCCGTTTGCTAAGAACCGGCGCCGAGGCCGGTGCCTCCCACATACGGAAGAGCAGCCGTTCCAGCATCGGAGGAACTGGTACAGTAAAGGCTTCCTTTGGAGGAAAGTCATACAGGAGGGCATCGAGCTCCTCGGCTCAAGGCTCTTCCTCGGCGTCCGCAGGGAATGCCAAAGACTTGGCCGTGTCCCTTATGAAGTCCGAGAACCGGGTATCCTCCACGGGGGACCTTCTCCGAGGCTCGGACTCCGGTGAGTCTGAAGGGACACACTGGGTCCGGAAGGTGTCCGGAGACTCCTCGTCCTCCATCTCCCACGCTGACTCCTCCGAGGAGGAGTCAAGCGGCTCCAGCCGTGTGGGCTTCGGTGCCACCAGCCCTGACGCCGAAGGCACCGGCGTCGACGACCTCGGCCCCGCATGAGAGGTCGAGGGGGACCTTGACCGAGGATCGACTCGAGACTTGATGGACTCGAGGATCGGCCCAGCCTCCAGGGTCGACTTAGATGTTGAGGTCTCAGTGGTCGGGGCAGATGCACCGGTCAGACCGGCGATCAGCACCCGCTGCTGTTCCATGAAGGCAGCCAAGCTGCTCTCCAAGGTCGTCAACCCGAGTCCAAGCTCAGGAGACCCAGCAGCCTCCGACTCGGGCCCTGACGTCGGCTCTCCCGGAGGAGAGTCCATGAGGACAACAGAACTTACATGACTCGGGGACTCCGGCTCCATACAAGGTGGTCTGGACGGCCTCTCCGACTCCGAGAGCCCGGGGCAGCGGTCAGGGCTACGCGACCTGGCCCTCGAGAACCCAGGGGCCTCCACTGACACCGCCCTCACAAGCTTCTTCTTCCTTTTGTGCTCCCGGGTTGGAGAACCCCTCTCAGAGGAACCACGACGGTGCACAGGTTCCGACTCCCGAGATGTCGAGGCCTCTGACGAAGTCCGGGCCCGGCCGGACGCAGACTCTGAGAAAATTCTCTCACATTGATGCTGACGGCTCCGAAGTGCCTTCAACCACATTTTTCCGCATGGGCCACAGGCCAGCGGGTCATGGTCGGGCCCGAAGCATCGGAGGCAGCAGTCATGTGTATCGGTGAGAGACATACGTTTCTTGCACCGATCACATTTTTTGAACCCACTGGCAGCCATCGGAGGAAAAAGAGCCCCTGCAAGGTCAAAAGACCGGGCTGCCAGTGAAAATAACAATAAAGGCGCGAACGCTAGTCACAAAGGACACAAACCGAAAAAAGAATGCCGGACTCGATACCGGTGTACTGAGCCCAGGCGGGAAGGGGAACCGGCATTGAACCAGATCAGAAAAAGCGAAATCTCAGAAAAAAATCTACTTTTACCGGGTGACACAAACTCATGTCCGTTGGGCTCTGCGGAAAAAGACTGACTGAGTAAGATGGCACCCTTGGTCGGGAAGGGGACCGCGCATGCACACTCCATTCCCAAAGGCTTTACTTGAAAGTTGGGGAAATGCTCTGCACGAGGGTTCCGTCGGCGCTGACATCACCCATATGTGAGGACTGACTTCCTGCTTGGTCCTGGGGAAGTTGGGTCTTCCTGAACCCCGGCCCATGTTGCACCTTGTACATAGTATCAAGGCATTTGCTCACGATGGGGACCAAAGTGGGGGTCTCCCACAAGCGGAGCAGCAGCCTAGATAGACTAGGAGGAACTGGCACAGTGAGGGGATTCCCTGGGCAGTGATTCGTACTGAAGAATATTGAGTTCTTCAGCACAAGGGTCCTCCTCGGCATGAGTGGCCAGGTTAAGGGCCCGTGCTATGTCCCGAATGAACACCAGGAAGGAGGTGTCCTCGGGTGGTGAGTGCAGCTGGAACGCGGGTGGAGAGGGGTCCGACCTAAGATCCTGGTGGGTATGGGTTTCCGGGGAAGTGTCCCCATTGGACTCCCTCTCTGAGAAATCGGTTGAGGAGTCCGAGCCGGGCAGATCACCTTGTCCAACGGCCGGTGCCCGCTTGGAACCAGAGGCCCTGGAAGATCTCGCCTCCGAGGAACGTGAGGGCAAGCGAGACCGATGTCGAGGACCCTCACGAGGCCCTCGGGGATTTCCTGGATGGATTTCGGTGTCCCACAAGAGGGACCCACGGTCTCTAGGCGCAAGTCAGCAAAGCTAGCTGTGAGCGCCTGCTAGGAAGCGATGAATGCAGAAATGCTGCATTCTAGCGCCAGCATGAGGGACTCCCACGCGGGCGTGGGGCCCCTCGACGTCGATCCCGGGGTCACTGGGTTGGGCATTGAGGAGGAGAGGGGGTCCTCACTGGGACAGCCCTCAGGAGACCAGGCGCCTTCGCCAGAGGCCTCTGCTTCTGTGCAGGGTACCTTGACGGGCCACTCCCTGTCTGACTCTCAGGAACACCGAAGGGGGCTAAGCGACCGAGCACAAGAGCACTCATGCTTATTGGGAGCTCCTGACAGTGACTTAAAGGCCTTATTTTTGCGCCACTCCACCTCAGGGGATCCCTGGTCGGAGTGTCGCAGAGAGCGTGGAGCAGACGGGGGGAGGGGAGCGACGACCAAGGGTGCCACTGGGGATTCCAAGGTGGCCTTCCGTAAAATGTCTTCGGACCTCTGCTTACGGCTGAGGAGGGCTTTAGAGGACATTTTCTTGCAGAGCGAACAGAGCTCCGGATCATGGTCAGCTCCGAGGTACCGCAGACAACAGTCGTGAGAGTCCGTAAGCGACATGTTCTTAGAGCATCTATCGCATTTTTTGAAGTCGGTGGCCATGGGGGCAAAAATGGCCCCCGCGAGGTCAAAGCCCCACTCGGCCAGCAGTTAGGGAAAAAGTAAAGGGCGCGAAGCCCATAACAAAAAATGAAAAACAAAAAGTATCCCCAACAGCTCTAAGAAGGTAAAGCAGGGGAAGGACGGGTAGAGGACTGGTGCAACCGGAAAACAAGGGCCTGTAGGCCAAAACTGAAAACTTTTTCCAAGGGACGAGGACGTGCGCCCGAAGGGCTCTGCAGAAAAAGGGAGACTGAGCAAGATGGCACCATTGGGCAGGAAGAGGACCACGCATGTGTGGCAGAAATCCCAAAGGCTTTCTTTGAAAGCTGGGGAATTGCTCCGCACGAGCTCCGTCAGTGCCGACGTCACCCATAAGTGAGGACTGACTACCTGCTTGGTCCTGGAGAAATTAAGAATTACTGGGAAAAGGTACTTATTGAAATGGGAGAAATCTTGGGGGGTAGGGTTCCTCAAAATCCATTACAAGAGTTGATGGGGACGGGTGAACAAAACACCACAAAAAAAAAAAAAAAAAAAAAAAAAAAAAAAGAACCTTTGGGGGCTCAGGAACAAACTGTGGTTAGCAGCCAGGATAGCACTTGCCTGGAGATGGAAATCCCCGGCTGGGCCCTCACAGGAGGTATGGTGACTCAAAGTGGGGGAAGCACTAAGGATTCAACAAGATCACCTACAATTTGCAAGGGAAGGCATGGAGACGGCAAAAGATCTGGGCCCCATATATTCAGTCGGAGAATGGGATCGGAGGAGCAGGTGGCATAGGCCAGGCAGGCTATTGGGAAGAGTGCTGAGAGTAATACAGAAGTCAATTGTACTACATAAACTACTTATGACAGAAGACGCAGCATAGTATATAAACACGGTGGTAGGGAGGAAAGGGAGGAGGAGTGTGTCCTCATGTTAATGTGTTTTTGACAGTTCAGGTTGAGAGATGTTTGTTATGAATGTTCAAGTTACTTGTATAATGTGGGTGGGTGGGTGGGAGCACGATGCAGGATGGGAAGAGGAGATCAAACATGGACCGATTATGGAGACAAGCTGGAGGTCTCAGAGGCAACTCTGGACTGCAAAGGGACTTGATCGTGAAGGAGTATTAGAGAGAAGATGGGAGGGATATATGTCCAGAAGAATTTTAACAGATAAGGTTTCAATGCTGTACCATTCTTACATTATCAATAAAAGAAAAAGAAGCTCTATTCATAAGGTGGATGTCTGAAAGCAGGCACTTAGATGTGCAAATCATGGAGACGTCCGCAGAAGCATTTTAGAAAGCAGAGCATATAGACATCTCCAGCACAATAACATCCATGTAGCAGGGGGTGTGGTGGAGGCACGCCCTGCGCTGAGCAAAGGAGTTGCATTTTACAGTGCAATTTCAGAATAGCACAAAGCACATCATGCCCTGGTTGTTAAGGCAACCATGACTATACCTGCTCCTGACCACAAATAAGGCAAAAAAAAAAAAGTGTTTCATGGCTGCAACTCTTCCAGGGGAAAAAGCAAAATGTGCTTACATTGCCACAGATACTATTTCCTGGTCAAAGAGACCTTTCCATAAATATATACTCCAAACATATTACTGGCCCACTGTCGCACATCTGAGTATCTGAAATGTTAGACCAGGAAGTGCCAATCTCAGAAAATACACACTCCGCCTTCAGACCTATTCAGGCCATGGCATCTAAGAACCCGGCTCTGTGGGCATGCACTTTGGGGACATCCACATATGTAGAAATGACCTACACCTATGCATGTACTCGGCCTTGCTATATGCACAGTGCTCAGCTCCAGAATCAGTTACTGAAGCATTCTTTTTTCAGGATGGAGAATGAGCAATTGCAGAAGGCAATGCTGCCACGCCCCCAGTTTTTTTTGATATCCCAGATTTTTCCTATATGTCCCTTCTAAAATGCCACTTATAATGTGCTGTCAGTGGTATGGATCCCCAAGGTAAGGATTCTTTGAGAAGAGATCCCCAAGTTGAGAGACTCCTGGCCCACATACCCTGAATCTTTGGTTCTGAGATGAGTTGGAGCATTTTTTAATGGGTGGTGGGTCAAGATACACAGACAGTAGGGGCTAGGCAGACAGAACTATTTCTTTAGCCCCAAAAAGGGAGGTAGGCACTGAGCCACCAGGGATTCATACACCCCTTCCAGGAAGGCCTCTATTACATGAAAGAGGGAGGGCTCCTGTAAATAGCTGCCAGTGCTATATAAAATCCTGCCCTGGCCATTCCAAAATCCCACTACACCTCACCGAAGCTTTTATTTTTCAAAAATTGGCATACAAAGTCTTTTTTGACAATTCACAAATCATAATACAAGAATATTTATCTTGCAAGAAAACAGAATAAGTAACATAAGCAAAAAAAAAAAAAACAGGAATATCCTTCCCAAATATCTATCATATCAATGTTACATTTTCTACCAAGCCCACCACACATTGGATTCTGCAACTGCTTCCTGATAACGAAAATTTAACAAGCAATTCTTTTAAATGCACCGGGCCATAAAAGATATGAAGTGGCATTTCAGAAAAGGCATCCAAGTGCAATCTGGGACATCCAAGGCAAAAAATGCAGGAATAGACCAGGGACATCTATGTTTCGGCCTGATGTTAGAAACAGATGTCCCTGACGTGGTCGCCCACACTGAAAAAACTTGGGGCAAGGACAGCTGTCTCATGCTGTTTTGCATACAAGGATGGCCATTGGCATGGAAAGACAAAATGAGAGCCCTAATTTCCCGTCTGTGTTTGTTGCCCGCATGGAAAAGATAGGAGATAACGCGTATAAATTCTTCTCCACACTCTCCAGATATTTGTCCAGCAAAGCAAGCACTTTTCCGATGCCTATTCATGCCTCAAGCAGATATGAACTTTTACACGGCTCAGGACATGCAGGGCATTTCCATGATCAGGTGAGGACGTCCAAGTTCTTGGAAACACCCTGGAAATACCAAAACCACGCCCCCGGGGATATCTAAAATGGGTTTCAAAATTTTGCGCATTTTGGTGATTTTTTTTCTGTATTGCATTTTAAATTGAGCATCACTCAAAAACAATATTTTATTTATTTATTTATTTATTTAACAATCACTTATATACCGCACCTTCCAGGGATCAAGTGCGGTTTACAAAGAACGAGTTAAAGAACAGAGCAACAAGTCTGTTTTTACATGGAACATCAGTGAACTATGAATAGTAGTACATTTTTTACATGAAACATTAGAGAACTATATACATTAGAGAACTAACGTAAGAGAATTATATACAGAAGGTATAAGCCTTAACAAACAAAACATGCTTAATTTAGGTTGTATCAGAGACTAAATACTAGATAACATTGTATGGGTAGTTGGGGCTATGCAAAAGGATAAGAATATGAAATTATATTTGTGCCTGTTCGTTGTAAATTGCATTGATGGTTCTTAGGGTGGGAGCAATTGGGTAAGTTTAATTGTTCTTATTTGTGTCCTAACAATATGCTTTGTTATTTTGACAAAGCATGCAGAATTTTGCTTAACAGATTTTTTTATACAGAATTTTGAATGTGCGTGCAGAATTCCAGCAGGAGCCGTTTTTGTACATCAAAAGCATAAATATAGCTTCTAAAATAACCCATTAATGAAATTCCTAATCTTCACTAAACATTTTACAAGATACATGAGAAAATAACTCGCTATCATAGGCAATAATACTTGAACTGAGTTGCAGGAAAAGCATGTGCCTTTTCTGCGTCTCCTTACATAAATCAGGAAAATATTAGCATTTCTGACCACATACAATAAATTTCTATTACAGAAAAATAAACACATAGCAGAGCTTGGCAAATCCCAGGCATCTTGTTGACTAGAATTTTGCACCTGGCACCTGGGATTTTCTTGCCTCCCCCCCCCCCCCGCCCCCGATGGCCATGCCCTCTTATTTCTGCCCATGAGAATTCCATCTATTGTGGACAGAAGTGAAAAGCATGACTGGAATTGCGGCCCGCACAAGAAAAAGCATGGGGTGGGGAGAGGAGTAACTTATTTACAGTGGGGGGCGGGGATTATACCTTCACCAAGGAGAGGGGTCTTGTTTATTTACATTCCTGATTTGATATACACCACATTTTCTTAACATATCTACAATTCTCCAATGCTTCTCAGTCCATATTTCTCTGGTGGTTAGCGTAGACATGTGTTCACTGTATGATGCTCTGATCTGTCCCGAAATGTTCTCTGAATAAGTGGGTCTTTAAATGTTTTCTAAACGAGGAGAGGTCCCAGTTGTTCTGATTTTGATTGGGAGTGAGTTCCATGTGGAGGGCGCGTAGAGTTCAAAAGTACGGGTATGGGTTTGGAGGTTATATTTTGTCCTTTCATGTGGCATTGTCAGCACGTTGTTAGCAGCCTGACGTGTTGGTCGTCCAGAGTTCAGTTGTGGTAATAGGGTGTGGAGGTGTGATGTTTGGTGCTGGTGTAATGCTTTATGGATGAGTATTAAGGTTTTGTACTTGATCCGGGCTTCCAGTGGGAGGATGTGGAGATGACTCGGGGGGGGGGGGGGTTGTGGTCATATTTCTTCCCACTTGGATGATCCTGGCTGTCATGTTGAGGGTTGTCCATAGTAGATTGAGAGTGGAGTGTGGGAATCCTTGATAAATCGCAATACAGAAGTCCAGATGGGGGAGAGACACTGCTTGTAGCACTGATCAGAAGTCATGGGAGTGGTCTGAGGTGCTGTAATATCCTGGTTTTGAAGAATATTGTCCTTGCTGTTTGCGCAATCTGCTGCTTGAATGAGGGGGTTTGGTCGAAAATGACTCCCAGGTACTTTATTTGAATCTGGACTCTTAAGAACATCAGAACATAAGATATGCCATACTTGATCAGACCAAGGTCCATCAAACCTAGTATCCTGTTTCCAACAGTGGCCAATCTAGATCATAAGTACCTAGCAGTTTCCCCAAAAGACACAGGTTCCAAAATGCTTGTATTGGGTCAAGCAGTGATATTCTGGGTCCCTTTAAATAATGGTTTATGGACCTTTTCCTCCAGGAACTTGTCCAAACCTTTTTTAAGTCCAGCTACAGTCTTAAATAGTTTACCATGTGGCTTCATTGCATGTCTCCTAGTCTTTCTATATTCTGATGACATAAACAATCGATCTACGTTTACCCGTTCCACTCCATTCATTAATTTATCGACCTCTATCATATCTCCCCTGTGTCGTCTCTATTCCAGGTTGAAGAGCCCTAACCTTTTTAGCCTCTCTTCATAGGGGTAATGCTTCCATCCCCTTTACCATTTTGGTGGCTCTTCTCTGAACCTTTTCTAATAATGCTATATCCTTTTTAAGATACGGCGACCAGAATTCCACACAATATTCAAGGAGCGGTCGCACCATGGAACGATACAGAGGAATTATAATATCCTTTGTTTTATTTTCCATTCCTTTCCTTATGATACCTAGCATTCTATTTGCTCTCTTGGCCACCACTGCACACTGGGCGGAGGGTTTTAACATGTTATGCACGATGATGCCTAAATCTTTTTCCTGGGTGGTGGTTCCTAATGTGGAACCTTGCATTGTGTAACCATAGTTTGGGTTGTTCTTTCCTAGGTGAATAACTTTGCGCTTGTTCACATTAAATTTCATCTGCCATTTGGATGCTCAGTCTTCCAATTTATCAAGATCCTCTTGCAATTTTCCACAATCCTCATGGGTTTTAACAACTTTAAATAGTTTCGTGTCATCTGCAAATTTGATAACCTCACTCGTTATTCCACTTTCCAGGTCATTTATGAATATGTCAAAAAGCAGCGGACCCAGCACAGATCCCTGAGATACTCTACTATTCACCTGTCTCCATTGGGAAAATTGGCCATTTAGCCCTACCCTCTGCTTTCTATCTTTTAACCAGTTCCTGATCCACAATAGTACACTGCCTCCTATCCCATGACTTTTTAATTTTACCAAAAGTCTCTGATGAGGGACCATGTCAAAGGTTTTCTGAAAGTCCAGCTACACTATATCAACCAACTCAACTTTGTCTATCTGTTTATTCACACTTTCAATAAAACATAACAGATTAGTAAGACAAGATCCCCCTTGTCTAAAGTAATGTTGGCTGTCTCCCATTAAGCCATGACTAACTACATGTTAAGTAATTTTGTTCTTTATGATGGTTTCTACCATTTTTCCCAGTTCTAACATCAGGCTCACCAGCCTGTAGCTTCCCGGATATCGCTGAAGGACTGCATGGAAAAGTCTGTCTTTTTGCAGATGACACAAAAATTTGCAACAAAGTGGACTACCCTGAGGGAGTGGATAACATGAGGAAAGATCTGCAAAAGCTGGAAGAATGGTCTAATGCTTGGCAGTTAAGATTTAATGCGAAGAAGTGCAGTGTCATGCATTTGGGAAGCAGAAATCCAGGGGAAATGTACGCGATAGGGGGCGAGAGGTTGGTGTGCACAGACCAGGAGAAGGACCTTGGTGTGATTATTTCTGCGGATCTCAAGGTGGCAAAACAGTGCGACAAGGCAGTGGCAAAAGCCAGGAAGATGTTGGGTTGCATACAAAGAGGAATTACCAGCATAAAGGAAGAGGTACTAATGCCACTGTATAAGTCACTGGTGAGGCCTCACTTGGAATACTGTGTTCAGTTTTGGAGACCATATCTTGCAAAGGATATAAAAAGACTGGAAACTATTCAAAGGAAGGCGACCAAAATGATTTGGAGCCTGCATCAGAAGCCTTATGAGAAGAGACTTGAAGACCTAAATATGTACTCTCTGGAGGGGAGAAGGGACAGGGGAGATATGATTCAGAACTTTAAATACTTAAAGAGAAATAATGAGCAAACAAACCTCTTCCAAAAGACGAGGAAGATGTAAAACTAGAGGGCATAACATGAAGCTGCAAGGGGGTAAATTGAAAGGCAATGTCAGGAAATACCTTTTCACTGAAAGGGTGGTAGATGCTTGTAATGCCCTCCCGATGGAAGTGTTGGGGGCAAATACAGTGACAGAATTCAAAATGGCATGAGACAGACACAGTGGATCCCTTTACAGCAACAGGATAAAATCAAAATAAACTTAACTATTTTATCAACATACAGGGGTGTCCTACAAGGAGCAGTGGGTTCAGCCCTTAAACAAAGACATGGGGAGGGGTGGCCTGCACGGAGAGGCAGGTGCACCTACTCTTGCCATCTTACTGGGCAGACTAGATGGACCATACTGGTCTTTATCTGCCGTCATTTACTATGTTACCCCTGGAACCCTTTTTAAAAATTGGCGTTACATTGGCCATCCTCCAATCTTCAGGTATTACAGATGATTTTAATGATAGTTGACAGATTACTAATAGTAGGTCTGCAATCTTATATTTCAGTTCTTTCAACACCCTTGGATGTATACCATCTGGTCCAGGTGATTTGCTACTCTTCAGTTTATTAAATAGTTGAAAAGCATAGTTACTCACCTGTAACAGGTGATCTCCGGGAACAGCAGGAATTGAATATTCATATATGGGTGACATCGGCACCAACGGGGCCCGATCAGGAACGCTCCAAAGCGTCCTTTCGGAAAACGTTTGGGAGCATCCCACTGCGCCTGCGCTGCTAACTTCCTGCCTTTCCAACTCTCCCTCCTCAGTTGGGTTTGTAGCTGAGATAAACGGAGATAAGAAGAGAGAAAGAGAGATACAACTCCTAGGGGAGGAGGGTGGGTTGTGAAGACTCAATACCTGCTCGTCCCGGAGATCATCTGTTATAAGTGAGCAACTACGCTATCTTTAGGAAGAAGCAGGAGTGTAGTCTTCACATATGGGACTCCCTAGCTTGGAGATGCCAGGGAGATGACCCCAGAAAGAGCAGTGAAACACAGGCTGAAGTGGGTAATGTATCCTCCCAAGGATCTCTGGTATCGAAACCTAGGACAGGGGGTGGGGTTGTTCTAAGTTTGAAAGAGATGCTGGAGAACAACCTGGCCAAACGAGGCATCCCGTCGGGAGTCCTTGTCCAAGCAATAACGGTCCGCCAAGGTGTGGACAGAGAATCAGGATGCTGCTTTGCAAATTTCATCAATTGCCACTAAACGTAGGTTTGCCATGGAGGCAGCCATTGCTCACACATTGTGTGCTGTGACACGGCCTTCAAGAGAAAGCCCTTTACTCTCATAGGTAAAAGATATTACATTCTGCAATCTACTTGGAGAGTGTTCTCTTGGAAACTGGTAGACCCAGGTGACTGGAATCAAACACAACAAAAAGCTGTGAAGCTTTTCTGTGCTGCCTAGTTCTCTGAAGATAAAAGGCCAAAGCACGCTTGCAATCCAGAGTATGTAGATTCCTTTCTGCACTAGAGGCATGAGGGCCTAGGGAAGAAAACAGGAAGGTAAATCGACTGGCATAAAGTGCGGATGAGTCCTAAGGACTACCTTTGGCATAAAGTGCGGATGAGTCCTAAGGACTACCTTAACATGGTGGAACCATGTATAAGGACGGTCAGCCACTAAAGCTTGGAGCTCACTGATATGTCTTGCAGAAGTGAGGGCAATTAGGAAGATGACTTTCCAAGAAAGAAACTTCAGAGATGTAGTGGCTAGGGGCTCAAAGGGCAGCTTCACCAGCTGTCCAAGAATAAGATTGAGATCCCATGCCACAGGTGGTGGCTTAATGGGAGGCTTAGTTAAGAGCAGACCTCTCATAAAGCGCACTACAAGCAGCTGAGAGGAGACAGGTTGTCCATCAAAGGGCATGTGGAAAGCAGCAATGGCACTGAGGTGGACTCTCACTAAATTACTTTTAAGTCCAGAGGATGAAAGATGGAGGAGATACTCAAGTAACGCCTCCACTGGAATGGAAAAAGGATTAAGTTCCCTCTTTGAATACCAGATTAAAAACCACCTCCATTTAAAAGCGTAAGCATGCCTTGTGGAAGATTTCCTGGAGGTCAAAAAGATATCTTTTACCTGTTGAGAGAGGTTGATATCCTGGAGTTCTAAGCTCTCAACAACCACACCATCAGGGGCAAAGACTGGGGGGTCGGGTGCAGAAGCGTCCCGTTCTCCTAGGATAGAAGATCTGGAGCACAGCCCAACTCCAGAGGTTTGGTTTGAGAGAGACGTAGAAGCAGTGGATACCACGTCTGACATGGCCAGTGCGGGGCTATGAGGATCATGTAGCCCCTGTCTCTCTGAAGCTTGAACAGAGTCTTGGGAATGAGGGGAATGGGTGGGTAGGCATATAGGAAGTCCTGACCCCAGTGGAAGTGGAAAGCATCCATCGCCTGACTGTTCTGAGCAGGAATTCTGGAACAGAAGCGGAGAAGTTTGGCATTCTGAGGACGTGCAAACAGACCTATATATGGGGTGTTCCCCGGATTTGAAAGATTCGAGCAGTTTGATCCGAACGGAGAGACCATTCGTGTGGCAGTAGTACTCGACTGAGTTTGTCTGCCAGGAGATTTTGTTTGCCAGGGAGATACACCGCTAGTAGGTAGATCTGATGGCATATGGCAAAGGACCATAGGTGTAGGGCTTCATTGCACAACGATTGAGAACCTCTTCCACCCTGCTTGTTCACATAGAACATGGCTACCTGATTGTCCATCTGGACTAGAACTGTTTTGGAGTGCAGGTGGTCCTGGAACACTCAGAGCACTGAAGATGGCTCTGAGTTATAGCAGATTTACGTGAAGCCGAGCCTCCTCCTGAGTCCAAAGACCTTGAGTGGAGAGATTGTACAGATGAGCTCCCCAACCCAATTTGGACGCATCTGTCGTTAAAGTAGACTGGTGCTGTGGCCTCTGAAAAGGTGACCCTACGAGTAGGTTTTCTGGTGATTGCCACCATTGGAGGGACGAAATCAGTCATGCCGAGGTCATGATTTTGTCCCCCAGACGGCTTGATGCCTGAGTTCACTGAGCTGCACGCATGTGCAGCTGAACATAGGGAACCATGTGTACAGTGGAAGCCATATGATTGGGCAACTGAAGCATTTCTCGAGCGGTTAGAAAAGTCTCTGTACCTGTTTGAGAAGCTAGTTGAACTATTCGAGCGCAGCGGACCTGTGGCAGAAAAGCTCTTGACTGCTGAGTGTCTAGAAGAGCCCCTATGAACTCCAAGGTTTGAGAAGGGGTGAGTTGGTATTTTGGAAGATTTATTACAAATCCCAAATGTTGAAGAACCCACATTGTGCAGGAGAGAGCAGAACTGGCCTCTGGAGCTGACAATGCTCAGATGAGCCAGTCGTCTAAGTAGGGAAAGACAAATATCCCTAGAGTTCTTAGAAATGCTGCTACTACTGCCATGCATTTTGTGAAGTCTCTCGGGGCAGAAGCCAGGCTGAAGGGTAGAACCCTGTACTGGTAATGTCTTCCCTGAAAGAGATATCGAAGAAACTTCCTGTGTTCTGTGCGAATAAGGATATGTGTATATGCATCCTTTAGATCTAGAGAACATAGCCAATCCTGACTCTGGATGTAAGGGAGAAGTGTTCCGAGAGAGATCATTTTGTATTTCTCTTGGAGCAGATACTTGTTTAATTCTCAGAGGTCCAGAATGGGCCTGTATCCTTCTGTTTTCTTTGGTATAAGGAAGTAGGGGGAGTAGAAGCCCAGGCCTTGTTGAGAAAGTGGCACTTTCTCTATCGCAACCTGAGCGAGAAGAGTGGTAATCTCCTGGCACAAGAGAGTGGTAAGAGGGGGCCGGGAACTGAACTCTCTAGGAGTGGAGAGAGGGGGCATACTTTGGAAGTGAAGTCTGTACCCCTCTGTCATTATGGAGAGAGTCCAATGTTTTGATGTTATCTGGTGCCACCTTTTGGCAAAGTAACACAGTCTGCCTGGAATGTTGAGTGGCTCTGGAATTTCCAGAGGTAGGACAGCTAACTCCTCTAGCAAGGAGTCAAAGACCTTGTGGAGGCTGGGGCTGCTGAGCTGGTTGAGCTCTGGGTGCTTGAGCCTTCCTTTGTTGCTCTCCCTTTTAGGGAGCATGGACCGGATAGTGGACAGCATGGGTGTAAGGATAAAACTTCTTTTTCTTGTTGAAAAAGGGCTTCTTAACCGTCTTTTTCTTAGCTGGGTTGGCAGTGGTCCTAGACAGCCTGCTTAGGGTAGTATTCTTGGACTCAAGCTGAGAAGCTTTGTCTTGCCAATCCTTGCCAAAGAGGTTTTCTCCTGTGCAAGGAATATTCCCCAGCTTATCTTGCACCCACTGCTCTAGATCAGATGCTTGTAACCAAGCAATCCGACGTGCACCGATGGAAATAGCAGAAGACCTGCTAATACACTCAAAACAATCAAAGGTTGCCCTGTTCATGAACTTGGAAACATTCTGGGCATGTTTAACAAGTGTCAGGTAAATAGCCCTCTTGTCGTCTGGGAGAAGAGGAGCCATTAGTTCCAAATCTTTAGTCACCTTCCGAAGAAACATACCCATGTACAGTATGTATGAACTTATTCTGGCCGATAACATGGAGGCCTGAAAACATCGATGGCCGAAGGCATCGAGAGTTCACGCCTCACAGCACAGAGGATTAGATGAATGTGTCTTAGCACTTTTGGTTCGACGCACTGCTGATTCCACAACCATGGAATGGAGTGGTAACTGCGTGTACATGGTATCGAGTCTTCGAGAATGCGGAGACACCGTTAAAGGTGTTTCCCACATCCTAAGCACAAGGTCATGCAATATCCGATGAATGGGTAAGGTAGCGGCCTCCTTAGGGGCTGCCAGATACTGAAGAATTTCAAGTTCTTCAGCTCTTGGTTCCTTTTCGGAGGTCAACGTAATAGAGACTCCCCGAGCCACTTCTCGTATAAAGTCTTGAAAAGACATGTCCTCTGGAGAAGACATATGGTGTTGTGGGGAAAGAGAAGGATCTTCCGGAAGAGCCTCTCCGGTACCGATCGTTTCATCTGTCGCAGGGCACCCTCTGTAGATGGGTAGTAGACCCGGGAGGGGCCCGGACACAAGAAAGGTTAAGTTTGAGGTTAGCCTATGCTGCAAGGGTCAAGGATGGTTATTCCTTGTGGCTTCCTTGTAACCAACGCTCAAAGAACGAATGCACAGAGTGGAGGGAAAGTTAAAGGCTTTATTTCCCTTTCTTGCACAAAACAGTTCAAAAGGATTGGCTATGGTAACAACTGAAACGTCCTTACTTCAGGATAGGGAAAAATAAAAGCAAGCAAATAAAGTAAAGGCTGTTATCTTCACGGAACATTTGTACAAAAACAATAAACTTCCTTCACTTAGTTATCTGATACATTGGGGATATATTCAACACTCCCCGAGGCACAATATGTACAATCCATTGCATTATCTGATTCTTCCCCCTCTGATCCTACTTGCATGGACTCAACCTCAGAAGCCTCTGAATCTGTAGCATCAGGGTAAACGTAATTGGGTTTCTTATATACTTGTTGCACTATGTCCCAATGCCTAGCATTTAGCTTTGGGCGTCGGTCTCCAGGAGTTTTGCAGTACAACGGTCCCTCTCTGATTAGAGGTTCAAAAGCAGATTCATAAAAAGATTTCCCACTCAAAGTTCTCTTCTTAGACAAACTTCTTTCATAGTCTTGCTTACAAGAATGTTTAGGGTAACAGTAATCCTCTTCCCACTGTCTTCCCCATACTTTAGGCTTCTGAAGGTAATTATCAGTAATAAGAGTTTTACCTTTGAGGCTTCTCTTCCTTCTTTCTAGTAAGGCTTGAGGCCTACCTTGGTTTGGCTTCCGCGCAGCAGTGCTCAGCCTCTCCTGTGGTCTTTCCTTAGACTTCAGACCATAGTGGTAAGGATGTTTTCTTTCCTCCAAACAAACATTTCCCACCTCTGAAAATGGACGAACCTCTTTATTCCACGGCTGCTGTGAGGACCTTCTGCCAGGTAATCCCTTGCGGTCCCAGTACTTCTCTTGGCTTTTTCTCTGTTCCTTATTCCACTCCAACTCTGGTTGAAGCTCCTGCTTGGCTTTCTGCTCAGGACTCTGCTTCTTTCTTTCTGCTCTTGCCAGTGTATTTGCCTTCCTCTTGGCCTCCTCTACTCTGGCTCTGGCTGCTGCTTCTGCTTTGGCTGCTGCTTTGGTCCTTCTCCTCCTCCCTCTCCAAGTCAGACCTGCCTCTGTTCAAAAAGAAGCTGTCTGGGCTTGCGTCCCGTCCAGAGGGGCGTGGTTTCTCGGTCTCTCTCTCGACTCTCCTGCTCACTCTAGATGAATCCTCCCAATATTGCAGGTTGTGCTTGCCTTTTTCTGGCTTTAAAACTTTTTCTCTCTCTTCAAGAGGGTCCGCTGCATCACACATCGGAAGACTCGGAATCAGAAGACTCGAAGTATCAATGGGCCGGGTGCTTCCGCTGGGCCCGTCAACAGTAGCAATCAAAATCGGTATCAGAATGACTCGGTACCGGGCCCTTGATGCCGGACACTGACACCAGAGCCGGCATGGGTGGTAGCGTGGAGAGTGGCGCAATGGTCGATGCAGATACATTCGGCACCGGTGTCAGTACCGATGGCTGCGGAACTGATTGCAGAGGCTTTAGCGGTACCGAAGCCGCCAGCAAGGCCACAAGACTCCGCTCAATGGCCAGGATACGTTGAATCCATGGAGCCAGCCGATGCCTGGATATCGGTACACGAACAGAGGGCCACGACCCCAGAACATGGCACCAAGAACTCTCCAGAGGTGGACGCCTCGGGAATATCTTGGGACCCCAATAATGCTTTGGAGATAAGGTCCTCCCACCGGGACTATTTGGCCGGTGTATTCTCCTCTAGGGCAATACTTAAAGCATCTCGATGCTTAGAAGAAGATCTACCCTTTGAGGACCAACGAGTCTTTGAAGAAGACTTGGATTTCGTTACCTGAGATCCATGGGAGGAAGATGAAGCCCTGGACAATATCGATGCAACGGACATTGCATCCGTGTCAAAGAGGGTGCCGAGTTTCACAGCTCTATTCTGCAGGCCCCTCTGTCATCTTACTGCAGAGGAGACATTCCGATGGCGAATGATCTGGTCTCAAACATTTAAGACACCAGTCATGGGTGTAGGTAGCAGAAATAATACTGCTACATTTGGAACACTTTCTGAAGCCACTAGTTGGTTTCTCTATTTTGAGGAACAAAGGGGCCTAAGGTCCAAAATGGCGCCTAAGCACCTAGAGGGCAGAGACCCTCAAAGAATTTTTTTTTTTTTTTTAAAGAAAATAAAGCAAAGAAAAGAGACACCGACGATGCCGGTGCTAGCGTCAATGGGAAGGCAGACACGACCACAAAAGAAGAAAATTTTCTACGGTGACAGGAATTGCTCCCTGTCGATTCCGTGGAAAACAAAAAACTGAGGAGGAGGGAGAGTTGGAAAGGCAGAAAGGCAACAGCACAGGTGCAGTGGGATGCTCCCAAAAGGTTCCTATAGGATGCTGGGGAGCATTCCCACGTGGGCTCCGTCGGTGCAGACGTCACCCATATGTGAAAACTACATTCCTGCTTGTTCCTGGAGATTACATCTTCCCGGTGTATCGATATTTCTTGCAATTGTTCCACAGTATCACCTTTAAATACTACTTCAGTCATGGGTAACATCCCTACACCTTCCTCAGTAAAGACCAAAGCAAAGAATTCATTCAGTCTCTCCGCTATGGCCTTGTCCACTCTTAGTGCCCCTTTTACCCCTCTATCATCTAATGGTCTAACTGACTCTCTCACGGGTTTTTTTTGCTACAAACGTACTTGAAAAAGTCTTTATTACGCATTTTTGTTTCCACAGCAAGCTTCTTCTCAAATTCTCTCTTTGCCTGCCTTATCAATGCCTTGCATTTAACTTGTCACTGCTTGTGCCGTTTACAGTTTTCATCATTTGGCTCTTTTTTCCATTTCCTGAAAGATGCTTTTTGGCAGCAGCCTCTCTGACCTCACCTTTAAACCATGCAGGCAGTTTTTTGGACTTCCTTCCACTTTTCTTAAAGCATGGAATACAGCTGCTCTGGACTTCCAAGATAGCATTTTTAAGCAACACCAAAGCTTGATGTAAGTCTTTAATTTAATTTAATTTAATTTTAATTTTAATTTAATTTACAGATTTTTTATATACCGCTCCTTCCATTGATCAGGTGCGGTTTACATGGAACAACAATAAAACAGTGAACTGTTTTTACAGATAACAAGTTGTAACTTACATTTAACAATTTGTGAACTATGTACAGAGTAACAGAGTTAAAAACTATATACAGGCTTAAATATTATTCGTTAGTCTTTGAATACATTGTTTTCAGGCTTTATTGGTTCGACCTTTTTTGGAATAGTTGTATTTGGCTGAAATATGACTATCCTTTAACCTTTGCAACTGCTCCTTTTAGTTTTCCTATTTTCCTCATTTTACCATAGTCCCCCTTTCGAAAGTTAAAAGGTAGTATTGTTGATTTCCTTACCATCCCTTCTCCATTAATTAAATCAAACACAATCATGCTATGATCACTATTGCCAAGTGGCCCCAACACCCTTATCTCTTACACCAGACCTGGTGTTTCACTAGGTCCAAAATGGCTTCCTCTCTGGTCGGTTAATGAACCAGCTGCTCCAAGAAGCAGTCATTTATTTAATCTAGAAACTTTCTCTCTCTATCATGTCCTGCCATGACACTGACACACTCAATACCGGAGTAATTGAAATCACCCATTATTACTACTGTGCTGTAACTTTTGTTAGCTTCCCTGATTTCTTTGAGCATTTCATCATCCCTTTGTTCATTCTGGCCAGGTGGCCGATAGTACACCCCCACTGCCATCACCTTTCCCTTTTTACATGGAATTTCTTTTTTTTTTTTTTTAATTGGTTTCAAAAAAAAGCATTTACATAATACAATCAAAAGAAAATCAGAATAATACAAACCAAATCAGATGCAATAACATCAAACAGGAAAACACCCATTGAAATAGCCCACATCAAGGAACTTAGCTGGATATAAAATAAAAGGCCATATTCAGGAAAATAAGACACAAGGCCCACAAAGGGAGGCAACAACTTATTCTGGGACACTCTGTACTTCACTAAGTGCCTTCCGCTTCTCAATCAAAAAACTTTCCAGTTGGGTGACATCAGTAAAAATATAAGAAACATCCTTCCAGGTAATTACACATTTACAGGGGAAACGTAGAAAAAAAGAGGCATCTCCTAAGGACAAAACCTGTGGCTTTAAAGCCAGAAACTGTCTACGCCTAAGCTAGGTGCTACGAGAAACGTCAGGGAAAACATTTACAAGATGACCACAGAACTTGACAGTCTTGTGTTTAAAAAAAGCACGTAGCACACTCTGCTTAACATCCTTAGTCAAAAATGTCACCAATAAAGTGGAACGAGAATCAATTATATCTAGGGAGTCCTCTAGAAAGGCTGTGAGGTTAGTAATAGTAGGTTCAATTACATCAAACTCCCCCTCAACCGGATTGACTCTCTTAGAGTTAGGGGAAATATAATACAGCTGTACTACTGCAACGGATTTCGTAATCAGTAAGACTTCCTTAAGGTACTTATCTAACAACAACTTAGGAGCGAGGAGTCTAGAAATGGGAAAATTTAAAAAAACGCAAGTTACAAGAACATGCAGAATTCTCCAACGCTTCAATTTTATTATGGAGAGTCAGTGAGTCCTTAATACCAGCTGCCTGAGCAGCGTGTACAGTCCCCATCTGACCCTCCAATTTTGAAATAGCAGTATTAAGTAAAACCGTCTTACCATCTAACTGCCGTAAAGAGACAACAGTCTCTTGAGAAAATTTAGCCAAAGAATCAAAAGTACCAGTGATCTTACTATCTATAGATTTTAGGACTCCCCAAACATCTTTTAAAGTAATCTCAGTATCAACAGATATAGTCGGGAGTGCAGCAGCACTACCCGACTCAGCAGAGAGAACCGGTTTAGGTAGGGAGAAAGAATCAATTAAGCCTCTTACCTTATCAAGGGACTCCCCAGTAGAAGCGGGAAGCTCCATAGTGAAAGGGCACGGTGGAGGAGATCTGCCCCCTGAACTCAGGGAGGCGCCCTCAGGAGACGAATGGGCTATTGGAAGCAAAGGAAAATGCTTATCCAAGGGACCCGTCGGTTTGGCAACACCGGCAGGGTCACTCCCAGAAGCACCACGACCTTTAGCCTTCCGTTTCCCCATGACACGGGGGAACGAATACTAAATTACAACATTAGAGCAGACTAATAAACACAACAAATAAACCTGCCTTCCTTCCGCATCCAAGAAGCATGTAGCCACTAGATGCCATCGTGACGTAACACTAGCATCGCAGTGGCGTCGAAGGGGCAGCCCCTTCGAACACGCCCCTTCAAACCACGCTCCGCGAAACACGCTCCGCGGAAAGGAAGGCTGACTATAAACAAGGACAGAGCAGAGGGGTCCTCTCACAGCTGCGGGTTCTCTCTCCCCTGCCTGTCCGGTAGTCCGGGGAAGGTCCAACGCCCACACAGCACGCTGCACTCAGCAGCAGTCCCTGAGGCCAACGAAATGACCCCAGATGCCTCCAGCACACTTCCCGGCCAAGCTCAGGTAACAAACAAGCTGGCAGCTTTTATACACGCAGGGGGGTCCTCTCACAGCTGCGGGTTCTCTCTCCCCTGCCTGTCCGGTAGTCCGGGGAAGGTCCAACGCCCACACAGCACGCTGCACTCAGCAGCAGTCCCTGAGGCCAACAAAATGACCCCAGATGCCTCCAGCACACTTCCCGGCCAAGCTCAGGTAACAAACAAGCTGGCAGCTTTTATACACGCAGGGGGGTCCTCTCACAGCTGCGGGTTCTCTCTCCCCTGCCTGTCCGGTAGTTCGGGGAAGGTCCAACGCCCACACAGCACGCTGCACTCAGCAGCAGTCCCTGAGGCCAACGAAATGACCCCAGATGCCTCCAGCACACTTCCCAGCCAAGCTCAGGTAACAAACAAGCTGGCAGCTTTGATACACGCAGGGGGGTCCTCTCACAGCTGCGGGTTCTCTCTCCCCTGCCTGTCCGGTAGTCTGGGGAAGGTCCAACGCCCACATAGCACGCTGCACTCAGCAGCAGTCCCTGAGGCCAACGAAATGACCCCAGATGCCTCCAGCACACTTCCCAGCCAAGTAAAGGTTGAGTGGGATGTTGAAGAGTAAACAATGAGGCCAACAAGGAGCTATTTGAATCATTGGTGGCCTCCTCTATAAGGGATATTTGTGGAATTGCATAAAGGGGGGACTAAACCCATTTTACTGTCAGCACATCCTATGCGAGTCAGGTCTAAGACACATATCTCAAGCAGTAAGGAGGTGGCTTGGCATTTTTGTTCATGGCAAAGAAATCTATTTGAGACATTCCCCAGCACATGAGGATGGACTGGAGAAGAAGTAGACCATGGGATGCTGTTCCAAGGGTTGCAGAGCAGAGATGGCATCCATCTGTCTATCCATCCACGAGTCCGCTACAGAGTTCTCCTAACCACTTTCAAAATAATAAACAACCTATCTGCAGACAGCCTACAACAGCTCATAACAACTGACAACAGCAAAAGACCAAGAAGAAAGGGAACATCGAACAACATCAGAACCCCAAAGGACTTCACCAGAACAAACCAAACCACATCAAAACGAGCTTTCACCCTAGCAGCCCCCGCCATATGGAACTCTCTCCCTGACCACCTCAGAACAACAAACATCATCAAAGAATTCAGAAAGCTGCTTAAAACTGAACTATTCACAGACCACTTCAAGGACCTCACAGAATGACTCCTAATCAAACATTAAGATAACGAAGCCATCCCTGTAAATATGTATCTGTAAATATGTATCCTAAGTGCACAATGTATATAGCTCACATCAAAATCGACCACACTCACTCACGCATCACACTGTGACAATTCTCCCACTGCATGCTAATGACAACTCACCCTTCATTGATTGTTTGCTGTGCCAACCGCTTTGATTTCATGATAAGGCGGTATACCAAATCCGTTTAAATAAATAAATAAATAAATCTGTCCAAGAAAGGTCAACGCATCTTCAGTAGTAGACTGGCTAATCTACTGAAAAGGGCTTTAAACTAGATTCGTTGGGGATGGGTGAAGAAAGCCCCCAGGTAGGTGAAAGCCCACAGGCAGGTGATACATTAAATACCTTTATGGAAATGGGTAACAGGGGTAACATATGGAAAGCAGTGTATATAAATGCCCGTAGCATGGGAAATAAGATCCCTGATGTTGAAGCTTTGGTGGGAGTGGCTGACTTGGATTTAGTGGCAGTTACAGAAACATGGTTCACAGAAAACCATGATTGGAATGTAACTATACCTGGCTATACTTTATTCAGAAAGGACAGGGTAGGAAGTAGGGGAGGAGGAGTGGCACTATATGTAAAAACTATTATTAAAGCTTTGGAATTAAAGAGCTTAAAAGGCAGAGAGGAGGCATTGTGGGTTAAACTAGAAAGAGGGAAAGAGAAATCTATTTGCATTGGTGTGATATACAGACCTCCCTCACAAGAGGAAGAGGTGGACAGAGTTAATTGAAGACATACGCAGCATTGCTAGGAAAGGGGAAGTGCTACTGATAGGAGATTTCAATATGCCAGATGTTGATTGGCACATTCCTGCTGCAGTATCATCTAGAAGTAAGGAGATCCTGGATTCTCTACAGGGAGAACTATTCAGGCAATTGGTAAAAGACCCCACACATGAAGGGGCCATACTGGACTTGGTGCTTACCAATGGTGAAAGTGTTTCTGATGTTGTAGTGGGAGATCATTTTGCATCCAGTGATCACCAGATGGTGTGGTTCAGTATTAGGACTAAGGCTGTTAGAATCCATTCAAAGGTGAGGATCTTAGACGTTAGGAAGACTAACTTTGCGAAGATGGGTCAATACCTCAGGGAGTCATTAGTGGGATGGGAACAGCTGGGGGATGTAGAAAAACAGTGGGCAAAACTGAAAGGGGACATTTTAAGGGCAACCAACCTTTTTTGTTAAAATGGTAAATAAAGGTAAAAGGAAAAGGAGACCGCTATGGTTTTCAAAAGAAGTAGCTAAAAAATGAAGAAAGAGAGGGAGCCCTTCATGAAATACAAGAGATCACAGAGAGAGGAAGACAGGCATCTATATTTGGAAAAGCTTAGAGAAGCTAGCAAAGTAGTCAAGAAAGCAAAAATTCAAAAGAAGGAGGAAATAGCCAATGCAATAAAATGGGGGGATAAGACATTTTTCAGATATATTAGTGAGAAGAGGAAGGGCAAAAGTGGTATTGTCGGACTCAAGGGTGCAGGGGAGGAATATGTAGAAGCTGATAAGGATAAAGCGGAATTGCTTAACAAATATTTTTGTTCTGTGTTCACAGATGAAGAACCAGGAGCAGGACCTCAGAAAACACCCACAAATAGGAACAGAAGCGAGGGACATCTTGAACAATTTTCAGAAGACTATTCGTAAGAAACTAGCTCAACTTAAAGTAGACAAAGTGATGGGACCGGATGGGATACACCTTAGAATACTGAGGGAACTTGGGGACGTTCTAGCAGCTCCACTGACTGACTTTTTTAATGCCTCGTTGGAGTCGGGAGTGGTGCCAAAGGACTGGAGAGAGACTCATGTGGTGTCTTTACACAAAAGCGGAAGTAAGGATGTGGTTGAAAACTACAGGCCTGTTAGTTTAACTTTGGTGGTGAGTAAATTATTGTAAACGCTGCTGAAAGAGAAAATAGTGAGTTTCTGGAGTCCAGCGGATTACAGGATCCAAGGCAGCATGGATTCACCAGAGGCAGGTCTTGTCAGACAAATCTGATTGATTTCTTTGACTGGGTGACCAGGGAGTTGGACCGAGGGAGAGCCCTAGATGTGGTGTATTTAGATTTCAGTAAAGCCTTTGACACTGTTCCTCACAGGCGACTTATAAACAAACTGAGCACCCTAGGGATGGACCCTAAAGTTACTGCTTGGGTTAGAAATTGGTTGGGTGGGAGGCGACAAAGAGTACAAGTAAATGGAGCTCACTCTGAGGAGAAGGATGTTACCAGTGGTGTGCCCCAGGGATCTGTCCTTGGTCTGATTCTTTTTAACATCTTTGCTAGCGATATAGCGGAAGGGCTGTCGGGTAAGGTTTGCCTCTTTGCGGATGATACCAAAACCTACAATAGAGTAGACACCCAGGAAGGTGTAGATAACATGAGGAGGGATCTAGCTAAGCTTGAAGAATGGTCTAGAATTTGGCAGCTGGGATTTAATGTTAAAAAATGTAAGGTCATGCATTTGGGCTGCAGCAATCCAAGGAAGCAATATAGTATAGGGGGTGAAGTACTTTTGTCCACTAAAGAAGAGCGGGACCTAGGCGTGGTTGTGTCTGATGATCTTTAAATAGCTAAACAGGTAGAAAAGGCGACGGCAAAAGCTAAAAGGGTGCTTGGGTACATACGGAGAGGAATGGCTAGCAGAAAAAAGGAGGTGATAATGCCTCTGTATAAGTCTTTGATGCAACCTCATTTGGAGTATAGTGTGCAATTCTGGAGACCGCACCTTCAAAAGAATGTGAACAGGATGGAGTCGGTGCAGAGGGTGGCTACTAAAATGATTAGTGGTCTTCATTATAAAGCATATGAGGACAGACTGAAGGATCTTAATATGTGCACTAGGGTGGTCCATAAAAATGAATTCCTGAATTCCTTTGCTCGACATCAACAGTGATTTTCTTAATGCAGACCCAGAAGACTGGGAAGAGAATGCATCATTCAAAGACGGTCTGAAGAAAGTAAAAAATCTTCCAGTGATCAACGATGTGGCTGAGTGAGGGGTCAAACTCATTGAGGAGTTCAATGGCCGACACACCACAAAAGAAGAGCAACTCCAGTTCCTTCTGGGTGTTGTCTCGCAACACCGTAAGATGTTCCCCACATCGTCAAAGTCCTTACTAGCATCTGGACCACATTGAGTGCTTGGCAAGCATGATACCCCCATCTATGAGCGGATAATACCCAGTGGTCTGACGAACCCTGGGGGGGATCCAGGGGCCTGATAGATAGGGACCTTGAGCCACCCCCAAATATTATTTGATTGGCTTCAAACTTTGCACACATTGTTTTCTACATAAATGGAACCAGAATCAGGCCAGGGAGCAAAGAAATTCCTACTTTTATTTTTTCCCCTATGGCAGTGGACCACCCTAATGTACACCTTAGAGGAAAGGCGGGATAGAGGTGATATGACTGAGATGTTTAAATACCTCCGTGGCATAAATGTTCAGGGAGAGAGCCTTTTTCAATTGAAAGCAAGTTCTGCTACGAGGGGACATTTATTTATTTATTTAGATTTTCTTTTATACCGCGCTATTCAACATCAGTGCGGTTTACATGAAACATAAAACATACACGTTGCATATAATGAACTGTGCTTACAAAAAACAAGATATAAAACTAGGATAACTTGGGGTAACTATTTATACCAGATTTTCATAGAATTAGTATCACATTAGCTATGCTCATGAGTGTCTTATAGGGTCAGATTTGGCTGTGCGAACTGGACTAGACTGTGGGTGGGACTACTGGGTCTTCATCTACCTGGTAGTATAAGAGGAATAGATAGTGTTTTACTGCCTTCCTAAACTGGACCAGGTCAGGGATTGCACGTATGCTGGGTGGCAGAGAATTCCAGCATCTCGGTGCACATAGTTTGAAAGCTCTGTTTACTGTTGCCTGGGTGCATTGGGTTATTTCTTTTGGGACTGCTAATGTGTTGTTCGCTGCTGATCTTCTGGACCTGTTGGCGGGCGTGATTTGGATAAGTTGTGCAACTGATGCGGAGGCTAGCCCGTTGATGGATTTGAAAGTAAGCAGCAGAATTTTGAATGTGAGTCTGGCCTGTATAGGAAGCCAGTGAAGGTGTTTCAGGATGGATGTGATGTGGTCTTTCCTTGACGCTCCCATTAGAACTCTCGCTGCGGCTTTCATCGCGAGCTGTAGAGGGTTTAGAGTAGATTGAGGGAGACCATGCAGGATTGAATTGGCACAGTCAAAATGGGGTGTGACTAGCGCCTGATAGATTGTATGGAAGTCCTCTGGTTCTAGTAGGAAACGGAGGTGCCTGAGGGTACGGATCTTGTGGTATATCGCTCTGACTACGTTGCTTATGTGTACCTTCATGTCCAGGCGTTGGTCCATGGTGATTCCAAGGTACTGGATCGAGGATTTAGTTTGTAGTTCAGCTTCCTTGACTTTTATATAGGGTGATGTGTTGAAATTTGGATTCCTCGTGATGAACAGAACCTCGGTTTTCTTGTGCTGAATTCTAAGATTCTGGGATTGGAGCCAGTTGGATACTGCATCAAAGCAGTCTGTAAGTGGTGAGAGGTCTGGATTTTCTGTCGAGAAAGGCATGTACATCGTCCGCATATATCAAGCAGTTTACCCTGAATGACCGAATGAGGTTACAGATAGGCTGCATATATATGTTGAACATCAGGGCGGAGAGGGAGGATCCTTGTGGAACTCCTTGCTTCTGATGGAATGGTTTAGATGTTGAGGCCCCTGAACGTACGTGCTGCCATCTGTTCGAGAAGTATGATTTGCACCAGTCTATCGCTGTTTCACCAATACCCTTCTCTCTGAGGTGCTCAAGTAGTAGCTCGTGACATACTGAATCGACATGGGATGAATCGACATGGGATGAGGGTGAAGGGAGATAGATTCAGGAGTGATATGCGGAAATATTTCTTTATGGAAAGAGTAGTGGATCCGTGGAATAGTCTCCCAGTGGAGGTGGTAGAGATGAGGACAGTAACTGAATTCAAAAAAGCATGGGACAAACACAGAGGATCTCTAAAGGTAAAAAGGGGACTGTTGTAGTTGTTGATACGGAAGGACAGACTAAATAGGCCATGTGGTCTTTTTCTGTCATCATATTTCTATGTTTCTATGTAAGTAGCAGTAGTCGTAGTAGTAGTCATCGTTGTCGTAGTAGTTGTCGTTGGCCGTCAAGTCAATGTCAACTCATGGCAACCCTCTGGATAGTTGATCTAAACTGTGTTTGGCTTCATTCAAGCAGCTTATTTTGATATAGTGGCACCCATAGCTGCTGTTATTGTATTGATCCATCTCAATGCTGATCTCTCTCTCTTTTGCATTGACCTCCTGCCCTCCAAGTCTGCCGTCTTTCTCTAAAACTCTCTCTTCAAATGATATGTCCAAAGTATGAACGTCAAAGTCTTGTCATATGAGCATCTAAAGAAAGCTTAGGTTTGATCACCTTTAGTACTGACTGTTTTGTTGTTTGGGCAGGCCATGGTATACACAGTATTCGTCGCCAACACCATAATTCAAAGGCATCAATTTTCTTCCTAGCTTTTTCACCATCCAACTTTCACATCCATATGACGTTATTGAAAATATCATGGCTTGAACAAGTTGAATCTTTGTATGGAGAGAGACATCTCTGCTCTTGAGAATCCTGTCTAGGTCCTTCACAGCCATTATGCCAAAAGCAATGTGTCATCTGATTTCTTGACTGCTTGTTTCTTTATTGATAGTTGATCCAAGTAGGTTAAAGTTGTCCACTATTTCAATTTCTTCTCCATCAACGATGAACTTATTGATTTTGCCAGCTGTCAGGATCTTTGTCTTCTTTACATTAAGACTATGTTCCTTGATCTTGAGAAGCAAATGTTTCAGATCATTTTCACTTTCAGCCAGTAATGCGGCATCATCAGCATAGTGAAGGTTGTTGATGAGTCTTCCACCAATCTTCACACCTCGGTTGTCTTCATACAGTCCCGCTTCTCTGATGATTTGTTCTGCATATAAATTAAACAGGTAGGGGGAAAGTATGCAGCCTTGTTGAACACCTTTGCCGATTTTAAACCATTCTGTTTCTCCTTGTCCAGTTTGAACCGTTGCTTCTTGATCAATATAAAAGGTTGTGCAAAAGAACTATCAGGTGTTCTGGTATACCCATGCTTCTTAATGTGGCCCAGAGTTTCTCATGGTTTACACAGTCAAAAGTCTTGCTGTAGGCAATAAAACACATTTGGTATTTTTGTCATTTCAAGGATTCATCTCACATCCACGATGATATCTCTCGTTCCTTGCCCTTTCCTGAACCCTGCTTGCACTTCAAGCAGTTCTCGCTCCAGATATGGTTGTAGTTTCTGCTGAATGATCTTGAATAGAATCTTGCTGGCATGTGGAACACAGCAATTGTGTGATAATTTCCAGTCAGTCGGATCACCTTTCTTCAGTATTGATATAAACACAGATCTTTTCCAGTCAGTTGGCCATGAATTTGTCTTCCAAATTTCCTGGCAGAGTCTTGTAAGTATGGTAACAGCTGCATCCAATTGCTGTAATACTTCAATGGAAATGCCATAAATGTCCGGTGCTTTGTTCTTTGATAAGACTTTCAATGCTGCTCATTGGTTCCTAATCATAAAGTACAGGTTGAAACGGATGCTGGTCTATTTGATCTTTATGGTATAATGACTCTCTATATTCTTTTCACCTTTTCTTGATCTTCTCAGCATCATTCAACACGGATCCTTGAATAGCTCGTAGCATTCTAATTTGAGGCTCAAATTTTTTCTTTAACTCTTGCAGCTTTAGGAAAGCTAATTTTTTTCTTCCTCTAATATGGCTTATGGTTTTAGGCACTTGATATACCGCCATTTACTGTGCGTATCAGAGTGGTTTACAGATATACTCTGACAGGAACTTTTTCTGATTCTATTTCCTTGCATGCATCATTGTAGTACTTCTTGTCTTGTCTTGCCACATGTTGGAAATTTCTGTTGAGTTCTGCGATTGCCTCTCTTTCTCCTCTGGCTTTAGCTTCTCTGCGATTCTGGGCAATTTTCAGAGTTTCTTCAGTCATCCACTTTGACCATTTTTGCTTTTTCACCTTTTGTAGAAACGTCTCACTTTCTTCCAACACAATCTTGTTGATGTCATCCAATAACTCTTTTGGAGCTCTGGGAATCGATTTTGCAGGCAATCTTTAAATTCTGGTGGTATATTCTGAAGATCATATTTTGCTACATTCACGAGTGGCTTGCTCTTTTTCAACTTTAGCTTGAGTTTGCATACGAAGTCTGTCCAAAAAGAAACCAAACTTGCTAAAGAGGGCACCAGCAAGCCAACAGAGCAGACTAGCGATAATGGTGATGTGTAGTGGTAACCTTTGAGTTTAAGCCTACTATTGGGGCATGTACACGAATTAAAGTTGTGTTGATGGGCATTCCTCATAGACTAATAGAAATTAAGCGTCCACTGACTGCATTGCATTTTGTGACTTTCTTCTGAGGGGTACCGAGGCGTCCTTCTGCCTACCAGATTTGATGTTCAGAGAGGTGTGCTGTCTGCCAGGTGCCAAAATCAGACATGTTACGGAGAGTTTGTCAAGATTTATCAAGCCTACTGACTATAATCTGATGTTGCTCTCCATGTTGGCACAAAAACTGCTAGGTATCCTTTAGAGAATTATCAAAAGTGACTTTGTGGCTCTAGGACAGAGGGTGAAGCAGATAGGTGTGCAGGTGGTATTATCTTCAATCCTCTCTGTTGAGGGTAACGGCCAAGGCAGAGAAGCTCGCACCCTGAAGATGAATGCATGGCTACATGGATGGTGTCATAGAGAGCGTTTTTGTTTCCTGGATCATGAGATGATGTTCCAAGAGCTGATATTCCAAGAGCTGCAGAGCAGAGATGGTGTCCATCTGTACAAGAAGGCTCAAAGTGTCTTCAGCAGCAGACTGGCAAATCTACTGAAGAGGGCCTTAAACTAGATTCATTGGGGATAGGTGAAGAGAGCCCCCAGGTAAGTGAAACATTAAATACCTCTGTAAAAATGGGTAATAGGGGCAACATCTGGAAAGCAGTGTGTATAAATACCCGTAGCACGGGAAATAAGATCTCAGATGTTGAGACTTTAATGGAAGAGGCTGACTTCGATTTAGTGGCAGTAATGGAGACATGGTTCATGGAAAATCATGACTGGGATGTAACTATACCAGGCTATAATTTATTCAGGAAGAACAGGGTAGGAAGAAGGGGAGGTGTCGTAGCACTATATGTAAAAAATAATATTAAAGCTATAGAATTGCGGGGTTTAAAAGGAAGAGAGGAGGCACTGTGGATTAAACTAGAAAGAGGGCAATGGAAATCCATTTGCATTGAACTTACATACAGATCCCCCTCAGAGGGCACAGAAGCGGACGAAGATTTAATAGAAGTCATACACAATATTGCCATGATGCCATGAAAGGAGAAGTGCTACTGAAAGGTGATTTCAATATGCTGGATGTGAATTGGTACATCTTTGCTGAGGTGTCATCTAAAAGTAAGGAGATCCTGGATTCTCTACAGGGAGAACAATTCAGGCAACTAGTAACAGAATCCACATGTGAGGCCATACTAGACTTAGTGCTTACTGATGGGGAAAGTGTTTCTGATGTTACAGTGGGAGATCATCCCGCATCCAGTGATCATCACATGGTATGGTTCAGTATTAGCACTAAGGCTGATAAAATCCATTCAGAAGCGAAGATCCTAGACTTTAGGAAAATTAACTTTGTCAAGATGGGACAATACCTCAAAAGGTTATTAGTGGGATGGGAACAGCTGGGGGATGTAGAAAAACAGTAGGCAAAACTGAAAGCGGGATATTTTAAGGGCAACAAACCTTTTTGTTAGAAAGGTAAATAAATGTAAAAGGAAAAGGAGGTCGCTATGGTTCTCAAAAGAAGTAGATGAAAAGATGAAGAAAAAGAGGGAGGCCTTCATGAAATACAAGAGATCAGAGAGAGAGGAAGATAGGCATCTATATTTGGAAAAACTTAGAGAAGCTGGCAAAGTAGTCCGGAAAACAAAGATACAAAAAGAAGAAGAAATATCTTTTCAACATTTATATTCAGCCTATGTGGGGGCGGAGCCTGATGTCCAGCGGGTAGGACGCTTTGCGTTGAAGCTCCCGAGAGGCCTACTCAGAATCCTGACTTAATACCTATATAAATTTACTATTTTGCTCCGAGCTGACCGGGGCACCTCGGGGGGGATGGCGGCCCACAAACCAGCGCGCTTGGACTTCGGGTCTCCTTCTTCTTCTCACGGAAAACGCTCCAAAACGGAGGTATCCTCCCCGCAGAAGATGGTTCCATTTCGTGAAAACCCCGCAATGCACCTGGAGATTTTGGAGGAAATACGCGGCGTGAAGGAATTGGTGCAGTCTAATGGAGAAGCGCTTCGAGCCATGCGAGAAGACTTTGGAGTGCTCCAAGACCGACTTGAAGGTCTTTCATTACGGCAGGACAATATGGCGGGGGTCCTCGACTCGCACGAGGTGCGCTTGGGCAAACTGGACGAGGCTGAGCGCCAGATACAGAATCTTCAAAAGGAGTTGGAAGATAGCAATAATCGCGCCCGTCGCAACAATGTGAGGCTCCTTGGAATGCCGGAGGGGGTGGAAGCAGGAGATATAAGAGAATTCTTGCTCAAAACTCTTCCCTCCTTGCTGAAGATTACTTTTCACAGAGAACTGGAAATCGATCGAGCACACCGTGTTCCTGCCCGCATGGCGCTCAACCGCACGACCCCCCGGCCTATTATCTTTAGCTTGCTACGATATCAACAAGTGGAACAAATTTTACATGCTGCCCGAGCGAATCATCATTTGGAATATGAAGGTCGTAAGGTCTCCTTCTTTCCTGATTTGGCAAAGCCTACCGTTGACCGTCGGAAGAAACTCCTTGCTCTTCGCCCTCGACTTCAACAGCTACAGGCTCGCTTTGGCCTGTTGTATCCAGCGAAGCTCCGAGTGACTCTCCATAACCAGACCAGGACGTTCGAGGATCCTGATCTATTATCAACATTTTTGGACTCCAAAGAAGCAGAACAGATGCGCTAATCCCAAATCTTGGACTCTTATCTGCCGGCTCTGTCCGCCATTTTGAAGGGCCCGATGCGGCGGTCATAGCCCAGCACAGAAATAGCCTGGACTTTCTTTCTTTCTCTGTATGACTTTTGTCTTTGGTCTCCTATCCCTTCATGATGTGTGCCTCGGTCGGATTCGGAGCACGCACAGTCCTACAGGTTATATGTTTTTTCAATTTCGGCCTTCTCTGGGGTTTCTCCCCGCAGACACATGGTCGCCAGTAATTTTGGGGTTTTGCTTCTCCTCTACCGTACTGCGGTTATCTTTGTTAATGTGGGGCGCTTCATTGTATTATATTAGCTTATTTTCCTATGTCATGTGTACAGCCAGATACAGTCAGTTTGAGGGACACAGTGAAATTATGTGTGCTATCATGCTCAGAATTTTAACTTTTCTGAATGGCCTCATGTAAAATCTTATTATTCATCGTACAAGGCATTGCTGGTCCACTCAGCAGAAAGAAAATCCTTAGCTATCTTAGCCACGAGCACGTTGATTAGGTGTTTCTTCAGGAAACGCATTACACTCTGCTGAAACACTGAAACTCAATGCTAGGCCTCACATGGTAGCTGCCTACTCTCCCACCGTTTCCAAATGGTACGGGATAGTCATTCTGGTTAAGAAGTCTTTGCACGCTACTGTACCTGATATTAGCGCTGACATGGGGGGTAGATGGGCCCGTGTACACCTTGAGGTTGGAGATAGTGAATTCACGTGTATTTGCACTATGTCCTGAATGTGGACAACCCTGCTCACTATGCAAGTTTTGCGCAGTTGGCCTCGGCCTCCGCTAATGCTCCATTAATACTTGGTGGCGATTTTACTCAAGTGCTCCCTCAATCTTTTCTTCTCAAACAAGGTGCTTGTTGGTTGGAAGCTCCAGTACCGAGCAGACCTGTGTGGCTAGATATAGTAGCGGGCCTTTGCTCACCGATTCCTCTTACCTTACTCCCTGGTATGACTCTCCCATTAGACTCCCACTATCCACCAATGTTTTTCGACACTTTAGGTGCCTTTAATATTCCTATGCAACCTTTCGACTCCCGACTCTGGTCAGTGTAACTTCAGCATTGCATTCGGAGCACTAGAGTACTCCCGCCATCGGCACTCGCTACATAGGGTTGATTGGAAACTTCCGATCTCTCGGTAGTTTACCGGGTGTAGCATCCAATTTTACTAAACCTTATGTAATGCTATCACTAGAGATACCTCTATAGCGCAGAAAGTATGGGAGAGAGAATTGCATGTGACTTTAACCTCGGAGCAATGGAGCCTTATCTGGAGCAGAGGGACACGGGTTTCCGACCCGCCTCACTCACTCAGACCCTCTTCTTTCTAGCCCACCGGTGTTTTTACACTCCTCACAGTTTAGACATATGGAACACTACTCAGGGTAATGGTTGCTGGACACGTCCTGTGGCCATTGGTTTATTACTTCATTTCATGTTATGCATGAATATCCCGCACTACAGTATAACTGGCGTCGGGTCTGGGGTTGTATTTAGTCTATATTGCACTCTCAGGAGTCCCTTTCTCGGAGGATAGTGGGACTTCGCCCAGTTGCGGGGATCCCCTCTCTCCCAAGAAATGGCTTATCTCCTTTTGAACTTTATGCTTGGCATTGCTGTTTCCCTCATTGAGTAATACTGGGAAATTAGTTCCCATCTGAGCCTCAAGGAATGGTGGAATCATGCCTGTCTCTACAGTAAATATGAACAAATACCTCGTCTGTGTGCTTCCTCCGTTCAGACTCCTTCTTATTGGTCTTAATGGAAGATGTTCAATGAATATGTACATTTTGCTAAATGCTCTCATCTGACTGTCTAACTTTGTATATATCTCTGTCTCATGATCATGCTGTATTGTGGATATTTTTTTTGATCGTTTGATGTATAATCACTGTTAATTGGAAGCGCTCACATGCTGATACAAACGGGTAGAGAAGAAGCACCGGGGTGGGGGGTAATGGGTTTACTTTTCCTTATTGTATACTTGTTTTGTCTCTTTTGGTGTGTTGTTTCTTTGTTTGTTGCAAAATGAAAATAAAAGTTTCAAAATAAAATTATATTCAGCCTATGTGTCAAATCCTAAAGAGATCCCGCGTATACTAACACATATACACGGATGACATAATGATGTACCTACCATTCACGATCCCAAACTCTCCAACACAACTCCTATCCGATTGTTTTAAAGATATTGCCCAGTGGCTTAAAAATCATAATCTGTATGTCACCTTCGACAAAATGGAAGTGCTTTACATCACTAGAAATCAAAACTTTGTCCCACCTACATCAATCCGACTACAAAAATCCAATATCACAGTGAAAAATGAAGTAAAATACCTAGGAGTCACACTGGACCAGACCCTCAGCATGGAACCACACATCAAAAGCACCGCAATGAAAATACACTATAAGCTAAAACAACTCCTCCCAATGATTCATCTAAATGACTTCAAATCTGTTATACAATCAATCATCACTCCCCACTTTGACTTTGCGAACTCCATCCTATAGGACCTATCAAAACAAACCCTCAGAAGGCTCCAAATAGCCCAAAATGTGGCAGCAAGATCAGTCCTAAATATTAGTTCCATAGAACACATCACACCCATATTATCAGAATCACACTGGCTCACAAACTATAGCCGCATAAGCTACAAAATCCTAGTGAGCACCTTTAAGATAATCCACAACATAGCCCCATCCTTTCTGAATATAATCGCAAAGGAAACCACCAACAGAACCCAAAGAAGCAAATATAAATACAAACTAGAATTCCCAAAGTACTACAGAAAAGCCAAAAAATTAACAAATAAAAAAGCATTTTCACATGCTACTCCAACCCTTTGGAACGAGCTACCTGAGGACATCGGCGTGCAAAATGACATCAAACTATTCCGTAAAAAACAAAACATTCCTCTTTATCTCTCATTTTGGCACACAACCTGACCATGACACTCAGTCTGATGGAATATCAGGCCAAAAAGCCAGCTAATTATAAGATAGAAATATTAGACGCGTCATGCTAGAGCATATGAAACATCAACCATGCTCACTATTGTATATAGTTAAAGGGCACATGCACCCTGTACTGTGTGATTTCATCAATGTAAATACGTATTGACCCCATCAGTCTAAATAGTTACTGACTGTTCCATGTACTGCTTCTGTACCAAACAATGTAAATAGTTATATTATGTTCCATGTAACTGAAAACGACCACGTTAGAGTACTTTTCAGACCTTCGTTGCTTTCAAACCGCACTTGATGAAAGCGCGGTATAAAAATGTTTGTTAAATAAATAAACAAAATAAATAAAAATAAAAATGCAATAAAATGGGGGGATAAGACATTTTTCAGATATATTAGTGAGAGGAAGAAGAGCAAAAGTGGTACTGTCAGACTCAAGGGTGAAGAGGAGGAATTTGTAGAAGCTGATGAGGATAAAGCGGAATTCCTTAACAAATATTTCTGTTCTGTGTTCACAGATGAAGGGCCAGGAGCAGGACCTCCGAAAACACCCACAAATAGGAACAGAAGTGACAGGGATCTCAAACAATTTTCAGAAGATAAACTAAAAGAGAAAACAGTGATGTTTCTGGCTTCCAATGAATTGCAGGATCCGAGGCAGCATGGACTCACCAGAGGCAGGTCTTGTCAGACAAATCTGATTGATTTCTTTGACTGGGTGACCAAGGTGTTGGACAGAGGGAGAGTCCTAGATGTGGTGTATTTAGATTTCAGTAAAGACTTTGACACCATTCTGCACAGATAACTTATAAACCAACTGAACACCCTAAGGATGGATCCTAAAGTTAATGACTGAGTTAGAAATTGTTTGAGTGGGAGGTGACAAAGAGTACAGGTAATTGGAGCTCACTCTGAGGAGGAGGAGGTTACCAGTGGTGTGTCACAGGAATCTGTCCTTGGTCCGATTCTTTTTAACATCTTTGTTAGTGATATTGCAGAAAGGCTGTCGGATAAGGTTTGCTTGTTTACAGACAATACCAAAATCTGCAATAGAATAGAAACATAGGAAGGAGTAGATAACATGAGGAGGGATCTAGCTAAGTTTGAAGAATGGTCTAGAATTTGGCAGCTAAAATTTAATGCTAAAAAATGCAGGGTCATGAAGTTGGGCTGCAAAAATCCAAAGGAGCGGTACAGTGTAGAGGGTGAGATACTTCTGTCCACAAAAGAAGAGCAGGCGGTACCTGGGCGTAATTGTGTCTGACGGTCTTAAAGTAGTTAAACAGGTAGAAAAGGCGACTGTGAAATCCAGAAGAATGCTTAGGTGTATAGGGAGAGGAATGGCCTGAAGAAAAAAAGGAGGTGATAATGCCTCTGTATAAGTCTCTGGTGCGACCTCATTTGGAGAATTGTGTGCAATTCTGGAGACTGCACTGTCAAAAGGATATAAGCAGGTTGGAATCTGTGCAGGGGGTGGCTACTAAAATGATTAGTGGTCTTTGTAATGCAGCATATGAAGACAGACAAAGATCTTAATATGTATACTTTAGAAAGGCGTGATAGGGGCGATATGATAGACATTTAAATACGTCTGTGGCATAAATGTACAGGAGGGTCTCTTTCAATTGAAGGCAAGCTCTGCTACGAGGGGACATAGGATGAGGGTGAAAGGGGATAGACTCAGGAGTAATGTGTGTAAATATTTCTTTATGGAAAGCGTGGTAGATGCATGGAATAGTCTTCCAGTGGAAGTGGTGGACACGAGGACAGTATCTGAATTCAAAAAAGGATGGGACAAACAGAGAGGATCTCTTAAGGTAAAAAGGGGACTTTTTTAGTTGATATGGAAGGGCAGACTAGATAGGCCATGTGATATTTTTCTACCGTCATGTTTGTGTTTCTATTTCAATACAGTTCTTGCAAGTTTCTTCTTAATTACACATACAACACCATTTCTTCTTTGTCTTTCATTTCCAGTATAACAGACCATATGATCATCAGATGCCAAGTGCCCTATGCCAGTCCATTTTAGTTCACTGACACCCAACAGATCGAGCTGTACAAGTTCTATTTCATTCTTGACCACTTCCAACTTGGTTCATACTTCGTATGTTCTACGTCCCAATATGTAAGACATTTTTGCAGCTTTTGACATCAGCAGTCAGACGCCCCGAGGGCTTTGATCCAACTGCATCATAAATGCTGGCTTTACTCTGAAAAGTCTTCAGCTCATCCCCAGTAGCCAGTTGAGTGCCTTCTGACCTGGGGGGGGGGGGGGGGGTCTCATCTTCCAGCACTATAGTGCAGTTTTAGATAACAGTAATTTCTTTTTCAGAGCAAGTCTGTAGTCTTGGCATCATATTCAATTCTAGGCTTTCAAGAAACTTCACGTCACAGCAGTTGTCAAGTCTTGATTTTAATGGCCGTACAAAGCTTAGTTGACTAAGCTTTACTATTGTAATGCTTTATTTTTGGATCTTCTGCAGAAAACCAGCAAAGCTCTTCAGACTGTCTAGTATACAACTACAAGACTGCTTTACTGGTGCATTTCGATCATATTTCACCTCACTGCATTAGGTGCCCATTCCTTATCGAATTAAAGATTTTGTTTTTAATACATAAAGCTCTCCAAAAATGATGCTCCTTTTTATCAGTGTTGAAAATTCATAGGATGGCTCATTCAATACTCTCTGATGATGCTCAGCTAACTTTCCATCTCAGTAGTATCCACTTACTCTGCTGAGACAAGCAGTCGTTCTGTTTCAATTACAGCTCCTATAGAACAGAACAGGCTATCAACAGAACTTAGGTTAATGACTGGTACACTTTCAAAAAGCAATTCAAGACCCATTAACTTGTACAAGCCTTTGGACATCGGCAGGGAATCGGGAGCAACTCACCCCTCCCGCTCCACCTCCCTGGCTGAACATTTAAAGGGAGCATGCTGGCGGAGCAACCTCCCCTCTCCAGACACCACCAGCAGACCCGACCGGACGTCAGCAGGGAATCGGGAGCAACTCACCCCTCCCGCTCCACCTCCCAAGGTCCAATTGGGGCCCTGGCTGAACATTTAAAGGGAGCACGCTGGCAGGCGTGCCCGTGCCTGCCGGGCTTGAACCTTCGGCAAGGCACTAAGGTGAACATACAGCCAGTGCACTCGACCCAATCCGCAGATCAAACTAACCTGCAAAGGACTAAAAACACTAACCTTTTACGGGACACGAGTTTGCACAACCTGAGTAGAACGACGACGGAACTGTAAGTTAAGCTCAACAACAATGAAATTGCATATAACTGTTGAAATGTAAATAGCAACATACCTGACCTAACGCCACGGGGCTAACTTGCTACATAATCGAAATTGTATCTCTGTATTAGCTTTCATCTAAGTAACAGTTATGCTACACCTTAGCTTTCATCTAACAGTTATGCTACATCTTGCTAAATATTAATACTACCAGGCTAACTTGTGACAAAAGTGAAACTGTATCTCTATACTAGCCTTCATCCAAGTAATAGTTATGCTACACCATGCTTGATATTTACACATCGGGCGCATCGGGCACATCGGCAGCAGCCATACACACTAGAGAGCTCCCCCGATCGATCGGGGTCGAGCCGGGACGCCCAACAACCACCCGCTCACAGAACTGCCCAATCAGTAGACACCAGAAAAAGAACCAACCCACACCACAAGAAGAACAGAACACCACAAGATAACTCCACAAGGAAGAAGCAATAACCCCTACAAATGGACACCAACACCCTCCAAACTAACACCAAGAACACAATTTATTTATTTATTTATTTAATCGGTTTATATACCATCTTATCCTTCAATCAAAGTGGTCAACAAGACAACAGAGGGACTACATCGAGGGGGGGGGGGGGAGACAACAAGATAGTACATTACAGTGAACTACAGTATATTACATTAAATTACAATCCAGCGGTGAGTAGCTCATCCTACACGGAGGACACTAATATGGAACATAAACCCCATCATGCTCTTCCTACACACAAAAGCTACAAACTCAAACACGGACAGCAAAAGTACAAAAGAACTTTGTCCTACAAATATATGCTTTCATACTAATTCTTACCCTATGCTCTTACCAAACAGATGCATTTTACTACACCAACTACTTTACAGCCTTACAAGCTCCTCCTATATATATATATCATACTCCCCTACCATATACCAACCTTTACACACATCGGCACACTACAAACCTCACAGCAAGAGACCTACCAAAACCATTCAAATAGAACCATGGTCACAAAAATACATACCTCAATCACACTCTCCACAAACCACTCGCTTAAACATAGGCCTGATAAATGCAAGATCAATATGCAACAAAACAAACACTAGTACCGACTACATCTATGAAAACAACTTTGATATCCTATGCATTACTGAATCATGGCTCAAGAGTACAGACCAGGTAATACTGAACCAAACAACACCACCAACATTCACAGCTTATAACTGCCCCAGAACCCACAAACAAGGAGGCGGAGTATTAATTCTTGCCCGGTCAGACTAAGGCTCAAGACATCAACCTCCAAAAGCTCCAAACACTGTGAATTCATCAACACTGAAAACAAACATCTATCCATCTGACTAATATACCAACCCCCCAACGCCCCAACAGAGGACATGTCGAACATCCTGGACATGATGTATGCAGCTAACTCACCACACAAGACTCTCATTGTGCTAGGAGACCTAAACCTCACATCTGCCTCAACAACTGAATTCGCATTTCACAAAGCAATGGAATCCATTTAACTCAAGCAAATCTTATCGAGCCCATCCCATCGCTCTGGCTCTACACCAGACCGCATATTCGTCCCAAACATCACTCTAGATAAAGATCTCATACCACCACCTAAAACCACACCAATACCATGGTCAGATCACCATGCCATATCATTTGAACTCCACCTCAATACTGAACAGGCAGCTCGGAAAAAGGAACAACCAACCAGACACTTCAAGCTTTTAACAAAAAGCAATTCCTTAAAGAAATCTACCCCAAGATTTCAACCAACCTGGATGAAGCCATCGACTCATGGAATACCACCAAACTTGCTGCATCTCAACTAACACCTCGTATGAACTCACACCACAACAAAAACAGGACCAGATCTACACCATGGTACTCTAACATAATAAGAGAATCCAAAAGAAAAGCGAGGCAACTGGAACATCACTGGAGACGCAACAAATCAGAAGCTACACTGAAACAATACCAAGAGATGCTAAAAGATTACAATAACTTAATAAACAAACATAAAAAACAATACCATAAAACCTTGTACTAAAAGCCTGTAATAAACCTAAAGAGCTCTTCAACATCCTTCGTACCCTAACGAATGACCCAACAATGAAAGATGAAAGCAAGATGCACCCGCAAACCTTTGCTGACTACCTAACAGCCAAGAACAAGAACACCACCAACACACACCATAAAAACATCTCCCTTATAGACACACCAGCAACAGATTGCTCTACAATTACCAAGAAATCAATGGAAGAACTTCAGCATTCCACGAACAAAACAAATAGAACAAACCATCACAGCTCTAAACACCACCATCTCACCATCGGACCCCTGCCTGGTAACTTAGATTAAATCCACCAAAGAAGATCTCAACACATTCATCCAAAAGATAGTAAGCACCTCTCTAGCCCAGGGCTACATGCCAAAAGCCCTCAAGCAATCTACTATCCGTCCCATTCATAAATCTACCTCATCCAACAGTACCGACCCTTCAACCTACTGCCCAATATCCAGCCTCCCATTCCTGGCTAAAATAACTGAAAAAATTGTACAGAGACAGCTCCAAGATCACATTGACGAATTTGCCCCACTAGATCCCCACTAGCACGGATTCCGTCCAAAACATGGCATTGAGACGCTACTAATACATCTATTCAATAACATAATCAAAGGAACAAACATAAAGCAAGGCTTCCTACTAATATTTATTGACATATCGTCAGCATTCGACACAGTTTCCCATCACATCCTATTGAAGCACCTAATGGAGATTGGACTACAAGATACCACAATAAAATGGTTCCAATCATACCTTGAAGATAGACAGCAGAAACTAAAATCTGGAAACCTCACCTCAGAACCCTTAAAGACTACAAGGAGTTTCCCAAGGCTCATCATTATCAGCTCTTCTCTTCAACATCTATATTCAGCCAATATGCAAATTATTTCACAAATACAAGATACAATACGACATCATGGCATATACCCATATTCAACTAGACTCCCCAGACTATACCACTATATCAACTTACATTCAACAAATAACAACCTGGCTAACCAACAACTTAAACATCAACAAAAAAACACTGAAGCAATCATCAAAAGAGGATCCACATTCATGCCTCTTAATGCTATCAACATATCCAATACAACGATTACAATAAAAGATGAAGTCAGATACCTTGGAGTGATTCTAGACAAGCAACTCACCCTCCAACCACATATCAACAAGATATCTAGAACAGCCTTCTTCAAATTCAACACTCCGGAGACTAAAACCCCTCCTCAATAAAGAACATTTCTGTACAGCATGCCAGGCCATCATTACACCTCTATTGGACTACTGTAAAGCACAGTTACTTACCTGTAACAGGTGATCTCTGGGAACAGCAGGAATAAGTCTTCACATATGGGTATGTCGGTACCGACGGAGCCTGCGCGGGAACGCTCCCCAGCTTCCCAAAAAAGGAAAGCCTTTGGGAGCATCCCATAGCGCCTGCGCACTGCCTTCCCGCCTTTCCTAACCGCCTCTCCCCAGTTCGAGTTCTAAAGCTGAGACAAAGAGAGAGAGGAAAGGAAGATATATAGAGAGAGATACAACTCCTAGGGGAGGGTGGGTGGGTTGTGAAGACTTATTCCTGCTGTTCCCAGAGATCACGTGTTACAGGTAACTAACTGTGCTATCTCCAGGAACAAGCAGGAATGAGTCTTCACATATGGGGACTCCCTAGCTAGAGATGTCTGGGAGATCCCCAAGGTTATGAGACCCTGAGAAGGGCTCTACCTCCTCCTATGGATCTCAGGCATCCATCCAGGGAAGGAGGGCAGGAGTTGATTAAGCTGGAACAGGTGTTTGAGAACAGCCTGACCAAACAAGGCATCCCGGCGGGAATCCTTGTCCAAACAGTAATGGGCTGTGAAGGTATGAACCGAGGCCCAGGTGGCCGCTCGACAGATCTGGTCGATGGACACAGAATTTAGATGAGCGATAGAGGTGGCCATGGCCCTCACATTATGAGCTGTGACATGGCCCTCCAGAGAAAGGTTCTTGCTCTGGTAGGCGAAAGAAATACACTGAGCAATCCAATTGGACAGTGTTCTCTTAGAGACTGGAAGTCCCAAATGAGAGGGATCAAAAGCAACAAAGAGTTGAGAAGACTTTCTATGTTGCTGTGTCCTTTGTAAGTAAAAGGCAAGAGCTCTCTTACAATCTAGGGTATGAAGATTCCTCTCTGCACTTGATGCATGAGGACCTGGAAAAAAGACAGGTAAATACACCTCTTGATTAAGATGAAAAGGTGAGACCACTTTGGCATAAAGTGTGGATTGGTCCTAAGGACTACCTTATGATGGAACCTTGTATAAGGGGGATTAGCCACTAAGGCCTGCAGTTCACTGATGCGGCAAGCTGAGGTGACTGCAATGAGGAAAATAACCTTCCAGGAAAGAAATTTCAAGGAGGTGGCGGCTAAGGGTTCAAAAGGTGGCTTCATAAGTTGACCAAGAACCAGATTTAAGTCCCATGCCACCGGAGGAGGCTTAATGGGAGGTTTAGTTAAAGTTAGGTCTCTCATGAATCTTGCAATAAAAGGATAAGAGGAAATAGGCTGTCCATTGAGAGGCTTAAGGGATGCTGCAATAGCACTCAGATGGACCCTTACTGAATTCGTCTTAAGGCCTGCATTGGAGAGATGCAGGAGATATTCCAATAGAGAATTCAAAGGTAGTGCTAGAGGGTCAAGACCCTTCTCAGTACACCAAATGGAAAACCTTTTCCATTTAAAAGCATAGAAACGTCTAGTAGAAGGTTTTCTGGAAGCATGGAGGATATCCTTCACCTGCTGGGAAAGATTCCAACCTTGAAGGTCTAAGCCTTCAGCAACCAAGCCCTGAGGTGAAGGGACTTGGGGTTTGGGTGCCACAAAGTCCCCTCCTCCTGGGATAGAAGGTCTGGAGCAGCTCCCAAGTCTAGGGAGGGAGCTTGAGAGAGATGCAGAAGTAGAGGGTACCACACTTGGCGTGGCCAGCGTGGAGCTATGAGGATCATAGATCCTTGATCCCTCTGGAGATTGAACAGAGTCTTGGGAATTAAGGGAATGGGTGGAAAGGCATACAGGAAGTCTTGACCCCAGTGAAGGAGGAAGGCATCCTTGGCCTGAACTCCCTGACACGGAATTCTGGAACAGAACCGGGGAAGTTTGGCATTCCACGGACTTACAAAGAGGTCTATGTCCGGGGTTCCCCACTCTTGAAAGATTCTGAGTACCTGGTCCATGTGCAGGGACCATTCGTGTGGAAGCAGAACTCGACTGAGTCTGTCTGCCCAAGAGTTTTGGATTCCTGGAAGGTATACGGCCAGGAGATGGATTTGATGCTCTCTGGCGAAGGCCCACAATTTTAGAGCTTCGTTGCAAAGCGACAGAGAGCCAGTTCCTCCTTGCTTGTTTATGTAAAACATGGCTACCTGATTGTCCGTATGAATGAGGACTGTCTTGTAGCTGAGCAGGGTATGTAAGACCTTGAGAGCTAGAAAAACTGCTCGGAGCTCCAAGGGGTTGATATGGAGAGAGGTCTCCTGTGGAGACCAAGTGCCCTGAGTGGAGAGGTCTTGTAGATTAGCTCCCCAACCTGTTTGGGAGGCATCTGTTGTGAGGGTTGCCTGGGGCAACAACTGTTGGAAGGGGGACCCCAGCAACAGATTTTGGGTGGACTTCCACCACTGGAGAAACTAAAAGAGGCGCCTGGAGGTTGCTATTTTGTCTGACAGAGCCCCTGATGCTTGAGTCCACTGGGTGGACAAAGTCCATTGAGCTGCTCTCATGTGAAGGCGAGCATAGGGGACCACATGCACTGTGGATGCCATGTGGCCTAGCAGTTGTAGCATCTCCCGGGCAGTTAAATGGCTCTTTGACTGAATCTGGGAGGCTAACTGCACTAGGCGTAGGCAACGGGCCTGAGGAAGATAGGCCCTTGCAGTGGTAGTATCAAGCCAGGCCCCTATGAACTCTAGGGACTGAGTAGGGGTAAGCTGGGACTTTGGGAGGTTTACCACAAGTCCCAGATACTGCAGAATGCGCCTTGTGCAGTCCAGGGAAGTCGGGGCCTCTGACTGAGATGGAGCTCAGATGAGCCAGTCGTCCAGGTATGGGAATACAAATATTCCCAGAGTGCGTAGAAATGCAGCTACTACTGCCATGCATTTGGTGAACACTCTTGGAGCAGAGGCCAGACCGAAAGGAAGCACCCTGTATTGGTAATGCTTTCCTTCGAAAAGAAAACGGAGGAACCTTCTGTGAGATGGATGGATGAGGACATGTGTGTACGCATCCTTGAGATCTAGAGAACAAAGCCAATCCTGACTCTGAAGTTATGGAAGGAGAGTGCCCAGAGAAAGCATCTTGAATTTCTCCTTGCATAGAAATTTGTTCAATTCTCTGAGATCTAATATGGGTCTGTAGCCCCCTGTTTTCTTTGGGATCAGAAAGTAGGGGGAGTAAAACCCTGACCCTTGTTGAAGAAGAGGTACTTCTTCTATTGCCCCTTGGGCAAGAAGGGCAGACACCTCCTGACCTAGAAGGTCGAGGAGAGATGTTGGAGAATTGAAATGTCTCACCATGGTGTGAGGAGGAAGGTTTGAGAAATGAAGTTTGTAACCCTCCCTTATGATGGAGAGGGTCCACTGCTCTGCTGTAATTTGCTCCCAATCTGGGAGCAAAATGAGCTAACCTTCCTGGAATGGTGAGAGGCTCTGGCTGTTTCAGAGCCAGAAAGGCTAAGTTCTCTAGCATCAAGTCAAAAGCCCTGAGGAGCTGGGTCTGCTGAGTTGCAGCAGCCCCTGTAGGCTTAGGCCTGGCCTGTTTAGGTTGCTGACGCTTAGCAGCAAAACGACCTGTAGATGATTGTTGGCCAGAAGCAGGATGGAATCTGCCTTTCTTGATAAAAGACTTCTTGAAAGGTTTTTTCTTGGCAGGAATGGAGGTTGACTTTGAAAGTCTATCCAAAGCAGAATTTTCTGCATCCATTTGAGTGGCTTTTATTTGCCAATCTTTGCCAAACAGGTTTTCTCCTGTACAGGGAAGATTTCCCAAGCCATCCTGGACCCAAGATTCTAGATCAGAAGCTTGGAGCCAAGCAATTCTGCGTGCAGCTATGGCAATGGCCGAAGCTCTGCTGGCACCCTCAAAGGAGTCAAAAGCTGCACGGTTGGAAAACTTTGAAATATCTTGAGTATGCTTAAGCCAAATAAGAAATTCTTCCCTTTTATCCTCTGCAAGAAAAGGGAGGAAAGTGCAGCTTATCTGCAACTTCTTTCAGAAACATTCCCATATAAAGACTATAGGAGTTGATTCTGGCAATGAGCATACTGGCTTGGAAGATTTTTCTACCAAAAGCATCCAAGGTCCTGCATTCTCTTCCTGGAGGAGCAGAGGAGTGTCTTTTTGTACTCTTTATCTTTTTCATAGCTGACTCCACCACAATAGAATGGTGAGGAAGCTGTGTTTTATGAAAACCAGGACAAGGAAGGACACGGTACATAGTGTCCAACCTACGAGAATGAGGAGAGATAGTGTGAGGAGTCTCCCATAAGTCAATCATGTGATCATAAAGAATCTCATGAATTGGCAAGGTGACTGCCTCCTTAGGAGCCTTAGAATAACCTAAAATATCTAATTTTTTAACTCTAGGCTCTGATTCAGAGGTTACTGAAATAGAGAGCCCTTTAGCCACTTCTCTTATGAAGTCTTGAAAGGACAAGTCTTCTGGAGGAGACATTCTTCTTTTTGGAGAAGAAGGCTCTTCAGGAAGGGCTATGGATACTTCAGCAGATGCCTCTGATGAATCAGAGTCTTCGGAGGAATCAAAGTAGCGACTATCAGGCTGCTCTTTCAAAGCTCAATACGCGTACCGAGCCGTATCGACATCGGGCGTTATCGGTACCGGTTCGGTACCGATGGGCATCCCTAGGCAGGGAACCGCTGCAGACGACGCCATGGCTGACATCGATGCAGTCGGTACCGGTACTGGTGCCGGTACCTGGGCCAATACCGACAACGGAGTTTGTTGTGGTACCAGTAGCGTCGCAGCTTGAATGAAGGCCGTGATAGCCTGCTGCATGGATAGAACATTCTGATCCATCGACGCCATGAATGCCTGGAATTCGGTACCGGAAGGTTGTGCCGGTACCCCAGAGCATTCTAACAGGTGATCGGTCGAGGCCGTGCCATCGATGTCAACCTGTAACCCCATAGGTGGAGCTTTGGAAGCCGGAGCTTCCTGCCGGGGTTGTTTTGCCGGTGCAGGATCCTTGAGGGCAAGCCCGGAGGCATCTCGATGCTTGGAAGGAGATCTACCCTTCGAGGACCGGCTGGATTTATGTTTGGTTACCTGAGATCCATGGGAGGAAGAAGCAGCCCTGGAAGACGTCGATGCCACTGAAGCTGCATCAGAGGGAAACAGAACATGGAGCTTGGCTGCTCAGTTCTGTAAACCTCGTTTGGACATCAAGGAACAGGACGGACAATCCAAAATGGAGTGGTCAGGACACAAACATTTGAGACACCATTCATGGGTGTCGGTAACAGAAATAGTACCGCTGCACTTAGTGCATTTTGTAAACCCGGAGGCTGGTTTTTCCATGAAGAAAAATTTTTTCGTGAGGCCTAAGGCCCAAAAGAGGAAAAACACACTAAGTGAGGGAAAAATATGTTTGTTTGTTTTTTTTGAAGAAAAGAAAGAAAGACCGGCGATACCGGTCCGACGTCGGAGAAGGCAGACGCGCGACTAAAGAAATAAAATAAAACAAAGAACTTCTTCAGCGGTGACAGGAACACGATCTGCTGGCTCCGCGGAAAAGAAGAACTGGGGAGAGGCGGTTAGGAAAGGCGGGAAGGCAGCGCACAGGCGCTGTGGGATGCTCCCAAAGGCTTTCCTTTTTTGGGAAGCTGGGGAGCGTTCCCGCGCAGGCTCTGTCGGTACCGACGTACCCATATGTGAAGACTCATTCCTGCTTGTTCCTGGAGATTATACTATTCCAAGGTCTGCCCAAACAAACCACCCGTCCCCCTACAACTAGTCCAGAACACTGCTGCCCACATTATTACTAGCGCCTCAATACAAGACCATATAACTCCAATACTACAAGATCTGCACTGGCTACCAATCTCCTCACGGGCAAAATATAAATCAGCACTCACCATCTTCAAAATTAAAAACATCACCTCAGCGGAAATACTACAGGAACTCACTGGAACCAAAACAAACAAAAGACCAAACAGAAACAGCACCAAAAACAATATACTGACACCTACTATATTCACAAGAACAAACAAATCCACATCCATGCGAGCCTTCTCTTTAGCTGCCCCTGCTATCTGGAATGTCCTCCCAGATAAGCTAAAATCAACAACAGATATAAAAGAATTCCAGAAGCTACTAAAAACCACCCTATTCATTGAACAATTCAATGAAGACGAGACAACCTGAGATCAACAAAAGACCTCAAAGTCTTCTGGAAGATGCTCAAAACCACGCTCTTCACAGAACACTATAAGGACATCACATGAACTGTCTAAACGAACTCTCAGCCCATAAAAATGTAAAAATGTAAATATTTCCTGTACACAGCTCACACTGTATATAACTCACCACGCATTCTAATGTAAAAATGTAAATATTTCATGTACACTGACCACAGCTCACCACGCAATCAACTTCACACCACTCACACACACACGCCTCGACATATCACTGCATGCCCACATCCACGCACTTGATTTGTTTGATGTGTAATCCGCTTTGATTTCAGGATAAAGCGGTATATAAATCCTTTTAAATAAATAAATAAACTTACTGGAACCTATTAATTAGAAGTCAAATACATTGCTATTGAGAGACAGTTTTTATTATATTGTTTTGTTTGTCTTTTTAACACGGTCATATTTTTTAACAAATTGTGTTGAGCTGAGCATTTCAGTGGAGTGGGTTGTATTAGATTTTTGGCAGTTTTATATTATTTTGGATTTAGTTGTATTGTCTCTGTCTTTGTACAACATTATGGATGCAAACGTGCAAACCGCACAGATGTATTATGTATTGCGATACATAAGCAGAATGAATGAATGAATGCATTTTATTTTATTTTAAAGGACAGTTTATTTAATCTTGTTGTGTTTTGTGATGTTTTTATTTATTCATTGAAAGGAAGCTTGTCTGTACAGGGCTGTGTACACTGTGAGGGTACTTAACACTATATTACTGAAAGCCCTCAGAAAGAGTTAACACCACAGATTCAGTAGCGCAGACATTCCAGAGCCTATTACTTAACTAACGACCTTGAGAGACTCTACTGAAAAACTATGCTGAACTTTCATATAACAGAGAAACTAAGTTTGTTTATGAAACTGACAGTGCAGGGAGAAACTTTCTCTTCAGTCTTGAAACAAAGATACGAAAACTGCTTGTGTTAGAATTATTGTTTAAGAAATTATGTCTGGGAATACATGTATGTCTCCTCCTGATGACCTATACTAATAAGATCTGACCTATGACAGAGATGCACATTATGAATATACGCGAAGCTTGACGTAGAAAAATAAGGTGGAAATTATGCTGTGTAATGGAATTTTGACCACCCTATCAGCCATGTTGTTCAATATATATCTCCGTCCGCTATGCTCAATCATACGCACCCACAACATCAACTTCCACATATACGCAGACGACATAATGCTCTACGCACCGATTACAACCACCAACCCAAAAAACGATCAGCTATCAGCCTGCTTCACCGACGTGGCCAACTGGCTACAGGAGAACAAACTATCCATCAACATAAAGAAAACCGAAGCCCTTATAGTGACAAAAGAACCTGACTTCAAACCACCTACCCACCTCAACATGGGAACCACGCAAATCCAAATCCAGCCCCAAATAAGATATCTAGGCGCCATCATTGACCAAGCTCTCACCTTTAAACAACAAATCAACAAAACCGCTGAGACGATATTCCACAAAGCTAAAACTGTTCAACGCCTCCGACCCCTCCTAGAACCTCATGTCTTCAGGACAGTAATGCAAGCCATGACACTCCCCCATCTGGATTTCTGCAACATAATCTACCATGGACTTCCTGCCTCACACACCAACCCCCTCCGAACTGCCTTAAATACTACAGCAAGGATTATTCAGAATGCAAAAAAACGGGATCACATTACCCCAATCCTAAGAGACCTCCACTTCCTTCCAATACAAGCAAGAATCAAGTACAAAGCTAATCCTACTCATCCACAAGACTATCCACCAAACACGGAACACCTCACTCTACCCCCTACTGCCTCGCCCATCCCACAACAGATCAACCAGACATTCCTCCAATAACTCTATCGTCGTCCCCCACAAAAGAACCAAATCCACACAACGGACCTGCAAGAGAGCCTTCGAACTTTATGCTCCATCCCTCTGGAACTCTCTACCAAACCACATCAGGAATAACGCTGACATCACATCATTTAAGAAACAGCTGAAGACAATCCTATTCCGTGAACATCTCTGAACAGAAATACCACCCTATCCGCATGATCTAATACTTAGATTCAGCAGAAGTATACATGTCTATGTCTACCCAAATCATTAATTGTTGCCCCTTGGTGATGGCCCCACCCTGAAAATTGCCCCCCCCCCCCCCTTATGTTAAATGTTACACCGCTTTGACCCGGTGAAAAGCGGTATATAAATGCAGTTAAATAAATAAATAAATATAATAGCCGAAGTCTGTGATGTCAGAGAGGCAAGGTGCAAGCTTTGTTCTCTCTCCCAAAGCTTTGGTGGTTTTTATAATAAAATTGTGTGTGATTTGTATTATTAACCGTACTTGCTTCCTTCTCATTGCTCTGGGTGTGGAAATCCGTTACCCAAGAGCCCAGCTGCTGTTACTGGTGAGGGGAGGTGCAGAGTACACTTTCAGTTGGTGCCGTGCCGGATACGGGTCTCTGCATTCAGGGCAAGAGCAGAAGGTGCCAGAAGATTTGTGAGTATTACCAGTGATGGGTAATTTGTTAAGTTAGACAGGCTCAGTCTCAGATGCGTGAATGGCATGACAGAGCTATGGCTTTAGCGTTTAAGAAAGGTAGCCCTTCTTATTGTATGCTTCTATTGTATGTATGAGAAGCATGGTGATGTAGCCATCAATTCCGTAGCACATTGGGATTCAGTGACTAGAGGTAATGAGAATTTGCAGTTTCCTCTGGAGGGAACTTTCTCTGTAGATAAGATTCATTACCTGAGGATATCAGTTGGTGGTTAGGCAAACCATGCAATAGTCATGAATGGATTGTGCTTACATGGTGGGAATGGATGGCACATGAAGAAAAACATAGGGATGAAGTTCAAGATTTGAAACAGTAGTTGTTTGTGTTAGGAAAAAAAACTAATGACCAGCTGAGCGAGTGCTGGTCACTCGTGCAGCAGAACTAAGAGAAGAAATACTTAAAAACAAACAGAAGTTAGGGGGAGTAGAATTGTGTAATTTGGATATTTGTAATGTCTCCCAGCTCAAAGAATTGAGAGCATGTGTGACAGAGAAATAGAGAGTGTTGTACAAGTAATAGGGACCTTACGAGTGAAAATAGGTCATAGTGTTACTATTGCTAAGAGTTACTGATGAACCTATTGACAGAATTGAGAGAGATTTGGACAGGCATTATGAAACTTATAAAGAGGAGCATGACAGTTTATATCATGCTCTAAGTTCTATTCAGGAAGCTATGCACCAGCAAAATAAATTACGTTCCAGCACAGTTAAATCTGAAACAGCAGCTGAGGAAAGTGAGATTGTGCCTACTTATCCCTTACGTTTGTACCCAGCGGGCTTGACAGGTTCTATGACTGTGCCTGCAAATTTGAGCCCTAAGGAAGTGTTTGATTTGGCTAAAGCTTTTCCTAATTACAGGGATAACCCTGGTAGATTTGTGTCCTTATGGTCTCAAATAATACTTGGGCAGATCTAGATAATTTGCTTAGAGCTGTGTTTTTTAATTCGGCTGATTTTCATTGGGTCACTCATCAAATCCGTGAAGATAACTGGCAATGGCCACTCACAGAACCTGTGATAGATTTTCAAGAGAAGACTCAAAGAGATAATTTTGTTCTGAGTAGAGAAAAACTGTTAGAATCTATTAAAGTAGTATGTAAGCCTGTAAAGGCTTGGTCGAGACTAACATCTCAGGATAGGGGTGATTTTTATACTAGGTGTATGCTAGCTTTCAAGGACAATCCTGGTGAGGAAGAAGAAACATCTTCAGGACTACCTAATATTTTGGAAATGTCTTATATCCAAGAATAAAGCATAGTTACTCAACTGTAACAGGTGATCTCCAGGAACAACAAGAATTTAGTCTTCACATATGGGTATCATCGGTACCGACGGAGCCCGCAAGGGAACACTCCCCAGCATCCAAGCTTTTGGGAGCATCCCACAGCGCCTGCGTGCTGCCTTCCCCAACTGTCCCTCTCCAGTTGAGTTTATAGCTGAGACAAAAGAGGGGGAAAGAGAGAAAGAGAGAGAGATACAACTCCTAGGGGAGGTGGGCGCGTTGTGAAGACTAAATTCCTGCTGTTCCCAGAGATCACCTGTTACAGGTGAGTAACTATGCTATCTCCAGGAACAAGCAGGAATGTAGTCTTCACATATCGGGACTCCCTAGCCGTAGATACCAGGGAGATGGCCCCAAAATGTTGTGTGCCCTTGTGAAAGGGCTCCACTTCCCCCCATGGATCTCTGGCATCCTAACAGGGATGGTGGGTAGGAGTTCATTAAGTGTGGAACAGGTGTTGAAGAACAGCCTGATCAAACAAGGCATCCCGGCGGGAGTCCTTGTCTAAGCAGTAATGGGCTGTGAAGGTATGTACCGAAGACCAAGTAGCTGCTCGACAGATGTTGTCGATAGACACAGAGTGAAGATGAGCCATTGAGGCTGCCATGGCTCTCACATTGTGAGCTGTGACATGGCCTTCAAGAGGAAGGTTCTTACTCTCATATGCAAAAGATATACACTGTGCAATCCAGCTGGACAGTGTCCTTTTGGAGACTGGAAGTCCCAAATGACTAGGATCAAAAGCAACAAAGAGTTGAGAGGATTTTCTATGTTGCTGTGTCCTTTGCAAGTAAAAGGCCAAAGATCTTTTACAGTCCAAAGTATGAAGATTCCTTTCTGCATTTGAGGCATGAGGCCTTGGAAAGAATACAGGAAGGTAAACCGCTTGGTTTAAATGAAAGGGCGAACCACCTTTGGCATAAAGTGTGGATGAGTCCTATGGATTACCTTATCATGATGGAACCTTGTATAAGGAGGATCAGCCACCAACGCTTGTAATTCACTGATGCGACGTGCTGATGTGATTGCAATGAGAAAGATAACCTTCCAGGAAAGGAATTTCAAAGAGGCAGTGGCTAATGGTTCAAAGGGTGGTTTCATGAGCTTCCCAAGTACCAGATTTAAGTCCCATGTCACTGGTGGTGGTTTAATGGGAAGCTTAGTTAAAAGAAGGCCTCTCATAAATCTCACTATGAGAGGATGAGAGGAAAGAGGTTGTCCATTTAGAGGCTTGAAAGAAGCTGCAATAGCACTCAAATGGACTCTCACTGAATTGGTCTTAAGCCCTGCATTTGATAAATGAAGGAAGTACTCCAGTAATGATTCCAGAGGTATCGTAAGAGGGTTAAGACCCTTCTGCGAGCACCATATGGTAAACCTTTTCCACTTAAATGCATAAGAGTGTCTTGTGGAAGGCTTCCTGGATGCATGAAGGATATCAATTACCTGCTGGGAAAGGTTAAGACCGTGAAGTTCTAGGCTTTCAGCAACCAGGCCCTGAGATGCAGAGACTGGGGATTGGGATGCCACAGCATCCCATCCTCTTGAGAAAGAAGATCTGGAGCAGATCCTAACTCCAGAGGTGGAGCTTGAAAGAGATGTAGGAGCAGAGGGTACCACGGCTGCCGTGGCCAACATGGAGCTATGAGGATCATATGACCTCTGTCTCTCTGAAACTTGAACAGGGTTTTGGGAATTAGGGGAATGGGTAGAAAGGCATACAGGAAGTCCTGACCCCAATGAAGGAGGAAAGCATCCCTGGCCTGACAACATCGAGCCAGAATTCTGGAACAGAACCGGGGAAGTTTGGCATTCAGTGGACTTGCGGAGAGGTCTATGTCCGGGGTTCCCCAAATTTGAAAAGTTTTGGCCACCTGGTCTGCATGGAGAGACCATTCGTGTGGAAGCAGAACTCAACTGAGTTTGTCTGCCCAAGAGTTTTGAATGCCTGGAAGATACACCGCAAGGAGATGAATCTGATGCTCTCTGGCGAGGGCCATTAGTCGCAAAGCTTCATTGCACAGCGACAGAGAGCCTGTTCCGCCCTGCTTGCTCACAAAGAACATGGCTACCCGATTGTCCGTTTGAACTAGGATTATCTTGAGCAGAGCTGGGTGTGAAATACTTGAAGAGCAAGGAAGATTGCTCTGAGCTCCAGGAGGTTGATATGGAGATAGGCCTCCTGTGGAGTCCAGGTACCCTGGGTAGAGAGGCCATGCAGGAGGGCTCCCCAACCCACCTGTGAAGCTTCTGTTGTTAGAGTGGCTTGGGGTGGGGGTTGCTGAAAAGGAGACCTCACCAGAAGGTTTTTGGGTGACTGCCACCAATGGAGGGACAAAATAAGGCGATCTGAATTTGCTATTTTGTCTGACAGGCAACCTGAGGCCTCAGTCCACTGAGTGGATAAGGTCCACTGGGCTGCCCTCATATGAAGGCGAGCATAAGGAACCACATGCACGGTGGATGCCATGTGGCCTAGCAACTGTAGCATTTCCCGAGCAGTGAGGTGAGGTTTTAGCACTGCTTGGGAAGCTAGCTGCACAATGCGAAGGCAGCGAGGCTGTGGAAGGAAGGCCCTTTTCTGTCTGGTATCCAGAATAGCTCCTATAAACTCTAAGGATTGAGTGGGAGCAAGGTTGGACTTTGGGAAGTTTATGACAAGTCCCAAATACTAAAGGATGCGCATTGTGCGAGACAGAGCCATCCTGGCCTCTGGCTCTGAAGGGGCTCGAATGAGCCAGTCGTCTAAGTAAGGGAAGACGAATCTTCCCAGGGTGTGGAGAAATGCTGCTACCACAGCCATGCATTTTGTGAACACCCTTGGTGCAGAAGCCAGGCCAAAAGGAAGAACCCTGTATTGGTAGTGCTTCGCTTGAAACAGGAATCGAAGGAACTTTCGGTGAGTTGGAAGGATGAGAACATGAGTGTACGCATCCTTGAGATCTAGAGAACAAAGCCAATCCTGACTCTGAAGGTATAGCAGCAGAGTTCCTAGAGAAATCATTTTGAACTTCTCTCTGAACAGGAATTTGTTCAATTCTCTGAGGTCTAGAATGGGTCTGTGTCCTCCTGTTTTCTTTGGAATAAGGAAATAGGGGGAGTAAAACCCTGTACCCCATTGGGGAATGGGGACCTCTTCTATTGCCCCTTGAGCAAGGAGCATAGTGACTTCTTGACCTAACCGGTCATTGAGAGAGATCTGAGAATTGAACAGTCTTACTATTGTAGGAGGGGGCATGCTGAAGAAATGAAGTTTGTACCCCTCTCTTACAATAGACAGAGTCCAACTTTCTGCTGTTATCTGATACCATCTGGGGCAAAATGACATAACCTTCCTGGAATGGTGGAGGGTTCCGGGCCGTTTAGGGCCAGGAAGACAAAGTTCTCTAGACAGGAGTCAAAGCCCCTGTGGAGGATGAGTCTGCTGAGCCGGTTGAGGCTTAGCTGCTTTTGGCTTCCTTTGTTGCCTAGGTTGTTGCTGCTGTCCCTTTTGGGCAGACTGACCTGAACAATGTCCCAGCTGGGTATAGGCGGGATAAAACTTTTTCTTCTTGCTGAAGAATGGTTTCTTAGAGGATCTTTTCCTCGCAGGATCAGCTGTAGATTTGGACAATCTATCCAAAGTGATATTGTCAGCATCAATCTCATTAGCTTTTTCCTGCCAATTCTTGCCAAAGAGATTCTCTCCTGTGCAAGGGATATTCCCCAGTTTGTCCTGCACCCAGATTTCTAAGTCAAATGCCTGGAGCCAGGCAATTCTACGTGCACCTATGGCAATAGCAGAGGTTCTGCTTATGCATTCAAAGCAGTCAAAGGCTGCACGATTCACAAACTTGGAAACATCCTGAGCATGTTTAACAAGAGCAAGATAATCTTGCTTTTTATCATCAGGAAGGAGGGGGCTCATAAGCTCTAAATCTCTTGTGACTTCCTTAAAGAACATTCCCATATACAAGATATAGGAACTGATCCTAGCAGAGAGCATGGAAGCCTGGAAGGATCGATGCCCACAGGCATCAAGAGTCCTACACTCACATACTGGAGGATTAGATGCATGCCTTTTTGCACTCTTTATCCGTCTCATGGCTGATTCCACCACCATGGAATGGTGTGGTAATTGAGTCTTCTGAAACCCAGGACAAGGAGGAACTCGATACATGGTGTCGAGTCTTTGAGAATGAGGAGATGTGGTCAGAGGTGTTTCCCACATCCTTAACATAAGATCATGCAAGATCTCATGAATAGGTAAGGTAGCTGCCTCCTTGGGAGCTTTAGGGTATTATAGGATTTCTAATTCCTTTGCCCTAGGTTCTTTTTCAGGAGCCGCTGTGATGGAGAGACCCCGGACCACATCTCGGATAACATCCTGAAAGGACATATCCTCCTCTGGTGGAGACATCCTATGCTGAGGAGAAGAGGAATCCTCGGGAAGAAGTACTCTGGTATCGGCAGAGCTTTCAGAGTCTTCAGACTCATCGGAGGATTCGAAGTATCTCCGATCAGGGTGATCGTGCAAGGCACGGTACCGGTACCGATCGAAGTCGGCATCGGAGTGTTCTGGTACCAACTTGTCGATGCCGAAGAGACACATGACTCGGTCCCGGTAGGATACCTGCCGATGTCGATGCAGTCGGTGCCGGTACCGGTTGAATTGTCTGAAGCGGTTTCAGGGGCATCAAGGCCGTGATAAGAGCCGCTAGACTGCATTCAATAGCCAAGAATCTCTGGTCTATCGACGCTGCCGATGCTTGGATATCGGTGCCGGATAAAGTGGCTGGAACCCCAGAGCATGGCACAAGTAGTTCTGCCGAGGCTGAAGCCTCGAGAACATCCTGTAGCCCTGTTAGTGCTTTGGAAGCCAAAGCCTCCCACCAGGGCAATTTTGCTGGTGAAAGTCCCTCAAGGGCAATGCCAGAGGCATCTCGATGTTTAGAAGGAGATCTACCCTTTGAGGACCGGCTAGATTTATGTTTAGTTACCTGAGATCCATGGGAGGAAGATGAAGCCCTGGAGGATGTCGATGCCACGGAGACTGCATCGGAGGGAAAAAGGGTGCTAAGCGGTTTTGCCGGCCCCTTTTTGACATCATCCCACAGGCAACACACTCTGAAATAGAGTGGTCAGGACCTAAACATTTGAGGTACCACTCATGGGTGTCGGTGATGGAGATGGTACTGCCACACTTAGAACACTTTTTAAAACCCGAAGCGTGTTTTTCCATTCTGAGGGAAAAAGTTGGGCCTAGTGCCCAAATGGCGCCAGGCACCCGAGAAGAAAATTACTGGAAAAAGACTCCAGAAATAAAGGTTTTTGGGTTGGGGGTTTTTTTTGTTGTTTTATTTTTTTTTTTAAAGAAAAGAAGAACCGGCGGTACCGGTATAGCGTCGGGGGAAGGCAGACGCGACCACAAAAAAAGAAGTATAAGAAGGGAATTTTTCTGCGGTGACAGGATGTACGACCTGTTGGCTCCACGGAAAACGAAGAATTGGAGAGGGACAGTTGGGAAAGGCGGGAAAGCAACACACAGGCGCTGTGGGATGCTCCCAAAAGCTTTCCTATTGGATGCTGGGGAGCGTTCCCGCACGGGCTCCGTCAGTACCGACGATACCCATATGTGAAGACTACATTCCTGCATGTTCCTGGAGATAATAAATTTTGGAGACCTCAATAATAGATTGGCCAGCTAAAACAGCAGATGCAATTCTGGAAGGTGCTCAATACAGTGAGTTGAAATTTATCAAAGAAGAGCAAACCACAATAGATGCGAAAAAGATTAAACTGCTCAATTTACAGATTGCTTCTATGCAGCCACCCATGGGCAGGAGTAGAAGTAAAGCCAGAGGGAGAGGTGGTTATGTGAATTCTGGCGCAAATCTAAATTGACGATATACAAAGAAATATACAATAACCACCTCACTAAATACAAAGAAACCTTGGACAGCACAAAAAAAGAATACTACGCTAAAATACTATCAAAATCATATAACAGGCCAAGAGTTATTCTCCATTATCAGAAACCTAACCAACCCTCAAACCTCTGACAATGAAGTAACTGACATCTCAGTTCAAACCTTAGCCCACCATTATCAAAACAAAACAAAGCAAAAATGCCGTCAATGTCTATAGACACTATCAACTTATCACACCAGTCTCCAGACGAATGGTCAGAGTTTCATCCCATAACTAAAGAGACACTAAAAAAATATCATCACCAGTCTCAACACCACAACTTCTTACCTAGATCCATGTCCAGTAACGTGGATAAAAAACACACTACCAATTTTATTACCCTACATTCTCTCAATAGTGAACCTCTCACTAACCCAAGGCTACCTCCCACCATCACTCAAACACGCACAAATACGACCAATCCTTAAGAACAGCAAACTTGATAAAACCTCGCCTGCATCATATAGACCCATCTCTAGCATACCATTCTTGGCTAAAATAATTGAAAAAGTGGTTCAATTACAGACATAGGATTTTCTAGACTCATCTCACCCTCTTGATGAGCAACAGTATGGCTTTCGGCCCCGCCATGGAGTTGAAACACTCCTTACAGTTTTAATAGATGCGCTCCTAAGAGGGATTGATAATCATAAACAGGCCTTCATTCTACTTTTTATTGATATATCAGCTGCGTTCGATAGCGTACACCACACAATAATGCTCAATAACTTGAAACAAATAGGCTTAAACTCCACAGTACATAATTGGTTCTCATCCTACCTAAATAACAGAACGCAAAACGTAAGAATTGGGAACCAAAACTCAACCACATATAAACAAGAAATTGGATTACCACAAGGATCAGCGCTGTCAGCCCTGCTTTTCAATATTTACATAAAACCAGTCTGCAACATTTTCAAAAAATTTGGAGTAAAATATCACCTATACGCAGATGATATTATGATGTATATTCCATTTACGATACCCAACCTACCGCTTCAACTCCTATCGGACTGCTATAATGAAATTACAACCTGGCTAAAAGCACAAAACCTCCACATAAATCACACTAAAACTGAAGTTCTAATCGTGACCAAGAACAAATCCTATATCCCCCCAACACACATAAGACTTCAAAACCAAGAAATTAAAATAAAAGAGGAAATAAGATATCTAGGCGTTATATTACACACCTTACGCTGGAAACACACATTAGCAACACCATAAAGAAAATTTATTTCAAACTCAAAACCCTCAAACAACTTCGTCCTCTAGTATTTACACACGACTTTATCAACATAATTCAGGCCACCATAACTCCACATTTTGACTTTGCCAATCTAATTCTAATAGGCATATCAAAACAAAACATCAAACGAATGCAATTAGCTCAAAACGCAGCGGCCAGAATTATATTAAAAATTAACTCACTCAAACACATATCACCAATACTAGCCTCCCTCCATTGGCTACCAATTCAAAGTAGAATAATCTACAAAACAATAATAACTTCATTCAAAGCCTTATATGATATGGCCCCGACTACGCTATGCAACCTAATACACAAAGAACCATCTAAACCTACACACAGAAAAGGACAATTAAACAAATTAAAGATTCCAAGAGAGTATACAAGAGCCCAAAAATCAACAAACAACAGAGCCTTTTCTCACATAGACCCAACTATCTGGAATTCCCTCCCAGAGGAGCTACGAACACTAACGGAGATCATGGAACTCCGCAAAAAACTGAAAACTTATCTGTTCACCAAACACTATAACACAGATAACCAATCACCTACTTTAGATAAAGGCTAAACGGGTATCTGTCTGCCTCAATCAAAATCCCTTCAACCCTCACACATAGCACACATTCTTGATGATCCCACATCTTTTTGTCTTCTCACTTCCATGTATATATATACATATATATTTGTATATAGTTTATGCTGTGCTGTATTATTTCACATTGTCTAGACTATAATATGATGTTCCCTGTACATATGTTCTGTTATATAATGACGTTCTCTGTAAAACAAACTTGCTTTGTTAATTATTGTTCACTGTGAACCGCAACTGAACTTTGGAAGATGCGGTATATAAATGTGTATAAAAATAAAAAAATAAAATAAATAAATAAAATAAAATTCCTAGCAAGGACATGGACAGTCAAAGGGAATGCGTGCTTGTTATACTGGTGGTGAGATTGGACATTTACAGCATGACTGCCCCAGAGTCAGAATCTTGATGTCCAGAAAGCTGAATTCACTCCCGTATATCAATGTTACTCTAGCCCAGAAGATTTTGGAGGAGATACATGGGATGCATGACTATTGTTGAATTTGAATATAACCCCTCAGGGTGTGTTAGAAGCTAAGCTAGAAGGATCTAATTTGAAGTTTATTATTGATACTGGAGCTACTACTTCAGCACTGCATTTAGAAGATTTGCCTGCCATTTATCACGCTCAGCTAGCAGAAGCACTGATAGTGCACTGTGAAGGCATTGAGGGTAAAATTATTCCTCATCGCAAGCTTGAATTTTTACCTTTGCAGATTGGAGAGACAGAGTAGTTACTCACCTGTAACAGGTGTTCTCCAGGAGCAGCAGGAATCAGTCCTCACATATGGGTGACATCGGCGCCGACGGAGCCCTCGTGCGGAGCATTTCCCCAGCTTTCAAAGAAAGCCTTTGGGAATTGCAGCGCGCATGCGCGGTCCTCTTCCCACCCAAGGGTGCCATCTTGCCCAGTCTAATGACATAGCTAAAAGACAGCAAAAAATTAGCAAAAACAAATCATATGACTGCAACTCCAAGGGGAGGAGGGAGGGTTGTGAGGACTGATTCCTGCTGCTCCTGGAAAACACCTGTTACAGGTGAGTAACTACTCTTTCTCCAGGACCAAGCAGGAAGTCAGTCCTCACATATGGGACTCCCTAGCTTAAGGCTACCAGAGACCTCAAGCGGAAAAATGAGCTCCCTCTAGCTCGTCAGCACAGAAGGAAGGAACCTTCTCTGAGAACGCCCCCAACCGGTAGCCCAACACCAGGGCCGGAGGGTAGGAGTTGCCTAAACCCCAAAGAGATTATGGAGTACTGCCTGTCCGAAAGCACTGTCCCTGCAGGACTCCCTCTCAAGGCAGTAATGGGCCGCAAAAGTCTGGCTTGAAGACCAAGTAGCGGCCCGGCAGATGTCTGCCAACGGAACAGAGCGGAGATGAGCCACTGACGCAGCCTTTGCCCTGACACGATGAGCCGTGACTCGACCCTCCAACGAGAGGCCGGCTGCCCCATAAGCCCAGGCGATACAGTCAGCGACCCAGATGGACAACGTACACTTGGAGACAGGAAGCCCCAACTTATTGGGGTCAAAAGAAACGAAAAGCTGAACAGCCTTTCGATGCTCCCGCGTACGGTCAAGGTAGAAGGACAACGCCCTCCTACAGTCCAGGGTATGCAAGACCATCTCAGCCCGGCTGGCATGCGGCCTGGGAAAGAAAGTTGGAAGAACCACCTCCTGATTGAGGTGAAAAGGTGAGACAACTTTAGGAAGAAACTTAGGGTGAGTCCTTAAGACTACCCTATTCCTGTAGAACCTAGTGTAAGGAGGATCAGATACTAGTGCCTGCAGTTCACTCACTTGCCTAGCAGAGGTGAGAGCTACCAGAAATAAGGTTTTCCAGGAAAGAAAACGGAGAGGGCAGGTAGCCATAGGTTCAAAAGGCGGACAAGTAAGCCGCTGTAACACCACATTCAGATCCCACTCCAGGGCCAATGGACGCAAAGGAGGCTTAAGCAGAAGGAGGCCTCTGAGGAAACGAGCCACCAAAGGGTGGTTGGAAAGAGGTCTGCCGTCCACCAGCGAGTGGTGTGCTGAGAGAGCACTAAGGTGAACTCGGACAGAGTTAGACTTAAGGCCCAGATTGGAGAGGTAAAGCAAATGTTGCAATACTACCGCTACCAAGCACGAGAAGGGATTCTCGCTGTGCTGAACACACCAAGCGGAGAACCTACGCCACTTAAGAGCGTAGGATTTCCTGGTGGATTGCCGCCTAGAGGCTAAGACTAAGTCTTCCACCTCCCTAGGTAGGAGTAGGGGAGCCAGGACTACCCTTTCAGCAGCCAGGCCATCAGATGAAGGGACTGGAGGTTGGGGTCCAAGAGAGTCCCCTGATCCTGAGACAGGAGATCGTGTTGAAACCCCAGAGGAATAGGTGTGTCCACCGCCAGCTGTAGCAGAAGCGGGAACCATGGTTGCCTCGGCCACCTGGGGGCTATGAGAATCAAGGAAGCCCTGTCCCTGAGGACTTTGAACAGCGTTCTGGACACTAGTGGTGTGGGAGGAAACGCATACAACAGGCCCGTGGACCACGAGATTAGAAACGCATCCGCTGCCACTCTGAGAGGATGTGGTTGTCTGGAGCAAAATCCCGTGAGTTGCCGGTTCAGAGGACTGGCGAAAAGATCCATGTTGGGGAGTCCCCACTTGAGAAAGACCCACTGAACCACCAATGGGTTCAATCTACATTCGTGTGGTTGCAGGATCCTGCTTAGTCTGTCTGCCAGGCAATTTTCCTGACCTGGAAGGTAGACAGCCTTGAGAAGGATTCCGTGATTGACAGCCCAAGAGCACAGCCGTTGTGCCTCCTGACAAAGAAGGAAGGAGCCTGTGCCTCCCTGTTTGTTCACATAGAACATGGCAACTTGATTGTCCGTCTGGACCAGTACAGACTGGTGAGAGACGAGGTGGGAGAAGGCTCTCAGAGCTAGGCGAATAGCCCGTAGCTCCAGGAAATTTATTTGTTGAGTAGCCTCCCAAGGGGTCCAGAGACCCTGAGTACAAGTCCCTTGGCAATGTGCTCCCCAACCGAGAAGAGAGGCATCTGTTGTCAGCACCTGAGTATGTGGAGGGGATTGAAAACGCACTCCGAGCACCAGATTCGGAAGATGAAGCCACCATTGCAGAGAGGAGACCAGGAGGTCGGATATCTGCACTGAGTACGCGAGGCCCCCCGTGGCTTGATGCCACTGAGTGCGAAGGCTCCACTGAGCAGGTCGCATATACAGGCGGGCATTGGGGATGACATGAACCGTGGAAGCCATATGGCCGAGTAGTCTCAGGAATTGCCTGGCAGAGACCAGGGAATTGCTGCAAAACTGGCTGGCCAGATCCATTAGCCTGTGGGTCCTGTCCAGAGGCAGAAAAGCCTTTGCTTGAAGAGTGTCTAGTCTGGCCCCTATGAACTCTAAGTTCTGGGACGGAAGCAAAGTGGACTTTGCGAAGTTTATGACAAACCCCAAGTGCTGAAGCAGAGCCACAGTGCGAAGGGTGGCCTGGTTGGCCTCTTGGGAAGATTGGCCCCTTATCAGCCAGTCGTCCAGGTACGGAAACACAAAAAGACCCTGAAGCCTCAGGTAGGCCGCCACCACTGCCAGGCACTTGGTGAACACCCTGGGAGCGGAGGACAGGCCAAAGGGTAGTACTCTGTACTGATAGTGGTTTCCTCCCACAACAAACCTGAGATATTGTCTGTGGTCTGGATGGATAAGGATGTGAGTATACGCATCCTTTAGATCTAAGGAGCATAGCCAGTCTCCCTACTGGAGGTAGGGCAGCAGTATTCCAAGGGTAAGCATCTTGAACTTTTCCCTCTCCAGGAACTTGTTGAGGTTGCGCAAGTCTAGGATGGGTCTGAGGCCTCCTGTTCTTTTTGGTACCAGAAAGTACCTTGAATAAAAGCCGTGACCTCTCAGGTGGTGGGGCACCGGTTCCACAGCCTGATCCTTTAGCAGACTTGCTAACTCCTGAAGGAGTAGGTCCCTGTGCAGAGGGGGTCTTGGAGGCTCCCCTGGAAAATAGGAGGGAGGTACCTTGTGAAAATGGAGAAGATAGCCCTTTTGGACTATATGAAGAACCCAGGTATCTGATGTGACGGCTGACCACCTGTGGGCAAAGTGGGCCAGCCGGCCTCCTGTGCTGAGAGAAGCCAGCTGAGGAGAAGAGGCTATGCTGTTTGAGTCAAAAACCCCCACCCTGCTGAGCAGGGGCCGGTGTTGGTGGCTTGGGGGCCTTCTGCCTACGGGGCCCTTGACCCTGCCCCTTGGCCTGCTGACCCTGTTGGGGAGCTGCAGAGGCCTGATAATGAGGGTATTGTTTGTAGGCAGAAGACTTCCTCAGGTAAAAGGTCTTTTTTCCCCGAGCCCTTCTTCTTCTGAGAAGGGGCAGAGGTTTTCCTGGAAAGCCTAGTCCTGGTCAGAGTCTCGGTCTCGAGTTCTGCAGCCTTTTCAGCCATGGGCTTGCCAAAGAGGTTTTCACCTTGGCAGGGGACATCGACCAACTTGTCCTGGACCCATGGCTCGAGGTCAGATGACTGTAGCCAAGCCTGTCGGCGGGCACCGATGCCGGCCCCAGCTACTCGGGCCGAAGCCTCGAAGCCATCGTAGGCTGCTCGAGAGATAAACTTCGAGCACTCCCGAATACCGGTGGACAAGGCCTGGAACCTCTGCAAAGGTTCCTCGGAGAGACCAGCAGAGAGCCCGGCAATCTCCTTTGCCAGGTCTCGGAGGTACATGCCCATGTAGAGCTGGTAAGTCTGGACACGGCAAGCAAGCATAGAGCCCTGGAAGCACTTCTTACCGAGGGTATCCAGGTTCCGGGCCTCCCGGCCGGGAGGCACCGAGGAGTGCATCTTCTGACTTTTCAGTCGATGCATGGCCGATTCCACAACCATGGAGTGGGCGGTAATTGTGCCTTTTGGAACCCGGGGCTCTTGCGGACTCGATAGATGGAATCGACCCGCTTGCTTAACACTGGCGTCGAGGCCGGGGTCTCCCACATGCGGAAGAGCAGCCGTTCCAGCATCGGAGGAACCGGAACAGCAAAGGCCTCCTTTGGGGGAGAGTCATACTGGAGGGCCTCTAGCTCCTCGGCTCGAGGCTCCTCCTCGGAATCCGTGGGGAAGGCCAAGGCCTTGGCCATATCCCGCACGAAGTCCGAGAACCGGGTATCCTCCGGTGGGGATCGTCTCCGAGGTTCGGACTCGGGCGAGTCCGATGTGACACACCGAGTCCGATGAGTGTTGGGTGACTCTTCGTCCTCCGTCTCCCAGTCCGACTCCTCGGAGGAGGAATCGAGCGGCTCCGGTCGGGCGGGCACCGATGCCCTCCGCCCCGACGCCGAGGGTATCGGCGTCGACGACCTTGGCCCCGAACGGGAGGTCGAGGGAGACCGTGGCCAAGGATCGACTCCAGCCCGCATGGACTCGAGGATCGGCTCGGCCTCTGGGGTCGACTTGGACGTCGAGGTCCCGGTGGTCGGGGCAGATGCACCGGTGAGACCAGCGATCAATGCCCGCTGCTGTTCCATGAAGGCAGCAAAGCTGCTCTCCAAGGCCGTCAATCTGAGTCCGAGCTCAGGAGACCCAGCAGCCCCCGACTCGGGCCCTGACGGCGTCGGGCCCGACGTTGGCTCCCTCGGAGGAGAGTCCACGAGGATAACAGCACTTACGTGTCCAGCAGACTCCATCTCGACACGAGGATGCTTGGCAGGCCTCTCCGACTCCAAAGACCCGGGACGGCTATCGGGGCTATGCGACCTGGCCCTCGAGGAACCAGGAGCGTCCACCAATGCCGCCCTCGCGGGTTTCTTCTTCCTGCGATGTTCCCGCGAAGGAGACGCCCGTTCAGAGGAACCCCGACGCTGCTCGGGGCAAGAGTCCCGAGACGTCGAGGCCTCTGACGAGGTCCGGGCCCAGCCGGACGCGGAGTCAGAAAAAATTTGATCCTTCTGGTGCTGCTGACTCCTCAAGGCCTTCGAGGACATTTTGCCACACGGACCACAGATCATCGGGTCATGATCGGGTCCGAGGCAATGGAGGCAGCAGTCGTGTGTGTCGGTAAGAGACAAAAGTTTCTTACACCGATCACATTTCTTAAACCCGCTGGTAGCCATCGGAGGAAAAAGGGCCCCTGCTAGGTCAAAAGACCGGGCTGCCAGGGAAAAAAAGAAAAAAAGGCGCGAATGCCAGTCACAAAGGACAAAAACCGAAAAATAGAGAAAAGGACTCGATACCGGGGTATCGGTCCAAGCGGGAAAAGTATCCGGCGTCGAACCGGAGAAAAAAGAGAAAAACAGGGAAAATCAACTTTTTCCTCGGGGAAAAACGAACTACGTCCATCGGGCTCCGCGGAAAAAAGAAGACTGGGCAAGATGGCACCCTTGGGCAGGAAGAGGACCGCGCATGCACGCTGCAATTCCCAAAGGCTTTCTTTGAAAGCTGAGGAAATGCTCCGCACGAGGGCTCCGTCGGCACTGACGTCACCCATATGTGAGGACTGACTTCCTGCTTGGTCCTGGAGAATGTGTATCCTACTACCTTTCTTGTGGGAGAGACTTTACCAGTAAATCTTTTAGGTCGGTACTTTTTAGCTTCACACCATGCTACTTTATCCTGGATACGTGGAAAATTGTTTTTCGGATGTATTCTCTCTCTGAAGTGCCTTCTCCTGCAGATGTCAGCATCATTCATCCTGCTCTTGCAGAACTTCCTTCTACCCTGTGGGCAGTGCCAGGATCCAATATCAGATCCCCTTTCCATTCCACCTGTGAAAATCACTGTGAAACCTGGAGTCCAGCTTCCCAGACTCAAGCAGTACCAGCAGCTGCCATCAATGAAATTCGTCCTGTGATTGAAGATCTTCAGAAACAAGGTGTCATCTATCCTACAACTTCACCATGTAATACTCCAATTATTCCTGTGCTAAAGGCTGACGGTAAGACTTATAGATTTGTGCAAGATCTGCGAGCAATAAATAATGTGATTTTGCCAACTTTTGCCTTGGTACCTAACCACATGATATCTGGACACAAATACTTCCAGGGACTACCTGATTCACTGTTGTGGATTTGAGTTCTGCTTACTTTTCAGTGAGAATCAGCAAAGAAAATCAATTTTTATTTGCTTTCCAATTTGACAACAAACAATATTCTTGGACCACTTTGTGCCAAGGGTACACCAATAGTCCTATGTATTTTGTGCAGGCCCTAAGAACTGCACTGCTTGATGTGAGGCTCGACCATTCCTCTTTAGTTCAGTATGTTGATGATTTGCTTTTATGTTCACCAAGTTATAAGACTTGTTTGTCAGATTCCTTGCCTTTATTGTCTCACATTGCTGATTTAGGATTGAAAGTCAATTTGTCAAAACTGCAATTTGTATCTCAAAATGTTACTTTCCTGGGTGTTGCCCTAACACCATCTGGTCGTGCAATTACCTCTGCTAGATTGAAACTTATTATTTCATTGCCTTTCCCAGCAACACCAGTATTACTGCACAGATTTCTGTGTCTGTTAATCTTTTGTAAACAATGGCTAGCAAATTTCTCAGACCTTACTGCTCCGCTTTATGCTCTCATTGGGAACGAAGGACCTGAAGGTCTCATTGCACCTATACTACTACAGTGGAAAGCCTTTTTGAATATAAAGTCTGCCCTGGAAAATGCGCCATGTTTATCTTTGCCAAACTATTCTCTGCCATTCAAAATGTATGTGGCTATTTCTGATTCCTTTGTTACCTGTGTGCTTTTGCAGGCTTTCCCGACTGGTTGCAAGCCAGTAGGCTATTTCTCAAAGCGATTTGACTCGGTGACTTTGGGACTCCCACCATGTCTACGTAGTTTGGTAGCAGTGGCATTTGCAATTGAAATTACTGATTTTCTAGTTTTACAGCACCCTCTTGAAGTATATGTATCACATTCAGTTTCCAGGTTGCTTCACTTGACTAAGACTCAGCCTTTGTCCTCCACACGTTTGTTGACTCTGGAATTAACGATTTCTCAGCCTCATGTTATAGTATATACTACATCAATATGCAACCCTTCAACACTTCTAGCTCCATTGACAGATCTTGTGGAGGATGATGGGTCTCATGATTGTTTTCAAACCATTTTGACATCCTCTTGAGCTACACCTGATCTTTCCCCTAGACCTTTACCAGCCCCAGAAGTAACTTTGTTTGTGGATGGCTCTGCTTTCAGAGATGAAAACTGGCAAACTTCATAGGGGATGCGGTCACAACAGTTAATGAAGCATTGGAATCGGCTTCTTTGCCATTTGCTAGTGCACAATTAGCAGAAGTATTTGCACTTACATGTGCACTTGAACTTTGCCGGTACCTTCTAGTAAACATATACACTGATAGCACCTATGGAATGGGAATTTTGAGGTATTTTGGACACATTTGGGCACAGCGAGGGTTTTTGACTTCTGCTAATAAACCAATTAAGCATGAAGAACACATCCACCATTTACTCCAGGCTGTACTACTGCCGGCACAAGTTGCAGGTTTAACGTGTAAAGGACATTCCTCTGCTGGAGATTTTATGACAAAGGGCAACCATTTTGCAGACCAAGAAGCACGGCAAGCTGCCCTCCGAGCATCGGTGTCACCAACATCATTGTACTTAAAACCATCTAACATGACTTTGTTTTCCCTTTCATCTCTCTTACAGCACTATCGAGATACTCCCTTTGAAACTCAGACTCTGTGGACTTTGTGGGGTGCGACCTGTGATGCACAGTGCTACTGGAAAAGGATCATCTGCTCATTTGCCCTGACAGTCTATTGTTTCCATTTGCCCTGTTCCGGCATCATAAGCTTCACCTGTCAGCTGTGGCTATGAATCATGCCTTTTCGGTTCTCTGGTATCACCCAAAGTTTTTTTTCTGTGGCACAGGCTGTATGCAGCTTGTCTGAACTGTTTCAAGGCTGGCAGAGTAGGGTCAAATTAGGGTCAGTTATAAGGGTTTCTACCACCCTTCCCAAACCTTCCGGACCCTTTTTGATTTTGCAGCTTGATTTTACAGACCTGTCCTGTGCCAGAGGGGGGAAATAGTATTTGTTAGTGATCACCTGTCTTTTCTCTGGATGGGTAGAAGCTTATCCTCCTACCAGTACAACTACTGGTGTCTCCATCAAGTTACTGCTCACTCAATTTATTCCTATTTTGTTCTTTCTTCGGATCAGGGTCCAGCCTTCGTTGTGAGTGTCTGGGAGGGTATTGAACAATGGTTTGGTATTAAAAGACAATTGCACACTCCTTATCATCCGCAAAGTTCTGGCCAAGTGGAAAGGATGAATAGGACACTCAAAGGTCACTTACGCACTCTCACACAGGACTGGGCTACAGATTGGATGGAAGCCCTTCCTTTTGCCCTTATGGCAGTGCGTAATTCCCCAGCGTGCTTGAGGAGGCCTGACACCGTATGAAATAGTTACTGGACGTCCAGCCACTTCTCCACATGAACTGACAATAATCCCAGATCCTCAACTGTTGCGCAGCGATATCTTGACTTATTGCTCATGATTGCACTCAGTTTTATCTGTTTCTTCTTTATTACAGGTGAATCCTCAGCAGGATACTCCTTCAGAGTTATTGCATCCAGAATTGAAGCCAGGAGATTGGGTCCTGATTAAGAACTTGCATCAAAAGACACTTTTGGCTCCCAAGTTCCTAGGTCTGTTCCGTGTGCTCCTGGTGGGATACTCAGCTTGTAAAGTGGAAGGACAATCTCATTGGATACATCTTTCACAATGTAAAAAGGCTCCTTCACAGGATCCAGAGGGTGGCTCATTGCATCTGTGAATCAAGAGAGGTGTCTTCTGTTGTTGCAACGCAGAGACTCATTCAGACTTGGACAACAGTGATATTGCAGAACAGACTATCATGATTAATTGCTTTTACAATAAACTAATTATGCACTGCTGATTAGGTTGATAAAATTAGTTTGAGTTAGTTCTTTACTGATATATAAGCAATGACCTTTTTGGCACGTAACCTCTACCTCGTGAAGAGATTGGGAGTTGGGATGGTTATAGTGCTTTTCTTTGTAGTACTAAAAAGGATAGTTGTGTTTTCATTTTTTTCTTTGAACATTTATTTTTGGAGTAATTAATAGTTTTAGATATTTTAGAGGTCTGTTAAGAATGTTTCCCTATCAGGTCATAGTTGTGTTATGGCATTATTGTTAATGAAGCAGTACTGCATTCAGAATCTTAGGAACATTATGGGGAACACCCAAATATTTTTGAGTCACACTTACACTCAGTCACAAAACACTTTAATCTTTCAGATTGTGTTGTTTGCCTTCCAAATGTAACAAAGAATCCAAAAAATTCTAAACCGGTTGGAATTCAATAAATATCCGTAATAAAAAATCCCAACAAACGTGAACCCCCTTAGCCTACAATTTTTTGTCGGAGTTAGTCAACAAAGTGAGCGGAACTTATCCACACACCACCGTGAGAACTCCCTTTTTTAAATTTTTATAAAATAAACTTGTAAAAGTGAAAAGCATAGCACTTAACTCAGGAATGGTTGTATCACCAAAAATCGCCATATATTCACATTGACGACGTGTCACACGTTTCAGGTTCCAAATCCAAATTTTCAACCCTGTTTCAGGCCATCATATACTGGCGAACAGTATATGGCAAATTTGGAGTGGAATGGAAAGCTGTTCAGTAATCTTGCTGTAAGAAAGGGCAAGTATTCCTCAGATAGAAGCACTGCACATTATCGAACAGTTTCTATATAAAAGAGAATTTCATAAACGTATTCCTACGGTGTTTCTCATAGATCTGGCTCGATTTGCATTATGTGAGAACTATTTCTACTTCCGAGATTTATTTTATAAACAGATTAAGGGTGTAGCGATGGGCTCTTCTATGGCTCCTGATATTGCTAACCTCTATGTTTCTGATTTTGAAGACAAGTTTATCAAAGATAGTCCATTTAAGGCTCACATTAAACTTTGGATCAGATACATAGATGACATCTTTATCTTGTGGAAAGGTTCGGTGGATCTTTTAGAGGAGTTTAATATTTGGATCAACATTAATTTACGCTTCCAGTTTACTTATGATTTCACTCAGATTGCTTTTTTAGACTTATTCATTAAGAAATCCATTGATGGCTTACATACAACTTTATACAGAAAACCAACTGATAGAAATCAATTGCTACATTTTACGAGTTTCCCTAATGCCGCCCTTAAGAATAATCTTCTGGTGGGACAGTTTTTAGTAACCAGGCGTGTTTGTACCATGACTCAGGATTTCGAAGTACAGGCTTCTCTTATGAAGAATAGATTCGCTGAAAGAGGGTACCCCTATTTCCATATTAATAAGGCATATCATAGAGCACGTGTATCCTCTCGTACGGATCTGGTGAAACCTCGGGAAAAACAGTCCAACGTAGGGATCGTCTGTTCTCTCCTTTATCCACATCAATCCCGTACCATCAGTAAATGCTTACGCAAACATTGGCATCTTATACAAGCCATTCTAGGCTTCCATGATGTATCTCTAACGGTGGCCCACAAGCGGAATATAGTTCAGTATATTTATTATTATTATTATTATTTATGTTACATTTGTTCATACACTCATGTACCATTTTAGTATGATTGAGGCTATTATGATTTTCATATGTTATTTGTTTTTATTAGCTCCCTTTGCTGTACACATTTTGTAGTTTTAACCTGCTGTTATTCAATTATTTATATGCTGGTGTGTGTCTATTCTTTGTGTTTTTAATTATTTATTTTCACTATGTTTTTAAACATGTTTTATGATTGTTTTCAGCCATTTAAGCCCCTGAGGAAGGTCTTACGAAATATGGCCTGTGTTGGGCCAGTGGCTGGAGTGGTATATTTAAATAAAAGCTATTTTACACGTCCTTTCTGCATTCCATGTTTTTTAATGGGTGTTTCTCTGCACGTGGTATTTTGCTCTTTTCGTTGGACTTCCCTGACAGAGGATGACAGCTGTGCCGCCTTAGGCTGATCCTCTGGAAGATGAGCTCCTTTAAACTCTCCTAGATCCTTGACCAATTTGTCTAATGCCTCTCCAAACAAAAGTTTCCCCTTGAAGGGAAGCTTACTGAGCAGCATCTTGGAAAAAATGTCAGCCGACCAATTGCACAACCAGAGGAAATGCCTGGCCACAATGACCTAAACCATGCTTTTGGCTGAAGCCCGCACCCAGTCACAGAACGCATCTGCAAGGTAAGCTGAAGAAGATTCAAGTTCAGCTGCCTCCTAGATCATTTGCCTTGTCTCCGGGTCGTAGCCCAGCAATGCCTGGGACCAATGTATGCATGCCCTTGTCACATAGGCCACACAAATGGAAGCCAGAAGGGCCAAGGCATTGGTTTTGAAAGCCTACTTCAAGAGAGTCTTATGCTTTTGGTTTTGCACTTCCTTCAATGCTGCTCCACCTTCCACGGCAACCGTAGTTTTCTTTGTATGCCGAAACAAGAGCATCCACCTTTGGCAACTTAAGAAGGTCCTTTTCTGCCTGCGGGATGGGATACAAACAAGCCATAGCTCTACCACCCCTCAAATCTGCTTCAAGCACCTCCCATTCTGCTTCTATCATTTGTTTAATGACTCTGTGGACCGGGAAGGAGATCTGTGAGGATTTAATGCCCTGTAAAAGAGGATCATCCAATGGTTCCTCTGTCACTTGTGGCATTTGGGCAATGTTAAGTGCTGCTAGGGATTGGTCAATAAGAGACACCAGCTCTTGCTGCCTAAAGACTCGGACAATGTTAGAGTCTTCCCCTAGAGAGATCTCGCCCTCCTCCAATTCCTGAGCTGCAGATTCACCCCATAGGTCTGACAGTCCCCTAACTGAGGAGAGATTTGTTCCTTCCAAGAGTCCCCCCTCCAAACGCCTTTTCTTCTGAGGAGGGTCCCCCATTTGGGGTCTGTCCTCTGGCAGGGACCCAGCTATTACTTCTCCAGACCTTTTAGATACCTCCCCCTTTGACAAGAAGTGCTGCCCAGATCCTGCTTTAAGCAGAAAGCATGGTGCAGCAACAGTACAAAATCAGTCGAAAAAGGGAATCCCAGGGGAGCCAGAAGGATTAAAGTCTGATGTTAATGAAGGATAAAACTGCACTGGCTGCAAGCTGTGAGATCCCCCTGATTCTGAAGAAGTAGAACAATTTGACATGTCCCATGATGCTGAATAGAACACAAAGCACTGCCTCAGCTGTTTTCCCCTCATGAGTACACGACTGACAGACCCCGGCTGCCAAAATGCACCACCCATTGGCTGCTGCACGTCAAGCACCGCGCCTTCTCTAATGGCATGAAAACCACTCAAATAAAAACAGTAAACTAATCTGATGGCCCGCAAGATGAAGGAAGGCAAAAAAATCAATTAAACACTCACCACTGTAAGAGCCATCTAGCACTGTGGCTGAGAGACGCAGCCCTCTGTCTGCCTGTGTACTTCAAGGCTCTTTTCTGCATTTATCTATCTTTTTTTTTTCTTTCTTCAAGATACAGGTGCTCAAATCAGCAAAAGTGTAGTTACTCACCTGTAGCAGGTGATCTCTGAGAACAAGCAGGAATCAGTCTTCACATATGGGTGACGTCCTCCGACAGAGCCGGTGCGGGAACACACCCCAAGACCCCAACGTCCAAAAGGAAGCCTTTGAGAGCATCCGTCCACACATGCCTTCCCGCCTTCCCAGATTCTTCTCTTTGGTAAGGTTTATAGCAGAGAAAGAGAAAAGAGAAATTAGACTTACCTGCTAATTGTGATTCCTTGAGGAACTCCAATCCAGTCCCGCACCTCTGGGTAGCATACCTCTTTCAGCAGCTTGGAGACTGAGCAAGTCATCTTTTAATGACACCAACATACTTATGGAGCTGGCATCGCCTACCAGCCCCAGTAATCTATTGACAAAGCAGACTCACAGGAGCAACAAATAAGTAGTGAAACATGATCAAACAGTCTATATCTACATGACCTGACCCCCTCACCACCTGGGAAGGAATCCCTTGATTCCCCCCCCCCCCCCCCAATGAGAAGGCTTACCTGTGGCAACATCATTTAGCAGGAAGCGGAGGACAGCAGGTCCGCCCCCCAATGCCGTCTACATTTTATTCTCCGGAACTCCCTGGCCATTTTCCCACCAAGGACACCAGCTGCAGGGACGGAGTAACCTAACAGAAAACACACTCCGGGAAGGAACCGTGACTGGACTGGAGTTCCTCAAGGAACCACACAATTAGCAGGTAACTCTAATTTCTCTTTCTTTAGCATCCCTTCAGTTCAGTCCCCCACCTCTGTGATGTAATAGTGCAGTTAAACTAACAGGAGGGACCTGCACAACAGGCCTGAAGCACCGCCGATCCAAATCAAGCGTCCCCCGCCAACTGCAGATCCAGGCGATAATGTTTAGCAAATGTATGAAGCGAAGACCACGTTGCCTCCCTACAGATCTCCACTGGCGGCACTAGACTGTACTCTGCCCAGAAGGCTGCCTGAGCCCTCATGGAATGCACACGCAACCCCACCAGCACCACTTTACCCTTCAAGATGTACACCGATCCATCTGGAAACGGAGGCCTTTGTCGCCGCCTTGCCCTTGCGCGGCCCCCCAAATAGCACAAATAAATGATCCGATTTCCTAAAGGACAATGTCCTTTTCAAATACTGCCACAGGACTCTCTTAACATCCAAGAGGCGTAACAGCGGATTGGCCAAGGTCCCTTCCACGTCAATCAGAGCCGATAACGAAACAGACTGATTCAAATTAGAAACTGAAACCACCTTGGGCAAAAAGGAAGGAACTGGCCGAAGGACCACTTTGGAGAACGAAAGGAAAGGCTCCCAGCAAGATAAGGCCTGAAGCTCTGAAATTCTGCAGGCTGAACAATTTGCCACCAGGAATATCGTTTTCAAAGTCAAATTCTTCAGCGAGGCCCGGCTCAGTGGTTCAAAAGGTTCCCCTGTGTGCACCATCAGTACCAAATTGAGATCCCAAGGCAGAATTAACGCCCTTTGCGGGGGACGAAGGTGGCTAACCACCCTCATAAACCTTTGAACATTTGGGTGTGACCACAGCACCACCCCCTGAACCTTTCCTCTGTAACAGGAAATCGCCAATTGTACCCTCAAGGAACTAGCGGCCAGGCCCTTATCAAAACTGGCCTATAAGGCGGCCAAAACTTCTGGGACAGAGGCTGTGACTGGAAGAGCGCACACCACGATTCAAAAATGCGTCATACTCGGATATACACCAGACAATTCAACCTTCAGGAAGGTTGTGATCACCGACCCCAAATAACCTTTCTTCTTTAGACTTGCCCTTTCAAGAGCCATGCCTGTAAGCAAGAATCGATCCACCTGTGGCATGCGATTCGGCCCCTATATCAAGAGATCCACTTGCACTGGAAGCCCCCGTGGCTGATCCGCCAGAATCCTCACCAGATCGGCATACCACGGGTGCCTTAGACAATCCAGGATGATCACAATTACTAACCCCCGGTGAGCTTCTACCCTCTGTAGGACTTGACCTATGAGTGCCCATGGGGGAAACACATAGAGAAGACTTTCCACAGGCCACCTCTGCACTAGGGCATCTAGGTCCTCTGACATTCGTTCTCTTCTCCTGATGTAGAAGCGGCTTGTTTTGGCCAACTCGAACTTGCCATCAGGTCCATGACCGGTGTGCCCCAGCAGCGCACCACCTGTTCAAACACTTCCTGGTTTAACCTCCATTCAACGGGGTCCACTTGCAACAAACTGAGGTAATCTGCCGTCACGTTGGCGATACCCATCACATGTGACGCCAACAACACCTGGAAATAATTCTCCGCCCAGCCGAATAACATTTTGGCCTCTGCCTTCAGGGTTGCGCTGCCTGTGCCGCCCTGGCATTTTATGTAGGCTACCATGGTTGCATTGTCCGAGAAAACCCGGACCGCCTTCCCCTGCAACCATGGCTTGAATCTGTGGAGTGCCAGGACCACCACTCACATCTCCAGCCAGTTGACAGACCAAAGGGACTCCTGCCGGGTCCACTGCCCCTGAGTAATACGCCCTTCGCAATGGGCCCCCCCAACTGGACAGACTGACATCAGTCATCAATGGGATCCATACCGGCGAATCGAGGGGCATGTCCCCTTCTAGACTCTCTGGGCATAGCCACCACCTGAGGGCCTTCTTTCTGCTCCTCAGGCAGGGGAGTATTTGGGCCAAGGGCTGACTTGGTGTGACCACAGACGAAGCAGAGCTCTCTGCCAGGTGCACCCTTGCCCATGGAACTAGTTAGAGGGTGGTCGCCATGGTCCCTAGTACCTGCAGATAGTGCCAGGCTGACTGCTTTGGCATCTGCAGAAACTGACGTACCAATCTCCACAACTCCTGCGCCCACTGATCTGGCAAGAAGACTTTCCCTGCACGGGTGTCGAAACACACTCCCAAATACTCCAGTTCTTGAGACGGAGTCAAATGACTCTTGGCCTCGTTGACCACCCAACTGAGACTTTGTAGGAACTGCACCACCTACATTGTTGCTCTTTCGCTTTCGCTCCTGGATGTTGCCCAGATGAGACCGTTGTTGAGGTATGGGTGCACCAGGACTCCTTCCTTGCTGAGTGCTGCTGCTACCACCACCATCACCTTGGTGAAGGTATGAGGAGCCGTCGCCAGACTGAATGGCAATGCACGAAACTGAAAACGACTCATCGGTACTGTGAAGCGGAGAAACTGCTGATGCTCTGGTCAAATGGGAATGTGAAGATACGCCTCCGTGAGATTGAGATCTCTCAAGAATTCCCCGCCCCTTACCACCACTATGACGGATCTCAATGTTTCCATGTGAAAGTGCGGCATCTGCAGATAGTGATTTCATGCCCTTGAGATTGAGAATCGGGCGAAAGTAACCTTCCTTTTTGGGCACTAGGAACTGGTATCTCTGTTTTTTGTAATTACCAATTTTTATTGAGACATTTATCAAAACAGTACAACATATAGAATTTGCAAGACACATTATCCAAACCTACCAGTAATTACATTACCCATAGAAACGCAATGTTTTTCAACCCCCTCCCCTCTCCTCCCCCTCCCAGGCCCAGCAGCTCTATATACAAACTCATTAAAGAATAACACATCCTATCTCCCATCCCAGTCACACGCACCCGCCTATCCTTATTTCCCCTACCCTCCCACCCTTATACTACTAAACACACCCCAAGCTAAAATATACATTCTACTCCCTTACTCCCACCTTAAACAACTAGTCAAGCAAATCAGTCAGCATTATGCTATTTCTACTGATAGAAAGATGACCAGATCTCCTCAAATTGCTTCACTCTTCACTGTCTCAAAGCCATCAGACCAGCCATTTTGTGAATAAAGCTCAGTTTCCTATAAACCTGCTCCATAGGAGGCACATCTGTCTGTTTCCATGACTGAGCTAGGATCAGTCTGGCAATGATAAGACCAAAGGAACAGAGCTGGTCCTCTCACCTAGAAAGGTCCAATGGAGCCAATGCAGTAAAGCAAAGGCCACCTGAGGTTTCAAATGTTTCCTCACCAAGGTAAGCAAATACTTGGGTTCAAAATTTCACCACTTTTGGACATGCTCACCACAGATTGTTTACGGTATCAGAATATAGAAAGACTAGGGGACATGCAATGAAGCTACAGGGTAAACTATTTAAGACAAATAAGAGAAAATATTTTTTCACTCAACGTGTACTCAAACTCTGGAATTTGTTACTGGAGGATGTAGTAAAGGCTGTTAGTGTAGCTGGGTTTAAAAAAGGTTTGGACAAGTACCTGGAGGAAAGGTCCATAAACCATTATTAAAAAGGACATGGGATATCACTGCTTGATCCAATACAAGCATTGTGGAACCTGTGTCTTTTGGGGAAACTGCTAGGTATGTATGACCTAGATTGGCCACTGTTGGAAATAGGATAGTGGGCTTGATGGACCTTGGTCTGACCCAGTATGGCATATCTCATGTTCTTATGTTAATGGAGTACAGCCATACTGGTTGCTGGAAAGCAGCACCACGGCCCTTAGCTGCAGGAACCATGTCAGGGTGTCTTTCACTGCCACCGCTTTGCCCCGTGCCTTGCAGGGAGGCTGAATGAAGGAGTAGATCACTGGATGGACCCATTTGAGAGCATAGCCCTCACAAATGATTTCCAGGACCAATTGGTCTGAAGGGATCCAGACCCAGGCAGGGTAAAACCCCCGCGGCTGACCTCCCACCAGCTGCACCCCTACCTGGGCCCCTCCCCTCGCTTCACTGCAGTCTCTTGGGTCCAGAGGTCGAGGCAGCGCCAAAACCTCTTTCCACTCCTCAAAACCCCCAAAACCTTGTCCAACTAAAGGGAAATCTATTCCTCTGGTAAGGGCAAATCGGAACGTGTGAAAATGCCTAAAGTCTCTCGGCTGTTCCTGAGTAGAAGGTGGATTGTGGGCCTACTTCCGCTTATTCACAGGCAGACTATCTCCCTTGGACTCACCCAAAGTCCTTGAGCAGCTTCTCCAGCTCCTCCCCAAAGAGAGGTTTACCCTTAAAGGGGAGCTTACAGAGGCGGGACTTGGAAGAACTGTCCGCCGCACAGTTTCGAAGCCACAGATAGCGGTGGCCGCCACCAGTGAGGCCATGCTCTTAGAGAGCCCTCTAATGAGATCATAGTGGGCATCTGCGAGGTAGGCGACCCCTGATTCCAATTTGGTCGCCTCCCTTGACAGGTCCTCCGCTGGCTCCCCCAGCTGCTGAACTCGCTAAGACTAGTGTAAGCAGACTCTAGCCACCCAGGCCCCGCATATGGACGTGTGCAGCGATAGGGCGTTGATATCAAAGGTCTGCTTCAACAAGTGTCCAACTTTCTATCCTGGCCATCCTTGAGAGCCGCACTACCTTCCACCAGGATTGTTGTCTTCTTTGTAATGGCTGATACTGCCACGTCCACCCTTAGGGGATTGAAGGAGTTCCCGCTCTTGTTCTGGTAGCGGGTACAGTCGCGCACCCCTCTGAGGGCAGTCTCCAGGAGATACCACTCATCCTGGATCATCTGTTTGATCACTCTATGCACCAGGAACACCTTTTGTGACTTTCGCACCGCCTGGAGTATTTATTATTTATTTAATATTTCTTCTATACCGCACTATTAACATCAGTGCAGTGTACATCAAAACCAAACATATACATTGCAGGCTAACTACAATGTATTCACATATGAACAGGGACAGGAACTAGGATAATCAGGGTAAGAACATAAACAGTTGTTACATTGTCAAGTATTTACATTGTTATTCAAGTTATTACATTGTCAAGTATTTACAGTTATTTACATGGTGAATGTATTTCCCTATCAGGTCTATGTAAAGAAGTATCTTGTGAATAAGTAGTGCTTTAGGGCCTTCCTGAATTGTGTTAGGTTGGTGATAACTCTCACGTCTGGGGGGAGGGCATTCCAGGCTTTGGGGGCACAAATGCTGAAGGCTCTGTTAGTTGCTGCCTTTGTGTATTTCGTTATTTCTTTCGGGACTGTCAGAGTGTTTACTGCATCGGTTCTTCTGCTTCTATTGGGGGGTAAGGTGTGTATCAAGCCCAGTGACGGTTGAGGAAGTCAGATTGTTCAGGGCTTTGAAGGTCATAATTATGATCTTATATTGGATTCTGGCTTGAATTGGTAACCAATGGAGTCTTTTCAGGATTGGAGTGACGTGGTCAGACCTTGACATTCCTTCTAGCACCCTAGCGGCCGTGTTTCATTGCCAGTTGGAGGGGGTTTAGGGTTGCTTGTGGAAGCCCGTAAAGTATTGCGTTTGCGAAATCAATGTGTGGCATCACCAGGGCTTGGCAGATTTTTCTGAAATCCGTGTAGTCAAGTAGTGGGTGTAAATGACGAAGTGTCTGTATTTTGTGGTATATTGATTTTGTTGTGTTTTTTATATGTGTTTTCATGTCCATCCTTTGGTCAAGGGTGATGCCTAGGTATCGGATTGAGGGTTTAACTGTTAGATCTGTGTCCTTTACCTTTAGTGTGAGTGTGGGTGCGAAGTCCTGGTTCTTCGTAATGAATAGTACGTCGGTCTTGTTGTGGTTGATTCGCAAGTTCTGTGTGAGGAGCCACTCCGCGACTGTTTCAAAACAGCTAATCAGTGGGGTAAAATCAGGTTGGTCCGTTTTAAAAGGCATATAGAGGAGAATATCGTCTGCATATGCTAGGCAGGCTACATTAAAAGATCGGATCAGGTTGCAGATAGGTTGCATGTAAATGTTAAACAATAATGCAGATAGCGAGGAGCCTTGAGGTACTCCCTGTTCTTGTATGAAAGGGTCCAATGTTGTGGCGCCGATCCTCACTTGTTACCATCTGTCGGCCAGGTAGGATTTGCACCATCTTGATGCTGATCCGTGGATTCCTTTTTCTTCAAGACGTTCGATAAGTATTTGATGACTTACAGAATCGAACGCAGCTGCAATGTCTAAGAATATAAGGACAAAGCCTTGGCGGGTGTTATCTATTCCTGTAATTATGGTGTTGAAGAGGGTGATGAGGAGGGTCTCGACGCCATGTGCTTCCCTGAAGCCATGTTGGGATGGGTCCAGGGGGGCTTCAGTAGCGATGTGTTGTTGGAGTTGTCGTTGCACTACCTTTTCGATTATTTTGGCTAAGAGTGGTATGCTGGATATCGGTCTGTATGATTCGGCCTTTAGCGGGTCCAGTTTGTTGTTCTTCAGTAGTGGCCTGATGGAGGTATGCTTCAGGCTTTGTGCAAAGGTTCCTGTTTCAAACAATTGTTCTAGGATTTTATTTAGGAAGTGGCTTAGTTCATGGCGGAGTTCTCTTATCCAGGACGCTGGACAGGGATCATTTGGCGCAGTGGTAGCATTAATGGAGGTAATGGTATTCTCGATCTCTTTGGGTGGTATGGTGTAGAATTCGGTCATTGGGTATGGGTGTAGTATGGGTAGTGGGGAGAGACTAGTGGGGCTGGAGCTTTTGGTGGACTGGATCATTTTTGATTTCACATAGTTAGCATAATCCTGGGTTGGATTATGTGTGATTGTTCTGGAGTTGGTTCTCTTGCTAAAGTTTTTACTTTGTTGAATAGGTCATGGTGCTTGTTTATTGATAGTTTGAGGAGGTCAGTATGGAATTGCTTTCTTCTCTCCGCTATTTCCTGGCGATGCTTTTTTAAGTGTGAATAGTATACTGTATAAGCTTCGGCAGATCGAGAACGGCGCCAACGTCTCTCGAGCTTACGCAGGTGGAGGAGTGATGCACGTAGTTCATTTGAGTACCAGGCTACATGTTCTCATCTCGTAGTCGTTCTATTCATATCTGGGAGATGTGCGATCGAATTGAGGGTGTTATTACAGGTATTAATTAGATGATTTAGACCAGGTTCTGAGGCGTTTAGGATTGGAAGGACTTTCTTTAGCATTTCCTCTTTGTCGAAGGAGCAGAATCTTCTCGCTGGTGGTTTGGGAGGTGTAGTATTGGTATTTTGATTGTTAAGGTGGGTGGGTAGTTGGAATTTGATCAGGAAGTGGTCGGACCATGGTACCGGCGTTATAGCTATTGCGAGATCATGATTTGTATCTGTGATCGCCTGCGGGGCGAAGATCAGGTCCAGTGTGTTTCCCTTCATATGTGTGGGTGCTCTGACTACCTGACTGTAGCCTAGGTCAACAAGGGCTTCAAGAAAGGCTGTGGTTTGGGCGTCTTGTAGGGTGGGAAGGTTTAAATTGCCTAATAGCCAGTTCGATGATCGCGGTTTATCTGTGTTGCAGGCTAGGTCTGTTATTGTTGATAGGTCCTCTGCTGACGTTGTCGGTGCTCTGTAGACTAGATTAATTGAGCAGGTGTTGTTTGAAATGGAGACCATGTTGAGGTGGGTTGTGCTGATGGTGTTGCTTAGCTGAAATTGAAGTTCATTTTTCACAAGAATGAGTGTTCCACCTCCTCTTTGGTTGGCTCTATGGGAAGTGTGGAGCGAGAAGTTGGGGGGTAGCATCTGGTTGAGAATGACATTGTCACAGTCTGATAACCAAGTCTCTGTGACCATCAGGATGTCAAGGTCGTGGTGGGTTATCAGGTCGGAGATCACTGGCTATTTTGAGTGAATTGACCTGGCGTTGATGAGGGCGCATTTCAATGGTCATTGATGCTGGTGTTCCTTGGTCTGGGACTTTTTAGTAAGCTGGAGGGCAATGTGGAGCAGGTGGGGATGATTTGTACGATTGGTATATGATGAGGATGTATGGGTCTTGTCTGTCCATTCCTTCCAACTGCTCCGCAGTATTGGTATAGATTTGGGACCTGGGTTGAAGGCATTTGCACAGTTGGGAAGTGCTGTGATGAGATAGATACTGGCTAATGCTATGAGTATGTGCATCTTTCTAGTATTCCTTGTGTGCTATAAGTATTTTGGTACCTGTTCGGGTAGATGTGTATGTAACAAAGCGCTGGGGTAGATGACAACTACATGCGGTTAGGTAGTAATTCTACTAATAAAGCAAACAGGCAGCTAACAGATAACAGTTAAGTAGACAAATCACTGGACTGACTATGATCAATACAATTGAGGTAGTAATGCTAATCAGTAGGATAGTACATGGGACTATCTGGTGAGGTGTATGCAACTGTATGGATATCTATCTGATGAGGGTAGTTAGACAATTATTGGTAGAATACAGGCAATTCAGCAGGTCTACAAAACTGATGGTTAACTGGCATAATATATCATATATCTAAGCTTTATTTACTTATTGCCTTATACTTGCGTGGTTTGGCCTTTTTGTGTATATAGGGCACGCTATACTCGTGTTTTCTTCTTTGATTTAGTCTCTTTTTGATCGGTTGTTGCTCCGTGTTCTCAGGATCGGCCTCTGAACTGGCCTCCACCTAAGGGCACGGGCTTGCCCGGCGGCGGCAGCTTCTTTTTAAAGTGTTGCTCCTCCTCCCACAGCCCCGATTAGGCTGGAGTCCCTGAGCGGGAAGTCTGGCTGGCCCGCTCAGGTGCTCGACCCCGATCGGGGGAGCAGAAGATGGCTGCGAGTAGAGGATCCTCCAGTGTCTCATCCTCGGCCAGTAGGCCAGGAGCCATATTCAAGGCCTTCAAGGATTCCCCAATTAGCACCAGCAATTCCTCCCGGCGGAACTCCCGTACAATCTGAGACTGATCCTCCTATTCCAGGATCTCTCCTTCTTCCAATTCCTCCTCCTCCAAACTCTGCCCGCTCCTCATCGAGACAGGGCCTTCCTCCATGCTTGCATCAGTGAGGCTATTCTTTCTGTGCACCAGCTCAAATTACACAAATTTCTGCTTCTCGGTCCCACTTCGCAGCATTTATCCTTTCCTTTTTCTGTGACTTCTGGACCACAGCCCACAGCACTGCTCTTCCCTTTGCACTCAGCTGTTAATGCAGGCTTCGGCGCTGAGTGGCTGCCCGGGGAGCTGCTCGTCTGCCAGTCTCCATGCTTGTGGCAGCTCCTCACCCGGTGATGGGTTCGGTAGCCGCCCCCAGTCCCAGGATGTCACTGCCACTCAGGGAACCCCCACACACAGCAGGGGGGGGGGGTGGAAGGATGTGTTTCTTTGCTGCTTTTAGCTAATAAAAAAAATAGAAATGAGGAGATTTTATCAGAAAATCCAACCAAAATAACAACCCTACTACCAATTACAGGTAAACGTATCCTTATCTCAATCCTATGCTCCTTAGTTGTCCCTTCTGCAAGTCCAACACCTTGGCTCACTACCTCCTCCAGATGCTTAGAGACTGAGCATACTGGGGGGTTGGGTGTCATCAAAAGATGACATGCTCAGTCTCCAAACTGCTGGAATAGGTACACTACCCAGAGGTGCGGGACTGGACGAGACTGGACGGGACTGGACTGGAGAGACAATAAGGAAACAAAAAACTACACCTCCTTGGGGAGGAGGGCGGGTTGTGAAGACTGATGCCTGCTGTTCCCGGAGATTACCTGCTACAGGTAAGTAACTATGCTATTTCCAGGAACAAGCAGGAATGCAGTCTTCACATATGGGACTCCCCAGCTCCAGGCTACCGGAAAATGTTGAGGAGTAGGGCTCGTTGTAAACGGGGAAAAAAAATCATTGAAAATCAACATGGGGATCCAATAGATTCGGCATCCCCAGCACACCCCAATCGAGATGACAGTGATCGTAGCCTGGATGGGCAGAGGGGCGGAGGGAAGGAGATGTAGCTAAGTCCCAAAGAAGTGCCGGAGTACAACTTGGCCAAAGTCACTGTCCTTATGAGAGTCCTTGTCCAAGCAGTAATGGGCTGCAAAGGTGTGAATTGAGGATCATCTGGCAGCTCGGCAGATCTCCACTATGGAGACACAGCATAACTGGGCTACAGATGTAGCCATGGCACAGACATTGTGAGCAGTGACATGGCCCTTCAGGGTTAGACCCACTTGAGCGTATGCAAAACATATGCAGTCTGCTATCTAAAAAAAAAGTGTGCTAGGTCACGAAAAAACCAAGACGATTAGAGTCAAAAGAAATGAACAATTGTGAGGATTTTCGGAGTACCTTGGTTCTGTCAAGGTAAGATGCTAAAGCTCATTTGCAATCTAGGGTATGAAGGGCAGCCTCAGCCCAAGATGCATGTGGCCTGGGAAAAAAGGTCGGAAGAACGACCTACTGGTGAAGTGGAAAGGAAAGGAGATACAACCTTTGGAAGGAAATGCAGATGCATTCTCAGGACCACAATGTCGTGGTGAAAATGTGTATAAGGAGTATGCCACTAAGGCCTGTAGTTCACTGACCCAGCGAGCCAAGGTGAGCGCAAATAGGATGGTGACCTTTCAAGGAACTTGAGGGAGGTAGTGCTGAGAGGCTCAAAAGGAGGCTTGGGAAGTTGAGCAAGAACCACGTTGGGAAGCAGAAATCCAGGGGAAATGTATGCAATAGGGGGCGAGAGGTTGGTGTGCACGGACCAGAAGGAGGACCTTGGTGTGATTATTTCTGCGGAGCTAAAGGTGGCAAAACAGTGCGACAAGGCAGTGGCAAAAGCCAGGAGGATGTTGGGTTGCATACAAAGAGGAATTACCAGCAGAAAGGAAGAGGTACTAATGTCACTGTATAAGTCACTGGTGAGGCCTCACTTGGAATACTGTGTTCAGTATTGGAGACCATATCTTGCAAAGGATGTAAAAAGACTGGAAACTGTTCAGAGGAAGGCGACCAAAATGATTTGGAGCCTGCGTCAGAAACCTTATGAGAAGAGACTTGAAGACCTAAATATGTACACTCTGGAGGAGAGGAGGGATATGGGAGATATGATTCAGACCTTTAAATACTTAAAGAGAAATAATGAACAAACAAACCTCTTCCAAAGACGGGGAAACTGTAAAACTAGAGGGCATAACATGAAGCTGCAAGGGGGTAAAATGAAAGGCAATGTCAGGAAATACTTTTCCACTGAAAGGGTGGTGGATGCTTGTAATGCCCTCCCGATGGAAGTGGTAGGGGCAAATACAGTGACAGAATTCAAAATGGCATGGGACAGACAGTGGATCTCTTTACAGAAACAGGATAAAATTAAAATAAACTGAACTATCTAATTTCTCAACAAACAAGGGTGTACTACACGGAGCAGTGGTCTCACCCCTAAAACAAAGACATGGGGAGGGGTGGCCTGCACGAAGCGGCAGGTGCACCTACTCTTGCCATCTTACTGGGCAGACTAGATGAACCATACTGGTCTTTATCTGCCGTCATTTACTACGTTAAGGTCCCAGGTGACAGGTGGGGGCTGGATCTGTGGCTTAGTCAAGAGGAGACCCCGCATAAATCAGGCTACCAATGAATGTGCAGAAATGGGTTTTACATCAATTCCCTGATGAGAAGGTGAAAGGACACAGAGGTGGACAAGAATGGAATTAGTTTTGAGACCCATAGAAGAAATGTGGAGAAGGTACCACAGGGGAGATTCCACTGGACAATAGAAGGGGTTGAGGGTGTGCTGAGTGCACCAAACCGCAAACTAACGCCACTTAAAGGCATAACTGCGGTGCATGGAGTCCTTCTAGGATGCCAAGAGGATATCCTTAACAGCATCCGGCAAATTGAGTTTGGAAAGGACTATCCTCTCAACATCTAAGCCGTCAGGCTCAGTGTACGGACATTAGGATGCAACAGCACCCCCTGATCCTGCGAAATCAGATCTGAAGCACATCCCAGACTGAGGCCAATGCTGAACTAGATGAAGAAACAAGGGAAACCACGTCTGTTGGGGCCAGAATGGGGCTACCTGGATCACTGTGCCCCTGTCGGCCTGCAGCTTGAACAGAGTTTTGGCTATCAGCAGAATGAGCAGGAAAGCGTACAGCAGACCCGTTCCTCAATGCAAGGAGGAAAGCATAGGGATCTGACAGTGCAGTGACGGCACCCTGGAGCAAAAGTAACGGACCTGCATTGAATGGAGTGGCAAAAAATGTTGATCTCAAAATCTGCAATAGTATCAAAATCTGCAAAAAAGTAAACACCCAGGAAGGAGTAAATAACATGAGGAGAGAACAAACTAAGCTAAGAATTTGGCAGCTGAGATTTAATGCTAAAAAATGCAAGGTTATGCATTTGGACTGCAAAAATCCAAGGGAGCGGTACAGTGTAGGAGATGAAGTACTTCTGTCCACTAAAGAAGAGCAGGACCTGGGCGTAATTGTCTGACGATCTTAAAGTAGCTGAACAGGCAGAAAAGGTGACAGCAAAAGCTAGAAGGATGCCGGGTGCATAGAGAGAGGAATGGCCAGCAGAAAAAAGAAGGTGATAGTGCCTCTGTATAAGTCTTTCGTGCAACCTCATTTGGAGCATTGTGTGCAATTCTGAAGGCCGTACCTCAAGAGGATATAAACTGGTTGGAGTCTGTGCAGAGGGTGGCTACTAAAATGGTTAGTGGTCTTCGTTATAAAGCATATGAGGACAAACTTAAGGATCTTAATACATATACTTTAGAGGAAAGGCGGGATAAGGAGATATGACAGAGATGTTTAAATACCTCTGTGACATAAATGCACAGAAGAGTCTCTTTCAATTGAAAGTGAGCTCTGCTACGAGGGGACATAGGATGAGGGTGAAAGGGGATAGACTCAAGAGTAATATGCGGAAATATTTCTTTACGGAAGGAGTGGTAGATGCATGGAATAGTCTCCCAGTGGAGGTGGTAGAGATGAGGACAGTATCTGAATTAAAAAAAGCATAAGACAAACACAGAGGATCTCTAAAGGAAAAAAGGGGACTACTGTAGCAGTTGATATAGAAAGGCAGACTAGATAGGCCATGGGGCCTTTTTTCTGCCATCATGTTTCTATGTTTCTATCTCCGGGATTCCCTATAGCCCGAAGATGCGATAGACTATTCTCCAAGAAAAGTCCATTCGTGAGGTCAAAGGACCTGACTGAGACTGTCCACGAGAACATTCTGATCACCCGGCAGGTAAAGAGAGAACTATTCCATGAGTCAGGGCAGAAGTCCGCAAGCAGACTGCTTCCCAGCAGAGGTGGTGGGAGCCTGTGCCTCCCTGTTTGTTGACATAAAACATAACAACCTGGTTGTCCATCTGAACCAGGAATACCCGAAAGGCAATGGTTATCTCTCAACTTTAGGAAGTTGATCTGATGCAAGGCTTCCTGTTGAGACCATAGGCCCTGTGTGCCCAGTCATCGAGATGACCTCCCCAGCCCTGTTTGGACGCATCAGTTGTTAGTGTCCGTTGAGGTGGAGGCATCTGAAAATATAACCCTACGAGGTTTTGAGAAGAGAGCCACCACTGAAGGGCGTCTGCTAGAAGAGGGGTGACCACCACTCTCTCCCAAAGACACCCTTCACTTGCTTCCATTGAGAGGAGAGGGTGCACTGTCTTTGGCACATGTGGAGACAAGCATACGGGACCACATGAACCGTGGAAGCCATGTGACCCAAAAGACAAAACATGCTATGGTGTGACGACTACGCTGAAAGTGTAGTTACTCACCTGTAGGTGATCTCTGGGAACAGCAGGAATTTAGTCTTCATATATAGGTGACATAATACAGATGGAGCCTGCGCGGGAACGATCCCCAGCATCCAAATGGAAAGCTTTTGGGAGCACTCCACTGCTCCTGTGCGACTGTCTTCCTGACTTCCCAGCTCCCACTCCTCAATTAAGTTTGTAGCTGAGAAAAAGAGTAAATGAAACCCTATAACTCCTAGGGGAGAAGGGCGGATTGTGAAGACTAAATTCCTGCTGTTCCTGGAGATCAGATGTTACAGGTGAGTAACTACATTATGTCCAGAAACAAGCAGGAATGTAGTCATCACATATGGGACTCCCTAGATCCCAGGTGCCAAATAAAGTGACCTCAAAACCAGTGGAGGTTTGCCTCAGAGTAGGCATGATGAGGTCATGGATCCCAAATAGATTTCTGGTATCCAAAGTCCGGGATGGAGGGTAGGAGATGCATCTAAAGAACATAAGATATGCCATACTGGGTCAGACCACGGTCCATCAAGCCCAGTATCCTGTTTCCAACAGTGGCCAATCTAGGTCATACGTACCTAGCAGTTTCCCCAAAAGACATCTAAGTCTGAAAGAGGTGCTGGAGTAGAGCCTGACCAAACATGGCATCCCGATTGGAGTCGTTGGGCAGCAATAGGTATGGACAGAAGACCGAGTTGCTGCTTTGCAAATTTCATCGATGGCTCTGAGCATATGTTTGCCATCGAGGTGGTCATGGCATGAACGTTGTGACCAGTGACATGCCCTTACAGGGAGAACCCTGTTTTGTCATAGGCAAATGAAATGCAGTTTGCTATCCACCTGAAGAGCATACGCTTTGAATCAGAGAGAAACACCCCTCCTGCAGTGTCACCACACATAAACAAGAAGCAGGATACAAGTCACCATGGAAGGATCAATTTATTAAACCAAGAAGAGGTCGGCCCGACATGTGTTTCGGCCAGAGGGGCCTTCTTCAGGGGACTAAGACCTCTATAAATAAATAGTAATAAATCAATGATAAAAAGCAAATTTAAATATGAAAAGAGAAAAAAAACAAAACATATTATTAATTTAATCATCAACAATATAATACATAAAACCGGAAATTAACCCATAAAAACAAAATGGTATATTGACACAAAGCATGCTGAACATAATTAAACATAAAAATTAATTAGACATGCATATTTTATACATAAAAACCACATTGTGGATAAGCGTGTCAGAAAAGACTAAGTAGATGGATGGAAGCAAGATTCCTGGAGGATTCTCTAGAGGTGGTAACCTGTCGTACTACCTTGCTTGTGACTCTGGCCTTGGAGCTTGATAAGTCTATAATTATTCGAGCTTACTTTAGAAATTTCAATTGTACTTTCTTAGGCTCTAAAGTTTACATGTTTCCTGATCTCTGTCTACCCAGTTGAGGAGAAAAGAATTCTTAAGCTTTCGCCCTAGAGTCCTATCCCTTGGAGGTAGTTTTCTACTAAGATTCCCCTCTTGTTGTGTAATTTCCTATGATGGTAAGACACTTCTTTTTTTTTTTTAGCCTAATCAGTTATTGGACTTTCTGATAGCCAGGGAGGGAATTGGGGTGCAAACTGCAACTAACACGGCTGATGCTTAAGTCTCCGCTCTGTTAAATGTTTTTTTTCTTGTGATTATATTGTAATTTCCTGTGCCTCCCCTTACAAATATTGCCTTAATTTTGTGGACTAAATGCGGATGATGTATATATATAGAGTTTTGCTTATTGGGCTTATATATTTCTTTGGGGTTTTTTTTATTCTGTATATGCATATCATCCTTTTGCATTTTCATTCTTGTTATTCATGAATGTGTATAAATCAATAAAAATTTAAATATAAAGAAAAGACTAAGTAGAAAACACATGTGCAGAACCGGTGATAACTAATTGATCATAAGCCAAAAGAAGAGTTAATGTAAATGGACGAACAAGAATCATGGCTGTATTCACCAAGGTATTATCACACAAAAGATTATTGAATTTGAAACACCTGGATACAAACAAATCATACTGATACTGAAACCAGCCAATGCACTCTTGAAGCCATTCTGAGGACATTAGGGATCATTGTGAAAAACTCATTCTTCTCTCCTTATACGTAAATTGTGTGTCCCATGCGATTTAAAAATGAAAGAGCAGTTACTCACCTGTAACAGGTGTTCTCCAAGAGCAGCAGGAATCAGTCCTCACATATGGGTGACTTCGGCGCCGACAAAGCCCCTGTGCGGAACATTTCCCCAGCTTTCAAAGAATATATGGGTGCCATCTTGCTAAGTCTTATGAAATAACTAAAAGACAGCAAAAAAACAAAATGAAGTATATGACTGCAACTCCCAGGGATGAGGGAAGGTAATGAGGACTGATTCCTGCTGCTCCTGGAGAACACCTGTTACAGATGAGTAACTACTCTTTCTCCAGGACCAAGCAGAAAGTCAGTCCTCACATATGGGACTCCCCAGCTCTAGGCTACCGGGAGCCCAAAGCCGAAAAAATGGCTACCTCTCAAGAGCCTCAGCATCCGTGATAAGAATATCCTCTGAGAACGCCCCCGTATGGTAGCACAACACAAGGGCTGGAGGGTAGGAGTTGCCTAAACCTCAAAGAGATTACAGAGTACCGCCTGTCCGAAAGCACTGTCCCTTCGGGACTCTCTCTCGAGGCAGTAGTGGGCTGCAAAAGTCTGGCTTGAAGACCAAGTAGCGGCCCGGCAGATGTCTGCCAATGGAAAAGAGCGGAGATGAGCTACTGACGCGGCTTTCGCCCTGACACAGTGAGCCGTGACTCGACCCTGCAAGGAGAGGCCGGCTGCTTTGTACGCCCAGGCGATACAATCTGCTACCCAAGTGGACAACGTACGCTTGGAGACAGGTAACCCCAATTTATTAGGGTCAAAGGATACGAAGAGCTGAGTAGCCCTTCGATGCCCCTTCGTATGTTCTATGTAAAAGGACAACACCCTCTTACAATCCAGAGTATGCAAGACTGTCTCAGCCTGGCTGGTATGCGGCCTGAGAAAGAATGTTGGGAGAACCACCTCCTGATTGAGGTGGAAAGAGGAGACAACTTTTGGAAGGAACTTCGGATGAGTCCGAAGGACCACCCTGTTCCTGTATAATCGTGTGTACGGTCTATCAGAAACCAGAGCTTGTAGTTCACTCACACATCTGGCCAAGGTAAGAGCTACCAGGAAGAGCGCCTTCCAAGAAAGGAAGCGCAAATGGCAAGTAGCCATCGGTTCAAACGGTGGGCGAGTAAGTTGTTGCAAGACCACATTCAAGTCCCACTCAGTGGCAGGGGGACAAATCGGAGGCTTGAGCAAAAGCAGGCCTCTGAGGAAGCAGGACACCAAGGGGTGAGCCGACAGCGCCTGTCTCTCCACTAGTGAGTGGTGTGCCGAAAGAGCACTGAGTTGGACACAAACAGAGTTGGACTTAAGGCCTAGGTCTGACAGGTGAAGCAGGTATTGTAGCACTACTGGCAACAGACAGGAGAAAGGATCTTCATTGTGCTGAGCACACCACACTGAGAACCTGCGCCACTTGAGTGCATAGGACTTTCTGGTGGATTGCCTCCTCGAGGCCAAGACCACCTCCTCCACTTCCCTAGGGAGAGGTAAGGGAGCTAGCACTATCCTTTCAGCAGCCAGGCCATCAGATTGAGGGATCTGAGATTGGGGTGCAGAAGGGAACCCTGATCCTGAGACAGGAGATCGGGTTGTCACCCCAGAGGGCATGGAGTTTCCACTGCCATCTGCAGAAGTAGTGAAAACCACGGTTGCCTCGGCCATCTGGGTGCCACCAGAATCACCGAGGCCTTGTCCTGTAGAATCTTGAACAGAGTTCGGGCCACCAGGGGCGCGGGAGGAAACGCATACAGTAGACCCGTAGACCAAGAGATTAGAAACGCATCTGCTGCCACTCTCAGGGCATACGGCTGTCTGGAGCAAAACCTGGGCAGCTGACGGTTCAGAGGACTTGCAAAGAGATCGATGGATGGAAATTCCCATCGCAGGAAGATCTGCTGAACCACCAATGGATTCAACTGCCATTCGTGAGGCTGGAGAATCCTGCTTAGTTTGTCTGCCAAAAGGTTCTCCTGACCCGGTAGATAAACTGCTTTGAGAAACATGCCGTGCTTGACTGCAAAGGAGCAAAGGGCCTGCGCCTCCTGACATAGGGGTCTGGACCCTGTGCCCTCTTTCTTGTTTACATAGAACACTGCTACCTGATTGTCTGTCTGAACTAAGACAGACTGGTGAGAGAGGGCATGAGAAAAAGTCTGTAGAGCTAAGCGGATTGCTCGCAGCTCCAAAAGACTGATCTGCTGTGTGGCCTCTCGAGGAGACCAGAGGCCTTGCGTGCACGGGCCCTGGCAATGTGCACCCCAGCCCATTAAAGAAGCATTGGTTGTCAGCACCCTGGTGGGCGCTGGGGCCTGAAAGGGTACCCCCCTGAGGTGGTTTGGGAGATGTAGCCACCACTGCAAGGAGTCCAAGAGTGGTTTGGACACCTTTACTCTGTCTCGGAGGTTGCCTGTGGCCTGCGTCCACTGAGCCCTGAGGAACCACTGAGTAGCCCGCATGTGCAGATGGGCATTCGGAGTCACATGTACTGTGGATGCCATGTGGCCCAGGAGCCGCAGGAATTGCTTGGCGGAAACCTGTGAATTGCTTTGGAACTGGTTGGCCAAGTCCATCAATCTGTGGGCCCTGTCCTCGGGCAAGTAGGCCCTTGCCTGCAGAGTGTCTAATCTTGCCCCTATAAACTCTAGGTTCTGTGAGGGGAGCAAAGTGGACTTTGCATGGTTTATGACAAAGCCCAGATGCTGAAGAAGAGAGACAGTGTGAAGAGTGGCTTGTCTGGCCTCCTGGAGAGACTGACCTCTGATGAGCCAGTCGGCCAGGTATGGGAAGACAAAAATTCCCTGATTTCTGAGATAGGCCGCCACCACCGCTAGGCATTTGGTGAAAACCCTGGGGGCGGAAGTTAGGCCAAAGGGAAGTACTCTGTACTGGAAATAGTTTCCTCCCACCACAAATCTGAGATATTGTCTGTGGTCTGGATGAATGAGGATGTGCGTATAAGCATCCTTTAAGTCTCAGGAGCATAGCCAGTCTCCCTGCTGGAGGTACGGCAGCAGTATTCCAAGGGTAAGCATCTTGAACTTTTCCCTCTCTAGAAACTTGTTTAGGTTTAGCACGTCTAGGATAGGCCGGAGGCCTCCTGTCCTTTTTGGTACCAGAAAGTACCTGGAGTAGAAGCCTTTCAGATGGTGAGACACCGGTTCCACCGCCTGATCCTTTAGAAGACTTGCCAACTCCTGCAGGAGTTTTCTGTGCAGAGGGAGTGTTGGCGGCTCCCCTGGAAAGTAGGAGGGAGGTATCTAGTGGAAGTGGAGCATGTAGCCCTGCTGGACTATGCTGAGGACCCAGGGATCCCCTGTGATGGCTGGCCACCTGTAGGCGTACAGGGTCAGTCGACCTCCTGTGCTGAGTGGAGCCAGCTGTGGAGAAGAGGCTATGCTGTGGGAGTCAAAACCCCACTCCCTGCTGTGGAGCTGGAGCTGGCGGCTTGGGGGTCTTCTGCCTACGGGGCCCATACCCCTGCCCCTTAGCCTGCTGGCCCTGTTGGGGAGCTGGAGAGGCCTGATAGTGAGGGTAGGATTTGTAGGCAGCACCCTTCCTCGGGAAAAGGGGCTTTTTCCCCGAGCCCTTCTTTTTCTGAGAAGGAGCAGAAGTTTTCCTAGACAGCCTTGTCCTGGTGAGAGTCTCAGTCTCGATTTCCGCAGCCTTTTCAGCCATGGGCTTACCGAAAAGGTTTTCACCTCGGCAGGGGACATCGACCAAAGTCTTGAACCTTTGCAAAGGTTCCTTGGAGAGGCCAGCTGAGAACCCGGCAATCTCCTTTGCCAGGTCTCTTAAGTACATGCCCATGTACTGGTAGGTCTGGACACAGCAAGACAGCATAGAGCCCTGGAAGCACTTTCTATGGAGGGTATCCAGGTTCCGGGCCTCCCGGCCGGGGGGCATGAAGGAGTGCATCTTCTGACTTTCAGACGGTGCATGGCCGATTACACAACCATGGAGTGGTGCAGTAGCTGTGCCTTCTGGAACCCAGGGCTCTTACGGACTCGATAAATGGAATTGACCCGTTTGCTAAGAACCGGTGTTGAGGCCGGTGCCTCCCACATACGGAAGAGCAGCCGTTCCAGCATCGGAGGAACAGGTACAGTAAAGGCTTCCTTCAGAGGGAAGTCATACTGGAGGGCATCGAGCTCTTCGGCTCAAGGCTCCTCCTCGGCATCTGCAGGGAAGGCCAAGGCTTTGGCCATGTCCCTCACGAAATACGAGAACCGGGTATCCTCTGGGGGGGGGGGACCGTCTCCGAGGCTCGGACTCCGGTGAGTCCGAAGGGACACACCAGGTCCGGAATGTTCCGGGAACTCCTCGTCCTCCGTCTCCCACTCCGACTCCTGCGAGGAGTCATCGAGTGGCTCCGGCCGTGTGGGCCTCGGTGCCACCCGCCCCGACACCGAGGGTATCGGCGTCGGCGACATCGGCCCCACACAGGAGGTAGAGGGGGACCTTGACCAAGGATCGACTCTAGACTTTATCGACTCGAGGATCGGCTCGGTCTCCGGGGTCGACTTAGACGTCGAGGTCCCGATGGTCGGGGCAGATGCACCGGTCAGACCGGCGATCAGCACCCGCTGCTGTTCCATAAAGGCAGCCAAGCTGCTCTCCAAGCCCGTCAACCTGAGTCCAAGCTCAGGAGACTGAGCAGCCCCCGACTCGGGCCCGACGTCGGCTCCCCCGGAGGAGAGTCCACGAGGACAACTGCACTTACGTGACTCGGGGACTCCGGCTCCACATGAGGTAGCTTGGAAGGCCTCTCTGACACTGAGAGCCCGGGGCGGCGGTCAGGGCTACGCGACCTGGCCCTCGAGGAACCAGGAGCCTCCACCAACGCCGCCCTCATGAGTTTTTTCTTCCTTCGGTGCTCCCGTGAGGGAGACTCCCTTTCAGAGGACCCCCGACGGTGCTCGGGGTCGGACTCCCGAGATGTCGAGGCCTCTGACGAAGTCCGGGCACGGCCGGACGCGGAATCAGAGAATATTCTCTCACGTTGATGCTGATGGCTCCGAAGCGCCTTCGACGACATTTTTGCCACACCATCCACAGGCCAGTGGATCATGGTCAGGCCCGAGGCATCGTTGGCAGCAGTCATGTGTGTCAGTGAGAGACATAAGTTTCTTGCACCGATCACACTTTTTAAACCTGCTGGCAGCCATCGGGGGAAAAAGGGCCCCTGCAAGGTCAAACGACCGGGCTGCCAGTGAAAACACAAACCGAAAATCACAAGTCCGGACTCGATACCAGCGTACCGAGCCGAGGCGGGAAGGGGAACCAGCGTCGAACCGGATAAAATAACGCAAAAATCACCGAAAAAACCCCAATTTTTCCCGCGTGACACGAACTCACATCTGTCAGGCTCCGCGGAAAAAAAAAAGACTGAGCAAGATGGCACCCTTCGGCGGGAAGGGGACCACGCAGGGCCGCTGCATTCCCAAAGGCTTTCTTTGAAAGCTGGGGAAATGCTCCGCACGGGGGCTCTGTCGGTGCCGACGTCACCCATATGTGAGGACTGACTTCCTGCTTGGTCCTGGAGAATGTAAATATACCCATGCCAAACACAGGATAACTAATTTATTTGTTAAAAAATGGTATACTATATTGAAACAGCGACAAACTGTATTAAAAATCCGATTTAACCTTACTGAAGAATGTATGGCATTCCAGCTTACCCAAGGGTGTTCCAAGTATCCAGAACTAAAAAGCAGATTGTTCATTTGGACGCCAATTTGAAACGAGGTTTCGATGACATCGCAGTGCTCACATCATAGTAGAAATCAATGGTATAGCATATGCTGTTTGCAAAAGCTAAGCGAGCTCTGATATAGTGGTTAAACATGTATGGACTAATCAGCAATTGCAACAGACATTCATAATTTGAACCGTCCATAACATAGAAGAGTTGTGCAGTCTATCTAGCCTGGTTTATCAGTGGAACGGCTGTGCCCATTTCACATTCAAAAAATACAACACAAGTTATTATGTCCTGGGACTATGTCAGCCAACCAGCAGATGCAAAAGGAGGAGAGAGGAGTATTGAAAATTTCAACCTTACATATATGTTCAAGGCCTATAAACACACCATTTGTATACACCATGGTAACAGGAAACTAAGACCCCCATCGAGGTAACCCGAAGAGAGAGGAAGGGCCTAAAATATACAACTCTGGGCATATCCACAAAAATCTTCGAAACAGGCTCTCAAATTTAAGAACAGAAAACCTAATCGCTCATTATATAGACCATGAAGTTTGCAAAATTGTCATTCGGGGCTATAAGCCGCAACCAGAAAGGATAAAAAATAATATAATGGTGGCTGAAAAAGATTCCTGCTAAGGCATCCATATTTTATTGGCTTGCCACACCTGAAAGGTTAAACAGCATAAGCTAAAAGAGGGCTTGCGAGTGCATATCCTATAAAATTATGTATAATGTAAAAACAAAAATAAAAAGATGTGCCCTTAAACACGGCTGCCAGCTCTATAAAAGTAACCCTGAGTCAACTTAATACAAGAAAATAAAACAGATAAATAAAAAAGGTAATTATAAAGGTTATAAATAGTAGTAATAAAAAAACAAACAATTCTCATTCTGCATGATCATGGGAAGAATAAAAGCATCATTTATTTATTTATTTAACACTTATTTATATACCGCATCTTCCAGCGATCAGTTGCGGTGTACAATCAACAACAGTCAACAATGCATAAAAAGCAGAGATGAATATATATATATATATTTGGTTTTATATATATATATATATATATATATATATATATATATATATATATATTTGGTTTTATATATATATATATTTGGTTTTAGTCGGACTTTTTCGAATGGATTAATCACGAAAACCGAGGTTATATATATATATATATATATATATATATATATATATATATATATATATATATAACCTCGGTTTTCGTGATTAATCCATTCGAAAAAGTCTGACTAAAACCAAATGTATGAAAACTGAAGCAATATTTCCCATAACAAATAATGTAAATCCAATTAATCTGTTCCAGACACCCAAAAATATTAACAAAAAATACATTTTATAGACAATAACTATATTTTTACATACAGAAAACAATGAGAAATAAATGTTTATTTAGCCATTTCATTAGTCATCACTTTTACCTTTATTGAAGATTCTTGTTGGCATATGGAAGACAGTCAATCAGCAAGAGAATCAAAATAAAGAAAATCCAACTTCTGGCCACAAGATGGTGCTCCATTTTCAACTGTACGAAAACCGAGACAATGTACGAAAACTGGGACAAACTTTTGACGAAAAGTGTCAACGAAAACCGAATTGTACGAAAACTAGGGCATACGAAAACCGAGGTTTGACTGTATATATATTTATATATATTTATCTCTACTTTTTATGACGGTTGGAGAACATAACTAAAAACCACAATGATATCTATAAGCCCTCTTACATAGGAGATTAAGTCAAAAAACAAACTTGACAGCTGATACAAAATTAAGGGGTACCCCTATATTAAAAACTAAGCAAACCATACATGGTGATTTGTAAATAGATGACCCACACCTACAAGTAGGACCCATTTGCCATCAAAAGATATACAGACTCAATCGTCATAAAAAATTTAAATAAATAACATAATAAAAGAATATATATGCATCCATATAGTATCCTGGTGGACCCAGTAGTCCATGATAAGAAGTGTAAAACTAATTAGTACAGTTATAAAAATATAATTATAACCCGATTGACCTTTTACATGAACTTAAGAAAAATAAGTCTTAAATAAGGAGTAAAAAGCCATCATAAAAGGTAAGGACCATCATAAAAGGGGGGATTAAAAAGGGAATTAAAGGGGGGATAAAAAAATAACCATCAAAAAGGGGAAGCTGGACACCATGATTAAAAACTAAAAGTAAAAATCATGATTAAAATCGCAATGGTAGTCATAAACCTATTTGTATGGGAGACTATAAATGATGTAAAGAGGAACTTCATAGAAAAGATGATAGGTCCAGTTCCTAATTAAGGCCCTTAGTGGTAGTGTGTCCATCTCATAATCAGTCTCTGTTCCAGTCTGAGAAGGATCATCAACATCTCCACCATGCCAATGTGGACGTACTTTCTTCAGCACTAGAAACTTTAAGTCCAAGAGGCTATGCAAAGCCTCTATCCAATGGCTAACAAGAGATTTCTAAGTTCCCAGGCAACGAAGGGCACTGCGGTGTTCAATAATCCTGGTTTTGACACTCCTAGTGGTCTTGCCAATGTACAGCAGGGCATTTAATTAGTTTAATTTAATTTCAGTATTGCCATTTGTAAAATCCTTAAGGGGATACCGAGCCTGTGTGCCCAGGTGGATAAAGGATCCTTTGGTAGTAATAACAAATGGACAGACTGAGCAGGAGCCACACAAAGTGACCAACAGTAGGTGGTTTTCTCTGAGGAATGGGTAAGGCTGAGGGTACCAAAATGTTGAATAGGTTGGAGTTCCTTTTGTAGGCAACAGTCAATTCCTGAGACTCAAAGCTTGGTATGGTCTGAATAATATGCCACTCTTTCTTCAGAATAAAGGAAATCTTCTTAGAATGGGTAGAAAACAAAATTGGACAAATCATCTTCTTATGCAGAGACTCGTCCCTTGTACTGATATGCCCTCTGGATAAATGTTCTAGGATACCCCCTTTTGACTAAACCTCTTTGCGAGAGTATGTGCATTCTTCTCAAAGTCATCTGGACTAGAGCAGATGCGTTTAATATGTAAGTACTGTTGTTTACATCTATCAATGTGCTGTTGTTTACATCTATCAATGTTATGCTTCCCGACTATACAGCCTGTGATAAGGAAGCTTATCATAGCTCAGGAAGGAGCTATAGAAAAGGTGAAGTGACTCTGAACAAGCAACCTGTCAGTTCTGGTAGAAATAAGAAAACAGAATTTTCTTATAAAAGACTACCAGTCCCAGAATGCACCAGGTTTCCAACAGCCATTAGAGGAGCTGAAGTGGGGGAACGTGTGTTCAATCAGGAAGGCTATGAGGTAATCCCTAAGCACTCATCTCAAAGGGCAGGGCCTGATTCAGCACAGCTGCGCTGTATTAGGGAGGAGCACTCATCTAAGCAGAATAAAGGTAGAGTTTATTCTACAGAGAATTATCCTGAGAATCAGCTTGAGCTTGATCATCTTCATCATCAGGAGGATCATCAGAAGCAGAAGCCAAACCGGACAGACAGAGAGGGAAAGAAACCCTTTGGAAGAAAGAGGAGAAAAGCCTTTAAGAGGTCTAGAAGAGTCCAGAAGAGTACGTATACTGGGAGGCATTCCAAGGGCCAGCATACACCATTGGACTGGGGAAAGCCAGAGGAATGGTGCTGCAGAGCTAGGAATCTCCAGACGGTACCTGTGAGAGAGACGGCTACACGTGGAAGGGACCCTAAGACCCGTGCCAGAAGGTATGTGAAGAGAGATCCAGTGTCCAGGGATCTGGATTGGAAGGCTGGACATAAGAACTGGACTACATACTGGCCAGGCTATATAGAGAGGAACTCTAACAGCAATGGAAGCTCAGGTATGAACACTGATCTATGCCCTAGCTATAACCTTAAAAGACAGCAGGGAAACAAGTATTCTCCTGAAAGTGCTCCATTGAGAGATTCATCTGTGCCCATCCATGATATTGAACCCATGCTTGTTGAAGAAGGGGAAATGATAGCAGATGAAGATTCCGTTTACATGGACTGCTCTCTGTCTAAACTCCTTTGGTAACTTTCTGTTATAAAGTACAGCAACCATCACAAAGAAATACAAACTTGTTCTTTAATCTACTCAGGAAAGCTCCTGAAGCAGGATTTGACCCCTGCAGTAGAAAGCAAGCCAGCTAAGGGGTTTCAGCTGGATAACTGCTAGCAATTGAGCCTTACCTAATTGCTTATGAGCTAGGAGAGAATCACTTCTGAATCTATGTGGGAAGATATAAGATGTTAACCTGAAAAGAACAGTTTTTTTCTTTCTTTGTGGCTTTTGGTTTGTTGTTTGATACTTGCTAAGAGGATATTAGCTAAGCCTACAGAAAAGACCAGTTTGTTATCAACCAGGTCTTAATTCTTTTGCTTTTGATTGCCTGATAAGTTAAAATGTTGTTTTCCTTATTTGTTTTTTCCAAGTTTAACACTGAAAGCAAGTAACCTGATTTATGTGCTACCAAGCATATCTGTGTTGGGAGAAATAACCCCATAAATAAATATCTTATTGGCTTTACCCAAAAGCACAACTAATTATTGTGAGCAGCTGTGTCTGGTGTGAATGAACTGCATTGCCCACAATACCTTGCAAATCATATAGATATATGCACTTGCCAAGACTGTGAAGATTCTCACCCAGGCAGCCATCTGACAAATGGCGTAGTTTTTCAGATTGCTTTTGCGCAAAGGGATTTACTTGCTGAGGATTACAACTAAAGTTCAAGTTTAAAGCTGGAAAAAAAAGATTTTCCCTCAACTGCACTTTGGAGGAGAAGTGGATGTTCCAGGAAGCTGTCCCAGGAGGAAAAGACCCTGTGCAGAGCTGGATTCATCACTGGCACAAGGTAATAAGTACCTGGGCATGTCTAGTGGTGGATGGGAGTAAGGCACAGGTGTAATTGAAAAAAAAAAAGTAGAAAAAAAAAAACACTTGTTTGGAAGGTGGTGCACTTTGGGGTTTTTTTCTTTGTTTCTTGCAGGGATCAAGATGAATCCAAAGGAACTACCTCAGTGGCTGGCAGCCCAGTTTAGCAGGCAACAGGAGCTAGCACAGCAGGCTCAGGACGCTGCTATGAAAGCCTTAATGGACCAGCAGAAGCCAGTGCTTGATCTGGTGCAAGCCCTAGTTAAGCTGCAGAACCAAGGTAGAACAGATGCAAGACCAGCATTAAATACTGGTACACCACATGTGGACAGTGTGGGACTTAATCAAGGGATTGGGGCATTTAGTTTTGGGAAGCTAACTCCAGATAATGTTGATGATTTTCTAGAGTCTTTTGAAAGAGTGGCACAAGCATTAGCATGGCCAGAGACCCAGTGGGCAGTAAGGCTGGCAGCCTCATTAACTGGAGAGGCGCTTGCAGCTTATAGAGCAATGCCAGCAGCCCAGGCTTTGAATTATAAGGATGTAAAGGCTGCTATTAGAGATCGCCTAGGGTTGTCTATTTCGGAGTATAGGCGAATGTTTAGAGCTACTACATTGAGAGTGGGTGAGACACCCAGGGGCTCTGAGTCAGAGAATCAGAGGTTTAGCTGTAAAATGGTTGGAGCCTGAGCAAAAGACGGTAGAAATGTTATTAGACATTATAATGCTTGAACAATTTATGTCTGCGGTCCCTAAAGATTTGCACACTTTCCTTATACAGCAAAATTGCCAAAATCTTGGAGAGGCAACCATGCTAGCAGAGAGATTCTTGGAAGCCACGCAGGCTTGCCATAGAATGGGTGGCCCTCTGAAGATTGGTGCTGAGGCTAGATGTGCTGTATCAGAAAAGAGAATAATTAAAAATGTTTCTGAAAATGAATGTACTGTATCAAACCAGATGACACAGTGGAATAGAAAGAAATGTTTCAAATGTGGAAAATGGGGACATTTAGAAAAGAGATGCCAGACACACACTAGCTTAATGAGGGTGGATTTAAAACAGCCCAAAGGAGGATTTCTTTTGATGGTTGATGTGCAAGGAATTACCACAAATGCTTTGTTAGACTCTGGGGCAGACCAGAGTATGATGTCAAAAAGGCTTTGGAAGAGGATAGAGGCCCAAGAAGGATTTGTGCCTAGAACCCCTGAAAGCCAAGTTCACATCAGATGCATTCATGGTGCTGCAACATCATATCCCACCTATAGGCTAAAGGTTAAGTGCCTGGGGGAACAAGAGGAAGTCCTGTTAGCAGTGGTGCCTAGGCTACCCTTTGATTTGGTTCTAGGAAGAGACTGGCCAAGATTTAAGCAGGGTCTAGTGGAAGGACTAGGAAAGAAGGAGGGAGAAGGATTAATGGTAATAGCTCCCGGGCCTTTATTTGGAAGTCCTCAGACTCCAGCTAAAAAGATGGTTAAGCATCCAGAAGACCAAGCTACCCCAAAGCAGACATTCGTCCTAAAGTACCATAGGGTCACAGAGAAGGCCCAGGCTCCTAAGCGGGCAACCCCTCAAGCTGCTGGGTTTGACCTGTGCAGCATAGAAAATGTGACGGTACCTAGCCAAGGTAGAGCCCTGGTTGACACCGGTCTCCAAGTGGAAATACCTATTGGATGCTATGGGAGAGTAGCCCCAAGGTCCAGATTAGCCCTTAAATATTTTATCGATGTGGGTGCGGGAGTAATTGATCCCGATTACAGGGGCAATATTAAAGTTCTGTTATTTAACTTTGGACAGAATGATTATCACGTGAAGACAGGAGACAGAATTGCCCAATTGATCTGTGAGAGGCTGGGTTTTCCACCTGTGGAGGAGGTCACATCCCTGGAAAATTCTGAGCGTGGAACCAAAGGCTTTGGTTCTACTGACGTAAAAGGGGTTAAAAGCCTAGCTGCCACCTGTGCCCGAGAGAGGGAGGTGAATGAAGAGGAAGATTTGGGACCCCAGGTATCTGATTGTAAAGAAAAATCAGAGCCCCAAATAGGGGAGGACCTGACAGTGGTACAACAGGAAGAAATTAGGAAATTGCTCAAAGAGTTTCCAGATGTGTTGACACCCATACCTGGGGAGACACATTTGGTTGCCCATGAAATATTAACTCCACCTGGGAAATTAGTTCGTCAAAGGCCATACCGCTTGCCTGAAGCCAAGACAGAGGAAGTAGTGGCACAAGTCCAGGAGATGTTGGACATGGGAGTAATAGAGGAGTCAAAGAGTCCCTGGAATAGCCCCATAGTCCTGGTGCCGAAGCCTGATGGATCTTTAAGATTTTGTATTGACTTCCGGCAGGTAAACGCCATATCAGTTTTTGATGCATATCCAATGCCAAGAATTGAAGAGCTGTTGGACCAGCTGGGACAGGCTCAATACTTAACCACCCTTGATATGACAAAAGGATATTGGCAAATCCCTCTCACCAGGGAGTCGAAGCCGAAGACTGCGTTCAGCACCCCCGTTGGCCTTTTCCAGTTCAAGAGGATGCCTTTCAGACTGCATGGAGCAGCGGCTACCTGCCAAAGGTTAGTGGATCAGGTACTTCGACCCCACCAAAATTATGCTTTTGCATATATGGATGATGTCATAATCCATAGTAACACCTGGGCAGAGCATCTGAAGAGGATCAGGGCAGTCTTGTGCTCCATGAAGCAAGCGGGAATCACTTTAAACCCGAAGAAGTGTGCCTTTGCAAATAGGGAGGTAAAATACCTGGGCCACCTAGTGGGAAGAGGAAAAATTAAACCTCTAATGAGTAAAGTAGATAGCATCAGGAATTTTCCTCCTCCAACAACAAAGAAACAACTAAGAAGTTTCTTAGGACTTATTGGATACTACCGCAGATTTATACCGCAATTTGCAGAGAAAAGTGCAATTTTCACGGATATGCTGCGGAAGAATTGTCCAAACCAGCTAGAGTGGACACCTGAAGCTGAAAAAGCTTTTTCAGTCCTAAAAGGAAAACTGTGTACAGGACCGGTACTGAAAGGGGTGGACTTCAAGAAACCCTTTCTGGTTCAAACGGATGCATCGGACGTAGGGCTAGGAGCGGTTCTATCCCAGTGTCATGAAGGGGAGGAGCATCCTGTGATGTACCTGAGCAGGAAGTTGTCACCAGCTGAACAAAAGTATTCCACAATAGAAAAAGAATGTTTAGCTATTAAGTGGTCAGTGGAGGCGTTAAGGTTTTACCTTACAGGGAGAAAGTTCCAGTTGGTCACAGACCATGCCCCACTTAAGTGGTTGCAGCAAATGAAGAACCACAATGCCAGGTTGACACGCTGGTACATGGCCTTACAGGCATTTGATTTTCAAGTTGAACATCGTGCGGGGAAGTTACACAAGAATGCGGATGCCCTTTCCCGTATTACGGATTGTAGAGAAGAAGTTTCACCAGTAACACCAGTCCGTAATAACTTAAACAGGGGGGTATGTGATAAGGAAGCTTATCATAGCTCAGGAAGGAGCTATAGAAAAGGTGAAGTGACTCTGAACAAGCAACCTGTCAGTTCTGGTAGAAATAAGAAAACAGAATTTTCTTATAAAAGACTACCAGTCCCAGAATGCACCAGGTTTCCAACAGCCATTAGAGGAGCTGAAGTGGGGGAACGTGTGTTCAATCAGGAGGGCTATGAGGTAATCCCTAAGCACTCATCTCAAAGGGCAGGGCCTGATTCAGCACAGCTGCGCTGTATTAGGGAGGAGCACTCATCTAAGCAGAATAAAAGTAGAGTTTATTCTACAGAGAATTATCCTGAGAATCAGCTTGAGCTTGATCATCTTCATCATCAGGAGGATCATCAGAAGCAGAAGCCAAACCGGACAGACAGAGAGGGAAAGAAACCCTTTGGAAGAAAGAGGAGAAAAGCCTTTAAGAGGTCTAGAAGAGTCCAGAACAGTACGTATACTGGGAGGCATTCCAAGGGCCAGCATACACCATTGGACTGGGGAAAGCCAGAGGAATGGTGCTGCAGAGCTAGGAATCTCCAGACGGTACCTGTGAGAGAGACGGCTACACGTGGAAGGGACCCTAAGACCCGTGCCAGAAGGTATGTGAAGAGAGATCCAGTGTCCAGGGATCTGGATTGGAAGGCTGGACATAAGAACTGGACTACATACTGGCCAGGCTATATAGAGAGGAACTCTAACAGCAATGGAAGCTCAGGTATGAACACTGATCTATGCCCTAGCTATAACCTTGAAAGACAGCAGGGAAACAAGTATTCTCCTGAAAGTGCTCCATTGAGAGATTCATCTGTGCCAATCCATGATATTGAACCCATGCTTGTTGAAGAAGGGGAAATGATAGTAGATGAAGATTCTGTTTACATGGACTGCTCTCTGTCTAAACTCCTTTGGTAACTTTCTGTTATAAAGTACAGCAACTATCACAAAGAAATACAAACTTGTTCTTTAATCTACTCAGGAAAGCTCCTGAAGCAGGATTTGACCCACGCAGTAGAAAGCAAGCCAGCTAAGGGGTTTCAGCTGGATAACTGCTAGCAATTGAGCCTTACCTAATTGCTTGTGAGCTAGGAGAGAATCACTTCTGAATCTATGTGGGAAGATATAAGAAGTTAACTTGAAAAGAACAGTTTTTTTCTTTCTTTGTGGCTTTTGGTTTGTTGTTTGATACTTGCTAAGAGGATATTAGCTAAGCCTACAGAAAAGACCAGTTTGTTATCAACCAGGTCTTATTTCTTTTGCTTTTGATTGCCTGATAAGTTAAAATGTTGTTTTCCTTATTTTGTTTTTTCCAAGTTTAACACTGAAAGCAAGTAACCTGATTTATGTGCTACCAAGCATATCTGTGTTGGGAGAAATAACCCCATAAATAAATATCTTATTGGCTTTACCCAAAAGCACAACTAATTATTGTGAGCAGCTGTGTCTCTGGTGTGAATGAACTGCATTGCCCACAATACCTTGCAAATCATATAGATATATGCACTTGTCAAGACTGTGAAGATTCTCACCCAGGCAGCCGTCTGACAAGCCATAGTTGATTGTTTCAATGCAATCTCAGACTGGCTTCATGATCAGAACCTTCGAATAAACTGAGGTCTTATTCATCACGAAGAACAAAAGCTTCTCCCCCCCCCCCCCCCGGCCCTAAAAGTAAGGGACGCAGATCTTCCAAGCAAGCACACCATTTGCTACCTGGGAGTGACGCTGGATCAAAAGCTAGACTTTACAGCGCACATAAGCAACACAGTCAAGGCTATATACTACAAAATCAAGACACTACGACACCTAATACCCATGCTGGATCCAGAGAACTTCCGTACAATATTCCAAGCGCTAGTAACACCCCATTTTGATTACGCAAACTTTATACTCCATGGACTACCCAAGAGTACCCTAAACCCGCTACGATTAGCAATGAATGCCGCTGCCCGCGTCCTCTGCGGAGCATCCAGACGAGACCACATAACTCCCATCCTAAGGGACCTACACTGGCTTCCGATAAACTACAGGATCTCATACAAGGCCATCCTCATTACTTTCAAATCCATTAACAAAATATCCCCCCCTCTCCATCTCTGACCTCCTCACTCACACACCCAACAACAGATCAAGGACGACATTAGCCTCCAATACTCTTATTATCCCAAGAGAATCTACAAAATGTGCACAATCAACTAGTAATAGAGCCTTCGCACTCTATGCCCCTAGATGCTGGAATAACCTCCCTCCCAGCATCAGGTCGTTCAAAGACCTCAGGCAGTTCAGGAAGGCTCTTAAGCATCATTTGTTCCTCCTACATTTCTCTTCACCCAACAGCACCTCTCCTCCTCCCACCCACACCCCAAACTGCAAATAGCCTACCCACCCTCATCTCTAATTGTTTGAAATGTACATAGTTTCCCCAATTATAATTTCATTTCCATGTTACTTTCCCTGTTATATGTAAACACAGGACAGTTCTGTATTGCCCTGGAGTCAAATTGTTAATTTGTAAACCACACTGATAAAGAGCACGGTATAGAAAAGCTTTTAAATAAATAAATAAGTACTGACTAACTGGTAGATTATTTTTAAGGAAGCTGTTGTGGAAGCTACAATAATCTAAAATATGATTGCGATCAGTTGGTTTCCTAAAGAGGTCTGTTTTAAATCCAGTCTCAGTCTTAACAATGGGTGGAGGAGTAGCCTAATGGTTAAGAACACTGGCTTGGGAACACAGATGCCAGGGTTCAATTCCCACTAGCATTTCTTGTGGCCTTGGGCAAGTCACTTAACCCTCCATTGCCTCAGAAAAATCCAAGTTATCAATGTCCCTGTTTAATGTACATTACCAAGTTTAAGTTTCAATGTAAACCACTTTGACTGAAATGATAAAGCGGTATATAAAACCTGTTAAATAAAAAATAAATAAATAAAACAATCAATATCCAAAAACATTATTCTCTTTCTGTCGAAGTGGGCCTGGAACTTCAGATTAGAATCCAAGGTATCAATGCATTCCAGAAATTCTTCCAGGACACATTGTTCACCATCCCAAATCAAAAGTATGCTGTCTATGTAACGTAACCATAACTTCACGTGTGGTTTACAGACATATCGCATCAAGTATTCCTTCTCGAACTGTGCCAGATTCAAATTGGCTACATCAGGTGCCATCGAATAGACCACTGCTAAACCCTTCATTTGTTTGTAGAACACACCGTTAAACCAAAAATAATTCTCCAGAAGTCTCAGGCTAGCTAATTGTATTAGAAAGAATGTTGAGATCCTTTTGTGCTGTATCCATCCAACAGGATAAAATAAAAATAAACTTAATTATCTAATTTCTCAACAAACAGGGGTGCCCTACATGGAGCAGTGGGTTCACCCCTAAACAAAGACATGGGGAGGTGCACCTACTCTTGCCATCTTACTGGGCAGACTAGATGGACCATACTGGTCTTTATCTGCCGTCATTTACTATGTTATATTTGTATACAATGATTCAGTATCAAGAGCAACCAAAAACAACCCATCATGGTATCCTGAAAAAGTCTGTAAAATCTGAATCACATGGGCCGAATCCCTGGTATAGGAAGGTATCTGCTTAACGAATGGGTGTAATAAAACATCTAAAAATTGTGACAAGGGTTCAAACAATAAGCAAATGTCAGAAATAATGGGCCGCCCTGGTGGGCTCACCATGGATTTATATATTTCTTAAGATATAGATGGTGGGTACCACCGGATGAGATAATGTTAGAAAATCGGCTTCCTTCTCAGTAAGGCAGCCCGCCTCTCATCCAAGGAATAGCAAGGAATCAACTTTGTTTTTAAAAAGAGGAGTCTGATCCAAATCTAAGCGAACATAAAAAGGATTGTCGCTTAATTGTCTGTTAATTTTAGTAATGTAATCAATGTGATTCATTACCACTATAGTCCCTCCTTTATCTGCTGGTTTGATAATTTTATGGTTGGCTTTTACAGGTGTCTATAGCTCTCTTTTGCGTGCGAGACGTATTATGATATATGCGATGTTGGCTAATCTCAAGGTCAGAAATACGCTTAAGAATGGTCTGTTTGAATACGTCAATGGCCGGGTTACCCCCAGAGGGGGAGATCCAGGTGGATCGGCCATGTATAATGGATGGGTCACTATGAGATTCAGGTTGCTTATTGAAAAAAAACCCTGATCTTGTTTCCTTATAAATTTGAATAAATTTACTCACGTTGAAAGAATCATATTGTACAGAAGACATAAGAGAGGCCTTTATTTAAGATATCCATCTGTGCTGCTGTCAAGGGGACATCTGATACATTTATTACACTATCATTCACTCCCAGTAGAAGACCCTATGGAAGTCTGTTTGTCAGGTGACTGGGATCAAATGAGATGAACAACTGTAAGGCTTTAGGATGATCCAGAGTCCTTTGTAGGTAAAAAGCCAACGCACGCTTGCAGTCAAGAGTGTGTAGAATTGCTTCCACTCTAGACGCATGCGGTTTAGGAAAGAACACCGGAAGGTTAACTGACTGATTTAGATGGAAGGGAGATACCATCTTTGGCATAAAGTGTGGGTGAGTCCGAAGGACGACTTTGTCATGGTGGAAGCAGGTATAGGGGGGATCCACCACCAAAGCCTGAAGCTCACTAATGTGTCTAGCTGAAGTGAGGGCAATTAGGAAGATCACTTTCCAAGAGAGGAATTTGTGGCTAATGGTTTAAAGGGCAGCTTAAGGAGCTGTACTAGAACGACATTGAGGTCCCAAGCTAGCAGAGGTGGCTTAATGGGAGGTTTGGACAGCAGTTGACCTCTCATGAAACACACTACTAGTGATTGTGAAGAGATGGGCTGTCCATCAAGCGGATGATGAGAGGTCACAGAGGACTCTCACCGAGTTTGTCTTTAGTCCCATCGAGGACAGGGGGAGGAGATACTGGAGGAGTAACTCCACTGAAGCAGAAAAGGGATTGAGATCTTTCTGGGAGCACCAAACAGAAAATCTACGCCACTTAAAAGCATGTGAATGTCTGGTGGAGGGCTTTCTAGAAGCCAAAAGGATCTCCTTAATGTCTTGAGTAAGATCAAAGCCTTGTAAAGCTATGTTCTTAGCAGCCAAGCTGTGAAGTGGAGAGACTATGGATTGGGAACCATTGTCCTGGGAGAGGAGATCCAGCACATATCCCAATCACAGAGGATGAGTCAGTCAGATGTAGTAGCAGTGGAAACTACGTTTGATGCGGCCAGCGAGGGGCTATGAGAATCATGGAGCCCCTGTCGGACTGAAGCTTGAAAAGCGTCTTGGGAATGAGGAATATGGGAGGGAATGCATAAAACAGACCCTGAGCACCAGTGCAGGTGGAAGGTATCCTCACTCCTACAAAAGAACTCCAACATCCACCAACCAACAGGTGGCCACGGCGCGAACAGTATGAGCAGTGACGAGTCCCTCCAATGAGAGTCCTGCTCTATCATAAGAAAATGAGATGCAATCTGCTATCCATTTTGAGAGGGTACGTTTGGATACTGGCAGGCCCAGGCAACTAGGTTCAAAAGCGATAAACAACTGTGAGGCTTTACGATGATCTCGAGTCCTCTGGAGATAAAAAGCCAAGGCATGCTTGCAGTCAAGTATATGTAGGGTTGCTTCCACTCTAGACGCATATGGTCTAAGAAAGAAAACAGGAAGGTAAACTGACTGGTTCAAATGAAAAGGAGATACCACCTTTGGCATGAAATGCAGGCGAGTCCTGAAGACGACTTTGTCATGGTGGAACCTAGTGTAAGGTGGGGGTCTGCCACCAAAGCCTGTAGTTCACTGATGCATCTAGCTGAAGTGAGGGCAATGAGGAAGATTTGTTTGCTTTTTTTTCTTATATACCGCGCTATTAAGATCAGTGCGGTTTACATTACAACTGAACAATGCAACAATGTTTTTTACAAAACACAATGTGCTTACATAGAACAGGGGTACAGTCATAACGGGAGAATAACGGGGGAAACTATTTATAAGATATATACATATAAAATTTACATAGAGTTATATACAACTGATGATTGGTTATAGCTAGATCAGATGGGGGGCAGGATACAGCCATAGGAAGAGGGCGGCTAACCGTTTTCATGTTGGGTTAGTGCGTTGGGATGATTAGAATAGGGGGTGGATGCCTGCAACTTGTGTTTTTCAGGACTGGTTTCGGGATAGTAGATTTGAAATAGATGGTGTTTTATTTCTTTTCTGAATGTGGTGAGGCTTGGTATGGATCGGATCCAGGTGGGAAGTTCATTCCAGGTTGTTGGAGCATAAATCGAGAAAGCTCTATTAGTAGTTGTCTTTGTGCACCTTGTGTTAAATTTGGGTACTATTAACATGTTGAGTAGTGCAGGCCGTCTTATTCTGTTTTCAGGAATATTGTTAATCATGTTGCTGATAGGTGTAGGAGACTGGTTGTTCAGTGCCTTGAAAGTCATGACTAGTACCTTGTATTGAATTCGGGCTTGTAGTGGTAGCCAGTGTAACTCTTTCATCACTGGTGTTATATGTTCCATTTTTGATACACCTGTTAAAACCCTAGCAGCTGAGTTCATGGCCAGCCGAAGCGGGTTGAGGGTTGTCTGTGGGAGGCCATGAAGGATGATGTTTGCAAAATCGATATGTGGGATTACTAGGGCCTGAAATATCGTTCGATAGTCCGAGAAATCTAGTAGAGGGCGGAGGTGGCGGAGGGTTCGTATCTTGTGGTAAACTGATCTTGTAACAGCCTTTACATGGGTTGTCATGTCCAGACGCCGATCTAGAGTAATTCCTAGATATCGGATTGTGTCTCTTGTTTTGAGTTCAGCATTTTTAACTTGCAGGTAGGGAGGTGTGACGAACTTCTGGTTCCTAGTTACAAAGAGGACATCAGTCTTGTTATGATTGATCCTCAGGTTTTGAGTGAGGAGCCATTCAGCAACTGCATCGAAGCATCTGATGATAGGGGAGAAATCGGGCTGCTCAATAGTAAAAGGAATGTATAGTAGTATGTCGTCCGCATACACCAGGCATTCTACATTTAGGGAGCGGATCAGAGAGCAGATAGGCTGCATATAAATGTTAAATAGTAAGGCAGACAGGGATGATCCCTGGGGTACTCCCTGCTTCTGTAGAAAAGGCTCGGAAGAGGTGGTGCCTGTTTTTACTTGCTGCCATCTATTGGTTAAGTATGATTCACACCATTGTAGCGCAGTATCCTGTAGCCCTTTTTCCTGGAGACGCTGTAATAGTATCTTATGGTTCACAGAGTCGAAGGCGGCAGCAATGTCGAGGAAGATAAGGATGAAGCCTTGGTGTATATTGTTAATTCCTGTGACTAATTTGTCGAAAAGGGTAGTTAAGATGGTGTCTACCCCATGCGATTCTCTGAAGCCATGTTGAGCTGGGTCGAGAGGTGACTCAATGTCGACGTGTTGCTGGATCTGTCGCTGGACTATTTTCTCAATGATCTTGGCCAGCAGGGGGATACTCGATATAGGTCTATAGGATTCGACTTTGGATGTATCAAGGCGACTATTTTTTAGTAGGGGCCTGATTGATGTGTGTTTTAAACTTTGTGGGAAGATGCCTCTTAGTAGGGATTGGTTGGTTATATTGCATAATGAGTGGCTTAGATGACTTTCCATGAAAGATACTTCAGTGGGGTCATAGCCAAGGTTCAAAGGGCAGCTTTAAAAGCTGTGCTAGAACTACATTGAGATCCCATGCCACCAGAGGTGGTTTAATGGGAGGCTTCGTTAACAAAAGATCCGTCATAAAGCGCACCACCAACAGCTGTGAGGAGATGGGCTGGCCCTCTAAGGGAAGATGGGAGACAGCAATCGCGCTTAGGTGAACTCTCACCAAGTTGGTTTTGAGACCAGATGAGAAGAGGTGGAGGAGGTATTGAAGGAGTTCCATCACCAGAGGAGAGAAGGGATTGAGATCCTTTTGGGAACACCAGATAGAGAACCTAAGCCACATAAAAGCGTATGAACATCTGGTAGATGGTTTCCTGGAAGCTACAGGATCTCCTTTACCTCATGCATGAGGTTAAGGTCCTGTAAAGCTATGCTTTCAGCAGCCAAGCTGTGAGATGGAGCAGCATCCCCTCGTCCTGGGAGAGGAGATCGGGTGCCGATCCGAGACGTAGAGGTTGCATCTGAGACAGACTTAACAGGAGAGGAAACCATGGTTGGTGTGGCCAGAGCGGGGCTATGAGGATCATGAAGCCTTTGTCTGCTTGAAGCTTGAAAAGTGTCTTGGGGATGAGGGGAATGGGAGGAAAAGCATAGAGGAGACCTCGACCCCAGTGGAGGTGAAAAGCATCCACCTGCTGATTGCTGGACATGGGAGTCCTGGTGCAGCAGCGTGGGAGCTTGGCATTCTGCGGAGTGGCAAACAGATCTATGTCCAGAGTTCCCCAGGTCTGAAAGATGTAGGACGTTGTGTCCGAATGGAGAGACCATTCATGGGGAAGAAGGATCAGACTCAATTTGCCTGCCTAGACAAATTTGCTTCCCTGGGAGATATAGCGCTTGGAGGTGCATTTGATGAGCAATGGCGCAGGACTAGAGTTGAAGGTCCTCCCTGCAGAGGGGCCAAGAACCCATTCCACCCTGCTTGTTCACAAAGAACATGGCCACTTGATTGTCCGTCTGAACCAGGACGCTGTGGGATCTTAGGTGATGTTGAAACATCCTGAGGGCTTTGAAGATAGTCCGAAGCTCTAGTAGAATGATCTGGAGCTGCAACTCCTGCACTATCCAGAGGCCTTGTGTGGAGAGTGAGCCCAAATGAGTCCCCCAACCAAGTTTGGACGCATCTGCCGTTAGGGAGCATTGATGTGGAGGCATCTGAAAAGGTGATCCAGCGAGGAGATTTTCTGGGGACTACCACCATTGGAAGGCGGTGGTGAGAGGGGCAGTGACTTGAATCTTGTCCTGAGAGGCTTGCTTCCGTTGGGAGGCAAGAGTTCACTGGGCTGTACACATATGTAGACAGGCATATGGTATGACATGTACTGTTGAGGCCATATGACTTAGAAGCTGCAGCATTTCACAGGCAGACAGATTGACTCTGAGCTGCTCCTGGGATGCCAGTTGAATGAGGCGAGAACAACGGGACTGGGGCAGAAATGTCCTTGACCATTGTGTGTCAAGGAGAGTTCCAATGAATTCCAGTTCCTGAGATGGAGTGAGATGGGACTTTGGCAGATTTATGACAAATCCTAAGTGCTGCAGTACCTGCATGGTACAAAGCAGAGATAGGCAAACCTCCTGGAAGGTGTCTGCCTTTATGAGCCAGTTGCCTAAGTAAGGGAAGACAAATATTCCTAGAGACCTTAGATATGCGGCTACAACCGACATGCACTTTGTGAAGACTCTTGGGGCAGAGGCAAAGGGAACGACTGTATTGATAATGTTTTCCTTGAAAGAGGAAGTGTAAATATTTCCTGAGTCCTGGATGGATGAGGATATGTGTGTATGCTTCCTTTAGATCTACAGAACAGAGCCAGTCCTGACTCTGGAGGTAGGGAAGAAGAGTCCCTAGAGAGACCATCTTGAACTTCTTGCGGACTAGAAACTTGTTTAGGTTTCTGAGGTCCGGGATGGGCCTGTACACCCCGGTCATTTTTGGTATGAGAAAGTACAGAGAGTAGAAACCCATTCCCTGCTGAGGTGTGAGGACCTCCTCTATGGCACCCTATGACAGAAGAGAAGACACCTCCCTTCAGTAGGAGAGCAGTGAGAGGGGGCAGAGTATGATATTCCCCTACTAGGGTGGAGGGGGGAAGAGTTTGGAAATTAAGTCCTTCACTATGGTTAGTGTACACTGCTCTGAGGTGATAAGATGCCACCTGTTGGCATAATGACAGAGTCTGCTGGCTATGTGGAGGGGGTGGGGTCCTCCAGAGGCAGGGTGGCTACGTTCTCTAAAAAAAAGTCAAAAACTAGGCACAGACTGTGGCTGCAGAGCTGGTCGAGTCTTAGGTGCCTGTGGCTTCTTCTGCTGTTTGGGAGGCTGTTGCCTCTTTTGAGGACCTTGAGCCTGGTACTGAGTGGCAGTATAAGAATTCCAACTGAGAAGCTTTATCTTGCCAGTCCTTGCCAAAAGGGTTCACACCTGTGCCGGGTATATTGTCCAGTTTATCTTGAACCCACTGCTCAAGATCGGAGGCTTGCAGCCATGAAATCCTGCGTGCACTAATGCAAACTGCGGTGGTGCACTCAAATGCATTGAAGGTTGCTCTGTTAAGCTTTGAGACATTTTGGGTATGCTTGACTAGAACATCATAATTACCCCTCTTATCATCTGGGAGAAGCAGGGCCATGGCCTCAAGGTCTCTGGTGACCACCTTTAGGAACATCCCCATGTAGAGTATATAGGAGTTAATCCTGGCTGAAAGCATGAGAGCCTGGAATCATCGGCATTCAAATGCATCAAGGGTTTGTGATTCTCTACCCAGAGGGTTAGAAGAATGAGTCTTAGAACTCTTAATTCGAAGCATCGCCGATTCCACCACCATGGAATGGTGGGAACGTTATGTCTTTTGGAAGCCAGGACATTCCGGTACTCGGTACATGGCACTGAGGTATCGAGTATGGGGTGAGATTGTGAGGGAAGTCTACCACATCCAGAGCATCAGATCCTTAGGAGCTGTAGGGTATTGGAGGATTTCCAATTCTTCAGCTCTAGGCTCTTTCTCAGATGTAACTGTTATGGAGAGACCCTAGCTATGTCTCTAATAAATTCCTGAAAAGACATGTCCTCGAGAAGGGACATGTGCTGTTCTGGGGAAGGAGAAGGTTCCGCCGGTCAACTGTGCAGTCCTTGAGTATCGAGTGACTCATCATCGGAAACCTCCCATTCAGAGGATTCAAAGTACTGGTATTGGCACTCCTGTTCTGCTAGGCACCAATACTGGTTGATGTCGGTATCTGAGCAGGGAATCTGCTTGGATGTGGCCTCGGTACCAGAAATGGACTCGAAGGCAGGCATGGGAAGGCAGTGGACCTGGCCACATGTAACCCGATGCAGTTTGCATCGGTACCGTTGGCAGTACCGGAATCGGCGGTACCGTCGATAATGATTTGATTGGAACCAATGCTGCCAGCAGATCCGCCAAGCTCCACTCAATGGCCAAGATACGCTGATCCATGGAGCTACCGTCCCAGAACATGGCACCCGGAGCTCTCCTGAGGTGGAGGCCTCGGGAGCAACCTGGAGCCCCTCGATGGCTTTGGAGGAGAGGTCCTCCCGTTGGGGCTGTTTGGCTGGCCGATCTACCTCCAGGGCAATGCTCGGGACATCTCGATGCTTTGAAAGAGATCTACCTTGGAGGGATGGCCTGCGTTGGATGAAGACTTGTGCTTCGATACCCGAGATCCCTGAGAGGAAGATGATGCCCTCGATGACAATGCTAGGGAAACCGCATCCGAAGCAAATAGAGTTCCAAACTTTGTGGCCCGGTTCTGCAGAGCTGTGTCATCTTCCTACAGAGGGGACATTCTAACTGCTGGTGATCAGGTCCAAGGCATTTTAGGCACCAGTCGTGAGTGTCAGTAGGCGAGATGGTACTGCCACATTTAGAATATTTCTTAAAACTACTAGATGGCTTTTCCATAACGTTGGTAGACAGAGAGGGCTTAAGGCCCAAAATGGCGTTGATACGCCTGAAGAAAAAAAAAAAAAAGAAAGTTAACAAAGGAAAGAAAGAAGAGAATCGGAGAACAGACAATCAGGGATGGTTCTGGCATATACGGGAAGGCAGACGTTGACCACAAAAAAGAAATAAACTAATTTTCTGCGGTGACAGGATTTGCGCTTCCTACTGGCTCCGCAGAAAACGAAGAACTGAGGTGGGAGAGTTTGGAAGGCAGCTACGCAGGCACAATGAGATGCTCCCAAAAGCTTTCCTATTGGATTGCTGGGGAGCATTCCCACATGGGCTCCCATCAGTACCAATGTTGCCATATGTGAAGATTACATTCCTGCTTGTTCCTGGAGATGATGTAGGACACAGTGCCCGTATGCAGAGACCATTCGTGGGGAAGAAGAATGTGACTCAGTCTGTCTGCCAAGACATTGGATTCCCCTGGGAGGTACACTGCCTGGAGGTGTATCAGATGAGCAGAGGCAAAGAACCAGAGGTGCATCGCCTCCTCACAGAAGGTCCAAGAGCCTGCTCCTTCCTGCTTGTTCACACAGAACATGGCAACCTAATTGTCTGTCCTGACTAGGACCTGTTGTGCTATAAGGTGGTGTTGGAATACCCAGAGGGCATTGGAGATAGTCCGAAGTTCCAGGAGGTTGATCTGGAGTTGTGACTCCTGCGATGTCCAGAGCCCCTGCATAGTCAGGTTGCCCAGATGGGCTCCTCTCTGTCTACCAACGTTATGGAAAAGCCATCTAGTAGTTTGGAGGCATCCGTCCTCAGGGTGCATTGATGTGGAGGCATCTGAAAAGGTGACCCTGCAATCAGGTTTTATGGAGAATACCACCACTGAAGAGATGTGGTTAGATGGGCAGTGACCTGTATCTTGTCCCAGAGACGGCCGAAGGCCTGCTTCCACTGGGAGGCAAGCGTCCACTGGGCTATTCGCATATGTAGTCAGGCATGTGGAATGACGTACTGTAGAGGCCATGTGCCCAAGGAGTTGCAGCATCTCATAGGAGCATCTGGGATGCTAGTTTGACTGGCAGAAACGCCCTGGACTGGTGTCTAAGTAGGGCTCTGATAAACTCGAGTTGGAATGAGCTGGATTTTGTGAAGTTTATAACAAATCCCAAATGTTGCAGTACTGTGATGGTACGATGCAAGGAAAGCAATACCTCTTGGGAGGTGTCTGTCTTTATTAGCCAGTCTTCTAAGTGAGGTTCTTAGATATGCGGCCATGACCACCATGGACTTTGTGAAGACTCTTTGGGCAGAGACAAGTCTGAAGGGAAGGACTCTGTATTGATAATGTTTTCCTTGGAAGGCAAAGCATTGATACTTCCTGTGTCCTGGATGGATGAGGATATGTGTATATGCTTCTTTTAGGTCTAGAGAACAGAGCCAGTCCTGACTCTAGAGATAGGGAAGAAGAATCCCAAGAGAAATCATCTTGAACTTTTCGTATACTAGAAACTTGTTGAGGTTCCTGAGGTCCAGAATAGGCTTGTACCCGCTGGTTTTCTTTGGAATGAGAAAGTAGGGAGAGTAAAAGCCCACTCCCTGTTGGGACATCTTCTATGGCGCCCTGAGACAGAAGAGAGGACACCTCGTCTTGTAGGAGAGCAGTGAGTGGGGGTTGCGTTTTAAATTCCCCCTGAATGTGGAGAGGGGCAGAGTTTGCAGATGAAGGCTGTACCCCTCCTGAACAATGGTGAGTGTCCACTGCTCTGAGATGATGAGGTGCCATCTGTGGGCATAGTGACAGTCTGCCTGCTATGTGGAGGGGGTTGGCCCCTCCAGAGGCAGAGTGGCAAAGTTCTCTAGGAAAGAGTCAAAAACCAAGGGGAAGGCTGTGGCTGCGGAGCTGGTTGAGATTTAGCCACCTGTGGCTTCTTTTGTTTAGGAGGCTGCTGCTTCTTCTGTGGGGTTTGACCCTGACACTGAGAAACAGAAGGGTAGAAAAAGAAGAATCTCTTTTTCTTATTGTAGAAAGACTTCTTTGCAAGAGTCTTTTTCCTAGTAGGATCAGCTGTTACTCTGGACAGTCTCTTTAGAGTGGTATTTTCTGACTCTAATTGAGAGGCCTTATCTTGCCAGTCTTTGCCAAAAAGGTTTTCCCCTGTGTAAGGAATGTTGCCCAGCTTATCTTGAACCCACTGTTCAAGATCTGAAGCTTGAAGCCATGCAATGCGACGTGCACTGATGCACATTGCTGAGGCCCTGCTCATGCACTCAAAAGCATCAAAGGTAGCTCTATTGGCAAACTTTGATAAATTTCAGCTATGCTTAACTAGGGCAAGATAATCTGCCCATTTGTCATCTGGGAGGAGAGGGGAAAAGACTTTGAGATCCCTGGAGACCTCCTTCAGGAGCATTTCCATATAGGAGTATATAGGAGTTAATCCTAGCTGAGAGCATTGATGCTTGGAAACATTGACGCCCAAACACGTCAAGGATTCTCAATTCCTACCCAAAGGGTTAGAGGAGTGAATCTTCAAGTTTTGATTCAGCGCATAGCCAATTCCACATCATGGAGTGAAGGGGAAGCTGTGGCTTTTGGAAGCCCGGACACTCCAGTACCCAATACATGGTATCAAGACGTCTACTGTGGGGTGAGACCATGAGAGGAGTTCTCCCACATACAGAGCATAAGGTCATGAAGGATGCAGTACACTGGTAAGGCAGCTGCTTCCTTAGGTGCTGCTGGGTGCTGGAGGATCTCTAATTCCTCTACCCTTGGCTCCTTCTCTGATGTCACTGTGACAGGGAGACTTTTGGCCAGGTCTTGAATGAATTCCTGGAAGGACATATCCTCCGGAAGCGACATGCACCACTGCTGAGGTGGGGAAGGGTCCAAAGGAAGATCCCGGGGCTCCCGTGAATCGAGTGACTCTACATCCAAATCAGGGGAATCTGAATCAGAGGACTTGAAGTATCAACGGGTACAGTGCTCGCCAGATGCTAGATACCGGTACCGATGTTCCAATGTATCAGCTTTGGTGAGCCGCTTCGCCCCGGCACCGGTATCAGTAAGAGTTTCCAGGGAGGGTATGGGTGGGAGCGATATCGATGACATCTGCAGCAGCCCCGATGACATCTGCAGCAGCCCCGATGTCATACCGAGAACCGGTGTCTATGTCTGTATCAGAACCAGTATTGACAGGGCTGTACCTGTAGCCAATGATTTTATGGGTACCAAGCTTGCAAAGTAGGGCTGCCAAGCTGTGCTGGATGGCCAGTATGCGCTTGTCTATCAAGACTGCCGATGCTTGGGTATCTGTGATTGTTATTTGCACTACCGTCCCAGAGCATGGCACCAGTAGCTCTCCGGAGGTCTACCTCAAGTTAAGAACTATATGCACTCAGAAACCCAGCCACCTTAAAATGCACTTGAAGGACACAATAGGCAAATTCTCCTTTAATCTGTACATAAGTTAACCAATATAACCAGCAGAACCATAACTGTAAATAGTTGATGTTAAACTGTTAAACTATGTTGTACTGTTTACTGTTCCTGTTTCTTATAAAATAGTGCACTGATCAGGCCACTGTTACACATTTGTTAATTGTGAACCGCTTTCAATAATAGAAAGGCGGTATATTATTAATAAGTTTAAACAAATAAACCTCCATCCCCTTATAAGCCCAGAACTCTTCCGGACAGTGTGCCAAATCCTAATCACACCAATCCTGGCTTACTCCATCATCATATACCATGGCCTCCCTAAACATACTCTACACCCCCTCCAAATAGCCCAGAGTACGACAGTAACCAGAACCCCAATAAAATCACATATCGGTCCCATACTTTTCACCTCCACTGGCTACCTATCCTAGCCAGAATACAATACACAAAGCACTCATTATTATCTTCAAAATCATAACAGTTCAGCTAACTGCCTCCAACCGCTTATTTCAATACCAAAACATGACAGACTCCACAGGCAGAGCTCCCTTAATCTCCTCGCCATCCCCACACAGAAAACTAAGTGTAAACAAGCTACTTGTAACAACGCACTGTCCCTTTTTGCCCCATTTATATGGAACATACTATCCCCAGCCCTAAGAGGATGCCATGACATGAGAGAAATCTGCAAACAACTGAAAACATACCTATTCCAGGATCACTTTAAAACAGACATAACTCCCAATATACAACTGGTCCTCCAACCAGAACCTCACAGTACCTACCACCGTCATAAGTGCACTACCCAGTTAATGACGATGGACAATTGGACATATTTACATAATTTTAGCCTGACAGACACATTGTTCCAATAATAACCATGTTACATTTCGCTTTGTATATAGATATATAATGTTATAAAATTCAGTTATATCCAAATGTACATGTTACTGTTGCTAACAAATTCTTGAGTTTAGTTCTTTGTACAATAGGATGCATTCTTACTCTGTTAGATTTTGTTGAATCTAAACTGCTTTGAATTTTAGAAAGGCAGAATAGAAAGGAGTTAAAATAAATAAACCGATGACTGGAAGCATCGACAGCCAAAGGCATCGAGGGTACAAGATTCCCTTCCAGAAGGAACCGAAGAATGGTTCTTAGTACACTTGAACCGGTGCATGGCCAATTCAACCACCATAGAATGCTGAGGGAGTTGAGGTTTTTGAAATCCCAGGGAATCGGGAACCCTGTACATGGTGTCTAGCCTTTTACTGACAGAGGGAGCCAAGAGAGGAGTCTCCCACACCCTGAACATGAGGGTCCTTCAGAATATGATGGACTGGAAGAGTGGGAGCCTCCTTAGAAGTCTAGAGATACTGCTGTATCTCCAGTTCCTTGGCTCTTAGTTCCGTCTCGGTGCCTACAGAGACCGAGAAAACCTTGACCATGTCCTGAATGAAGTCCTGGAAGGATATGTCTACAGGCGGGGATCAGCAGCGCTTGTGAGGTGGTGAAGGGTCTGATGGCACATCACGGTGCCTCTGGGAAACAGGGGACACAGCCTCCGATTCCCAGGCATCAGATGCTGATGGACAATCACAGTGCAGATGCCCTGAGGCATCAGCACCACAGAAGCTCAAGGCCGATTCCTTTGGCAGCCGAAGGGACTTTGCTGGTTCCAGGCTCAGCATTGACTCAGAGAGTCCCGATGGCTTGAGACCTGGGCTGCTGAGGGCTTTGAAGCCACTGGCATGGATGCCACCAGAACCGTAGCCAAACTCCTCTGAATGGACAGCATGTGCTGCTTGAGGGAGATGGAGAATGTCTGTGTGGACTCTGGACCACAATTCCAGACAATGGAACCAGAGGCTCTCCAGAGGTTGAAGCCTCGGTAGCACTCCAGAGCTCCTCTCAGCTTTGGAGGTGGATTCCTCCCGCTGGGGCCATTTAGTTGGCCGTTCTCGGTTCTCAGCTTCGGAGTTCCACCAAGGCGGGCTCTGGTGTCGATGTCCAAGGGATCAATACCGGCAATCGGCATCAGTCCTCGCCACTGAAATCTGAGCTGCCAATGCGACATCGGTGGTCGGCTGCTTTTACCACAGTCTCTCAGTTCCGAAGGAGCGTGGGAACCGCACAAAGAACAAGAGCCCGAAGAGGGAGCCGACATTGAAGTGTGCTGAGGGTGCAGAGTCAGATCCAAAAAGACTCATGTTGTTTTTCCCATTTTTTTAATCCTTCCTTTGTTATTTGCTGACACAAGTTACAGGAGTCTGGGTTGTGGTCGGGGCCCAAGCACTGTAAGCACCAATTCTGCTTGTCAGTAACCAAAATGGTGCAGCTGCAGGAAATACATTTCTTGAAACCACTGGCTGGCTTCTCCATGTTAGAAAAAACAGCCTTTGACAGGTCAAAAGACTCAATGGCGGCCAGAACCAATGAAAAAACCCACAGGAACAGCGAGGTTAAAGAAAAAAAAAAGAAAATAGAAGATAGAGTGCTAAAAAGGGCACCAGCATCAACGAGTGACTGCCTCGAAGATAGACAGGAAGGCAAAAAGAAAAACAGTACACCGAAGGGCACAGAAGAAAAGAGAAAGCTTTATCTGTGTGTCTGGACAAGCATCCGTTGGGCTCCACGGAAAAACAAAAACTGAAGAGAATCATCTGGGAAGGCAGGCAGGAAGGCATGCATACATGCGCGGACAGATACTCCCAAAGGCCTCCTATTGGAAGCTGGGGAGTGTTCCCATGCGGGCTCTGTCAGAGGACGTCACCCATAAGTGAAGACTGCATTCCTGCTTGTTCCTGAAGACAGGTGAATTACAGCAGTGAAGCTAGCTAGCCTTACCAAAAAGGATTGCTGCTCCTCCAGGCTGGGGGTGAAAAGGACCTAGACCATCAGGTGTTGACCCGTGACAGGAAACCTGGCCGACTCAACAGCCTTGGTCCAGCAAGAGCAATCTAAGCTTCCTGCTCTCTAGCCCACACATAGAAAGCTTGAGCTGTGACAATCTTCCAGCAAAGAATAAAAAGGCTTCCAAGAATAATTGTTAGGATTTTTTTGTTCTTTCAGTGGAGTTCAGACTGCACAGAAGCTCCTCACCAGCTGCTGGAGACTGAGAATATTTATTTTATTTATTTATTTAAAGGGTATTTGTATCCCGCCTTATCCTTTAATCAATACTGGTTCTGGAGTCAGGGCAAGGAGCTCTTCTACTGTGACAGCACAAAACCTAACATGCTCAGTCTCTAGCTGATGGATGGGGGAGATGGTTGGGGTAGATAATCCATATGTCTGGACTGGACTGGACAGGAGGGATGAAAATAAAGATAAGGTTTGCTTTAGCTAAGATGGAACCATCTGCTTTGGTTGCCTCATCTTTGATTACACTTGGATTTTACTATTAGGCCTGTGGTGCCTGGTGTACAGAAGGGAAGGAAGCTATATCAAGATATGCTTTTTCGTCTAGAGCAGCGGTTCTCAAACTGTGGGTTGTGACCCCCACGGGGGTCGCCACAGGATTTAGCAGGGGTCACCTCACTCCGCCAAGTTAAAAAAAATATAAAAAAGCACACAAGTTGCTGCCATTGCTGAGTCCCCTTCTCGGCAGTAGCAAACTCACCGCCTCCCTTCTAATGCAGCTGCGGCTCCCTGCCTCTTAGGGAACCACGGCTATGCCTGTGAAGCCGTTGCGAAGCCTTCCTGTCTCTCAACGGGCTCCCTCCGTGCAGCATTGTCCCGCCTCCAAAGGAAGACAGGGAGCCGCGGCTGCAGAAGGAGGAGGCAGACATGGGGAGAGGTGAGGAGGGGGCAGGGAACCTGCAGCGGGGGTGACATGGGGGAGGGAGGGGAGCTGACATGGACAGAGGGGGGCTGACATGGAGGGGGGATGGAGGGAGGGGGGATGGAGGGAGGGGGGCTGACATGGGCAGAGGGGGGCTGACATGGAGGGATGGATGGATGGATGGATGGAGGTAGGGGGGCTGACATGGAGGGAAGGCAGGGAGGGAGGGAGGGGGGCTGACATGGACAAAGGGGAGAGACAGGGGGACATACTGGACAGACAGGGGATAAATGCTGGACAGAGGGGAGAGAGAGTGCGGGTTAGGATTATAATGGGCAGATGGAGCTAGCACTGGTAATGGGCAGATGGAGGGGCTAGGACTGGTAATGGGTTGATTAGGGAAGGCTAGGACTGGGAATGGACTAATCAAGGGGGGTTGGGACTGGTAATGGGCTGATAGGGGGTAGGACTGGTAATGGACTGATGGGGGGCTAGCATTGGAAATGAGCTGATCGGTGAGGTTAGGACTGGAAATGGACTAGAGGAGGCTAGGACTGGAAATGGACTAGAGGAGGCTAGGACTGGAAATGGACTAGAGGAGGCTAGGACTGGTAATGGGCTGATGGGGGGGTAAGACTGGTAATGGGCTGATGGGAGGGTAAAACTGGTAATGGGGTGATTAGGGGAGCCTAGCACTGGTAATGGGGTTGAGGGGGGACTAGCACTGGTAATGAGCTGATTAGGGGAGGCTAGGACTGGTAATGGGCTGATGGGGTGGGGTAGGACTGGTAATGGACTGATGGGAGGCTAACATTGGAAATGAGCTGATCGGGGGGCTATGACTGGAAATCGGCTGATTAGTGGAGGCTAGTACTGGTAATGAGCTGATGGGGGGGTAGGACTGGTATTGGGATGATTAGGGGAGGCTAGCACTGGTAATGGAGTTGAGGGGGGACTAGCACTGGAAGTGAGCTGATTGGGGGGCTTCGACTGGGAATGGGCTGATTGTGGGGAGGGGAGGATAGAGCTGCTGGCCCTGGAGGAAAACTGGGGGCTAAGGTTACAAATGGGCTGATACGAGGGGATGGGAGAATGGAACTGGAAGGGAATGGATCTGAGAGGGGCTGCCATGGTATTTGTGCTAGAAGGGACTGGTCAGTGGGGAAGGAAGGGGACTGGAAGGGAATGGACACCAGTGGCAGTCATGGGAATGCAAGTTGACATTGGAAGGTACTGGGAGTGAGGACTGGAAAGGGGCTGATACTGGGGAGGGTTACTGGGACTGGAAATAGGCTGATGGAAAGTGAAGAAAACGAAAGAAGAGATAAGAAATTGCAGATGGACCATAGACCACAGAAAGAGAGCTAAGATAAAACAGGAAAGCAGAAGCCTCAGATCGGGACCAGCATGATCAGAGAATAAATTGGTCAGACAACAAAGGTAGAAAAAATAATTTTATTTCATATTAGCGATTTGACTACAAAATCATAATAATTTTGAAATCAAATATTGTTACTTGTTATTGGGATTAATTACTGTGGTTTAAATAAGTACATTTTATAAATAAAAACATAATGCAAAGGCCTATAATATATTAATAATTCAACAAATGATTACAGCAACAATGTGTTAACTGTAGAGGAAGAGAGACGTATTTGATTTTATCATTGGGGGTCATCACAAGTTGACCAATGGTAAAAGGGGTCACGGTACAAAAAAGGTTGAGAACCACTAGTCTAGAGGATGCTGTGGGCTCCAAGATTAAAACAGAACTGTTACAAAGCTGTGCAATCGGGGAGACAAATGATGAAAAGGTGGGAGGTACTTTGCCAATCTGAGTGATTGGCATGTTGCCAACCTCTTGATATCTTCTCCCGAGGTAAAAATCTTTGTAAAAATTATTTTGGGAAGGAATGGTTTGGGTCCTGGTTAATGCATTAAATGGTATAACTTATCTGCAGTTAGTTTCATGTTTTTCTTGGTTTGCTTTTTAATCATTATTATTATTACATTGCCCTTAAACACAGGCACCTTTCTGAACTCTTCACACAGACACCCTATTACTAATCATCACTTATATAGTGCTACAAGACGTGCACAGTGCTGTACATATAGATGAGAGAGTCTGTAAGCTCCGAAGAGCAGGAATTATCTAATTAAGACAAAGAACATCACAAAACTGCGGACTGGAGTATGGTAAGACACACATAAGTAGTGAACAAGACAGTGAGGGGCATCAGGATACAAAAGCAGCCTCAAAGAGGTGGGTTTTTAGCCTGGATTTGAGTAGGGCTAGAGAAGGGGCCCAATGAACTGACTCAGGTAGTTTGTCCCAGGCATATGGAGCAACAAGGTGGCATGAACGAAATCTGGAGCTAGCAGTGGCAGAGAAAGCAAAGTTGCTTACCTGTAATGGGGGTTCTCCTCAGACAGTAGAGGTATGCAGCCACACTCCATGGTGTCGTCTCCCGACGGCGCCTGTATGCCGGGCTCTCTCTATAAACTCTAGACTTCTCCAAGCATGTCTGCGCTGCTTATCTGCCAGAGGTTCCTGCCTTACCAGTTCCGGTACAGAGCTGTGGAGCTCTATTGTCACAGAAAATATGTTTACGGTGGGAATGAGCTGCCACAGATCCTGAAAAGTTGGCTTTTCTTTTTTTTGTCAGGAGGGAAGGTGAGTATGCTGCCTACTCCTGCTATTTACGGAGAACCCTCGTCACAGGTAAGCAACTTCATTTTCTCCACAGACAAGCAGTGGGATGCAGGCACACTCCTTGTTGAGTCCAGAGCTGAGGGCTACATGGTACAGGCTGGAGTCTGTGATGGGCAGTAGGTGACGTATTTACTCAAGATGCAAACAGGTTTCGGAGGACTGCCTGTCAGAAGGCTAGGTCTCTTGCTGTTGAACGATCCAAGCTGTAGTGTCTTGTATGTATGGAAGTCCATGTAGTTGCTCTGCAGATATCCTAGGTGGAGACTGAGGACAAACTTGCTACAGTGGTCACCACTGCACATAACCGATGGGGCCCAATACGACCTGGGGCCAGTAAGTGAGCTTGGGCATAACAGAAAGAGATGTAGTCTGCAACCCAGGATGATCTGGTCTTTAAGGAGTTGGGTGCCCGGGGTTGTTCGGATTGAAAGTGGCAAAGAGTTGCAAGGAGGATCTCAAAACTTTGGTTGTGTGTAGGTAGTAGATTAGTGCATGTTTGCAATCCATTGTGTAGAGGGATTGTTTTGGCGAGTCTGCCATGAAATCATGGAAAAAGGCAGGAAGTACAATGGACTAGCTCAAGTGGAACTCTGATACAATTTTTGGAAGGAACTTGGAAAGCATTCTTAAGAGTACTTTGTTGTGGAAAAACTGTGCATAGAGGGTAGTAACCGAGTGCTTGAAGCTTATTCTCCATGCAAAAGTTATTGCTACAAGGAAAACTGTTTTCCAGATAAGGTGCTTTAGAGAAGCTGATCAGAGGGGTTCGAAGGGAGCTTCCATGAGTTCTGCTAAGAAACATTCAGATCCCATGCTGCGAGAGGTGGTTTGATTGGAGGTTTGGTGTTCATAAGGCCTTTCATAAACTGCGAAGTAAGCAGATGAATTGAGATAGGCTTACCAACCACCGTGGTGGTTTGCAATCCAGAGTTAGACAGATGTAGGAAGTAGGTAAGGACCATCCCCAGGGATAGTGAATGGGAGTCCTGATGATATTTCTTAGCCCAGTGAACGAAACAGGACCATTTGGTCGGTTTCCTGAAGGCAGTGATAACGTCTAGCACCTCTGTGGGGGAAGGAGGCATCTACTGATGAGAAATTTGGATCTTCCAAGCTGCTAATGAGAGGCTGCAGAGGATGGGGTGGAGCAAGGTGCCCTGATTCTGTTTGAGCAGAAAAGGGTTTGTGGCCAGAGGATGAAGCCCCTGTATTGCCAGGACAAGGTGGTGTGCAAACCAGGCTTGATGTGGCCATTGAGGAGCAAGGAGGGCGATTGATGCTTTATCCTGGCATACTTTGAGGAGAACACAACTGATGAGTGGAAATGGAGGAAAGACGTAACATAGCCAGTAACTCCAAGGGATGGCAAAGGCATCATGTGACCATCAGAGGGGACTTGGACTGATGGAGCAGAAGAGCCTGCATTTGACGTCGTCAGCAGTTGTGAAGAGATCTATTTCTGGAGTGCTCCACTGTGCAAAGAGTGTGTGGATTACTGTGATGTCGAGGGACTATTTGTGAGGGTCCACAAGTCGACTTGGTGAGCTCACTAGTTGGTTCTGAGCTCCCGGCAGGTAGGTTGCTCTGAGTAAAGTGTTTATTAAAGGGGCAAAGAGCCAGAGGCATGTAGCTTCGTGACACAATTGACAGGATCCTACTCCACCTTGTTTGTTACTGTAGAACATGGATACTTGATTGTTTGTTTCAATCAAAAGGATCTTGTTGCTGGCCCAGCATCTAAAGACCTGCAGAGCATACAGGACTGCCCAAAGATCCAATACACTGTCGTGAAGGGTGTGCTCTCATAGTGACCAGAGTCCTTGCGTGGACAAGTGAAGCAGGTGCACCCCCAGCCATAGGTGGATGTGTCCGTTGTTATAGTGAGTTGAGGCTAAAGTGTCTGGAACAGGAACACACTGATAGTGAGATGAGATGAGATGGTCCACCAGCGTAGACTGTTGTGGAGGTCCAGGTTTGTTCCTGCAGATAATGGGATTTTCATTCATAGGGACTGTGTGTATTTATTCCAGTGTGCTCTGAGGTCGCATGTACAGTCTTGCGAGTGGAACTACATGTACAGAAGCTGCCATGTGACCCAGTAATTGAAGCAGGGTGTGAGTAATCATAGTTCAGCAGTGAAGCAGCCTGCTGCTGAGGTGTTGTAGAAGTTTGAGTTTGTCGTTGGGAAGGAAAGCTTTCCCTTCAGAGTGTCTAAGCGTGCCCCTATGAAACAGATTTTGTGGGGTTCCAGCTGTGATTTTTGTTTATCACAAAGCCTGTGGTTTGAAGAAGGGTTACGGTTTCTTGAAAAGTATGGAGTGTTGCGCTGTGGAGGACTCAGATGTGAGCCAATCATCTAGATATAGATGGCCTGAAATTACTGCTAGACCTTTTGTGAATACACGGAGCTCAGTGGAAAGGCCTAAAGGAAGTAATTTGTATTAGTAGTGTTGATACTTGAACTTGATGCAAAGGTACTTTCAGTGCAAGGGGTAAATGGGAATGTGAGTAGGTATCTTTCAGGTCCAGAGAGGCCAGCCAGTCGTTTTGAGTGAGCAGGGGAAGGATTGTACCGAGTGAATTAATTTTGAATTTTTCTCATTTGATGTAACAGTTGAGGTCCCAAAAGTCTAAGATGGCACGTACCCTTTCGGTCTTTTTCGGAATCAGGAAGAAATGCAAGTAGAAGCCCTGGTCGCGCTGGTCATGAGGAACTATTTTGATGGCTTGATTGTATAGGAGCTTGGTGACTTCCTGTTCCAGGATCTGTAAGTGTTAAGCTAAAGGCATGGACATGTTGGGGCAGGGATGAGGGGGTGAGAGTTTCAAGAAGTTGATCTTGTAACCCCCTTCGACGATGTTGAGTACCCAATGATCCAAAATTATGGAATGCCAGACCTCTCTGAAATGCTGAATCCTGCCTGCTACCGGAAGGCAGTCAAAAGCTGGGAGTAGGTTTGGGGCAGGAGTTGGATTGAAAGTTTATTTTCTGCCCCGTTGCAGGGAGCGTTGAGGGTAAGTTGTTGCTGTGATGGCTGCTTGAATACAGCTGATATTTTTGGCAGGGATAACACTGTTGGAAAAACTAATAATGGTAGGCTCTCTAGTACTGAGGTAGTTGTGAGCATCTGGGTTGCGATGCTGACTCTACCAGCTAGGCAGCAAATTCCCTAACAGTGGATGAATGGCCCTTAATCTCCAATACAGCTTTTCCTATACTTTGGATCCAAAAAGGGTATCCCCCTTGACATGGCACATCTGCAAAATGGCTGTAAAGGTCCTCGTGGAGTCCAGACATTGGGAGCCAAGCTGTGCATCTGGCCAAAAGAGACATGGTGGCAGAGCACACCATCAAGTCAAAGGCATCATATGTGATACAAATGATATGGTATAAAGATTCAGTAGTGAGAAGTTGAGCATGCTCCTCTAATGTCAATGTTTCAGTGTCACTCGGCTGTAAGAGGAGACCATGATGGTAATGCAGGATCTGGAGCTGGTGTGCTAGAACCCTCAAGGCAAGAAGGGTGCTCTGATAGGACTTTCAAATGATAGCATTTAGTGTTCTCTGCTCTTTGCCTGGTGGTATCTGTAAAGCAGATTTAGAGGTTTCTGACTTTTAAGGACAGCTTCAGAAACCACAGACTGATGAGGAAGTTGCTGGTGGTCAAACCCTGGCACTGATAGTACCTTATATTTCAGGTCATGTCACCGGGAGGTAGAATGTACTGAAGTGGGATTCTTTCAGATGGAGGTTTGTACATCTTAAAGGATCTGATGAACTGGCAGGGCTAGAACTTGATTAGATGCAGTGCAGGCTGGAAGTATGGACTGGAAGTCCCACTTATTGGTAGAATTTGGGAATCACTCAGAGCCAAGGCCCTGGAAACTTTCTGTAGGAATTTTGGATTCATCCTCCAGTGGTGTGGGTGTCTGCCATTCTATTACAGACTGCAACCATGGGTGTCCGTGATAACTAGGGTCCATGGGCATGTCCCCTGGTGTGCTGTATGCAGGGACCCCGAGATTTTCAGGGGCAGAAGTGAGGATGACTGTTAAACAGTTAAACACTACTAGGAAGAACACTTTCCAGGTGATATGCTTAAGCATAGGAGACTCCATTGTCTTAAATAGTGGCTTCACAAGTGATTTTAGGATATCCAAAAGGTTCCATGGTACAGGGAGCTTTTGCAATGGTGGTTTAACATTGATAAGCCCTTTCTTATAAATCAAGAAATGATAGGATATTGGGAAGTCAAAAGTCAATCAACTGGAGTGTGATAACTCAAGGGCACACAGAGATGTACTCAGGGCTGGCCCCAGAGTTGGTTCAAGGTATTCACGCCCTAGGCATAACTTAAGCCACCAGTTGTCAGAACCTATTGCTTAGTTTTGAATGCCCTGCTCTTTTCCACCCCCAAAAGCTGTCACCCTAGGTGACCGCCTACTTTGCTTAAAGGTTGGGCCAGCCCTGGATGTATTCTGATGGAAGATAACTGGAGTCCCAGACAAGAGATGATATAAGTAGCACAAGACTGTGTTAGGTAGAAGACAAATGAGGTCATAGCTATTTGTGAAATAAAAGATGGAAATTCAAGGGGATTGAAGAAACTTAAGGAGGTTTTGGCAGCTCCATCATCTCATCTTCTCAATGATTCTTTAGAGTCGGGAGCAGTCCTGGAGAAATGGAGAAGGATGGATTATCATGCCTCTCCATAAAAAGCAGAAGTAACAAGGTGGCAGGGAATTAGATGCAGGTTGAGTCTAAATTCTGTGGTGAATAAATTAATGGAAACACTGCTAAAACAGAGGATAGTGCAGTTTCTGGAACCCAATGGGTTGCAAGATCTGAGGTAGCATGGATTTACTAGAGGTAGGTCTTGCCAGTCAAAATCTGATCAATTTCTTTGAGATGAGCCCTCGAACTGGTTGGGTGGGAGACAACAAAGGGTAGTGGTAAATGAAATGCATGCTGAGGATAACAGTGTCACCCTTGGTATGGTCCTTTTAACATTTTTGTATGCGATACTGCAGAAGTTGTTGGGTAAGGTTTGCCTCTCTGCAGATTATTAAAAAAGCAGCAATGGGGTAAGTGAACAGAATGTTAAGAATTATTAGGAAAATAGTGCAACTGCAATTCTGGTCATCTCATCTAAAAAAAAAAAAAAAGGATAGCATAATTAGAAAACATACATAGACGGGCAACCAAAATGATAAAGGGGGTGGAACGACTATGAGGAAAGGCTAAAGAGGTTAAGGGTCTTCAGCTTGGAGAAGAGACTGCTAAGATTTAAAATCCCGAATGGAGCAGAATGGGTAAAAGCAAATCGATTGTTTCAAAAAGTACAAAGGCTAGGGTACACGCCATAGAATTATTAAGTAGTACATTTAAAACAAATAGGAGAAAATATGTTTTCACTCCACACATAGTTAAGCACTGGAACTTATTGCTGGAGGGGATGTGGTAAAAGTTAATGTAGTTGGGTTAAAAAAAAAGGTTTGAACAAGTTCCTAAAGAAAAAGTCAATAGACTGTCAATTGTGATAAGGAAGCTTATCAGGACCTAGGAGACAGGGATAAAGAGAAGGAATTCACCCTTATCAAAGGACCTATTTTACAAGGTCAGAGACACAAAACTCCATTTACACCTAGAAAGCAGGTAATTCCTAGCTGCAATAGGCTGCAGAATGCCCCTAGTGGAGAAAAGGAGAGGGAATGAAGGCCCAGGGTAAGGAACCCTTACGTCACTGAATTCCCCAATTACTCAGCTGCCACGAGGCAGTTTGATCTCCAACACCTGAGAGGAGAGGGGGTGGAGCTGGAGCCTGAGAGGTTTAAGTCTAGGTCAGATTATCCAGAGAGAGAGAGAGGAGTAGGAATGCTTACTGGAAGAGGAATGGAGCTGGAACAGTAAGAACAGCAGGAACAAGGAACACAAGTTGGAGGACAGGACGAGGAAGCTCAGGTGAATGGTGGCCAGAGCATGAGCGAGGAGAAGCTGATACAAGCCTTGACCCAGGTATGAGCATTAGAAGCTTTTCTAATTTGGAGCACTACAGAGTTGCAAGAGACAGCTTTTGCCCTAACGGAAGGCAGTCAGCCAAGACCTCTGACCTAGAAACGAAGGTAGAGCCTATGCAACTGGGTGAACAGGACCTAGCTGTAGAAGACGACTCATACATGGATTGCTCTTTATGCCAATCTTCAAATACAGAGGGGTTTGGAAGGGAGTCAACAGTAAGGAAAATCTCCAGAGTCCGGTAACCCTGAGAGCCTGTAGATAACTTGTGAAAGTCCTGTATTAAAGGAGAAATACTTTTTGCTGAGCAAGCTGAAGCCTTCTAATTAAAACTTGTTAAACAGCTGCTAGCCAGTGCAGTGCACAGCCTGAAGCCGTGCTGACGGTGAAAGTAAGAAAAGCTTTGATTTTGTTTTCACTATTCCTAAAAACCTTGCATAGAGAATTGTTTGCCTATGAAGAGCTTAACTTCTTGTTGAAAGCTTTTACTGTGCTTAAGGAGACAAACAGTCGGGAAGTGTTCTGGACTGAGAGAAAAGAAACCTGCTTTAGGAAAAGCTGTTTCTGTTTGTTTTAAACAGCACTGCTAGCCATATCTGATAACATTGGCTGTTGAAAGGACTTTTCTTTATGCTGAAGAACATTATAAGCGGTTTTGTTTTGAGTTCAGTTATATCCTGATGTATTTTTGAAAGAATCCTGGAGAAACAATCCAAAGGTGTTATTTTGTGAACCTAGCGTTTTCCCCATAAATAAATTTCTGTCAAAGCCTTACCACTCAAAGCCAACTACAAATGTGTTGTTTTTTTTTACCTGAAGCCAAGTACCTCCTGACTGAACTACCTTTCCCATGAGGCATTACAAGGCAGCCAGTCAGGTAAAGGCTAAATGGTGAATCTCTCCTATGACAAGCACGCCCCTCCATACTGTCTGTAAGGGGCTAAAGGCGTGACACAAGATAAAGAAAAGCCACTACTTATCCCGGAGGGTTAGTAGCATGGAATCTAACTACTTTTTAGAATCCTGCCAGGTATTTGTGACCTAGACTGGCCAGTGTTGGAAACAGGATACTGGATTTAATGAACCTTTGGTCTGACTGGGTATGGCAATTTCATGTTCATGTGGTCTTTTTTTTTTTTTTTTAACTACTTTATCACATCTATGAAATCAAACAAGGTTTCCTCTTTTAAAAAGATGGACTACACATGCCATCAACTACATCTGTGATTTAAAAATAATGAACTATTAAATTCTCAGAGGCAGCAGAATGTCTTTTGAGTTGGAGGGGCCAAACAAACCAATCTCCAACCCTGCCCCCAAGTGCTCCAGTTACTGATGATGTGTTGGGCTAGTGGGGCCATGGCCCCTGTGGACCACACCATTCTGCTGCCTATGATAATTCTACTCTAATTTAACTGCAGTATTTAACACCAAGTGGCACTAACAGGTTTGACAGCCACTTCAAAGCCATTTACTGTTTTGATTTCTTTGGCTAAGTCAGATTCTCATTCACTCTTACCTCTTAACCACAGTGGCAGCCTTAGAACTGTGACTGCAATCTGCTATACAGAAAAAAAACATACCAATAGCCACCTCAACTTGTTCATTAAAGTAGCTCACATTTGGGCTTTTAGCTAACTTGGGTATGGAGAGAATGAGGCAGGTTGAAGATTAGAGGATAGCATGGTGAAGATGACAGGGCACAGAACTTGTTTTATCAACACAGAAGAGCTTACATAAGGAAAAATGTGCATTTCAAGCATTTTGTTATCCTCAGGATTTGTCAGACTATGACGAAAAAAAAGGCTTCTCTTTATTACTTAGAGTTGAAAATAAATAAGATCCAGGTCCGACAGACCTCACATTACTCAGCATCACACACACATATAAAGGAAAGACTTACGTTTTCTATAATAAATGTCCACTCCTTGTCTTCAAATTCCTCAGCATGGGGATCCTGTAAGATACATTTTCAACTGTAAATGTACAATAAAATTAAATAAAAATTACATTTTAACAATCAATTTCCTCATAAAACTTTGAAAAGAAAGGGAGCTGATTAAAGTTTCCTTTGGATATTTCCTTTACAGTTCAAACAATTTTCCTAACCTAATGAACTAATACTGCAGTACTGAATAACGTAAGGTCTCAAAAGATTGCGTTACCTGCTTCTGAATGGCAGTATGCTACCTACCCCCCACCCCCCATGGCAAAAGGGTTTCAGATCAGAAGATCCACAGCACCAATACATTGTGAGGAAAATACCTCCCCTCCTTCAAAACATATCCTCCACTCCACCCCCTCCCCCCCCCCCCCGAATAGCTCCCAAACCCTATGGTATGCTATTGGAAGAGGTGCCTTTGGGGCACCCCGAGCATCAAAGATCCCAGTTAGCCAACTGGGCCCCCCCCCCCAAACACCCAGTTCTTGCCTTCCCTATCCCTGGTGGTCCCAGTCTCAAGATGCTGCCCCTTAGTGAGAAGACACTGCCAACTTATCGCTAGGGAGCAGCACAAGACCGTCATCATTTTGATTAGCACCAGAGATGGCTGCAGGAGCAGAGGAAGACTGCTCTTTCCCCCTCCGCCACTGGACCACCAGGGAAAGGAGAGGTAAAGGACTCAGTGGTGGGGGAGTGTCAGGAGGGGCATTGGCTGGCTAGCTAGCTGATGCCTGCAGGGTTCCTGAAGACCACCCCCACCCCAGGGATTGCTGTCCAGGGATGGGAGGTTCTGAAGGAGGGGTGTTTTCCTCACAATGTGTTAGTGCCACAGATCTTCCGGTCCATGGCACTCCTCCTGCAGATAAAGCGTAGTTATTCACCTGTAACAGGTTTTCTCCAGGGACAACAGGAATCAGTCCTCACTTACGGGTGACGCTGGCAGCGAAGGAGCCCGTACGGAGCAATTCCCCAGCTTTCAAAGAAAGCCTTTGGGATTGCTGCCACGCATGCGTGGTCCTATTCCTGCCCAAAGGTGCCATCTTGCTCAGTCAGGTCCCCTAAGCTAGAGCCCTACTAAGCAGATAGCAAGGGAAGGACAAATACAGCAATTATTCAGGGGAGGTGGGCAGGTAGTGAGGACTGATTCCTGCTGTCCCTGGAGAACACCTGTTACAGGTGAGCAACTATGCTTTCTCCGAGAACAAGCAGGAAGTCAGTCCTCACTTATGGGACTCATCAGCTACAGGCTACCGAGCCTGTAACCCAAAAGCTCCTCCATGAGGCCGTGAGCAGAAGTCAATGGCCGAAGGAGCCCAAGTCTTCGGGCTCCCAAGGCGAAGCTCTTTTTAGCCATCGAAGAAGGGTCGGAGGGCAGGAGTTGTTTACACTCCAAACAGATTACGGAGTTCAGCCTGGCTGAAGGTGCTGTCCCGGCGGGACTCCCTCTCCAGGCAGTAGTGTACAGTGAAAGTGTTCACTGAAGACCAGGTTGCAGCCCGGCAGATGTCCGTTAGAGGCACAGAGTGCAGCGAAGCCATCGACGCTCATTGGCTCAGACGCCGTGCGTGATGACCAGCTGATCCAGTGGGGCGCCCACCTTTGCTTGGGCGAAGGCGATGCAGTCCACCACCCAGACGGAGATGGTGCACTTGGTGAATGCCTGCCCTTGACAATTGGGGTCGTGGGCGACAAAGAGCCGGTCGGACATGCGATGACCCTGGGTACGCTGCAGGTAGAAGGCAAGAGCCCTCTTGCAGTCAAGTGTGCAACACCACCAATGCCTGGTCGACATGCGCTCTTGGGAAGAAGGTCGGCAGAACTATCGCCTGGTTGAGATGAAAGTCCGAGACCACCTTCAGTAGGAACTTGGGATGGGTGCGGAGGACCACTCTGTTCACGTAGAACCTGGTGTAAGGAGATTCAGCCATGAAGGCCTGAAGTTCGCTGACTCAGCGAGCCGAGGTCAAAGCCACCAGGAAGACCACCTTTGAGGAGAGATGCCAAAGCGAGCACGTCACCATAGGCTCAAAGGGCACTCCAGTGAGCTGCATCAGCACCACGTTGAGGTCCCACTCCGCCAGCGGAGGCCGGATGGGAGGCTTGGAAAGCAATAGACCTCGCATGAAGCAAGAGACAAAGGGCTGCCCCGAGAGGGGTTTTCCCTCGATGGGGAACTGGTTCGCCAAAATGGCGCTCAGGTGTATCCTGACTGAATTGGACTTCAACCCTACCTTCGAGAAGTGGAGGAGGTACTGGAGGATCCACCGGGTAGAGCAGGAGAACGGATTGATCTGAAGCTCAGAGCATCAGGTCAAGAAATGTTGCCACTTAAAGGCGTACGCCCGTCTTGTTGACTCTTTCCTCAACATGAGGATCATCTCCTCGACATCCTCCGGGAGACGCATCAGAGCTAAGGTGACCCGTTCAGCAGCCAGGCCGCAAGAGACAGCGAAGTCAGGTTCGGGTAGAGCAACTGACCCTCCTCTTGAGTCAACAGGCCTGGAGCGCAGCCCAGAAGGACTGAGGGCTCAGACACAAGCCGCAACAGAAGCAGGAACCAAGGCTGTCGAGGCCACGAGGGGCGACGAGGATCATCGAAGCTCGGTCCCGCAGAACCCTGTGGAGAGTCCTCACAATGAGAGGAGTGGGAGGGAATGCGTAAAGAAGGCTGTCCAGCTCAAGAGGAACGCATATGGGGCCGCCCTGCTCAGGTGCGGAACCGGGCCGCAAAAGTGGGGAAGCTGTACGTTTGCCGGGCTGGCAAACAGGTCCAGGAATGGGGTCCCCCACTGATGGAGCAAGAGGCCGGCGACCTCCAGATCCAAGCGCCACTCGTGTGGGCGGAAGATCCTGCTGAGTTTGTCCGCGAGGACATTTTCCTGGCCTGGGAGGTAGACTGCTCACAGGGTCATCCCCCGGCGAGACGCAAAGGAGGATTGTCTTTTGGCAGAGGGTGCGTGGCCCTGTTCCCCCCTCCTTGTTGATGTAGGACATGGCTACCCTGTTGTCAGTCTGCACAAGCACCGACTTCTCCCTCAGGCAGCCCTCAAAAGCCCTCAGGGCCGCCTGAAGCTCGAGCAGGTTGATCTGATGTCGAGATTCCTCGGGCGACCACAGTCCCTGGGTGCACAATGTGCCACAGTGAGCTCCCCACGCCAGCAGGGAAGCATCCATCGTTAGGATGAGCTCATGCTGCGGGGCCTGAAAAGGCATTCCCTAAAGGAGACCTCGGGGTCCTGCCACCAACTCAGAGTCATGGAGACTGCGAGAGACCCGGATAGGGTCTCTAAGGTGGCCTGAGGCCTGACTCCATTGTGCCCCGAGGCACCACTGGGCTGTCCGCATGTGCATGCGGGCGTGGGGGACCACATGGATGGTGGAGGTCATGTGCCCAAGGAGGAGCAGCATCGCCTGCGCTTTAACCCAAGCCCTGATCCGTACCTGGGATGCCATGGCCCGAAAGCGGCCTGCACGGTCCATTGGAAGGAAGGCAGTCGCCCACACCGTGTCGAGGCATGCGCAGATGAACTCCAGGGCCTGCATCGGCTCAAGGTGGGGTAGTTGACCAGGAAGCCAAGGCACTTGAGGAGGTGGATGATGAGCGATACCACCAGGCAGGCGTCGCTGATCGAGGGCCCCATGACGAGCCAGTCGTCGAGGTAGGGGAAGACGGGTATGCCCTGACGTCTGATGAAGGCGGCGACCACTGTGAAAACCTGTGGTGCAGATACGAGCCCAAAGGGGAGCACCCTGTACTGGTAGTGTTCGCCGTGTACCCTGAAGCACAGGTACTGCCTGTGCTGGGGGGTAAACTAGGATGTGGGCGTAAGCGTCCTTGAGGTCCAAGGAGCATAGCCAATTGCCCTGTTGAATGTAGGGCAACAGGACACCAAGCGATAACATTTTGAACTTCTCCAGCACCAGGAACTTGTTGAGTTCCTGAGGTTGAGGATGGGGCGTGAACACCCTGTCTTTTTCGGGACGAGAAAGTAGTGGGAGTAGAACACCTGACCTCGAAGGTGCCGCGGTATCTTCTTGATGGCCTGCTGGGTGAGGAGGTTGGATAGCTCCTGCTGCAAGAAGGTCTGGTGCGCGAAGAGCCACGCGGGCTCCGTCAGGAGAAGGGCACCTGTCCAGGCCGAGACGGTATCAGTCTCAGATAACCCAGAGGACCCAGGTGTCCAACGTGATCGACGCCCACTCTGGGGCGAACAGGGACAGGCGTCCCCCCAACCGGCGGGAGAGCTGCCGGGAGGCAAGAGGCTATGCCGCGTAGGCTGGGGCGGCACCGGTGGTTGGGTCTTAGGCACTTTTGGCTTACGGTGGCCTTGTACACCCCCTTTTCCCTGCATGCTGGGAGTCTGTGCGGAGGTGGGTGGGAAAGGCGGGTAATCCCGGTAAGAACGGTTTCTTGATCTGCTGCTTCTTCCTAGGAAGGGATGAGGTCTTGCGCGAAAGGTGAGTTCGAGTCACGAACTCTGTTTCTATCTCTGCGGCCTTATTCTCCATTGGTTTACCGAACAGCTGCACGCCCAGGCAAGGGACATCCAGCAGCTTTTCTTGGACCCACTGCTCCAAGTCCGAAGACTCGAGCCAAGCCTGGCGCCGGGCCCCGATGCCGGCCGCCGCCACCCTGGTGGAGGACCCAAGTCCATCATATATGGCACGGGACAGGTACTTTGGACACTCCGCAACGAATTTCATAAGAGTTTGGAACCATAGGAGAGGTTCCCCTCCGAGGCCCATGGCGAAACCACCAAGCTTCTTGGCGAGGTCACGCAAGAACATGCCTATATACAGTTGGTATGCCTGAATGCGGCAAGCGAGCAAGGACCCCTCATAGGCCTTACGCACCAGGGCGTCGAGAGCTCTCGAATCCCTACTTGGGGGGACTGAAGAGTGAGACTTCAGGCTCTTTTGCTTCTGTATCACCGACTCCACAACCACGGGAAGTGTGCGGAAGTTGGGTTTTGCGGAACCCTGGCCCACGCTTTACTCTATATATGGCATTGAGACGCTTGCTCACAATTTGGACTGAAGCAGGCCTCTCCCACATGCGGAGAAGCAGTCTTGACAATATGGGAGGGACCAGGACAGTAAGCGACTCCCAAAGCGGGGACTCATACTGAAGAAATCAAACTCCTCAGCTCACGTTTCCTCTTCAGTCAGAATAGCCAGGCTGAGGACCCGTGCCATATCCTGCATAAACGGCAGAAACAATGTGTCCTCGGGCGGCAAACGCCTCTGATAGGCGGCTGTGGATGGGTCCGAAGGGAGGTCCCTGTGGGCACAGGTTTCCAAGGGTATCCCAAGCCAACTCCCAGCCCGAGAGGTTCTAGGAGGAGACCAACTCAGGTAGGTCGCCCTGTCCAGAGGCCGAGGTCCACTTGGAGCCAAAGGCCTTTTAGGATCATGCTCCTGAGAACGGGAAGGTGAACAAGACAGACCCTCACGAGGCCCATGGCTCTCGGGGGTTTCCAGGTAGGATTTTGGTGTCCCTTTCAAGGGAACCTCGGTCTCGTGGCGCAGGCCAGCTGTGGTGGGCATGAGCGCCTGCTGGGCAGTTAGGAAGGCAGAAACGCTGCGCTCTATTGCCAGCATTCGGAACTCCCATGCGGGCGTGAGGCCCTGCAATGCCGACACCGGGGTTACCAGGTCTGGCGTGGATCACTGACATGTACCATTCAGTACACTTTGCAAACACACTTATCACATCCCGCCCCACCCATAAAGGAACTTTAGTTATTTATGATACAATCCTACTTTCAACGCATCAAAGTGAAACATACAAATGCTTTTAATAATGACCAGCATGTCTTTGTTTATTGTTTATTCCGGATTTACTTTATTGTCCCTCACTAGGTTTAGCAAAGAGGCAATTTACAATAAAAATATAAAAGTAGGGAAATCATGAAAGGAACTACAATCAAATATAGGAAAAGACAGGAAAGTAGGTGAGAGGTGGGGGAACAGGACTCAAGTCTATGATTACTGACAGGTGCACTGAGATAATTCTTAATAAAGGAAGAGATTACTCTATCATAACTGAATAAGCGCTTTCAAAGTAATATGTTTTCCAAGCACCTTTACACTTTCGGTAGAAGGATTCACATTGAATGTAATATAAAGGGGAGATTTTAACATACCTTATAATCTCCTTTCCTTGAATCCTGCTAGACCAGTCCAGACAAGTGGGTTATGCCTCCCTGTCAGCAGGTAGAGGCAGACTTCAGCAACTTTCAGTAATGTCATCACCTGTCATTATCCTCTGGTATAGCATTAAGAGAAGTCATAGGACACTTCCCAAACAGTAAGCAAAACTGAAAAACTCGGATAGTGTTATGAAAGACACACATCCTTGTCACCAAGATTGTGATCAAGAACTTGGCTCTCTTACTATGAAAGCTGGAACCAGATCACAAGACTGACTAAACCATCCATGGCAGTCATAACTCCCCAAACCTGCAGAAATAATCAATAGGGAGCAAGCTTTACAACCTGCAAAAGGAGTCTTCTAGGGTGGATCCTGGACTAGTCTAGCCGAATTCAAGCAAAGGACATTATCTGGTACGTATCAAGCAGTCAGGACTCGGGGTGGGAGGAAGATTACCCTGCCAGGGCAGTCAGCTGAATAAGCTCCACAAGCACCCTGGGGGCCTCACAAAGGAGAAAGCTAAAGCCAGGACATTTATAACTTTCCTCCAGGGATACCCACGTGGACTTCATGCAAGAAAGCTATATGAGCTGCGATTCACTCCTTAGCGTGCCTAACAGGCAGGATGTAACACTGCACTGAAACGACTTCAGAGTTGGATGAGCAATAAAGGACTTGAACTCTGCCAGCACTTCTCACAAACTGCCAAGGATGGAGATAGTCCGATTGATGGGAGGCATAAGAAATTGTAATGAACTCTAGCAACACTCTTCACCCAATCCACCAGATGCAGCAAGGAGTCAGTCTGAAGATCCTTCTCCACAAAGGAAGGCAGGCCCACAAACCAGTCAGAATGAGAAAAAAGGAAGGGGAGCCTCCTTGAAAACAGGATGGCAAAGGTTTAACAGCGCAAAGGAGTTGTCCAAAGAATCAGAAAAGCACACTTGAAGCCGAGGATCACAGCACAGACACCCTTTGATGGATGCCAGAGATGCCAGGAACAGATCATAAAGTATCAGCTTCCCATGGAGGCCTTGCAGCACATGGAACCCCTGAAGGGTCGTCCCAGGGCCTTCTACCATAGAAGCCTACTAAGACCCAACATGACACCTAGGCAGGCAGAACCGCTTCACTCCTGCTGAAAGAAGCCTTGCCGAGATATCCCCCACACCAAGGCCTCCCTTCGAGGCAAGGACTGTAGCAGAACAGGACCACCACTTGAACTCTAAGAGGTCCAGGACACTCCGCAGTCCATGTGGAACTGCTAAAAGGTTCTAACATCCACTAAAGACATGGTAGTTACTCATGTCTCCATGTTCTCTGTGGACAGCAAAAATAAGTCCTCGCATATGGGTGACATCTCCAACGGAACCCCGCACAGGAATGTTTCCCAACTTCTATTGGAAGCTTTTGAGAGATTCCACAAACACTTGCGTTCCTGTCTTCCTGCCTGCCATGGCGCCATCTGCTCCAGTACAATAACAAAGCTGTACCAGAATACAACTCCTTGGGGAGGTGGAAGGGTTGTGAGGACATATTCCTGCTGTCCACAGAGAACGCCTGCTACAGGTGAGTAACTACCTTTTCTCTGTGGACAAGCAAGAATGAAGTCCCCACGTATGGGACTTCCAAGCTACAGACTACCGAAAACCGAGGAAGTTGAGAAGCCCAACAGGGGCAAATGGGACCAAAAACTTGAGAATCAACTACATAGAGTACTGGTAGTCCCCAAAGGGGAACTCATCTGATTCAGCTTCTTCACCATACAGTTTCATCATCATTCATGTTCTCTGGATTTTGTTTTGTTTTTTGTAGCCTGGATGGACAGCAGGGCCTTGCGAGGATGGAGTTGGATTCTAATCCCCAAACAGATGCCGGAGTACAGATTGGCTGAAGTTGCTGTCACATCAGGAATCCCCATCCAGACAGAAGTGAGATGTGAATGTATGGAAAGAAGACAATGATGAAGCATTGCAGATCTCTTCTGTGGAAACCAAGCACAAGTTGGCCACAGACATAGCCATGGCTCCAACGTTGTGAGCCGTGACATGACTATCAAAGCTCAGGTCAGCTTGGGCATAAGCGAAAGAGATGCAGTCTGCCAGCCAAACTGAAAAAGTGCATTTGAAAACGGCAGCCCCTAGCTTGCTGGGGTCAACAGAAGCAAACAGCTGGATGGAAGTTCAGTGGGTCTTCATCCATTCTAAGAAGAAGGCTAAAGCTCGTTTGCAGTCCAACATGTGCACAGCTGCTTCCCCTATGTGGGTGTGAGGTTTCAGGAAGAAAGAAGGCAGAACAGCTGATTAAAATGGAAAATGGATACTACCTTTGGAAGGAATCGAGGATGAGTGTGCGGGACCACTATCATGATGGAACCTGGTGTATAGCAGATGAGCCACTAGAGCTTGGAGCTCACCTACTTGGCATGCTAACATAACTGTCATCAGAAACAAGACCTTCCAGGCAACCCTGAAGCAGAACTGGATCCATAGGACCGAAAACAATATCGAATGACTTCAAGAAAACAACAAAACCACAAGGGTTAGAACTATGCTTTTCCAAGGCCAGACGATCGTCTGATGGGCTCCGCAGAAAAGAGAAGACTGAAGTAAAATGGCTCCTGTGGGCAGTAAGGCAGGCGCGCACATGCAATGAAGCTCCCAAAAGCTTCCTGTCTAGGGAGTTCCCACGCGGACTCAGTCAGCGATGTCACCCATCTATGAGGACTTTATTCCTGCTTATCCCTGGAGAACTGGGCCGTGACATCCCTGTCCACAATTCACTCATGCCTCGGCTAGTCCACCAGGGTATTCTTCTCCCCAGGCAGATATGTAGCCCTTAACTCCATGCCACATGTGATGGCAAACTTCCATAGCCGGACCACTCCCAGCACAGGAGATATGAACCTATGCCCCACTGCTTGTTTACGTAGTACATCGTGACCTGATTGTTGGTCTGAATCAGTACAATCGGGTTTGCTAGGTAATTCTGGAAAACCCTGAGGGCATTTGCTATGACTCATAGTTCCAAGAACTTGATCTGGCGAGGCACTCCTGTTCGGACCAGATACCTTGAGCATGGAGGCCATCTAGAAGCGCTCCCCAACACAGCTTGGATGCGTCTGCTGTGTCTTCTGGGGTGGCGTCCTCTGAAAAGAGAAGCCCTTGAATGGGTTCTAATCAGCCAACCACTAGTGCAGGGAATGGACAAGAGATATGGTGACAGCCACCCAGTCCTGAAGGTGGCCAATGACCGGCTTTCACTGAGTACTGTGTCCATTGTGCTTGCCTCATCGACAGACAAGCCATGGGAGTGACATAACTGTGGAGGCCATAGGGCAGAGCACAGTCAGCATCCCGTGAGCCACTGTCTGCTGACTCCACTGGGTATTGCAGACCAAAGCCACCAATCTCTGGGGTCAGTCCTGTGGCAGAAAGGCCTTTGAGTCGTGTCGAGGAGAGCCCTTATGAACTCCAGATGTTGGGTGGGCTGAAGGTGGGACTTTGGGTAACTGACTACAAAACCCAACAGTTCTAGCACCTGAATGGTCAACTGTGTTGAATGCTGGACTCCATCTGGAGTGGTGAATTTGATGATCCAGTCATCCAGGTAAGGAAAGAAAAAAAACCCCTAGTATTCTGAGATAGGCTGCTCCCACTGCAAGACACTTTGTGAAGACTCGGGGCACCAAGGCCAGTCTGAAAAGTAGCACTCAGTACTGAAAGAGCTATTCTCCCAGAATAACTCCGATATTTCCTATGGACAGGATATACCAATATGTGGGTATACACGTCATTCAGATCCAGGGAGCAGAGTCAATCATCTTTCTGAAGATAAGGGAGCAGGGTCCCAAGAGAGACCATCCTGAACTTTTCTCGCACCAGGAAGATGTTGAGGTTTCTGAGGTCCAGGATGGACCAAAATCCCTCCTCCCCTCCCCATCTTCTTGGGAACCAGAAAGTACCTGGAGTAAAATCCCCATTCAATCTGCTCCTGAGACATATGCTCAATGGTGAGATGGGCCAGAAGGGAAGAGATTTCCCCCTGAAGGAGCTTTAAATACAGAGAGTCAAGGAGATACACCCTCAGGGGGCAAAGAGGCGGCAGTTTGGCAAAGCACAACATGTAGCCAACTTTGGACTATTTTTAGCACAGTCCGAAGTTATAAGGGGGCCAACCTATGGGCAAAGAGAGTAAGCCATCTCCCCACCAGAAGGTTCCCCTCCATAGTCACCAACAGATTGGCTATGCTCCGAAGGAACCAATCAAAATCCTGCCCCCAGCTTGGGTATTGGGGCAGACTGAGCCTTTTGGGTCTTCTCCCGATGGGGCAGAGAAGGAGTCTGTGACTTATGCTGGGAGGCTTGCTTGCGCAAGAAGTAGGCCTTTTTCTGGCCTCCCCCTGATACCTGTTGTGATAGGGATCGGACATGCGTCTTGAGAGCCTGATAAGGGTAATGTGCTGCTTCTCTATGATGCCAGTCTTTTTCTCCACCTGCTCTCTGAATAGGTTCTCTCTCCCCAGCACAGCACGTTAGCAAGTTTATTTTGCAATGACTGCTCCAGGTTGGAAGACTGAAACAAGGCGAGCCAGTGGACTCCAATACCCACAGACATCGCTCTAGAGACAGGCTCAAAGGTGTCATACGCTGCTCTGACCAGGAACCTTGAACACTTTAACATGGATCATCAGGGTACAATAACGCTCCAGTTGCTCCAGAAAGAACAGGTACAAGTCAGTGAGATCACGCATGATGTCCTTCAGGAACACAGGTAATAAAAGTGTATTCTAGCCACGACCATGGAGCTCTGGAAAGCAACTCCTTCCAAAGGGGTTTAATGTCTGAGCCTCCCTAACCGGGGCAGTCAAGGAAAGAGTCTTGGTGCTCTTAATCCATTTTAGGGCAGTCTCTACCACTAAGGAGTGGTGCGGAAGCTGAGGCTTCTCAAAACTCAGGGCCCTAAGAACCTGGTACATAGAGTCTTGCCTCCTACTGATCGAGGACACAGTGAAGGGTTCTCCCACATCCTCATTTGCAGCCTTTGTAGGATTCGGTTCACTAGCACAGTCACTGCTTCCTTAGGAGGAGAGGAGTACTGGGGAAGCTCCAACTCCTCAGTCTCCAGTGAGAAAGGGGATAGTCTTGGCCATACCCCTCACAAAGTCCTGGAAGAACATGCCCTCCAGAGGAGACTTCCAACTTTCGTGCAGAGGAGAGGAGTATGATGGAAGCTTAAGAGACCTACCCGCCAACAAGCTCTCAGATTCCGTATCGGTCACGCAGCCATCAGAGGCAGATTCAGAGAGGAAGTCGAAGTACCTCCGAGATTGCTCGGAGCTCCCTCCAACCTCAATGGGAGTGGGAGCATTGAAGGGATTGATGATGCATTGAGTGTTTTTGGGGCTGCATCGGGACATCGGAACCCAATACACTCGAGATAGAGAGAGATGGCCTTGCTGAGATCCGGCATCTGATCTCTTTGATGCCCCGATGTTGATGCCTCCACAGACAGAGCATGTGTTTCAAGACAGGCTGCACAATGGTCGATGACAATGCCTTGGGCATGGAAGGACCAGCCAGCTGTTTCTCCAGTAATGATGTGATGTGGGCCTCAAGTACCTGAAGATATTCCTCCATGGCTGCTGAATCCAAAGGCCTTGGAGCCTGAGCAGTTTTGACTAATGTCTCTGGTATCCCAGCAGGGGAATCAGCATGGCCCCTGTCATTGGGAGATGGTCAATGACCCTCAAAAACCCTGGAGGTCAATTCATCTTTCTGGGGCAGCTTGGCAGGCCGTTCGAAGCAACACATATGGTCACCCTTTAACACCAATGGAGCCATGGTCAGGCCTTTCTTCGATTCCATGCAAAGAACGACCGATGGCCGATGCTCCGAGGCACTGCAGGTGCTCAATGCCAACTGAGCCCAGGAACCTTTCGATATCAATGCGCTGTTGGTGGATCCGAAGGGAGCCATCAAAAACCGATGCTGGTGCCAAAGACGCTGAATCAGACCTCTGGCCAAAGAGGCATTCTCTCTGCTTCTCTCAATCCCTCAGGTCTCTCCTTGTAATCTGCAAGCACAAATTACAAGAGGAGGTGATCGGGACCCAGACACTGAAGGCACCAACTGTGCTGGTCGGTCACTGAGATGGTTTGGTACATTTGGTGCATTTCTTGAACCAGCTGGCCAGTTTCTAAGACATGTCCGGGAAAATGGCCGTGGCTAGATCAAACAGCTCGATGATGACCCGAGTCCCAGTTGTGCTCACAGGAAAATTGAGAAAATAAAAGTTACCAAAAAAGCTCCGCAACCAAAGACAGAACTGAGATCAACGGACCAGACACTACAGACGGCAGGCAGAAAATGAAAACAGCACTTTCTCTTAGGGGAAAAACAAAATGTTTATCGGCAGACAACCAATTCATGACTGTGGGGCTCTGTGGAAAACAAAGACTGGAGAAGATAGTGCCGTAGCAGGCAGGAAGACAGGCACATAAGTTCAGTGAAGCCTCCCAAAAGCATCCAGTAGAAGCTCGGGAGCATTTCCGCGTGGGGCTCCATCAGTGACATCACCCATACATAAGGGTGTTATTGTGCTGTCTGTTCCCTTACAGGTCTCCTGGTACTTGCTGGTTGCCTGTTTGCAGTCTCCTGTGTCTCCCGAAGCTTGTGCCCGCCCCCGGAAGTGACGCGACCGCATTCCCGTGGTCGCGACCTTTCCATGTACCCAGCTGAGTATTTCTTCAAACTGCCCACGGCGTTGCGCGCCGCAGCGTTGTGCGACGTGGCGACGTGCGCCGAAGGAGCGCACCCAAGGAGCAGGTCCTGCTCCTTGGTCGAGCTCGGGGCGAGGTCTTTCTGCTCTTTTTTATCAACGCAATTTGTTAGATCTGCTACTATTCGCCTTGTGAACTCCTCCGGGCTGTCCTCTTTTGCTTAGGTTGGTGTTTTTCTTTATTTTACATCAGTCCAGGCTCCGCCCGGTGGCTCGGCCTTATCTTTACCTTTGCGGTCTCCTGTCCAGTCTGGTCATCAACCTTATGACTTCCATCCCAGTTCATTGGGGATGGCGCCCCTCTCCTGCCTTTGCAGCACCTGCTGGCCCCTCCGCCCATTGTCGGTCTAACCTGGTCCGATGCAACCGACAAAGGGCCATATCTCATCCTTACTCTTCTTTATCCAGTCCACTCTCTGTCATTTCTACCATAACACTTAGTCTGGCTTTATTAAACTGCCGTTCTCTCCGGAACAAGTCACTCCTGGTCCAAGACCTTATACACCAACACACATATGATTTATGTTTTCTTACTGAAACCTGGCTCAAGGATGGTGATGGCCCTACATTGTCTAGCTCCCTCCCCTCTGGCTACTCCACTTTTTCATTCCCCAAGCTGGGCAGAGGTGGTGGTGGGGTGGCTCTTATCTACCGCTCCTCGGTTGCCATGGAGGAAATTTCTGCCCCCTCTTCTCTACTTTCTGAGTCCCTTTTCCTTCGTTTTAATTAAATCCTCGCCCCCACTCTATTTCCTCCTACTGTACCTGCCCCCTTCCCTCAATGTAGCCCGCTGGGAGGCAGCTTTACAGACTCTCTCAGAGACAGTACTTCAGGGATCCAAGATGGCCGTCTGAAGGGTGTGCCGTGTAGCAGCGTCTTTGTTATATGGGGAAAAGGAAAGCTAAAGGGGCTAAGAAGCCCTCTTCTACCCCAGCGACCTCGACCCCTTTACCTTCTCGGGTGGTTGGTCCGCTTGACTCCTTTTTACTGCCACGGCAGCAGTCAGGACAGCCGGCGACTGGCAGCCCTAGGGATCTCTCGGCTGATTTGAGTTTGGCGGGAGGATCCGGGCCAGATATCTCCTCGCCGGAGCAGTGGCGGCCCCTTAAAGAGCCTTTGTTGGAAAGGGGCCCGGTGCCGACGGCGATTCCTCCCCTGGCAATTGGTATCGGGGAATGGCAGGTTTGCCGCGGTAACCTCTCCTACAGCCAATACGTCAACTTTGGCAGCATTGGGGTCTCCTGCTGCGTCTGAGGTGGAGCGGTGGACTATGGAAGCTGGAGCGGCTGATGTTTCTGCCCCGACGTTTCTCTCTTTCGAGAAACCTGTGGAATTTACTTTAGAGTCAATCTGGTCTGCAATAGTGAAGCTGGGTGAACTATTGGCTCCTCAGATCTCTACCTTGACATCTCAGATACAGGATCATACAGGTCTTTTGCAGCAACACACGGTGGAGATTACTGCGATATAGAGCTCTGTTTCGGAGCTACAACAAAAAGTAACTCAGGTTGAAAATTTGGGACTGGGTTATCAGAAAGATCTTGGGGCGACACAGTTGAGAGTGGAAATTTTGGAAAATATGGCTCGCTATTCTAATTTGCGATTGGTTAATTTTCCTAAGGCACAGTCTGTTGGCTCAAAGGAAATGCTTAAAAAATATATGATGGAAGTACTGGGAGTCCCTGTTGAATCTCATCCACCTCTGGTTAAGGCATATTATTTGTCTGTTAGGAAAAAAGTGGAGGGTGGTGGAAATATAACCGGGGTTGATGTGGTTGATTCTTTGGATGTGTCTGCTATGTTAGAAACCTCCTTAATTGATACTGTTACTCCTGCTACCTTAATTGTAACTTTTGCATTAAATTCTGATAGGGATTGGTTCCTTAAAATGTTTTTCCGTAAACGTAAGTTGTATTTCTGGGTTTGTCTGTTCGGGTTTTTCCCGATTTTTCAAGGGAGACCCAGAAACGTCGGCGAGAGTTTTTGCTATTACGTCCAGGCATATTATTATTGGGGGGTCAGTTTTTTCTTAAGTTTCCCTCTAAATGTTTGATTAAATTAAATTCTGTTACATATGTATTTTTTGAACCATCTCAGCTGCTTGCTTTCATAAATGCCCACCGTCCCTCTGACGCAGTATAGGTTCTACTGCACTGTTTATTTCCTGACTGTTACCCTTCAGTTGTTTTCCTTCACTTCAGGTTTATTTTTTCTTATCCTAGTTGGATCCTTTCTTTAATGTTGTGGGCTGTAGAAGGTACAGAAATGATGTATTGTCTTGCTATGTTAATTTCCATTGGGTTAGATTTATGTTCTAACATTTGTTGTCTGTATCCTTATTGCCATTCAAGTTGTATATGCTTGGATTTATTGTAAAATTTATAAATAGAAAAAAAAAAAAAAAAAAAAAGAGACAGTACTTCATTTCCCTAACCTTATTATCTTGGGTGACTTTAATATTCATGTAGACACCCCTTGTAGACAAAGAGATCGGGTGTTTTTGAATCTTTTGAATGACACTTCCCTTCATCAACACGTGTCTGGCCCTACTCACATAGAAGGCCATACCCTGGACCTTATTCTCACGCCTCCCACATTACAACCTTCAATCTCGACCCCCACTGTCCACTGTGTGCCTTGGTCAGACCACTTTTGTGTTTCTTTCTCTTTGTCCTACTCATGCTCAGATAATGCTAAGATGCCAGAGCCTCAGTCTCCGCCCTATTTACGCCGTTATGTTACTCCTGAGACACTCAGTGCCTTCCCATCTGCATGCTCTCTCTTTCCTGCTAACTTTGCCTCCCGATCTCCAGACACCCAAGTTTCACTCTGGAACTCCATTCTGGCTGCAGCTTTAGATGCCTTAGCTCCCCTTCGTTCTGCCTCCAGATCCTCCCGTCGGGCGCATGCTCCCTGGTTCCATCCTGGTTTGCGTTTACAGGTAACCCAGCTTCGGCAGGCTGTGCGCCATTGGTCTAAACATCCCACACTTGAGGCACTTCTTTGGTTTAAGCAACTATATTCTATCTACCGTTCGGCAGTACAATCCGCCAAATGTTCTTTTTACGCTGAAAGTATTTCAGAGGCTGCACATTCTTCTAGGTAGTTGTTTGCAATCCTTCGAAAGCTCTCCTCTACCTCATCAACTCTCGATACATCGAATAAGGTCCCAGCTCCCCAAATTCTGGCTACTTTTTTCTCTGATAAAATTCTGAACCTACGCTCCTCCTTCCCTAATCCTCCTCCTCCACCATTGCAACCTTCATTGCTTGTTCCTTCCCCTTCTCCTTCCACTCCTCCTGACAGGTCAGCTATCCCTGAGCAAGTGGAGCTGCCCCCCTCCCCTCCCAACCAGGCATTAGCCCACACTTGGTCCTCCTTCTCTTTAATTACCTCGGTAGAGCTGTTACAAGTACTCTCTAAGGTTAGGAAGACAACATGCCAACTAGACCCAATTCCATCATGCTGGCTGGCTGAACCTCCTTCACAACTAGTACCCATTATGGTGACTATTATTAATGCTAGTCTGTCTTCTGGCCACTTCCCATCTGCATGGAAATCTGCTGTGGTTCACCCCCTCCTGAAGCAACCCTCCCTTGATCCCTCTGTTCCTTCCCATTGGCGCCCCGTGTCCAACCTCCCTTTTCTGGCCAAGTTACTAGAACGTTTCGCTTTTTTGCAGCTCAATTCACACATAGAAGCCACTAATGCTCTCCACCCTCGGCAAGCGGGTTTTCGACAAGGGCATAGCACAGAAACTGTTCTTCTGGCCCTTTTGAATGAGATCCATATTGCCTATGACCGAGGGGACGTCACTCTTGTTGTCTCACTCAATCTGACTGCAGCGTTCGATCTCATCGATCACCAGACTCTCCTCTCTCGCCTTCACGACTCGGGGTTACGCAGCACTGTCTGGCAGTGGTTCCGCTCTTTCCTTACAGCCCGCTCCTTTACTGTCCATTCAAACAATCAGTCCTCCCCCTCTTGCACTCTTATCTGCGGTGTGCCCCAGGGTTCTGTTCTCTCTCCCCTGCTATTTAACATTTTTCTTTCTCCCTTACCCCTTCTAATCCAACAGTACCCCATCTCCACTTATATTTATGCTGACGACATTATCCTCCTTTTTCATACTTTGCCATTAAAATTGGACATCTCTCAACTCAACCAATGCCTCTCTCACATTGCCAGCTGGCTGTCGTCTAATTTCCTTCATCTGAACCCCGTCAAATCCACAGCAATGTGGGTTTCCTTGAGCGGCGCATGTCTGACTGTTGCCCCTCAGATTAATTCCACCCCAATTCCTCTCGTCACCTCTTTCCGGTACCTGGGGGTGATTCTAGACTCATCCCTCTCTTTTCATAGTCACTTAGCCACTCTCACTCGCCGTTCTTTTGCAGCCCTACGTCAAATTAGGGCTGTCCGCTCTATTCTCCCTGCAAGTTCCCTGACCACTTTAGTCCTGGCCCTGGTCATTAGCAGACTTGATTACTGCAATGTCTTTTTAGCCAATTTACCGGCCTACCAGCTCCAACGCCTTCAGCTAATACAAAACACAGCTCCTCGCCTCATCACCTTTGCTCGCCGATTTGACCATGTCACTCCCATTCTCTGTCAACTTCACTGGCTACCTCTGCGTTTTCGGTTCCAATATAAGTTTCTCATTCTGACTCATAGAGCCATTTACACATCCACCCCCCTTTATCTATCTGACCTCATTTCTCTTCACACCCCCTACCACCAGCTTTGTTCCCTGCATACTAATCATCTATCCCTACCCTCCCCATCCCAGGCGCATTTGGAACAAACCCGTCATTCGGCCTTCTTTTTCCTCAGCCCCGCACTTTGGAACGCTCTGCCACCCTCCCTCCGTTTAGAATCCTCTTACTCTAAGTTTAAGGAGCTACTCAAAACTCATCTATTCCAACAAGCCTTCGACCTCCCTCCCACCATCCCCCCCCCCCCCCCGAGTATTTGTTTGTTTATGTATAGTATGGTCTGTTTTATCTCTGCTTATTCTGTTCTTTCTTTCTTTCTTATTTTATTATGGCGTTCCTTTTCCTTAGTTTTAGTTGCGTAGACTTTTTATTTTATTGTAAACCGCTTTAATGTTTCGGCCAAAGCGGTAATATAAAATGGAAAAATAAAGATAAAGGAGTTCATTCCTGCATGTCCACGGAGAAAGCAAAACTTACCAAGCCCCAAGCATGGAGGCACCAAGTGGCTTAAACACAGGAACCTACTAGGGTCAAGCCCTAAGCGAGAGGACACCAGGAAACTCTCCTACCAGGAGCCCTTGCCATGCTTCTTCTGTAAGCCCATATCTGGCCATGAAGAGAAAAAAAGACACATCGCTTGGCCTAAGTGTTCGAAGTTCAATCCGAGTTCCCTAGGAACACAGGATCGAATGGCCAATGCCTGTGTAGAAGCCAGCTCAGCCAGGGTCAGAGAGGAGGCCACACAGCATCTCTTTCCTAGCACATGGAACGTACGAAGCATAAACCAAGGGAAGTTGAAATTAGTCAAGAATGAAATGTAACGTGTACAACTTAATCTGTTGGGAATCAGTAAACTGAAATGGACTGCCATCGAGCACTCTGCATCTGATTATCACATGGTCTACTATACTAGAAATGAAAGACAAAGAAGAAATGGTGTTGCATTTATAATTAAGAAGAAACTTGCAAGAACTGTAATAAAATACAGTGCAGTTAGTGAACACTTCATTTCTATTTGTCTATGAGGAATGCCCATCAACACAACTATAATTCAGATATATGTCTCAACAACAGCCGCAGAAGAGGAAGAGGTTGATGAGTTCTATGAACAAGTACAAGCTGAAAATGACAGAACATGCAAACAGGATATCCTAATAGTCATGGGTGACTGGAACACAAAAGTTGGCAACAAAGACAGCAGCAAAGTGGTTGGAAAATATGGACTTGGCAACAGAAAGGAAGCTTGAGAAAGACTGACAGAATTCTGCAAGACCAATGATCTATTCATCTCAAAAACAACTGTTATGAATGGTAACACCTTTGCTTTTTACTCACCTGTGACAGGTGATCTCCGGGAACAGCAGGGATTTAGCCTTCACATATGGGTGATGTTGGTACTGACGGACCCTGTGCGGGAATGCTCCCCAGCATCCAATAGGAAAGCCTTCGGGAGCATTCCACTGCGCCTGCGTAGCTGCCTTCCCGCCTTCCCAACTCCCTCTCTTCAGTTGAGTTTGTAGCTTAGAAAAAAGAGAGTAAGAAAAGAAAACCCTACAACTCTTAGGAGAGGAGGGCGGGCTGTGAAAACTAAATTCCTGCTGTTCCAGGTGAGTAACTACGCTATCTCCAGGAAAGAGTAGTTACTCACCTGTAACAGGTGTTCTTCAGGAGCAGCAGGAATCAGTCCTCACTTATGGGTGACATCGACGTCGATGGAGCCCCCATGCGGAGCAATTCCCCAGCTTTCTAAGAAAGCCTTTGGAAATACTGCACACATGCGCGGTCCCCTTCCCACCTAAAGGTGCCATCTTGCTCAGTCCAATGACATAGCTAAAAAACAGCACACAAAAATGTAAAAATAAACTATGTACAACTGCAGCTCCCAGGGGAGGAGGGAGGGTTGTGAGGACTGATTCCTGTTTCTCCTGGAGAACACCTGTTACAGGTGAGTACTCTTTCTCCAGGACCAAGCAGGAAGTCAGTCCTCACTTATGGGACTCCCCAGCTTCAGGCTACTGGGGACCCAGAGCTGAAAAATTAGCTCCCTCTAGCCTCAGCATCAGAGAAAGGATTTCACTGAAACATACCTCTACCGGTAGCTCAACCAGAGGGCTGGAGGGTAGAAGTTGCCTAAACCTCAAAGAGATTCTGGAGCACTGCCTGACCGAAAGCACTGTCCCTACGGGACTCCCTCTCCAGGCAGTAATGGGCCGCAAAAGTCTGGCTTGAGGACCAAGTTGCAGCCCTGCAGATGTCTGCCAACAGTAAAGAGCGGAGATGAGCTACTGAGGCAGCCATTGCCCCGACACAGTGGGCCGTGACCCGACCCTGCAAGGGAACGTCAGCTGCCCTGTAAGCCCAGGTGATACAAGTAGTAGCCCAGATGGACAAGGTACGCTTGGAGAGAGGCAACCCCAATTTATTAGGGTCAAAAGATACGAAGAGCTGAGTAGCCCTCCTATGCCCCTGCATACGCTCAAGGTAGAAGGATAAGGCCCTCCTACAGTCCAGGGTATGCAGGACTGTCTCAGCCCGGCTGGCATGGGGCCTAGGGAAGAACGTTGGAAGAACCACCTCCTGGTTGAGATGGAAAGAGGAGACAACTTTAGGGAGGAACTTAGGATGAGTCCGAAGGACTACCCTGTTCCTATAGAAGCGAGTGTAAGGCCTGTCACAGACCAGGGCTTGAAGCTCACTCACCCTCCTGGCCGAGGTCAGGGCCACAAGGAAGAGAGCCTTCCAAGAAAGGAAGCGGAGAGGACATGTAGCCATCAGCTCAAAGGGTGGGCGAGTCAGTTGCTGCAAGACCGCATTCAATTCCCACTCAGGGGCTGGTGGACGGAGAGGAGGCTTGAGCAAGAGCAAGCCTCTGAGAAACCTGGACACCAAGGGGTGAACAGACAGAGAATGCCCCTCTACCAGTGAGTGATGAGCTGCTAGAGCAGAGAGGTGGACCCGAACCCAATTGGACTTAAGGCCTTGATTGGACAAGTGCAGCAGATACTGAAGCACTAACGGTATAGTGCAGGCGAAAGGATCCTCCTTGCGCTGCTGACACCAGATGGAGAACCTTTTCCACTTCAAGGCATAGGTTTTTCTGGTGGACTGCTTTCTAGAGGCCAAGAGCACCTCCTCCACTTCTCGGGGTAGGCCCCAGAGAGCCAACATTAACCCTTGCAGCCTCCAGGCCATCAACTGGAGAGACTTGAGATTGGGGTGCAGAAGGGAGCCCTGATCCTGAGAGAGAAGATCGGTCTGCAGCCCCAGAGGGAGTGGTGTGTCCACGGCTAGCTGGAGCAGAAGTGGAAACCAGGGCTGCCTCGGCCACCTGGGAGCTATCAGAAGTACCAAAGCCTTGTCCCTTAGAATCTTGAACAAGGTTCGGGCCACCAGAGGCGTGGGAGGAAACGCATACAGGAGGCCCTGGGACCAAGAAATCAGGAAAGCATCCGCTGCTATCCTCAGGGGATGCGGTTGCCTGGAACAGAACCTGGGCAGCTGCTGGTTCAGGGGACTGGCAAAGAGATCTATCGAGGGAAGCCCCCATTTCAGGAAAATATTCTGAACCACCAAGGGATGCAGTTGCCATTCGTGGGGTTGCAGAATCCTGTTCAAACTGTCCGCCAGGAAGTTTTCCTGGCCAGGGAGATAAACAGCCTTGAGAAACATGTTGTGTTTGAGAGCAAAAGAGCACAAGGCCTGTGCCTCCCGACAGAGGAGGCTGGACCCCGTGCCCCCCTGCTTGTTCACATAGAACATGGCCACTTGATTGTCCGTCTGCACCAGAACAGACTGGCGAGTCAAGGTGTGAGAGAAGGTTTTGAGGGCTAGGCGAATAGCTTGAAGTTCTAGTAGGTCGATCTGTTGCGTGGCCTCCCATGGAGACCATAGGCCTTGAGTGCACCGTTCCAGGCAATGTGCACCCCAGCCCTGCAAGGAGGCATCGGTCGTCAACACCACTGTGGGGACAGGCACCTGAAAAGGCACCCCCTGTAGTAAGTTGGGGGGGGTTTAGCCACCACTGTAGGGAGTTCAGGAATGGTTTGGACACCCGCACTTTGTCTGTGAGGCTCCCCGTGGCCTGCTTCCACTGAGTCCTGAGGCACCACTGTGCAGGTCTCATGTGGAGGCGGGCATTGGGGGTCACATGCACTGTCGATGTCATGTGGCCTAGGAGCCTTAGACAGAGTCTGGCGGAAACCCTTGGCAGGCATAGAAACTGGTTTGCCAAGTCTATGAGTCATTGTGCCCTGTCTTCTGGCAAGTAAGCCTTTTCTTGCAGGGAGTCCAGCCGCGCCCCTATGAACTCCAGGTTCTGGGAGGGGAGCAAAGTGGACTTTGCGAAGTTTATTACAAAGCCTAGGTATTGAAGGAGGGAAACAGTTCGGAGGGTGGCTTGCATGGCCTCCTGGCAAGTCTGACCCCTGATGAGCCAGTCGTCCAGGTAGGGGAAGACAAAAACACCTTGAGTCCTCAAGTAGGCCGCCACCACTGCCAGGCACTTTGTAAAGACCCTTGGGGCGGAGGTTAGGCCAAAGGGCAGTACTCTGTACTGGTAATGGTTTCCTCCCACAATGAACCTGAGGTACTTTCTGTGGTCTGGATGAATGAGGATGTGAGTGTACGCATCCTTAAGATCTAAGGAGCATAGCCAATCTCCCTGCTGGAGGTAGGGCAGAAGTGTTCCAAGAGTAAGCATCTTGAACTTTTCTTTCTCCAAGAACTTGTTGAGGTTCCTGAGGTCTAGAATGGGCCTGAGGCTACCGGTTCTCTTTGGCATGAGGAAGTACCTGGAGTAGAAACCGTGCCCCTGCAGGCGAGGAGGTACAGGCTCCACCGCCTTGTCTAGAAGGAGACCTTGAAGTTCTTGAAGGAGGAGGTCTGTGTGTAGAGGAGGCCTGGGAGGCTTTCCTGGGAAGTAGGCAGGGGGTAACTGCTGGAAATGGAGCATATAGCCTCTGTGGACTATGCTCAATACCCAAGCATCCCCTGTAATGGGTGGCCACCTGTGGGCAAACAGGGCTAGACGACCTCCTGTGCAGGAATGGAGCAGCAGAGGCGGAAAGGCTATGCTGTGGGAGTCAAAAAAACCCTCCCTGCTGAGCAGGAGCAGGAGCCGGAGGCATGGGGGTCTTTTGCCTACGGGGCCCATGTCCCTGCCCCTTGGCCTGCTGACCCTGCTGGGGAGGCCTGGTACTGAGGGAAAGGTTTGTAGGCAGCTGCCTTTCTCGGGTAAAAGGGCTTTTTACCCGAGCCCTTCTTTTTGTGAGAAGGGGCAGAAGTTTTTCTGGACAGCCTTGTCCTAGTCAGGTGCTCAGTTTCGAGCTCAGCCGCCTTCTCGGCCATGGGTTTGCCAAAAAGGTTTCCACCTCAGCAAGGGACATCGACCAACTTGTCCTGCACCGAGAGCTCGAGGTCCGATGACTGCAGCCATGCCTGGCGTCGGGCTCCAATGCCGGCTGCCGCTACACGAGCCGAAGCCTTGAAGCCATCGTAGGCCGCTCGGGATATGAACTTCGAGCAGTCCCGGATTCCTGAGGACAAAGTCTGGAACCTCTGCAAAGGTTCCCCAGAGAGGCCAGCAGAGAACCCGGCAATCTCTTTCGCCAGATCTCGTAAGTACATGCCCATGTACAGCTGGTAGGACTGGACACGGCAAGCAAGCATCGAGCCCTAAAAACACTTTCGGCCGAAAGCATCCAGGTTCCGGGCCTCCCTGCCGGGAGGCACCGCAGAGTGCATCTTCTGGCTCTTCAGACGATGCATGGCCGATTCACCACCATGGAATGGTGCGGCAGCTGCGCCTTCTGGAATCCAGGGCTCTTATAGAGTCGATAGATAGAATCGACCCGCTTGCTTAAAACCGGCGCCGAGGCCGGTGCCTCCCACATCTGGAAGAGGAGCCGTTCCAGCATTGGAGGGACCGGTACAGTAAAGGTCTCCTTCGGAGGAGTGTCATACTGGAGGGCCTCGAGCTCTTCGGCTCGAGGCTCCTCCTCGGGGTCCGCGGGAATCGCCAACGCCTTGGCCATATCCCTGATGAACTCTGAGAACCTGGTGTCCTCCGGTGGGGACCTACTCCAGGGCTCGGACTGCAGTGAGTCCGAAGGGACGCACCGAGTCCAAAAAGTATCGGGGGACTCCTCGTCCTCCGTCTCCCATGCAGACTCATCCAAAGAGGAGTCGGGGAGCTCCGACCGCGCCGGTCTCAGTGGCACCCGCCCCGACGCCGGTCTCAGTGGCACCCGCCCCGACGCCGGTCTCAGTGGCACCCGCCCCGACGCCGAAGGCACAGGCGTCGACACCCTCGGTTCCGAGCGGGAGGTCGAGGCTGACCGTGACCGAGGACGACTTCGAGCTTTCATGGTCTCGAGTATCGGCTCGGTCTCCGGGGTCGACTTCGACGTCGATGTCCCGGTGGTCGGGGCAGATGCACCAGCGAGGCTGGCCATCAGTATCCACTGCTGATCCATGAAGGCAGACAGTCTGCACTCCAAGGCTGTCAGCCTGAGTCCAAGCTCAGGAGACTCAGCAGCCACCGACTCGGGCCCCGGCGGCGCCAGGCCCGACGTCGGCTCCCTCGGAGGAGAGTCCACAAGGACCACAGGACTTACGTGTCCGACGGGTTCCGGCTCCATGCGAGGCATTTTGGATGGCTTCTCCTGCTCCAAGGGCCCGGGACGGCAGTCGGGGGTCTTAGACCTGGCTCTCGAAGAACCAGGGACCTCTTCCGACGCCGCCCTCACAAGCTGTTTCTTCCTCTTACGTTCCCGATCGGGGGACCCCCTGTCCGAGGAACACCAGCGATACTCAGGATCAGACTCCCGAGACGTCAAGGCCTCAGACGAGGTCCAGGCCCGGCCGGTGGCAGAGTCCGAGAAAATCCTCTCTTTCTGATGCTGACGGCTTCGAAGTGCCTTGGTGGACATTTTGCCACATGGGCCACAGATCTTAGGATCATGATCTGGGCCTAGGCACCGAAGGCAGCAGTCGTGTGTGTCGGTGAGAGACATTAGTTTCTTGCACCGATCACACTTTTTGAAACCACTGGAAGCCATCGGGGAAAAAAGGGCCCCCGCGAGGTCAAAGGACTGGCCTTCCAGGGAAAAGACAAAAAGGGCAAAAACCGAAAAATAGAAGGCGGGCTCAATACTGGTGTACCGAACCTGGCGGGAAGGGGAACCGGCGTCGAACCGGAGAAAAATACACAATGAAATCACAAGAAAAAAGGTCAATTTTTCCGGGTGACATGGACAGACGTCCGGTGGGCTCCACGGAAAAAGAAAGACTGAGCAAGATGGCACCTTTAGGCGGGAAGGGGAGCGAGCATGCGCGCAGTATTCCCAAAGGCTTTCTTAGAAAGCTGGGGAATTGCTCCGCATGGGGGCTCCATCGACGTCGATGTCACCTATAAGTGAGGACTGACTTCCTGCTTGGTCCTGGAGAACTAGAACGAATGTAGTCTTCAGATTTGGAACTCCCTAGCTCTAAGTTGCCAGATGACGTGACCTCAAAACTGGTGGAGGTTCGTCTTCAGAGTAGACCTCAAGAGGTCATGGATCCTTCATGAATGTCTGATATCGTCAAAGTCCAGGACAGAGGGTAGGAGTTGCCCCTAAGTCTGAAAGAGGTGCTGGAAAATAGCTTGACCAAACATGGCATCTCAGCAGGAGTCCTTGTCTAGACAATAATGGGCTGCAAAGGTATGGACAGAAGACCAAGTTGCTGCCTTGCAAATTTCATCAATGGCTACAGAGTATAGGTTTGCCATTGAGGTAGCCATGGCACTAACATTATGAGAAGTAACGTGCCCTTCCAGGGAGAGACCTCCTTTGTCCTAAGCAAATGAAATGCAGTTCGCTATCCATCTGGAGAGCATATCTTTAGATACCAGGAAACTCACGTGACTAGGGTCAAAGGAAATGAACAATTGCAAGGCTTTACGGTGATCTCGAGTTCTCTGGAGCTAAAAAGCCAATGCCCACATGCAGTCAAGAGTATGTAGGGTTGCTTCTGTTCAAGATGCATTTGGTTTAGGAAAGCATACAGGAAGGTAAACTGACTGGTTTAAATGAAAAGGAGATACCACCTTTGGCATAAAATGCGGGTGTGTCCTAAGGACAACCTTGTCATGGTGGAATCTAGTATAGGATGGGTCCGCCACAAAAGCCTGAAACTCACTAATGTGTCTAGCTGAAGTGAGGGCAATAAGGAAGATAACCTTCCATGAAAGGACCTTTAGTGGGGTTGTTGTCAATTGTTCAAAGGATGGCTTAAGAAGCTGTGCTAGAACAACATTAAGATCCCAAGCCACCAGAGGTGGCTTAATGAGTGACTTGGTCAGCAGGAGCCCCCTCAAAGTGTGCTACTAGTGGTTGAAAGGAGATGGTAGATTGAATGGTTTAAATGGAAGGGCAGGATCACCTTTGGCATAAACTGAGGATGAGTCCTAAGGACTACCTTATCATGGTGGATCGTTTATAAGGAGGGTCAGCCACCAAGGCTTGGAGCTCACTAATGTGTCTCATTGAAGTGAGAGCAATAAGGAAGGTGACCTTCCATGTGAGAAACTTCAGACAGGTAGTGGCTAGAGGTTCAAAGGGCAGCTTGAGAAGCTGTCCTAGAACAACATTGAGATCCCATGCCACTGGAGGGGGCATAATAAGAGGTTTGGTTAATAGAAGACCCCTCATGAAGTGTGCTACAAGCGGCTGAGAAGAGATGGGTTGACCATCTAAGGGCATGTGAGAGGCCGCAACTGCACTGGGGTATACTCTTACTGAGTTGGTCTTGAGACCTGTTGAGGACAGGTGGAGGAGATACTGGAGAAGTGCCTAAACAAAAAGGGATTGAGATCCTTCTGGAACATCAAACTGAGAATCTCGCCACTTGAAAGCATAGGAAAGTCTGGTCGAGGGCTTCCTGGAAGCCAAAAGGATCTCCTTAACCTCTTGAGTAAGGTTAAAGTCCTGTAATGCTATGCTCTCAGCAGCCAAGCTGTGAGACGGAAAGACCGCAGATTGGGATGGAGCAGTGTCCTATCTTAATGGAAGAGGAGATCAGGCACAAATCAGGCACAAATCCCAATTGTAGAGGTAGAGTGAGTCAAAAGTAGCAGCAGGGGGTATGAGAAAGCATAGTTACTCACCTGTAACAGGTGATCTCCGGGAAGAGCAGGAATTTAGTCTTCACATATGGGTAATGTCGTTACAGATGGAGCATGCGCGGGAACGCTCCCCAGCATCCAATAGGAAAGCTTTCGGAAGCATCCCACTGTACCTGCGTAGCTGCCTTCCTGCCTTTCCAGCTCTCCCTCCTCAGTTGAGTTTGCATCTGAGATAAAAGGAGAGAAGGAGAAGAAAAGAAGAAGACCTACAAGATTGTAACATTCTATAAACTTAGAGTTGAACCTGGTACTGTCACCTCATGGCTCTCATCACCTATATGCTTGCTCTCTGCTCTTGCCTAACACTAGCCACATATGCTTATGTACCACACTTGCCACACCACCAGACAATATTCTGGCAACCAATATTTATCCATAGCCCAATACTGATACCAATAGTCCCTCTGCTATATCCCACTCACATTTCTCAGGATAAAGCAATTCCCAAACCAGACCTGAATGCAGTAGTTAAGATCCCAGGCAAACCCCGTAATAAGCACGGCTCCAAACTAAAAAAAAAGCACAGGAAGCCGGCAGCCGCAACTAAGAAAAGCAAGCATCAGCAACCATGCCAAATATCGCAACCCCCTATCACGATCTGCCTCATCAACGCCAGGTCTATTAGAAATAAAACACACATCATCCACAACATAATGTCTGACAACAAACCCGATATCCTCTGCGTCACCGAAACATGGCTCACTGACTCTGATCCAGCAATAGTAAACCAGTTAACTAAACCTGACTATGCAGTATTTAACTGCCCACGACCTAACAGGAGAGGAGGAGGAGTCCTAATCCTTGCCAGAGCCGCCCTACTTTTAACGAACACGTCCCTAACTGCATCCGAGGGCATTGATATACTCAAGATTGAGAACAAAACGATAACCATCTGCTTAATCTACAGACCCCCCTCAGCCCACCATGAAACCCTGGCCACTGCACTAGAAATTATCTCAACCTCTGCAATCAAGAAACAGCGAATCATCCTGGGAGACCTGAACCTCCCATCCCTACTCCCAATGCAGGCCGACACGTTCCTTGAAGCCATGAACCAGCTTGGATATATTCAAATTATTCAGGAAGCCACTCATAGCAAAGGCAACACCCTAGATATGGTGTTCATATCATCCGAGACGCAACTAAATGAAATACGAAAACCTGAAACTCGAATAACCCAGGTCCCCTGGTCTGACCACTACCTAATTGAATTTGAAATCCACTTACCACCCATAAGTGAACCATCTCAAGTCAACCCAAAATACATCACCAAAGGAAGTTCCGAAAATTTAACAGTGAAACATTGTTAACATCTATATCTTCACGCTTTGATTACACTCTCACGGACCTAGATAAGTTGGTAGACATATGGAACTCAGGGATTGAAGCAGCAGCAAGTCCAACCTGGAAAGCCGTAAACACAGCAACAAGAACAAGAACCCAACCATGGTACTCTCCTACTCTATGCAGCTTGAAAAGGGAACTACGCAAACTGGAAAAAAAATGGAGGAAAACACAAACCGAGGAATGCAAGCGATTATACCTAACACTCCTCATGAAATACAAGAATGAGGTCAACCTTGCAAAAAAGATTCACCACACTAACCTACTCAATAAAGCTCTTAATAGACCCAGAGAGCTATTTGAGCTTGTCAAATCACTCACCAAAACCTCCCAGGATACCATCTATGCCGATGAAATAAAGGTCCAGACGCTTGCAGACCATTACGCCAAGAAACTTCACCCGCAAGTACCCACAATCATCGATCAAAGCAAGTCTTTAGTCATCACCCCTCAAGAAACCGACACCGTCTCTCAGGCAGAGTCTACAGCAGAATGGAATACCTTCCAGCAATTGGGTGAGCAACAGATCATAAACATCATAACCAATTTAAAATCCACCGCCTCCCCTCTTGACCCATGCCCAGCGGCTTGGATAAAAGCAACCAAGAAAGAAATCGCAAAACCTATCTCCCACATTGTTAACCAGTCACTCCAACAAGGTACAATGCCGACCCACCTCAAGAGATCACTTATAAGACCCATCTTAAAGAACAAAACGCTCAACAAAAGTGATCCTGCATCATATCGACCGATCTCGAGCATATCATTCTTAGCTAAATCAGTCGAAAAGGCGGTCCAGCAGCAGCTGCAGGATCACATTGACGATAGGGAAGCCTTAGATGTACATCAATATGGGTTTCGTCAGCATCACGGAGTAGAAACCCTGCTGCTAGCACTCCTTGACAACCTCCTCAGGGGTCTCGAGAACAAAAATGCTATGTTCATACTTATATTTATTGACATATCAGCTGCATTTGATACAGTACACCACGGCACCCTCTTAAACCGTCTTGCATCCATAGGCATAACAGGGACCCCTTTAAAGTGGTTTGCATCATACATATCCAATAGGATGCAATAAGTCCAATTCAATGACGATAAAGCCGATCCCTTCCCCCAAACCCAGGGGATTCCGCAAGGGTCCGCCTTATCATCTCTCCTATTCAATTTGTATATAAAACCGGTCTGCGAGATCTTTCAGAAATGCAACATCAATTACCACATCTATGCTGACGATGTGATGCTCTACTCACAACTTGACATAACACAACCAGATTTCTCTCCGCTAGAAGAATGCCTTGACATGCTTCAAACATGGCTTCAACAAAACAACATGTCAGTAAACCACAAGAAAACAGAGGTCATGTTTATCTCCAAGAAAACCAATTTCATCCCGCCCACCACAGTCACCCTCAACAAAAACATATATCATACGAAGCCTGCAATAAAATATCTAGGGGTCCTACTGGACAACAACCTTAAGATGGATAAGCACCTCCGAACAATTAACCGAGCCATTTTTTACAAATTGAAAGTTCTGCAACCACTTCCAATATCCTTGAGAAATCTGACTTCAGGGCTGTTGCACAAGCTCTAATCATTCCTCACCTAGACTACTGCAACGCCATCCTGCAAGGGCTTCCGAAGAACACCCTAAATATCTTGCAAATGGCTCAAAATGTTGCGGCAAGAGTCATCATGGAAAAAAGCGTCACAGATCACATAACCCCAGTGCTAATGGAACTACATTGGCTCCCGGTAACCGCTCGCATCATTTTCAAACTCCTCATAACCACGTTTAAGCTCATTCACAACATTGCACCCTCCTACCTTGACAACCTAATTACTATACAACCACACAACAGGAACAGAAGAACCATAAATCTCAACACTCTCTGTGTTCCAATCAGCATAAGAACTGTCAAAGCAGAAACAAGCAATAGAGCATTCACATATACAGCACCAATCCACTGGAACCAACTCCCACACGAGTTGCGACTGACAAATAATTTGAGTGAATTCAGAAAGAAACTCAAAACCCACTTATTTCAGGCTCACTACAACCCGACCTAAGTGCGACACCTTACCTCAACGAGATGGCTTTTGCCTGCCATGACGGCATTTGGAATACCGGTATATAATCTTGTATATATGTATAGTTTGGGCCCCTCCCACGCACCTACAATCAAATGTATTTTTAGATTTGTGAGCCCCAATCCAATGTATAAAGTATCTAATTGCTATTTCTTGTGTGCTCTGTGTGCTGTGCTTTCCTGTCTAATCAATGTGTTTATACCTCAAAAATTTCCTGTCATGATTTGACAATTTCCAATCTGTAATCAAAACCGCTGCTGATCGCTGGAAGTAGCGGTATACTAAATAAATAAAAATAAAATAAATAAATAAAATTATTTAAATCATTGCTCAATCGAAATGTATCTCTTAAAAATTCTCTGTATTGTACGATACATTATGATTCTGTAAAGTAAACCGCTGCTGATCGTAGGAAGCAGCGGTATACAAATGTTTACTAAATAAATAAAATAAACAAACAACTCCTGGGGGGGAGGATGGGTTGTGAAGACTAAATTCCTTCTGTTCCCGGAGATCACCTGTTACAGGTGAGTAACTACGCTATCTCCAGGAACAAGCAGGAATGTAGTCTTCACATGTGGGACTCCCTAGCTCGAAGATGCCAGAGAGATGACCTCAGGGTGAGCTGTGGATCACGACCAAGTAGGTCATGCATCCTCCAAGGATGTCTGGTATCGAAACCCGGGATGGAGGGTAGGAGTTGATCTAAGTCTGAAAGACCTGCTGGAGAACAGCTTGGCCAAACAAGGCATCCCGGCAATAGTGAGCAGCAAAAGTGTGGACAGAAGACCACGTTGCTGCTTTGCATATGTCATCAATCGCTACAGAGAGTAGATTTGCCATGGAGGCAGCCATGGCTTGAACATTATGTGCAGTGATGTGACCCTTGAGAGAGAGAGAGAGAGAGAGAGAGAGAGAGAGAGAGAGATCTGCACTTTCAAAAACAAAGGAGATGCAGTCTGCAATCCACTCTGGAATTTGTTACCGGAGGATGTAGTAAAGGCTGTTAGTGTAACTGGGTTTAAAAAAGGTTTGGACAAGTTCCTGGAGGAAAGGTCCATAAACCATTATTAAGAAATGACCGAAGATATCAATGCTTGACCCAGTACAAGCACTGTGGAACTTGTGTCTCTTGGGGAAACTGCTAGGTATATATGACCTAGATTGGCCACTGTTGGAAACAGAATACTGGGCTTGATGGACCTTGGTCTGACCCAGTATGGCATATCTTATGTTCTTATGTTCACCTGGAGAGAGTTCGCTTAGATACTGGCAAGCCCAGCTGACTCGTGTCAAAGGCGATGAAACGATTGGAAGCTTTTCGGTGCTCTCGAGTTCTCTGGAGATAGAAAGCAAAGGCATGTTTGCAATCCAGAGTGAGAAGGGTTGCTTCTGCCCTAGATGAATGAGATCTAGGGAAAAAGACAGGAAAGTAAACTGACTGGTTTAAATGGAAGGGTGAGACCACCTTTGGCATAAAGTGAGGATGAGTCCTAAGGACTACCTTATCATGGTGGAATCGTTTATAAGGAGGGTCAGCTTGGAGTTCACCAATGCGTCTCGCTGAAATGAGAGCAATAAGAAAGGTGACCTTCCATGTGAGAAACTTCAGAGAGGTAGTGGCTAGAGGTTCAAAGGGCGGCATGAGACGCTGTCCTAGAACAACACTGAGATCCCATGCCATTGGAGGGGGCTTAATGGGAGGTTTGGTTAATAGAAGACCCCTCATGAAGTGTGTTACAAGCGGCTGAGAGGAGATGGGTTGACCATCTAAGGGCATGTGGGAGGCCGCAATTGCACCTAGGTGTACTCTTATCGAGTTGGTTTTAAGTCCAGACAGGTGGAACAGATACTCAAATAATGCATTCACCGGATCTGAGGAGGGGTTAAGTGCCCTCTGCGAACATCAGAGAGAGAATCTATGCCATTTGAAGGCGTAGGAACACCTGGTGGAAGGCTTCCTGGAAGCTAAAAGGATATCCTTAACCTGATGAGAGAAGTTAATATCCTGGAAGGCTATGCCTTCAACAGCCATGCTGTAAGATGGAGGGACTGCGGATTGGGGTGGAGCAGTGTACCCTCCTCCTGAGAGAGAAGATCTGGAGCAGATATCAGATCTAAGGTTGAGCCCGAGACAGACGCAGAAGGAGAGGATACCACGGTTGTCATGGCCAGCGTGGGGCTATGAGTATGATGTAGCTCCTGTCCCTCTGGAGTTTGAAAAGTGTCTTGGGAATGAAGGGAATGGGATGGAAGACATATAGGAAGCACTGACCCCAGTGGAGGTGAAAAGCATGCAACCTGTTGGCTGTCCGGTGCAGGAGTCCTGGAGCAGAAGCAAGGAAGCTTGGCATTCTTAGGACTTGCAAACAGGTCTATCTCTGGGGTTCCCCAGATCGGAAAGATGTGAGCGACCTTGTCTGCATGGAGACACCACTCGTGGGGTAGAAGGACTCAAATGAGTTTGTCCGCCAAGACATTGTGCTTACACGGAAGATACACCACAAGTAGGTGAATGTGATGCTGTATGGCAAAAGACCACAGATGCAGAGCCTCACTACAGAGGGTCCAAGAGCCTGTTCCGCCCTGCTTGTTCAAGTAGAACATGGCTATTTAACTGTCCATCTGGACTAGGAACTGTGCAGAATCAAAGATGGTCCTAGAAGACTGAGAGCATTGTGAATGGCTTTGAGCTCCAGCAGATTTATGTGGAGTTGTGACTCCTGATGAGACCAAAGCCCCTGAGTGGAGAGATTGTCCGGATGAGCTCCTCAGCCCAATTTGGATGCATCCATTGTCAGGGTACATTGAGGTGCTGGCATCTGAAAAGGTGACCTTACCAGGAGGATTTCTGGGGATTGCCACCACTGGAAAGACAAAATTAGATGGGTAGAGACCACTATTTTGTCTCCCATGCGACCGAATGCCTGAGACAACTGGGAAGTCATATGTCGACGAGCTTATGGGACAACATGCACTGTTGATGCCATATGACGCAGAGGTTGTAGCAGATCTCGAGCAGCAGATTTCCATTCTAAAGGAAAAAAGGGGAATGTTGTAGTGGTTGATATGGAAGGACAGACTAGATTGGCCATGAGGTCTTTTTCTGTCATCATGTTTCTATGTTTCAGTGAGAAATATCTTGAGGCTTGTTTGAGCTGCTAACTGATTGAGGCGTACACAGTGGAGTTGAGGCAGAAATGCCTTTGATTGCTGAGTGTCTAAGAGAGCCCTTATCAACACTAGAGTTTGAGAGGGAACGAGTTGGGACTTTGGAAGATTTATTACCAATCCCAAGTATTGGAGCACTTGCATGGTGCACGAGAGAAAAAGACTGGCCTCTAGAGAGGTGTTTGCTCGAATGAGCCAGTCGTCTAAGTAAGGGAAAGCATACTCATCTGTAACAGGTGTTCTGCAGGAACAGCAGCAATCAGTCCTCACTTATGTGTGACGTCGGCAGTGATGGAGCCCGCGCGGGGCAATTCCCCAGCTTTCAAAGAAAGCCTTTGGGATTGCTGCCACGCATGCGTGGTCCTCTTCCCACCCAAAGGTGCCATCTTGCTCAGTCAGGTCCCCTAGCTAGAGCCCTACTAAGCAGATGGCAAGGGAAGGACAAAAATAGCAACCCTTTAGGGGAGGTGGGAGGGTAGTGAGGACTGATTCCTGCTGTCCCTGGAGAACACCTGTTACAGGTGAGCAACTATGCTTTCTCCAAGAACAAGCAGGAAGTCAATCCTCACTTATGGGACTCCCCAGCTACAGGCTACCGAGCCTGTAACCCAAAAACACCTCCGTGAGGGCATGAGTAGAAGTCGATGCCCAGAGGAGCCCGAGTCTTCGGATCCCCGGGGCGAAGCTCTTCTTAGCCGTTGAAGAAGGGCCGGAGGGCAAGAGTTGCTTATATCGCGAACAGATTACGGAGTACAACCTGGCCGAAGGCGCTGTCCAGGTGGGATTCCTCTCCAGGCAATAGTGGACAGCGAAAGTGTTCGCTGAAGACCAGGTCGCAGCCCAGCAGATCTCCGTTAGAGGCATGGAACACAGTGAAGACACTGACGCCACCTTTGCTCGGAAGCAGTGCGCGGTGCGGCGCCCGCCTTCGCTTGGCTGAAGGCAATGCAGACCACCACCCAGACAGAAATGGTGCACTTGGTGACTGCCTGCCCCAAGCAATTGGGGTCGTAGGTGACAAAGAGCCGATCAGACTTGCGATGACCCTGGATACGCTGCAGGCAAAAGGTGACAGCCCTCCTGCAGTCGAGTGCATGCAAACCGCCTATGCCTGGTTGGTATGCGGTCTCAGGAAGAAGGTCGGAGGGACTATCTCCTGGTTGAAATGAAAGTCCGAGACCACCTTCGGTAGGAACTTGGGATGGGTGCAGAGGACCACCCTGTTCCTGTAGAACCTGATGTATGGAGCCTCAGCCATGAGGGCCTGAATTTCGCTGACTCAGTAAGCCGAGGTCAGAGTCACCAAGAAGATCACCTTCCAGGAGAGATGCTGAAGTGAGCACATCACCATCGGCTCAAAGGACGCCTGCGTGAGCTGCATCAGCACCTCGTTGAGGTCCCACTCCGCCGGTGGAGGACGGATGGGAAGTTTGGAAAGCAATAGACCTCGCATGAAGCAAGAGACCAAGCGTAGCCCCAAGAGGGATTTCCCTCGACGGGGAGGTGGTTCGCCGAAATGGCGCTCAGGTGTACCTTGACTGAATTGGAATTCAGCACTGCCTTCGAGAGGTCGAGGAGGTACTGGAGGATCCAACGGGTAGAGCAGGAGAACAGGTCGATCTGAAGCTCGGAGCACCAGATCGAGAACCGTCGCCACTTAAAGGCGTATGCTCGTCTCATTGAGTCCTTCCTCAATGCGAGGAGGATCTCCTCGATGCCCTCCGAGAGAAGCAGCAGAGCTAAGGCTACCCATTCAGTCATCAGGCTGGGAGGAACAGCGAGGCCAGGTTCCGGTGGAATACCCGACCCTCCTCCTGTGTCAACAGGCCCGGAGTGCAGCCCAGGGGGGCTGTGGGCTCAGACGTGAGCCGGAGTAGAAGCGGGAACCAAGGCTGTCGAGGCCACGAGGGAGCCATGAGGATCTTCGAAGCTCGGTCGCGCAGAATCTTATGGAGGGTCCTCGCAATGAGAAGAGTGGGAGGGAACACGTAGAGAAGGCCGGAGGATCCACCTCAAGAGGAATGCATACGGGGCCACCCTGCTCGGGTGTGCTGAACCAGGCCGCAGAAGCAGAGAAGCTGTGCATTCACCGAGCTGGCAAACAGGCCCATGGATGGGTTTCCCCACCGACTGAACAAGAGGCCGGCGACCTCCGGATCCAAGCGCCACTTGTGCGGGTGGAGGATCCTGCTGAGTTTGTCTGCAAGGACATTTTCCTGGCATGGGAGGTAGACCGCTTGCAGGGTCATCCGCCGGTGAGACACAAAGGAGCAGGAGCAAAGGAGGAATGCCTCTCGGCAGAGGGTGCATGACCCCGTTCCCCTTCCTTGTTGATGTAGAACATGGCTACCCTGTTGTCGGTCTGCACGAGCACCGACTTCCCCCTCAGGCAGCCCTCAAAGGCCCTCAGGGCACATCGGACCGCCCAAAGCTCGAGCAGGCTGATCTGCTGTCGAGACTCCTTGGGCAACCACTGTCCCTGGGTGCACAATGCGCTGCAGAGGGTTCCCAGCAGGGAAGCATCCATCATTAAGACGGTTGTGTTTCAGAGACCTGAAAGGGCATTCCCCAAAGGAGACTTCGGTGGTCCTGCCACCAACTCAGGGAGTCGTGGAGACTGCGAGAGGCCCGGATACAGTCTCTGAGGTGGCTGGAGGCCTGACTCCATGGCACCCTGAGGCACCACTGGGCTGTTTGCCTGTGCATGCGGGCATGGGGGACCACATGGACGGTGAAGGCCATGTGCCGAGGAGGCACCACATCGCCTACACTGTAACTCAAGTCCTGTTCCAGACCTGGGATGCCACGGCCCGAAGGCGGCCTGCACAGTCCATTGGAAGAAAGGCGATCGCCCACACTGTGTCGAGGCGTGTGCCGATGAACTCCAGGGCCTGCATCAGCTCGAGGTGGGACTTGGGGTAGTTGACCAGGAAGCAGAGGCGCTCGAGGAGGAAAATCGGGTGTGATGTAGCCAAGCGGGCTTCACTGATCGAGGGCCCCATGACAAGCCAGTCATTGAGATAGGGGAAGACGGGTATGCCCTGCCGCTTGAGGGAGGTGGCAACCATGCAAGGCACTTTGTGAAAACCTTTGGTGCGGATGCGAGCCCGAATGGGAGCACTCTGTACTGGAAGTGTTCGCCCTGCACCCTGTGCTGGGGATGAACCAGGATGTGGGCATAAGTGACCTTGAGGTCCAAGGAGCATAGCCAATCGCCCTGCTGAAGGAAGGGCAGCAGGATGCTAAGTGATAACATTTTGAACTTCTCCAACTTCCCGAGGATGAGGATGAGGTGCAAACCCCCCCATCTTTTTCAGGACGAGAAAGTAGCGGGAGTAGAACCCCTGACCTCGAAGGTGCCTTGGTACCTTCTCGATGGCCCACTGGGAAAGGAGGTTGGATAGCACCTGCTGCAAGAAGGTCTGGTGCGCAAGGAGCCAGGCGGGCTCCGCCAGGGAGAAGGGAGGAGGGCGCCTGTACAGGTGCAGATGGTATCCGTCTCGGATAACCCGGAGGACCCAGGTGTCCTCCGTAATCGACGCCCACTCTGAGACGAACAGGGACAGGCGTCCCCCTACTGGCGGGAGAGCTGCCGGGGGGGCGAGAGACTATGCCGACAGTGTCAAAACCTCTGCGTAGGTTGGGGCGGCGCCGGTGGTTGGGCCTTAGGCCCTTTTGGCTTACGGTGGGGCCATTTGCAACCCCCTTACCATGCGTGCTGGAAGCTGGTGTGGAGGTGGGCGGGGGAAGCCGGTGTGGAGGTGGACGGGGGAAGCCGGCGTGGAGGTTGGCAGGGAAAGGCGGTTAACCCCGGTAAGGGAGTCCTTTCCTTTGGAAGAACGGTTTAGTATTCTGCTGATTCTTCCTAGGAAGGGTCTTGCGCGAGAGGTGAGTTTGGGTCACCAACTCGGTTTCTATCTCAGCGGCCTTATCCTCCATCGGTTTACCAAACAGGCTGCGCAACCAGGTGCTCTTTGGGGTCTTGGGCAAGCCACTTAACCCTTCATTGCCCATGTTCCCCCCATGTTCCCTGTAAGTATTAGCGTATGTCTCACATATCCCCTCGTGTTAAATGTCTCCCAATTGTGTTGTGACCACTTTGATTGAAGGATAAGGTGGTATACAAAACCAGCTAAATAAATAAATAAGGGACATCCAGGAGCTTTTCTTGGACCCACTGCTCCAAGTCTGAAGACTAGAACCAAGCATGGTGCCGGGCCCTGCTGCCAGCCGCTGCCACCCTGGTGGAGGACTCAAATCCATCATATGCAGCGTGGGAGAGGTACTTTGAACACTCCATGACGGATTTCAGGAGGGTTTGGAACCGTAGGAGAGGTTCCCCTCCGAGGCCTGCGGCAAAACCGCCAAGCTCCTTGGCAAGGTCACGCAAGAACATGCCCATATTCAATTGGTATGCCTGGATGCGGCAAGCCAGCATGATCCCTTGGTAGGCCTTACACCCCAGGGCATCGAGTGTCTCGACGCCCTATCTGGGGGGACCGATGAGTGAGACTTCAGGCTCTTTTGCTTCCACATCGCCGATTCCACAACCATGGAAGTGTGCAGAAGTTGGGTCTTGCGGAACCCCAGGCCACGTGAACTCTATACATGGCATCGAGACACTTGCTCACAATGGGAACCGAAGCAGGTGACTCCCACATGCGGAGGAGCAGTCTTGACAATATGAGGGGAACCGGGACAGTAAGAGACTCCCGAGACAGGGACTCGTACTGAAGAATATCAAACTCCTCAGCTTGCAGTTCCTCTTCAGTCTGCATGCACAGGCTAAGGGCCCGTGCCATGTCCCGCCTGAACGCCAGAAATGATGTGTCCTCGGGCGGCGAACACCTCTGATAGGCGGACGGGGACGGGTCCAAAGGGAGGTCCCTATAGGCATGGATTTCCAGGGAAGTATCTCCGTCTGACTCCCAAACCCGAGAGGTCCGAAAAGGAGTCCGACTCGGATAGGTTGCCCTGTCCAGAGGCCGAGGTCCACTTGGAGCCAAAGGCCTTGGAGAATCGTGCTCCCAAGGAATGGGAAGGTGAACAAGACAAACACCGAGGACCCTCATGAGGCCCATGGCTCTTGGGGATTTACAGGAAGGATTTTGGTGTCCCTCTTGTGGGAACCTTGGTCTCGAGGAGCGGGCCAGCCGTGCTGGGCATGAGCGCCTGCTGGGCAGCTAAGAAGGCAGAAATTCTGCACTCCAGTGCCAGCATTCGGGACTTCCACGCAGGCGTGGGGCCCTGCGACACCGACACCGGGGTTACCAGGTCTGGCTTGGAGGAGAAAATGGGGTCCTCACTGGGATGAGGTACCTTTCGAGGCCACTTCTTGTCCAACTCTCGGGAACGCCGTGGGGGGGCTGAGCAACTGAGCACGGGAGCGCTCGCGCTTATCCAGAGCTCACCACAGCGACTTTGAGGCCTTCTTCTTACGCTGCTCCACTTCAGAGGACCCCTGGTCGAAGTGCTGCCGAGAACACGGAGCCAAAGTAGGAGATCCCAGCAGCGAAGGTACCACAGAGAATGCCGCCGAGGATTACGGGGCCACCTTCCCGAAAATGTCATCGGACTTCTGTTTACGGCTGAGCAGGGCCTTGGAGGACATTTTCTTACAAAGAGAGCAGAGCTCCGGGTCAAGACACCAAAGACAACAATCATGGGTGTCCGAGAGCAACATGTTCTTGGAGCATCTGTCGCATTTTTTAAAACCGGTGGCCATAGGTGCAAAAAAGAACCCGCTAGGTCGAAGACCTTTGCGGCCAGTGGTTGGAGAAAAAAGGGTGCGAAGCCTGATCAGGAAAAAACTTTTAACAAAAAAAATATATATATATATATCCCCCTCGCTCGAGGAAAGAGGAGAGCAGTGGATGAAGGAAGAGGACCGATGCAACCAGAAAAACCACAGCCCAGAGATCGAAAACGAAACACTTTTTTCCGAGGGACAAGGACGTGCGTCCGAAGGGCTCCACGGAAAAAGGGAGACTGAGCAAGATGGCACCTTTAGGCGGGAAGAGGACCACACATGCGTGGCAGCAATCCCAAAGGTTTTCTTTGAAAGCTGGGGAATTGTTCCGCACAGGTTCCGTGGGTGCCGTCACCCATAAGTGAGGACTGACTTCCTACTTGTTCCTGGAGAAGACAAATATCCCGAGAGTTCTTAGGAACGTGGCTACTACTGCCATGAACTTTGTGAAAACTCCCGGGGCAGAGGCGAGGCCGAAAGGCAGGACCTCTGTATTGATAATATCGCCCTTGAAATATGAAGTGCAGGAACTTTCTTGCTCTGAGTTAATCAGTATGTGAGTATATGCCTCCTTTAGGTCCAGAGAACAGAGCTAGTCCTGACTCTGGAGATAGGGAAGAAGGGTACCTAGGGAGATGATTTTGAATTTCTCCCGTATCAGGTACATGTTCAGTTCTCGGAGGTCCAGAATGGGCCTGTATCCCCCTGTTTTCTTTGGAATAAGGAAATATGGAGAATAAAAGCCCATTCCCTGCTGGGATGGTGGAACCTCCTTTATTGCTCCCTGAAGGAGGAGGGAGGTGACCTCTTATAACAACAGAGCAGAGAGAGGGGGCTGAGAGCGGAACTCTCTTGGAGGAGTCTGGGGAGGTAGATTTTGTAGATGAAGCTTGTACCCCTCCCGTACTATGGACAGTGTCCACTGCTCTGATATGATAAGATGCCACCTGTGGGCAAAGTGACAAAGTCTGCCGGGTATGAGGGTGGGATTTGGAATCTCCAGAGGCAGAGCGGCTATGTTCTCTAGAAAGGAGTCAAAAACCCTGAGGAGGCTGGGTCTGTTGAGGTGGCTGTGACTTAGGAGTCTGAGCCTTCTTTTGCTGTTTTCGTGGCTGCTGCCCCTTCTGAGGAGCATGGTGTTGACACTGTACAGCAGGGTTGTAAGAAGGATAGTAATTAATTATTATTATTATTATTATTATTAAAAAAAGCTTTCTTTGCTGCTTTTTTTTTCCTAGCTGGGTTGGCAGTAGACCTAGATAGTCTTTTAAGAGTGGTGTTCTCAGATTCTAACTGAGAGGCCTTGTCTTGCCAATCCTCGCCAAAAAGGTTTTCACCAATGCAAGAGATATTACCCGGTTTGTCTTGAACCTATTGCTCAAGAGCCGATGCTGGAAGCCAAGCAATTCTGTGTGCCCCGATGCAGATAGATGAAGTTCTGCTGATGCACTTAAAACAGTCAAAGGTTCCCTGTTAAACTTTGAAACATTTTGAGCATGTTTTATAAGGGTGAGATAATCTGCTCTCTTGTCATCGGGGAGAAGAGGAGCCATTAACTCCAAATCCCTAGCCACCTCTCTGAGGAACATACCCATATAGAGTATGTAGGAACTGATCCTAGCCGATAACATGGAGGTCTGAAAACAATGTCGACGAAAGGCATTGGGAGTTCTCGATTCCCTATCTGGAGGGTTCGAGGAACGTCTCTTAGCACTCTTTACTCGACGCATTGCCGATTCCACCACCATGGAATGGTGTGGTAATTGCGTCTTTTGGAAACCGGGACACTCCGGTACCCGGTACATGGTACTGAGTCGTCGGATATGTGGAGAAACGGTAAGGGGTGTTTCCCACATACGAGGTATTAGGTCAAGAAGTATGTGATGAATGGGGAGGATAGCAGCTTCCTTCAGGGCTGCAGGGTACTGAAGAATTTCAAGTTCTTCAGCCCTAGCTTTCTCCGATGTCACCGTTATAGACAGACCCCAAGCAACATCATGAACAGAGTCTTGGAAAGACATGTCTTCCGGAGCGGACATGTGACATTGTGGGGAAGGAGATAGATCTTCCGGGAGAGTTCTCATGTCCCGGGTCCGAAGACTCAAAGAACCGACGGGCAGGATGTTCCCGCTGTACACGTACCAGATATCAATCAAAATCGGTAGTTAAAGCTGGCGATGCCAGAACCTCGGTACTGGAAACGGATTCGAGGACCAGCATGGGTGGAAGCGTGGTAAGTGGCAAAAAAGTTGATGCAGGCTGTCGGTACTGGGGCCGGTATCAGTGCCTGAGGGATCGGCTGTAAAGGTTTTACCAGTACAGAGGCCGCCAGTAAGGCCACTAAGCTATGCTCAATAGCCAGGATATGTTGATCCATGGAACTTGCCGATGCTTTGGTATTGGTACTGGAATTGCAAGCCACGATCCCTGAACATGGCACCAGGAGCTCTCCAGGGGTGGAGGCCTCGGGAGCATCCTGGGACCCCACTAAGGCTTTGGAGGCAAGGTCCTTCCGCCGGGGCTGTTTGGCCAATGTGTCCCCCCCCTCCAGGGCAACACCAGAGACATCTTGATGCTTAGAAGGAGATCTACCCTTGGAGGGCCAACAAGTCTTCGAAGAAGACCTAGGTTTCGATACCTGAGATCCTTGGGAGGAAGATGAAGCTCTCAATGACGCTGATACTAAAGATACTGCATCAGAGGCAAAGAGGGTGCTTAGTTTTGCAGCTCAATTTTGTAGGCCTCTCTTTGTCATCTTCCTGCAAAGAAGACATTCTGATGTTAGATGATCCGGACCTAAACATTTAGGCACCAGTCGTGGGTGTCTGTGGCCAAAATGGTACTGCCACATTTAGAACACTTTTTAAAACCACTGGATGTTTTTTCCATTTTGTCTATAGCAAAAGGGGAGGCCTAGGCCTAAGATGGCGTCGATGCGCCCTAAAGGAAGAAAAAAAATTCATTCCCTCAGAGTTTTTTTTTTGTTGTTGTTTTTTGTTTTTTTAAAGACAGACAGGAAAAAAGAAAGTACCGTCGGGGGTCGGTACCAGTGTCAACGGGAAGGCAGACGCGACTGCAAAAAAATAAGAGAAAACAAATTTTCTGCAGAGACAGGAATTGCTTCTTGTCGGCTCCGCAGAAAACGAAGAACTGAGGAGAGAGAGAGCTGGAAAGGCAGCTTTGCAGGCGCAGTGGGATGCTCCCAAAAGCTTTCTTATTGGACGCTGGGGAGCGTTCCTGTGCGGGCTCCATCGGTACTGACATTACCCATATGTGAAGGCTACATTCCTGCTTGTTCCTGGAGATATTAGACGTACCTACTAATTGTTGTTCCTTGAGGTACTTCAGTCCAGTCCCGCACCTCTGGGTAGTGTACCTCTTCCAGCAGCTTGGAGACTGAGCATGTCATCTTTTGATGACACCAGTGTACTTATACTGCTGGCACCGCCTACCTATTGACAAAGCAGACTCAAAGGAACAAAAAATAAGTAGTTAAAGATGCAAATACAATTCTACTTCTAAGAAATCTAGCCCCCCACACCACCTGAGAAGGACCCTTCGTTCTCCCTTCCCAGAATGAGGAGGCTTACCTATTGAGCGCCCTAGGGCCGTCAACCAACAGGGAGCGAGAGACCGCATCTTTCCCGGTCAGCCTCCCCAAAGCCGACAGCCCCCAACTCTCGGTACCCACTGGTCCCTTCCTGCATCCCAGAAACCAGCTTCAGGTCCGGGCAGTTACAAATTATTATGACAACAGAAGCATAAAAACGGCCGAGCGGGATCCGGGACTAGAATGGAGTTCCTCAAGGAACAACAATTAGCAGGTAAGTCTAACTTCTCCTTCTTTATCGTCCCTCCAGTCCAGTCCCGCACCTCTGGGATGTATCAGAGCAGTAAACTTTGACCCTCCTGCGTCAGTCACCCTATGTAACAATACATACAACACGAAGACTGAAATAAAATATCTGGGTGTAACACTTGACAGCAACCTAAAGATGGAAAAGCACCTCCGCAAAACCAACAAGGCCGTTTTCCACAAACTTAGAGTCCTACAACCCCTACGGAGCATCATTGAACCTCACGATTTCAGATCTGTTGCACAAGCTCTAATTATGCCACACCTCGACTACTGCAATGCCATCCTACAGGGCCTTCCAAAGAAAACCCTCAACATTCTCCAAATGGCCCAAAATGTAGCGGCTAGGATCATCATGAAAAAAAAACTTACTGATCACATTACCCCTGTATTAATCGAGCTACACTGGCTCCCCATTGCAGCCCGGATAAAATATAAAACACTAATAACCACCTTCAAGCTTATACATAACATAGCGCCATCCTTTCTCTCCACCCTTATCAGCACGCAACCACCCAACAGAAGCAGGCGAACAATCCACTCAAATATACTCCACGTTCCCCCTGATATCAGATCTGTAACTGCCACTACTAGCCAACGAGCATACTCCTACTCGGCCCCGTCCCTCTGGAACCAACTTCCACCAGAGCTAAGAGCTATTAAAGACCTTATGGAATTCAGAAAGAAACTCAAGACACATCTTTTCCAGTGTCAATACAATCTTATATAATCCCAGGGGTATAAATGATACCACCCAATGAAACATGGTTGCAGTTTATGTAAATAGGTAATGTCTGACTCCTCTACATATGACCTCTCCCCGTGTGTTGTGCTTCCCCCTCCAAATCAATGTGTGTATACCGCAAAATTTCTGTCATGATTCGACAAATTCTTATCTGTAATCAAACCGCTACTGATCGCTGGAAGTAGCAGTATACAAATGTATGCTAAATAAAAATGTATGCTAAATAAACTAACGGGAGGGACTCACAAATCCGGCCTGAAGCACTGCCAAACTAAAAATGAGCATCCCCTGCCACCTGGACATCCAGGCGCTAATGTTTAGTAAAAGTATGCAGCGACTACCATGTTGCCGCCCTACAGATTTCCATTGCAGGCACCAAAGAATACTCTGCCCACGGAGCCACCTGCGCCCTCATGGAAAGTGCTCTCAACCCCGCCAGCACCGGTCTACTCTTCAAAATGCATGCCGACACGATTGCCTCCCTGATCTATCTGGAAATGGAGGCCTCTGTCGCCATCTCTCCTCTGCGCGGCCCCCCAAACAGTAGACACAGTCCGATTTCCGAAAGGATGCTGTCCTCTTCAAATACCTCCGCAGAACTCTTTTGACCTCCAAGAAGTGCAAATGTGGGGTGGCCGAACCTGCTGTTGCATTCGCCAGAGCGGGAGGGAAACCACCTGGTTCCATGAAAAAAACAACCTAACTTGGGCAAAAAGGAAGGAATCATCCGTAGGACTACCTTCTCCTCTGAGAATGAAAGAAATGGCTTCTGGCACAATAAGACCTGAAGCTCCGAAATCCTACATGCTGAGCAAATCGCCCCAAGGAATACAGCCTTCAGGGTCAAATCCTTCAGGGAGGCCCAACTCAACGGCTCAAAAAGCTCTCTGGAAAGCGCCGTTAGCACCAGATTGAGATCCCAAGGCAGTACCACCTCCCTCTGTGGTGGCCGAAGGTGATTCACTGCCCCTAGAAATCTCAGTACATCTGGGTGTGCATCTAACACCCCATGGACCTTTTCCCTATAACAAGAGAGCACCGCCAGCTGCAGTCTTAAAGAACTAGTGACTAGCCCCTTATCAAGACCGAATTGCACGCACGACAAGATGTCCGGGATAGAGGTTGTGGATGGACAGGCCTGCCTCTCTGCGCACCTCGACTCAAAGATACGCCGTACCCTGAGGTACACGAGACAGGAAGACCTCATCCGGGCCTGCAGCAAAGTTGCTATAACCAAGACTGAATACCCTTTCTTCTTCAGTCTCGCCCTTTCAAGAGCCATGCTGTAAGAGAGAATCGGTCCACCTGAGGCCTGCGCACCAGTCCTTGCATCAGCAGGTCTGCCTGCATGTAGCCGTACCAGGCCGGCATACCACAGTCATCTTGGCCAGTCCGGGGCAATTAAAATAACGAGACCCCGGTAAGCTACAAAGCACTGCCCAACCAGGCCCATGAGAGCCCATGGAGGCAAACCGTAGAGAAGTCCCTCCAAGGGCCGCCTATGCACTACGGCGTCCAGGGCCTTCCGACATCCTTTCCTTTCTATGTACCGGGAACACCCTTGTGTGTCTTCTGGACCACCCGGACAGGTCTACCAATGCCTCTTCTTCCGCAGGCAGAATAGTGGGCATGTTAAGGGCCTTCAATGATTCCACGATGAGCGCTGGCGATTCCTTCTAGCAGAACACCTGGACAATCCAGGACTGCTCCTCCTGTTCCAGAATCTCACCATCCTCCAGCTCATCGCCTTCCAAATCCAACTCCGTGCCTAGATCATCCCATCTGGTTCCTCAGATACAGGGGACAGGCCCTGCCACTCCTCCAAGGGCCTAGCCCTCTTTGCAGGACCTGGATCGCCTTCCTTTAAATGTGCTGTCCTCTCTGACCCGTGCTCGAGTGCTGCGGGACCACTCTCTGCACCCTGCTGGCGCATGCAGGATGCCCTATGCAGGAGCAGGACAAACCCGGGGGAAAAAAACAACCCAGGCTGCCTATCTCCCCCAAGGTCTGAGACGTGGAGGGTCTGAGAATGGCCAGGGGACTTGGAGCCAGCTCTGGTGGCGGCAGCGGAGGGCCCACTGAGGCCTGGGCTTCTGGAGATGGAGACTTGTCCTATCTTACCCTATCCTGCAGATCTTGCTCCATTGAGGTGGCTTCTTATGTGCCGCCACAACAGATACCTGCTTCAGAAACCGCACCCTTCCTGGTCTCGCAAACCGGGCACTACAGTCGAGCCAGCATGGTGAGATCCGTCCCTGGACCCAGGAATCTTCCCCCCCCCACCCCCCCCCCGAAACCTTCTGCACCAAGAGAAAAATATGAAAGGGGAGCGGGGGGGGGGGGGGGGGGGGTCCCCACCTCTAATTAACTGACCCAGCAAGGGACAGAAAGCAAGATAAAGTTAAGAAAAAATAAAACAAAAATATACCCCTACCTTTGTTTCCATCTTGAAATAGGCAGATCAGGCAAGAAGAAAACACCATAAGCAATTCCCTCGAGGGAAACCTGAGACGCAAAGCCGCAGGCCCTCAAAAGACCACTTATTTGGGGAAAACCTTACACTCAAACAATTTACAACATGTAACACTACCTCGGTTATTTATGCTATGAAATGCCCGTGTAGTAAATTGTACATTGGCAAAACCATTAGATCGTTAAAGACTCAGATACTGGAACATAAGAGTCGACTACGATGCAAGGTGTTGACAGCCCCGATAGTTCAACACTGTGTTGAGTTACGGCATGATTTTGATCAATTACGCTGTTTTTGTATCGACCATATTCAACGGCCACTGAGAGGTAAAACCTTGGAAGAAACTTTGCTATTTTTTGAACAGCGATGGATTTTTTCAGTAAATACTTTACAGCCTTATGGTTTGAACTCCTCTATAGAGTGGCAGGTATGCCTTTAATATTTGATTGACTCCAGAGAGAGTCACCATTGGCTGTTTCTACATAGTGAGAAGAGGTAGCGTCTTGTATAAAGAGTAGACTGTGACTATCAGTACGCATGCGCGGCGTTTTTTGCAACATCAGTTCACAGCTTGAGAAAATGCGGGTAGCAGCATTTATGTAAGTGATACTGAATTGTGTCTTTAAGATACACATAAATGCCTGACGTTTTGAATTTTTAGTTAAAATGCATTTTTGTAATCACAGTGGGCGAGGTGGTTAAAGTTTAGTGCTATTACATAAGAACATAAGATATGCCATACTGGGTCAGACCAAGGTCCATCAAGCCCAGTATTCTGTTTCCAACAGTGGCCAATCTAGGTCATATGTACCTAGCAGTTTCCCCAAGAGACACAAGTTCCACAATGCTTGTACTGGGTCAAGCATTGATATCTTCGGTCACTTCTTAATAATGATTTATGGACCTTTCCTCCAGGAACTTGTCCAAACCTTTTTTAAACCCAGCTACACTAACAGCCTTTACTACATCCTCCGGTAACAAATTCCAGAGTTTGATTACACGTTGAGTGAAAAAATATTTTCTTTTATTAGTCTTAAATAGTTTACCCTGTAGCTTCATTGCATGTCCCCTAGTCTTTCTATATTCTGATAAGGTAAACAATCGATCTACGTTTACCCGTTCCACTCCGTTCATTAATTTATAGACTTCTATCATATCTCCCCTCAGCCGTCTCTTTTCCAGGTTAAAGAGCCCTAACCTTTTTAGCCTTTCTTCATAGGAGTATCCTTCCATCCCCTTTACCATTTTGGTGGCTCTTCTCTGTACCTTTTCTAAAATCGCTATATCCTTTTTAAGATACGGCGACCAGAATTGCACACAATATTCAAGGTGCGGTCTCACCATGGAACGATATAGAGGCATAATATCATCTTTTGTTTTATTTTCCATTCCTTTCCTTATCATACCTAGCATTCTATTTGCTCTCTTGGCCACCGCTGCACACTGGGCCGAGGGTTTTAACATGGTATCCACAATGACGCCTAAATCTTTTTCCTGGGTGGTGGTTCCTAATGTGGAACCTTGCATCGTGTAACCATAGTTTGGGTTGTTCTTCCCTAGGTGCATAACCTTGCACTTGTCCACATTAAATTTCATCTGCCATTTTGATGTCCAGTCTTCCAATTTATCAAGATCCTCTTGCAATTTTTCACAATCCTCTTGGGTTTTAACAACTTTAAATAGTTTTGTGTCATCTGCAAATTTGATAACCTCACTCGTTATTCCACTTTCCAGGTCATTTATGAATATGTCAAAAAGCAGCGGACCCAGCACAGATCCCTGGGGTACACCACTATTCACCTTTCTCCATTGGGAAAATTGGCCATTTAGCCCTACCCTCTGCTTTCTATCTTTTAACCAGTTCCTGATCCACAATAATACACTGCCTCCTATCCCATGACTCTTTAGTTTTGCCAAAAGTCTCTGATGAGGGACCTTGTCAAAGGCTTTCTGAAAGTCCAGATACACAATATCAACCGACTCACCTTTGTCCACCTCTTTATTCACTCCTTCAAAAAAACATAACAGATTAGTAAGACAAGATCTTCCTTGTCTAAAGCCATGTTGGCTGTCTCCCATTATGTTGTGACCATCTACATGCTGAGTAATTTTATTCTTTATGATGGTTTCTACCATTTTTCCAGGTACTGACGTCAAGCTCACCGGTCTGTAGTTTCCCGGATCACCCCTGGAACCCTTTTTAAAAATTGGTGTTACATTGGCGATCCTCCAATCTTCAGGTATTAGAGATGATTTTAATGATAGTTCACAGATTACTGATAGCAGGTCTGCAATCTCATATTTCAGTTCTTTCAACACCCTTGGATGTATACCATCCGGCCCAGGTGATTTGCTACTCTTCAGTTTATCTAATAGTTGTAAGACATCTTCCCGATGTATCGATATTTCCTTCAATTCTTCCGCACCTTTAAATACCACTTCAGTCATGGGTAACATCCCTACATCTTCCTCAGTAAAGACCGAAGCAAAGAATTCATTCAGTCTCTCCGCTATCGCCTTGTTGCCTCTTAGTGCTCCTTTAACCCCTTTATCATCTAATGGACCAACTGACTCTCTCACAGGTTTTTTGCTACGAATGTACTTGAAAAGGTCTTTATTTCACATTTTTGCTTCCGCAGCAAGCTTCTTCTCAAATTCTCTCTTTGCCTGCCTTATCAATGCCTTGCATTTGACTTGCCAGTGCTTGTGCTGTTTCCAGGTTTCGTCGTTTGGCTCTTTTTTCCATTTCCTGAAAGATGCTTTTTTGGCAACAACAGCCTCTCTGACCTCACCTATAAACCATGCTGGCAGTTTTTTGGACTTCCTTCCACTTTTCTTAAAGCGTGGAATACAGCTGGTCTGGGCTTCCAAGATAGTATTTTTCAACAACACCCAATCTTGATGTACGTCTTTAACCTTCGCAACTGCTCCTTTTAGTTTTTTCTTAACTGTTTTCTTCATTTTATCATAGTCTCCCTTTCGAAAGTTAAAAGGTAGTACTGTGGATTTCCTTACTATCCCTCCTCCACTAATTAAATCAAAGGCGATCATGTTATGATCACTATTGCCAAGTGGCCCTAACACCCTTATCTCTTGCACTAGATCTGGTGTTCCACTAAGGACTGGGTCTAATATGGCTTCCCCTCTGGTCGGTTCATGAACCAGCTGCTCCAAGAAGCAGTCATTTATTTCATCTAGGAACTTTATCTCCCTAGCATGTCCTGACGTGACACTGACCCAGTCGATACCGTGGTAATTGAAATCACCCATTATTATTACTGCGCTGTAACTTTTGTTAGCTTCCTTGATTTCTTTGAGAATTTCATCATCCATTTGGTCATTCTGGCCAGGCGCTCGATAGTACACCCCCACTGCCATCGCCTTCCCCCTTTTATATGGAATTTCAATCCATATAGATTCTACAGCAGATTTTGTTTCCTGCAAAACTTTAATCCTTTCTGAGTCAATGCCCTCTCTAACATAGAGCACAACCCCTCCACCAATTTGATCAGCTCTATCATTAAGATATAGTTTGTACCCAGGTATCACAGTGTCCCACTGGTTGTCCTCCTTCCACCATGTCTCTGATATTCCAATCATATCTAACCTTTCATTTAGTGCTATATATTCTAACTCTCCCATCTTATTCTTTAGACTTCTAGCATTTGCATACAAGCATTTTAGAGAATGTATTTTATTCATGTTAATTTGGCTATTGTTAGACATGGGTAAATTGGGATCTTTAAGCTCTGTCTGCTCCATACTTGAGGGCATTTGGGCTACTTTACTCTTTTGTGGAACCTCTCTGCTTTTGGTAGTATCCACAGACCCTCCTGAAGAAACTCCTATGCGGAGTGAAACGCTATAAGGGTACCGGGGGAAGCGTAGAGGCGGAAGAGACACAAGATGAAAAGCTAAGAATTTCTCTTTTACAAAAATTTTTTTCAATAGCTTCTGACACATTGGTGGTGGAGTACTGGTGTTTTATGTCAGCAATTTTAAAAGAAAAAATCCCAGGTTGGTTATTGATGTTACCTATGCGCTGATGCTTTTCCACAAGTGAGCATAAGTTTGTAGCGCAGTATTGGTCTGAAACCTCCTGGTGAGTTAATAAATTCTAATTCGCTGCATTTAGAACAGTGTTTCCAGTTGCCCCCATAAGTAAAAGAATTTTCCACTAGGATTATTTGTTTGTATGGAGTGATTTTCTTGAAATCAGGATTGTAATTCACCCCGTGAAGACCAGCAATATTTTTGTATTGATATCCTCAAAAGACCACAGCAGGGCCCAAGCAGAAAAAAAAACGCACTGCAGCCACACTGAGAGGCCTTCATTTTATTTTATTTTTTCATGCGGAACGGAGCAGAGCCGTCGAAGAAAGAGCCGGGCCACAATCACACACCCCCGCTTGCCTGCTTGGCTCCCACTGAGGCCCCCGACACTGGCAATTACCTCCAGTAAGTGCTCCCTTGCAGCTCACAAATCCACTGTCCTGCTGAGGCCTGCCCACTCACACACCTCGCGCTCAGCCATTAGAGCAGGCTTCAGCTTCCAGGGCTGTCTGCAGGCTGCTTTCTCCCCGCTTGTGCAGGACTTGAACCGTGGCAGCTCCTCACCCAATGGTGGTTCAGGAGCCGCCAAAAGCCCGGTCTGTTCAAGATCCCCCACAACAAACCCCTGAAACAGCCTAGGGGTGTGGGGGGGAGGCAGTCCTCCTCAGAGCCCTTCTTTCTTAGCTTGTTTGCTTGTTTTTTGTGAACTTGCTAAAGAAATAAAAAGAGCACACTGTGCTATAAAAGGGAAAAAGAAAAAGAAAGTTAGCCTATGCTCCTTAATTGTCCCTTCAGTGAGTCCAAACCTGGCTCACTACCTCTTCCAGCTGCTTGGAGACTGAGTATACTGGAGCTGGTAGGCAGTGCCAGCAGTATAAGTACACTGGTGTCATCAAAAGATGACATGCTCAGTCTCCAAGCCGCTGGAAGAGGTACACTACCCAGAGGTGCGGGACTGGCTGGAGGGACTATAAGGAACCACAGTTTGCATGGCCAGTGAGGGGCTATGAGAATCATAATGCCCTTGTCGGCCTGTAGCTTGAAAAGCGTCTTGGGAATAAAGGGTATGGGAGGGAAAGCATAAAGGAGACCCTTACCCCAATCTAGGTGGAAAGCATCCACTTGCTGTCTGCTGGATGTCGGAGTCCTGGTGCAGAAGCAGGGAAGCTTGGCATTCTGCAGTGTGGCAAACAGATCTATGTCTGGAGTTCCCTAGGTCTGAAAAATGTAGAACGCTGTGTCCGGATGCAGAGACCATGCGTGGGGAAGAAGGATCCGACTCAGCTTGTCTGCCAAGACATTGAGCTCCCCTGGGAGATACACCACTTGGAGGTGTATTTGATGAGAAATGGCAAAGGACCACAGATGAAGAGCCTCCTCACAGAGGGGCCAAGAGCCTGTTCCGCCCTGCTTGTTCACATAGAACACGGCCACCTGATTGTCTCTCCTGACTAGGACCATTTGTGCTCTGAGGTGATCTTGAAACACCGTGAGGGCATTTGAGATAACACGAAGCTCCAGGAGATTGATCTGGAGCTGTGACTCCTCCCATTGTCCAGAGGCCTTGTGTAAAGAGTGCCCAAATGAGCTCCCCAACCCAGTTTGGAGGCATCCGTCGTTGGGGTACATAGATATGGAGGCATCTGAAAAAGGGACCCAATGAGGAGATTTTCTGCAGAATACCACCACTGGAGGGATGTGGTGAGAGAGGCAGTGACGTGGATCTTGTCCCTGAAGTAGCCTGAGGCCTGCGTCCATTGGGAAGCAAAAGTCCACTGGGCTGTCCGCATATGTAGGCGGGCATATGGGGTTAAACATGTACTGTTGAGGCCATGTGCTCCAGAAGCTGCAGCATTTCTCTGGCAGTCAAATGGTATCAGAGTAGCACTTGGGAGGTTAGCTCAATGAGATGAGCACAGCGTAGATGAGGCAGAAAATACCTTGGCCTGCTGGGTGTCCAATAAAACTCCTATGAACTTTACTCTTAACTGGAGCAAGCTGGGATTTTGGAAAGTTTATGACAAATCCCAAGTGGTATTGTACTATGATGGTATAATGCAAGGAAAGCTGAACCTCTTGGGAGGTGTCTGCTTTTTATGAGCTAGTTACTTAAGTAAGGGAAGAAAAATATCCCTAGAGATCTTAGATATGTGGCTATAACTGCCATGCACTTTGTGAAGGCCCTTGGGGCAGAAACGAGTCCGAAAGGAAGGACTCTGTACTCATAATGCTCTTCCTGAAAGATGAAGCATAGATATTTCCTGTGTCCTGGATGGGTGAGGATAAGTGTGTACACTTCTTTTAAATCTAGAGAACAGAGTCAGTCCTGAATCTGGAGGTATGGAAGAAGCATCCCAAGAGAGATCATTTTGAACTCGTGGACCAGAAACCTGTTTAGATTCCTGAGGTCCAGGGTGGGCTTGTACCCTCTGGTCTTCTTTGGTATGAGAAAGTATGGAGAGTAGAACGCCATTCCCTGTTGGGATATTGGGGCATCTTCTATGGCGCCCTGAGACAGAAGAGAGGACATCTCATCCTGTAGGAGAACACCGAGTGATGGCTGCATGTGATATTCCCCCACAAAAGTTGAGGGGGGCAGAGTTTGGAGATGAAATCTGTACCCTTCCCAAACTATGGTTAGTGTCCACTGTTCTGAGGTGATAAGGTGCCATCTGTGGGCATACACAGTCTGCCTGCAATGTGGAGGGGGTAAGGGTCTGCCAGAGGCAGGGTGGCAATGTTCTCTATAAAAAAGTCAAAAACCAGGCACAGATTGTGCCTGCGGAGCTGGATGAGATTTAGCTACCTGTGGCTTCTTTTGTTGCTTAGGAGGCTGCTGTCTCTTCTGAGGGCCCTGGGCCTGGTATTGAGAAGGAGGATAAGAAGAGTAGAATTTCTTATTAAAGAAAGCTTTCTTTGTAGATGTCTTCTTTCTAGCATGGTTAGCTGCTGTCCTAGACAGTCTGCTTAGGGTGGCATTCTCTGACTCTGAGAAGCTTTATCCTGCCAGTCTTTGTCAAAGAGGCTTTCCCCTGTGCAAGGTATGTTGCCCAGCTTATCTTGAACCCACTGTTCAAGATCTGAGGCCTGAATCCATGCAATTCTGAGTGCACAGACACAAAATGCTGTGGCTCTACTTGTGCATTCAAATGCATCGAAGGTTGCCCTATTGACAAACTTTGATACATTTTGGGTATGTTTAACTAGAGCAAGATAGCAATTTCTCTTATCTGGGAGAAGAGGGGCTAGGGGAAGGTCTTTGGTGACTTCCTTGAGAAACACACCTATTTAGAGTATATAGGAGTTAATCCTGGTTGAAAGCATGGAAGCCTGAAAACACTGACGACCAAAGGCATTGAGGGTTCGAGGAATGAGTTTTGGAACTCTTGATTCTGCGCATTGCCGATTGAATGGTGGGGAAACTGTTTTTTGGAAGCCAGGAGGTGAGATCATGAGGGGAGTATCTCACATCTGGAGCATTAGATCATGGAGGATGCGGTGCACCAGCTGCCTCCCTGAGAGCTGTTGGGTATTGGAGGATCTCCATTTCCTCCGCCCTGGGCTATTTCTCTGATGTAACTGCTACAGAGAGACCTCTAGATAGGTCACGAATGAATTCTTGGAAGGACATATCTTCAGGAGGCAACATATATCGTTCTGGAGGCGGGAGGTAGGCCTTGGGAGCCCCGGGAATCAAGTAACTCCTCATCTGAAATAGAGTCAGAATCGGAGGACTCAAAGTATTGGCAGGAACCGTGCTCGCCTTCCGCCAGACACCGATACCGATGCACGTCAGTATCAGGTTCCGGATATCATTGGGTTGAGCCTCGGTATCGGTGATGGACTCGAGGGAAGGCAAGGATGGTGGAGCCATGTATTCCGATGCACCCTGCACTGGTGCCAATATCCGTGTCTGTACCTGTACTGGTATTGACGGCCCAGTACCTGAGGGCAAATGTTTGATGGGAACCGAAGCCGCCAATAAAGCTACCAAGCTCCGCTCGATGGCCAGTATACGCTGGTCTATCGAGATTGCCGATGCTTGGGAATCAGTGATTGAAATTTGCGCCACCGTCCCAGAGCATGGCACCAGTAGCTCTCCGGAGCATCCTGGAGCCCCTTGATGGCTTTGGAGGGCAGGTCCTCCCACCAGGGCTGTTTGGCAGACTGATCCACCTTCAGGGCAATGCCTGAGGCATCTCGATGCTGGGACCGAGATCTACCTCTGGAGGAATTTTCTGTCTGAGGAAGACTTGTGCTTGGACACTTTCGATACTCGAGATCCATGTGAGGAGGCGGCAGCTCTCGATGATGTCAATGCCAAAGATACAGTGCCCGAAACAAAGAGAGTTACAAACTTAGAGGCCCGGTTGTGCAGGTCTCTTTTTGTCATCTTTTTACAAACAAAACATTCTGTTGGCTGGTGGTCGAGCCCAAGGCATTTCAAGCACCAGTCATGTGTGTCAGTAGCAGAGATGGTACAGCTACATTTTGAACATTTTTTGAAACCACTGGTCAGTTTCTCCATATTGTTGGTGGACAGTATGGTAAGCTAAGCCTTAAGATGGTGTCGATACGCCTGAAGATTTTTTTTTAACTAGTAAAAAAGATAAAAGAAAGAATAAGGGAACCGATGGTGTCAAGACAGTGCCGGCATCAACGGGAAGGCAGACGCTATTTACAAAAAACAAAAAAGAGAATTTTCTGCGGTGATAGGATGTGCTGCCTTCTGGCTCTGGGGAAAACAAAGAACTGAAGAGGGAGTTGGGAAGGTGGGAAGGCAGCTACGCAAGCGCAGTGGAGCGCTCCCAAAGGCTTTCTTATTGGACGCTGGGGAGCATTCCCATGCGGGCTCTGCCGGTACTAACATCACCCATATGTGAAGACTACATTCCTGCTTGTTCCTGGAGATAAAGACTTTTACCTGAAGCCTTCTTTCTAGCAGGGGCAGCGGTCTTCCTCGAAAGGTGGGTCATGGTGAGTTGCTCCATCTTCAACTCAGCAGCCTTCTCCGTCATATGTTTGCCGAAGAGATTCTCCCCTTGGCAAGGGACATCAGTCAACTTGTCCTGAACCCATTGCTCCAGGTCCGAGGATTGTAGCCATGCAAGGCAGTGGGTTCTGATGCTCACCACAGCCACCGTGGCCACAGACTCAAAGCCGTCATAGGCAGCACTGGTGATGTATTTGGAGCGCTCCTTTGTTTTTCCCACCAGGCTCCTGAAGCGCTCGAGGTGTTCTCCAGAAAGACCCGCAGAGAAACCAGCCAGCTCCCCTGCTAGGTCCTGCAGGTACATACCCATATACAACTGGTATGCCTGGATTCTAACCACAAGTATCGAGCCCTGGTAGCACTTTATGCCAATGCCATCCATGGTGCATGCCTCCCAACCCAGGGGCATTGAGGAATACATTTTGGAATTTTTAATCCAGTGCATGGCTGATTCCACCACCATAGAGTTATGCGGCAGTTCTGCCTTTTCAAACCCAGGGCTCTTGCACACCCAGTAGAGGGAGTCAAGGCGCCTGTTGACTGATGGCACCATAAGCAACATCTCCCATATTTGAAAGAGAAGCCTTTCAAGAATGGGGTACACCGACACCGTGATGGCCTCCTTCGGGGGATCAGGTACTGGAGGATCTTCAGTTTCTCACTTGAGGCTCCTTCTCTGCCTCTATGGTGAAGGGCAGAGCCTCTCCCATGTCTCAAATGAACTTGAGGAAGGAGAGGTCCTTGGAGTGAGACCCCTGCACTCGAGTGGGAGTGAGAAATCGGAGGGAAGGTCACGGTGTCAGACCATCTCCAGCGATTCTTCCTCAGTCTCCCATTCAGTGTCGGTGTCTGAGAGGAACTTGAAGTACCTCCCTGACTGACGCTCAGGCAGAGTTGAGGGAACCCTCGATTCCGAGGACTATACCCTCGGTATCGAGTGGGAGAGAGAGCATTCACGGGAACTGCCAGAGATGGCAAATGGCTGCAAAATGGGCGGCACCTCAGCAGGTGGAACACCTGCCAATGGCAAGGCCATTGCTGGGTGCCGAAGAACCAGAAGTGACCGGTTCCTTGGGAGCCTGCTGAGCCATGAAGGCACCGAGGCTACACTCCAATGCCTGCATCCTCTCTGCGAGGAGCGAGGTCTCCAATGTTGGTAGAACCAATGTCGCAGTCATTGGCACCAATGCTGGCTACCTCGGCAGGGGCTCCTCAATAGTAACAGTCTCGTGAGTCCCATGCTGCCCCTCCTGGGCCTCTGGAAGCAACTCCTCCCACTGGGGCAGCTTGGAGGGCCACCGCTCTCGCCCTCTGAATCGCATCAAGGGCTGCAATGGCCATGACCATGGGATTTAGCCTCAGACTCTGCATTGCTCTTCAATGCCAAAGGGGCTGAAGACCATTCCTTCTGGGGTGATTCCGCTTCAAAAGAGCCGCTGTTCCAGTGCCCCACAACCTCTCGGCTCCAAGTGAACCCAACCCCCACATGAAGCTGAAGCCTCGGTGGGGACTTTCAAGGAAGTCGAAGCCAGAATCAATGCTGATGCCTCAGAACCAAACAGCGATTACCGGTGCCATTCCTGATTCTTCAGCCCTTTGTAAGTCATCTGTAAACAGGCAGCGCAGGTTGAGGGCTCATGGTCGGGCCCAAGGCATTCAAGGCACCAGTTGTGACTTTCAATCATGAAGATGGTCTGACCACACCAGGCGCACTTCTTAAAGCCAATGGGCAGCTTTGACATGGTTGGAAAGATGGCTTCCAAGTCAAAGGACTCCAACATCCTCGACAACCAGGAGGAGCGAGAGAAAAAAACCTACATGCCAAAAATGAAAGGAAAGGAAACCCTGAAAAACGCATTGCCGAGGCACCAACGCTTTTAACAGTCCAGTAGGAAGACACCGAAAAAAACACACAACCTGAAAAAGAAAGAAAGACTGGAAACCAGCCAAGAAAAATCAACTAGATTCCAGGACTCAGACAGACGTCTGGAGGGCTCCGTGGAAAAAAAGACAACTGAGATAAGATGGCACCTATCTTACAAATGGCGTTCCTTTCATATTTCCACAAATGATATATTATTGTAAACCGCTCTAATGCTTCGGCTTGAGCAGTATATCAAATTCAAATAAACATAAACATAAACCTTCAGGCGGGAAGACAGGCATGCATGCATGATCGACCTCCCAAAGGCTCTCTCTCTGAAAGCTGGGGAGTATTTCCCGAGCGGGCTATATTAGTAATGCCACCTATATGTGAGACATGACTTCTTCTCTGGGACCAAGCAGGATCTTTTACTTTCCCCCAAAATTTTGAAGCATGGGGACATTGCCACCATATATGCAGAACACCCATTCCAACACCTATTATCCACCCCCGAAAGATTTTTCCCAGATTGGATAGTATGAGGTAAGCACAAAACAATCCGTACCCATTTTCCAGCAAATTTATTTATTTATTTAGCTGTATTTATATCCCGCTTTTCACCGGGTCAAAGCGGTCAATTGGGGGATACATTTAACACAAGGGGATATGAGACACATACGCTAATACTTACAGGGAACATGGGCAATGGAGGGTTAAGTGGCTTGCCCAAGACCACAAGGAGTGCCTATAGGACTAGAAATCCCAGTCCCTCCAGCCTGAGATTGCTGTCCCCAGGTGGGACTTGAACCCCCGGCCCTCCGGCCTGAAGTACCTTGTCCTAACCACTAGAGCATTGTCCAGAACTGCTAACTTATGCAACCTTTGGAATACTTCCAACCATTCTGCTCACTCATATTTTCATGTAAATCTTTCACAGGCTTTTATGTGACACACGTTTCCCTAGCTGAGGGATTAAAAAGGTGTACAACTTAGATAATAGCCCTCTAGTACCCTTGTACTTCCAATACAGCTCTTTAAAAGGCATCAAGTTCTCTACATAAGTTGCCATAAATCTTCCATTGAAACACATACGGGTCATTATTCAGACTCTTCAGTTAACTGACTGCCGGCACTATTTGGATAGCTGCGATATTCAGCCATTATCCAGAAAGCAGACCACACAAAGGTTTTTGTGGCCTAACTTTATGTGGTTTGTTATCCAGTTTGTAGACTGAATATCACCGCTAACCGGAAAACCTCAAAGCCACCCCTACATTATCTGGCAGAACTGCAGAAGTCAGAGGAGAAGCTGCACTCCATTGTTGCAGAGTTTAAAACTTTTTTCCTGTCTCTGCTCTATTTCTGCCTGAGTGACTAACCCCTCCCCGCTGCTGAGGTATTGTTTAGCCCCTTTTTCTGTCTTCCATGTGTGCTTAGCTCTGTTTGCCTCTCTTTCCTTTGGGAAGAGAAGTGCCCCTCTTACAAGCTCTGCTGGAAAGGTGAATTTTACTTGCTTTTGGTGAGTGAATTTGCTGGCTTTCTGTGAGCCCTGTCTGTCTCTCTCTACATAGTTATTTGTTTGTCTGTCATTGTTAGTGTGCTCCCTTACCTCATTGCCCCCTTTTTTGCACTTTTGTTCAGCTTTTCTCAGCTGAATAATTTATACCCCAACCCCCTCCCCTCTACCCACCCACCCCATGGCTCTCAGTTTCTTATAGCTGTCATCTGCTCATTACCTCACTTATTCACAGGTGCACCTAATCCCTTTGGGCTCTCTCCCACCTTCTATTTCTTCTGGCTTCTGTTCTCCTCTCTATCCCTCTTCTATAGCTCCTCATCACATTGTCTTCCTTTTCTTCATACTCCCTAATTGTCTCCACTCCTATCAGCACCTTCACTCCTCCCCTCCTTATCTCCCCTTTACGATCCTCACTTCCCCCTCCATTCTGTCTTCTACCCTATCATCAGCTCTTGAACTTCACCACTTTCTCCCTCTCATTCAGCCATCTCCTCTCTCTCTAAGGCAACCTCACCCTCATTTCTGCTCCTACCTCTTCTCTGCCACTTACTCTGCTACTCCTTCTCTTTCTCTCATCTGGAGATATCAACCTCAACCCTGGCCCCTCTAGACTTCTGTCACACTCCAAGAAGAGATTTTCACGGAACACCTCTAATCTTTCTCAAGTGCCTTGTGGAACACACACTTCATCTCTAATAAACTTGCTTTTACTCATGATCTCTATCTCTAATGATCTCCATCTTCTTGCTCTAACTGAGACCTGACTCCTCCCAGAAGACACGGCATCTGTCACTACTCTCTGTCATGGTGGCTATCTGTTCTCCCACACGCCTCATCCCACTGACCGTGATGGTGGTGTTAGGCTTCTACTTTTTTCCTGCTGCCAATTCCAAACCCTCCTGCTGCCTCAGTCCCACTACTTTTCCTCTTCTGAAGTCCACTCCATCCGCCTTTTCACTCCACTACCTCTCCGGGTAGCTGTTATTTATCGACCTCCTGACAAGTCTACTTCTACTTTTCTCACTGACTTTGACTCGTGGCTTTCCTTCTTTCTGGATTCCTCTTCCCCCACTCTTATTCTCAGGGATTTTAACATTCATGTTGATAACCCCTCTGATCCTTATGATTTAAAGCGCCTTTCCCTTACCTCCTCGTTCAACCTCCAGCTTTGCTCTACTGCCCCCACTTACCAGCATGGCCACTACCTTGACCTGATATATTTCTCTAGTTGCTTACCCTCAAACCTCTGTACCTCAGTTCTTCCCTACTAAGCTTCACTCTTCATCACCTGCCTTCTCAACCTCGTCCTGTCTCCTCCAACCTATCTAGAAATCTTCATGCTATTGATTGGTTCTCTTCTCCACTGTTTCTTCATCTCTTTCCTCCACTATGTCATCTAAGTCTGCTGACGAGGCAGTAGCTTCCTATAATGTTGCACTCTCCTCTGCTCTGAATGCTCTCGCTCCGCCCATACCATGTCCTGTGAGGCATACTGCACCCCAGCCTTGGCTTCATCCACTACCCACTAAGAGTAGTTACTCACCTGTAATAGGTGTTCTCCAGGAGCAGCAGGAATCAGTCCTCATATATGGGCGACGTCAGCGCTGACGGAGCCCTCGTGTGGAGCATTTCCCTAGATTTCAAGGAAAGCCTTTGGGAATGCAGCACACATGCACGGTCCCCTTCCCGCCCAAGGGTGCCATCTTGCTCAATCTGATGACATAGCTAAAAGACAGCAAAATCAAAATGAATGATATGACTGCAACTCCAAGGGGAGGAGGGAGGGTCGTGAGGACTGATTCCTGCTGCTCCTGGAGAACACCTGTTAAAGATGAGCAACTACTCTTTCTCAAGGACCAAGCAGGACGTCAGTCCTCACATATGGGACTCCCCAGCTCTAGGCTACCGGGAACCCTCTCAAGAGCCTCAGCATTCGTGATAAGAATATCCTCTCATAATGCCCCCGTACAGTAGCCCAACACAAGGGCCGGAGGATAGGAGTTGCCTAAACCTCAAAGAGATTACGGAGTACCGCCTGTCCGAAAGCACTTTCCCTTCGGGACTCTCTCTCCAGGCACTAATGGGCTGCAAAAGTCTGGCTTGAAGACCAAGTTGCGGACCGGCAGATGTCTGACAATGGAACAGAGCAGAGATGAGCTACTGACGCGGCTTTCGCCCTGACACGGTGGGCCGTGACTCGACCCTGCAAGGAGAGGTCGGCTGTCTTATACGCCCAGGCGATACAATCTGCTACCCAAGTGGACAATGTACGCTTGGAGACAGGTAACCCCATCTTATTAGGGAGAAAGGAGACGAAGAGCTGAGTAGCCCTTCGATGCCCCCGCATACGTTCTATGTAAGAAGACAACGTCCTCTTACCGTCCAGTGTATGCAAGACTGTTTCAGCCTGGCTGGTATGCGGCCTGGGGAAAAAGGTCAGAAGAACCACCTCCTCGTTGAGGTGGAAAGAGGAGACCACTTTAGTTAAGAAGCTGGGCTGTATATTTACTGACAGTATTGGGACAAGAGTTGGATGTAACCGATGTGATCTGAATTACTTAATATCTTTATTTTATAATGCGATTATCTTCCTTATCAAAAGTCTATTATTTTTATTGCATTGTAATTACTGTTATTAAACTTTAGTTCGTTGTTAGAAAGATGGCATATGTATATACTAAATAAATACACTATAAAATTAATAACCCTAAGAATCCTCAGGTTCTGAAACAGAATTAAGATAGGTGCAGGAGACCAAGTGCTCATCGGTCATGTACCCAGTGTGGCTTCCTGATATTTGGCAAGGCTAGAGTCTGATATAATACAATGTTTTGGCACAGTTTCCCTCCTCTCCTCCCCCTATTTACAACTAGAACAATCAATGCAGTTTTCATCACTACTTTGGAGCACCAATACCGATAGGCTGTCCAATTTATGAAAGACTCAAGAATGACCTGCACCTCAGACTGCATCACTGCCCATGCATGTAAGTGATAGAGCTGGAGTGTCATTGCTTCATGCAGAGCATGAAGAAACTTCTAAAAGCTTTCTATGAAGATTCTGTACTGAGGCTCTCTTGATGCCACCCACATGAGTTAATTTCTTCTTATGCTTGTCCTTGAAGAATGTAACATTACCATTATTTTCTGTGTTAGGAACTCTTCAAGATGAATTCCTATTCATAGAACCTCTGATATGGCCTTTTCTACTACTGAAAAATGATCTATGCACTTTCGGAATAAAACATATCAGATTTTTTGGAACATTATTGGAAAAATTAAGATTAGGTGATCAAAAATATTGTAGTTCATTACTGAAATATAGAACTGTACTCCACTGGTAATTCTGTATAATGGGTACATTTTTCAAAATATTCCTAGTGTTTTTTTTCTCTTGATCCCTGCTCTCTCTTGCCCTGTATGATTGGATTCGTCTTTCCTGTCTGCAAATGGAGTTATTTTCTGCTTTCCTTTTCGCAGCCACCGTTGTTATTGTAAACCACCCTGATATCTGTGTAAAGGGAAGTAAATCAAGTGCATTAATAAAGATAAAAATAAAGAAACCTCCATCTTCTTGTTACTTGTTAAAGAGCAAAAATTTTAGAAAACAAATTTCCTGGTACTGCATGACAAACAATAAGGCAAACCTTGTGTTTTGTAACACACACTGACAGGCTGATATAATAAGTTGCACTAAACTGTAAGCAATGGACTGGGTACATGTTTTTCTATATACAGCTTAATAACCAACATTTATGAAAGCCTTCCAAGTACAAAAAAGTGTGTGCCTAAATACGTGCGCTCACATTACTACACTGCTGTTTAAAATCTTATGTTAATAAAGGTATTAGCAATTACCCCTCAATATACAGAAGGAGAAATTAGGCCTTACCTGCTAATTGCCTTTCTTTGAGTTCTCTCCGGGCCAGTCCAGGAACTGTAGGGTAGTCAACCTCCTCCAGCAGCTGAGGACTGAATTTCAAAGTCTTGCTGACAGCCTATCCGGCTCTGGTGTCAGAGACTCAGTACCCTATTGTCCAAGCAGTTTCAAATTAACATTTCCATGCAATCAACTCCTGAACTAACCAAAAACAACAAACACCTACAGCCTCCTATGGGCCTCTTCTCCCCCCCCCCCCTGCATCTGGAAAGGGAACTCCAACTGCAACCATTCCGAAAGGAACCACCTACCGAAACTCTCCCCTCTCTTGACCACTACATTCCCCAGGGTCCTTCAACTATGCCTAAACTCCTGAAAAGTATGACTTCTTGCTAAGGAAGGAACTCTCGCAGATCCAGTGGATGGGACCTGGACTGGCCCGGAGAGAACTCAAGGAAAGACAATTAGCAGGTAAGGCCTAATTTCTCCTTCCTCTCCGGGCCAATCCAGAAACTGTAGGGAAGTACCAAAGCAGTTCCTAAAGATGGGAGGGACCTGCCAAGGCCCCAACATTCGCGTCTCCCCATGCCTGCACATCCAAACGATAGTGTCTAGTAAAGGTATGCAGAGACAACCAGGTCGCAGCCTGACAGATATCCACTGGAGGCACCAACGCGAACTCCGCCCAAGAAGTCGCTTGTGCTCTAGTGGAATGAGCTCTGAGTCCTTGCGGAGGCAATTTGCCCTTCGCCTCATAAGCTGCACTGACCGCCCGCTTTACCCACCAGGCAATAGATGCTTTTGAAGCAGCCTCCCCCCTCTGAGGTCCCCCAAAAACCACAAATAACCTGTCCGACTTTCTAAAAATCTCAGTCCTGCGAAGGTATCGACGGAGCACTCTACCCAGAACCAACTTTCGAAGAGCCTGACCCATGTCACTGCCCTCGCTATGCGGAAAGGCTGGAAGCGAAACGGACTGATTCAGATGAAAACTGGACACCATCTTAGGTAGAAACGACGGCACCGGTCGAAGCACTACCTTCTCCTTTGTAAACTGAAGATAAGGGGCCCGACACAAGAGTGCCTGAAGATCTGAGACTCTCATAGCCAAACACAAGGCGACGAGGAAGGCTGTCTTCCAAGAAAGCTCTCTCAGACTCACCGCTGACGCCGGCTCAAAGGGCGGTTGCATTAAGGCATCTAACACTAAATTTAAATCCCATGCCGGGACCACCGATCTTAGAGGAGGCTGAATAAGCTTAGTAGCTCTAAAAAATGTTGTATATCTGGGTGAGGTGACAAACCGCTCCCCAACACTTTTCCTCTATAACACGCCAAGGAAGCCAAATGAACCTTGAGAGTGTTGAGTGCCAAGCCCTTTTCTAGCCCCCTTTGCAGGAAAGCCAAAATAACCGGTAAGGATGTGGAAAACAGCCTAACGTTACGTTCTCCACACCAGCCTTCAAAAATGCGCCAGACGCGGATATACGCCAGCGAAGTAGATCACTTTCTAGACTTCAATAAGGTAGCAATTACTGCTGGTGAGTACCCCCAGCACCGGAGCCGCTCCCTCTCAACAGCCAAGCCGTAAGCAAGAACCGATCCACCTGTGGCATCAACACCGGACCCTGATTTAATAGATTGACTTGACTGGGGAGCCTCCACAGTTGATCGACCAGCAGCCTGACCAGATCCGCATACCACGGCCGTCTGGGCCAATCCGGAGCAATGAGAATCATGTCCCCCTCATGCCTCACAATTCTCCCTATCACTCGGCCGATCAAAAGCCACGAGGGGAACACATACAGCAGCTCCCTTCTTGGCCATGGCTGAACTAGATTGTCGAGGCCTTCCAACATATGTATTCTGTATCTGCTGTAGAAGCGAGCCGCTTTGGTGTTCCCGAGGGTAGCCATGAGGTCCATGACCGGCTGCCCCCAACGAAGCGTGATGTCATCAAAAACCGCTGCGTTTAGTTCCCACTCTCCGGGATCTAGGACATTCCGACTGAGATAGTTGGCCTGCATGTTGTCCCTTCCGGCAACATGCGCCGCCGAGATGGCCAGAAGATGGGCTTCCGCCCATTGCATCAAACTCTGACTCTCTTCCAACAGGGCCGCACAGCCCGTGCCTCCTTGTCTATTGATATAAGAGACCGTCACCGCATTGTCGGAGAAAACGCGCACTGTTCTCCCTCGGACCAGACTGACGAACTCCTGAAGCGCCAGGCTGACTGCTCTCATTTCTAGGCAATTGATTGACCAACCGCTCTCCTCCGTGGATCAGATCCCCTGCGTCATGTGTGACAAACAATGCGTCCCCCAGCCCAAAAGACTGGCATCCGTAGTGACCAGAAACCACTCTGGTTCCAAAAGCGAAACCCCCGCGTGAACCCGACAGGGATCCAACCACCATTGCAGACTGATCCGCATGTCCTCTGGGCATTCTAGTCTCTGGGCCAGGGAGTGATGCTGCGGGGACCACCTGGACAGCAGCACCTGCTGAAGTGGATGCATATGAGCTCTGGCCCATCGGACCAAATCTAAGGCCACCACCATGGTTCCCAGCAGTTGCAGGTACCGCCATGCTGTGGATGCCCGCAGGTGCAAAAAGGTCTTCACCTGTTTCCAAAACTTCTGTACCCTGTCGTCGGGCAGGAAAACTTAACCTTGTTCGGTATCGAACAAGGCTCCAAGATAAGTCAGCCGCCTTATAGGACGTAGCTGACTCTTGGACTGGTTTATTACCCAACCGAGCTGTTCCAAAAACTGAACCACCAGCTTGGTCACCGTGACCGACCGACTCCATCAGAGATCCTGCTCGTATCAACCAATCGTCCAGGTAAGGATGTACCTGAATCCCCTCCTTCCGCAAGGCTGCCGCAACCACCACCATCACCTTTGTGAACGTACGCGGGGCCGTAGCCAGACCAAACGGCAACGCTCTGAACTGGAAGTGGCCCATGGGCACGGCAAACCTTAGGAATTTCTGATGCTCTGGCCTGATCGGGACGTGAAGATACACCTCCGTCAAATTTATGGAGGACAGAAATTCCCCAGGCTTCACCGCCTGAATAACAGACCTTAGGGTCTCCATACGGAAATGCGGTACCCTCAAAAATCGGTTTACGTGCTTGAGATCCAGAATGGGGCAAAAAGACACCTCCTTCTTGGGGACTACGAAATAAATCGAGCATCGACCTAATCCGTATTGGTCTTTGGGGACAAGTACCACCGCTTGTAGCCAAAGCAAGCGTTAAAGCGTATCATTTACTGCCTTCTTTTTCCCTAGGGAACCGCAAGGAGACCTTAGAAAGGCCTCCGCTAGAGGATGAGCAAATTCTAGCACATAGCCCTCGCGGATGATTTCCAGGACCCATTGGTCTGTCGTAATGTCAGCCCAGATGGAAAGAAACTTCTGCAATCGTCCCCCCACAGGGGCCTCTGCCTGAGCCGGCTGCCCTTCATTGGGGTTTCTTGGGGGCGTTCTGCTGGGAACTAAAATATCCCCTGCCGAACCCCTGTGCTCCTCGAAAGGACTGCCCCCGAGCCACAAAGCAGCCTCTCTGATAAGGCACAAACCGAGAACCCCAGAACCTGCGTAGGTCCCTACCTTGCCCTCTTGCTAGAGGCCCGGGTTGAGCTCCTCTCTGGCGATCCTCCGGGAGGTGACCTCCCTTGGAATCCCCCAAATCCTTAATTATCTTTTCGAGGGCCTCCCCAAAGAGCAGCTTACCCTTGTAGGGGAGCTTGCTGAGTCGAGCTTTAGAGGATGCATCCGCTGCCCGATTCCACAGCCAGAGGAATCCCCTCGCCGCAATCACTGACACCATGGACTTCGCCGAAATCCTGACCGAGTCATAAAAAGCATCTGCTAAATACGCCACTGCTGATTCTAGCCTTGCTCCTTCCGAGAACGTGCCAGCATCCTTGTTGGCAACTAAGTCACCCTGCAGCTATTGAATAGAAGCTCGAGATACATAAGCTTCACAAATGGAGGCCTGGAGCAACAGCGCACTCTAATTGAACGCTTGCTTAAGCAGCGCCTCCAACTTACGGTCTTGCAGATCTTTCAGGGCAGCACCGCCTTCCACTGGAATGGTAGTCTTCTTTGTCACTGCTGCCACCAGTGCATCGACCTTGGACATACGCAGTAAGTCCTTGTCTTCCTGAGGAACTGGGTAAAGCCGCCCAATAGCCCGGCCACCCCTCAGAGAAGCCTCCGGACACTCCCATTCTGAACCAATCATCTGTCTAATAACCCTATGAACCGGGAAGCAACGCTGCTCTGGTTTAAAGCCTTGGAGTAAGGGATCCTCTAACGGTTCCTCCTGTACTACTGGTAAAGAAAGTTTAGAGCCCCTAGGGACTGTGGAATAAGAGCCCCGAGCTCTTCTTTGCGAAAACCCCTAAAGACATTAGGGTCCTCGCCCGGTACCAGCTCACCTTCCTCTAATTCACTGAGTGCCCAGGAACCCAAGGCCCCTTCCGAGAGAACTTCTCTCTCTTCCGTTTCCTGAGGCGCAGAGCCCTGCCCCCCGAAAGCTTCGGAGCCCAAGTCTGCCCTCATAATCTTAGCAGAGGGACCTTCCCCCGGACCCTGCAATAAGGCTTCCCCCTTAGGCGCACCTACCATGCTTGGTGAAGCAGACTTTCCCAGGCCCTGCTCTAGTTTTAAAACATAAGCCTTACGTAATGAGAGGATAAAATCCGCTGAAAACACCCTGCAAATCGAGAGAGGAACCCTGCAATGTGGCTACCTCCGGGGAAGGACTCTGACTTAGCTTTGCGTTTTGCAGGCTTGCCTGAAAGCGTGGGAGCGACTACAGCCCTAGCCAAAATGGCCGCCATTCCCGCCTTCTCCTCCGTGTCAGGAATCACCTCAGATCCATCACCCGACCCTGATTTAGTGTCCATCGCACCCCCGAAGAGCCGCTCCACACAGCTCCCTGTGCGAAAACAGATCCTACAGATGCCGAGACCCGACAGCCCCCATCAACTCCCACACTGTGCACAAGCTGCCGATCCAGCCAGCATGCGCCTGAAGAGAATGAAAATCGAATCGCAGCGCTTTTCCACAGCTGGGCCCAAACCGCGACGGCGAACTAAAGACCCCGCTGCCTACCTTGAACAGAAGTTTGCGATGCACGGACCCTCTTCACTACCGCTGCTCGCGGGTGAATGAAAGAAGTCAATGAGGGCAGAGGGCTGCAATCTGGGGCTCCCAGATCCTCTCACTCTTCCACCGGGGATGACTGTTGGAGCTGTACCTGAGGCAGGCTCTGCCTCTAGCACCAAGCACTGTCTGTTTTGTTTTGTTGTTTTTTTTTTATATAGTCAATACCCCTCTGTTCTGACCCTAGCAGCCCAGCTCAGGCCACCCAGCCAGAAAAACCAAACTTTAACAGCACTTTTAACAACCTATTCCCTCCTCTTCACTCCGGAGCCTGTCAGCCACGTCCTATCCAGCTGCTGAGGACTGAAAGACTGAGTCTCTGACACCAGAGGGAGCTGGATAGGCTGTCAGCAAGACTTTGAAATTCAGTCCTCAGCTGCTGGAGGAGGTTGACTACCCTACGGTTCCTGGACTGGCCCGGAGAGACGAAGAGGAAGTGGGCACAAGCCCCAATGTTTAACAGGTTTGGGATTTTTTTGTTTCATGTTGTCTTTTTTTCTTTTTTAATAAACTCTGGGAACTTAACTCCTGGTCTGAGTAAAGTGCTAGTATTAATATAGGTAGTTTCATGTGCTTTCATGACGTACTTAAATTTTTCTTCCTGCGCTTACCTCCCCCATTTTCCTGGGTGAGGTAGGTGAGCAAGAAATTGATCCCTTTCTAATCCCCAGTATATTAAAAATATATATATTAGAGAGAGGGAAGAAAGGTTGCAGGGGGCTCTGGGGATCCCCTAGCTTCCAATATCTTTAAAAAAATGTAGCAGGCCAAGTAGACCCCGAATCCCCAGCATATTAAAAAGTTTGACTAAGTCCAGGAGAATCAGGCGAGGCTGGGGGAGGGGGGAGCTAAATATTAACTTCTGATTATATTATTTATTTATCTTATTTATTTATTTAGTTGTAATTATATACTGTCTTTCTCCAAGTCAAGGTGATTTACATGGAACTGCAATTTAACTTACATTGAAACACTGGTATCAAACTATGTATAGCATAATATTAGCACTTAATATTCATTTATTCACTGCTTCTCAGTAATGTTTTTAAATTCTGACAAGGGATAAATTATTGCTGAAACGCAGTGAATACATAAAAAAAATAATAATCTGTGTGCATGAAGACCTGAAGTCGAAAACCATGCATATTTTATTGTTCAAATTTTTCTGTCTGCAGTTTCTTTTAAATGCCGCAGTAATTTGCATGGCATTAGTTAACCTCATCAGGAGTAAAATGATTTTCAATGTTCATTTTTAATTCACAGCTTATTACACTGGTGCCAGGGTTAGAATAGGAACAGTTGCTAAATAAAATGTTCATCAGTTTTTTCTACTCACAGTAAAGGTGATGCCCCTATTACAAGGCAGCACAATCCTCCTGCCATTAGAGGATAATTTAGGAAGAAAGATGGCCAAGACTTAAGCTGCAAAACAAATTAGTGAAAAGGAGCATCAGGAGCACAGGCCCAGTGACTTCCTGCCCTGCAACTCCAGGAACAAAGGAGCAGCAAGTACAAGGACTAGAATCCCACAACTGGCAGACCAGTCAATGTGGGACCCAGGGATCCTGGTCTCAAAGCTGGATGAGAAAAGAGGCTCACTTGAACAAGAGCAATAAAGGGCTGAAGATAAAAAGGATAAAAGGAAGCGTCATGTTAGATTAAGAATAAAATGAAAGTCTGTTAGATTGTTAACGAGTAGGCGCAAGGTGGTAAACTAACAGAGGGGATTGTGGGGGAAGGGGAGGGGAGGGGAAAGGAGGTGGTTGTGGAGATGGTACTAAGTAAATCGCAAGATATACTGAAGAGGAGATGTGGACAGTGGGAAGGAGAAAAACTGAGGGAGGGAGGAGTATTAGGAAATGGAGATGACAAGAAAAAGAAGATATAACTTTCAAGCAGAAAAAATAAATAAATTTAAACACACCATCACAGACAAAAATAGAAGAGAGAATGGAAATTGAGAAAAGGGAGGAAATGTAATATGGAGAAATTTGGTCTTAGCCACCATTTTTGTTTCCTTGAATCCTGCTAAACCAGACCAGACAAACAGGGTTGTGTTCTCCAATCAACAGATAGAGGCAAAGAACACTGAATTTTAGTGACTTCATCAATAATATAAGGATTAATGCAGCTCTGTATGCTACTGCCCAAGCTAAGAGAAAGAACACTAAGAAACAAGAAAATAGTCAAATATATATATATATATATAGTGAGAGATAGTGAGTGATAGCTACCTCATATGACCCTATTAGGCAGCTGCCTAGGGTGTTAAGATTTAAGTTGCCTTTGATACAAAAAGAGTCTTGTAGTCAAGTGGTAAGGCAAAAATAATATTAGGGCTTTATTCCCTGCCCTGAGGGGATATTCCTGGGATACAACAAACAATATGAAACAAAAGAACTGTCGCACAGAAAAATATCTTCTTTCCTTTAGGCACCATCAGATGGCTGCTTTGCACACGTTCAACATAAAGATACAATATCGTCAGATAAACAAATTGTACAATCCATGGGCACAGGGTCAGAATTATAGCTGCTGTTCTCCCACTGCATTAACTCAGAGTCACTTACGACTGCATATGGGTCACACTCTTCACAGCTGCTGTCTTCCTTAAAACTCTCCTCTGAGTCATAGGCTAGCTTTTCTAGAAAGGGCTATTTAAATCCAGGGCTCTGAATGCCTGGTATATTAAAAGCTTCCTTCTGGCTTTCCCTTCTTCTCCACGCTGGTGGAATTACTGTGTAACTTCCAGTGTCAAAGTTACTTCTGGTGCCACGCCCTTGCCTTTCAAACCAAACAGAACTTCTTGCCTTTTCTTTAGCAAAGCTAGGTTCCCACCTCTTAGCTGTGGTTCTGTCTCTTATATCTGGGCTTCTGGCAGCTCTCTCCTGGGCTCTCCAACCACCAGGAATCCTAGCAGGGTCCTGGGCTCGATGCTGGCTGTTTCCTGCTCTGCTGACACACCTACTGCTTCCTTCCCTCAGTGGATTTCCTCCAGCATGACGTGTGTTCACTGGATGCTGGCTTAGTCCTCCCAGGTCGCTGCCCCTACTGGCCTTCCCTGGTTCTACCCTGCAGCTTTTATCCTTGTTCTCTTTGCATGCTGCCTGGGTTTCTGAGAACAGGTGTTCCTGATTAGCCTTCCTGCTTCTAGCTACGTCAGGACTAGTGCAAGGACATTTTACTCTAATGCCTTTTTGCTTTTCTTGTGCTGAGTTTGTCTGCCGCTCAGCTAATTCTACATGAGCTGAGTTCGTCTGCTGCCCAGCTGCTTCTAAGGTAAGTTCCTTACTTTCCCTTAACTCCATGGGCTCTGTGCCAGCTGCTGTGTCACAATATATATACACACACACACACAGTTTCTGCATGGGAACCCAAATCCCTCCATGCAAGGCAGAAAGAATGTGGACTATACTGACAAAAAAACGTCTTCCTGAGTGAATCATAGACTGGTCTAGCAGGATTCAAGGAAAGAAAAATCAGGTAAGACCAAATTTCTCCTACTTTATCATCCTGCTAATCCAATCCATACAAATGAGATATACCCAAGCTTAGGCCCTCAGGTGGGAGAAAGACAAAGCACCTTCCAGTACTGCCCTACCAACAGCAGTATCCTCTCTAGGATGCACATCCAGGAGGTAATCAAAAGAATGCAAGAATGTCAAGTTTGCTGCTCTGCAAATTTCACCTGGCAGCACAGCCCCTTCCTCAGTCCAAGCAGTCACCTGAGCTCTAATCAAATGTGCCCGAAGGCCAAGTGGCATTAGTTTCTGTCTCAACAGATAAGTGGAGGAAATCCAGTGGAATATAGATTTTGACACTTCCTTATCCTTGCGAAGAACAGAGAACAAACCTAACAGGTGACAGAATTACAAAACAAAAAAAGTCACTTTTAAATAGCAGAGTAGGGTCCTATGAACATTGAAAGCATGCAACACTATCACCCCCAGGGTCAGTCTTAGTAAAAGCTGGAAAAAAGACTGACAGGTTAAGATGGAAGTCAGAAAGAACCTTTAGCAAAAAGGATGGAACCATATACAAAGACGCCACTTCAGAAGAAAACAAAAGATAAGGCTACCAGCATAATAAAGCCTTCAGCTCCGAAATACAATGGACAAATAGCCACCACAAAACAGCCTTCAAAGTTAAATTCTTCAGTGTAGCCTGTATCAAGAGGCTCAAAAGGCACTCCTACCAAGACACTAAGTACCAAATTCATATCCCATGATGGCATCACAGGATACCAGGAAAGCCAAATCCTCTTAACGCGCCCCCACCTCCCCCAGGAAAAGACCACATCCAGGTGCACTGTCAGGAATACTCCTTCAACATGCCCCCTAAAAGTTGTGACTTGGACCTTAAGGAAAATATAGGTGAGCCCTTTATCCAAGCCTCCCTGCAAAAAGGCCAAAACATCTGGTATGCCTGCAATTTCCACCAGGACTAACCACACTGCACACCATGTCTCAAAAATCCATTATACTTGAGCATAAGCCAGAGAAAGAGACCTTACAAATCTTCAAAAGTGTGTGAATTGCTGCAGAAGAATAACCCTTACGGAGGAAAGCTGTGACATCATGGACCAGGATGGCAGCATGAGCTAGTTGCTCCATGCTGACGTGAAAAGATCGATCTTGCTGCATGGGTTAGAGACCCTTGTCGAGAGTATAAAAGAGTGAATTTGGATCAGAGAGAGTTGCTGATGGCATGGCTAACTAGGAAAACAAGGCATGGCTAACAAGGAAAAAGAATAAAATAAAATCAAGTTTTCTTTTGCAATGTCATTGGTGCAATTACTCGAACAGGCCACAAGTAAAGAGCACCTGTTGAAAATGGGATAATGAACTCCGTGGTTAATTTGAATGTGGATCTAGCTGCTGGGAACCGTAATCTGGCGGAAGAACTGAAGGAATGGTTCCTAGAGTTGAAAATAAGACATTACGGAGTTAAAGCAGGATCTGGGCAATGAGCTGACAGAACTTTCGGTGGATCTGTTGCATGTGGGCCATTGGCTTGATAACGTGGAGGAATGCATTGATTAACAAGGAGAACTTAATGCAAGGAAATTATCACCAACTGTTGGAGTTCAAGGTATTGGATCTTGAGAACAGACCTAGAAGAAACATACGATGGCGAGGCTTCCTGGAGGTTGAGAACTATATCAAGTGCCTACACCATAACAGGTTTGTGGTGTGGTAGTGCAGCAGATAAGTGCAGCCATACTTACATAAGGGGATACATAGACAGAGCCTTTAGCAATTAAAATTAATGGAGCACATCAAGCACTTGGCCCAGTGAAATTGAATAAGCTGCGCAACATTATTTTATGTTATCATAACTATGCAATAAAAGAGTCCATACTAACCCAGGCATGGAAATTAAGAAGCTTGGAATGGGAGGGTCACAAAATTGGGTCCTATCAGACTTGGCGTTTGCAATTTTGCAAAACTGGAGTGTGTTTTGTGAATATACCATAAAGGCTGCAAATAGAAAATCTACATTTTTGTTGGCTATTCCTGCTAGGTGTGTCGTTCACTATGCAAGGGATGACTAAAAGTCCTGGACCCAGAGGAAACCTGGCGAGCTCTACAAGAGGCTGGATTCAAAGATGCACCAGTTTTTAAATCAAAATCTTCAAATATGTCCTTAACTTCCAAAATGGTGGAGGATTTCATATGGAAGAAAGAGATTAAAATGCAGCTCACCGAGAATCAGAGAGACTATTGATCAGTCGTCAGAGGGATGAGGGCATCTGGAACATCACTGTAGACTGTATGAAAGAAGCAATACATAATCTGTGTGGTGGACATGAAGTTCCAACAACTGTAGGCTTATGTCATCATTTAGAGACACTCAGCGGTAAGACAGACTCGGGTTGATGCTGCTGCAACTCTACAATTGATAGCACTGTTGACTTTTCAGACAGTGGGATGTTAGGTGAGAGGAAGAATTCTGTTTAGCCAGTGGGGAGGGGAGGGGTGAAATTCCCAGGCTGCATGCATGGGATGGGATGGGATGGAATGGGGAGGATGTGTGTTGGTGTTAATAGGAATGAGGTATGAGTGTGGAGTGAGGAAGGGTGTGTTGGCACTTTAAACAGGTAATGAGAAACAGACTGGTGAGTTTAAACGTGAAAGACCTCAATTTCACTAGGAAAAGAGCTCTTCTATATAGAAAAGCAAAGAATAGCAGGGCAAATGTTCTCTGTATTCAAGAGGCATTTACGGCCTAGAGATGACAGCTTGTTAAAATGCAGCAATTTTCCTACCAATTGTGCTTCTAATACTGTGCACTCATAGAAGGGTGGAGTAGCTAGTCTCTTTTCTAACAAGTGCTAGTAATACAAATCCAGGACATTAAAAGCGATAGGGAGAACCATTTTTTTTGTGGTTAGCTTTATTTTGCAGGGGGAGAAGTTCACCTTGGCAAATATATACACACCCAACAAGGGTCAAGGAGATTTTTTTGATAAAGTGATGACAGATTTATTGCCTATAGGACAAAACAATTTAATAGTAGAAAGGCATTTTAATTTAACAGTTGACCCTCACTTAGATAATTCCAGACAGGTGGTGGCTAAGATGGGCTGGGTACAGCAGCAGGTGAAAAGGTGGATGAAACAGTTTCACCTTATAGATGCCTAGAGACAGGCACAGCACAGATGGGGACTACATTTTCTACTCTGTACCATATGACAGTTACTCTAGAATGTATATGTTTTTGCTTATCACTATGGGACAGATGTATTGAGAGTACAATTGACACAATTAATAAGTAGTCTTACTACGCACCTCTTCTCAGGGACAAAAAAGGGGGGCCCCTAAGCAATATAGATTGAAAAGTGAATGATAGTCTGTTGGAAGAACCTGAAATAAGGGGTCACTAACCAAAGAAACCCAAACCCAAACGAATTACACAGACCACTAAACACCCCAGCTGCAATCTCAATAGAGCTCATCAATGCCAGATCCATACGAAACAAAATTAACACAATAGCAGACCACATAGAGGATCAGCAACCTGACATACTGTGCGTCACAGAAACATGGCTCACCCCCACTGATAACGTACTACTTCATCAACTAGTACAATCCACCTACTCGGCATTCAACTGCCCACGCGCACAACGGAGAGGAGGAGGGATCTTGATCATTGCAAGGAACAGCCTAAGGTTCAAGTCACAAAGTGCCTCAAACACAAACCAATGCAACTCCATCACGGTGGAAAACAAACGGATGGCCCTGTGCCTCACCTACAGAGCTCCCCATGCGCCACCAGACGAGTTAGCTTCCACACTTGAAGAGATCTGCGCAGTCAACACAAATCACAAACCACTGCTACTATTAGGAGACTTCAACCTTAAATCTACCAACACAAAGGATGCAGAAGCTTTCCTACGAGCCATGGGATCCTTACAATACAGCCAACTGATTAATACCACGACACACAGACACGGATCATCACCAGACCTCATATTCGCGCCCAACTTTCTAATGGACAGCGGTAACATATCAACACCCGATGTCACACCTGTACGGTGGTCAGACCATCACAGAATCAAAATAAAGTTTATGCCACAAGGGCGAAACCACGACGAGAACCTGGACAATCCAACAACACAAAGAAGATTTAAGAGCTTTGACAGAGACCAATTTCTACAGGACACTCTACCCCACCTGAACACAGAAGCAGAGGATCTAGACGAACAAATCAGAAAATGGAACAGCATCATCAATGCCGCTGCCAAAGCCACCGAATACAGACCCAAGAAAACTCGCCGCACCAAAGCACATCACACCCCCTGGTACTCAAAAGTCATATGGAGTGAGAAGAGGGAACTCAGGAAGTTAGAAAGTCGATGGACACACACCAAGTCACCCAGCACCCAGGCCCTATACTTAACAAAACAAAGAGAATACAACGAACTCATCAACCAAACGAAGAAAGAATACCACACAAACATCATATTCAAATCCAACAACAAACCGAGAGAGCTCTTCGAAATTGTGAAAACCCTCACCAAGGAACAGAAAACTGAGAGTGAAGTACAAATAGACCCACAGGCATTCGCAGACCACATCCAAGAAAAATTCCATTCAGCATCACAACTGAAAACAAACACAAGCATCAAATCAACCCCCCCCCCCCCAAGAAAAACATGGGACAAATTCAGCACCCCTTCAGCACCCCATCCACAGAGCAGCTCTCACACATCATCACCATTCTCAATACAAGCACGGCCCCAACAGACCCATGCCCAGTGACATGGATTAAGGCGACAAAGTCAAACTTCATCCACACCACACATAACATGGTGCACAGTTCACTAACTCAAGGAATCATGCCGGACCAGCTAGAACTCCCCACAATAAGACCAATCACGAAGAAATCACCACTCGACAAGAACAACCCAGCAGCTTTACAAACCTATCTCAAGCATTCCTCTACTGGCAAAGATCATTGAGAAAGCTGTACAGCATCAGCTACAAGACCACATCAACAACCATGCACAACTGGACCTCAACCAACACGGTTTCCGCCTCAACTATGGAGTCGAAACACTCCTGCTATACCTAATTAACGACATACTACACCTCATAGACAACAGCAAGAACGGAATACTCATGATCTTCATTGACATTTCATCAGTGTTTGACACAGTGGACCACGGAACTCTACTAGCAAGACTACAGAGCATGGGACTCCACGGAACCACCCTAAGGTGGTTTCACTCCTACCTAACGGACAGACAGATACAGGTCAAGATCGGTCCCAACACATCCCGACCCATAAAGGTCATGCAAGGCGTACCTCAAGGATCCGCCCTATCGGCACTATTATTTAACCTCTACGTCCAGCCTATATGCAGCATCATAAAAGAACATAAGATAAAATACACAATCTATGCTGACGGCATAATGATACACACCTTATCACCCTCGAAAACCCAGACCACACCAAGATAACAGAGTGTCTCATGCACATGAACAGCTGGTTTCAAGACAACAACTTGACTATAAACTACAACAAGACTGAGGCGCTGATCATCACACAAAACACCAACTTCACCCCTCCACTCAACATCAAGATAGACAACACAACTATACCCATACAACCAGAAGTAAAATACCTCGGAGTAATGCTAGACAAAGAGCTGAACCTTCAGTCCCACATCAGCAGAACAACCAAAAACGCATACCACAAGATGAGAATAATCCGACGCCTCAAGCCCCTCCTCTCCCAGGAGCATTTCCGCACAGTATGTCAAGCACTAATAACCCCAATCCTAGACTTCTGCAACCCAATATATCTTCTGCAACCCAATATATCTTGGCCTAACAAAACAGACACTCAGGCCACTGCAATTGGCACAAAACACAGCAGCACGCATAATAGCTGGCACCACAAGACAAGAACACATCACACCCACTCTAAAAGACCTCCACTGGCTACCAATCAGCTCCCGCATCAGATACAAGACAGTCATAAACATATTCAAAATCAAACAACAGCTATCAGCCTTCAGCCTACAACCACTCATACAACCAGACAGCAGCACAAGGCCAAGGAGGAGAGGCACCGCCAACCGCGTCAACACACCAAAAGACCCCACTAAGGTACGCAAGGACACCGAAAAATGAGCCCTATCAAAGGTAGCACCAACAATATGGAACGCCCTCCCTGATGAGCTACGGTCAACAACAGACATTAAAGAATTTAGGAAACTGCTCAAGACGACCCTCTTCATAGAGCACTACGGTGACGTCACCTAACTATGCAATGGACAGTACGACAGCTCAACCACCCTCCCTGTTCGACACATACCAGTACATAGTATTGAAGTCCTGATGTACATAGAATTGTATATAGCGCACGTTATAAATAGATCACAAAGAATCAACGACCCTCTACACACACGCGCATTCACTGTTCAATGCATGCGCACACTAAACACTGTATGTTGATTGCTTGCTGTGTAGATCACCTAGATTGTAGGATAAGGCGGTATAGAAATCCGTTTAAATAAATAAAAAAGAAAGAAAGAAATTAAGGAAAACTGTAAATTTAACAATAGGGATGCATAGTTTTCACTTGTATGGGATTGCATGAAATATGTCTTATTGGAAGAACAGCCTGGGCAGCCCATCACAAGAAAGGCGATGATTGGAAACTATTGGAACTAAACAGTTCTCTTTGGAACTCTTTGTCAAAGAAATTAAGATCCATATCTGATATAAAGGATTTTAGGAAAGCTCTGAAGTCTCAGCTCTTCAGGGAGCATTTTGGATCTGATATGTTAGCCTAGTCTCCATTTGTTTATTTATCTTCTTATTTTATGCTTTTGTAAAACTCCAAGTTAACATTCCCTGTTTATGTTTATTAAATTTGATATACCGCTCAGGCCGAAGCATCAGAGCGGTTTACAATAATATATCATTTGAGGAAATATGAAAGGAACGCCATTTGTAAGATAGGACAGAGTAGAGGACAGAAACAGTCAAAAAGATAAGACAAAGAGAAGAAAGGGAACAGCAGGTTACCATAACATAATGTTTAATGTTTTTATTTTGTATTGATGTAAACCGCATTGAATTTAAGAAATGCGGTATAGAAGTCCTGTTAAATAAATAAATAAATAAATAGGAAGATTAAAAACCTAGAAAAGATGCACAAGAGGATACTGAATCCAAAAATATTGAAGGACCTATTAGGGTAATAGGAATCAGCTGAATATGATAATTGTGGGTAAGGTGACACACCCAATTGAATCTTGCCAAACAATTTTTTTCTTTGAGCAAGGAAATAAAGCAGGGAAACTACTGGCGCATAAGACTAAACAAAAAAGATTAAATAATCATATTAAAATTAGAGAAGTATCCTTGCCTGCCTTGGATAATAACTGTAATCACTGCTGTATTCACTGCAGATTGTAAGTGACTTTCTTCTCATAATATATTGAATACTCTAGTTCTTCACGAACATCTTATAGAAACTCACTGTAAACCCATATATTCCCGGTGCCTTCCCAATTTTTAGAGATTTTAGCCCTCCTTGCTTCACCCTCGGAAATAACACTATTAACATTTTTTTTTCTCTGGGAAGAGGAATTTGTGCCAAGCCAGTATTTAGCTCTGCCCTTGTATTAACCATCCCCTCCTCCCTTGAGATTAGGGACTTAAAAAATTCACAGAAGACTCCGCCATCACTTCCATTTTGCAATGAAGATGCCTCTTACCATGATGGCATCTGCAATGAATACAGAGGTGATTACAGTTATTATCCAAGGAAGGCAAGGATACTTCTCCCTTTGCTTCTTATCGCCCTATATTTTTGTTAAACATTGACATTAAAATTCTAGTTAAAATCCTAGCAATGTGTTTACAAAATTGTATTGGAAATATACACATTGATCAACAGGACCAGCCAAAGAGTTGGTTCAAGGTGTTGGCACTCTATACAACCTCCCCCCCTCCCCAGCTGTCAGAATCTATTGTTTAACATTGAATCCCCTGCCCCTGCTCTTTGCCGCCCCTCCTCTCCCCCCCCCCCCATAATCCACCATAATCTACCACCCTTGTGGCCGCCTGGTTTGCCTGATAGTTGGGTTGCCCCTGCTAATTAAGCTGGATTCATCTCAGGAAGACAGGAGAAAAAGAAACTGGTGAATTTAATCTGGCATTCACAATCACATGCTTCACCACTATTTTTCTTATTGATCGATGTTGAAAAAGCATTTGATGGAGTCAGTTGGGAATCTTTATTTTCAATTAGGGAAAGGATTGGGGTGAGGAGGAATTTCTTGACGTGGAATGAGGCCATGTATTATCAACCAAAAGAAGTGGAGAAAGTTAATAGGAAGCTGTCTGAGATATTTCCCCTTGAAAGGGGCACTAGACAGGGTGGAGCCTTTGGCGATACTAAAACATAACTGTGTGGATGTGAAAGGGTACAGAGTTTAAAATGATGGTTGTGGACAATATTACAACTGCGTTGTTTGAAGCGGTATGTTTCCTACCTAATCTTTTACAAATTATTGAGGGATATAGTGAGGCATCTAGTTTTAAAATCAATTTAGCTAAGTCAGAGGCACTTAATGTTTCACTGCCCTTGGATCTGTTGAAAAGAATGAAAAGCAATTTTCCTTTTAGATGGGCTGGTGGTAAGCTAAAATATTTGGGGACGCTTCTTTCCCCAAAAGTGGAAAATAGTTTTAATTTAAATTATAACCCTTCGTGAACACAGTTATTAGGGACTTGGAAATATGAGGAAACTGTAACTTTGCCTGGATGGGTCATATGGCCTTGATTAAAATGATTATTTTACTAAAGTTTCTATATTTATTTCAGACCCTTTCCATTAATTACTTTGGCTATTTTAGAAAAGTGAAGGCGGCAGGCTCAACAGCTGCTCATTCAAAAGATCCACCAGATCCACATACCAAGGTCTCTGGAGTCAATCCAGCATCACTAGAATCACCTACCCCAGATTCCTCGCTATCCTGTGCAGACGTTTGCCCACAAGGAGACACTGGGGAAAGATGTAGAGAAGCCAGTCTCAGACCAAGGCTGCATTATAGCATCTGTACTCACTGCCCTTGGTTTTCGTCTTCTGCTGAAGTATTACTATGCCTGGGTATTCTGATGGGAGGCCAACAAATCGAACACTGGCTGACCCCATCGGTGCACCAGTACCTGGAATGGTCGGGAATTCAACCTCTACTCCCAAGGAATGAGAAGCTGATGACTTAGAAAGTCCACTTGTACAATGTCTATGGTCAGCGATACCAATATGGCGAGCAGATGACTCTCCACTCAACAGCCAAGTAACATCATCTCAGCTGCCACGGCCATGCTTGTGGTGCCACCCTGCTTGTTCACGTACGCTACTGCAGAGGCATTGTCCAACATTACCCAAACAGCTCTCCCCCAAAGAAAGTTCTGGAAACTAAGCAGCACCAATTATATCGCCTGTGATTCCAGCCAGTTGATGGTCCAGAACACCTCCCACTTGTCCCAAGCACCTTGAACTATCCTGCCTTTGCAATGAGGCCCCCAGCCCAACAGACTGGCATCTGGGGGTCACAGTGACCCAGTCGGGGTCTCCAATAGCACCTCCTCTCAACAGATGCTTTGGAGAGATCCACCACTTAAGCTCCTTCTTCACAGACCATGAGAGGGAGAGTTGCAGATCATAATCCTGAGTCCAGGACGCCCATCTGGACAGCTATGTTCTCTGAAGTGGATGCATGTGCACCCACACCCAAGAAATCAGAACCAGAATTGCCACCATTATTCCCAACAGCAGTAGGTAATCCCAGACGCACAGGGCCCTCTAGGCAAAGAAGCAGGAAAATTGCACCCTCAAATTTTTACTTCTCTTGCATCAGGAAACCCTATCAAACTGGGTGACGAAGTGAGCCCCTAGATATTTCAGAGACTCAGAGGGATTCAACTGACTCTTGGAATAGTTCACCACCCAGTCTTGTCTACGAGCTAAAACACCAGCACAGCAACTATCCAAGAAGCCTCTGCAGAATCTGTTTGGATCAACTCAGTCATCCAGATAGGGATGCACTCTTATCTCCCAGTTTGCACATAAATGAGACTACCACCACCATTACTTTGGGAAAGAACCAAATAGCAGTTGCAAGTCTGAAATAAAGGGCCTGAAATTGAAAATGATGCCCTAGAATGCAGAAGTACAGAAACCTTTGGAACTATGGATGAATGGAAACGTGAAGATAGGCTTCCGACATCTAGAGACATCAGGAACTTGCCTTTTTGAACAACTACCAATACTGAGTGCAAGGACTCCATGTAAAACCATGGAACCCGCAGCACCTCACCGACTTGCTGAAGATCCAAAATGAGCCAAAAGTACCACCCTCCCTTTTTGGAAACCACAAGGTAGAAGGAATAATGACTGGTTCTTTAGTCTTGGATTAGCATTGGGACTACAGTCCCCTAACCACTAAAGGCAGGTTAAGGTTTCAATTGCTGCTACCTTTTTGGACATACAGCCAGGAGGGGATTATAAAAAGGCGCCTAAAAAGAGGTTCTGCAAACTATAGTGTGCATCCTTGTTGAATCACCTCAATAACCTATTGATTTTAAGTGATTTGGACCCACTCCAAGTAAAAAAAAAAAAAAAAAGATGAAGCCTGCCACCAACATGTCCCTTAGAGTGGGTCAGCTGAGACTCACTGGGAGCTCTTAGTAACCACCAGCAGAGGCTCCTCCAGTGTCAACAGCCTTTGCGTGCTCTGCAAAAGGGATGGTTTTTATGAAACATAATCGCAACATAGGAAGAGGAAGAAGTCAAAGATACTCAACCCAAGTGATTGCAACCTCAGTCCCTAGATCATAAACAACTAGAAGACTCCTTTGTCAAAGTATAAGGTTGATCCTCTCAGAGATTCTGGTGTTTGGCCTCACCCAAGTCTTTCACCAGCTTCTCCAAATCCTCTCCAAATAGGAGTCTACCCTGGAATGGCAACCAAGAGAGGCATCCTTTAGAAGTGGAACCCATGGACAGGTCTTACAGGCCACAACTACAGGCACCATTATCTTGGAAGTAACATAAAAAGCTTAATAGAGGATATCTGACAAAAAGGCCACAGCAAATTCTAACCTAGCGGAGTCTGGGGACTCTGGGAACTACTACATCCACCAGAGCAAAGCCCTATCCACATAAATGCCTTTAAGTTAAATTAAATGGCAGCTATCACCCACTTTTTCTAAAACATTACATTCAAGGAGGGTAACACAAACATCTAAAACATCCATTTTCATAATACAGTAAATTACCGACCACCATAATAATACAATTGTGCCACCCTTCATTGGCTGAATAGCCAATTTAACAGTTTTCTAAAGACTTCAATTTCTCTCCTGGCACAAGCCTTTTGCTAATCTATTCCACTCAACTGAGGAACGTCCAGTTAATGTTCTCTTACTAATGCTCACTAATTTACACTGCTTTCTAAAAGAACATTTTAATTGAATATCAAATTGTGATCTTAAGGATTGTGATAGCAAATGTATTTTCAAAACATTTATTCAAATAACCTGGAGCACTTCCCCAAATAATTTTATGTATTATGTATAAGAATTTAAATCTTACTCTCTTATTTCTGGGTAGTCAATGTAAATTTTTCAAGATTATTGATTCCATGCCCATCTCTTAGCTTTAGCAATAACTTTTGCTGCCACATTCTGCACTAAATATAATCTTGAATTCAATTTGTTATCCAAACCCAGATATACTAGATTACAGTAATTCAGTTGAGTAGTAACCATAGCCTGCATAATAGTTCTTAAACTGTCTTCAGACAGATAGGCTCCAATATATTTAAGTGCAAATTTAGATATGCCGTTTTTGTAACATTAGTGACTTCTTTATCCATTATTAAGCTGGAATTAAAAATTACCCCAAGATTTCTGACTCTAATTTAATGAGTGTGCCATCAATGCTTGGCTCACCCTTCAGAGCTCAACCTCTCCTTTAATCAAGTCGAAGTACCTTTGTCTTACAAGGATTAATTTTCATGCAGTTTTGGCTCATCCACAGCTTAGAGTAGTTACTCACCTGTAACAGGTGTTCTCCAGGAGCAGCAGGAATCAGTCTTCACATATGGGTGACGTTGGCACCGACGGAGCCCTCGTGCGGAGCATTTCCCCAGCTTTCAAAGAAAGCCTTTGGGAATGCAGCGCGCATGCGCGGTCCCCTTCCCGCCCAAGGGTGCCATCTTGCTCAGTCTGATGACATAACTAAAAGACAGCAGAAAAATAACAAAAATGAATCATATGACTGCAACTCCTAGGGGAGGAGGGAGGGTCGTGAGGACTGATTCCTGCTGCTCCTGGAGAACACCTGTTACAGGTGAGTAACTACTCTTTCTCCAGGACCAAGCAGGAAGTCAGTCCTCACATATGGGACTCCCCAGCTAAAGGCTACCGGGAACCCAAGCTGAAAAATATGCTCCCTCCAGAGCGTCAGCATCCATGAAAGAATCCTTTCTGAGAACGCCTCCATACGGTAGCCTAACACAAGGGCCGGAGGGTAGGAGTTGCCTAAACCTCAAAGAGATTACGGAGTACCTCCTGACCGAAAGCACTATCCCTACGGGACTCCCTCTCGAGGCAGTAGTGAGCTGCAAAAGTCTGGCTTGAAGATCAGGTAGCGGCCCGGCAGATGTCTACCAACGGAACAGAGCGGAGGTGGGCTACTGACGCGGCCTTCACCCTGACACGGTGGGCCGTGACTCGACTCTGCAAGGAGAGGCCGGCTGCCCTGCACGCCCAGGCGATACAAACCGCTACCCAAAGGGACAATGTATGCTTGGAGACAGGCAAACCCAGTTTATTAGGGTCAAAAGATACGAAGAGCTGAGCAGCCCTTCGATGTCCCTGCGTACAGTCTATGTAAAAGGACAACGCCCTTTTACAGTCCAGGGTATGCAGGACTGTTTCAGCCCGGCTGGCATGTGGCCTGGGGAAGAATGTTGGAAGAACCACCTCCTGATTGTGGTGGAAGGAGGAGACAACCTTCGGAAGGAACTTAGGATGAGTCCACAAGACCACCCTGTTCTTATAGAACCATGTGTACGGTCTATCAGAAACCAGAGCTTGAAGTTCACTCACACGCCTGGCCGAGGTAAGAGCCATCAAGAACAAGGCCTTCCAGGAAAAGAAGCGTAAAGGACAGGTAGCCATCAGCTCAAACGGTGGGCAAGTAAGTTGTCGCACATTTAAATCCCACTCAGGGGCTGGTGGACGGATCGGAGGCTTGAGCAGAAACAGGCCTCTGAGGAAGCGGAACACCAAGGGGTGGCCCGACAGAGATTGGCCCTCTACCTGTGAGTGGTGTGCCGATAGAGCACTGAGGTGGACCTGAACAGAGTTGGATTTAAGGCCTAGGTCCGAGAGGTGGAGCAGGTACTGCAGCACCACTGGAACCAGGCACGAAAAAGGATCCTCCTGGCGCTGAGCACACCAGGTGGAGAACCTACGCCACTTGAGGGCATAAGATTTCCGGGTGGATTGCCTCCTAGAGGCCAAAACCACCTCTTCCACCTCCTTAGGCAGACGTAAGGGGGCTAGAACTACCCTTTCAGCAGCCAGGCCATCAGGTTGAAGGATTTGAGGTTGGGGTGCAGGACAGATCTCTGGTCCTGAGACAGGAGGTCGTGATGTACCCCCAGAGGGAGTGGAGTGTCCACCGCCAACTGCAGGAGGAGTGGAAACCACGGCTGCCTCGGCCATCTGGGGGCTACCAGAATCACCGAGGCCTTGTCCTGAAGAACCTTGAACAAGGTTCGGGCCACTAGAGGTGTGGGAGGAAACGCATACAATAGGCCTGTAGACCAAGAGATTAGAAATGCATCTGCTGCTATTCGCAGAGGATGCGGTTGTCTGGAACAGAACCTGGGTAGCTGATGGTTCAGTGGACTCGCAAAGAGATCGATGGTTGGAAGACCCCATCTTAGAAAGATCCCTTGGGCCACCAGAGGATTCAGCTGCCATTCGTGAGGCTGTAGAATCCTGCTCAATCTGTCTGCCAGGCAATTTTCCTGGCCAGGCAGGTAAACTGCCTTGAGAAACATGTTGTGTTTGATTGCCAAGGAGCACAGGGCCTGTGCCTCCCGACACAGCAGCTTTGAGCCTGTGCCCCCTTGCTTCTTCACGTAGAACATTGCCACTTGATTGTCTGTCTGAAATAAGACAGACTGGTGAGAGAGGACATGAGAGAAAGTTTGTAGAGCTAAGCGGATAGCTCGCAACTCCAATAGATTGATCTGCTGTGTGGACTCCCCAGGAGACCAGAGGCCATGAGTGCAAGCCCCCTGGTAATGTGCACCCCAGCCCTGAAGGGAAGCATCGGTTGTCAGCACCTGTGTGTGGGGAGGCGCCTGAAAAGGCACCCCCTGGACCAGGTTTGGGTGATGCAGCCACCACCGCAGGGAGGATGTCAGCAGTTTGGACACCCTTATCTTGTCTTTCAAGTTGCCTGTGGCTTGCATCCACTGAGCTCTGAGGCACCACTGAGCAGGTCGCACGTGCAGGCGGGCATTCGGAGTTACATGGACCGTGGATGCCATGTGGCCCAAGAGCTTTAGGAAGTTTCTAGCGGAGACCAGATAACCGCTCTGGAACTGATTGGCCAACGCTATCAGTCTGTGGGCCCTGTCCTCAGGCAAATAAGCCTTTGCCTGAAGGGTATCTAGTCTCACCCCTATAAACTCAATGTTCTGTGAGGGGAGCAAAGTAGACTTTGCAAAGTTTATGACAAAGCCTATACTGGAGAAGAGAAACAGTGCGAAGGGTGGCTTGTCTGGTCTCCTGTGGAGACTGACCCCTGATGAGCCAGTCGTCCAGGTATGGGAAGACAAAGATGCCCTGGTTTCTGAGATAGGCCGCCACCACCGCCAGGCACTTGGTGAAAACCCTGGGAGCGTAGGTTAGGCCAAAGGGAAGTACCCTGTACTGAAAATGATTTCCTCCCACTAGAAATCTGAGATATTGTCTGTGGTCTGGATGAATGAGGATGTGAGTATAAGCATCCTTTAGGTCTAAGGAGCATAGCCAATCTCCCTGCTGGAGGTAGGGCAGCAGTATTCCAGTATCTTGAACTTTTCCCTCTCCAGGAACATGTTGAGATTTCGCAAGTCTAGGATGGGCCTGAGGCCTCCTGTCCTCTTTGGTACCAGAAAATACCTTGAATAGAAGCCTTGGCCTCTCAGGTGGTGAGGCACCGGTTCCACCGCCTGCTCCTTTAGAAGACGCGCCAACTCCTGAAAGAGGAGGTTCCTGTGAAGAGGGAGTCTTGGAGGCTCCCCTGGAAAATAGGAGGGGGGGGTAACTGGTTGAAGTGAAGCAAATAGCCATTTTGTACTATGCTCAGCACCCAGGTATCCCCTGTTATGGTTGACCACCTGTGGGCATACAGTGTCAGCCAGCCTCCTGTGCTGAGAGGAGCCAGCTGAGGAGGAGAGGCTATGCAATGGGAGTCAAAACCTCGCTCCCTGCTGTGCAGGAGCCGGAGTTGATGGCTTGGGGGTTTTCTGCCTACGGGGCCCATGTCCCTGCCCCTTGGCTTGCTGACCCTGATGGGGAGCTGCAGAGGTCTGAAAATGAGGGTAGGATTTGTAGGCAGTAGCCTTCCTCGGGTAAAAGGGCTTTCCCCCCAAGCCCTTCTTCTTCTGAGAAGGGGCAGAAGTTTCCCTGGACAGCCTTGTCCTGGTGAGAGTCTCAGACTCCAGTTCTGCAGCCTTTTCAGCCATGGGTTTGCCAAAAAGGTTCTCACCTCGGCAGGGGACATCGACCAACTTGTCCTGTACCCATGGCTCGAGGTCCGATGACTGTAGCCAGGCCTGACGGCGTGCACCGATGCCGGCTGCGGCTACTCGGGCTGAAGCCTCGAAGCCATCATAGGCTGCTCAAGAGAGAAATTTTGAGTGCACTCGAATCTCAGATGACAAAGACTTAAACCTCTGCAAAGGTTCCTCGGAGATTCCAGCTGAGAACCTGGCAATCTCCTTTGCCAGGTCTCGGAGGTACATGCCCATGTACAGCTGGTACGTCTGGAGACGGCAAGCCAGCATAGAGCCCTGGAAGCACTTTCTACCGAGGGCATCCAGGTTCCGGGCCTCCCGGCCGGGAGGCACCAAGGAGTGCATCTTCTGACTCTTCAGACAATGCATGGCCGATTCCACAACCATGGAGTGGTGCGGTAGCTGTGCCTTCTGGAACCCAGGGCTCTTACAGACTCGATAAATGGAATCGACCTGTTTGCTGAGAACTGGCGCTGAGGCCGGTGCTTCCCACATGCGGAAGAGCAGCTGTTCCAACATCGGAGGAACCGGTACGGTAAAGGCCTCCTTAGGCGGAGAATCATACTGGAGGGCCTCGAGCTCCTCGGCTCGAGTCTTCTCCTCGGGATCCGCGGGGAAGGCCAAGGCTTTGGCCATGTCCCTCATGAAGTCCGAGAACCGGGTATCCTCCAGTGGGGACAGTCTCCGAGGCTCAGACTCCAGTGAGTCCAATGGGACGCACCGGGTCCGGAAAGTGTCCGGGGACTCCTCATCCTCCGTCTCCCACTCGGACCCCTCCGAGGAGGAATCGAGTGGCTCCAGCCGGGCAGGAATCGATGCCATCCACCCCAACGCCGAGGGTACCGGCGTCGACGACCTTGGCCCCGCGCGGGAGACCGAGGGGGACCTTGGCCGAGGATCAACTCGAGACCGCATCGACTCAAGGATTGGCTCAGCCTCCGGGGTCGACTTGGACGTCGAGGTCCCGGTGGTCGGGGCAGATGCACCGGTGAAACCAGCAATCACTACCCGCTGCTGCTCCATGAAGGCAGCCAAGCTGCTCTCCAAGGCCGTCAACCTGAGACTCAGCTCAGGAGACTCAGCAGCCCCCAACTCGGGCCCGACGTTGGCTCCCCCGGAGGGGAGTCTACGAGGACAACAGCACTCACGTGACTCGGGGACTCCGGCTCTACTCGAGGCAACTTGGCAGGCCTCTCTGACTCTGAGGACGCGGGACGGCGGTTGGGGCTATGCGACCTGGCCCTCGAGGGACTAAGAGCGTCCACCGACGCCGCCCTTGCGGGTTTCTTCTTCCTTCTGTGTTCCCTTGAGGGAGACCCCCCTTTCGGAGGAGCCTCGACAGTGCTCGGGGTCAGACTTCCGAGATGTCAAGGCCTCTGACAAGGTCCGGGCCCGGCCAGACGCGGAGTCAGAGAAAGGTCTTTCACGCTGATGCTGACGGCTCCTCAGTGCCTTAGAGGACATTTTGCCGCACGGGACACAGACCACCGGGTCATGGTCGGGCCCAAGGCACCAGAGGCAGCAGTCATGTGTGTCGGTGAGAGACATTAGCTTCTTACACCGATCAAACTTCTTGAACCTGCTGGCAACCATCGGGGGAAAAAGGACCCCTGCAAGGTCGAAAGACCGGGCTGCCAGTGAAAAAGAGAAAAAAAAGCGGGAACGCTAGTCATGAAGGACAAAAACTGAAAAACTAGCTCTGGGCTCTATACCGGTGTACTGGGCCCAGGTGGGAAGGGGTACTGACGTCGAACCGCACAAAAACCACGAATCCAACGTATGAAAAAAATCAACTTTTACCGGGTGACAACGACACACGGCCATTGGGCTCCGCGGAAAGAAGAAGACTGAGCAAGATGGCACCCTTGGACGGGAAGGGGACCGCGCATGCGCGCTGCATTCCCAAAGGCTTTCTTTGAAAGCTGGGGAAATGCTCCGCACAAGGGCTCCGTCGGCGCCAACGTCACCCATATGTGAGGACTGACTTCCTGCTTGGTCCTGGAGAAAGACCTTTCCATGACATCAACAATCCTATTGTAAGCCTCATCAAGTATATTATTAACAAGGATAAGTATCTGTACAGCTGCATACAAAATCCGAAGTAACCCCAAGTCATCTAACATTCTACAATATGCTGAAATAAATTGCAGTCTGCATCCCTTGGGCAGAAGAATGCAAGGGCCCGCCAAGAGAAGTTCAACTTTCCTATCCTGTGAAACTTTCAAGGCCAAACCAACTGGAATAGCAGTCTTTTTAGTCACAACTATTTCCAGAGCATTCCTCAATAGGAAAATGGAACAAATGCTCCAAATTGCTGATAAGCAGAGAAAATTACATTTTACTTACCAGATAATGTCCTTTCCTTGAGTCCTGCTAGGTCAGTCTAGACAAGTGGGTTGTGCTCCTCTACCTGCAGAGGTGGAGAAAAAATCTAGAGGTTTCTTATGACCTCATCCTGCAACCGCATCTAAGGCAGTAGGGGCATACTTCCAATATTTGTATCCAAGCCATGGTCAAGAGGACCCCTGACCATACACACCTCAATGAGGGTAAAGGACCAACAGTCCAAGGAACTTAACTATATACAGAATACCCTTTGGGTAGGTGGTTTGCCAAGAGGAATATAGCCCTCAGAGCCAAACTGCAGAAAACAGCAGGGGGGGGGGGTGCTGGACTGCTCTAGCAGTCCTCAAGGAAAGGATATTATCTGGTATGTAAAATGTCAACTTCCATAACGTCCTGCTATGCCAGTCCGGACAAGTGGGAGGTACCAAATCTACACCTTCATTGGGCAGGAAGAAAAAACATGGTAGTCTTCAAGATCTTTGCACCAAAGGCTGCGCCCACCCAAGTATGAACAACCACAGTAACATAGTATATGATAGCAGATAAAGAACAGTATAGTCCATCTAGTCTGCCTGACAGATGTGGTCGCTCCCATAAACATTTGTCACCTGACAAATGTTTATGGGAGCGACCGAGCTATGCTCTGCCCAAGAGAAAGCCTGAGCCCATGTGGAATGTGCACGCAAATCCTCTAGGACTGTCCAGTTCAAAGGAGACAGGAGTCTCAGTCTATCTAGTGGTCCAAGGTAGACCTTATGGCCACTTCACCCTTACACAGGTCTGCAAAAAGGACAAGTCTGTCCAACTTTCAGAGGGAGTTAGTGACCTTTAGATATCAAAGAAGCACCCTCCTAACATCCACTAGGCGGAAGTCCTTACCCTTCCCAGACCACCTGACTGACATGGAAAGATGACACCACTTCGGGCAAGAAGGAAGGAAAGGCAATATACGGCTCCTTCCAAAAATGACAGATAGGGGATCTTGAATCAATAAGGCCTGCAACTCCAAGATACGTCTCGCCGAGCAGACTACAACCAAGAAGACAGCCTTAAGGGGCAAATCTTTGAGCATAGCCCTCTTCAAGGGCTGAAACAGCTCAGCCATCAAGGTCCAGAGAACCAAACGGAGATCCCAAAAAGAAATAATAGATTGCAGGGGAGGACGCAAATGTTTAACTCCTCAGAGGAAATGGACCACATTCAGTGCGAAGCCATTGAGCACCCCACCACCAGCCCTCTAAAACAAGACAAGGGTGCTATCAGTATCTTCAGAGAATGGAGGGAGAGGTGCTTGTCAAATCCATCTTAAAGGAAGGAAAGCAGGGTCGGAAAGTCCACAGCACTAGGGATGACTTTACACTCACACAACCGGTGCTCAAAAAAGGCACCAAACAAGTTCATAGGTGAGACAAGTGGATCCTCTTTTTGCTTTCAGAAGTATGGAAACCACAGCATCACCTCAAGAGCCAAACCATAAGAAAAAAGGGGAGTTGGGTCATCTAACAGGATCGGCCCCTGCTTCAAGAGACTCAGAGGTGACAAAAAGCATAGGGAACCTCTTCCGGAGGCACATCAAATCTACATACAACAGCCTCCTCGGCCAATCTGGCGCTAACAGAACTACTGGACCTCAATTGTGCTCTATGCAATGAAGCACTCACCCTACGAGAGGCCATGGAGGAAACAAACAGAATCTGCCTTAACCAAGCTGGAAAGCATAGTTGCTTATCTGTAATGGGGGTTGTTTGTAGACAGCAACCACATTTGAAGGTGAAATCTCCCAACTGAGCCTTGTGCCAGATCTCTCACAGCTTAGAGCTTTGTTGCCTCTCTGAGCATGAATGCCTGCTTCCCGCCTGCTTGGCCCAAAGAGACAGTTCGTACCAGAGCAGAAGAGACAGGATTACAGAATATAAGAGGGTATATGGTTGCTGGAGCTCATAATGCTCTCGACACCTATGGCACCAAGTACCTTTAAATGTCTTGAACAGATCAGATTTTTTTTTTTTTGTTGAGGGGAAGGAGGAAGGGAGTGATCAACATTCATTTTGGGTTCAGAAAACGACTTTGACTTATATGGACAACAACAGATAAGTGCTATTTTTAAGTAGTCACTGATTGGTCCTTTTTTGAACATGTTGAAAGTATAATATTTTGAATAGGTTGGGAGCATAATATTTGTAACACATTGGGTTGTAGGGTACACTATTCTTATGGTGTTTCTGCCTACATTTTAAAGCTCTGTTTGAGCTTCAAAAATTTGAGTAAAACGGAAGTAAAGCCACGAGAGGTAGTTCTTTCCTCACGGCTCATCTTCCAACATTAATCACATATACATGTACACTTTAGCTCACGACGATAGGTCACAGCTCTATTTTGTTTTGGATTATAGTTGTATAGAGCAATAGTTATTTTGGATTATTGATGCCCCTGCAAATGGCAAAGGAACAGAGGAGCACTGCCTCGCAACAGAGGAGGCGGGAGCCCGTGCCCCCCTCCTTGTTTATATAGAACATCGTGACTCTGTTGTCAGCTTGCATGAGCACCGACTTGCCCTTCAGGTGGTACTCGAAGATCTTCAGGGCCAACCGGACCGCTCGAAGTTCGAGCAGGTTGATCTGCTGCCGGGACTCCTCGAGTGACCACCGCCCCAGTGCAGAGGTGGCCGCAGTGGGCTCCCCAGCCCAACAGCGAGGCATCCGTTGTCAAGACGAGCTTGTGCTGTCGAGTCTGGAAGGGCATGCCCCGAAAGAGGCTCTGGGGGATTCTGCCACCAAACTAGGGACCCGAAAAGGCTGCGAGAGACTCGGATAGGGTCCCGGAGGCGGCCTGAGGCTTGGGCTCATTGCGCTCTGAGGCACCATTGGGCTTCTCGTATGTGCATGCGAGCATGGGGAACGACGTGGACTGTCAAGGCCATGTGCCCCAGGAGGTGCAGCATGCCCCGCACCGAGACCCTGGGTCAGCCTTGGACCTCGGCGGCCAGAACGTTGAGCCAATCAACGCATGCTCAAGGGAGAAAGACGGTCACACGTTTTGTGTCGAGAAGAGCGCCAATGAACTCCAGGGTCTGCACTGGTTTGAGGTGGGACTTTGAGTAATTGATCAGGAAATCGAGGTGCTCGAGGAGGAGGACCGAGCGCAATGCCGAAAGGCGAGCCTCCTCCGCCGATGTGCCTGTGATGATCCAGTCGTCTAGGTAAAGGTAGACGGATAAGCCCTGCAGCCGGAGGTGGGCCGCGGCCGCTGACAGGCACTTGGTGAAGACTCGAGGGGCAGACGCAAGCTCAAAAGGAAGCACTCTGCACTGGAAGTGCTCACCTTGCACCCTGAAACGCAGGTACTTCCTGTGCTTGGGGTGGACAGGAATGTGGGCGTAAGCATCTCTGAGATCCAAGGAGCATAGCCAATTGCCCTGCCGGAGGTAGTACAGCAGGATGCCAAGGGATAGCATTTTGAACTTCTCCTGCACCAGAAACTTGTTCAGATTCCCGAGATCGAGGATGGGGTGCAGGTCCCCCGTCCTCTTCGTAACGAGGAAGTATCGGAAGCAAAACACCTGACCACGGAGGTGCGGCGGAACCCTTTTGACCACCCGCTGACCGAGAAGGTTGTTCAGTTCTTGCAGTAAGCAAGCCTGGTGCGAGGGAAGCAGAGTAGGCTCCGCTGGGGAGAAGGGAGGAGGGAGTCTGCCTAGACGAAGATGATACCCATCCCGGATCACCTGTAGGACCCAGGTGTCCGATGTAATAACCGCCCACGGGCAGAAGCGTCCCAGGGGGGGCGAGAGGCTATGCTTTAGGCGTCATAACCCCAGGAGTGGCTGGGATGGCACCGGTGGTTGGGTCTTGGACCCCCTTAGGTTTCCGGTGACCCTGAGCTCCCCCTTTGCCCTGAGGGCTGGTCGTCGGCGCAGGGGTAGGCGAGTAGGGTGGGTATCCCCAATAGGGGAATCCCTTTCTTCTGGAAGAAAGATTTTTTGCTGTGCTGCTACTTCCGTGGAAAAGAGGAGGTTTTGCGAGAGAGATGCGTGCAAGTCACGACCTCCGTCTTGATTTCGGCTGCCTTGTCCTCCATGGGCTTGCCGAACAGTTGCTTGTCGAGACAGGGGACATCCAGGAGCTTCTCCTGGACCCACTGTTGCAGGTCTGAAGACTGGAGCCACACCTGGCATCGGGCTCCGGATGCCAGTTTCTGCCATATGGGCAGAAGACTCGAACCAGTTATATGCGGCGTGGGAAAAGTATTTTGAGCAGTCTGAAACCGACCTCAGGAGTATCTGGAACTTGAGAAGGTGCTCCCCACCCAGACCCGCGGAAAAAACGCCAAGCTCTTTGGCAAGCTGGCGAAGAAACATACCCATATACAGTTGGTACGCCTGGTTGTGGCACACCAGCATGGATCCCTGGTGCGCCCGAGGGTGTTGAGGACACGGGATTCCCTATCAGTTGGGACCGAAGAGTGCGACTTCGGTCTCTTCTGTTTCCACATCGCGGATTCGACTACCATGGAGGTATGAGGAAGTTGGATCTTCTGAAATCCTGGGTCACGCTGGACCCTATACACAGCATTGAGTCTTTTACTGACAATAGGGACTGAGGTGGTTGCTTCCCACATGTGGAGGAGCAGCCGGGATAGGATAGATGGTATTGGAACCATAAGAGTCCCTGGGTTGAGACCCGTACTGCAAGATGTGAAGTTCCTCTGCCCCCGGCTCCTCCTTGGTCTGCGCAGGCAGACTGAGGGCCCGAACCATATCCCACACAAACACTAGGAAAGAGGCGTCCTCAGGAGGCAACTGCCTTTGCGAGGTGGGCGGGGATGGGTCAGAGGGGAGATCCCTATGGGCGCAGGTCTCCGGGGAAGTGTCCCCATCCAATTCCCAGCCCGAGAAGTCCGAGAAGAACTCTGAGTCAGGCTGATCCTCGCGCCCAGTGGCCGAGGCCCGCTTGGAGCCAGAGGAACTGACTCTGGAAGACCTCGCCCCCGAGGAACGGGATGGCGAGCGAGACTAGTGCCGAGGACCTTCACGAGGCCCCAGCTCTTGGGGGTTTCCAAGGCAGTTTTTGGGACCCCAGTCAGGGGACCCTCGGTCTCTGAGCGCGAGCCAGCTGTGCTGGGCAAAAGCACCAGCTGGGCAGCTAGAAAGGCAGAAACGCTGTGCTCCAGTGCCCAAGGGATTGGGTATAGAGAGAGAAGAGGAGCGGTTTATGTTTGCACAATATGGGTTTTTATGGTATAACCTTTTGTTCATACATATTTAGTTCCCTATTTATTTATTATTTATATATGATTTCAATACATTTATTATCATTTTGTTCTTTTTTTATTTGATATGCTTTTGTTTTATCATTTGTTTCATTTATCATTTTACTCAATTACTGTTGCCTTTACTGTTTGTATGCCTTTATGATTATGTTGTTTATGTATTCAGATATGTCCCTTTCAGACGTATGTTTTAATTTTTTTTATTTTTTTTTTATTTATGAATTTTCAACATAATAGATCAAGTATAAACTTGTACAGAAAAATAATACTTGCCACCAAATAAACAAATACAGCAAATATTACAATACAGAAATAAACAGCAAGAATTATATTAGCCCTCTATAATGGAGGGGTGTAACCTTGTAAAGGAGAAAAACTCCAGAGGAAATAAGAAAAAAAAAAACTCGTAAATTAAGAGGAGACGGCGCCCTTAGGAGAATTTTAACTAACGATGGAGTCATGTCACAGGCGTTGAGCTAATAGATAAATGAGAATTTAAGAAAACAGTAAGATCTTCAGGGGAGAAAAACACATATTTCTGAGATTTATGGGTAATTAGATTTATGGGTAATTAATGGAGTGGAGGAGTGGCCTAGTGGTTGGGGCAAGGTACTTCAGGCCGGAAGGTCGGGGGTTCAAATCTCACTAGAGAACAGCAACCCTGGGCCGGAAGGACTGGGGTTTCTAGTCCCACAGGTGCTCCTTGTGGTCTTGGGCAAGCCACTTAACCCTCCATAGCCCATGTTACCTGTAAAATAGTTATCTCCAATTTATAATGCCCTGTTCAATGTAATTTCAGTTTGTTCAATGTAAACCGCACTGATGCAGAATAGCGCGGTATATAAGAGAGTATAAATAAAAATAAATAAAATAAATAAATAAATAATTAAACATTTACAAGGGAATCTTAACAAAGTGAGCACCAAGTCGCATTACTCCCGGTTTCAATAAAAGAAAAGCCCTTCTACGCCTCTGCGTCTCCTGTGCAACATCTGGGAAAAGAAGAATCTTCTTCCCATAGAACAGTTTGCCCCGCTTCTTGTAAAACAATTTTAAGAGCCACTGCCTATCTGAGGAAAGAGCCAAAGTTACTAACAGAGTTGAAACAACTATGTCCTCCTCTTTAGGTGAACTAATCAAATCTGTAACATTAAGAGAGTCTATCTCATATTGACCCACAGAAACTTTCCCACCTCTTTTCCCCAAGGGGAGATAGTAAACTTTTGAAACTGGGGGCAACAACTCTGGGGGAACAGCCAAAACCTCTTGTAAATAGCTCCTAAACATATCCAAAGGTGCCTTCCCAGTTATTACAGGAAAATTCAATAGGCGAACATTACATGCACGAACAGCATTCTCCAATGTTTCAGTTTTAGCCCGCAGATTCATATTGTCTTTAACTAAAGATTCAGTTAGATCTACAACTTTAGTTAGCTGCTGGTCCATAGTTAGTTGCTTACTGGTGACTTCTGCAATGGAAGCTCGAAATAACGGAGACTCAGCTTCAAGCATAGTAACCCGGTCCGAAAGGGAGGAAAATTGAAGACCCACCATATGGCTGAGATGCGAAATGGTATCCCAAATGCTGTCCAAAGTCACAGAGGCTGGACGGTTCAAAGCGAATGAGAAACCGGTAGAGCCGTGAGAAATTTGGCCTGCTTCCCCCGAAGATAAGGAAAAAACTCCAGATACCTGGACAGAGTCCCCAATCTCAGCCTGAGCTGAAACACCAGGCTGCAAACCTCCATCACGGTCCTTGCTATGCTCCGGAAGCGGGTCCCGCAAATGCGACGCAGCGGCCAACATTCCAGCAGACCGCCCGTCGTCATCCAGCTCCCGAGCAGGCACAGACCCAGGAGGCATCGGGGGACGTCGTCCATCAGGGGAGAGCGTGATATCGAGGGCGGAAGATGCCGAATCCAACTCCAACGGCGCTGCCATGCCCGCTCGAATCCCCTCAATCTTCTCCTTAGGCAGCTGAGCAAAACGATCCATAGGTCCCTCACCGATAGGTAAAAGCTCTGTGGGACGAGCCTTCGCCTTGGGTTTCCTCTTTCTCTTAGGCATAACAGTCGGCTAAACGCACGCCGCCGCCATCTTAGAGAAGCCACTCCCCCATTGATGCTTCGTATGTTTTAATTTTATATGATTTATACATGCATTTGTTGTTTACATGAGGTCTGAAGCCCCTGATGAAGGCTTCATGCCGAAACATATGTAGGGTTTGACCTCCCTGGATACCCAAATAAATCTTTTGTCCCTATCCACAGTGTGCTGTGAAGAAGAAAGAAGGTCCATGTCTGCCAACTGCAAGAATGATACCTCAGAAGCGAGCAGAAGCCTCCTTGCAGGGATCACAGAGGGAGTCTAGTGAGGTAAGCTCAGCATTTGCCACAGATCAGGCAGTATCTCCTCTTAGATGACATGTGCCTATTCACAGAAGAGCGACTTTCATAGCTTAGCAAATCCTCTCCACACTCAGCTAAGGCGCTCTAGAAGGGATTACACCCAGAGTACATGCACCAGGATTGTGAAATCACCGCATGCTGGAGATGAAAATGCTTAAACAGCACATGCTCATGCCATGCGTTGAAAGCACACAAATATCATGCATAGCAATACTCGCAGCACTGAATACAGGATAAAGCACAGCCATGCTCCAATAACACCCACCCACAGCACAAGCACAAGGCAGAAACCAGTGGAAGAAAAAAAAACATGTTTAATCAATGGTTCTGCTGAACGTGTCCCAGATCAGAAAGTTAAACCACTCAGGTGATGAGGTTGGCAGCTGCAAAAGACAGCAGAGAAACAAAGATTTAGTACAAAAAACAAACTTAAATCTGGTATTCACCCCTGGGGAGTCCCAAGCAGACACCATGCTTGGCTCTATGCTACTCCCCTGCATCCAAGATCTGCAGGCACATACCTCTGAAGATCTTTATTCACATTTTCAGGGGCGAGTTGAGGGGGGGGGGAGAGAGGAAAGGGGCACTGAAGCTGTATAAACAACAATTCCTCCTTGTTTTGATCCAACAATTCTGGCTGTTCAACTGGCCTTTAACAGGATAAGGATAGGAAGTTAAACAGACACTCCTCCTTTGGCACAACTTGGAGGTCACAAGTTCTAAGGGTGTCCCAATGGAGGCCTTTCCCATGTCAAGCTCAAGTAAGGAAGTCAATAGTAAGAGCAGTTACTCACGAACTAAATCAAATTTCCTCAAAGTTTTCACAGCACTGCTCAAATCCATCCACTGCTGGAGACAGAGAAATACCATGGAAGTATGCCCCTAGCTGCCTCATATATGGTTGCAAGATGAGGTCATAGAGAAAAAAAATCTAGCAGTTTCTTTACTCCACCTCTGCTAGTAGAGGAACTCAAACCATTTATCTAGACTAGCCCAAGCAGGACAATATGCGAATAGAGCTTTCCCAGAAACCACATGCCATTCAAAAAATATATAAGGAGTTTCCCGTTCCTCAATAAACATCCTTTGCCTCATCCTCTGCTGGTTCAGCAATTCAGAGATTAGACATTACCCGAGTTACGAGGAAAGTTCCTCTCTACGAAACAGGTGTATAGCTGGGAAGTCTCCTAGGGATAGCTCCCCGGGGACAGGCTACCTGAGGGCAACAATTCCCCTTCCATATTTTCTAATGCCCAATCCTCACCAAGGACCAGACTCTCTTTCTAGCCCTTCACCAGAGCCTTCTCCAACCAGGGGCACTTGAGACCTCTGCACTCTTCCCTCTGCTCCAGCCCCTGGTGAATGAGCTGCACAGACTAGAACCAAAGATCTGTAGCCCTGTCAGTGCTTTTCTTCAAGCAATTAGTCACATTGCCCCAAAACTGCTACCCTAAACCACCCAGAGCAGTAATTGCAGCAGCCACAGCCTCCTGGCCAATATGGCCACCGTTCCTGCCAATGGAGCAAATCTACCTCAGCTGCCTAATGATCCACACCTCAGCAAGGCATGGGACCTGACAACTCCAAAGTCCCTGCCTGTCTGCCATCACAGGAAGGGCAAAACAAGCCCAAAGAACTAATGTGGCACGCGCCACAGATGATCACTACACATGCTGCAGCATCTTTGGCATCTTTCCTCCCCAGCAGGGCCATGGGCAAGAGGATTCCTACACTGTCAGCGACCCGGGGCATGCTGCTGCTGCCATATACAGTGGCTTCCCCCTCTGAGCAGTCTCACCAGGACAACAGTCCTCTTGATCCAGTCCACAAGCACTTTCCTCAATAAACCTTGTTTAGCGTGTCACTGCTGGTGCTCTCATGTCTTCTTTTCTTGTGAAAATATTTTATCATACCAGACAGCAGAGCAAGGAAGGAGGAGAAAGAAAGAGACAAAGGGAGTAAAGCATAGTTACTCACCTGTAACAGGTGATCTCCGGGAACAGCAGGAATTTAGTCTTCACATATGGGTATCGTCGATACCGACGGAGCCTGCGCGGGAACGCTCCCCAGTGTCCAATTAGAAAGCTTTTGGGAGCATCCCACAGCGCCTGCGTGCTGCCTTCCCGCCTTTCCCAACTGCCTCTCTCCAGTTGAGTTTAAAACTGAGACAAAGAGAGAGAGAGAGAAAGAGAAATATAGAGATACAACTCCTAGGAGAGGTGGGTGGGTTGTGAAGACTAAATTCCTGCTGTTCCCGGAGATCACCTGTTACAGGTGAGTAACTATGCTATCTCCAGGAACAAGCAGGAATGTAGTCTTCACATATGGGGACTCCCTAGCTTTAAATGCCAGGGAGAGACCCCAGAAGCTGTGTGTCCCTGTGAAAGGGCTCCACTTCCCCCATGGATCTCTGGCATCCAACCAGGGATGGTGGGTAGGAGCTGATTAGGTATGGAACAGGTGTTGAAGAACAGCCTGACCAAACAAGGCATCCCGGCGGGAGTCCTTGTCCAAGCAGTAATAGGCTGTGAAGGTATGAACCGAGGCCTAAGTGGCTGCTCAACAGATGTCGTTGATAGACACAGATTGCAGATGAGCCATTGAAGCTGCCATGGCTCTCACACTGTGAGCTGTGACATAGCCCTCCTGAGGAAGATTCTTACTCTGATAGGCAAAAGAAATACACTGAGCAATCCAGTTGGACAGTGTTCTCTTGGAGACTGGAAGTCCCAAATGAGAAGGATCAAAAGCAACAAAGAGTTGAGAGGACTTTCTATGTTGCTGTGTTCTTTGCAAGTAAAAGGCTAAAGCTCTTTTACAGTCCAAAGTATGAAGATTCCTTTCTGCATTTTATGCATGAGGCCTTGGAAAGAACACAGGCAGGTAGACCGCTTGGTTAAGATGAAAAGGTGAGACCACCTTTGGCATAAAGTGTGGATGAGTCCTAAGGACTACCTTGTCATGATGGAACCTTGTATAAGGTGGATCAGCCACTAGTGCCTGCAACTCACTGATGCGACGTGCCGATGTGATTGCAATGAGAAAGTTAACTTTCCAAGAAAGGAATTTCAATGAGGTAATAGCTAAGGGTTCGAAAGGTGGCTTCATGAGCTGACCAAGAACCAGGTTTAAGTCCCATGCCACCGGTGGTGGCCTAATGGGAGGCTTAGTCAGAAGAAGGCCTCTCATAAATCTTGCTATAAGAGGATGGGAGGAAATAGGTTGTCCATTTAGAGGCTTGAACGAAGTTGCAATAGCATTCAAATGGACTCTTACTGAGTTAGTCTTAAGTCCTGCATTGAATAAATGAAGGAGATACTCCAGTAATGATTCCAGAGGTATCGCAAGGGGAATAAGACCCTTCTGCGAACACCATATGGTAAACCTCTTCCACTTAAAAGCATAAGAGCGTCTTGTGGAAGGATTCCTGGAAACATAAAGGACATCCTTTACTTGCTGAGGGAGGTTAAGATCATGAAGATCTAGGCCTTCAGCAACCAAGCCTTGAGATGCAGAGGCTGGGGATTGGGATGCCATAACATTCCGTCCTCCTGTGATAGGAGATCAGGAGCAGATCCTAACACCAGGGAGGGAGCTTGAGAGAGATGTAGAAGCAGAGGGTACCACACTTGACGTGGCCAATGTGGAGCTATGAGAATCATATGCCCTCTGTCTCTCTGAAGCTTGAACAGGGTTTTGGGAATTAGGGGAATGGGTGGAAAGGGATAAAGGAAGTCTTGACCCCAGTAAAGGAGGAAAGCATCCCTTGCCTGAGAGCCCTGAGCCGGAATTCTGGAACAGAACCGGGGAAGTTTGGCATTCAACGGATTTGCAAAGAGGTCTATGTCCGGGGCTCCACAAATTTGAAAAATCTTGGCCACCTGGGTCTGCATGTAGAGACCATTCGTGTGGAAGCAGAACTCGACTGAGTCTGTCTGCCCAAGAGTTTTGTATGCCTAGTAGCAGCAGTTTAAGTTTACATTTAAAACACAGAGGAGAACTCTCTGGTTACATTTCATACCCAGCAGAGAGCTTGTACTTTAAATTTAATAGTCACTCAGGGCCTAGTAACAGCAAAGTACTTTTAGTTTAAATTTAAAACACAGAAGAGAGCTTTCTGGTTACATTTGGAACCCAGCAGAGAGCTTGTAGTTTACATTTAATAGTCACTCAGGGCCTAGCATCAGCAAAGTTCTTTTAGCTTAAATTTACAACACAGAAAAGAGCTTTCTGGTTAAATTTAGAACCCAGCAGAGAGCTTGTACTTTAAATTTCATAAGAAGTTAGAGCCTAGCAGCAGCTAAGGGCTATAATTTAAATCAAATCAGAATATAGCTTACCTCAGCAGCACAAGACAGGGTACTGTGTAGCAGCCCTCTTTTAATAAGTGTTAATTCCCTCCCACCCTCCCCACACCCACCCACCCCTGGGATAATCGTAGCTTTATAGGTACTTACACATCTTAAAAGACAGGAGGTGCTCTCAGGTGAAGCTCATTACCCAAATCAGTCATACACTAAGGACCTGAGATTAGTTAAGCTTCAGGTGAACAAGGTATATTACACGTATTAGGTTCAGTTTTATTAGTATAAATATCCATAGCAACCCTTAGTAAGTAAAGAACTTAGATCTAAACACAAACTTAAAACTAAGATGCAGACAGCAGTCCAGCAGCGGGATGGGGGCTTTCCAGTCTTTTGCATTGAGTGTCACATGTATGATTTTCTCCCAGTTGGTGAGAGGTCTTACGTGTGCACTAGGTGCAAGGAGCTCTTTGCTCTCAGGGAACGAGTCCGTTCTCAAGAGGCTAAAGTAGCAGACTTGGAAAGCATAAGACAGACAGAGAGGTACATAGACGAGACCTACAGGGATATAGTCCTGAAGTCCCACCTCCAGTCTGGCAGCATCCCTGTTGCCATGGAGGAGAGAGGTCACGTGACAGGAGAGCATCACCCTGGTGTGGCAGGAAGTGATCCTGTAACTAGGACCTGTCCTCCAGGTGATGTAAAACCCACTCGCACCGAGGAAGTTTCTCCAGGGCCATGTGCCCATGAGGGAAGGGTTAGGACAGCCGTTATAGTTGGTGATTCGATCATTAGGCATGTAGATAGCTGGGTGGCTGGTGGACGTGAGGATCGCCTGGTAACATGCCTGCCTGGTGCGAAGGTAGCGGACCTCACGCGCCACCTAGATAAGGTCTTAGATAGTGCTGGGGAGGAGTCTGCTGTCTTGGTACATGTTGGTACCAATGACATAGGAAAATGTGGTAGGGAGGTTCTGGAGGCTAAATTTAGGCTTTTAGGTAGGAAGTAGAAATCCAGAACTTCCAGGGTAGCAATCTCCGAAATGCTTCCTGTTCCACGCGCAGGACCCAAAAGGCAGACAGAGCTCCGGAGTCTCAATGCGTAGATGAGACAATGGTGCAGAGATGAGGGGTTTGGATTTGTTAGGAACTGGGGAACATTCTGGGGAAAGGAGGGGCTCTTCCGAAGGGATGGGCTTCACCTTAACCGGGATGGAACCAGGCTGCTGGCATTAACCTTTAAAAAGGAGATAGAGCAGCTTTTAAACTAGATATTAGGGGAAAGCCGACAGTCGCCCAAGAGCAGATGGTTCGGAAGAATGTATCTTTGAAGGATACTACCAAAAGCAGAGAGGTTCCACAAAAGAGTAAAGTAGCCCAAATGCCCTCAAGTATGGAGCAGACAGAGCTTAAAGATCCGAAATTACTCATGTCTAACAGACAAATTAATATGGATAAAATACATTCTCTAAAATGCTTGTATGCAAATGCTAGAAGTCTAAAAAATAAGATGGGAGAGTTAGAATATATAGCACTAAATGAAAGGTTAGATATGATTGGAATATCAGAGACATGGTGGAAGGACGACAACCAGTGGGACACTGTGATACCTGGGTACAAACTATATCGTAATGATAGAGCTGATCAAATTGGTGGTGTGGTTGCTCTATATGTTAGAGAGGGCATTGAGTCAGAAAGGATTAAAGTTTTGCAGGAAACAAAATCTGCTGTAGAATCTATATGGATTGAAATTCCATGTAAAAGGGGGAAGGCAATGGCAGTGGGGGGTGTACTATCGAGCGCCTGGCCAGAATGACCAAATGGATGATGAAATGCTCAAAGAAATCAAGGAAGCTAACAAAAGTTACAGCACAGTAATAATAATGGGTGATTTCAACTACCCCGGTATCGACTGGGTCAGTGTCACGTCAGGACATGCTAGGGAGATAATGTTCCTAGATGAAATAAATGACTGCTTCTTGGAGCAGCTGGTTCATGAACCGACCAGAGGGGAAGCCATATTAGACCTAATCCTTAGTGGAACACCAGATCTAGTGCAAGAGATAAGGTTGATGGGGCCACTTGGCAATAGGGATCATAGCATGATCGCCTTTGATTTAATTAGTGGAGGAGGGATAGTAAGGAAATCCACAGTACTACCTTTTAACTTTCGAAAGGGAGACTATGATAAAATGAGGAAAACAGTCAAGAAAAAAACTAAAAGGAGCAGTTGCAAAGGTTAAAGACGTACATCAGGCTTGGCTGTTGTTGAAAAATACTATCTTGGAAGCCCAGACCAGCTGTATTCCACGCTTTAAGAAAAGTGGAAAGAAGTCCAAAAAACTGCCAGCATGGTTTAAAGTTGAGGTCAGAGAGGCTGTTGTTGCCAAAAAAGCATCTTTCAGGAAATGGAAAAACGAGCCAAACGACGAAACCTGGAAACAGCACAAGCACTGGCAAGTCAAATGCAAGGCATTGATAAGGCAGGCAAAGGGAGAATTTGAGAAGAAGCTTACTGCAGAAGCAAAAACGCGAAGTAAAGACCTTTTCAAGTACATTTGTAGCAAAAAACCTGTGAGAGAGTCAGTTGGTCCATTAGATGATAAAGAGGTTAAAGGAGCACTAAGAGGCGACAAGGCGATAGCGGAGAGACTGAACGAATTCTTTGCTTCAGTCTTTACTGAGGAAGATGTAGGGATGTTACCCATGACTGAAGTGGTATTTAAAGGTGCAGAAGAATTGAAGGAAATATCGATACATCGAGAAGATGTATTACAACTATTAGATAAGCTGAAGAGTAGCAAATCACCTGGGCCGGATGGTATACATCCAAGGGTATTGAAAGAACTGAAATATGAGATTGCAGACCTGCTATTAGTAATCTGTGAACTATCATTAAAATCATCTCTAATACCTGAAGATTGGAGGATCGCCAATGTAACACCAATTTTTAAAAAGGGTTCCAGGGGTGATCCAGGAAACTACAGACCGGTGAGACTGACGTCAATACCGGGAAAAATGATAGAAACCATCATAAAGAATAAAATTACTCAGCATGTAGATAGTCATGAACTAATGAGAGACAGCCAACATGGCTTTAGACAAGGAAGATCTTGTCTTACTAATCTGTTATGTTTTTTTGAAGGAGTGAATAATCAGGTGGACAAAGGTGAGTCGGTTGATATTGTGTATCTGGACTTTCAGAAAACCTTTGACAAGGTCCCTCATGAGAGACTTTTGGCAAAACTAAAGAGTCATGGGATAGGAGGCAGTGTACTATTGTGGATCAGGAACTGGTTAAAAGATAGAAAGCAGAGGGTAGGGCTAAATGGCCAATTTTCCCAATGGAGAAAGGTGAATAGTGGTGTACCCCAGGGATCTGTGCTGGGTCCGCTGCTTTTTGACATATTCATAAATGACCTGGAAAGTGGAACAACGAGTGAGGTTATCAAATTTGCAGATGACACAAAACTATTTAAAGTTGTTAAAACCCAAGAGGATTGTGGAAAATTGCAAGAGGATCTTGATAAATTGGAAGACTGGGCATCAAAATGGCAGATGAAATTTAATGTGGACAAGTGCAAGGTTATGCACCTAGGGAAGAACAACCCAAACTATGGTTACACGATGCAAGGTTCCACATTAGGAACCACCACCCAGGAAAAAGATTTAGGCGTCATTGTGGATACCATGTTAAAACCCTCGGCCCAGTGTGCAGCGGCAGCCAAGAGAGCAAATAGAATGCTAGGTATGATAAGGAAAAGAATGGAAAATAAAACAAAGGATATTATAATGCCTCTATATCGTTCCATGGTGAGACCGCACCTTGAATATTGTGTGCAATTCTGGTCGCCGTATCTTAAAAAGGATATAGAGTTATTAGAAGAGGTTCAGAGAAGAGCCACCAAAATGGTAAAGGGGATGGAAGGATACTCCTATGAAGAAAGGCTAAAAAGGTTAGGGCTCTTTAACCTGGAAAAGAGACGGCTGAGGGGAGATATGATAGAAGTCTATAAATTAATGAGCGGAGTGGAACGGGTAAACGTAGATCGATTGTTTACCTTATCAGAATATAGAAAGACTAGGGGACATGCAATGAAGCTACAGGGTAAACTATTTAAGACTAATAAGAGAAAATATTTTTTCACTCAACGTGTAATCAAACTCTGGAATTTGTTACCGGAGGATGTAGTAAAGGCTGTTAGTGTAGCTGGGTTTAAAAAAGGTTTGGACAAGTTCCTGGAGGAAAGGTCCATAAGCCATTATTAAGAAGGGACCCAGGATATCAATGCTTGAACCAATACAAGCATTGTGGAACCTGTGTCCCTTGGGGAAACTGCTAGGTACATATGACCTAGATTGGCCACTGTTGGAAACAGAATACTGGGCTTGATGGACCTTGGTCTGACCCAGTATGGCATATCTTATGTTCTTATGTTCTAAGATACACTGCCAGGAGATGAATCTGATGCTCTCTGGCGAGGGCCCATAGTCGCAAAGCTTCGTTGCAAAGCGACAGAGAGCCTGTTCCCCCCTGCTTGTTCACGTAGAACATGGCTACTTGATTGTCCGTATGAATGAGGACTGTCTTGTAGCTGAGCAGGGTGTGGAACACTCGAAGAGCAAGGAAGATTGCTCTGAGTTCCAAGAGATTGATATGTAGATGAGTCTCCTGTGGAGTCCGGTAGTTTCCTCCCTGCGTTATCTGGGAGTCACCCTAGACTCTGCCCTATCCTTTAAAGACCATATTTCCTCTGTTGTACAGCGATCCTTTTACACCTTACGTCAACTCCGTGCTCTCCGTCCCTTCATATTAGTCTCCTCCCTGTCTACACTGTTACTGTCCCTGGTTGTATCCCGCTTGGACTACTGCAATGTTGTCCTCGCCGGTCTCCCTCAAACCCAATTGCGAAGGTTACAACTGGTCCACCATACAGCTGCACGCATTCTCACTCACGCTTCCCGCTTCGACCACATCACCCCCATCTTGATTCACCTACACTGGCTTCCCCTTGTTTACCGTATACAGTTCAAAATCCTTATTTATGTGCACAAAACCCTCCACACCGGTGTTCCCCTCTACCTTGCCAATTTAATACATCTTCATTCGTCTCATCGTTCCCTCAGATCAGTCCATTTGAACCGCATGTCCCTTCCCTCCGCCTCACAGGCTCATATTGAATCCACCCGCTCCTCAGCATTTTTCTTTTTGGGCCCGCGACTCTGGAACTCGCTTCCCGTCGCCCTCCGCTTAGAATTCTCATATAAAACTTTTAAGGCTAAGCTGAAGTCCCACCTTTTTTGCACCGCTTTTAACCTTTCCCTTCCACCTGCTCCCCTTTCTCCCCCACCCCGCTGAACCTGAATGTACCTCCTGAATGTACTTAACTCTGTTTCGTCCTCTGCTGTATTGCCTGTCCCTTTACTCTATCTCTCCACCCTATCCTGTCTCTTCAATTTTTTTGGCGTTCTTTTTCTTTTCTCCTTTTCAGCAGCCCATATATTTTATTATTGTACACCGCTCTGGTGCCACTGGTAAAGAGCGGTATATTAAATGTGCAAATAAAGATAAAGATAAAGTCCAAGTGCCTTGGGTGGAGAGGTCCTGCAGATGAGCTCCCCAACCCATTGGTGAAACATCTGTCGTGAGAGTTGCCTTGGGGTAAAGGTTGTTGAAATGAGGACCCCAGCAACAGGTTCTGAGTAGACTGCCACCATTGGAGAGACAAAATAAGGCAATTTGTGTTCACTATTTTGTCTGACAGGCACCCTGATGCCTGGGTCCATTGAGCGGATAAAGTCCACTGGGCTGCTCTCATATGGAGGCGAGCATAAGGAACCACATGCACTGTAGAGGCCATGTGGCCTAGTAGCTGTAACATTTCTCGGCCAGTGAGATGAGATTTTAGCACTGCTTGAGAAGCTAACTGCACCATGCGAAGGCAACGGGTCAGAGGAAGATAGGCCCCTTGCTTTTCTGGTTTCCAGCAATGCTCCTATGAACTCCAGAGACTGTGTGGGAGTTAGACTGGATTTTGGGATGTTTATGACCAGACCCAAATACTGGAGGATACGCACTGTGCAAGATAGAGAAATCCTGGCCTCTGACTCTGATGGGGCTCGAATGAGCCAGTCGTCTAAGTAGGGGAAGACGAATATTCCTAGAGTGCGGAGAAATGCTGCTACCACAGCCATGCACTTCGTAAACACTCTTGGTGCTGAGGCCAGGCCGAAAGGAAGCACCCTGTATTGGTAGTGCTTTCCTTGAAAAAGCAATCGAAGGAACTTTCTGTGAGTTGGATGGATGAGAACATGAGTGTATGCATCCTTGAGATCTAGAGAACAAAGCCAATCCTGACTCTGAAGGTATGGCAGCAGAGTTTCCAGAGAAACCATTTTGAATTTCTCTTTGAACAGGAATTTGGTCAATTCTCTGAGGTCTAAAATAGGTCTGTGTCCCCCTGTTTTCTTTGGGATAAGGAAATAGGGGGAGTAAAACCCTGTACCCTGCTGATGAATGGGTACTTCCTCTATTGCCCATTGGGCAAGAAGCATAGTGACCTCTTGACCTAACAGGTTGATGAGAGAGGTCTGAGAATTGAACTGTCTTACCATTGTGGGAAGGGGCATGCACAAAAAGTGAAGCTTGTACCCCTCTTTTATAATGGAGAGTGTCCAATGCTCTGCTGTTATCTGCCCCCATCTGGGGGCAAAGTGACACAACCTTACTGGAATGGTGGAAGGCTCTGGTCCATTGAGGGCCAGGAAGGCTAAGTTCTCTAAATCAGTGGTCCCCAACCCAGTCCTATGGGGCCCACCGGCCAGTCAGGTTTTCGGGATATCCCTAATGACTATGCATGAGATATATGCATTAGAGATATCCTGCCAACCTGACTGGTTTGTGGCCCTCCAGGGCTGGATTTGGAGACCCCTGCCTTACACCTCTGTCATTTAAGATTGTGAGTGGGCAAGGTACAGATGTCCTAGACATCGAAAGGGTATATAGAATGTGTCACATTCCTCCTCGATTCTCACCACCACCAAAAAGTTGTCTAATAGACAATTTTTTGGTGGTGGTGAGAAGTGAGGAGGACTGTGACAAATTCTAACCAACCTTTTTGATGTCTTGGACATATGCACCTTGCCCACTCACAATCTTAAATGACGGAGGTGTAAGGCAGGGGTCTCCAAATCCAGCCCTGGAGGGCCACAAACCAGTCAGTTTGGCAGGATATCTCTAATGCATATATATCTCATGCATAGTCATTAGGGCTATCCCGAAAACCTGACTGGCTGGTGGGCCCCATAGGACTGGGTTGGGGACCACTGCTCTAAATGAAAGTCAAAGGCCTTGTGGAGGCTGAGACTGCTGAGATGGTTGAGGCTTAGCAGTCTTTGCTTTCCTTTGTTTAGGTGGTTTCTGTCTCTTTCAGGCAGGCTGACCTGCAGAATGTCCCTGCTGGGAATAAGAGGGATAAAACCTCTTCTTTTTTGAGAAGAATGGTTTCTTGAAAGATTTATTTCTTGCAGGATCAGCTGTGGCTTTGGATAACCTATCCAAAGTGGAGTTGTCAGCATCCAACTCATTGGCTTTCTCGTGCCAATTTTTGCCAAATAGATTTTCACCTGTACAAGGGATATTGCCCAGTTTGTCCTGCACCCAGAGCTCCAAATTGGATGCCTGGAGCAGGCAATTCTATGTGCACCTATGGCAATGGCAGAGGTTCTGCTTATGCACTCAAAACAGTCAAAAGCTGCACCACTGACAAAATTAGAAACATCCTGGGCATGTTTAACCAGTGTGAGAAAATCCTGCCTCTTGTCATCAGGAAGGAGAGGGCTTAAAATCTACAAGTCTCCTGTGACTTCTTTAAGGAACATTCCCATATTTAAAATATAGGAATTGATCCTGGCAGAAAGCATGGAAGCCTGGAAAGTACGACGTCCAAAGGCATCCAAGGTTCTACACTCACGTCCTGGAGGATTAGAGGCATGCCTCTTTGCACTCCTGATCCTTCTTATAGCTGATTCCACTACAATAGAGTGGTGAGGAAGCTGAGTTTTCTGAAAACCAGGACAAGGAGGGACTCGATACATGGTATCTAGTCTGCGAGAGTGAGGAGAGGTGGTAAGAGGTGTCTCCCACATTCTCAACATGAGATCATGTAAGATCCCATGGATAGGCAGAGTAGCTGCTTCCTTAGGAGCTTTGGGATATTGCAAAATCTCCAACTCCTTAGCTCTGGGCTCTGTTTCAGGAGCCACAGTAATGGAGAGACCTTGAGCCACCTCCCTGATAAAATCCTGAAAGAGTCTGCCGAGGATTCGAAGTACCTCCTGTCCGGATGCTCTTGAAGAGCCCAATACCCGTACCGATTGAAGTCGGTACCGGGGGGGAATCGGTACCGGTGTATCGGCACCGGAAGGCATCGCATGATTGGGTGCCGGCAAAGCAGACACCAATGTCGATGCCGATGCTATCGGTACTGGTACCGGAACCGATACCGGTATCGGCGTCGGTACCGGTATCAGTTGAACTGTCTGACGCGGTTCCGAGGGTGTCGATGCCGCAAGGAGAGCCGCCAGACTGCGTTCAATAGCCAGGAACCTCTGGTCTATCGATGCTGCCGATGCCTGGGTATCGGTACTGGAAGCAGCCGGTACCCCAGAGCATGGCACCAGTAGTTCTGCCGAGGTCGAGGCCTCGAGAACATCCTGGAGCCCCAATAATGCTTTGGAAGCCGAAGCCTCCCGCCGGGGCAATTTTGCCAGTACAGAACCCTCAAGGGCAACGCCAGAGGCATATCGATGCTTGGAAGGAGATCTACCCTTTGAGGACCGGCTGGACATATGTTTGGTTACCTGAGATCCATGGGAGGAAGACGAAGCCCTGGAAGACGTCGATGCCACAGAAGCTGCATCGGAGGGAAAAAGGGCGCTGAGCTTAGCAGCTCGGTTTTGTCGACCCCTCTTGGACATCATGGCACAAGCCATACACTCAGAGATGGAGTGGTCAGGACCTAAACATTTGAGACACTACTCATGGGTGTCGGTGACGGAGATGGTACCGCCACACTTGATGCACTTTTTGAAACCCGAAGCGGGTTTTTCCATACTGAAGGAAATTTTGGGCCTAAGGACCTGCGAAGAAAAGTTTGGAAAAAAACAAAATATATATTCTTTTTTTTTAAACAAAAGAAGAAAAGAGAACCAGCGGTACCGGTATAGCGTCGAGGAAGGCAGATGCGACCACAAAAAAGAAGGAATAAGGAAAAAAAGTTTCTGTGGTGACAGGAACAACGACCTGCTGGCTCCGTGGAAAATGAAGAACTGGAGAGAGGAGGTTGGGAAAGGCGGGAAGGCAGCATGCAGGTGCAGTGGGATGCTCCCAAAAGCTTTCTAATTGGATGCTCGGGAGCGTTCCCGCACAGGCTCCGTCGGTACCGACGATACCCATATGTGAAGACTACATTCCTGCTTGTTCCTGGAGATAAAAAATGACCAAGGGGGAGACAGGCAAAACAGATAGCATAAAACCATCTACTTACCCCTCCACCCAGAAGGGACAAATATAGAAGTCCCAAGGTCCTACCAGACTCAGAGCCGTAGGCCAAAGTCCTGGTTTACGGCAGTCTCCACCTACCTAATTAGGGTAAAGGCCATAAACCGATCCCTAAGAGCCAGCCAAACACCCAATGGCACAGAAATCTGTGCCATCTAAAGTCAGGACAAATTTCTATTGAACCAATCCACCTGCAACCATCTGCTGGAAACAGAAAATAATGTCAGGTTCAGTGCTGCATCAATCCTTATACTGGCGGTATCATCATGAAAAGTCAGTGTTCTTTGCCTTTTATCTGCTGGTTGTAGAGCACAATCCCATTTGTCTGGACTGATCTAGCAAGATGACAAGGAAAGAAAGGTTACGACGATCAAATTATCTGTTGAAAATGGAGCATTCTAGATATTTACCTGCTTAACAAATAACATTTGTGCATGTAGACATTTTTTAGAAACTAACATGCACAGCAAGACTGACACTGTTACTTAGTAACATACAATATCCTATTCAGCAAGTAATCATTTCAACTGACAAAGAGGTTAAGTGTCTCTTGTAGACAATCACCCTCCTGGCGATTGTCTACTTCATCACTAATCTCCTAGCTAGCAGCAACACATCTCAACAGTCAATTAACACATGTCATTTCTGTAAAAACACATGTCCATTTTGGTTCTACAGCAGTCATTCTGCTCATTAATATTTACTTAATGCCTGTCATCTTTACAAAGTAACATGTGGGAACCATGTTCAGTCATGATTCTTCATCGTGATATTTCCAAAGCCAGCAGAAAACTTCTGAAATTTGCAGATTTAATAGTACCTGATGCTTAATACAACAGAGGGCCAAAGGGAAGACCTGTAACAATGTAATCCTGTTTGTTATGTTTTTGGTAGGGGAGGGGAGAGGGGGTCCACAAGGAACATTTACACAGAATGACAATATGAAAAGCTATCCACTGACACTATTACACATTATGATGTGTGTGCATATATCTATCCATCCCACTTTACGCATTCTCCTTTGGGTCGAGTTGAAGATGGACCATGCTGAGCAGACTAAATGGACCATACTGGTCTTTATCTGCTGTCATATACTATGAAGATATTAGTTTTTGTTGGCATTGTGATAAACTGAAAGCTTAAATTCTTAACTAAAACATTCTTCTCAAGGCTAAGTGTACTTTATTAACAGTGATTGCTAACTTCTTGAAAGCTTTTTAGCTAAGTGTATCAATAAAATATATTTAAGTTAGGGCGTGACAAATCCCAGGTAGCCATGGCACCTAGAAATTGCACCCTGGCACCTCACATTTCATGCCTCTGAACGTTTCTCTTTCTTCTGCAGCACATTTCCAGCTTCCCCACAATTGGCTCTTTGCAAGCTTGAGTAACATAGTGAAGGAAATTTGGACTGATCCTGTGGTTTCAAATATTATGAGGTTATGCGAGAGAGACTGGGTGAGATATAAAAAAAGAAAGATACTTTTTTTTGCTTCACATATCAGGCTATGGTGATACGTGAAGCAAAAAAGGAAGCTGCCTCGGGTGTGGCTATGAAGGGTGACTAGGGTTGGTAGGAGGAGATGAAGAGAGTGCCACTACCTCCTATTGACACTGTGCAATGGCACAATAAGGGCTTGACTTACTGAGCTTTCTTTTCCCATAGTAAAGCAGGCCTTAATAAAGAAAATGAGACAAACCTTTTGAGATGGAGGTGTGCACTGTCACCTAGGTCTCAGTGGCTGATTCCCAGACTTCAAGAAAATTTGTAAGGTCTGATTTAAGCCAAGTTTATAGTATTCATGGATACAAATAACCAATGATCACTGCATAAACTTTGAGACATATGGTAAGTGTGATTTGTGACCAATGAATGCCGATAAAGTATTATAAAAGCAAACCAAGCCTCTGTTTTTAGTTATTGTTTTTCATGGTGGCTTTAGGACTAGTGAATATTTGGTTGAATGTCCTGTTTTTTTGGATGTGATTTTGTTTAAATTTATAGTACACGTTATTGCTGTTAAGTTATCACTCTCTTGTACAGTTCCACCCACTCTATTTCTTATATATAAGACTCTTAATAGCTTCCTGACAACCTTACTCAAGTATAGTAACCCATTTTCATTTAATCTAGCCTCCAACCACTTGATCCAGATTTGGCTCATCATGGTTTCATTATTTTAATTGAAAGTCTCCCATTTGGTATTTTGCCTGTGTATCACTAGTTTCTCTTTGATAGAGTGAAAGTTCCAGGGAAAAGGCATTACACATTATGTGTTTCTGAGCAGCACTTCATACATCTGGTATAAACTATATAGCATCAAGATAAAAAACTAAATCATCATTTTTTTAAATAACCTCTTTTGGAGCACAGATTTCCTTTTGCTCCCGTAGCTGTGCTACATTTCGAATGCAGACACCATGAGGTAAAAAGATAAACAGAAGTGCTTCCTGTCTCACAGGAAATGCTTCTGTTTACCTTATTAAAACCTTGCAGTGTCGGCATCAGAAATGTAGCACAGCTGCAGCAGCGAAGGGAAACACTCCCGCGGCTGTGTTAAAATGCCACTGTGATGGGACAGAGGTGGTGAGTGGCTGAGGCTGGAAACTGGCTGATCATGAGTCAGGGAAGGGCCTAGTGGCTGGTGACCGACGATGGGCAGATGGTGAGTGGGGCGTGGCCTAGTGGCTGGAGATGGGCTGATGGTGAATCAGGGGATCACTGGGCACTGGAGATGAGCTGATGGTGAGTCAGGGGGTCACTGGGAGCTGGAGATGGGTTGATGGTAAGTCTAGGTGGGGTGGTGGGGAGCTGGAGATGGGTGTATACCTGTGGGGGGGGGGGGTGAGAAGAAAAAGGTGAAGGTATGTGCCTGGAAAGGAAGAAGGAGAGGTAAGGGATTTATTTATTTATTTGATTTTATATACCGCACTATTTTGAAATCAACGCAGTTTACATAGAATAGGAACAATAAAACATTTTACATTGAACAGGAACAGTAAATGTTTAACATTGAACAGGGATATCAACTTGGGTAGTAACAGGGGGAACTAAATTACAAGTTGGTAAATGGTCCATAAGAGGTTAGCATGGGGGAAGTTGTAGCTGTGGGATTGACAGGCCTTGTCTCTAGAATAGCTATGGTATGTGATCATAGAATAGTTGGATCAAATGAGTCTTTATTGCTTTCCTAAAGGTTGAAATGTTGAGATGGATCAGATCAGGACAGGAAGGGTGTTCCAAAGGGTTGGTGCATAAAATGAGAAGGCTCAGTTCTTGGCAGCTTGGGTACTTGTCCTTATTGCTGAAGGGGTGGTGAATGGGTAGGTGCATGGGGAGAGGACAAAGGTGGTGAGTTGGGGATATATGCATGAGGGTAAAATCTTAGTGACAGATAGCAGTAAGGATCTCGCTAGAAGTTAGAGGGAGAAAGAACTGGGGGGGGGGGGCAGGGAAGGCTTGCGTGTTGGGGAGACAGCTGTGATTGGACTGAGAGAGCAGAGGATGGAAAAGGGCAGTGGGAATTTCTGGTCTAGAGGAGTTAGGATGATGGAGGCATTCTACACAAAAATTTACTAACAAAACATGCAGAATTCTGCAGAATTTTAATTTTTTTTACACAGAATTTCCCGAGGTGTAAAGTTTTGGAGCCAATTATTTTCTATTCAGGCTTCCTTGTTTAAAAAAAAGGGTGAAAAAAGTTATACAAGGCTTGTTGCCAACCACAACAGTTGTTGTTGAATGTCTGATCCTTGTAACACTGTTTTCTTATCTTCTTTTCTTTTTTTTTTTTAATTTTTTTATTTATAGATTTTACAATATAATCCAGAAAATACAACTCTGAATCTGAATCTGAATTAACAAAAAAGAAAAAACCCCACTATAGAGAACCGTCAAAACCGTCCTCTACAAAAAGAAAAAGCAAATAAACTGGCATAGACCACAATACCAAACCCACCATATGATCCAAGAAATGAAATAAAATAAATACATAGTGTACAACACTCAAGAAATAAAATGAACATCAAAGGAGCAAAAAGATGTATTACATGGCAGCCGGTATGGGAGCTTTCCGACCCCCACCCCACCCTCACCCTCTTCCCTAGCCTCAAGAAATTGTAAGAGTTGTCTGGGCTCAAAAAAAATATACTGTCTAGAATGAAAATTAACCATACACTTACATGGATACCTCAACTTAAACTGCGCACCCAAGGCTTCCGATCTCTGGCGTAAAGCCAGGAACGCCTTTCGCCTCTTCTGCGTATCTCTAGCTAAATCAGGGAAAATCAAAATTTTCGAGCCCATAAACTGCGTAACAGACAATTTACGAAAATATAATTTAAGAACAGTGTTCCTATCTGACTCAAAGGCAAAATTAACTAATAAAGTCACCCTACTGGTCACCACCTCCAAAGAGCTCTCTAAAAAGGCTGAAAGATCCAACTGAGGCAAATCATGATCTACACCAGAAGCCCGCTGTAACTCAGGCTCTAATGGAGATATCGAAACATATTGAGTTTGCACTACAGGAGGCAACGATTCAGCAGGCATCTTCAAAACTTCAACAAAAACTTTGCGGACCAAGTCCATAGAAGCTATCAAGGGAGACCGTGGAATGTTCAAAAATCTCAGATTGTTCTTAAGACAATTATCCAGGAATTCAATTCTCCTTGCCTGAACTGCCCGGTCTTTCTCATTAACAGCTCTAAAGGTCTCAAGGTCTTCCACCTTAGATTCCAGGGAAGATAATCTGGTCGAATGAGCCAAAACCTCTGAGTCCGTCGAGGAACAAGAAGCTTTAATATCCACAAGTTGCTGAGTGAAAGAATTAACAAAGGGAAGAAGGGTCTGCTGAATGGCCGAGATAGCCTCCCACAAGCTATCCAACGTGACCCGCGCAGGTTTCTAAACAGCCCTAGGTAACCTGGACTCCGAAGTACCGGATACGCTAGGCGTTAGCTGTTCCACTTCTCCGCCGCCAATAGGAGAGGAAAAACACCTCCCTACTGCAGCTCCTCTGCCCGCTGCCATTGCTTCTCTCTTCACGGAGGGAACCCCCGCAGGCGGCGATAACTCCAAACCCGGAGAAACTTCGCAAACCTGCCCCACCGTGAGTGGGAGTCCTGGCTGAACTGAGGGCGCTTGAACGGGGCTTAAAACCACCCTTTCGGAGCTCAGATCCAGTGCAACGTCCAGAGGATCCGTCAAAGCCATGGACGTCGTAGGAAGGCAGAAACCAGCTATCGACGACTGCACCAACCCTCCAGACGGAGTTGAAGCCTCAGGGGGTTTTGGGGTACATTGTTTCCTTTTCCTCCCCATCGAAAGGAAAGTGCAGGAGCGAGTTCAAAGCACTCCAACTCGGCGACTTACTCCTCCGCCATCTTGGAGCCACTAAAAAAAAAAACACATCATCTTTTCTTTTTGAGGCAGCCCGTGTAGCTAGGGATTCCCATACCTGAGCACATCCTGCCTGTCCACGGAGAAAATAGTTGCATGCCACTGTCACACAGGAACCCCTCAGTCTATTTACAAGTTGAAGCAGAATACAACTACAAGGGGAGGAGGGAGGAATATGAGGACTTATCCTGCTGTTCATGGAGAACCACTGCTATAAGTGAGTAACTGTTTTCTCAATGGACAGGCAGGATGTCCTCAGGTATAGGAATCCCTAGCTACACGGGCTGCCCAAAAAAATAAGAAAACAGTGTTATAAGGATTAGACATTCAACAACTTCTGTTTTGGTTGGCAACAAGCCTTGTATAAATTTTTTCACTTTTATTTTTTTTTAAATGAGGCAGCAGCCTGAATAGAAAATAATTGGGCCAAAGAAGGTGGAGTTGGATTCTATTTCCCAAACAGATTCTGGAGAATGGATTGACTGAATCCACTGTTGCATCAGGTGCCCCTTTCCAAACAGCAGTGAGATGTGAATGTGTGAGCAGAAGTCCATGTCACAGCCTCGCATATCTCCTACATGGAGGCTGATCTCAACTGGGCTATCATGCAACCATAGCTCTGACACTGCAAGCTGTGACATAACCCTAAACAGAAAAATCAGTTTGGGGCATTAGTAAAGGAGATTCAGTCTGCTAGTCAAATGGATCGAATATTTTAAATGACAGCAGTCCCCAACTTCTTGGGACCCAGATTAAATATCTGGGGTTAAAGTTCAGTGGCAACAGCTAAGTGCCTTAGAAGTGCATAGCCAGCGCAACTGAATATCAGGCCCTTTGTTCTTTATAATGGTTTCTATCATTTTGCCTGGCACTGATGTCAGGTATACTGGTCTATAGTTTCCTGACTCATCCCTGGAATCTTTTTCCTTTTTAGGTACATTTCACATAAATATATGTATAGTGCTTATTGTCGAGGGTTCAGTTTCATGTGACAGGGAAACTGTCTGCCATAAAGCACAGTTACTTACCTCTAACAGGTGATCTCTGGGAACAGCAGGAATTAGTCCTCACATATGGGTACGTCGGAACTGACGGAGCCTGCGCGGGAAAGCTCCCCAGCTTCCCAGAAAGGAAGCTTTTGGGGCCTCCCACTGCACATGCGCGCTGCCTTACCGCCTTCCTGACCAGCTCTCCTCAGTTCGAGTTTATAGCTGAGACAATAGAGAGAGGAAAGGAAGATAGATAGAAGATACAACTCCTAGGGGAGGTGGGTGGTTTGTGAGGACTAATTCCTGCTGTTCCCAGAGATCACCTGTTACAGGTAAGTAACTGTGCTATCTCCAGGAACAAGCAGGAATAAGTCCTCACATATGGGGACTCCCTAGCTAAGATGCCTGGGAGATCCCCTTCCAAGGGTTCGCCATCTTCGTATGGATCTCAGGCATCCATCCTGGGAAGGTGGGCAGGAGTTGTTCAAGTATGGAACAGGTGTTTGAGGACAGCCTGACCAAACAAGGCATCCCGGCGGGAGTCCTTGTCCAAACAGTAATGGGCTGTGAAGGTATGAACCGAGGCCCAGGTGGCGGCTCGACAGATCTGATCTATGGATACAGAGTGAAGATGAGCCACAGAAGTGGCCATGGCTCTCACATTGTGAGCTGTGACATGGCCTTCCAGAGAAATGTTTTTACTCTGGTAAGCAAAGGAAATACACTGAGCAATCCAATTGGAAAGTGTACGTTTGGAGACTGGAAGTCCCAAATGAGAAGGATCAAAAGCCACAAAAAGTTGGGAAGACTTTCGATGTGGCTGAGTCCTGTTGAGGTAAAAGGCAAGAGCTATTTTACAATCTAGAGTATGAAGGTTCCTCTCTGCACTGGATGCATGAGGAGCCGGAAAAAAGACAGGTAGATATACCTCTTGATTAAGATGAAAAGGCGAGACCACTTTGGGCATAAAGTGGGGATTCGTCCTAAGGACCACCTTATCATGATGAAACCTGGTATAAGGTGGATGAGCCACTAAGGCCTGTAGTTCACTGATGCGGCGAGCCGAAGTGACTGCAATAAGGAAAAGGACCTTCCGGGAAAGAAATTTCAAGGAGGTAGAAACCAACGGTTCAAAAGGTGGCTTCATAAGCTGACTTAGAACTAGGTTCAAATCCCATGCTACCGGAGGAGGCCGGATGGGAGGTTTAGTTAGAGTCAGGCCTCTCATGAACCTTGCAATAAGAGGATGAGAGGAGACAGGTTGTCCATTTATAGGTTTTAAAGATGCTGCAATAGCACTCAAATGGACTCGTACTGAATTCGTCTTAAGGCCTGCATTAGAAAGATGCAGGAGATAGTCTAATAGAGAATTCAAAGGAAGTGCTAGAGGGTCAAGACCCTGTTGAGCACACCAAATGGAAAAGCGTTTCCATTTGAAAGCATAGGAACGCCTCGTGGAGGGTTTCCTAGAGGCATGAAGGATATCTTTCACTGGTTGAGAAAGATTGAAGTCATGAAGGCTTAGGCCTTCAGTAACCAAGCTCTGAGGTGTAGGGACTTGGGGTTTGGGTGCCACAAAGTCCCCTCCTCCTGAGACAGAAGGTCTGGCGCCGCTCCCAGGTCCAGGGAGGGTCCCTGGGAGAGATGCAGAAGTAGAGGGAATCACACTTGGCGTGGCCAGCGTGGAGCTATGAGGTTCATTGATCAGTGATCCCTCTGGAGTTTGAACAGAGTCTTGGGAATCAAAGGAATGGGTGGAAAGGCATATAGGAATTCCTGACCCCAATGTAGGAGAAAGGCGTCGTTGGCCTGAACTCTCTGACACGGAGTCCTGGAACAGAACCGGGGAAGTTTTGCATTCCACGAACTTGCAAAGAGGTCTATGTCCGGGGTTCCCCATTCCTGAAAGATTCTGCCTATCTGGTCCATATCTAGGGACCATTCGTGTGGAAGCAGAACTCGACTGAGTCTGTCTGCCCGAGAGTTTTGAACCCCTGGAAGATATACTGCCAGAAGATGAATTTGATGCTCTCTGGCGAAGGCCCATAATCTGAGAGCTTCGTTGCAAAGCGACAGAGAGCCTGTCCCTCCTTGTTTGTTTACGTAGAACATGGCCACCTGATTGTCTGTCTGAACTAGGATGGTCAGGTTGACAAGGAGGGTATGGAAGACTTTGAGGGCAAAGAAGATTGCTCGCAGTTCCAGGAGGTTGATGTGAAGGGTGGTCTCCTGTGGAGACCAAGTACCCTGAGTGGAGAGGGATTGTAGATGGGCTCCCCACCCTGTTTGGGAGGCATCTGTTGTGAGGGTTGCTTGGGGCAACAAAGGTTGGAAGGGGGCCCCCAACAACAGATTCTTGGTGGACATCCACCATTGGAGGGACCAAAACAGACGCTTTGAGGTGAGTATTTGGTCGGAGAGCGCTCCTGATGCCTGAGTCCACTGGGTGGCCAAGGTCCATTGAGCTGCTCTCATATGAAGACGAGCGTAGGGCACCACGTGTACCGTGGAGGCCATGTGGCCCAGAAGTCGCAGCATTTCTCTGGCTGTCAAGTGACTGCTGGACTGAGCTTGGGAGGCCAAGCACAGCAGACGTTGGCCCCGGACTTGAGGTAGGTAGGCCCTTGCAGTGGTGGTGTCCAACTGGGCCCCTATGAATTCCAGAGACTGAGTAGGGATAAGATGAGACTTGGGAAGGTTTACCACCAGTCCCAGATACTGCAGAATGTGCCTTGTGCGGTCCAGGGAAATCTGGGCCTCTGACTGAGATGGAGCTCGGATGAGCCAGTCGTCCAGATATGGGAATACAAAAATTCCCAGACCTCTTAGAAATGTGGCAACAACTGCGATGCATTTGGTGAACACTCTTGGAGCAGAGGCTAGACCGAAGGGAAGTACTCTGTACTGGAAATGTTTTCCCTGAAACAGAAATCTTAGATATTTTCTGTGGGATGGGTGGATGAGTATATGTGTGTACGCATCCTTGAGATCTAGAGAACAAAGCCAATCCTGACTCTGAAGGTATGGAAGGAGAATGCCTAGAGAAAGCATTTTGAATTTCTCCTTGTACAGAAATTTGTTCAATTCTCTCAGATCTAGGATAGGTCTGAATCCCCCTGTCTTCTTTGGTATGAGAAAATAAGGGGAGTAGAATCCTGTCCCTTGTTGAAGAAGAGGAACCTCTTCTATTGCCCCTTGGGCAAGGAGAGAAGAGACTTCCTGATCCAACAGGCCCAGGAGAGATGGGGGAGAATTGAAGTGCCTCACCATGGTATATGGAGGAAGGTTGGAAAAATGAAGTTTGTAGCCCTCTCTGATGATAGAGAGGGTCCATTGCTCTGATGTAATTTGCTCCCATCTGGGAGCAAAGTGAGCTAACCTTCCGGAAATGGTGAGGGGCTCTGGTTGTTCTAGAGCCAGAAAGGTTAAGTTCTCTAGGGGCAAGTCAAAACCCCTGAGGGGGTTGAGCCTGCTGAGGAGTGGCAGACACTGCAGGCTTTGACCTTGCCTGTTTAGGCTGCTGACGTTTAGCAGCAAAGCGAGGCTGAGAAGATTGTTGGCCAGTATTTGTGGAAAATCTGGCCTTCTTGTAGTAAGGCCTCTTGAAAGACTTTTTCTTGGCAGGAGTAGAGGTAGACTTAGAAAGTCTATCTAAGGTGGCATTTTCAGCGTCCATTTGAGTGGCTTTAATTTGCCAGTCTTTACCAAATAAGTTCTCACCTGTACAGGGCAGATTCCGTAAGCCATCCAAGACCCAGGGTTCTAGGTCAGAGGCCTGGAGCCAAGCAAGTCGTCGGGCTGCAATGGCAATGCCCGAAACTCTACCGGCACCTTCAAAGGAATCAAAGGCTGCTCTGTTGGAGAACTTAGAAACATCTAGAAGCTGTTTCACTATAGAAAGGAACTCCTCCTTTTTATCCTCAGGGATAAAGGGGGCAAAAAGCCGTACCTTTAGGGCAAGCTCTCTGAGAAACATGCCCATATACAGACTGTATGAATTAATCCTGGCTATAAGCATACTAGCCTGGAAGATTTTCCTACCAAAAGAGTCTAGGGTCTTACATTCTCGCCCTGGAGGGGTAGAAGAGTGCCTTTTGGCACTCTTAATCTTTTTCAGCGCAGACTTCACCACAATGGAATGGTGAGGCAGCTGAGTCTTTTGAAAACCAGGAGGAGGAGGGACCCGGTACCTGGTGTCCAACCTACGAGAATAAGGAGACAACGTTAGAGGAGCCTCCCATAAGTCCATCAAGTGTTCTTGAAGGATTTCATGGATAGGCAGGGTGACTACCTCTTTAGGAACCTTAGGGTATCCTAAAATATCCAGTTTCTTTGATCTAGGTTCTTTTTCAGAGGATGTGGTAATAGAAAGTCCTTTAGCTAGTTCTATAATGAAGTCTTGAAAGGACAAATCCTCTGGTGGAGACATTCTCCTCTTTGGGGAAGAAGGGTCTTCAGGAAGAACTAGAGACAGCTCATCAGAGTCCTCAGAGGCGTCAAAATCCTCAGAATTATCAGAGTATCCTCTATTTGCTTCCAACGCACGATACGCATACCGATCGGTATCGACATCGGGTGAAAACCCGGATCCGGCATGCGGAACCGATCTGCGTTTGGAAGACGATGGTCTCGGTTCCGGTATGGAAGACAGTACCGGAACCGGACCCGCTAGATGCGGTACCGAGGGCGTCGCAGTGTTAATGAAAGCCAGAACGGCCTCCTGCATGGTCTGGACAGTATTGCCCATAGACGCCACTGCTGCCTGGATGTCGGTACCGGCATGGGCCGGTACCCCAGAGCAGTCTAACAGGTGATCGGTCGAGGCCATGCCATCGATGTCAACCTGTAACCCCATAGATGGTGCTTTGGAAGCCAGAGCTTCCCGCCGGGGTTGTTTGGCTGGGGCATGGTCCTCAGATTCAAAATTGAGAGCCTCTCGATGCTTTGAAGGAGATTTGCTCTTTGAGGACCTGCCCGAAGAAGGTTTGGTTACCTGAGATCTATCCGGAGAGGAAGACCTGGATGACTGTGATGCTGGATTATCTGAAGCAAACAGCACATGGAATTTGTTGGCCCGGTTCTGCAAACCACGTTTAGACATCTGGGAGCAGGATGGGCAGTCCGGAATGGAGTGGTCAGGTCCCAAACATTTAAGACACCATTCATGGGTGTCTGTGACAGAAATAACAGCACTACACTTGGTACACTTCTTAAAACCAGGGGCTTGGTTCTCCATGAGGAGAATTTGTGTAGGCCTGAGGCCTAACCGAAGTCACCAAGTTGTGCAAGATAAAGTTTTGGTTTTTTTTTTAAAGAAAAGAAAGAGAGACCGGCGGTACCGGTTTCGGTATGGGGAAGGCAGGTACGCGGTCTAAAGAAACAAACTAAAACAATAATTTCTTCAGCGGTGACAGGAACACGACCTGCTGGCTCCGCGGAAAAAGAGAAACTGAGGAGAGCTGGTCAGGAAGGCGGGAAGGCAGAGCGCATGTGCAGTGGGAGGCCCCAAAAGCTTCCTTTCTGGGAAGCTGGGGAGCTTTCCCGCGCAGGCTCCGTCGGTTCCGACGTACCCATATGTGAGGACTTATTCCTGCTTGTTCCTGGAGATGCATGCACAAACAAACTTGCATCTGATCTCTGAGAGGAAAACGGTGATACAGTTCTCACAAGACTTCAAATTGGGAGATCAGCCCAAACTTCCTTCACCACTGGGCCTAGCTCATCGTGGTGAGAAAACTGTGAAATCCATGTTTTAGAAGCTGCAGCCAGGGAGAAGAAACAGAGTACAAAAACTACTGGTTAAAGGAGGACGGGTGGAGAGAGAGAGACTAGGAGAAAACATATGGGAAGGGATATAAGAGAGATACTTGAGGAAGTCGGGGGGTAGGGGGGGAGTCATAAGAGACAGACACACACACAGCTCTCAACACTGCTCATGAGACACAGGCACTTGTGAGGTTGGCTCATATGACTTGGCTTGTCTGCCAGGATATTGCTTTCTCCAGCCAGGCAAATGGCTCTGAAAGTCATCCAATGACAGATGGCTCAGTTCCACATTCTGACTGTTTTTTCCTGCTTGTTGATGCGGAACATGGCTACTTGGTTGTCTATCTTGATCATCACATTTTGCTTGACCAGTCATATTTCTGAAAGCCCTTAGAGCAGGGGTGGGCAATTCCAGCCCTCATGCACCACAATCCAGCCTGGTTTTCATGATGTCCCTAATGAATATTCATGAGATCTATTTGCATCCACTGTCTTCCATTGTATGGAAATAGGTCCATGAATATTCATTAGGGACATCATGAAAACCAGGCTGGATTGTGGTGCACGAGGGCCGGAATTGCCCACCCCTGCCTTAGAGAGTCTCCCAGTTTCAGGAAATTAATCTGATACAAACTTTCTTGTGAGAAACACAGACCCTGAGTGCGAAACCCATCTACATGAGCTCCCCAGCCCAGTTTGGATATATCTGTTAGTATTTTTTGGTAGAGAGGAATCTAGAAAGGAATTCCTTTGGCTAATTTGGAATGAACTATCCACCAGAACAGCGAGTCCCAGAGCAGAACTGTGAGAGAAATGACATCTCCGAGTGGCTTGTGTCCTCAAGGTCCATTGAGCTCATCTTATCTTGAGACAGGTCACAAGGGTGTTACATGCATCAGCAAGGCTATCGTGGTCCGATATCCTCAACAGGTTCCTTAATGATGTTTGCTGACTTTTCTGTATATTTGTCACAAGGGCAACCAGCTTGTTTTCTTCTAGCACAGCTCCTATGTCTACACCCATGTATTGTTATGTTTGTATGTCTTAGACTGCAATCTCTGTGGAGCAGACTGTCTTTTATGTGTATGTGAAGAGCACTGCATATGCCTAGTAGCATTATTATAAATGATTAGTAGTAGTAATGGTAGTAGTGGTGATGGACAGATTATATTTAGAGTAGTTTAAGATGAGCCCTAGTAACTTTAGCACCCAGATGGTAATGCATATATAATTTTAAGCACCTTCCAGAGAGGTGCTCTTGATCAGCTGATCATCCAAATAGGGAAACATGCACACGCTCAGCCTGCATTGATATGCTCGATCTACCATCAGACACTTGGTGAAAATGCAAGGGAGTCGATGAGAGGCCAAAAGGAAGTATGCGATAATAACAGTGGTGTTTCCCTATGACTCATCACAGATGATTCCTGTGATTGGGATTTATCTGTATGTGGTACAGGAATCCTTTAAAGCCAGAAAAGGTAGCTAAACTCCTTCTTGAAGGTAGTGCAACAGGGTGCCAAGGGAAACCATTTTGAACTTCTCTTAAATTAGAATTCTCTTCAAATTCCTCCTATCTAGGACGGGATGGAATCCCATCCATCCCCATCTTCTCTGTGACCAGGAAGAACTTTGAGTAGAATCCCTACCTTGGTGGAATGGGCTTGTCAGCACTTTCCTGGAGAAGGGCAGAGACTTCCTGCTGGAGTATTTCCTTCGGAGCAATTTCTCCAAATGGATGAGTTGTATCCCAGGTGATTATAACCTCTTCATTCTAATTCTTTTAGGGTCATGATCCCAGTGATTTTCAGGCACAGTGATGTTGCAGTGCTTTACAGAGTTTCCAATGGATGAGATGTGCTACTGTATTATGCCTTTCAGAATAGAAATTTTCTGCCATTAGAACTTCAAAGCCAGCTACAAAGTGAGTCACCGTTTCCAGCTCTTTCCCACAGAACTGACATATGTCTGTTTTGCCAGTTTTTTTTCAATGCTCGCTGTAAACCATCTCGTCCATAAGCCATTGTCCTGGACTGCAGCTATCAATCTCTCATCCTTTGCTTTCAGTTCAACTCTTAACCATTCATGTGTCTGCTCTTGATCAACAAAAGGGTTCCTGGAGTAACACGCCATACTTCCCACTGAATTTGTGCATTTACCACTTGTTTTTCCTTGTTTGTTGATCTAATTCCTCGAAAGCGTAGTTACTCACCTGTAACAGGTGATCTCCGGGAACAGCAGGAATTTAGTCCTCACATATGGGTATCTTCGGTACCGACGGAGCCTGCGCGGGAACGCTCCCCAGCGTCCAATAGGAACGCTTTTGGAAGCATCCCTCAGCACATGCGTGCTGCCTTCCCACCTTTCCAACTGTCCCTCTTCAGTTAAGTTTGTAGCTGAGTGAAAGGATAGAGGGAGAGAGGAAAGAGATAGAGAGACAACTCCTAGGGGAGGCGGGTGGGTTGTGAGGACTAAATTCCTGCTGTTCCCAGAGAACACCTGTTACAGGTGAGTAACTACGCTATCTCCAGGAATAAGCAGGAATGTAGTCCTCACATATGGGGACTCCCTAGCTGAAGATGCCAGGGAGATAGCCCCAGGAAGGTGCCACCCTAGAGGGTGGGAATCCTTCCTCCCATGGATCTCTGGCATTCCACCAGGATTGGTGGGTAGGAGTTGATTTAGGTCTGAAAGAGATTTTGAAGAACAGCTTGGCCAAAAATGGCATCCCGACGGGAGGCTTTATCCAGGCAGTAGTGGGCTGTGAAGGTGTGTACCGAAGCCCAGGTAGCTGCTCGACAAATGTGATCTATCAACACAGAGTGGAGATTAGTCATAGAAGCTGCCATGGCTCTCACATTATGAGCTGTGACATGGTCCTGAAGAGGAAGACCCTTACTCTCATAAGCAAAGGATATGCACTGGGCAATCAATTTAGATAAAGTTCTTTTGGAGACTGGAAGTCCCAAATGACTAAGGTCAAAAGCTATAAAACGTTGCGAGGACTTTCTATGTTCCTGTGTTCTTTGTATGTAAAAGTATAAGGCCCTTTTACAATCCAAAGTATGAAGGTTTCTTTCTGCATGACAGGCGTGAGGCCTCAGAAAAAATACAGGAAGATAAATTGATTGATTTAAATTAAAAGGCGAAACCACCTTTGGCATAAAGTGTGGGTGAGTTCGAAGCACAACCTTATCATGATGAAAACTAGTATAAGGAGGATCAGCCACTAAAGCTTGCAATTCTCTCTGCACTCCTGTTCAATGTGTATATGCAACCACTTTGCAAAATTTTCCAACATCATAATATCAAATACCACATCTATGCAGACGATATTATGCTGTACACTCAACTTGACACGGACAACCCAAACTACACCCAACTAGAAGAGTGCCTAAGTGAGATGCAAGCCTGGTTACACCGAAGCAACATGACGATAAACCACAAGAAAACGGAGGTGATGTACATCTCCAGAAAGCCAAACTTCGACCCCCCCGCAACAATCACCTTATGTAACAATACATACCAACGAAGAAAGAAATAAAATACCTGGGGTAACGTTCGAAAGCGACCTAAAAATGGATAAACACCTCCGCAAAACAAACAGAGCCGTTTTTCACAAGCTAAGAGTCCTTCAACCGCTAAGGAGCATTATCGAACCCCAGGACTTCCGGACCGTTGCTCAGGCACTCATCATGCCACATTTTGACTACTGCAACGCCATCCTTCAGGGTCTCCCAAAGAAAACCTTGAATATTCTACAAATGTCACAAAATGTAGCCGCTAGGATCATCACGAAAAAAGGTTTTGCTGATCACATCACACCGGTATTGATTGAGCTACACTGGCTCCCCATTGCTGCTCGTATAAAATATAAAACACTCACTACCACTTTCAAGCTCCTACATAACATTGCTCCGTCTTTCCTCTCCACCTTGATCAGCTCACAACCACCCAACAGAAGCAGAAGAGCCGTCAACTCCAACACCCTCCTCGTTCCACCAGATATAAGAGCTGTTAAAACCAACACTAGTAACAGAGCGTTCTCATACACTGCACCTACACTCTGGAATCATCTGCCGCCAGAGTTACGAGCTTGCAAAGACCTAACTGACTTTAGGAAAAAACTCAAGACTAATCTGTTCCAGAGTCATTTCAATTTGACTTAAACCCAAGGGGTCTAAGCTTATCCACCCCAGGAGACCAAAACATATCTATGTACGTCTGCTCGTTTATGAAAATGTATATATGTATATATGTAATTACTGCCCTTATCCTCAAATGTATATAAGTATTCATGTATATATGTAATTAGTACCCATATCCTCAAACAGAACCCGCTTGTGTGATGTGCCTTCCCTCCGAATCAACGTGTACGCACCCCAAATTTTACTGTACTGATTTGACAGTTCTCCTTATGTAATCAGACCGCTGCTGATCGCTGGAAGTAGCGGTATATAAATGTTTGCCAAATAAATAAATAAATAAATAAATAAATTCACTAATGCGATGGGCAGAGGTGATTGCAATTAGGAAGATGACCTTCCAGGTCAAAAACTTAAGGGCTGTAGTGGCCAAAGGTTCAAAAGGCGGCTTCATGAGCTGCCCAAGAACTAGATTTAGATCCCATGCCACCAGTGGTGGCTTGCTGGGAGGTTTAGTTAATAAAAGGCCTCTCATAAATCTTGATATGAGTGGGTGAGAGGAAGTTGGTTGTCCATTCATAGGCTTATAAGAAGCTGCAATTGCACTAAGATGGACTCTTACCGAATTAGTCTTTAGACCAGAATTCGATAAGTGAAGGAGATACTCTAGTATCGATTCTAAGGGTATGACAAGGGGGTTTAATCACTTCTTGGAGCACCATATAGTAAAATGTTTCCACTTGAAGGCATAAGATGTTTTTGTGGAAAGTTTCCTAGAAGCCTGAAGGATATCTTTTACCTGTTGGGACAGGTTGAAATCTTGGAGGTCTAAGCCTTCAGCAACCAGGCCGTGAGGTGCAGGGACTGGGGATTCGGGTGCCATAGCATCCCGTTCTCCTGAGAAAGGAGATCTGGAGCATGCCCTAAACTCCAGAGGTGCCACTTGAGAGAGATGTAGAAGCAGGGAATACCATGTTTGGCATGGCCATCGTGGTGCTATGAGAATCATGCGACCCCTGTCTCTCTGAAGCTTAAAGAGTGTTTTGGGGATGAGGGGAATGGGTAGGAAGGCATAAAGGAAGTCCTGACCCCAGTGAAGGAGGAAGTCCTGACCCCAGTGAAGGAGGAAGGCATCCCTTGCCTGACAGCTGTGAGCCGGAATCCTGGAACAGAAACGGTGAAGTCTGGCATTCAGTGGACTTGCAAAGAGATGTATGTCTGGAGTGCCCCAGAGATGAAATATCTTTGCCAGCTGGTCTAGGTGGAGGGACCACTCGTGAGGCAGCAGTACTCGACTGAGTTTGTCTGCCCAAAGGTTCTGAATGCCTGGAAGATATACCACTAGAAGGTGAATTTGATGCTCTCTGGCGAGGGCCCACAGTCGTAAAGCTTCGTTGCATAACGACAGAGAGCCTGTTCCGCCCTGCTTGTTCACATAGAACATGGCTACTTGATTGTCCGTCTGGACTAGGACTGTCTTGTAGCTGAGCTGGGCATGGAATACTCGAAGAGCTAAATAGATTGCTCTTAATTCCAGGAGGTTTATGTGTAAACCAACCTCCTGTGGAGTCCAGGTGCCCTGGGTAGAGAGATGATTCAGGTGTGCTCCCCAACCCACCTGTGATGCATCTGTTAGGGTGGCCTGAAAGAGGGGTTGATGGAAAGGAGACCCCACTGTCAGATTTTCTAGTGATTGCCACCATTGGAGGGACAAAATTAGTCGTTGAGAGATTATTATTTTGTCCGACAAATGACCCGTGGCCTGTGTCCACTGTGTGGAGAGGGTCCACTGAGCTGCTCGCATGTGGAGGCGAGCATATGGGACTACATGAACTGTGGATGCCATATGTCCCAGTAACTGCAGTAGCTCTCGAGCAGTGAGGGAGGATTTGCCTGCTGCTTGAAAAGCTAGTTGCATTATGCGAAGACACCGGGCTTGTGGAAGGAAAGCCCTTGCCTGTCTGGTATCTAGACAGGCTCCTATGAATTCTAGGCATTGGGAAGGAACTAGTTGAGATTTTGGGAAGTTTATTACCAATCCCAAGTATTGGAGGATTCGCATTGTATGGGATAGTGCAGTGCTGGCCTCTAAAACTGTAGGGGCTTGAATGAGCCAGTCATCTAAGTAAGGGAAGACGAAAATCCCCAGGGTTCGTAGAAATGCAGCTACTACTGCCATGCATTTCATGAATACCCTTGGTGCTGAAGCCAGACCAAAGGGAAGAACCCTGTACTGGAAATGTTTTCCGCTGAAAAGGAAACGTAAGAATTCCCTGTGATCTGGATGGATGAGAATGTGAGTGTATGCATCCTTTAAGTCTAGAGAGCAAAGCCAATCCTGGCTTTGAAGGTATGGCAGAAGAGTTCCTAGAGAAATCATTTTGAATTTCTCTTGAAACAGATATTTGTTCAAGTCTCTGAGGTCTAGAATGGGTCTGTGTCCTCCTGTTTTCTTTGGAATAAGAAAATAGGGGGAGTAGAACCCTGCACCCCGTTGAAGAATGGGTACTTCCCCTATTGCCCCTTGGGCAAGAAGTGTGGAGACCTCGTGATCTAGCAGATTGTCTGCAGAGGTTTGTGAATTGAATTGCTTTAGAATTGTAGGAGGGGGCATGCTTGAAAATGAAGCTTGTACCCCTCTCCTACAATGGACAAAGTCCAATCTTCTGCTGTTATCTGATGCCATCTGTTGACAAAGTGGCATAACCTGCCCGGAATATTGGGGGGTTGGGGACCCCTCAGAGCCAGGGAGGCAAAGCTCTCTAGGAAGGAGTCAACGCCCTTGAGGGGGCTGAACCTGGAGAGCTGGTTGGGCTCTCGGGCCTTTTGGCTTCTTTTGCTGTCTAGTTTGTCCCTTTTGAGCAACCTGACCTGGAGTTTGACTCTGCTGGGTATAGGAAGGATAAAACTTCCTCTTTTTGCTAAAAGAGGGTTTTTTATAAGGCTTCCTTTTGGCTGGAGTGGCTGTAGACTTTGACAATCTATCTAAGGTAGAATTGTCAGCATCTAACTCGTTAGCCTTTTCCTGCCAACTCTTGCCGAAGAGATTCTCCCCTGTGCAAGGAATGTTGCCTAACTTGTCCTGTACCCAAGTCTCCAAGTCTGATGCCTGTAGCCAGGCAATCCGTCGTGCAGCAATGGCAATAGCAGAGGTTCTGCTGATGCATTCAAAGCAGTCAAAGGCTGCACGATTAACAAACTTGGAAACATCCTCAGCATGCTTAACTAGAGCAAGAAAATCTTGTCTCTTGTCATCTGGGAGAAATGGGCTCATAAGTTCCAAGTCTCCTGTGACTTCCTTGAGGAACATTCCCATATATAGGATATATGAACTGATCCTAGCTGAAAGCATGGAAGCTTGAAAAGTTCTGCACCCAAAAGCATCCAGAGTCCTGCATTCACGCCTCTTTGCACTTTTCATCCTACGCATGGCTGATTCCACTACCATCGAATGGTGTGGCAGCTGAGTCTTTTGAAATCTAGGACATGGCGGAACTCGATACATAGTATCAAGTCTCCTAGAGTGAGGAGAAGTAGTCAGAGGTGTCTCCCACATTCTGAGCATCAAACTATGCAGAATTTCATGGATACGCAGAGTGGCTGCCTCCTTAGGAGCTTTAGGATATTGGAGAATTTCCAATTCCTTTGCTCTGGGTTCCTCCTCAGGAGCTACTGAGATTGAAAGGCCTTTGGCCATATCACGGATGAAATCCTTAAATGACATGTCCTCTGGAGGTGACATTCTGCGTTGGGGAGAAGAGGGATCTTCTAGGAGAAACCCTCTAGTGCCAGCAGAATTGTCAGAGTCTTCGGAATCAGAGGAATCAAAGTATTCCTGACCCCGATGCTCCTGCAAAGCACGATCCCGGTACTGATTGAAGTCGGTACCGAGCTGACCCGGTACCGCTTTGTCAATTCCCGCCAGAGATGGCATGGGAAGAGTTCCCACTGGGGCCGGTACCGTTGGTACCGGTATAGTCAGTGTCGGTACCAATGTCTATACCGGTGTCGGTACCGGCATTGGTGTCGATACCAGTGCCCTAGGACCACCGGTACCGCAGCTGAAAAAAGAGCTGCGATGCTGCGTTAGATAACGAGGAACCTCTGGTCTATCGACGCTGCTGATGCTTGGGTGTCGGTACCGGTAAGGACAGCCAGAACCCCTGAGCATGGCACACACTGTTCCCTCTAAGCTGGGCGCATGTGCGCGCGCACACACCTTGCCGAGTGAGCGCACATACTTTACAACAGAGCGCACAAAAATTACGGTTCTGATTCTGATAGAAAACAACACAGACGTTCTTAAAATTGAAAAGTTGTCGTGTATTTATGGTTTTCACAAGTTCTACAATATTTTCTAGTGCAATCAATGTGGTGTACATACTGTATTCTGACGTGTAGTCAAATTTTAAAGTATATAACTCCGAGTGTCGTTATGTGGCACACAAAAATTTAACCTTCCTTCAAAAGCTGCACAGCTGATATTTTATGCGCACACAGCCTACAGAAAATTAGAGGGAACATTGATGGCACAGGTAGTTCTTGCGAGGTTGAGGCCTCGAGAACATCCTGAAGCCCTATCGATGCTTTGGAAGCCGAAGCCTCCCGCCGGGGCTGTTTTGCCGGTGTGGTTCCCTCAAGGGCAATGCCAATGGCCTCTCGATGCTTAGCAGGAGAGCTAACCTTTGAGGACCGCCTTTTGTTTAGTTACCTGGGATCCATGGGAGGAAGAAGAGGCCCTTGATGATGTCGATGCAATGGATCTGGCATCTGAAGAAAAGAGGGTACCGAGCTTTGCGGCCCGGTTCTATCTTCCTCTTTTAGTCATCCCCATACAGGAGAGACATTCAATTGGAGAATGTTCAGGTCCTAAACATTTCAGACACCAATCATGGGTGTCAGTGACGGAAATGGTACCGCCACACTTAGTACATTTTTTAAAACCACTAGTTGGCTTTTCCATGTTTTAGGAAGAAGGGGCCTAGTGCCCAAAATGGCACCTAGTACCAAAAAGAAAAGTTTCTGAAAAGAAACAGTCTAAAGTCTAAGTTTTTTGTTTTGTTTTTTTTTATGAAAAGAAAAGAACCGGCGGTACCAGTAGGCGTCGTGCGGTAGGCAAACGTGACCACAAGAAAAGAAATTTAAAGACGGAATTTTCTGCGGTGACAGGGAATAGATCCTTTCGGCTCCACGGAAAACGAAGAACTGAAGAGGGACAGTTGGAAAGGCGGGAAGGCAGCGCGCATGTGCTGAGGGATGCTCCCAAAAGCGTTTCTATTGGACGCTGGGGAGCATTCCCGCGAAGGCTCCATTGGTACCGACAATACCCATATGTGAGGACTACATTCCTGCTTGTTCCTGGAGATGAGTTTTTTCTCTTATTTTGCAAACTGTTAATTCCTTCCCTGTGTATGCTTGTGGATTTTCACTCATTCCTTCTAGTCGTCAGAACGCTTGTCCAATTTGATGATGGAGACAGATTCTGGACTTTTACTTTCATATTTCAGCATTTCTTCTGTATTTCCTGATGAGGAAATTCTGTTGAGGAGCGTTGCAGGATGGAACTCTGATGAGGAGCGTTGCAGGATGGAACTCTCGGAGGACAATTTGGTAAGAGCTTCGATACATGTAATTCAATGTTCTTAACCTAGCCCTTAGAACATACTAGCCAGTCAGGTTTTCAGAATAACCATAATGAATATACATGAGATAGAGAAGGTAGCTACTCACCTTCTAACAGTGTTCTCCGTGGACAGCAGGAATAAGTCCTTGCATATGGGTGATGTCTCTGACGAAGCCCCATGTGGGAACGCTCCTCAGCTTCTATTGAAAGCTTCTGGGAGGTTCCACCGTGCCTGCCCGCCTGCCTTCCCACCTGCCACTGCAGCGCCATCTTCTCCAGTCTGATAACAAAGCTGTAACAGAATACAACTCCTCAGGGAGGTGGGAGGGTTGTGAGGACTTATTCCTGCTATCCATAGAGAACACCTGCTACAGATAAGTAGCTACCTTTTCTCCATGAACAAACAGGAAGTCCTCACATATGGAACTCTCAAGCTAGAGCCTACTGAAAACTGAGGAGGCTGCTGAGAAGCCCAATAGGGGCAAAACTGATCTAAGAATTGGAGAATCAACTATGTACAGAAGTGGTAGTTCACAAAAGGGAACTCAGATTCAGCTTCTTTACCATTTGTTGTTTTTTGGTAGCCTGAACGGACAATAGGTTCTTGGGGAATGGAATTGGATTCTAATCCCCAAACAGATACCGGAGTGCCAAATAGCCAAAGTTGCTGTCACGTTAGGAATCCCCATCCAGACAGTAGTGAGATGTGAATATGTGGACAGAAGACCATGTTGCAGCCCTGCAGATCTCTTCCATGGAGACAGAGTACAAGTCGGTCACTGGCACAGCCACGACTCTGACGTTGTTAGCTGTGATATGAGCCAGCTTGAGCATAAGCAAAAGCGATGCAGTCTGTCAGCCAAATTGAAAGAGTGTATTTGGAAATGGCAGTCCCTAACTTGTTGGAGATAAAAGAAACAAACAGCTGGATGGACGTTCAGTGGGCTTTCGTCTATTCTAAGTAGAAGGCTAAGGCTTGTTTGCAGACCAACACGTGCAGTCAGAAGAACAACTGATTAAGCGGCTACCAACTTTGGAAGGAATAGAGGGTGAGTGCACAGGACCACGCTATTATGATGGAACCTGGTGTACAGTGGATTAGCCACTAGGGCCTGGAGTCACTTACCTGGTGTGCTTACGTGACCACCACCAGAAACAGGACTTTCCAGGTCAAGCACTTCATAGGGCAGGAATCAAACGGCTCAAAGGAAGTTAACATGAGCTGCGCAAGAACCATATTGAGGTCCCAAGCCACTGCAGGGGGCTTGAAGGGAGGCTTCGAGAGAAAAACCCCGCATGAAGTGAACTACTAAAGGCTGAGCCAAGATGGACCTTCCTTCTATTCTGCGATGGTATGCCCCAATTGCACTGAGGTGAACCCTGACAGAGTTGGATTTGAGACCAGGTTCAGAGAGGTGTAGGAAGTACTCGAGTAGTCTGTCAGTGGGGCAATTAAAAGGATCTAGCGCCTGTTCCATGCATTAGAAAGCAAATCTTCTGCATTTGAATGCATAAGACTTTCTTGTCGAAGCCTTCCTAAAGGCCAACAGAACATCTGTCGAGCAGATTAAGCTCCGACAGGACTAGTCTCTCACCATCCATGCAATTAGAGCCAAGGACTGGACATTGGGATGAAGCATCCTCCTGTCTTTTTGAGATATAAGGTCTGAGGCAGAGCCCAGCTGGAGAGGTTCCCACTAGAAGGGAAAACTACGTCTGTCTGGGCCAATACGGGGCGATGAGTATCATTGCACTCTTGTCTGTCTGTAATTTCAGCAGGGTCTTTGCTATGAGAGGTATGGAAGAATATGCGTATAGCAGGCCCTTCCCCAAGTATAGGAAAGCATCTGGTGCCAGCCTGCTGGGTAATCACACAAAAAAACCAAACCTAAAAACATGCGACCCACCTTAATAAACTTTTTTTGTCGAAGCTACACCGTAGGGAGGTCGAAATGGAAAACGACCTCCTCCAAGCGGGCAGCTGCTTTTTCTCAAGTAAGGTTCTTCACCAAAAAACTTTATTTTTCAAAACCTAATTAATGATAAAATCCACTTAGCTCAGTTCATCACGTTCAATCAAATGCTGGTATATACAGTCCAAATGCACGACGCGCACGTTTCGGGCTCCTATGCCCTGTATCAAGTGCAAATCCCAGAGAACATATACAGCAACCAAAAAACGCCGTCAGAGCAGCTGACGGCGTTTTTTGGTTGCTGTATATGTTCTCTGGGATTTGCACTTGATACAGGGCATAGGAGCCCGAAACGTGCGCGTCGTGCATTTGCACTGTATATACCAGCATTTGATTGAACGTGATGAACTGAGCTAAGTGGATTTTATCATTAATTAGGTTTTGAAAAATAAAGTTTTTTGGTGAAGAACCTTACTTGAGAAAAAGCAGCTGCCCGCTTGGAGGAGGTCGTTTTCCATTTCGACCTCCCTACGGTGTAGCTTAGACAAAAAAAGTTTATTAAGGTGGGTCGCATGTTTTTAGGTTTGGTTTTTTTGTGTGATTGCAGTGTCCGGACCTAAGGGGTTATTTTGTATTAGCCTGCTGGGTAAGGCAACTCTGGAGCAGAACTGATCCACTTGGGCGTTTTGCTCAGTGGCGAACACATCTATCGAAAGAGTAACACCCCCCCACACACACTTCTGAAAGATGTGAGCCACTATGCCGCTGTCCAGTGTCCACTCATGCAGCTGGAGGATGCAACTCAGCTGATCCGCCAGGATATTCTGCTCCTCTGGCAGATATTTGGCCCTTAGCTCTATCCTGTAGGTGATGGTGAACCTCCATAACCAGACTGTTTCCCAGCACAGAAGATACATGATCTGATTGCCCTGATAAAGGCTGGCAATCTGGTTGGTGAGCCATTCTCGGAAAGCCCTGAGGGCATTCGCTATGGCTCTCAATTCCAAGAAATTGATCTGGTGCAGGCTCTCCTGTTTGGACCAGACACCTTGAGTATGGAGGTCATCCAGATGTGCTTCCCAACCCAGTTTGGATGCATCCGTTATAAATGTTTTCTGAGATTACGCCTTCTGAAAGAGGAGACCCCTGAGCAGTTTCTGAAGATCCAAACAAAATTGCAGGTACTGGATGAGAGGGCCGGTGACTGCCACCCGATTCAGATGGTGGTTGGTAAACTGGTCAATGAGTCCTCAGTGTCCACTGCGCCTGTCCCATCGAAAGATGAGCCATGGGAGTGACGTGTACAGTAGAAGCCATGTGACTAAGCATAGTCTTCAACCATTGTTTTACATTATGTTCCTTGTACTGTGTTACATTGTTCTTGCACTGAATTACCTGTAAACCATCTTGACTAGTAGAAAAACGGTATAAAAAAAAAAAAAGATGTTAAATAAATATTCTGCATCCCTCGAGTTGTCGTCTGATGACTCCGCTGGGTATCTTGGAGCAAGGGCATAAATCTCTAGAGTCAGTCTAGTTAGTGGAAGGATAGCCTCTATGAACTCCAGTTGTTGGGCAGGCTGAAGATGGGACTGCCTCTCTGGGAGCCTTAGAGTATCCTAAAATATCTAATTTTTTTGCTCTAGGCTCTGTTTCAGAGATTACTGAAATAGAGAGTCCTTTAGCCACTTCTATTATGAAGTCTTGAAAGGACAAATCCTCTGGAGGAGACATTCTCCTTTTTGGAGAAGTAGGCTCCTCAGAAAGGGTAATGGATACTTCAGGAGACTCATCTGATGAATCAGAATCATCAGAGGCATCGAAGTATCGTCTGTCCGCTTCCAACGATCGATACGCGTATCGATCGGTACCGACATCGGGCGTCCCCGGTACCGGATCGGTACCGAGAAATAGCCCTGGACAAGGAACTGGAGTCGGTATCCTGGCCAACGTCGATGCAGTCGGTACCGGTATTGGCGCTGGTACCGGTACCAGCGCCGGTACCGACAACGGGACTCGTTGCGGTACCGTCAGCGTCGCAGCTTTAATAAAAGCCATTATAGCCTGCTGCATGGATTGAACAGTGTGATCCATGGACGCCACAACTGCCTGGATGTCAGTACTGGGAGAAAGTGCCGGTACCCCAGAGCAGTCTAACAGGTGATCAGTCGAGGCCGTGCCATCGATGTCAACCTGTAACCCCATAGGAGGAGCTTTGGAAGCCGGAGCTTCCCGCCGGGGTTGTTTGGCTGTGGCAGGATCCTCGAGGGCAAGCCCGGAGGCATCTCGATGCTTAGAGGGAGATTTGCCCTTCAAGGACCTGCTAGGTTTATGTTTGGTTACCTGAGACCCATCAGAAGAGGAAGACCTGGAAGATGTCGATGCCACCGCCGGTGCATCCGTGGGAAACAGCACATGGAGCTTGGCTGCTCGGTTCTGTAACCCTCGTTTAGACATTAGAGAGCAGGACTGGCAATCCGGAATGGAGTGTTCAGGACCCAAACATTTAAGACACCATTCATGGGTATCTGTAACAGAAATTGTACCGCTACACTTAGTGCATTTTTTGAACCCGGAGGCTGTTTTTTCCATGAGGGAAAATTTTCTTGTGGGCCTGGAGGCCTAAGAAGAAAAATACACCAAGTGAGGAAAAAATATATATATATTTTTTTTTTTTAGAAAGAAAAGAAAAGAAAAGACCGGCGGTACCGGTCCGGCGTCGGGGAAGGCAGACACGCGACCAAAGAAATAAATTAAAATAAAGAACTTCTTCAGCGGTGACAGGAACACGACTTGCTGGCTCCGCGGAAAAGAAGAACTGAGGAGAGTTGGTTAGGAAAGGCGGGAAGGCAGCGCGCAGGTGCTGTGGGATGCTCCCAAAAGCTTTCCTTCTTGGGAAGCTGGGGAGCGTTCCCGCGCAGGCTCCGTCGGTACCGACGTACCCATATGTGAGGACTCATTCCTGCTTGTTCCTGGAGATTGAGCTTTACTCTAGGGTGTCCAGGCATGAGAGGGGAGGGGGGTTAGTACACCCAACTCGTCTCCCCCAGTACCAGTCCCTGTCCCTTTTTTACTTGTTAAGTATGGGTCCCATATTTTGTGGAATTCCCATTCTCTACCTCGCATGCGGTATGTCAACATATCAAATCCCACCGCTTCCTCAATTTTTTGATACCAATCCACTAAGATTGATCCCTTTTCTGCTTTCCATGTCCAAGCCACTGCTACCCTGGCCACCAGAAGCATCTTTGCTCAAAGAAGGTCTCCCCACTTTTTCTTCCTTTGTCCCTCTGGGATCCCCAGTAGTATTTCCTTTGGAGATGCTGTTGGGACTCTCCCCACCCCTCCCGGGAGCCCCTCCCCCACACCACTCCAGTACTGTTGGACTACTGGGCATTCCCACCATAGATGATAAAATGTACCTTCTTGTTCGCAGCCCCGCCAACACTGGCTAGTGTCTCAGACCTTGGCCAGGTAGTTTGCTTGGCGCAATGTATGTCCTGTGTATAATCTGAAACTGGGTTTGCCTCCAAGTGGTGACCCATGTATTTTTATAAATGCCTTCCTCCACTTCTTCCCCTAGCCAATTATGCCAGCTGTCCTTGTGAATCTGTGTGTGCCCATCTTCCTCGCTCAACTATACCTTATATAGCTTTGAAGTCAATGCTTTCATGCTATTTCCCTTATACAAAGCTATTTCAAAGTGTGCTCTCACTTCCCCCTGCTCTAGAAAATGTCTAAGTTGGAAAAATTGGTAGTAGAGGATATTTTGCCTCAACACTCGCTCCAACTCTTGCATTGACATCATAACCCCCCCCCCCCTCCCAATCAGTACATCCACAAATCTTACAATGTCCACTTTTCGTCCCTGTTCGGTGAATTTGCAAAACTCTTTACCTCAGAAGGGGTAGTAGTCCCCTATTTTGGACCACTGTGACTTGTATGTGGGGAACCATTAAATTTCTTTCCTACTGTGCTAAGACTGGATATTGCCTCTAAAAAGGAGTGGTCCCGCAACAGTTCTCTATTGATACCCTGGCGCCTGTCTTTCTCTCTACCCTTTTCTAACCATTCAAACATAGACTGTGGGGCTAACATCTCTCTGTCTAGGTCAACCCAGTGGGCGTACACAACCCCCCCCCCCCGTAGGTAGTGTCCCCTCAACGCTCTGAGTACACTTGCTCTGTAGTACCAGGTTAGCACTGGGAATCAAATACCCCCCTTGCTCTTTGGATCTATATAATCTGCAGGCATTAATCCTTACTCTTTTCCCCCTCCACACAAATCATATCAGCCATTTTTCCCACTTCTTCTAGACTTTTTGTGGGATCTGGATAGGCAATTGCATGAATACAAAGAGAAATTTAGGAATGACGTTATTTTTAGTGCTTCTACTCAGCCAAACCAGCTTAAATGCAAAGCTGTCCATGTATCTAGTTCTAGACTTATCTTGACCACTAGGGTTTTGTAGCTGAGTGCGTATAATTCTCTGGGATCCTCTGAGATCTTAACCCTCAGGTACTTAATCTCCCTTTTTGCCCATTGAAATGGGAAGTTCAGGATCTCTTCCTTACAAAGCCCCCCCCCCCCCCCCCCCAGTGCTTCTGTTTTCACCAGATTTACTTTAAATTCAGAGATCTTTGAGAATCTATTCAGTTCCTCTAATAGTACTGGGAAGAACTTTTTTCGGTTGGGTCATGAAAACAAATGTATCGTCCGCATATAGAAGGATCTTGTGTTGGGGACCCCCCCATATTTATCGGCAATATATTTTTCTGCTCTTGTATCTTAATAGCCAGGGTTTCTATTACTATCACAAACAGCTTCAGCAATAGGGGGCCATCCCTGCCTTGTCCCTCGCTGGAGTCTAAAGGGCTCAGACTGCTGACCATTAACCATGATTTGAGCCCAGGGGCATTTGCATAATGTTCTTACTCCTTGTATAAACGCCCTACCCAACCCTATCCCTTCCATCATTGCAAACAAAAAGTCCCACTCCGCCCTGTCAAAGGTTTTCTCTGCGTCTAATGTGACGCAAAGTGTAGTTATTCTCCTTACCTTGATAAGGTGAAGCAGGCTCACCGCCCTTTTTACATTATCTGCAATTGCCTTCTCGTTGATGAACCCGGTTTGTTGAGGTGAATCAACTCCAGTAAGACCCCTTCCGGTCTTCCTGCCAGAATCTTAGCAAATAATTTTGCATTGCTGTTGATAAGTGCTATAAGGCCTGTAATTCCCACATTGATCTGGCGGGCGTCCTTCTTTTGGTATTACTATGATATTGGCTTGCGCCATTGTACCCGGCAGGTCTTTCCCCTCTAAGATTCCTGTAAAACGTCTGGTGAGGCACGGTGCTATTTCCTCACGCAATACGTGATAATATTCTGCCAGGAACCCATCCCATCCTGCTGCTTTCCCTCTGGGGAGATTTTTAATTGCTTGTGCTACTTCCCCTGGGCTGATGAGTCTCCCCAATCTCCACGCTTTCTCTTCATCCAACTTAGGGAGCCTTATTTTTCCCAGATATGTGAATTTCCTCTTGGGTGCCCTCTCCCTCCACCTTATATTGCTCGTAGAAACCTGGAATTCCGCACATATTCCCCGATTCGTTGCTACCCTTCATTCTGTTGGGTTTTGAATTTCCAGCTACCATACGAGCCTCCCTCCTTTTTTGCAAATGCCGAGCTAGCAGCTTTCCCGCTCAGTTCCCGCCCTCCATGTAGTTTCTTTTAGTAGCCCTTAGAAGTTGTTCTATTTGCTCTGTGTCTATAATGTTGATTTTAGCAGTTTTGATAAATATTTTGGAGCGTCTTTCCCCCCCCCCCCCCAATGTCTTGTTATGTTCTATCTGAAGAGCCTCCAGATCTTCTTACCCATTGTTCCTGCTCTCTCTTTCCGCTTTTTTTGGGCCCCTAATTGAATTAACAGTCCTCTCATGAAAGCCTTCCCTGCATCCCATAGTGTACGGTCCAGCACCTCCCCATTGTCATTTATTCTGACTAATTCCCTCCAAGATCATTTGAGTTTTCCATTTATCTCCTCCATTTGTATTAAAGAAACATTCCCACTCCATTTCGCATACCCTCCCCAGTTATGGATTTTTATCTCCTCCAGAACCCCCATTTGGTCTCTTTTCCCCAGAAAATAATCTAGCCAGGAGTAAGAACCCGTCTGTGGTGTATAACATATATACTCCCTCCCAGTCTGGTTTTCCCAGCGCCAAATGTCTACCAGATCAAATTTCTGCATACACTTTCTTAGAGTTTTCCCCTCTCTGCCATGTTGGTGTGACTGGTAGTTGGATCTATCCTTCATTCCCAGCATGCAGTTCATGTCCCCTGCGATAATCCAATCCTCTTTAGCAACCCTCTTAAATTCCTGAAAGCCTTTTCTAAAAAAGGACACTTTTTGCCCATTTGGGGCATATATGAGGTGTGACAAAATAGAAACAAGATTGTGGCAGCCACGCCCATGACTCAATGCCAATTGGCTAACCGCTTATGTCACTGTGTTGTGCAACATCTCGCCACTATTCTGCTATAATATTTTTCATCTCTCACTCTGTTTTTCTTTTTCAGGCTTGTTTGTAGCACACTGCTCCATTGCTTTGTCATGCAACTGGAGGTGGCAGAAATATGGAGCAAAGAATCAACTTGAAATTTCTGGTTAAGTTGGAGAAGGGCCAAACAGTGCCTCCAACTTCTCCAAAAAGCTTATGGAGAAGATGCAATGTCAAGGCCACGAGTCGTCGAGTGGTACAAACACTTCAAGACTGTCCGCGAGGAGGTGGAGGATGACCCCAAGTCAGGATGGCCTTCCACGACAAAGACGGCTGAGAACATTGACAGAGTGAATCAGCTGGTGCGGAGTGATCGCAGATTGATGGTGTGGATGATAGCTGAGGAGCTCAGCCTGAACAGGGAATCAGTGCGGACCATCTTGGTGCAGGAGCTGGGGATGCGGTAGGTGTGCGCCAAGATGATGCCCAGGCTTTTATCAGACGACCAGAAGGAGCACCGGGTCAATGTTTGTCAAGACTTGCTAGAGAAGATCGGAGAAGATCCAGAATTCGTTGACCGAGTCATCACAGGAGACGAGACTTGGGTCTTCCAGTACGACCCTGAAAGCAAGAGATGGAGCCTGCAGTGGAAGACTTGACTGTCACCCAGACCCAAGAAGGCGCGCATGTCCAAATCAAGGATCAAGGTCATGCTGATCGCATTCTCTGACCAGAAGGGAGTGGTCCATCATGAGTCTGTGCCTGAGGGTCAGACAGTCAACCAGCACTTCTACCAGCAGGTCCTCAATCATCTCCATGACTGGGTTTGGCGCAGCAGGCGGGCTCTGTGGAGAGACAAGTCGTGGCTGCTCCACCACAACGACACGCCCACACACACCGCACTCAGTGTGAGGCAGTTCTTGGCCAACAAACAGATCACAGCTCTCGACTACCCTCCTTATTCCCAGATCTCGCACCATGCAACTTCTGGATCTTCCCCAGGCTGAAGATTGTGCTCAAAGGAACTCATTTCGCCTCTGTAAAAGAGATCAAGGCCACTGTGACAAGGGGAGCTGAGGGACCTCAAGGAGGAGGGGACTTTGCTGAGTGTTTCCGTACATGGAAGCGAATGCAAAAGTGCATTAATTCTGGGATGGATTACTTTGAAGGGGGCAATGCGTAATTTCTCTGTAGATTTTGTAATAAAACATTTATGGGACAGTCTCATTTCTTTCTTATCACACCTCGTAGATTCAGGACTGCCACCTCATTTCGGTCCACCCTTCCTATTACCCACACCACACCAGCCCATTGTATCTCCCCCTGAGTCGTACGGGACAAAAGAAATTCGCTTGTGGATAAGAACTGCTACTCCTCTTTTTTTAGAATTATAGGGTGAGCAATATAGTTGTTCAAACCCTTGGCTTTTTAACTTTTCATGTTCTCCCTTTGTTAGATGTGTCTCCTGTAGTAATGTAATGTCAACCCAGGCTTTGTTTAGATGCGCTATTATCCTTTTCCTCTTTATTGGGCCATTAATGCCCCGGACATTGAGGGAAACGACCCTATAGCCTGCCATGGGGGCCTGATAATACCTCTTGAACCTGTCCCCATCCCTTCCATTTCCCTATTGGGGTTCTCATTTGGATATGTGAGCAATTTAACAATATTATTTCAACAACTTTAACTAATTTACAATTTATACAGTCCTCTACTTTGTCCCCACCTTCACATATTTTGTGCTTTATGACTTCCATTTGCCCTCAGCCATCCTCCCAGTCTGCACCATCCCTTTTTATCGTCCCCCCACCCCACCATTAACTCCCCCTTTTTCCCCTTTCGAGTCTCATCTTACGATGAGGGGGTTCAGGGGCAGGGCTGTCCTGTCCTTTTCACCATACTCCCACAACATAGTCCCAAACGAGAGTTCTTTACTGTTTTCTTGTCTCTCTCTTTGCCTGCTCTCCTTAGTTCATCCTGTTCTTGTTTCTCATGTCATAATCTCTTTTCAAGTATCTCCTTGATGTTGCTCCATTTCTGATAGCCCTCAAGAGATAAATGCATTCCTGAATGGATGTGTGGCCCTGAGCCAAATCCTCCTTGGAAATGTTAGGGTCAATGACCTGGTCCATTAAGGGATGACGATGATGCAGCATCTAGTACTAGTGGAAACAACAAGGGAGCGTGACTTCCGCACAAGACTCAGAGAACACAAAGGGCGAAGATCAGATACACTGGTGCAAATACGTTTTTATTTCAGGAAACTCAACGCGTTTCGGTGTAAACGCCTTCTTCAGGGGGAATGCATCTACATCACAAAATAAAATTAAATAAACTTACATACTATTAAAAAAAAAGCATAATTTCAAAGAACATTAAAAACATATCATAAGTATAAAAATCATGAAAACAATAATACTAATACTGGTAATAACATCAAAACTACATAATTAAAAATAATATATGCACATAATACCAGTTAAAAAGAATGAAACAATAAAAGCGAATAATAAGTGACTACAGTAAAACCAGAATGGAATAAATATATAAATAAATATATATATATTAGACCATTACATAAGTAGTAAAATAATGATTATATAAATAAATCTATTGCCCAATGAGAGACAGAAGCTGTACTTACGAAGGCACCAAGCATCATGTTTTAGTCTTGAAAAAGACTCCAACGAACCATCTCTATATACTAAAGTGTAAAACATACAAAATAAATAACATTAAAATGAGATACCCAGAGCCAGAAGGATATCTATAAAGGAAGCAACTCATTAACTTTAAAATGCATATAGGGGGGAGGACAATATTTAAAAAACAGGGTTTAAATCCGAAATCGGGAAAGAAGAGGACCATAGTTAATATCGGACTGTGTACTGAACTCACAACGGATTCTGAACCTCACCAGGAACCCAATAAAAAGCTTGATTTAGCAGTGTGAAAGGAGGAGGAATAAGGTACGTGTGTCGAAAAGGAAGCAAATACTTCTTAGCTAATGTCACAATGTAACAACGTGAATAATGTCAAGCATTAGAAACTATCAAGAAACATAGATAAAAAGTGTGTACATGCATGACGAAAAGGGAACGGATTTTATTTAGCTAATGCCAGAATAGTAACATTATATAGACATTACAATGGTATCAAACCTTAAAATCTATCGAGAACCACGAAGGCACCCCGAAGTATTCTTCTTAAGGCTTCGGCCAAAAGTAAAAGTAAGATGTGAAAGGAGAGAATTACAAACATGAACAATCTTAAAAGTCGAAGGATCACAAAAAAATCTTACCTTAAAACCAAACACAGTCTTCTGATACAGTTGCAAACTTTAAGGACATTAAAACTCTAAAACAGTGGCAGCACAATACTGTGCAGTACTGGAGCGGAGAGAGTGAAGGCGCGTCTTGCGAGATGGCGGGTTTTTTGTATGTTTTTTTCGCGCGCATTGCCTGCCGATTGACAGAATGTCGCGCATGGGCAGAGACTGCAAAGGCTCCGAATTTCAAAAAATCTTGTGTAGCTCATATATGGCTGATGAATTACACTTCATTGTAAACAGAGTCCCTAAAAGAGAGCCAATGTCAATGATGTGCTGAAGGAAACATGAACATGGCAACGAACAAGATGCGAAAACCACATGTTTAACAAAAATAAAATAAAGAGAATAAAAATGCATACAGAGCTGTTTCTACTATACAGAAAAGATCAAAAGTGCATGTGTACCCATAAAACAAAACAAAATCCTTTAATGTAAATGCCATCTTGCAAGCAATGGCAATATAATCTTATAGAGTTGTGAAGCCAGGAGAGTAAAGGCACGGCGTTTTTTTGTCAAGTGCAGTAAGGCATGAAGGCGGACAGCAAACAGAATGTATCCAAAAAGTATATGCTACATAGAAATTGTGATAAAAAACAGAAAGAACTAACTTTAAGAACATATCTGTAAAAACATAGTGTAACCTATTCTGTTTGTATATAAAAAATGTTAAAAAACATATGTAGATGAAGAGATAAAATAGACATATCAAAATACAAGAATGATAAAAGAGAGCATATTGTATATTTATAAAAACCTAATGTTGCCATGAAAGATTAGATCTGAGAGATATTAAAAAACATATGTGAACAAATAAATAATTATAGGGGGGGGAAGGAGAAAGAGGGGGGAGGGGGAGAGGGGAGGAGAGAGAGGGTTAAGGAAGGGGGAGGGAGAGGAGAAGGAGGGGGAGGAAAGGGAAGGGCAGGACAGGGGGAGAGAAAGGGGGAGAGAAAGGAGGAGAGGGAAGGGGATGGGAAAGAGGAGGGGGAGGAGGGGAAGGGGATGGGAAAGAGGAGGGGGAGGAGGGGAAGGGGGGAGGGGGAAGGCGGACAAAGGGGAGGGAGTATAAAAATATAAAAAGTTAATAAAATAAATATAAATACACTCAAAATAAATGTAGTAAAAAATCATTAATAATTAAAAAATAACTGAATAAGAGATTAAAAAGAATAAGAGAGAAATAAATAAAAACAGCAGATTAAACGCCAAACCTAGAACAGACCTAGATCTAGAAACCAAATTATAAAAAACGGAATATAAAAACGACAGGAGGAGGAGTGGCATAGACTCAATGCTAGAAGAAAACTGATAAACTGACGTCCTGGTTCAAACCACACGGAGCGATGGTATGCAACGCATATATAAACCGTTGTTCTAGTCTCAAGAGGACCTTATCTAAGTCGCCTACTCGCCAGTGGGGCTCTACTGCTTTTATAACCAGGAACTTCAAATCAGAAATCAAGTGATTTTTTTCATCCCAATGAGAAACCAGGGGCTTGTCTGGTATATGTTGTAGCAAACAGCTCTTCTGCTCAATGATGCGTTTTTTTTAACTGGGCATTTTGTTTTTCCTACGTAAAACATGTTACAAGGACACTGTATAATATAAACCACATTTGGTGTATCACAATTAGAAAAGTGATTTAGAAAAAACTTTTTACCTGAATGCGAAAAAAAACTTTAGTAACTAGTGAATTAGAGCACACCGAGCATCTGCCACACCTAAAATGCCCTATTACTTTCGGAACAACTCTGGGTATAGATAAAGCTGAAGGTACCAAGACATTGGCTAAGTTCTGATTACGTTTGTAAGCCACAGTGAGTTGCTTAGATTGGAAAACAGGGAGAGAGGAAAGAAGATGCCATTCTTGTTTTAAAATCTTAACGATATTAAGATTCTTAATATTTAGTGGATTCTTTAGATTTCAGCAGAGAGTTTCTGTCTGTAGTTTTAGCTCTCATATATGCCTTATCAATACAATCAGATGGATAGCCTCTTGCCTTAAACCGATCAGTCATAGTTCTTGCATGTCGTTTGAAATCATGTACAGTTGTACAAAGACGGCGAAGTCTAAGGAACTGACTAACTGGTAAGTTCCTTTTCAAAGAATTGTTGTGGAAACTGTCAAACCAAAGCAGGTTATTCCTGTCTGTTGGTTTCCGGAAACGATCTGTGGTGAAACCAGCATCGCTCTTTTTTTATAAGGATATCTAAATATGGTATAGAGTTAGTACTGTAAGTACCTTCAAACTGCAGGTTGTCATCTAAAGTATTAAGCCATCTGAAGAATTCCATCAAAAGCTCCTCTGTACTGTCTCATATTACTAGAATGTCATCTATATATCTCTTCCACAAAAGGATTTGTGCTATAAAGGGATGATTACCTGACAAGTATCGTGCTTCAAAATGGGCAACATATAGAAACATAGAAACATGATGACAGAAAAAGACCACATGGCCTATCTAGTCTGTCCTTCCATATCAACAACTACAACAGTCCCCTTTTTTCCTTTAGAGATCCTCTGTGTTTGTCCCATGCTTTTTTGAATTCAGTTACTGCCCTCATCTCTACCACCTCCACTGGGAGACTATTCCACGGATCCCGCCTTTCCTCTAAGGTGTACATATTAAGATCCTTAAGTCTGTCCTCATATGCTTTATAATGAAGACCACTAACCATTTCAGTAGCCACTCTCTGCACCGACTCCATCCTGTTCACATCCTTTTGAAGGTGCGGTCTCCAGAATTGCACACTATACTCCAAATTAGGTCGCACCAAAGACTTATACAGAAGCACTATCACCTGCTTTTTTCTACTAGCCATTCCTCTCCGTATGCACCCAAGCATCCTTCTAGCTTTAGCCGTCACCCTTTCTACCTGTTAGCTACTTTAAGATCATTAGACACAACCATGCCCAGGTCCCACTCTTCTTTAGTGGACAAAAAGTACTTCACCCCTTATATTATATTGCTCCCTTGGATTGCTGCAGCCCAAATGCATGACCTTACATTTTTTAACATTAAATCCCAGCTGCCAGATTCTAGATCATTCTTCAAGCTTTGCTAGATCCCTCCTCATGTTATCTACACCTTCCTTGGTGTCTACTCTTATTGCAGATTTTGGTATCATCCGCAAAAAGGCAAACCTGATTAGGTGTCAGCAGTTCCCAAAAGCTGAGAAGGTTACTAGAGTTTAAAACCTACTCTGCTAAAGAAAATATTGCCACTAAACCACCAAAAAGAATGTAACTTTGCTTTAAAAATATACCAGAACCCTTTTAAGAGCTCCCAGTCAGAGAGCTAGCAATTTAATAAAAATAAACCCTCAAATCCTTACCGTTGTTGGACTGTAGAGCCCCTGTTTGGAATGCGCGGTTCTGGCATGTAAGGCCAACAGTTCCTAAACTGAAACCATCGCCCATGTGTTGTCAATGATGTGGCTCAGTTTTCTCTCTATTTTGGGCATTTTCTCCCCCAGCAGTGTACATAGAAACATGACGGTAGATAAAGAACAGAGGCCTATGCATTCTGCCTTTCCATACAAACTAGTAAGTTCTACAGTTCCTTTTTTGCCCTTTAGAAATCTGTGTTTGTCCCATGCTTTCTTGAATACATACACAGTCTTTGTCTCTACTACCTCCACTGGAAGACTATTCCACACATCTACCACTCTTTCTGTAAAGAAATATTTCCACAAATTATTCCAGAGTCAATCTTCTTTCATCTTCATACTCCTGCCCCCTTGTTGCAGAGCTTTCTTTACATTGAAAGAGGCTCTCCTCCAGTGCATTTATGCCATGGAGGTATTTAAATGTCCATCATAGCTCCCCCTCTCCCAGCTTTCTTCGAAAGTATACATATTGAGGTATTTAAGTCTGTCCCTATATGCCTTATGACAGCGATGGCGAACCTATGGCACGCGTGCCAGCTGTGGCACGCGAAGGCCTTGCAGCTGGCACGCGGGAAGGTCCGCAATCAAAATATGCGGCATTAAAAAAAAAATAAATAAAAAGCTGCCGCTGCCGGGGCCGGGGCCGCCGCGGCAGAATCGAGTGTGCCGCGGGGCCCCCCCGCCCAGCAGAGCCTGCCCTCCGTCCCCGGTATCACCTTCTCTCAGCTGCCTCTAGTCAAACGCGCCTGCTTTCAGAGCGCGAGTGGAGTTTCTTCCTCGCTGCTCTGTTATGCCCGCGGGGGCTTAACAGAGCAGCGAGGGAGAAACTTCCCTCGCGCTCTGAAAGCCGGCGCGTGTGACTGGAGGCAGCTGAGAGAGGTGATACCGGGGACGGAGGGCAGGCTCTGCTGGGCGGGGGGGCCCCGCGGCACACTCGATTCTGCCGCGGCGGCCCCGGCCCCGGCAGCGACAGCTTTCTTTGTAAAACAATTTTAGCTGGGGGGGGGGTAGGAGTGGTAATGGCTGGGGGGGGGTTAGGACTGGTTATGGGATGGGGGGGGTTAGGAGTGTTAATGGATGTGGGCTGTTGGGAGTTTATGACTGGTGATGGGCTGGGGGGGCTAGTACAGGAAATGGGATGATGGGGGGTTAGGAGTGGTGATGGGCTGGGGGGGTTAGGAGTGGTAATGGGCTGGGGGGGTTAGGAGTGGTAATGGCTGTGGGCTGTTGGGGGGTTAGGACTGGTGATGGGCTGGGGGGGTTAGGAGTGGTAATGGCTGTGGGCTGTTGGGGGGGGCTAGGACTGGTACTGGGCTATGGGGGGCTAGGACAGGAAATGGGCTGATGGGGGGTTAGGAGTGGTGATGGGCTGGGGGAGGTTAGGAGTGGTGATGGGCTATGGGGGGGCTATGGGGGAGCTAAGTCTATATGGGCTGATGGGATTAGGACTGGAAGTGGGTTGATGGGGGCTTAGGACTGGTAATGGGCTATGGGGGGCTAGGACAGGAAATGGGCTGATGGGGAGGGGTTAGGACTTGAGGTGGGCTGTTGGGTGGGGTTAGGACTGGTAATGGGCTATGGGGGGCTAGGACAGGAAATGGGCTGATGGGGAGGGGTTAGGACTTGAGGTGGGCTGTTGGGTGGGGTTAGGACTGGTAATGGGCTATGGGGGGCTAGGACAGGAAATGGGCTGATGGGGAGGGGTTAGGACTTGAGGTGGGCTTTTGGGTGGGGTTAGGACTGGAAATGGGCTCATGGGGGCTTAACACTGAAGGTGGACTGATGGGGTTAGGACTGGTAATGGGTTATAGGGGGGTTTAGGACTGGAAATGGGCTAGGGGGGGCTGGGACACGAAATGGGCTGATGGGGAGGGGTTAGGACTTGAGGTGGGCTGATGGGGTTAGGACTGGTAATGGGCTGTGGGCTGATGGGGGGGTTAGGACTGGCAATGGGCTATGGGGGGGTTAAGACTGGTAATGGGCTGTTGGCTGATGGGGGCTGTCTGGTAATGGGCTATGGGGGGTTAGGACTGATAATGGACTATGGGGGGGCTAGGACAGGAAATGGGCTGATGGGGAGGGGTTAGGACTTGAGGTGGGCTGATGGGGTTAGGACTGGTAATGGACTGTGGGCTGATGGGGGGGTTAGGACTGGCAATGGGCTATGGGGGGCTGACTGGAAATGGGTTGATGGGGGTTAGGACTGGAAGTGGGCTGATGGGGGGGTTAGGACTGGAAGTGGGCTGATGGGGGTTAGGACTGGTAATGGGTTATAGGGGGGCTTAAACTGAAAATGGGGTGATGGGGGGTTAGGACTGGAAGTGGGTTGATGAGGGGGGGCTAGGACTGGTATCGGGCTGGGGGTTTCTAGGACTGGAAATGGGTTGGGGGGCTGCTAGGACTGGAAATGGGCTGATGCAGGGACTAGAAGGGAATGGATGCTGGGTGAGGCTGGAACTAGAAGGGAGCTGGTGTTGGGGGAGGATTAGAATGGGATGGGGCTGGGAGAGTAAAATGGAGAGGGGAAAAATATTTTGTGTGGGAGGGATAAAAAATCTACAATTGGCCGGGTATTAGGAGAATAAGTGGGGATTGAGGATGGAGGGGTAAATTTTGAGTAGATGAAATAGGAATGAGGAAAGAGCAAAAGGAGAAAGATTAGTATGTTAAAGCAGATGTAGAGAGAATGGAAAAAAAACAACAAGAAGACAGAAGAAAGGACAAATGGACAGCAGATGGAGAGTTAGCAGAAGACACGAAGAAACCAGAAGAAAGTGGCTGGAACAATTGCAACTGAAAAAAAATGCACAAAAGGTAGAAAAATATCTCTTTATTTTGAATTTATTAACTGGAATATGTCAGCTCTGGGAAATGTGCATCATTAATTTTTGAGCTTTGTTTAGTACAAGAGGAAATTAATTTATAGTTTTATTTCTACAGTGTTGTTGTATATTCCAAGTTTGGCTTTTGGGGTTCCCAGTTTAATTATTGTCTTCCTGTTTCTAAATTGTGATTCCTTGTTTGGTGATGGTCTGTTCTGCATGTGTAACTGAGCTGAGGTATTCTGTTTATATAATTCCTATTTGACATTGCCACTTGTTCTTTCCCCAGTAGGTCATGTATTGTTGTTCTCTGAAATGTATTGGTTTAATATTTGCAGTGTTGCCTTTTGATAGTTAGGGTATGGTGCTTTGTGAGTCCTGGTAGTGCTGTTAGGATACGGCGGGTTTGCTATGGGTTCTAAATGGGCAGCGTTTGTAGTAGTTCCTAATGTGCCTGGCGGTTGGTACTGGATTATAGTAATGTAGAAACCTTTTAGTCTTTCTTTATCCATATACTCATTAAGAGGCATGTTTACTAAAAGTTAGTGTATGGTAACATTATGCAAATATTTATGCAAATGAGGCACCTTATGCAAATGAGGCTTTAATTGACGTGCTGGCACTTTGAGGAAATTCTTTGGTTTTGTGCGGCAGTTTGGGCACTCGGGCTCAAAAAGGTTAGCCATCACTGCCTTATGACAAAGCCCACTGACCATTTTAGAAGCCACCCTCTGCACAGACTACCTTGTTTAAATTCTTTTGAAGGTGTGTTCTCCAGAATTGCACACAATACCTAAATGAGGTCTCACCAAAGACTTACACAGAGGCACTAACATCTCCTTCTTCCTGCTAGCCATTCCTCTCCCTATCCACCAAAGCATCCTTCTGAATTTGCTGTCACCTTTTCTACCTGTTCAGTCACCTTAAGAGAATCAGAAACGGGGGTGCTAGTGAGCCTGCTGCAGAATGGCCACATCCTAGTGCTGCTCCGTCCCCGGCTTCCCCTTTCTTTGGCTAACACCCGCATCTGCTCTGCATTTTCCCCGAAAATTACCCGACCCGGACAGCTAAGAACTGGGCGCTCCTAACTGCGATCCTTTGTGAGCCGCGGAGCACTGCAGCGCGACCTGAAACGCGGTGCCAGTATACCTCCAAGCCGGCCTTGCTGCTCTACTCCTGCCTGGCAACACTGCCCAGATAAGTCCTCTGCTCCTGGGGATCCCTATGCAGAGCTAGCGGCCCGCTGCATTTTGACGCCTTGCTCCCGCTACCCACCGCATCTTGGAGAGGCGTTGGCAGGTCGCCGTGAGTGTGACCCGGGGCTCGGAGTTGGAGAGGAGAGGGAGAGAGGTGCTCTGGTGCTGGTGCTGCCGAGCTGTCTGATTCTTCCTCCCTGAGACGGTGCTATATCTGAGTGGCAAAAGGTGAGAACGCCTGCAACTTGACACTGAGGAGCTTCGCGGGTGTCCGCGGTGGGGCTGGATATAGCGGCAGCCATAACCGCGTGGTCTTGGAACGCATGGTTCCTCCTGCGTTCCAACGTGCACAGCAAGGCCTTGATCACGTGGGCGCTTCTCAACGAATCACCTGCAGCCTACTCCAGCTACTACAATTCTGGTCTCCGCCGCCGTGCCCTGCTCTCCTCTCCTCAATATAGAGCCTGTACCCGACCCAGAGACGCCCATCGAGTGCCTCCTCGCTCTCAAGGCACTTATAGAGGCTGCTACCACTTCTCAACGCTGCCTGACTGGCCTCTGCTCCATTGCTGGCTTTGTGCTCAGTCTCTCCCAACACTGTGTGGACTTTGCTGCCTTGCACGATCTTGGAGCTCCCTCTGCTGACCCAGAGCGGGACTGCTTGGCTCTATTCACCTCTGCTCATTGCCCTTTTTTTTTGGACTGCTTGGTTGTTACCCCTCACATGGCTACCAAGGCTAAAAATCCCGAGGCCCGGGAGGGAATGCGATCATCTCAGCGGTTGCAGATTAAGAGTGGTGCTCCGACTAGCCCAACTAGTAAACATCTCTCGGCGGGCTCTGATGATGAGACTGTGAGTGAAAGTGACTTGGGCCTTCCCATGCAGCCCCGTACGCCCCGCTCCAACGAGAACTTCGCAGGGGTTTTGAGGACCTGGCTAACAAATTTCGCTCCATGTGCGAAGTAGTAATGAGCACCATTGCGGAACTGCGGAGCGACATAAAGGATCTGGGTGCACGAGTGGAAGAAGTTGAGACAAAAGTTGGCGACCACGATGGTGCCCTCGTGGACTTACAATGTGCGCTCGACAGACAACATGCGCAAGCCATGGAGCTGACCTATAAAACTGATGACATTGAAAATCGCTCCCATCGCAATAATGTACGTTTTCGGGGTATCCCGGAAGCGGTGGGGGGTGGTGAGGACCTTCCGACGGTACTCAAACATCTGATAGCGGAATTGCTCCCGGCGGAGGAACTGGCTGCTCACGAGTCTGGAATGGAAATTGAACGAGTTCACCGTGCCTTGGGAAAACCTCCTAACAACCAACCCCGGGATGTCATTGCGAGATTCTTGCGATACACTGATGCCGAGCTTCTCATACGCCGGGGTCGGGAGAGAAAGGCGATCTGCTTCCAAGACGCAGCGGTAACAATATATCAGGACCTTTCGGCGTTCACACTGGCCCGTCGGAGGGAGATGAAACCAATCACGATGGTCCTGAACAACAAAGGGATCCGCTATTCCTGGTCCTTCCTGTTCCGGATGAACTTTCTTTTGGGTAACAAAAAGATCTCAGCAAAGGACCATATTGAGGCTTGGCGGGCCCTGCGTCAGGCGGGTCTAGTCGAAGACAATGCGCTGCCTCACCTCTCGCCTCCTAAGCCCCAACATTCGAAATGGACCTGGGTGGGCAAATCTGTCTGATTTTTCCTGAAGTTGGCATGCTTATTTTTCTGCTCGGGGAACCCTGTTTAAGGGCCCTCCGCTCCCATGACCAAAGGCTGATTGTCTAGTTCTGTTAACTTTGCTGTTTTTCACATCAGCTTTTGGTGAGCTAATGGCTCTTGGCCTGGAAGGGCCCGGGGCACCTGATTTGTGTGCTACTTGGGGGTGGTGGGCGATATGAGGATGTTTTGTTGATGAAGATGTTTTGTTAAGGGAGCATTACGAGAGTACTACGCTATTGGGGAGGCGGGTAATGGGGAAATTATATTATATGTTATGCTTGTAACTAAGCTATGTGGGGACCTGGACGGAGTTTAGTTTGGGGTCAATTTACCATGCCCTGTTTTTATTTCAACAGGCAGGTGGTATTGACGGGAAGGGGGGCGGGACTGGTTGTGTGGGTGGTATACACAGTTAGGGGATGGTGGGGTTTTGGGCATGGTGGGGGGGGTTACAGTACTTTTTTTCGGGATAGGGAACATGTGGGTAAGGGCGGCAAACGCACTATACATCTTACAAGTGTTATGGGGGCGGAATCTCATGGGCTCATGGGGAGGCAAGGGGCGGGGAAGATTTGGTGTTTGAATACCAATGTTGCGCTTGATCTCTTTGAATGTTAAGGCTCTGAAAGGGGATATTGTATTTTTACAGGAGACACATCTTCGGGCTAGTAAACAGGGATGGTTAAAGTGTAACCCTTACACTGAGGTGTGGGTAGCTTCGGACATGCATGGCTGGAAGAAACGTGGGGTAGCCTTTTTATTCCATCAGAGCTTATCTCTCCAGGTGGAAGAGGTTAAAAGAGATACTCTGGGAAGGTGGCTTTTTGCGAATATACGCTTGGAAGGTCATCTCTTAACCTAAGCTAACATCTATGCACCAAATGAAGGCCAGGGATCCTTTTTTACGCGGTTGAAGGCCTCGCTGGCGGACTTTGAGAAAGGCCCCATTGTTCTCGGCGGGGATTGTAACACCCATCTGGTTCCCCATCTGGATTCTACGGGTAGTACTGGGAGGGTGGTGGGGGGCCTGGTAGGGCCTTACAGAACCTTCTAGTAGACTTAGGCCTGCGGGATGTCTGGAGGGACACTCATGAGGGAGAGAGAAGCTACACATACTCGCATAGATTATTTTTTGTTGGACCAGTGCTTGATAGATGGGAGGGTGGAGGCTGGTCATGGGGCACTGACCTGGTCGGATCATGCCCCATGCTGGCTCACCCTTCCGACGGACTTGTGCATCGAACACCAATGGCTTTGGAGACTTGATGTGCGATTCCTGCGGCGACAGTGCGCAGTACAGGAACATGGCCGTTTCATAACTGATTTCTTTGAGCTAAATGATTCTGGGGAAGTTTCACTCCCCCTGGTTTGGGATGCCTTCAAGGCCACGGCTAGGGGCCGACTTATGGCGGAAGCAGCCCGCACGCGGAGAGCTTGGAAACGGGAATATTGTCAATTAGTGGGAGACTCTTCCCGACTGCGTTTAGAGCATGCCCAGACTGGATCACAACGGGCTCTGCGTCAGTGGAGGATTGCCCGGGCTAACTTGGACGCATGTTTACAAAGAGAATTAGATAATAAGCGCCAGAAACTGCGGCAAACATTTTATGAGCACGGGAATAAGACCGGTCGCTTTCTAGCCCTGCGTCTCCGGCAGCAGCAATCCGCGAGAGTGGTTCGTGAGCTTCGAGATTCTGGGGGGCAGAAGCGGGTTATCTCTCGGGAGGTACGCGACATTTTTGCTGAGTACCTGGAACAGTTATATAAAGCCGAACCTTTTGATTTGGCACACGTACAGGGTTTCTTGCGGACGATCACCTTGCCGCACCTGACTGACTCCGATCGGGATCACTTAGATTCTGAATTCACGGTGGAAGAGGTGGAACACGCAATCCGCCAGCTGAAAACCGGGGGAGCGCCGGGTAATGATGGCTTTCCCGCGGAGTACTATAAGACATTCCGCGTACAATTAGCGCCAACGTTGGTAGTGCTTTTCAACGAGGTTCTGAGGGGGGCGCCTCTGCCTCCATCTCAGCGTGAGGCTTTGATAGTGATGATCCCTAAGCCAGGTAAACCTTTGCAAGACACGGCTTCATATCGCCCCATCTCCCTGTTAAATACGGACGTCAAAATACTTGCAGCCGTGCTGGCTGCGCGATTGAACCGGGTTCTCCCAATTTTGGTACATCCCGACCAGGTTGGGTTTGTGCCGGGCCGCCAGGCAGCAGATAATATTCGGCGTATGCTACAGGTTCTTCACGTGGCTCAGCAGGACCCACAGCCGACTTTAGTTGTGGGGGTTGATGCAGAAAAGGCCTTCGACCGTGTCAGCCAGGGTTATCTCTGGTGTGTGCTAGAAACGATGGGTTTTGGTCCTAATTTCATTCGCTGGGTTCATAGCTTATATCAGGACCCTAAGGCATGTGTCCGGGTTAATGGGGGTCAATCGAGAAATTTCTTATTAGAGAGGGGCACCCGCCAAGGATGTCCCCTATTGCCGCTGTTGTTTGCGCTCGTGATGGAACCCTTAGCGCAAAGCTTTTGTGAGCATCCGGGCCTGCAGGGTGTTCGCGTGGGCCCCGCAGATTACCGGATTGCGCTCTTTGCGGATGATATTATATTATCCTTGGTGGATCCCATTGCGTCCCTTCCTACCGCTATGCAGCTCTTTGAAACTTTCTCCCAGGTGTCTGGATTCAAAATCAATTACACTAAATAAGAAGTTTTAAACGTAGGGGTCTCCAAGGTTTGTGCGGAACTTCGAGCCGCCTACCCCTTTCGCTGGGTGTCTGGTGCCTTACGCTACCTAGGTGTGCAGCTGACAGTGGAGCGGGCGGCCCTATTTAAGGCTAACTATGAACCCCTACTTCGCCAGGTTTGGCGGGATTTGGACACCTGGCATAACCTAATATTTTCCTGGTTTGGGCATATTGCGGTAGTTAAGATGGTGGTCGTTCCCCGTTTCTTGTACCTCTTCCAGGTTCTCCCCATAACGCTGACTCGGGGAACACTGGCCGCCTGGCAAACTCTGCTAATGAAGTTTATCTGGCGGTATCGTCGCCCGCGGTTGGCACGCCGAGCTCTCTATGCCCGTACGCATTCTGGGGGTATGGGGGCTCCTAATCTGCACTGGTACTATGCGGCGGCGCAATGTTGCACTGGGGTGGAGTGGATGATTGCGGATAGCTCCAAGCGGTGGGTGCAGATGGAAATGAATCTAACGGGGGAGCGGGATTGGGGGACCGGCTGTGGCTTGGTCCCAAACTATGGAGTGGTAAGCGCCCAAGCAATCCCTACATCCTTCATACCCTCCGCTGCTGGGACCAATTCTTTCGGCCTCGTGGGATGGACCTGACCCCTTTGGCACCTATAGTGGATAATGCCTCGTTTCCCCCAGGGATGGCTGACCCGGCCTTTCGGCTATGGGGACATAAGGGCCTTAGCCGGGCCGGACAACTGTTTGATGAGGGTAAGCTACAACCATTTAGTACACTTCAAGAGGATTTTGACCTTCCTGGTGGTCACCTCTTCCAATATACGCAAGTAGCGCATTGGGTTCAGTCTAGAACCGTTCGGCCCCATGTGGCCCGAGAATTGACGGACTTGGAGTGTTTTTGTGAGGGGTGTACTACTACTAAAGGGCTTATAGCTGCCTTATATGCCCTCCTGCAGGGGCAGCACTTGAGCTTTACCAAGCATAGAGAACTTTGGCATTCTGATTTGAACCTTCATTACTCTGAGCAGCAGTGGGAACGGGTGGAGGGTAAATTGTGGAAGAGCTCGGTGGCGGTTAACGCTCGCGAAACTAACTATAAAATATTATATCGATGGTATATGACTCCTGCACGGATTGCCCGCATTTATCCGGGGGCTGCGGACTTCTGTTGGCAGAGGTGCGGGCAGAGAGGTGCCCTGGCGCATATCTGGTGGACTTGCCCTCGCATCCGAACCTTTTGGAGGGGAATTCAATCCCGTTTACAGCAACTTCTTGGGTTGAGCATTCCCTGGGACCCGGGTATCTTTCTCTTTGGGGCAGCCATGCCAGGGGCACGCAGCCCACAGCTAGCTTTGCTTCGCCATGGTCTGAATGCGGCTCGACTGTCTCTCGCATCTGTTTGGAAGCACGTCCTCCCCCCATCTTTCTCAGCCTGGTTGGAACGGATGTGGGATACATATACAATGGAACGAGGGGTGGCTGTTGGTAGGATGCGTCTGACGCGCTTTGAGCAGGTGTGGGAACCCTTTGTCCTTCGTTATGGTTCCTGATTGCTCAGAGCCGTGGCATGGCCTGGGAGCCTGGGGGCCACAGACTAGGTTGCATGATGATCCTTTGCGGAACCGCACTTTGCTTCATGGGCGCCAATTGGCTGGCATGTTTCCTTTCTTATGGGCCAACATAGAGTTTTGTGGGTGGGAGGGAGGGATGGAGGGGGAGTTAGGTTGGGGTGGTTTGGGGGAGGGAGGGGGCATTGGAGGGTGGAGGGGGTTGCTGCCTTACTTTGGGAGACGGGTTATGTGATATAATGATGAATGGAGGGGGGGTGGGGGGAAAAAGGGAAAGGGAAAGAGGGAGCATAACATAATCATAACAAAAATAAAAGAAGGCATTTCGTTGGCCAGCCTTGTGTTTCCTGTTAGTGGCTTTGGCTTTGTTATCTTTTGATATTGTATTCTGTTTATGGTTCATGTTCTTATGTATTTAATGGCTGCCTTTCAATAAAAAAAAAAAAAGAGAATCAGAAACAAATCATCCCTAGGTCCCACTCTTCTTTCAGAATTATTTCACCCCCTATACTGTACCTCTTCCTTAGATTTTCACAATCCAAATGCATGACCCTACAATTTTTAGCATTAAATCTCAGCTGCCAAATTCTCGACCATTCTTCAAGCCTCGCTAGATCACTTCTTATGTTATCTATACCTTTTTGGGTGAATACTCTATTGCAGATTTTGGAATCAACTGCAAAGAGGCAAACTTTACCCGATAGTTCTTTCACAATATCACTTACAAAAATGTTAAAAAAGAATGAGATCAAGGACAGATCTCTGTGGCATATAACTGGTAACATCCTTCTCAATTTCTAACCCAGTCAGTCATTTTAGGGTCCATCCCTAGGGCACTCAATTTATTTAGAAGTTCCCTGTGCGGAGCAGTGTCAAAAGCTTTACTGAAATCTAAGAACACCACTTCTAGAGCTCTCCCTCTGTCCAACTCTCAAGTCACCCAGTCATAGAAATTAGATTTATCCGACAAGACCTGGCAGTAAAACCATGCTGCCTCAGATCCTGTAACCAATTTTATTCCAGAAACTTCACTATCCTCTGTTTTTGCAGTGCTTCCATTAGTTTGCTCACCACAGAGGTCAAACTAACAGGCCTGTAGTTCCCAAGAATCCCAACTTCATCCTTACTTCCGTATTTGTGTAAAGGGACCACATGCACCCTTCTCTAGTCATCTGGGACTACACCTGACTCTAAAGAGGCACTGAAAAGGTCAGTCAGTCAGTGGAGCTGGCTAGACCTTTCTCTATGTTCCTCCAATACTCTCGGATGTATCCCATCTTGCCTCATTGCTCTGTCTACTTTTGGTTTAGCTAACTCTTTGCAAACACAGTCTTCTGAAACTTGTTCAAAATTCGCCTCACTTCTTTCTGTTCCTATTTAATTGGTGTTTTCTGAGGTCCTGCTCCTGATCCTTCATCTGTGAACACAGAACAGAAAATCTGTTAAGCAATTCCGCTTTATCCTCATCAGCTACTACATATTCCTCCCCTTTACCTGTCAGTCTGACAATACCACTTTTGCACATCCTCCTCTCACCAACTTATCTGAAAAATGTTTTGTAACTATTTTATTGCATTGGCTTTTTTTTCTTGAAACTTTTTTTCCTCCAAACTAACAAAGTGCTGTTAGATCCTCCACAATGATACAAGTAAATCACTCTTAGCATTGAGAATGAAAAACAGCAATCACAACAGAGACTGAGTTTAATCTTAACAAGTTCACACCTCTTGAACATGTCAAGTAGAACCAAATTTTCCCTTTAATTTAATTTTAATTTAATTTAATTAGCGCGTTTTTATATACCGCACCTTCCAATGATCAGTTGCGGTTTACATGGGACAACAGTTAAACAAGCAATGCTGTTTTTACATATAACAATGGGCGATTACAAGAAAATCAAACTTACAATTAAACATGTTGTAAACTATGTGCAAGAATTCAAACTTACATTTAACAGGTTGTAAACTATGTACAAAGAACGGATTTTAACTATGTACAAGGTATGTCTATTTTCAAATCATTGGGATGAAGTTCTAGCATCAATTTCAGTTCAGAGGTGGATCATGTCAGCTGGTGAAGCTATCCTTTTTCTTGTTGAAGAGGTGGGTTTGACAAAGATCCGTAGTGTATTGTGAATAAATGTGTTTTAAGTTTTTTCCTGAACTCCATGATTTGAGGTAAGGATCTTAATTCCGGGGGAATGTTGTTCCAAGTTATAGGGGCAGCATGGGAGAATGCTTTCTTGTTTGTTGATTTATCTTTTATCCATCCTCCTCCAACAATCTAGGATATTTACACTGGAATTGGCTCCACAACCATTTATAGTGGGTTCACTGAGATTTAGCAAATTCAGGGATACGCACCGCTCTGCTTGGGCAATAGTATGCATGTGGCTTACCCACCGCTTAAAGGAAGGTGCTCTGTCCTCAACTCAGTGTTGTAGAATTACCTCTTTTACCCCCTCCCCCCCACACACACACACCAAATCCCTATCATAAGGAATTTACCTTCCACCCTCCAGATCTTTTTGTCCCATAGAGGTCCCTCATCCCCAACATCAGTAAACTGTATGACCAATCTATGTTTTTATGGAGAATATCTTCTATGTTCTGAAGGGCCTTTCCCCAGATCTCCGTCAGGGAGGTGCACTCAGAAAGGCATGTCGAAGAGTCTCCGTACTTGCTTTGCATTTCTCAAAGCTACTCGAGCCCCACATTTTCAGTTGGGCTCCTGAATAAAGTATCCTCCTGTGTAGGATTTGGTATTGCATTCCCTGGTATCAAGCATTGCAGAGGACCCCAGGGAAAGCAACACTCAAGATGGTGTTCTTCCATCTCCTCTGCCCACAGCCGTACTAATCCCCCCCATGTACCGTGCTTTTAATTTATCCCAAGTATGAGGTACCAATTGGACATCTTGTTCCAATAAGGGTCTAAGTTTTGAAAATCAATATCACCCTCTTGCACTTCTAGTTCCTCTGGGTGGGCGGTGGTCAATGTGCACCAGTAGTATAGGATCTGCAGCTAATGCAGAAAATGGGTCCTTGCAAGCCCCAAAACATTTTGTAAGCATTCAAAGGATGTAAAGCGCCCCCCCCCCCCAGCATAACAAGTACCCCCATGTCCACCTTATATCCATGTTCCAGTCCAAGAGCCTAGTACGGCCTTCTCCTGGCTGAAAACTGGGGTTGCAGGTTACTTATAAAAAAAATGGGTGACCATCCAACTGCGGTCACATTTAGTCACCCACCATTTCCAAGCCATCCTAAGAGGTTCCATCAGGACCTGAAATTTGAGTTGTGCAAGTTCTACTCAGTTATAGCGGAGCACACCCATCAGCCCATAGGGCCTACTCCATTTTCTCAACAGCTCCACAGAGGCATACTTTGCCGCACCCGTAAAGACTTCGTGTATCCATCTCATTAGGACTGCTATGTTATATATCAGCATGTCTGGCAGTCCTACCCTTCCTTTCTTTTGATCCAGAATCAGCTTTGCAAAACTAACCTGTACATGCTTCCCCTTCCATATAAAGGCATGCAATGTGCTTTTAAAAAGTTTCCTCCTCTCATTTTATCCACAGAAGTAACATTTGCAATTGGAATATAATTTTTGGGATTAGCACCATTCGGATGAGCGCCACCCTCCCATACATTGATAATGGTAGTTCTGCCCATTTCATACATAAGTCTTTTATTTGACAAATCTTTTCCTGGATGTTTTGTTGATATATCCTATTTATGTCTTGATGGACATAAATATCCATGTATTTTAAAGGGCCATCCGACCATTTAAAGAAGTTACTTGCCGCTACTGCTCTTTTCTTTCCTCCCAAGAGCCGGGCCTCCGACTTATTGGTATTTATTTTTAAAACCCAAAAAAACCCCAAAAAGGTCCAGCTGATCCATCAGGTCCTGCCACTCTTCCTTCGTGTGGTGCATGCTGATTAGCATGTTCTCCACAAACACACTGATTTTGCAGGCACGGTCCCCCATTTTGACCCCCTGGATCTTCTCGGAGGCCTGCAGTTTAATGGCTAGAGATTTGAGAGAAAGAATAAAAATCAATGGAAAAAGAGGGCACCTCTGTCAAGTCTCTCTGTTATGTTCAAAAGAGTCCGTGAGGCATCCACTGACCAGAATCTGAGTACAGGTCAATTATACAAAGCCCTTACCCACTGCAAGAAATGATTATCTACCCCAAATCTGTCCAACACCCAAAAATGATAGTCTCAAACCACACGGTCGAATGCTTTTTCAGCGTCCAAACTCACTATTACCATGTCCTCATCTGCTGCCTGATTCTGCCGCAACATCATTAGTACTTTCAGCAGATGGTCTGTGACACTTCTGCCTTTTACGAATCAGACTTGGTCAGGATGGATTAATGCAGGGATCACCTCGCTTAGTTGTCTGGCCAGTATCGCTGCCAGGATTTTTATGTCTTGACTTAGTAAAACAAAAATGGGCTTATAAGAAGCTACTTTTGCTGGATTCCTACTTAGTTTTGGCAGCAGCACCATCAATGCTTTGTTTGCATAATCCCCGGAACAACCTGCTCAGGCCTCTGCTTCACCCATTTCGCCCAAAGGGCGCGCTACAAGGACCCCCAAGATTCTGTAAAATTCTGGGTCCAGGACATCTGGCTCTTGTGTTTTGGCCTGCAGCCATGTAGTGTGCCTGTCTATGCCACAGTTCTTGCAGTCCTGACAGTAGTTCCCAGTTTTGCATGTTTTGTTGTTGCTTTATATAACCAACAATCCTACCTCTAAACACGGCCTTGGCAGCCTTCCAGTAGGTCAGTGGTTCCCAATCCAGTCCTCGGGTACCACCAGGACAGTCAGGTTTTCAGTGTATCCATAATGAATATGTACGAGATAAATCTGCATATAATGGAAGCAGTGCATGCAGATCTCTCTCATGCATATTCATTGTGGATAGTCTGAAAATCTGACTGACCTAAAGGTACCCGAGGACTGAGTTGGAAATCACTGCAGTAGGCGAATGGGCCCACTTCTCCCATCTGATTTTCCTCCTTGTACTCTAGCCAGTCTTTTCACAAAAACTGTCGGAAGTCAGAGTTTTGGGCCGAAATCAGATTCATCCTCCATATCCAGTCACCAGACTTGCCCACAAATAGCAGGCTCACTTGGACTGCAGCTTGGTAAAAAAACAGCTATGGTTTGATATCTGCTTCTGCCAGTTTACCAAACAGATAACAGTAAGTAGTTGATGCATGTGTGCACTTTGCAAGATCCTGAGTAGTGAGTAAACTCCCAATTAGTAGGGTATAAGGTTCTTCACCCATCGATCAATTCAAGTTCTCTACATAGCAGGTTGATCCCTTTCCATTCCTTATCCCTGCCCATAAACTTACAGAGAAGGTAATCCATAGAAGCACTGGTCACAGTGCTAAAGTCCCCCCCCCCCAAATCCAAAAAGTAAGCATGGTGATAGGTATTTGGGGCTTATAGGCTATCCATCAGCACCCTCTTCCCTCTGCAGATTACCCCAAACCAGGACATATCTACCTTCCACATCTTTGATAACTCTGTGTGTTTCAAAGGTTACTAGTTTCCCAATTAGTATGGCTACCCCACCTTGATGAGAATTGAAAGAGGGAAAAGAGGACCTCCCGCACTCATCCTCTTTTCAGTTTTAGATGGTCTCACACAGTAAGATGAGTTTCTTGCATGCTACATCTGTGTCCGGGTATCTTAAATGAGGGCCCTTTCACACTTTACAAACAAATTTAAACCCCCATATTAAGCACTGTAAATTTAACCTCTGCCACTGCCCTTGTGCACACTGTCACATGCAAACAAAATATCCAGATGTTTCCCCAATTCCAGCAGTAACATAACTTTTAGTTTCTGAATATTCAATAAAATTCCCCATCCCCCACCCCCTCTTTCAGCCTAGTTTTCCCCCTCTTCCTCTATCCCACAGCTGTGCAGCTAATATTCTGCCAGCCTCCATCTGCTCATATAACCTCACTTCTCAGGTCACTTCATTGCCTCCCTGTTTCCGTATCCAGTTCAAACTTCTGCTGCTCCTCACTACCTTTTCCTCTCTTATCTCCCCCTACACTCCCTCCTCAGGAACTCCACTTTTCTGGCAGATCCCTTCTATCTGTGCCCTTCTCTTCTACTGCCGACTCCAGACTTCAATACTTCCACCTTGCTGCTCCTTATGCCTGCAACTACCAGAGTCTCTGCATCAGGCTTCATTTCTGGCCCTTTTCAAATCCAAGCTAAAAACTCACATCTTCAAGGCCACTTTAGGATCCTGATCCGCCCAGTCTCCTATGTGTTTCCTTACCATTCCCCTAGATATATCCTTATCCTCAACTGTTGTGTTGTCTGTCTGGATTAGATTGCAAACTCTGATGAGCAGGCGTAAACAATCAAATCAATCTACATTTACCCATTCCACTCCATTAATTAATTTATAGACCTCTATCATGTCTCCCCTCAGTCATCTCTTTTCCAGGTTGAAGAATCCTAACCTTTTAAACCTCTCATCATAGGGGTATCCCTTCCAGCCACTTTACCATTTTGATGGCTCTTCTCTGTACCTTTTCTAATTCTGCTATATCCTTTCTAAGATATGGCAACCAGAATTGCACACAATATTCAAGGTGTGGTCGCACCATAAAACAACACAGAGGCATTATAAATGATAATTACACTTACCTGGTAATTGTAGTTCAGTCCTCTACCTCTGGGTTGTCAACCTCCTCCTGCAGCTTGGAGACTGGCATGACAGAATTCTGACATCACTGGATATAGCCAGCTGGAAACTCTCATCAGCCCCAGTGTGAACTATTAACAAAGCAGACTCAAAGGAGCAACAAATAAGTATCTTAATAACATTCACAATCTAAACCGAACCCTCATTGCAACGAATAAGATAAACCTTTCCTACATCCTTCCCTGCGAAAGCGAGCAGAAAATAGAAGAATGAGGGAACCTAATCCATTTTACTGACAGACCTACCTGTAATCCTTAACTGCACGCCGCCGGGCAGATGCCCTCCATGAAAGAACCCCAGGTGGGAATGAGGACTGAACTGTCGTCACTCAAGGAACTACAATTACCAGGTAAGTGTAATTATCATTTCCTTATCGTTCCTCCAGTTCAGTCCTCTACCTCTGGGATGTACCAGAGCAGTAATCAATGGGACCTTTCCAGCCGGCACGCAACACTGCCGACCCAAAACAAGCATCATTTGCAGCCGCCACGTCAAGGCGGTAATGCTTGCTGAAGGTATGCAGCGACGACCAAGTAGCTGCCCTGAAAATGTCTCCTGGCGGAACTAAACTGTGCTCCGCCCAAGAAGCCTGCGCTCTGGTGGAATGCGCTCGCAACCCTGCCGGAACCACCCGACCGTGAAGAAGACAGGCGGAAGCAATAGCCTCCTGAATCCATCTGGCAATGGAAGCCTTCGCCGCCGCCTCTCCCTTGCGAACACCTCCGAATAACACAAACAACCAATCTGATTTGTGAATTGGTTGAGAAACCTTCAAATACTGTCGCAACGCCCTCTTGACATCTAAACAACGTAAACTGCGCTCTTGATCGTCACCGTCCAGAGAACCCAGGACTGGCAGAGAGACCGTCTGACTAAGGTGAAAGGGTGAAACCACTTTTGGCAAAAAAGATGGAACTGGCCGCAGCACCACCTTTTCCCCTAGAAAAAAACAAGAATGGCTCTCTACAAGACAACGCCTGTAGCTCCGAAATACGTCTTGCCGAACAGATCGCCACTAGAAATACTGTTTTTAATGTCAAGTCCTTCACTGACGCCCGACGCAACGGCTGAAAGGGCGGTTTCGTCAATGCTGCTAATACCAAATTAAGATCCCAAGGCGGCATCGACACTCTATGCGACGGACGCAATCTCGAAGCTGCTTTGAGAAACCGCAAGACATCCGCATGGGCACCAGGCGAAACGCCCTGCACCTTCCCCCGATAACAAGAGAGAGCTGCTAATTGCATGCGCAGAGAACTGGCCACCAGCCCTTTATCAAAACCGTCCTGTAGAAAACTTAAAATCGAGGAAATGGAGACCGCAGCCGCTCGGATCCGCCACCTTGAACACCAATCCTCAAAAATCCGCCAAATACGAACATACACCAGCGACGTGGACCGTTTCCTAACCTTAAGCATCGTCGCAATGACAGCAGGCGAATAACCCTTCTTCTTCAACCTGGCCCTTTCAATGGCCATACCGTAAGCAAGAACCGATCCACTTGCGGCATGAACAGAGGCCCTTGACGCTACAGATCCGCCCTTGCCAGTAACCGCCAAGGCTCTCCGTCTAAGAGGCGCACCAGGTCTGTGTACCAAGGACGCCTCGACCAGTCCGGTGCCACCAGGAGAACCCTTCCCGGATGAGCCCCGATTCTCTGAACTACTCTGCCGATCAACGCCCACGGAGGGAAGACATATAGCAGACCCGAGGCCGGCCACCGTTGCAACAACACATCTATTCCTTCTGACATTCTTTCCCTCCTTCTGCTGAAGAAACGGTTGGCCTTCGCCAACTGGAAGGTCGCCATTAGATCCATTATAGGAAACCCCCAGCGGCCCACTATCTGAGCAAACACGTCCGGGTGCAGCTCCCACTCTCCCGCATCCACTCGGACTCTGCTGAGAAAGTCGGCCATCACATTGTCCTTCCCTGCAATGTGAGCCGCTGAAATCGCTGTCAACCGACTTTCTACCCAAGCAAAAAACAATTCCGCCTCGTCCTCCATGGTTGCACTCCCCGTGCCGCCCTGGCGATTGATGTAGGCGACCGCCGCCGAGTTGTTGGACATAACCCAGACTGCCCGACCCACTACTGCTGCCTCAAACGCCTGCAGTGCCCGTAAGACTGCTTGGAGCTCCAGACGATTGATCGACCAAGAGTTCTCTAGCGGCGACCAAAACCCCTGCACGAACGAGCTTTCGCAGTGGGCTCCCCAACCGCCGAGGCTGGCATCTGTTAAGACTGGAAGCCAGTCTGGCTGTTCCAGCAGCATTCCGGCCGCCAGCAAGGTCGGAAGCAAACAATACCGCAGAGACTGTCTGACCGTGGCTGGGCAAGGGAGCCGCTTGCTCAAAGAGTCCGTCTGATGCGACCACTGGCAAAGGAGCGACCTCTGCAGGGGACGCATATGCACTTTGGCCCAAGGTACCGCCTCTAGGGTTGCCGCCATTGTCCCCAGCACTCTGAGATAAGCCCATGCTGAGGGAGCTGGCGTGGTCCTGAACTTGCGAACCAGACCCCTGAGCTCTGCGTTCCGGCAAAAACACCTGCCCTTTCTTGGTGTCAAACTGCACTCCCAGATACTCGAGATTCTGGGACGGCTCCAACCAGCTTTTGGCCGAATTGACCACCCAACCAAGACTTTGAAGACACTCTACCACTCTTCTCCGCTTCGGACTTGGCCCGAATCAACCAATCGTTGAGGTAAGGGTGCACTAGGATCCCTTCTTTGCGTAATGCAGCCGCCACCACCACCATCATGATTTTGGTGAAAGTCTGCAGCACCGTCGCCAGCCCGAAGGGCAACACCTGGAACTGATAGTGCCCCCAAGGAAAGGCAAACCTCAGAAACTTTTGATGAGCGGACCGGATGGGGATGTGCAAGTACGCTTCCGTGAGGTTGAGAGACGTCAAATACTCCCCTTGCCGCACTGCCACAATGACCGACCGGAGAGTCTCCATCCGAAAATGTGGAACCCGCAAACAACGGTTTACGCCTTTCAGATCCAAAATAGGCCGCAACGCTCCACACTTCTTTGGCACCACGAAATAAATGGAGTACCAACCCACGTCGTACTCTGCTTTTGGCACCTCTACAACAGCTCCTAATTGTAGAAGCCGCTGTAAAGTACTCTGAATTGCTAGAATTTTCTTCTGACCTCTGCAGGGAGACATGACAAAGGAGTCCCGCACCGGATGTGCCAACTCCAGTGCGTATTCCTGACGAATAACCTCCAACATCCACTGATCGGAGGTGATATGGGTCCAAGCAGAAAAAAACTCCCTCAGCCTCCCGCCTATCGGAGGTCCTACTGCCGGGACCCACCGCTTTTCATTGCGACTTCCGAGTTGCTGCCAAGGAATTTGAGGAGAACCCCCTACTTGCTCCTCGAAAGCCTCGGAACCCCTGGCCTCGCGACGTAAAGCGGCCCCTCTGCAAGCTCCCAAAACGCGAGGTATGAAATCTTCGGAAGTCACGAAACTGACCCCGAAAGCTCTGACTGCTCTTTCCCTGCTTTGGCTTATCCTCAGGGAGTCTGCCACTCTTGGTCTCCCCGAGGTCCTTTACTAATTTATCTAGATCTTCCCCAAACAGCAATCTACCCTTAAAGGGCAACTTGCCGAGGCGGGACTTGGACAAGCCATCGGCCGACCAATTTCACAAACACACGGACCTGCGGGCGGCCACTACTGAGGCTGTGCTATTCGCGAGAGCCCTAATGAGGTTGTAATGCACATCTGCTAGATATGCTGTTCCGGACTCCAGACGTTCCAGCTCCTTATGCTCCTCCTGATCCAGGCGCGGCGAAGGACGAAGTCGTTGAACCCAGCGCAAACAGGCCTGTGTTACCCAAGCCCCACAGATTGAGGCCTGCAAGGATGGCACGTCCGCATCAAAACCTGTTTCAGAAGACTGTCCACCTTACGGTCCTGAGCATCTTTTAAGGCTGCACCGCCTTCCACTGGGATAGTGGTCTTCTTTGTAACCGCTGCCACCGCCGCATCTTTCCGAGGTGAGCGGAACTTCTCCTTATCCTTATCGGCTAAGGGGTAAAGCCTATTCATCATGCGTATGCCCCTGAGCCCCGTTTCTGGCCGGTCCCATTCCTCCTGGGATCATCTGGTTGACCACTCGGTGAACCGGAAACACCACCTGTGTTTGCCTAACCACTTGAATAACCGGATCTTCCACCTCTTCTTCACTAGCAGATTGTGCAGCGAGACGCAACATCTGCATAGACTCCGTGATCAGAGCTGTCAGCTCCTCCCTACGGAAGACCCTTATGACCTTCACCTGATCTTCGGGTTCTTGGATCTCTCCCTCCTCCAGATCCTCCAACCCTTCCTCACGCTCCCAGTCTGGGTCCTCCACATCCGGCCAATCGCTTTCCGCGGAAGATAGAGCGTGGGTCCTAGCCCTCTTAGGTGCCAATGGCCCCCCGCCCCTACCCTCAGCATGCAGTTGCTGAGGCGGGACAGAAAACGGCCACACCGCAGGTGACTTGCCCTGCCGTTGCAAACAAAAGGCCTGATGCATCATTAATATAAAATCAGGGCAAAAGTCCCCCAGATCTGTGGGTCCCGGGACTGAGGGAGCCCCTGAAGGTCCTGCTGTCTCCTCCAGAGCATACCCCTGCACAGCTGACTGCACTGAGTCCGCACTGCCCCAGTCGATGCTCCATGCGCCTCCGAGGCCTCCTTGATCTCCATCTGAGATTCCACGACAGAGGAAAGTGAAGCACAGCCACAACAGATACCCGAATCAGCAACTGTGCCTCTTCGGGTGCTGCAAACTATACACTGCAGCCTTGATGCCATAAGACTGCAAGTGATACTGTCCGCTCTGCACCTCAACTAAATATTGTCTCTTTTTTTTTTTTTTTTGAGAATGTGGAGGGAAAAACCTCCAATCTAGCCCTTAAAACCTTACAGGTAAGCCACTAAAGGCAGGAAACCCGCAATAGCCGATGACCCGGCAGGAACCCCGCCAAAACAAAAAGGACAGCAAACCCACTAAACGAATGGAAACTAAAAAGAAAACTAGAAGAAAACTAAAAGGGACACCTTTCGCAGTCTAAAGGTATCGACCCAAAACGGCAAAGAAAAATAAAATCGCCAAAGTAGGGTCTCACACGTGCCCCTGCTACTCGGCAGCCATGCGCTCCCCTTTAAAATGGCCGCCGCCCGCTCTAGAAATGAAGAAAAAAAGGGCGCCAAAGCAGCGGACCCTGCTACCTCCACTGCTCGCTGCCCACTTAGCGGATCAACCTCCGTAGCTCCAGCAGTCTGAACCCGGTGAACTGCCTACCGGTCAGCATGGCGTTGCTTGCACCTGCGGTCCCCCGGCGATACGGCACTCCCCGAACAGTACAGAGCCGCCGGTTCCGCCACGACCTGAACAATGCCGATCAGCAACCGACTCACCGCAGCTGCTATGCTCACTAGCAGTGCTGAGCCGGCGTGACGGGAGCGCTAGGCAGGAGGCTCTTCCCCCAGCAAATCTGGGAGGAGAGCACACCCGGTTCAAACACAAGGGCTGTAATACAAGTCAGGGAGCATGTAAGAAAGATTTTCTCTTTTTATTTTTATTTTTTTTTATTTTTTAAAGGTACAGCACCCAATTTCTAGCCTGTAATCCCAAATTTAAACCAAATTATATCAAATGAAATCAAATTAAAATGAATTCAAATTAAAACCCCATTCAACTAATCTCTCCTACAGATTCCTTATCTGTCACTCTAGTGAGACTCAGCCCAGGCTCACAACATCCTCCTGCTGCATGGCGACTGGTCACACTGGGGCTGATGGGAGTTTCCAGCAGGCTATATCCAGTGATGTCAGAATTCTGTCATGCCAGTCTCCAAGCTGCAGGAGGAGGTTGACAACCCAGAGGTAGAGGACTGAACTGGAGGAACGATAAGGAATATCCTTTGTTTTATTCTCTATCCCTTTCCTTATGATTCCTAGCATTCTATTTGCTTTCTTGGCCGCCACTGCATATTAGGCGAAGGGTTTCAACGTGTTATCCACGATGACACCTAAATCTTTTTCCTGGGTGGTTAGGGGGTGCCAATTTTAGGGGTAGATTTTTATTTTTCCAAACTTTACAAACTACCAATGACCAAATTATGCAGAATTGCATGCTGAATTTAAAGCTATCTTCAGAAACTGCTTAAAGTGAGTCTTACCTACATTAAATCACAGTTGAAATATGTGGAAATTAAGTAATATTAATTTGAACATACAAATGGTCTGACTACCACCTGTAGCCACATAATTTTCTTTAAAATGTCATTTATGCAGTTAATTTAATGTTATTTAACAAAAGTCAGCAAAGAAGCCATATCTCGTTTGCTTCAGTTTTAACTTATGAGCTCCCTGCTGACCATCTGCCCCCTAATATAATGTTCCTTCCTCTCCTGATTGTACACATGACCTGCAGCCTCGGTTGTCATTTTTACACATCTTTCTATGGACTGGATGTGTGATGGCCAGTCTAGAACCACCATGGGCTTGCTCAGAAATGCATTGATCTCTGCTGTCGTCATGGTACAGGTAAGAGGAGGCTCAGAGACTCCAGAGCCCCAGTCAAGGAATTAGGTGAATGTAGTTGCCTCAGTGTTGATGGATGGTGTTTTCCTGGGTCTGACACTGCTGACTCAAAGCTGAGTCTTCTCATTTCTTTCACATCTGATCTTCAATATCGTCTCCACTGCATCTCATCTCTCCTGTTCCTCTTCACGGCACAACATAGCTTGCAGAACAGACTCACTGTAACCATACCAAGCTGACCTTCTCACAGAAGGCATGACTATCTTCCTTACCTCTTCACACTGTTCTTTCAACAGTTGCAGCTGGAAAAGGAGATGTCTGGGACCTTGTGTCCCAATCGCTATTTATTTTTATATTGAACCAGTTCAGCATGTAAACCCCAACACAGAAATAAGTAAGATAAATTGATAACTGAGGCACAAAAGGCATTAATATGCAATGCAGACACATAAAAACTATCAGAGCACTTAAATATATTTCAGTAATTTGTGTAATTTTGCAATTTCCTAGAAATTACAGGTAGCTAAATAATATATTACACAAAATTTAAAGCTAGTTGTATATTTGCCACATAAAATGGTAACATTTTTTCACTAGTGCTTTTTAAAATTAAGACATCTCCAAAATTGACATATCCTACTAGGTTGTGGTTCCTAATGTGGAACTTTGCATCGTGTAACCATAGTTTGAGTTGTTCTTTCCTAGGTGCATAACTTTGCACTTGTCCACATTAAATTTCATCTGTCATTTGAACGTCCAGTCTTCCAATTTATCAAGGTCCTCTTGCAATTTTTCACAATCCTTTTAGGTTTTAACAACTTTGAATAATTTTATGTCATCTGCAAATTTGATTACCTCAATAGTTATTCCCAATTCCAGGTAATTTACAAATATGTTAAAAAGCAGCGGACCCAGCACAGATCCCTGGGGTACGCCACTAATCACCTTTCTCCATTGGGAAAATTGGCCATTTAGCCCTACCATCTGCTTTCTATCTTTTAACCAGTTCCTGATCCACAATAGTACACTGCCTCCTATCCCATGACTTTTTAATTTCACCAAGAGTCTCTCATGAGGGACCTTGTCAGAGGCTTTCTGAAAATCCAGATACACTATATCAACCAGCTCACCTTTGTCAACCTGTTTATTCACACCTTCAAAAAAAAAACAGATTAGTAAGACAAGATCTTCCTTGGCTAAAGCCATGTTGGCTTTCTCCCATTAAACCACAACTATCTACATGTTCAGTAATTTTGTTTTTATAATGGTTTCTACAATTTTTCCCCAGTACTGATGCCAGGCTCACCAGTCTGCCATTTCCTGAATTGCCCCTAGAACCCTTTTTAAAAATAGGCATTACACTGGCCATTCCCCATTCCTTCCATGCTAGACTCATTCATAGCAACCGCACTCTCACATTCACTCGTAATCCTCCACCTCGCACACCTGTAGTCCTAATGGAAAACTCAATACCAGGATTAGGCAAACAGGTCACCAGAAAGCTGCAACAGCACACTGCGATTAATCCAAGGTCCACGAATCGTCCCCTTAACAGAGCTGTTATTTACCTTGCAAACCAACTCAGTCTGTCTTCACACTAGCTGGTCAACATTGAAATCGTTACTGACTTTAAAAGGCCCTAATCTGTAGTATCTTGGTGAGCTGAACACGAATATAACATTAAAAAAATTTTATTGGCTCTTGTTTTGAAGATATTGCATGTAGTTCATTTTTGACGTTTCACCGTGTAAATTTATCCAGTAGGACATCAACAACATCCCAAATAAGCCTTGAATGATGTAATATTGCATCACATTGCATAATACCAGCATGCACACACCATCCAGAGTTGATTGCATCATTTTCTGATGCAATGTAATACTACTGCCAGACGGCTGCTGAAGCAATCGGAAAGTAAAGTAATCTGGTATTCTGTTCCGATATTGAAAGCCTCATGAATGCCTTAAAAATCACTCATGACCCACAAGACTGGAGACTATTTATAGACTCTTCGAAACTGAGTCTGAAGGCTGTGCTTTTGAACAATGGAAACCGTCTTCCATCTATTCCAATAGCGCATGCCATCCACATGAAAGAGACATACGATAACTTAAAGCATCTACTGACTTCCATTAACTATAACAAGTACAGCTGGCACCTCTGTGGTGACTTGAAGGTAGTTGCCCTTTTAATGGGACTGCAGCAGGGATATATAAAATACATGTGTTTCTTATGTGAGTGGGATAGCTGAGCAAGGGATTGGCACTACTTGTGGAAGGAATGGAATCGCAGACAAAATGTAACAGTTGGAGAGAAGAATATCCAGCACCCAGCTCTGGTTGAGGCTCACAAAATCCTGCTACCACCCCTTCACATCAAACTAGGTTTGATGAAAAACTTTGTGAAAGCCATGGACCGCACTTCGCCAGCTTTACGATACCTGCATGAAAAATTCCCTCGACTCAGCAAAGCAAAGATTAAAGAGGGAGTTTCTGTGAGTCCTCAGATTTGAGAGCTCTTCAAAGATGACCGGTTCAACAACTTGCTACAGGGTGATGCGAAACAAGCATGGAATGTTTTTCGCCTAGTGTCAACAAACTTTCTCGGGAATGTTAGGGCAGAAAACTACAAGGAACTAGTAGAAGACATGCTGATGCAGTATCAGAAAATTGGCTGCAATAGGTCTCTAAAGATCTATTTCCTTGATTCCCATCTGAATTTCTTTCCTGACAACTGTGGTATGGTTAGTGATGAACAGGGCGAACGTTTTCACCAGGATATCGCAACGATGGAGCAAAGATACCAGGGAAAATGGTCCACTACAATGCTGGCTGACTACTGCTGGACATGCCCCAGAGAAGCTCCCGAACAGCTGTACAAGAGACAGGTGAAAAAATCTAAGTAGTAGTCTATGACTTGTTTTTTTACAGGTATTAACCAAAGGCCTATTATATTTACTATTGACATGCATTTCGTAATGTAAACATTAATTCTTGTAGATTACAAAAAAACTAGAGCCAACTTTGCAATTTCACTGTCATATTCGTGTTCAGCATATAAAAATTGATAAGAAATGACTTTTTATTTCAGTAACATGACGTTTGTAAAAATTTGTTGACCAGTGATCAATGCTATGTCTGCAGAAGCGGCTGGCCGGATACGAGTCTGAGTCGCCTACTTGCTCTGGTATTTCCCCAGTCCTCTACTGCTGTTGCCCTTCAGAACCCTCAGCTATGGGTCAGGGAACCATAGTTGGAACAATGTTCAACAGGGGCCAAGGTTGATGGGCAATCCAATACTGAAACATATTAAACAGGAAAGTCAACATCTGGTATTCAACAAATTAATCAGACCCAGTTAAAGAAAGAAAATGCTTACGCTTTCACTGCCTGTTTGATTCTCAAACTGCATTCACATCCCGTAGCTGTTCAGCGTTCTCCCTGCCCATCATAGGGGGCCAAGTGCTCTAGAAATTTCTGGCCTTCCTCGACCATTTGTAGGACTACTGTGGTCCATTCATAGGTTATTCTCAGCTTGTGGGGAAAGAGTAGAGCAAAGTAGATTCCATGCTTGAACAGAGTCATGCAAACTCCTTCCTTTTTGACGCCAACTGGTTTGAGTAGTCCTTAAACAGCAGGAATTTTTTGTTGTTATACTCCAACATTTTTAGCTGATGAAACTCTTTTAGGAGATGGTCTTTCTCAGACGAAACTAGGTATCGGTATAAGGCTGTCCTCGGCTGGTTATGGTCCTCTCTTCAGCCCACTGCAATGTGCCATTTTGCAGTGCTATGCACCCCCCCCCCACCCCCCACCACCATTTACAAGCCCAGCTATGTTAGGAGCTGTTTTTGAAAAGAATTATAGAGTTCAGCATCGGTCTCTCCTTCATCCAGCCCAATCACCTGCAAGTTGGTTCTGCAGGCTCTGTTTTCTTGTTCTTCGAAACACTCAAGTACTTCTGTCTACTCCTTGGTTAAACACTCTACTTGTGCCTCGAGCCACTCCATGGTAACCACTCGATTTTCCATCTCTGCCATCCTCTGGAGCTGCACATCAAATTTCTCCTGGCTATCTTCCACCGTTGACTGCAGGTTGTTTAATCTATCTTCCAGAGAGGCTGATACTACCCTAGAACTATCCATGGCAAAATCACCAGTTTTTGGAGAGTTAGTTTTCAAGGCATCAGTGGCCAACTTGAGTTCTGTATGCTTCTTTAGTTCTCTGCCCGTCTTCAATAACTCAGTCCTCATCCTTCTTGGCCTCTCTACTGCTTTTGACACTGTTGACACAACCTTCTCCTTAATACCCTGTCCTCGCTTGGTTTTAAGGGCTCTGTACTATCCTGGTGGTTCTCTTATTTCTCCCATCGTTCAACGTTTCTTCTGGTGGATCCTCCTCTGCTGCTATCCCGCTCTCAATTGGTGTACCCCCAAGGATCTGTCTTGGGTCCACTCCTTTTCTCTCTCTATATCCAGTCGATGCACTCATGTCTTCCTATGGCTTTCAGTACCATCTTTATGCTAATGAGTCACAGATCTACCTCTCTACACCTGAAATCTCTCTGGCAATCCAGATTCGGATCTCTGCCTGCCTTTCTGACATTGCTGCTTGGATAGCTCACCGCCGCTTGAAAATTAACATGGCCAAAACTGAGCTTATTTTTTCCCCTAAAACCTCCTCTCCGCTTCCTCCTTTCTCAGTCTCTGTGGATAACTCTCTACACCTCCCTTTTTCCTCAGCTTGCAACCTTGGGGTCGTCTTTGACTCCTCTCTCTCCTTCTCCACACACTTCCATCTGATAGCTGAGACCTGCTGTTTTTTTCTCTGTATCATCAATAAAATCCTCCCAGTCCTTTCTGAATAAACTACTAAGACACTTATCCACTCCTTAATCACCTCCTGTCTTTACTATTGTAAACTACTTCTTGCTGGTCTCCCGCTGAATCATCTTTCTCCCCTTCAATCTGTTCAAAACTCTGCTGTATGGCTAATCTTCTGCCAGCCTCATCATGCTCATATTACCCCTCTTCTCAAGTCTTTTCACTGACTTCCTGTCCATTTCCATACCCAGTTTAAACTTCTCCTGCTAATCTATAACTGCATACACTCTGCAGTCCTCACTATCTTTCCTCTTTTACCTCTTCCTACAGCCTTCCTCGGGAACTCTGCTCTTCTGGCAAATTGCTTCTATCTGTGCCCTTCTCTTCTACTGCTAACCCCAGACTTCACTCCTTTCACCTTGCTGCTCCTTATGCCTGCAACAAACTACCTGAGTCTGTACGTCAGGCGCCTTCTCTGGCCCTTTTCAAATCCAGGCTAAAAACTCACCTCTTTGCTGCCGCTTTCAGATCTTGACTCACCTGATCTCCTTTATGTTTCCTTATCATTCCTCCTAGATGTATCCCATGTCTATACCTACTGTGTTGTCTGTCTTGATTAGATCATAAGCTCTGATGAGCAGGGGCTGTCTCTTACATGTCTGTGCAGCACTGCATATGTCTTGTAGTGCTATACAAATGCTCAGTAATAGTAGTAACTTCTTTTGGTTACAGAGAACAATGGTGCAGCAGGAACAGGGGGAACATTGGAACTAATATTAACAAAACATATTCAAAACTTGTAATAAAATCTATAAGACAAAATAATTATTCTGAGAACATGGCTGTGTTAGTGGTAGGAACATTCTTGGGATGTGGTTTTGGTTGGGGATGTTTATTGAGGTGGCTAGGAGGAGGGGAGAAGGGGGTGTGCATTTGCTTGTGGGGGGGGGGCCTTTTAAGTGTCTGTTCCAAAGAATTCTTGGAAGAGATAGCTTTTTTGCTCCTTTCGGAATTCAGTTATATTGCCGATGGTTCTTAGGTTACTTGGGAGTATATTCCAGATAGAAGGTCCATATATGGAGAAGGTTCTGTTGCAGGAGGACTGGGAGCTTTTTGCTTTATGGGATGGTATATTGAGAAGATTTAGGTTTGGTTGCTTTCTTGATCTGGTGTCAGAGGTCCTCTGTAATAGAGTTTGTAGGTAATCCACTGATTGATTGTGAATTGTCTTGAAAGTAATAATTATTGCTTTATATTTGATGCGTGCTGCGATTGGGAGCCAGTGTAGGCTCTTGAGGATAGGGGTGATGTGGTCTTGCCTCGGTGTACTGCAGTATTTTGGGCTAGTTGTAATGGGTGTAGCACGTGTCTTGGGAGGCCTAGGAAGATAGAGTTGCAGTAGTCTAGGTGGGGGGTTATTACTGCCTGACATACTGTGCAGAAGTGGTTGGAAGGTAAGAGCGGATGTAAGTTGTGGAGGACTCTCATTTTATAGTATGCTGTTGTGGTAATTTTCTTAACGTAGGATTGTCAATTTAGTCTCTGATCAAGGATGACTCCAAGGTATTTGACTTCTGATTTTACTTTGAGGTTGATGTCGTTAATCTTGATCATTGTTGGAGGGATGTAGGTTGGGTCTTTGGTTATATGGAGGATTTCTGTTTTATTGTAATTTATTGAGAGTTTGTGGTCAGTTAGCCAGCCTGTAACTGCCTTGAAGCATCTTTTTACAGCTGTGTGGACTAGGATTTTTGTGGAGAAGAGGGCGTATAACATTACATCATTGCGTATAAGTGATACAATATGTTGTGCTGATGGATGATGCTGCAGATCGGTTGCAGATATAGGTTATATAGTAGTGCAGAGAGTGCGGAACCTTGGATTATTCCTTGTTGTTTGAATGAGTTGGATTTATTTATTTATTTATAGGCATTTATATACCGCCTGGTGCAAGTGCAATCTAGGTGGCGTACATTCAGGTATGGTATATATTTCCCTTGTCCCAAAAGGGCTCACGTCTTATCTCCCCATCTTGACTTGTTGCTAACGGTCCATGAGGTAGGATCGGAACCAAGCTAGTGGTGTTTTGGATATTCCCATGTCCTTCAGTCATTCTATGAGTTTATTATGGTTTATAGAATCAAAAGCTGCTGATATGTCGATCAATATTAGTTTAAATCTTTGTTCTGTCTTTTCTATTCCTTTGATTATTGTATTTATTAGAGACGTAAGCAGGGTTTCACCGCTATGATTGGGTCTAAACCCATGTTGTTGGAGATCGAGGGGGAAAATGTATTGATATAATCATGTAGTTGGAGTTGAACTTTTTTTTTTTCAATTATTTTGGCTAGAAAGGGGATGCTGGCGATGGATCTGTAGGAACACAGTAGCATGGAGTCAACTGAGGGATTTTTTATGATGGGACTTATGGATGTGTTTTTTAGGTCGATTGGGATGAGTCCTTGGGTAAGAGATAAGTTGATGATGTTGACTATATCAGCTGTTGTCCTAATACTGAACCACACCATCACTAGATGCAAGATGGTAACCCACTATAACATCTGAAACACTCTCCATTCATAAGAACCAGGTCCCCTCACATGTGGATTCTCTTATCAGTAGCTAGAATAGTTCTCCCTGTAAAGAATCCAGGATCGCCTTACTTCTAGATGACACCACAGCAGGGATGTCCCAATCAATATCTGGCATATTGAAATAACCTATCACCAGCATCTCACCTTTCATAGCAATACTGCAAATGTCTTCAATTAAATCTCTGTCCACTTTTTCTGCTTGTGAAGGAAGTCCATATACAACACCATTGCAAATGGAGGTTCCATTCCCTCTTTCCAGTTTAACACACAGTGCCTCCCCCCTTCTCTCATAAGCCTTGCAATTCTGCAGCTTTTTTTATGTACAGTGCCACTCCTCCTTCCTTTCTTCCTACCCTGTCCTTCCTGAATAAATTATAGCCTGGTATAACTACATCCCAGTCACGGTTTTCATAAATCATGTCTCCGTAACTGCCATTAAATCCAAGTCAGCCTCTTCCATTAAAACCTCAAATCTGAAATCGTATTTTCCATACTATGGGCATTAATACACACTGCTTTCCAGATGTTGCCATTTTTATCCATGTCTGCAGAGGTATTTAATGTTTTATTTACCTGAGGGTTTTTTTCACCCATCCCTATCAATCTAACTTGAAAGCCCTCTTTAATAGATTAGCCAATCTGTTGCGGAAGACATTGCAACCCTTCCTGAATAGGTGGATACCATCCAGTGCTAAACAGCCCTTGGAAAATCATCCCATGGTCCAGGAAACCAAAATGCTCTCAAATGACACCATCCGGGCAGCTATGCATTCATCTCTAGAATGAGTGTTTCTCTACCTCGGTCTTTTACCCTCACAACAAGGAGGATTGAGCAGAACATCATTTGTACAGCTGTCTGCTCCACTCTCTCTCCCAGAGCCATGAACTCGCTCCCGATATGCTTGGAGGGATATTGAATAATATCATTTGTGCCAACACGGATGAGCAGCATCAGATGGGTGGATGAGTCTTGGCAAACTCTCCATAACCTCTTGGATTTTGGCACGTGGCAGAAAACACACCTCCTGGGACAAAAACTCTGGTCAGCAGACGGACGCCTCAGTACCCTTCAGAAGAGAGTCACCAACCACCACTACCCTTTGCTTCCTTGTGGGTCACTGATTCTACAACTTTGGGGTGCTTCAGCTCTGGTTCTTACTGTTCTATTGTCACCTCCTTCAGTTCGAGGGCTGCACACCGATCCTTCAATTTGAGGGATGGTGGAGCTGGAAAGCACAGTTACTTACCTGTAACAGGTGATCTCTGGGAACAGCAGGAATAAGTCTTCACATACGGGTTTCGTCAGTACCGACGGAGCCTGCGCGGGAACGCTCCCCAGCGTCCAGAAAGCTTTTGGGAGCATCCCACAGTGCCTGCGCGCTGCCTTCCCGCCTTTCCCAACCGCCTCTCTCCAGTTCGAGTTTTAAAGCTGAGACAAAGAGAGAGAGGAAAGGAAAGATAGATAGAGAGATACAGCTCCTAGGGGAGGTGGGTGGGTTGTGAAGACTTATTCCTGCTGTTCCCAGAGATCACCTGTTACAGGTAAGTAACTGTGCTATCTCCAGGAACAAGCAGGAATGAGTCTTCACATATGGGGACTCCCTAGCTGCAGATGCCAGGGAGAAACCCCAGGTTGTGTGTCCTTGAAAAGGACTCTACCTCCCCCATGGATCTCTGGCATCCGACCAGGGTAGGTGGGTAGGAGTTGATTAGGAATGGAACAGGTGTTTGAGAACAGCCTGACCAAACGAGGCATCCCGGCGGGAGTCCTTGTCCAAACAGCAATGGGCTGTGAAGGTATGAACCGAGGCCCAGGTGGCCGCTCGACAGATTTGGTCGATGGACACAGAGTTTAGATGAGCCATTGAGGCTGCCATGGCTCTCACATTGTGAGCTGTGACATGGCCCTCCAGAGAAATGTTCCTACTCTGGTAGGCAAAAGAAATACACTGAGCAATCCAGTTGAACAGTGTTCTCTTAGAGACTGGAAGTCCTAAATGAGAAGGATCAAAAGCAACAAAGAGTTGAGAAGACTTTCTATGTTGCTGTGTTCTTCGTAAGTAAAAAGCGAGAGCTCTCTTACAATCCAAGGTATGAAGATTCCTCTCTGCATTTGATGCATGAGGTCCTGGAAAAAAGACAGGTAAATATACCTCTTGGTTCAGATGAAAAGGTGAGACCACTTTAGGCATAAAGTGTGGATTGGTCCTGAGGACTACCTTATCATGATAGAACCTTGTATAAGGAGGATTAGCCACCAAAGCTTGCAATTCACTGATGCGGCGTGCTGAGGTGACTGCAATGAGAAAAATAACTTTCCAAGAAAGGAATTTCAAGGAGGTGGTGGCTAAAGGTTCAAAGGGTGGCTTCATAAGCTGGCCAAGAACCAGGTTTAAGTCCCATGCCACTGGAGGTGGTCTAATGGGAGGTTTAGTTAAAAGAAGGCCTCTCATGAATCTTGCTATAAGAGGATGAGAGGAAATAGGTTGTCCATTGAGAGGCTTGAGGGACGCTGCAATAGCACTCAAATGGACACTTACTGAATTCGTTTTCAGACCTGCATGGGATAGATGCAGGAGATACTCTAGTAGAGAATTCAGAGGTATTGCAAGAAGGTTTAGACCTTTCCCTGAACACCAAATGGTAAATCTTTTCCATTTGAAAGCATAGGAACGTCTAGTAGAAGGCTTTCTAGAGGCATGAATAACATCTCTGACTTGCTGAGAGAGATGAAAATCTTGAAGGTCTAGGCACTCAGCAACCAAGCCCTGAGATGGAGCGACTGGGGGTTTGGGTGCCACAAAGTTCCCTCTTCCTGGGACAGAAGGTCTGGTGCAGAGCCCAAGTCCAGGGAGGGAGCTTGAGAGAGATGCAGAAGTAGAGGGTACCACACTTGGCGTGGCCAATGTGGTGCTATAAGGATCATGGTCCCTTGATCTCTCTGAAGCTTGAATAGTGTTTTGGGAATTAGGGGAATTGGTGGAAAGGCATAAAGGAAGTCTTGACCCCAGTGAAGGAGGAAGGCATCCTTGGCCTGAACTCCCTGAAACAGAATTCTGGAACAGAACCGGGGAAGTTTGGCATTCCACGGACTTGCAAAGAGGTCTATGTCCGGGGTTCCCCAAATTCGAAAAATCCTGGCTACCTGGTCCATGTGGAGGGACCACTCATGTGGAAGCAGAACTCGACTGAGTCTGTCCGCCCAAGAGTTTTGAACACCTGGAAGATATACTGCCAGAAGATGGATGTGATGCTCTCTGGCGAAGGCCCACAGTCGCAAAGCTTCGTTGCAAAGCGACAGAGAGCCAGTCCCGCCCTGCTTGTTTACATAGAACATGGCTACTTGGTTGTCCATATGGATGAGGACTGTCCCGTAGCTGAGCAGGGAATGGAACACTCTGAGAGCTAAGAATATTGCTCTGAGTTCCAAGAGATTGATATGCAGAGAAGTCTCCTGTGGAGACCCGATGCCCTGGGTGGAGAGATCCTGCAGATGAGCTCCCCAACCCATTGGAGAAGCATCTGTTGTCAGAGTTGCTTGGGGTAGCAACTGCTGAAAAGGGGACCCCAGCAACAGATTTGGAGGGGACTTCCACCACTGGAGACACCAAAATAGGCGACTGGAGTTTGCTATTTTGTCTGACAGGCAACCTGATGCCTGAGTCCATTGAGTGGATAAAGTCCATTGAGCTGCCCTCATGTGAAGGCGAGCATATGGAACCACATGCACGGTGGATGCCATGTGGCCTAATTGTTGTAACATCTCTCGAGCAGTTAAATGGGACTTTAACTATATCTGGGAGGCTAACTGCACCAAGCGTAGACAACGGGCCTGAGGAAGATAGGCCCTTGCAGTTGTGGTATCCAGCAAGGCACCTATAAACTCCAGAGACTGTGTAGGGGTGAGATGGGATTTTGGGATGTTTATTACCAGTCCCAAATACTGAAGGACACGCATTGTGCAGGTTAGAGAAATCTGGGCCTCTGACTGGGATGGAGCTCGAATGAGCCAGTCGTCCAGATATGGGAAAACGAATATTCCTAGAGTGCGTAGAAATGCAGCTACTACTGCCATGCATTTCGTGAACACCCTTGGTGCAGAGGCCAGACCGAAAGGAAGCACCCTGTATTGGTAGTGCTTTCCTTGAAAAAGGAACCAAAGGAACCTTCTGTGTGTTGGATGGATGAGGACATGGGTGTACGCATCCTTGAGATCTAGAGAACAAAGCCAGTCCTGACTCTGAAGGTATGGCAGCAGAGTACCGAGAGAAATCATCTTGAATTTCTCTTTGAATAGAAACTTGTTCAATTCTCTGAGATCTAATATGGGTCTGTAGCCCCCGGTTTTCTTTGGAATAAGAAAATAAGGGGAGTAGAACCCTGAGCCCTGTTGAAGAAGGGGTACTTCTTCTATTGCCCCTTGGGCAAGAAGGGTAGCAATCTCCTGACCCAGAAGGTTGAGAGGAGATGTTGGAGAATTGAACTGTCTCACCATGGTGTGGGGAGGAAGGTTTAAGAAATGAAGCTTGTACCCTTCCATTACAATGGAGAGGGTCCATTGCTCTGCTGTAATTTGCTCCCATCTGGGAGCAAAGTAAGCCAACCTTCCTGGAATGGTGAGGGGCTCTGGTTCTTCCAGAGCCAGAAAGGCTAAGTTCTCTAGTTGCAAGTCAAAGGCCCTGAGGAGGCTGAGGCTGCTGAGCCGTGGGAGGCCTGGCAGCCTTTGACTTGGCCTGTTTAGGTGGTTGCTGACGCTTTGCAGCAAAACGACCTGCAGAAGATGCCTGCTGACCATAAGCAGGATAGTATCTTCCCTTTTTAGAAAAAGTTGTCTTTTTGAACAATCTTTTCTTAGCAGGAGCAGAGGTAGACTTTGAAAGTCGATCCAAAGCAGAATTCTCAGCATCCGAGTGGCCTTTGCTTTCCAATCCCTGCCAAAAAGGTTTTCACCTGTACAAGGAAGATTTCCCAGTTCATCTTGGACCCAAAGTTCCAAATCAGAGGCTTGTAACCAAGCAATTCTGCGTGCACCTATGGCAATAGCTGAGGCTCTGCTTACACACTCAAAAGAGTCAAAGGCTGCACGGTTGGAAAATTTGGAAACATCTTGGGCATGTTTAAGCCAAGTGAGAAATTCCTGCCTTTTATCTTCTGAAATAAAAGGGGCTAAAGTCTGCAGATGATCTGTGACTTCTTTTAGAAACATCCCCATATAGAGACTATAGGAGTTGATTCTGGCAGCAAGCATATTAGCTTGGAAAACCCTTCGGCCAAAAGCATCAAGGGTCCTGCATTCATGTCCTGGAGGATTAGATGAGTGTCTCTTTGCACTCTTTATTTTCCTCATGGCAGACTCTACCACAATAAAGTGGTGAGGAAGCTGAGACTTATGAAAGCCGGGACACGGTACATGGTGTCTAATCTACGAGAATGAGGAGAGGTGATAAGAGGAGTCTCCCACATGCTCAACATGAGATCATAGAGAATCTCATGAATAGGTAAAGTAGCTGCTTCTTTAGGAGCCTTAGGATATTGCAAAATATCTAGTTGCTTGGCTCTAGGCTCTGACTCAGGGGCCACTGTAATGGAGAGGCCCCTAGCCACTTCCCTAATGAAGTCCTGAAAAGACAAGTCTTCTGGAGGAGACATTCTTCGTTTTGGAGAATCAGACTCCTGAGGAAGAAGTACCGGTGCATCGACAGAAACCTCCGACTCAGAGTCTTCGGAGGAATCGAAGTATCGCCTGTCTGGATGCTCCTGTAAAGCCCGATACGCGTACCGAGTGGGATCGACATCGGGAGTAAGCGGTACTGGTTCGGTACCGATGGGCATCATAGGACAGGGTACCGTTGAAGTCAACACCGAAGCCGATGTCGATGTCGATGCAATCGGTACCGGCACCGGGAACGATGCCAGTGCTGGAGTCGGTACCGGCAACGGAGACTGTTGCGGTACCGGAGGCGTCGAAGTCTGCATAAACGCCGTTAAGGTGCGCTGCATGGACAGAATCTTCTGATCCATCGACGCCACCAGAGTCTGGATGTCGGTACCAGTGGAGGCCACCGGTACCCCAGAACACGGCAACAGGTGATCGGTCAAGGCCGAGCCATCGATGTCAACCTGTGACCCCATAGACAATGCTTTGGAAGCCGGAACTTCCTGCCGGGGTAATTTTGCCGGTGCGGAATCCTCGAGGACAAGCCCGGAGGCGTCTCGATGCTTAGAGGGAGATTTGCCCTTCGAGGACCGGCTAGATTTATGTTTGGTTACCTGAGATCCATGGGAGGAAGAAGCAGCCCTGGAAGACGTCGATGCCACCGAGGCTGCATCAGAGGGAAACAGGGTACTGAGCTTGGCTGCTCGGTTCTGCTGACCTCTTTTAGACATCATGGAACAGGACACACAATCCGTGATGGAATGGTCAGGACCCAAACATTTTAGACACCAGTCATGGGTGTCGGTGACAGAAATAGTACCGCCACACTTCGTTCACTTTTTGAACCCGGAAGCGGGCTCCTCCATGAGGAGAAAATCACAGAAAATAAAGAAAAAAAAAAAGAATTCTTCTGCGGTGACAGGAACACGACCTGCTGGCTCCGTGGAAAAGAAGAACTGGAGAGAGGCGGTTGGGAAAGGCGGGAAGGCAGCGCGCAGGCGCTGTGGGATGCTCCCAAAAGCTTTCTTACTGGACGCTGGGGACCGTTCCCGCGCAGGCTCCGTCGGTACCGACGAAACCCGTATGTGAAGACTCATTCCTGCTTGTTCCTGGAGATTGTTGATTCTGCAGGCTCTGGTGATCTGTGTCCAACTCTTCTTCCTACAGCATACCATCTTCACCTCTGTCAGAGCTTGGATGCCTCAAAAAGCATCTCAATGTACCTCTCGCTGTCACAGACGCTTCTCAGCCTCGCCCCTCTTCTCTCTGCTCCAACTTGTTTCATGAAGGTTTCAGCTTCCAAGCATCTTGCACATGGAACCAGTCCCTTGACTGGGATTGGACTATCTGTCTGGACAGAGGCAGAATGTGTAACTGGGGCGACAGTTTCGGCAACACGATTTTTCCCAGGCACAGTTCAATTGTTAGAGGTTGATACCTGTTGAAGGAAATAAAAAAGACCTACCAAAGTCCCTAACTTTTTCTCAGCTGTCTTTTAAGACAAAAAGCAGCTATGTATGGTGGACATGTCCAAAAGTATAGGAGGACTGGGATGCAAGGATAAAATTCTTGGAAGAGACTGATAGGATATTACCATGGAAGTTGTTTTTGTTAACTTTCAGGCTTCTAGAAGTGGTTAAGAAGTGGTGTGGTTTCTTTGCTATGGGACAGTGGCTATGCGGAGTGAGATTATAAGTAATTGGAAAACAGAGTGTTTGCCTAGTATAAGGGGATATTATTACCCGCTATGTCTATTGACAGCCTTGAAAGGGGGAAAGGAGGAGAGATTTAAGGGTGTATTGGGTGGGGAGTATTAAGAATGGCTCAGATTGCATGCCTGAAGTGGGTGGTGAATGAAGTGGGATGGGGGGGTGGTCTGCTGGTATGTGAGCAGAAAGGTGATGGGTAGGGATTGCTCCTGGATGCTAGACTATGATGGTGGAAGGTTTAGAGAGTTGGTACGTATTGATGTTTTTCTTGAGGTAAAGGGGAAGAGGGAAAAAGAATAAATTTGTAGTGGACTTGCTTGGTTCATTTATTGAGCGTGACACTCCCAAGTATTTCCTTAGGGGGGGTGTTTTGTGGTTTGTACTTGTATTATGAAAGCATTAATAAAGAATAAATATTTAAAAAGAGAATAGAATATGGGAGAATACACATACTGGGGTCTTGATTCTTCTTTTGATTCCCAATTATTATTTATTATTATTTACTATAAATTTTTATACCGCGTTTTTCCGGTAGATCAATGCATCAGCAGCCATAATCTATGCATTTACAAAGCTCTTAAAGGCACTATTAATTACATCCTGAGAGGATACCTCTGACAAAAGTTATCACTCAACTCAGCAACCTGATTGCTGAAGTCAGCCACCGAGGAGCAGATCGACTAATTGGCAGCCCCATTTTAAGCCTATCCAGATGATGCCTATGAAACAGTAGATTCTCCTTTGTACTTGCGTTCTATATAATGCAGTAAGAATTATTCCTACGTTTCATGATGTGTACAGCCAGAAAAATCAATCATTTGAGAATGTGTCATGTCATTTTCAACTGTATATTCGGTTTACAAATTATCCATTCATTGCACAAGTTTTTCTAAATCCTATGGAATATCTTTCCAAATAAAGAAAATATCTACAAATCATTTCCACATCAGTACCAATGCAACTTAGAAATACGTACTTACAACAAAAAGCGTAGCTACTCACCTGTAACAGGTGTTCTGCAGGGACAGAAGGAATCAGTCCTCACATATGAGTGACGTCAACGGAGCCCTTGTGGAAGCATCTCCCCAGCCCTCAAAGAAAGCCCCTGGGAGATGCCACCACGCATATGTAGTTCCCTTCCCGCCCAAGGTTGACATCTTACTCAGTCAAATGACATAGCTAGAGCCGAAAAAGATGATGGCAAAAAAGTACAGCAACTCCAAGGGGAGGAGGGAAGGTTGTGAGGACTGATTCCTGCTGTCCCTAGAGAACACAAGCTACAGGTGAATAACTACGCTTTATCAAGGAACAAGCAGGAAGTCAGTCCTCACATATGGGACTCCCTAGCTACAGGCTACCGAGAACCTGTAGAAAAAATACAGCCCAGCTATGAGCAGCCACAAGCGAATCTGAGGACAGACACTGAGGAGCCCAGTGTCCAGGGAGAACCATAGCTCCGGTAACCTGAACGAGAAGAGCTGGAGGGCAGGAGTTGCCTAAACCCTGAATAGATTATAGAGTACTGCCTAGCTGAAGGCACAGTCCTGTCAGGACTCCCTCTCCAGGGAGTAGTGAGCTGCAAAAGTGTGGACGGAGGACCAGGTGGCGGCCCGGCAGATGTCTGCCATAGGGACAGAGCATAGGGTCGTAACTGAGGTTGCTATAGCCCTGACGTTGTGCACCATGACCTGGCGCTCCAACGATAACCCAGCCTGATTATGGGCAAAGGCGATGCAGTCCACCACCCAGGTGGACAGGGTCAGCTTGATGACAGCCTCCCCCAGTCGACTGGAGTCGTATGATACGAAAAGCTGTGAGGCTTTGAGGTGGCCCTGTGTATGTTGCAGACAGGGCCTTTTTGCAGTCCAGAGTATGGAGAACAGCCGCTGCATTGTAGGGATGGGGCCATGGAAAGAAGGTAGGGAGCACCACCTCTTGGTTGAGGTGAAAGGCGGGAGGAAATTAGGGTGGATGCGAAGCACGACCCTATTCTTGTAGAACCCGATGTAGGGTGGCGCAGCCAACAAGGCCTGAAGCTCGCTGACTCTGTGGGCAGAGGTGAGCGCCACCAGGAAGGCAACCTTCCAAGATAGATAACACAAATGGCAGGTAGCCAAGATTCAAAGGGCAGCTTGGTAAGCTGTGTCAGAACCATGTTGAGATCCCATTCCACCGGAGGCGGTCAGATGGGAGGTTTAGAGAGCAGCAAGCCATGCATGAATCAGCTAATGAGTGGCTGCACAGAAAGAGGCTTGCCCTCTATGGAGTGATGGTTCACGGAGAGCGCATTCAAGTGTACCCTGACAAAGTTGGACTTAAGTCCGGTCTGCAAGAGGAGCAAGTACTGCGGCAGGTTATGCACTGGGCAGGAGAACGGATCTACCCGTTGCTGCATACACCATACCGAGAATCTGCGCCACTTGAAGGTGTAGATCTGTCTCGTGGAGTTCTTACGAGAGGCCAGGACGACTTCTTCCACCTCCCTGGGGAGGTTGAGGGGTACTAAGGCGATGCATTCAGCAGACATGCTGTAAGTTACAGTGACCCCAGATTGGGGTGGAGAATAGAGCCCTCCTCCTGGGTCAGTATTTGTCATAAATTCTCCAGAGGGACTGGGAGCTCTGTCGAGAGGCTGAACAACAGAGGAAGCCAAGGCTGTCTGGGCCATCGTGGGACCACCAGGATCATTATTTATTTATTTATTTGGTTTTATATACTGCGCTATTTAAAATCAGCGCGGTTTACAATAGGAACAAACACGAGACATTCCCTGCTCTTCCGAGCTTACAATCTACAGTAATACAACCTTAATGGGTACAAACATGTCTAATCCTAACAACTTTAGAGGGTATAAACTACAGCCCTTTTGGGTACAAACATGTCCAATCATAATACTCTAACGGGTATAAAATGGGTAGCACAAGGGTGAGAAAAGGGTAACCCAGGGTGAGGTGAGAGGGGGTAGAGCAAGGTGAGCGTGGTGAGAAGGGGTACCAGTCTCACATGATGGCACATACACACTGTTGTGCGCCGTTTGCTGTTTTCCTTTGTGTATTTATGTCATGAGTCCTTCCTTGTCTGCATTTGTGTAGCTGGTCTCGGATGGGCAGTTGTACGTCAGTTGGAAGAGATGAGTCTTCAGTGCCTTCCTAAAGGTTGTTAGGTCCGGGATAGCACGTATGGTTGAGGGTAGGGCATTCCATTGCGTTGGTGCAAACAGGAAGAAGGCGCGGTTCTTAGTTGACTGGGTACAGGTCCTTATTGTTGATGGGATTATGAGAGAGTTGACCAAGCACATTCTCCTCGTCCTGGTCTCTGGCGTCCTTTGTATCAGTTCTGATAGTGAGGTTGCCGACATTGTATGCATGGCCTTGAAAGTGAGTATCATTGTTTTGTAGTTCAGGTGACTAGCTATGGGGAGCCAGTGAAGCTGAATTAGAATGGGAGTGATGTGGTCGTGCCTGTTTGCGGATAGGATTGTCGGGGCAGCCGTGTTCATGGCGAGCTGCAGTGGCTGGAGAGTGTGCTTCGGCATACCGTGAAGGATGATGTTGGAATAGTCTAGATGAGGGAGGATGAGTGCTTGAGCCACCGATCGGAAGTCCAAGGTTTCAAGGAGCGGACGTAGGTGTCGGAGGGTTCTTAGTTTATGGTAGACTGATTTGGTGATGTTCTGTGTGTGGGTCTCCCATGACAGGCGTTGGTCAATTATTACTCCCAGATAGCGTACCACCTGTTTGGGTATGAGGTCGAAGTCTTTCACTTTTAGGCAGGGCGGTGGTGTAAATGTGGCGTCTTTGGCTATGAATAAGACCTCAATTGAAGGGAAATTGGCTGATAGGTATGTCTAGTATGGCTGCATCCTTGCCTGAGGCTGTAATACATTATGATGGCACGGAAGAAAAGCATGTGGGTTGAGAGAATGAGTACCCAGAGCCCAGCACAACAAGAGTAAAGCCAGAGGGAACCATACCCTGAGCAGAAGTGCACAGAGAATGGACCCAGCTAAAGAAAAGACAAGTCAGGCCTAAACAGATTGAACAGGCCTGAGCAAGTTGGGCAAGCCTGGACAAGTTAAACAGGCCAAGCAAAGCTGGTGATACAAAGTGCTCATAAGCCCTGAAGACTGGTGCCGGAAGCTACAGTGATTAATGAAACAAAGGGAATGGCAGGGTGCAGTCAGAATGACTCAACATTAGCAAGAATAAAAGCCATTAATATGCTAATGAGGGTGAATCCCAAGGAAAGAGCCCCTGCAAAGGTGCCCTGCAAACTTTTGCAGACAGCTCTGACGTTTGCAAGCAGCACTAGCAAACTTTTGCATACAGCACAGCAACGTTTGCACACGGAATAAGAATTTGTGCAGAAGTTGCTACAGAGGGTATATAAGACAGCAACTATAGAGAATCAGACGGGCAGCCTTCCCTCTCCCCATCCAGGGGTGGGGAACGTTGCCTGCACTCAGATCCCTCAGACAAACACTTGTATATCTGTGCTTGCAGCTTTTTTGCTTGTACCAAATAAAGGGTTTTGCTGACAAGTGACTGTGATCTGAGTTTCTTTTCCTCTTGGTGCAGGGCTTCACAGGTGCCCAGGAAATTGGTGACAATTAGGGATCCTTTGTAGGTCTGACCAGCCTACACAGTCTTATTGGTGTTGACCTTCAGGTTGCGTGTCATGAGCCATTCTGAGATTGCGTTGAAGCATTCAGCAATGTTTGAGTACTCTGGGTTGTCGGTGCTGAATGGCATGTATAATAAGACATCGTCAGCGTAGATGTGGTGCAGTATGTTGAAGGATTAGATGATGTCACAGATTGACTGTATGTAGATGTTGAAGAGTAGGGAAGAGAGGGAGGATCCTTGAGGGACCCCTTGTGTTTGTTGGAAGGGTTTGTTGCCTGGCTGTCTATTCGTACTTGTTGTCGATCGGATAGGTAGGATTTGAAACAATTGAGGGCTAGGCCTCTCACGCCTTTTTGATAGAGTTGGGTAAGCAGCAGGTTGTGGTTGACAGTGCCGAAAGCTGAGGCGATGTCCATGAAGATAAGGATGGAGTCTTGTTTTTTTCTTATTAAGGTCTGTATGGAGTCTGTCGAGAAGGATTGTGAGGAGGGTTTTGATGCCATGCTGTTGTCGAAAACCGTGTTGTTGCTAGGTCTAGAGGAGCATAGGAGTTGATGTGGTCCTGAGTCTGTTGGTATACGATCTTTTCTATAATTTTTGTTAGGAAGGGGAGGCTGGAGATGGGTCTGTAGGATTTGATGTCTGATGGGTCCAGTTTGTTATTCTTAATCAGTGGTCTGATATTGCTGTTTTTAAAGGGGGCGGAAGGGTGCCTTCAGCTAGTGATCTGTTGGTGATTTGGGCTATGATTGGGCTGAGATAGGTTTTTGTTTGTTTGATCCAGAAGGGCGGGCAAGGGTCTGTTGGGGAGGTTGTGGTGTTGATCCCAGTGATGACTCTTTCTATTTGGTCAGGAGGGCATGGATAGAAGGATTCCAGGGTCGGTGAGGATTCCAGGGTCGGTGAGGGAGAGCAGGTGGGGTTGTGGTGGGTCGTGAGAAGTTCAGGCCTTGCTGGGTTGATAATTGAGGAAGTGGTTTTGCTTTGGAAGTAGGTGGCGAATTCATCTGGACTTGGGGTGTTTATAGGTTGTTTTGTAGACAGGTCCTTTGTGAGTGATTTGACTAGGCTGAAAAGTTCAAGAGGTTTGTTGAGAGAACGCATGAGGGTGCTGGTGTGATGTTCCTTTTTCTTGTTGTTGATCATTTTTCGGTGCTGTTGTAGTTTGTTTAGGTATGCATCTTTGTCACTGGTCAGTTTGGAGCGTCGCCATTGGCGTTCCAGCTTCCTGAGTTGCACTAGTGATTCACGTAGGTCAGCAGTGAACCAAACTGCTGTGTGATTTTTGTGGGCAGGTTTTGTGGATGGTGGGAGGCGTGCACTTCGGAGAGGTGGTGGTTCCAGTTGTCTAGAAGGTTGTCCAAGTCATTGGTGTCGGGGTTGAGGTGGTGTAGCGTGTTGATGAGGAAGGTTTCCTTGTCGAAGTGCTTCAATCTGCGGTGCACGGGTGCGCTTGTAACTGGGGCTTGTTGTTCTATGTTATTGTGTGGGATGTTGAAGGATGGCCTTGTGGTCGGACCATGGCACTGAGTGTACTTGCGGAGAGTGCTGATTGTCTGATGTGTTGTGATGTTGTGGGGTGAAGATGAGGTCCAAGTTGTTTTCTCTGGTGTGGGTGGATGTTTGAACGATCTGGTGGTATCCCATTGTAGTCATTGCGTCCAGGAATGCTGTGGAGTGTTATGTATGGAGGGAGGGAAGATTGAAATCCCCCAGGATCCAGTGTTGTTTCTGTTGGATGTTGTTGTTGCACGATTTGTCAAGGATAGTAGCCAATTCATCGGTGCTTGCTGAGGGTGGGCGGTAGAGGAGAAAAATCGTTAGAGTCTTGTTTGAGATCTGGATGATGTCTAGGTTGGAGGCGCTTTGAGTTAAAGTACAATGGAAGTGGAGGTTGCTTTTTGCTATTATCAGAACTCCACCTCCGCGTCGGTTTGCTCTGGGGCAGTTGAAGAGGTCGTAACCAGGGGGTGTTAGCTGGTTGGTAATCACTGTGTCCATGTCTGTTAACCACGTTTCTGTGACGAGGAGAAGGTCTAGTTTCTGGCGTTTGATGTAGTCAGTGAGGGCAGGCCATTTGGTCCGGACAGAGCGGGCGTTGATTAGCATGCTGCTCAGGTTTTGCTGGGTTGGAGGCTTGCGTCTTCTAAGTTTTTGTGAGGGTAGGCAATCTATGTGGATTAGATTAAAATAGTTTGCTGTAGAGGGTGGTTTGCTGTGGTGTGGGGGATAGTTTGGCCTTCTATGTTCCATGCCGCTCACTAGCGGGATCAGGTGTTGGATTTGTTGTAGTGAGAGTCTGCCCTTGTTATCAGCTGCGTTATCCAGAGGAGGAGGAGGATTAGTAGTGCGTGGTGTCTGGCCATGGTGGTTGGAGGTGTGTGTGGTGGAGGTGTGTGTGGTGGAGGTGTGTGTGGTGGAGATGTGTGCGGTGGAGATGTGTGCGGTGGAGATGTGTGCTCAGCTGCGTTTGTGGTGTTTGTTTGGTGGTTGGTGCAAGATTTTGTTACGTGGTTAGGGGGGTAGCTTGTCTTGGCATGGTGCAGTACACTGGTAGTGACTCTAGCGGTTCAGTGTTTAGTGCAGGGGTAGAGCTTCCAGCAGCCTAGTAGTTTAGTATATGGGTTGGACAGTCGCTAAATCCTCACTGTGCCAACATGCAGCTATCTAGCCATGCAGAGTGTGCAGCACATGCTATTCTTAGCCTGGAGGTAGCGATCAGTAGAATATACTCCCTGAGCATTCGGTGGCAAACGAGTAATAGGGCAATATCAGCATGGTAGCGCACTTACGGCAGGGTTGCTGTGCCCAGTTGCGGCTCTCCTGTATTCATCGCGCTGGTTGTATTTCTCATTAGGAGTTTGAAGCAGGTTGTGTTTCGGCAGGGTTGTCATGCTTCGGTCGCGTCTCCCAGCGGCTCTCTTTTCTGTTTCTGGGCCGGCGCCTAAGGGCCATGCCAAAGGGCCCTCTGGCGAGGCCCTCAGGCACGGGCCCACCAGGTTCGGGCACGCCCATCGGGGCTTTAAATTTAAAGAAGTCCTCTGGCCCCTGATTGGCCTTGTGTTCGGGGAGGAGCCAGCTTCCCGCTCGCTCCACCAGACGCCGATCAGGGCCAGTGCAGGGGTTCTGCAGCGCTGGTGTGCTTGCGCCGTCGGTGCTTTACATTTAAAGAAGTCCTCTGGCCCCTGATTGGCCTTGTGTTTGGGGAGGAGCCGGCTTCCCGCTCGCTCAACCCAACGCCAATCAGGGCCGGTGCAGGGGTTCTGCAGCGCTGGCATGCTTGCGCCCGTCGGGGCTTTAAATTTAAAGAAGTCCTCGAGCCGCTGATTGGCCTTGTGTTCGGTGTTTGGGGAGGAGCCGGCTTCCCGCTCGCTCAACCCGACGCTGATCAGGGCCGGTGCAGGGGTTCATGGAAGCCTTGTCCCGCTGGACCTTGAAGAGAGTCCGCACGATTAGTGGTGTGGGAAGGAAGGCATACAGCAGGCCCTCCGACCACAAGATGAGGAAGGCATCCGTCGTTATCTGGGACAGAAGCGGTTGGGACAGCAGAGCGTTGACTGGGATGGCAAAGAGGTCCAGACTTGGGGTTACCCATAGTTGGAATAGCTGCTGCACCACCCTGGGGTCTAGGTGCACTCGTGCGGCTGGAGGACCCTGCTCAGTCTATCCGCCTGGACATAGTTCTGGCCCAGAAGGTAAACCGACCTGAGGAGCATTTCCTGACTGATCACATGCGAGCAGAGGCGGTGAGACCCTGTGCCCTCCTGTTTATTCAAGTAGAACATCGCGACCTGGTTGTCCATTTGGACCAGCACCGACTGATTCTGCAGGCGGTGTTGGAAGGCCCTGATCACCCAAAAAATGGCTCTGAGCTCCAGCAGGTTGATCTGCTGCTGGCTCTCTTTGAGACCAGTTTACCTGCCTTGCAATGGGCACCCCAGCCCAGTAGGGAGGCGTCCATAGTGAGGACCTTCTGGGGATTTGGGTGTTGAAAAGGCATGCCCTTCCGCAGCTGCTGTGCATCCTGCCACCAATCAAGTTACTCTGCTAATTGATGGGACACAAACACTGTCCCGGAGCCTGCATGTGGCTTGAGTCCACTGTGAGCGGAGGCACCACTAAGCTGCCTGCATGTGGAGGCGGGCGTTGGGGGCAAAATGGACTGTGGAAGCCATGTGGCCAAGAGCAGGCAAAGCATGGACCATGCTGGCATGGCGTGATGGTGCTGCACCTCGGTTATCAGGATCCTGAGGCGATCCGCCCTGTCCAGGGGAGGAAGGCCCTTGCTTGGAGGGTGTCCAGGCGAGCCCCTATGAACTCCAGGTCCTGTGTTGGAGTGAGGTGGGATTTGGGATGGCGTATCACAAAACCCAGATGTAGTAGGACCTTGATGGTGTGGACCGTGGCCTGTTGTACCTCTGAGGCAGTGTCTCCCTTTACTAGCCAGTTCGTTCAGGTATGGGAAGACGAAGGCCCCTTGGAGACAGAGGTACACGGCCTCGACTTCCAGGCATTTGGTGAAGACAATTGGTGCGGAGGTTAGGCTGAAGAGTAGTACCCTGTACTGGTAGTGGTCGCCCCCGACCATGAACCTTAGGTACGGCCTGTGACTGGGATGAATAAGGATGTGGGTATAAGCATCCTTTACAAACAAGGAGCACAGTCAATCTTGCTGCTGGAGTTAATATTCCAAGGGAGAGCATTCTCAACTTCTCCCGCACCAGGAATTTCTTCAGTTTTCTCAAGTCCAGGATGGGCCTTAGGCCTCCTGTTCTTTTTGGGACCAGAAAGTACCTGGAGTAGAACCCCTTTCCTTTTAGGTGGTGTGGTGCTGGCTCCACAGTCCTGTCCCTGAGAAGGTCTGCAAGTTTCTGCAGTAGCAGGGCCTGGTGCAGGAGAGTCCGAGGGGACTCTCCTGGAAAGAAAGAGGGAGGCGTCTGGTCCAGATGAAGGAGGTAACCTTCCCTGACCATCTGAAGTACCCAGGATTCAGTGGCGATAGCAGCCCACCAGTGGGCAAAATGAATCAGGAGACACCCCCCCCATTGGTAGCTGGTCCCCCATGGGAGGAGGCTATGCTCTGGGAGTCAAAACCCTGATCCAGTCTGGGCTGGAGCTGGTGTCTGGGGTTTGGGCCCCTTCAGCTTACGTGGGCCTTGGCTTGCTCCCTTGCCCTGATGACCCTGCTGAGGAGTCTGGGGGCGCTGATATTGGGGATAACCTCGGTAAGGCTGGTCTTTCTGATAGAAGGGAGGCCTTTTCCCCGATGGTTTCTTCTTTGTAAGAATGGAGGTCTTCTTCAAGAGTCGAGTCCTGGTGACATACTCTGTCTCGATCTCCGCAGCCTTGTTCTCCATCAGCTTGCCAAAGAGGTTTTCATGTCAAGGAATTTTTCCTGGACCCATTGCTCGAGGTCCGATGGCTGGAACCAAGCCTGGAGTCGAGCATGAATGCCTGCAGTGGCCACCCTCGCATTAGACACAAAGCCGTCTTAGGCTGCTCAAGCCAAATACTTTGAGCACTCCCCAACAGACTTCCTGAGGGTCTGAAAGCGTTGGAGGTGGTCCCCACTGAGAACTGCCGAGAAACCACAGAGTTCCTTGGTTAGGTCTCGGAGGTACATGCCGATATACAAGGTGTGACAAAAAAGAAATGAGAATGTGGCAGCCATGCCCATGACTCAATGCTAATTGGCTAACCGCTTATTGTCACTGTGTTGTGCAACATCTCACCACTATTCTGCTATAATATTTTTCATCTCTCTCACTCTGTTTTTCTTTTTCAAGTTTTTTTGTAGCACACTGCTCCATTGCTTTGTCACGCATCTGGAGGTGGCAGAAATATGGAGCAAAGAATCAACTTGAAATTTCTGGTTAAGTTGGAGAAGCGCCCAACTGAGTGTCTCCAACTTCTCCAAAAGGCTTATGGAGAAAATGCAATGTCAAGGCCGTGAGTCTTCGAGTGGCACAAATGCTTCAAGACTGGCCATGAGGAGGTGGAGAATGACCCCAAGTCAGGATGGCTTTCCACGACAAAGATGGCTGAGAACATTGACAGAGTGAACCAGTTGGTGCGGAGTGATCGCAGATTGACGGTGCGGATGATAGCTGAAGAGCTCAGCCTGAACAGGGAGTCAGTGTGGACCATCTTGGTGCAGGAGCTGGGGATGCGGTAGGTGTGCGCCAAGATGGTGCCCAGGCTTTTATCAGACGACCAGAAGGAGCACCAGGTCAATGTTTGTCGAGACTTGCTAGAGAAGATCCAGAGTTCGTTGGCCGAGTAATCACATGAGACAAGACTTGGGTCTTCCAGTACTACCCTGAAAGCAAGAGACAGAGCCTGCAGTGGATCAAATGCCATCCAGACCCAAGAAAGCACGCATGCCCAAATAAAGGATCAAGGTCATGCTGATCGCATTCTTCGACCAGAAGGGAGTGGTCCATCATGAGTTTGTGCCTGAGGGTCAGAAAGTCAACCACCACTTCAACTAGCAGGTCCTCAATTGCCTCCATGACCGGGTTCGGCGCAGCAGGCGGGCTCTGTGGAGAGACAAGTCATGGCTGCTGCTCCACCACAACAACGCGCCCGCACACACCGCACTCAGTGTGAGGCAGTTCTTGCCAACAAACAGATCACAGCTTTTGACCACCCTCCTTATTCCCCAGATCTCGCACCGTGTGACTTCTGGCTCTTCCCCAGGCTGAAGACTGTGCTCAAAGGAACTCATTTTACCTCTGTAGAAGAGATCAAGACCACTGTGAGGAACCTAAAGGAGGAGGACTTTACCGAGTGCTTCCATACGTGGCAGTAGCGAATGCAGAAGTACATCAACTCTGGGGGGTGATTACTTTGAAGGGAACAATGCGTAATTTCTCTGTAGATTTTGTAATAAAACATTTATGGGACAGTCTCGTTTCTTTTTTGTCACACCTTGTACAGCTGATATGCTTGTATACGGCATGCTACCATCGAGCCCTGGTAACATTTATGCCCGAAGGCATCAAGGGTGCGGAACTCCCGACCCGGGGGCACTGAAGAGTGAGTCTTCAGGATTTTCTGTCAACGAATGGCCAACTCCACCACCATGGAGGTGTGAGGGAGTTGCACCTTCGTGAAGCCGGATCTTCGATGGACCCAGTACCTAGTGTCCAGGCAACAGCTCACAATCAGCACCGATGCCAGCGTTTCCCACATTCGGAGAAGGAGGCGCCCAAGGATGGAGGGGACAGGGACTGTGAGGATCTCTTTGAGTGGGGCCTCGTATTGGAGGATTTCAAGTTCCTCAGTGCAGAGGTTCTCCTCAGACTCCGTGGTGAGGGACAGTGCCTTTGCCATGTCCCGGAGAAACTTGAGGAACGAAGTGTCCTCGAGCGGGGACCAATGCCTCGATGCTGGCAGGGACGGATCAGAGGGGAGGTCATGGAGTGCTTGTGTCTCCAGGGAAGCCTCGTCTTTGGACTCCCAGTCTGAACAGTCAGTCAAGGACTCAAGGCCCAACCGCTCTAAAGGTGTCATTTTATCTGGCCTTCGATGAACCGCGGCTGGGGCTTGGCCAGAGCCAGAGGCACTTGCCAGGGAGGAACTTACTCCTGAGGACTGGAAGCGGGATAAAGACTCTCGCCAAGGATTGACTTGAGGCATGGGGCTCTCAAGGATCTCTTGGGCGGCCCGGGGAGTCAGACATCGAAATCCCCATGGCCTCAGCACTTGCACTGGCGGGGCCGGACATCGATGCTTGCTGCAAGGCAAGGAATGCAGAAAGCATAGTTACTTATGGGTGACGTCGGCACCGACGGAGCCCGTGTGGAGCAGTTTCCCAGCTTTCAAAGAAAGCCTTGGGGATTGCTGCCACGCATGTGCGGTCTTCTTCCCGCCCAAAGGTGCCATCTTCCTCAGTCAAGTCCCTTAGCTCGAGCACTACCAAGCAGATGGCAAGGGAAGGATAAAAATCCAGCAACACATCAGGGGAGGTGGGAGGGCAGTGAGGACTGATTCCTGCTGTCCCTGGAGAATACCTGCTACAGGTGAGTAACTACACTTTCTTCAGGAACAAACAGAAAGTCAGTTCTCACTTATGGGACTCCCCAGCTACAGGTTATCAAACCTGTAACCAAAAAACACAGTTACTTACCTGTAACAGGTGATCTCTGGGAACAGCAGGAATTAGTCCTCACATATGGGTACGTCGGTACCGACGGAGCCCGTGCGGGAAAGCTCCCCAGCTTCTTAGAATAGAAGCTTTTGGGACCTCCCACTGCACATGCGCACTGCCTTCCCGCCTTCCTGAACAGCTCTCCTCAGTTTCGAGTTTATAGCTGAGTCAACAGAGAGAGGACAGGAAGATAGATAGATAAAAGATACAACTCCTAGGGGAGGTGGGTGGGTTGTGAGGACTAATTCCTGCTGTTCCCAGAGATCACCTGTTATAGGTAAGTAACTGTGTTATCTCCAGGAACAAGCAGGAATAAGTCCTCACATATGGGGACTCCCTAGCTTAGATGCATGGGATCCCCTGTAAAGGTTCGCCATCTTCGTATGGATCTCAGGCATCCATTCTGGGAAGGTGGGCAGGAGTTGTTTAGGAATGGAACAGGTGCTTGAGGACAGCCTGGCCAAACAAGGCATCCCGGCGGGAGTCCTTGTCCAAACAGTAATGGGCTGTGAAGGTATGAACCGAGGCCCAGGTAGCGGCTCGACAGATCTGATCTATGGAAACAGAGTGCAGATGAGCCATAGAAGTTGCCATGGCCCTCACATTGTGAGCAGTGACATGGCCTTCCAGAGAAATGTTTTTGCTCTGGTAAGCAAAAGAAATACACTGAGCAATCCAATTGGAAAGTGTACGCTTGGAGACTGGAAGTCCCAAATGGGAAGGATCAAAGGCCACAAAAAGTTGAGAAGACTTTCGATGTGGCTGAGTCCTATTAAGGTAAAAAGCGAGAGCTCTTTTACAATCCAGAGTATGAAGGTTCCTCTCTGCATTGGATGCATGAGGAGCTGGAAAAAAGACAGGTAGATATACCTCTTGATTAAGATGAAAAGGCGAGACCACTTTAGGCATAAAGTGGGGATTCGTCCTAAGGACAACCTTATCATGATGAAATCTTGTGTAAGGTGGATTAGCCACTAAAGCCTGCAGCTCACTGATGCGGCGAGCCGAAGTGACTGCAATGAGGAAGATGACCTTCCAGGAAAGAAATTTCAAGGAGGTGGAAAACATTGGCTCAAAAGGTGGCTTCATAAGTTGACCGAGCACTAGATTCAAATCCCATGCGACCGGGGGTGGTCTGATGGGAGGTTTAGTGAGAGTCAGGCCTCTCATGAATCTTGCAACAAGAGGATGAGAGGAGATAGGTTGTCCATTTATATGTTGCAAGGATGCTGCAATAGCACTTAAATGGACTCTTACCGAATTCGTCTTGAGGCCTGCATTGGATAGATGCAGGAGATAATCAAGAAGAGAATTCAAAGGAAGTGCCAGAGGGTCAAGACCCTGCTGAGCACACCAAATGGAAAAACGTTTCCATTTGAAAGCATAGGAACGCCTGGTAGAGGGTTTCCTAGAGGCAGAAAGGATATCTTTCACTGGTTGGGAAAGATGAAAGTCTTGAAGGCTTAAGCCTTCAGTAACCAAGCACTGAGGTGAAGGGATTTGGGGTTTGGGTGCCACAAAGTCCCCTCCTCCTGAGACAGGAGGTCTGGCGCAGCTCCCAGATCCAAGTAGGATCCCTGGGAGAGCTGTAGAAGTAGAGGGAACCACACTTGGCGTGGCCAGCGTGGAGCTATGAGGATCATAGTTCCATGATCCCTCTGGAGTTTGAACAGAGTCTTGGGAATCAAAGGAATGGGTGGAAAGGCATATAGGAATGCCTGACTCCAATTCAGGAGAAAGGCGTCCGTAGCCTGAGCTCCCTGACACGGAGTTCTGGAACAGAACCGGGGAAGTTTGGCATTCCACGGACTTGCAAAGAGGTCTATGTCCGGGGTCCCCCATTCCTGAAAGATTCGGTTTATTTGGTCCAAATGTAGGGACCATTCGTGTGGCAGCAGAACTCGACTGAGCCTGTCTGCCCGAGAGTTTTGAACTCCTGGGAGATACACTGCTAGCAGGTGAATCTGATGCTCTCTGGCGAAGGCCCATAGTCTTAGAGCTTCGTTGCAAAGCGACAGAGAGCCCGTCCCTCCTTGTTTGTTTATGTAAAACATGGCCACCTGATTGTCCGTCTGAACTAGGACAGTGAGGTTGGCTAGGAGGGAGTGGAAGACCTTGAGGGCAAGGTAAATTGCTCGCAGTTCCAGAAGATTGATATGAAGGGTGGTCTCCTGTAGAGACCAAGTGCCCTGAGTGGAGAGAGTTTGCAGATGGGCTCCCCACCCTGTTTGGGAGGCATCTGTTGTGAGGGTTGCTTGGGGTAGCAATGGTTGAAATGGAGCCCCCAACAACAGATTCTTGGTGGAAGTCCACCAGTGGAGGGACCAAAACAGACGATCGGAGGTTTGTATTTGGTCTGAGAGCGCTCCTGACGCCTGAGTCCACTGAGTGGCCAGGGTCCATTGAGCTGCTCTCATATGAAGACGAGCATAGGGCACCACATGCACTGTGGAGGCCATATGACCCAGTAGGCGTAGCATTTCCCTGGCTGTCAAGTGAGTGCTGGACTGAGCTTGGGAGGCCAAACTCAGGAGGCGCTGGCCTCGAACATGTGGAAGGTAGGCCCTTGCAGTGATGGTGTCCAACTGGGCCCCTATGAATTCTAGAGATTGAGTAGGGATGAGTTGGGACTTGGGAAGGTTTACTACCAGTCCCAGATACTGCAAAAGGCTCCTTGTGTGGTCCAGGGAAATCTGGGCCTGTGACTGAGTTGGAGCTCGGATGAGCCAGTCGTCCAGATATGGGAAGACAAAGATTCCCATGCCTCTTAGAAATGCGGCTACGACTGCCATGCATTTTGTGAATACTCTTGGAGCAGAGGCTAGACCGAAGGGGAGTACTCTGTATTGGAAATGTTTTCCCTGAAACAGAAAGCGAAGATACTTTCTGTGGGATGGATGGATGAGTATATGTGTATACGCATCCTGTAGGTCTAGAGAACAAAGCCAGTCCTGACCCTGGAGGTAAGGAAGGAGAATGCCGAGAGACAGCATTTTGAATTTCTCCTTGAAGAGAAATTTGTTCAATTCTCTCAGATCTAGGATTGGTCTGAATCCCCCTGTCTTCTTTGGAATGAGAAAATAAGGGGAGTAGAAACCGGACCCTTGTTGAGGAAGAGGAACCTCTTCTATGGCCCCTTGGGCAAGAAGAGAGGAAACCTCTTGACCCAACAGGGTTAGGAGAGATGGGGGAGAATTGAATGGTCTCACCATATGATGGGGAGGAAGGCTGGAGAAATGAAGTTTGTAACCCTCTCGAATGATAGAGAGGGTCCATTGTTCTGTTGTGATTTGTTCCCATCTGGGAGCAAAGTGAACCAACCTTCCGGGTATGGTGAGAGGTTCTGGTTGTGTTAGAACCAGAAGTGGCAAGTTCCCTAGGAGCAAGTCAAAACCCCTGAGGGGTTGGAGCCTGCTGAGCTACAGTAGCTGCTGCAGGCTTAGCTCGTGCTTGTTTGGATTGCTGACGCTTAGCAGTATAGCGAGGTTGAGAAGACTGCTGGCCAGTATTTGAAGCAACTCTGGCCTTCTTATAGTAAGGCCTTTTAAAAGACTTTTTCTTAGTAGGAATTGAAGTGGACTTTGAAAGTCTTTCCAAGGTGGCATTTTCAGCATCCATCTGGGTGGCTTTGATTTGCCACTCTTCCCCAAATAAGTTCTCACCTGTACAGGGCAGATTCCGTAAGCCATCTAGAACCCAAGGTTCCAGATCAGAGGCCTGGAGCCAAGCAAGACGTCGGGCTGCAATAGCAATGCCCGAAGCCCTACTGGCTCCCTCAAAGGAATCATATGCTGCCCTATTAGAGAACTTAGAAACCTCGAAGAGTTGTTTCACTAGGGAAAGGAATCCCTGCTTTTTATCCTCAGGGATAAAGGGGGCAAAATGCCGCACCTTTTTGGCAAGTTCCTCCAGGAACATGCCCATATAGAGACTGTAGGAATTAATCCTGGCTATAAGCATACTAGCCTGGAAAATTTTCCTACCAAAAGAGTCCAAAGTCTTACATTCCCGTCCTGGAGGGGTGGAAGAGTGCCTTTTGGTACTCCTAATCTTCTTCATTGCAGACTTCACCACAATAGAGTGGTGGGGCAATTGAGTCTTTTGGAAACCAGGAGAAGGAGGGACCCTATACATGGTGTCCAACCTACGGGAATAAGGAGACAAAGTCAAAGGATTTTCCCAGAAATCCATCAGTTGTTCTTGAAGGATTTCATGGATAGGCAGGGTAACTGCCTCCTTAGGGGCCTTTGAGTATCCCAAAATATCCAGTTTTTTGGATCTGGGTTCCTTTTCAGAGGATGTGGTAATAGAAAGGGCTGTAGCCATATCTAAAACAAAGTCCTGGAAGGACAAATCCTCTGGAGGGGACATTCTCCTTTTAGGAGAAGAGGGCTCCTCAGGTAAGTTGAGTGAAAACTCAGCAGAATCATCAGAGGAGTGAAAATCCTCAGAGGAATCGGTGCTTTCCTCTAACGCACGATACGCGTACCGATCGGTATCGATATCGGGCGTATCGGGTATGGAACCGGTATGGAGCGAAAGCCCATACGGTACCGACTTGCGTTTAGAGGTGGACGGCCTCGATACCGGCATGGCGGACGATACCGGTATCGGGCCCGGAACCGCTGAAAGCGGAACCGATGGCGTTGCAGCTTTAATGAAAGCCATGACGGCCTGCTGCATGGACTGTACAGTATCGCCCATGGACGCCATAGCTGCCTGGATGTCGGTACCGGAGTGACCCGGTACCCCAGAGCAGGCTAACAGGTGATCTGTCGAGGCCGTAGCATCGATATCAACCTGAGACCCCTGAATTGGCGTTTTTGGAAGTTGGACTTCCCGCCGGGGTTGTTTGGCTGGGGCAGGGTCCTCAAGTTCTAAGCTAAGAGCCTCTCGATGCTTTGAAGGAGATTTGCTCTTTGAGGACTTGCCCACAGAAGGTTTGGTTACCTGAGATCCATCCGGAGAAGAAGACCTGGATGACTGTGATGCTGTATTCTCTGAAGCAAACAGCACATGGAATTTGTTGGCCCGGTTCTGCAGCCCACGTTTAGACATGTGGGAGCAAGATGGGCAGTCCGGTATGGAATGGTCAGGCCCCAAACATTTCAGACACCATTCATGGGTGTCTGTGACTGAAATAACAGCATTACATTTGGTACACTTCTTAAATCCAGGGGCTGGCTTCTCCATGAGGAGAAATTGAGTAGGCCGAGAGGCCTCTCTGAAGTGACCAAAAAGCTAAAAAATAAGAAAAAAGAATTATAATTTTTTAAAGAAAGAAAGAAAAGACCGGCGATACCGGTATCGGTATGGGGAAGGCAGGTACGCGGTCTAAAGAAACAAATAAAATAACAATTTCTTCAGCGGTGACAGGAACACGACCTGCTGGCTCCGCGGAAAAAAGAGAAACTGAGGAGAGCTGTTCAGGAAGGCGGGAAGGCAGTGCGCATGTGCAGTGGGAGGTCCCAAAAGCTTCTATTCTAAGAAGCTGGGGAGCTTTCCCGCACGGGCTCCGTCGGTACCGACGTACCCATATGTGAGGACTTATTCCTGCTTGTTCCTGGAGATAACACCTCTGCGAGGCCATGAGGAGAAGCCGATGCCCGAAGGAGCCCGAGTCTTCGGGTCCACGGGGCAAAACCCTTGGTAGCCGTTGAGAAGGGTCGGAGGGCAGGAATTGCTTATACCCCAAACAGATTACGGAGTACAGCCTGGCTGAAGGCATTGTACTGGCAGGACTCCCTCTCCAGGCAGTAGTGCGAGACGAAAGTGTTCGCCAAAGCCTAGGTCGCTGCCCGGCAGATGTCCGATAGCAGCACTGAGCACAACAAAGCCACCAAAGCCGCCTTGGCTCGGACACTGTGTATGGTGACCCGCCGATCCAGCGGGGCGCCCGCCTTTGCATGAGCATAGGCGAAGCAGTCCACCATCCAAATGGAGAGGGTGCGCTTTGTGACTGCCTGCCCCAGGCAACTGGGATCGTAGGTCACGAAACGTCAGCCAGACTTATGATTAGACAGGGTGCGCTGCAGAGAGAAGGCAAGAGCCCTCTTGCAGCCGAGTGTATGCAAAACCGCCGATGCCTGGTCAGCATGGAGTCTCGGGAAGAAGGTCGGTAAGACTATCTCCTGATTGAGATGAAAATCCGAGACAACCTTCGGCAGGAACTTAGGGTGGGTATGGAGGACCACCCTGTTCCTATAGAACCTGGTGTACGGGGCTTCAGCCATGAGAGCCTGGAGTTCACTGACTTGGCGGGCCGAGGTCAAAGCCACCAGGAAGACCACCTTCCAGGACAGATGCCAAAGCAAGCATGTCGCCATCGACTCGAAGGGTGAACGTGTCAGCTGCATGAGCAATGCATTCAGATCCCATTCCACCGGAGGCGGTCGGATGGGAGGTTTGAAGAGGAAGAGGACTCGCATGAAGCGGGAGACCAAGGGCTGCTCCAAGAGGGGTTTGCACTCTACGGGGAAGTGATGCACTGAGAAGGTTTGACTACAGCCCCTCCCTTTCAAGAGTGGGACACGAGAAACGGTCGATCTGGAGCTCGGAGCACCCGACCGAGAAGCATTGCCACTTGAAGGCGTCTTGTCGAGTCCCTCCTCAACCTCCTCCAGGAGATCTAGTGTAGCTAGGGTGAGCTGTTCAGCCACCAGACTGCGAGGGACAACAAGGCCAGGTTCGGGTGTAGCACCCGCCCCTCCTCCTGCATCAGCAGGCCTGGGGCACAGCCCAGGGGACTCGGAGGCTCGAACGTGAGCCGGAACAGGAATGGGAACCACAGTTGCCGAGGCCACAAGGGAGCGATGAGTATCATCGACGCTCGCTCCCGCTGAGCTTTGTGAAAGGTCCTCACAATGGGAGGAGTGGGAGAGAATGCGTAGAGAAGCCCTAAGGTCCAGCTCAAGAGGAACGCATCCCGAGCCTCCTTGCTCGGGTGTGGGACTGGACTGCAAAAGCGGGGGAGCCGAGTGTTCGCCGCACTGGCGAACGGGTCCATTGTCAGGGTCCCCCACCAAATGGAACAGCCAGCTGGTCACCTCCAGGTCCAGCCACCATTCGTGAGAGTGGAGGAGTCTGCTGAGTTTGTCCGCAAGGATGTTCTCGTGGCCCGGGAGGTAGACCGCTCATAGGGTCATCCCTCGACGGAAGGCGAAGGAGCAGAGGAGGACCTCTTCCCAGCAGAGGAGGACCTCTTCCCAGCAGAGGAGGCGTGATCCCATGCCCTCTTCCTTGTTGATGTAGAACATCGCTACTTGATTGTCGGTCTGCACGAGTACCGACTTTCCCTGGAGATGGTCCTTGAAGGCCCTCAGGGCCCATCGGACCACCCGAAGCTCGAGCAAATTGATCTTCTGTTGAGACTCTTCGGGTGACCATTGCCCCTGCGTGCACAGTGCACCGCAGTGCGCTCCCCATCCCAAAAGGGAAGCATCCGTTGTCAGCACTAGTTTGTGCTGCGGGGCTTGGAAGGGCAGTCCCTGAAGAAGGTTGTGGGGGTCCTGCCACCAGTCTAAGGCCCTGCAAAGGTTGAGGGAGACCTGAATGGGGTCCCTGAGGTGACCAGAGGCCATGTGCTCCTAGGAGACGCAACATAGTCCGCAGCATGACTTGAGTGTTGCTCTGGACCTGGGCTGCCAATGCTCGGAGGTGACCACACGGTCTGCCGGCAGAAAAATGATCGCCCGCTGAGTTTCGAGGTGTGCGCCGATAAACTCCAGGGCCTGTGCTGGCTCGAGGTGGGACTTGAGTTTGTTGACCAAGAATCCCAGGCACTCGAGGAGGATTGTGCGCGATGCTGCAAGGCGGACTTCCCTGGCCAAGGGCCCCATGACAAGCCAGTCATCGAGATAAGGGAAGACCGGTATGCCCTGCCATCTGAGGGAGGCGGCGGCTGCGGAGAGGCACTTTAAGACTTGTGGAGCAGATGCGAATCCGAAGGGGAGCACCCTGTATTGGTAATGCTCCCTTGCACCCTGAAGCACAGGAACTGGCTTTGCTGGGGGTGAATCAGAATGTGGGCGTAAGTGTCCCTGAGATCCAAGGAGCATAGCCTGTCGCCCTGCTGGAGGAAGGGCAGCAGGACGCCGAGAGATAGCACCTTGAACTTCTCCTGCACCAGAAACTTGTTTAGTTTTTGGAGGTCGAGGATGGTCCGTAGGACCCCCATCTTCTTTGGGATGAGGAAGTACCAGAAATAGAAGCCCCAACCTCGGAGATGCGTTGGTACCCTCTCGACTGCTTGCTGGGTAAGGAGGTTGTCTAACTCCCGCTGTAGAAAGGACTGGTGTGCGGGGAGTCGAGAAGGCTCTACTAGGGGAGAAGGGAGGGGGAAGCCTGTCCAAACGGAGATGGTAGCCGTCCCAGACTACTCGGAGGACCCAAGTGTCCGACATGATGGACGCCCACTGAGGCTGCGGTGCTGCCAAGGGGCGAAAGGCTACCTTGCTGGCATCAAAACCCCTGGGCGGGCTGAGGCGGAGCCGGGGTTTGGGCCTTGCGCCCTTTCGGCTTGCGATGACCATGTGGCCCAGGTTTTCCCTGCATCGCAGTGGTCGGCGCAGGAGTGGGTGGGTATGGTGGGTAGCCTCAGTAGAGTAGGCCCTTCCGCGGAAAGAACGGCTTCTTAGTTTGCTGTTTCTTTCGAGGAAGGGAGGTGGTCTTGCGCAAGAGACAGGTACGGGTGACGAACTCAGTCTCAATCTCGGCAGCCTTATCCTCCATTGGTTTACCGAAGAGCTGTTCACCAAGGCAAGGTACGCCTAGCAGCTTTTCCTGGATCCACTGCTCCAAGTCCGAGGACTGGAGCCATGCCTGGTGCCAGGACCAGATGCCAGCGGCCGCGACTTGAGCCGAAGACTCAAATCCGTCTTAGGCGGCGTGGGAGAGATATTTTGAGCACTCCGCAATGGACTTGAGGAGGGTCCGGAACCTGTTCAGGGGTTTGCCCATGAGGCCCACGGAGAAGACCCCAAGTTCCTTGGCTAGGTCACGTAAAAACATGCCTGTGTACAATTGGTATGCCTGAATACGGCATGAGAGCATGGACCCTTGATAGGCCTTGCAGCATAGGGCGTCAAGGGCTCTTGACTCCCTGCCTGGCAGAACTGAAGAATGTGACTTCGGGCTCTTTTGTTTTCTCATGGCCAACTCCACCACCATGGAGGTGTTCGGGAGTTGGGTTTTCCTGAACCCAGGGCCACGCTGGACCCTGTACATCGCATTGAGGTGCTTGCTCACGATAGGGACCAACGCAGGGGTCTCCCATATGCGGAGTAGCAGCCAGGACAAAATGTGAGGAACCGGGACAGCAAGAGATTCCCGAGGAGGGGACTCATACTGCAAGATATTGAGCTCTTCAGCTCGAGGTTCCTCCTCCGCCTGGGTAGCCAGGTTGAGAGCCCATGCCATATCCCAGATGAACATCGAGAAGGAGGTGCCCTCGGGTGGCGAACATCATTGAAAGCAGGCTGGGACGGGTCCGACGGGAGGTCCCAATGGGTACGGGTCTCAGGGGAAGTATCCCCATCCAACAATTCAGAAGAGGAGTCTGATTCAGACTGATCGCCTCGCCCAGAGGCCGAAGCCCATCTGGAGGCTCTGGAGGATCTCGCCCCAAGGAACAGGAAGGCAAGTGAGACCGATACTGAAGACCCTCAGGAGGTCCATGGCTCTCGGGGGTTTCCAGGGTGGATTTTGGTGTCCCTCTTGAGGGAACCTCGGTTTCTAGGCACGGACCAGCAAAGCTGGATAAGAGTGACTGCTGGGAAGCTATGAACGTAGAAACGATACGTTCTAGTGCTAGCATAAGCGACTCCCACGTGGGCGTGGGGCCCTTCAACGTCGATACCGGGGACACCGGGTTGGGCGTCGAAGAGGAGAGGGGGTCCCCGCTGCGACTACCTTCGGGAGACCTGGCGCCATCGCCTGGGGCCTTCGAGGCCGCTCCTTGTCTGACTCTCAGGAACTCCTTGTGTTGGTCTATTCGTGAACGACTACTACACACTCTCCATTTAAAAGTCGTTCATACTCAACAACGAAAAGATAGGAAAGCTTTCAACATTTAACTTGTGTGATCATGTTTCAAGCACAGAAGGGTCTCAGACTTTCAACGGCTCTGCTTATGTGATGACTCGCGTCTTTTTCAAAAGCAGTTTGCCCTTTTGCATCAACGACCTTTCAAGACACTCAGAAGTTACTCACTGGATAATCAATCTTCAAATGTACAAAGATAGATATAAATCACTTAACTGTCGTGAGTAAACTCCAATCTTCTATACATTCAAAAGATCCCATGCATTTCATGCCACTAGTTTCATTAGGGGATCACTCAATATTTTATAGTCTGTGTCTTGGTTAAACTTCATACTTCGATACCGCTGCCCGCATTTTGCCTTTAGCTGCTGCTTCTCGCTTATAGCAATTCTAAAAGAACGCAACTTCAGTGGACCCCTGGTCGGAGTGCCGTCTTGAGCGCAGAGCTGAGGTGGGGGACCCCACCGGCGGAGAGACGACCGATGGTGCAACCGGGGATACCAAGGCAGCCTTTCGGAAAATGTCCTCTGACCTCTGCTTACGACTGAGCAGGGCGGCTTTGGAGGACATTTTCTTACAAAGTGAACAGAGCTCTGGATCATGGTCGGCTCCGAGACACCTTAGACAACAGTCATGGGTGTCCATAAGCGACATGTTCTTGGAGCATCTATTGCATTTTTTGAAACCGGTGGCCATCGGGGATAAAAGGGCCCCCACGAGGTCGAAGACCCACGAGGCCAGCGGTTAGGAGAAAAAAGGGCGCGAAGCCCATCAACAACAAAAATTGGGGGGAAAAAATGTCCCCTTTGCTCAAAAGAAATAGGAGCAAGGGGAGGACGGGTAGAGGACCGATGCAACCAGAAAACAGTAGGCCAGAGACCAAAAAACAAAACACTTTTTCCGAGGGACGAGGATATGCGTCCGAAGGGCTCCGTTGAAAAAGGGAAATTAAGCAAGATGGCACCCTTGGGCGGGAAGAGGACCACGCATGTGTAGCAGCAATCCCAAAGGCTTTCTTTGAAAGCTGGGGAATTGCTCTGTGCAGGCTCCGTCGGTGCAGTCACCCATAACTGAGGACTGACTTCCTGCTTGTTCCTGAAGAAACACTGCGTTCCAACGCCATCATCCTGATTTCCCACTCGGGAATTGCAGCCTTCGACACAGAGGATGGTGTGTCCAGTTCAGGTGTCAGGGAGGAGAGGGTGTTCTTGACGGGATAGGCCCTCTGGGGTCCGAGATCCATCGCCGGCGGCTTCTGTCCTGGGAACCTTGGCAGGCCGCTCCCGCTCAGACTCCTCGGAAACCCTCAGGAGGCTGTGGACCTCGCACGGGACTTGCCATGCATGTCCCTTTCACAGGAAGAGGTCCTTGAAGGTTTTTTCTTTTTCTTTCTCTCTCGCTCCGGGTAACCCTTATCGGAGTGTCTGCATACTTGCTTGGGCACCGCGGGGGCTTTACACGACTCAAAGGATCCATGCGGGGCCTTAGAGTGCACGGCTATCAGGGATACCGGGGCAGAGTCTGACCTGTGCAAGATGTCATCCTGCTTCTGGCAACAACTCTGGATGGCCTTAGCGGACATCTTTTTGCACAGGGAGCACACTTCCTGGTCATGGTCGGTGCCTAGACACCTGAGGCAACAGTCATGATTGTCGGTAAGGGGTATGCTCTTGGAGTACCGATCACACTTTTTAAACACAATGGCCATTGGAGCAAAAAGGGCCCAAGCGAGGTCAAAGACCTTCAATGCGGCCAGCAGTTAGAAAAGGCGTGAAAGCGCACTGAATGAAAATAAACTAACTAAACAGGTCCCAAGTCCTGAAGCCGAGGCAACGGGGCTCGGAGGCAGGAAAGGGACCAGTGCTAACTGGATGGTACACAGAATGCATGAGAAAATCAACTTTTTTCTGGAGAAGAAAGACGAACGTCTGTAGGGTGCTGCGGAAAATGGGAGACTAAGATCGCATCTTTGGGCAGAAAGGGGACCATGCACTCCGTTGGCAATGTCGTCACCCATATGTGAGGACTGACTTCCTGCTTGTTCCTGGAGAATTTGTCATATACAGGTTGGCTACAGAGGGATCCATCATAGCCCCCATGGTTATCCCAAAAATCTGTAGAAAAAGAATTGTTGTTCACACAAAAAATAATTTTAATTAAATATTAATTCTTTAGAGGTTAGTTCTTTAGAAATCCTTAGTGGCATAAATTGTTTAAGATTTAACTTCCTAATTACTGTCAATGCTTCACCCTTATCAATATTGGTATAGCATGAATCATCATCCAGGGTGACTAGCAATGTATCTTCACCCAAACCCTGAAACTCTTTCAAACTCTTTCCTGAATTATTTGGATCGCTAATAAATGACTTTGCCTATGCAGCTGCTGGTCTTGAAAAAACGTCAATAATAACGTTTATGCTTCTTTCTACTTGTATGTTGGATTGATCTAAACTCGGATAATAAAGAGTAGTTACTCACCTGTAACAGGTGTTCTCCAAGAGCAGCAGGAATCAGTCCTCACATATGGGTGACATCAACGTCGATGGAGCCCTTGTGGAGCATTTCTCCAGCTTTCTATGAAAGCCTTTGGGAATACTGCACGCATGCATAGTCCCCTTCCCGCCTAAAGGTGCCATCTTGCTCAGTCTGATGACATAGCTAAAAGACAGCACAAAAAATGCAAAAATGAACTATGTACAACTGCAACTCCCAGGGGAGGAAGGAGGGTTGTGAGGACTGATTCCTGCTGCTCCTGGAGAACACCTGTTACAGGTGAGTAACTACTCTTTCTCCAGGACCAAGCAGGAAGTCAGTCCTCACATATGGGAGACTCCCTAGCTCTGGGCTACCAGGAACCCAGGCTGAACAAGAGAACTCCCTCTAGTCCCAACATCAGAGAAAGGCTTTCACTGAAAGAGAACCCCCACCGGTAGCCCAACAGAGGGCTGGAGGGCAGGAGTTGCCTAAACCTCAAAGAGATTCTGGAGTACTGCCTGGCCAAAAGCACTGTCCCTACGGGACTCCCTCTCCAGGCAGTAATGAGCTGCAAAAGTCTGGCTTGAGGACCAAGTTGCAGCCCTGCAGATGTCTGCCAACGGTACAGAGCGGAGATGAGCTACTGAGGCAGCCATAGCCCTGACACGGTGGACCGTGACCCGACCCTGCAAGGGAAGGTCAGCTGCCCTGTAAGCCCAGGTGATACAGTCAGCCACCCAGATGGACAAGGTATGCTTGGACACAGATAACCCCAAATTATTAGGGTCAAAAGAAATGAAGAGCTGAGTAGCCCTTCTATGCCCCTGCGTACGGTCAAGGTAGAAGGATAAGGCCCTTCTACAGTCCAGGGTATGCAGGACTGCCTCAGCCTGGCTTGCATGAGGCCTAGGGAAGAATGTCAGAAGAACCACCTCCTGGTTGAGGCGGAAAGAGGAGACAACTTTTGGGAGGAACTTAGGATGAGTCCTAAGGACTACCCTGTTCCTATAGAAGTGAGTGTAAGGCCTCTCACAGACCAGGGCCTGAAGCTCACTCACTCGTCTGGCCGAGGTTAGGGCTACCAGGAAGAGCGTCTTTCAGGAAAGGAAGCGGAGAGGACAAGTAGTCATCGGCTCAAAGGGTGGGCGAGTCAGTTGTTGCAAGACCACATTCAACTCCCACTCAGGGGCTGGACGACGGATAGGAGGCTTGAGCAAGAGCAAACCTCTGAGGAACCGGGACACCAAGGGGTGAACCGACAAAGAGTGTCCTTCCACTAGTGAGTGGTGAGCTGCTAGAGCTGAGAGGTGGACCCGAACAGAATTGGACTTGAGGCCCTGATTGGATAAGTGCAGCAGGTACTGCAGCACCACTGGCACAGAGCAGGAGAAAGGATCTTCTGTGTGTAGCTGACACCACAAAGAGAACCTTCTCCATTTCAGGGCATAGGTTTTTCTGGTGGACTGCTTCCTAGAGGCCAAAACCACCTCTTCAACTTCCTGAGGCAGGCCCCAGGGAGCCAACACTACCCTTGCAGCTTCCAGGCCATCAAATTGAGAGATTTGACGTTGGGGTGCAGAAGAGAACCCTGATCCTGAGAGAGAAGGTCAGGCTGCAACCCCAGAGGGAGTGGGGTGTCCACTGCCAGTTGAAGCAGAAGTGGAAACCAAGGCTACCTCGGCCACCTGGGGGCTACCAGAAGTACCGAGGCCTTGTCCTTTAGAATCTTGAACAAGGTTCGGGCCACCAGAGGCGTGGGAGGAAACGCATACAGGAGGCCCTGGGAACAGAAAATCAGGAAGGCATCCGTGGCCCACCTCATGGAATGCGGTTGCCTGGAGCAGAACCTGGGCAGCTGTCGGTTCAGGGGACTGGCAAAGAGATCTATGGATGGAAGTCCCCATTTCAGGAAAATTCTCTGAACCACTAATGGGTGCAGTTGCCATTCGTGGGGCTGCAGAACTCTGCTCAACCTGTCTGCTAGGAAGTTCTCCTGGCCAGGGAGATAAACAGCCTTGAGAAACATGTTGTGTCTGAGCACAAACAAGCAAAGGTCCTGTGCCTCCTGACAAAGGAGCCTGGACCCAGTGCCGCCCTGCTTGTTCACATAGAACATGGCTACTTGGTTGTCTGTCTGTACTAAGACAGACTGGTGAGCCAGGATTTGAGAGAAAGTTTTGAGGGCTAAGCGAACAGCCCGTAGTTCCAGTAGGTTGATCTGTTGCGTGGCCTCCCAGGGAGACCACAGGCCCTGTGTGCACTTGTCCAGACAATGTGCCCACCAGCCTTGCAAGGACCTTGCAAGGTGGTTAACACTACTGTGAACACAGGTATCTGAAAAGGCACCCCTTGTAGTAAGTTGGGGGGGTGCAGCCACCAGCGTAGGGAGTTCAGGAATGGTTTGGACACCCGTACTCTGTCGATGAGGCTTCCTGTGGCCTGTGTCCACTGAGTTCTGAGGCACCACTGGGCAGGCCTCATGTGGAGCCAGGCATTTGGAGTCACATGCACTGTCGATGCCATGTGGCCCAGGAGCCTCAGACAGAGTCTGGCGGAAACCAGTGGCATGCTGAGAAACTGGTTTGCCAAGTCCATCAGTCTTTGGGCTCTGTCTTCTGGCAAGTAAGCCTTTGCTTGCAGAGAGTCTAGCCTTGCCCCTATGAACTCTAGGTTCTGGGAGGGGAGCAAAGTGGACTTTGTGACGTTTATGACAAAACCCAGGTGTTGAAGGAGAGAAATAGTTCAGAGGGTGGCTTGCCTGGCCTCCTGGCACGTCTGACCCCTGATGAGCCAGTCGTCCAGGTAGGGGAAGACAAAGATACCCTGATTCCTCAAGTAGGCCGCCACCACTGCCAGGCACTTTGTAAAGACTCTGGGGGCGGAGGTGAGGCCGAAAGGCAGTACTCTGTACTGATAATGGTTTCCTCTCACAATGAACCTGAAGTACTTTCTGTGGGCTGGATGAATGAGGATGAGTGTACGCATCCTTTAGTTCTAAGGAGCATAGCCAATCTCCCTGCTGGAGGTAGGGCAGTAATGTTCCAAGAGTAAGCATCTTGAACTTTTCTTTCTTCAAGAACTTGTTGAGATTTCGGAGGTTGAGAATAGGCCTGAGGCCCCCGGTTCTCCTTGGTACTAGCAAGTACCTGGAGTAGAAATCGTGACCTTGTAGATGGGGAGGAACAGGCTCCACCGCCTTGTCTCGCAGCAGACCCTGAAGCTCTCGAAGGAGGAGGTCTGCGTGCAGTGGAGGCCTTGGAGGCTCTCCTGGGAAGTAAGGAGGAGGCAACTGCTGGAAATGGAGCATATAGCCCTTGTGGACTATGCTTAAGACCCAATTGTCTCCTGTAATGGGTGGCCACCTGTGGGCAAACAAGGCTATTCGACCTCCTGTGCAGGGATGGGACAGCAGAGACAGAGAGGCTATGCTTTGGGAGTCAAAAATCCCCACCCTGCTGAGTGGGAGCAGGAGCCGGAGGCTTGGGGGTCTTCTGCCTACGGGGCCCATGTCCCTGCCCCTTGGCCTGCTGACCCTGCTGGGGAGCTGGGGAGGCCTGGTAATGTGGGAACTGTTTGTAGGCAGTCACCTTCCTCGGGTAAAAGGACTTCTTACCTGAGCTCTTCTTTTTCTGGGAAGGGGCAGAGGTTTTTCTGGACAGCCTTGTCCTAGTGAGGTGCTCGGTTTCGAGCTCAGCAGCCTTCTCGGCCATAGGCTTGCCAAAAAGGTTTTCATTTCGGCAAGGGACATCGACCAACTTGTCCTGTACCCATGGCTCGAGGTCCGACGACTGCAGCCATGCCTGGCGTCGAGCCGCAATGCCGGCTGCCGCAACATGGGCCGAAGCCTCAAAGCCATCGTAGGCTGCTCGGGACATGAACTTAGAGCATTTCCCACAATCCCGAGGACAAGGACTTGAACCTCTGCAAAGGCTCCCCGGAGAGACCAGCAGAGAACCCGGCAAGCTCCTTCACCAGGTCCCGCAAGTACATGCCCATGTACAGCTGGTAGGACTGGACACGGCAAGCAAGCATCGTGCCCTGGAAGCACTTTCTACCAAACACATCCAGGTTCCGGGCCTCCCTGCTGGGGGGCACCGCAGAGTGCATCTTCTGGCTTTTCAGATGATGCATGCCAATTCCACCACCATGGAATGGTGTGGTAGCTGCGCCTTTTGGAAGCCAGGGCTCTTACGGAGTCGATAAATAGAATCGACCCGCCTGCTCAGAACCGGCGCCGAGGCCGGTGCCTCCCACATCTGGAAGAGGAGCCGTTCCAGCATCAGAGGAAGCGGGACAGTAAAGGCCTCCTTCGGAGGAGAGTCATACTGGAGGGCCTCGGGCTCTTCGTGTCGAGGCTCCTCCTCGGGGTCTGCGGGAATCTCCAAAGCTGTGGCCATATCCCTAACGAACTCCGAGAACCGGGTATCCTCCGGGGGGGGGGGATCTACTCCGGGGTTCGGACTGCGGTGTGTCCGAAGGGACGCACCGAGTCCGAAAAGTATCGGGGACTCCTCGTCCTCCGTCTCCCATGCGGACTCATCCGAAGAGGAGTCAGGGGGCTCCGACCGCGTTGGTCCCGGCAGCACCCGCCCCGTCCAAGCTCAGGAGACTCAGCAGCTACCGACTCGGGCCCCGGCGGCGCCGGGCCCGACGTCGGCTCCCTGGGAGGAGTGTCCTCGAGGACAACAGGACTTACGTGTCCAGCAGACTCCGGCTCCACACGAGGCATTTTAGATGGCTTCTCCTGTTCCAAGGGCCCGGGACGGCGGTCGGGGGTCCGAGACCTGGCCCTCGAGAAGCCAGGGACCTCCTCCGACTCCGCCCTTGCGAGCTGCTTCTTCCTCTTTCGTTCCCGATCGGGGGACCCCCTGTCCGAGGAACCCCGGAGATGCTCGGGGTCAGATTCCCGAGACGTCGAGGCCTCAGAGGAGGTACGGGCCCGGCCGGAGGCCAAATCAGAAAAAAGCCTTTCCTTTTGACTGTCGACTTCGCAGTGCCTTAGTGGACATTTTGCCGCACGGGCCACAGATCTTAGGATCATGATCTGGACCGAGGCACCGAAGGTAGCAGTCGCGTGTGTCGGTGAGAGACATCAGTTTCTTGCACCGATCACACTTTTTGAAACCACTGGAAGCCATCGGGGAAAAAAGGGCCCCCACGAGGTCAAAGGACTGGCCTTCCAGGGAAAAGGAAAAAAAAAAAAAAAAAAAAGAGTGCGAACGCCAGCCACGAAGGGCAAAAACCGAAAAAAACAGAAGACGGGCTCGATACCGGTGTACCGAACCCGGCAGGAGGGGGAACTGGCGTCAAACCGGACAAAAACCACGATGAAATCGCAAGAAAAATCTAACTTTTCTCCGGGTGACACGGACAGACGTCCGTTGGGCTCCTCAGAAAAAGAAAGACTGGGCAAGATGGCACCTTTAGGCGGGAAGGGGACCGCGCATGCGTGCAGTATTCCCAAAGGCCTTCATAGAAAGCTGGGGAAATGCTCCGCAAGGGCTCCATCGACGTCAATGTCACCCATCTGTGAGGACTGACTTCCTGCTTGGTCCTGGAGAACTGATCCTGTCACAGGGGTTTTTTTTGCCCATTCTAGTCAACCTTCATTTTCACCAAAGCCCCATGCTTTTTGTGAGCAAAGGTCACCATTAAAAATTAATTTACAGTTACATTTTCCATTCTTTGAAATCGATTTCAGTCCTTAGAAATTTGTTGTCCATACACATTCCAGCATGAGTTGGGACAGAGTAAAGAGAGAATTTTTAATTTATGAACATCCAAAAGTACCTGTTAACTATATGGTCCCCGACGTGCATAAAAATAAATCCCCCAGGAAGAACCATGTTTTTCAGCAGAGACTCTATTTTGGAATAGTTATCCAAACTTACTGGGCTCAACTGGCTAATACTTAATGCTCAACTTCTACTTTCTATGTCTCCTCTCCACTGCCCTATCACTGCTCCAACCCTGCCCCCCATCTCACATAGCCACCCTGAAAGCAAGGCAACCCTTTTTCCTGCTTCCAGAAATGGCCCGGAAAACTGGGAATAAAATGCCACATGCTCAGACCAACTCCAGTCCTGCTAATGCCAGCCCAGAGAGAGAGTGTGAGAGAATTAAAATATAGAGGCAGGCAAAACTGAGCAAAAAAAGAGCAGCCTACTCAGACTATTTTCTAACATGAGAGGGCTCTCAGATGAACTGCCTCTGAAAATATGCTGCTCCCTGAAAATAGGTGTCCTAGGACAGCTGTCATCCCTTCACCCTGAGGTGGTGAAAGAAAAGGGAAGAGATAACTGACAGTAGAGTGTGTGTGTGTGGGGGGGGGGGGGGTATAGAGAGATGCGTGGACGGAAAAAAAGTAATGAGTAGAGAGCATTTTAGGAAAACCGTTAACACATTAATCAGTAAAAAAAAACATTGGCTATAGTCTGAAGCCCACCAAAAATGTGATGTTGAGAACCCCTAGGCCAGTCTAATAGATTTACATTTCTGTGTCATAAGATTTGCATGGACTATAAATATGTCAATCAATTTGATTGCTGCTTCAATCCAAGCCACTCTAAGAAATGTTCTTCAATTTTATTATTTAACAGAATACTTACTTTAAAAAGTGTCACAGTGATTTCAATATTTTCAGGAACAGGCCATACCACCACTCCACGATAAGGATTTTTGATTCCAGGCTGCCAACTATGAGTCTAAGAAAAGAGAAACAAATTTGCTTCATGCACTCAAAATATGTAGTTTGGGGCTATTGGTGGATGGGGGGAAGGGGGAAATGGCTAACAAAAGATAATGAAGTAAATGACAGATGTTGGACTTTAACAAAAACAGAGATTTCTTTTCAACACAATAAGAATACTATTGCAGTATCTAAGATGTATACTGGAAGGTTTCACAGTAACAGAAGATCTCTATCAGGCCATAGGAAATCTTACAAAATAAACGTTCTATTCTGTTGAAAGAAACATCAACCACAAAGTGTAAGTAGAGCACTGCAATAAAAACAAAAGGAAAACAATTCAAAACAAAATTGTTTTAGTAACCATTTTAAGATTTTTTTCCAGTCACCATACATAAGTATAGGAAAAAAGAAGTATACGGCTAGTCACAAAAAGCACAGAGAGGAAATATTTTGCACTTTATGCGTACTACAGAAAACAAAGCTGCTTAGCTGTAACTGGGATCCTCTGTCAACAGCAGCATAAATCAGATACATAAGTGAATGTTGTCATCCAATGGCATATATACAAATAACTCTTCTAGCCACAGAGTCATGAGTTTCTTCAGTCTAAAGCAGAACTTGCTGGACAACTCACCAGGAAGATAGATAGGTATGTGAGTCTGATTTTATCCTGTTGTATATGGAGAATCCCCAATATGGGTAAATAACCGTGCCTCCTTGAATCCCAAGTTGAAGGCTGCCCTATTTGTTAGATAGTTTTGATTTGAAACAAAAATAGTATCCCATCAAACCAGGGGACAAATCTTTGCTTTCAGTGGTCTACAAAACCACACATTCAACAGAAAGCATAGTTACTCACCTGTAAGAGGTGATCTCCGGGAACAGCAGGAATTTAGTCTTCACATATGGCTGACGTCAGTACCAACGGAGCCCACACAGGAATGCTCCCCAGCGTCCAACAGGAAAGCTTTTGGGAGTACTCCACGGCGCCTGCGTGACTGCCTTCCCAGCCCTCTCCTCAGTGGAGTTTGTAGCTGAGAAAGGAAAGTAAATGAAATCCTTCAACTCCTATGGGAAGAGGGTGGGTTGTGAAGACTAAATTTCTGCTGTTCCCGGAGATCATCTGTTACAGGTGAGTAACTACACTATCTCCAGGAACAAGCAGGAATATAGTCTTTACAAATGGGACTCCTTAGCTCCAAGATGACAGATGAAGTGACTTCAGAACAGATGGAGGTTCGCCTCGGAATAGGCTCGAGAGGTCATGGATCCTACATGGATTTCTGGTATCGTCAAAGTCCAAGAAGGAGGGTAGGAGTTGCATATAAGTCTGAAAGTGGTGCTGGAGTACAGCTTGACCAAACAAGGCATCCCGACGGGAGTCCTTGTCCAGACAATAATGGGCAGCGAAGGTATGGATGGAACACCAAGTTGCTGCCTTGCAAATTTCATCAATGGCTACCGAGCATAGGCTTGCCATCAAGGCAGCCATTGAGCAAATGTTGTGAACAGTGATATGCCCTTCCAGGGTGAGTCCTGCTTTGTCATAGGCAACTGAAATGCAGTCCACTATCCACCTGGAGAGCATACGTTTGGCTATAGGTAGACCCAAGTGACTAGGGTCAAAGGAGATGAACAATTGTGAGGCTTTAAGATGACCTTCAGTCCTTTGGAGATAAAAAGCCAATGCACACTTGCAGTCAAGAGTGTGCAGAGTTACTTCCGCTCAAGATGCATGTGGTCTAGGAAAAAAGACTGGAAGGTAAATCGACTGGTATAGATGAAAAGGAGACACCACCTTTGGCATAAAGCGTGCATGAGCCCGAAGGACGACCTTGTCATAGTGGAACCAGGTATAAGGGGGGGTCAACCATCAGAGCCTGAAGCTTAGTAATGCATTTAGCTTCAGTGAGGGCAATAAGGAAGAGTATCTTCCAAGACAGGAACTTCAGGGAGGTCATGGACAATGGTTCAAAGTGCATGTTGAGAAGCTGCGCTAGAATGACGTTGAGGTCCCAAGCCACCAAAGGAGACCTCTCATGAACATAAGAACATAACATATGCCATACTGGGTCAGACCCAGGTCCATCAAGCCCAGTATCCTGTTTCCAACAGTGGCCAATCTAGGTCATAAGTACATAGCAGACTCCCCAAAAGACACAGGTTCCACAATGCTTGTATTGGGTCAAGTAGTGACATCCTATGTCCCTTTTAATAATGGTTTATGAACCTTTTCTCCAGGAACTTGCCAAACCTTTTTTAAACCCAGCTACACTAACAACTTTTACTACATCCTCCGGCAACAAATTCCAGAGTTTGATTACACATTGAGTGAAAAAATATTTTCTCTTATTAGTCTTAAATGGGTTATCCTGTAGCTTCATTGCATGTCCCCTAGTCTTTCTATAGTCTGATGACGTAAACAATCAATCTACGTTTACCCGTTCCATTCCATTCATTAATTTATAGACCTCTATTATATCTCCCCTCAGCCATCTCTTTTCCAGATTGAAGAGCCATTTTCAGCCTCTCTTCATAGGGCTATCCTTCCATCCCCTTTACCATTTTGGTGGCTCTTCTCTGTACTTTTTCTAATAACGCTATATCCTTTTTAAGATACGGCAACCAGAATTGCACACAATATTCAAGGTGCAGTCGCACCATGGAACGATACAGAGGCATTATAATACCCTTTGTTTTATTTTCCATTCCTTTACTTACGATACCTAGCATTCTATTTGCTCTCCTGGCCGCTGCTGCACACTGGGCGGAGGGTTTTAACATGTTATCCACGATGACGCCTAAATCTTTTTCCTGGGTGGTGGTTCTTAATGTGGAACCTTGCATCATGTAACCATAATTTGGGTTGTTTTTTCCTAGGTGCATAACTTTGCACTTGTCCACATAAAATTTCATCTGCCATTTGGCTGCCCAAATCCTCTTGCAATTTTCCACAATCCTCATGGTTTAACAACTTTATAATAGCTTTGTGTCATCTGCAAATTTGTTAACCTCACTCTCTATTCCCTTTTCTGGGTCATTTATGAATATGTCAAAAAGCAGCAGACCCAGCACAGATCCCTGGGGTACTCCACTATTCACCTTTCTCCATTGGGAAAATTGACCATTTAGCCCTACCCTCTGCTTTCTAACTTTTAACCAGTTCCTGATCCACAATAGAACACTGCCTCCTATCCCATGACTTTTTAGTTTTGCCAAAAGTCTCTGATGAGGGACCTTGTCAAAGGCTTTCTGAAAGTCCAGATACATTATATCAACTGACTCCACCTTTGTCTACCTGTTTATTCACACCTTCAAAAAAACATAACAGATTAGTAAGACAAGATCTTCCTTGTCTAAAGCCATGATGGCTGTCTCCCATTAAGCCATGACTATCTACATATTCAGTAATTTTGTTTTTTACTGTGGTTTCTACCATTTTTCCCGGTATTGACGTCAGGCTCACCGGTCTGTAGTTTCCCAATTCTCCCCTGGAACCCTTTTTAAAAACTGACGTTACATTGGCCATCCTCCAATCTTCAGGTATTACAGATGATTTTAATGATAGTTCACAGATTACTAATAGCAGGTCTGCAATCTCATATTTCAGTTTTTTTAAACACCCTTGGATGTATACCATCCGGTCCAGGTGATTTGCCACTCTTCAGTATATCAAATGTTTATGAAATGCACTACTTGCAGATTTGAGATGGGCAGTCCATCTTGTAGGTCAGGGGTGGGCAATTCCGGTCCTGGAGGGCCGCAGACCAGTCAGGTTTTCACGATGTCCCTAATGAATATTCATGGACCTATTTCCATACAATGGAAGGCAGTGGATGCAAATATATCTCATGAATATTCATTAGGGACATCATGAAAACCTGACTGGTCTGCAGCCCTCCAGGACCGGAATTGCCCACCCCTGTAGTAGGTGGTGAGAGGCTGCAATGGCACCAAGATGAACCCTCACTAAATTGGTCTTTAGACCTGTTGAGGACAGGCGGAGGAGATACTTGAGTGGAAAAAGGATTGAGATCTTTCTGGAACACCAGACAGAGTATCTACACCACTTTAAAGCGCATGAATGTCTGGTGGAAGGCTTTCTAGAAGCAAGTAGGATTTCCTTAACCTCTTGTGGAAAGTCAATGCCCTGCAATGTTAGGCTCTCAGCAGCCAAGCTGTGAGGCGGAGAGACTGTGGATTGAGGTGGAGAAGTGAGTCGCCATCCTTGGAGAGGAGATCGGTGCAGATCCCAATCAGAGAGGGTGAGCTTGAGTCAGACATAGTAGCAGTGGAAACAATGGCTCCGCAACCAGTGAGGGGCTATGAGAATCATGGAGCCCTTGTTGGACTGAAGCTTGAAAAGCGTCTTGGGAATGAGGGGTATGAGACAGAAAGCATAGAGCAGACCCTGACCCCAGTATAGGTGAAAGGCATCCAGCTGTTGGTCGCTGGATGTTGGAGTCCTCATGCAGAAGCAAGTAAGATTTGCATTCTGAGGAGTAGCAAACAGATCTATGTCTGGAGTTCCCCAGGTCTGGAAGATGTAGGACACTCCGTCCATTCATGAGGAAGGAGGATGAGATTTAGCTTATCTGCCAAGACAATGAGCTCCCCCAGAAGATACACTGCTCGGAGGTATATTTGATGAGAGATGGCAAAGGACCACAGATGAAGCGTTTCCTCAAAGAGGGGCCATGAGCCTGTTACTCCCTGTTTGTACACATAGAACATGGCTACCTGATTGCCTGTTCTGACTAGGACTTGTTGTGGCCTGAGGTGGTGTTGAAACACTCGGAGGGTGCTTGAAGTTCCAAAAGATTTATTTGGAGGTGCGACTTGTGCGTTGTCCAGAGCCCCTGTTTAGACAGGTTGCCCAGCTGTGTTCCCCAACCCAACTTGAAGACATCCGTTGTCAGAGTGCATTGAAGTGGAAGCACCTCAAAAGTTGACACTACAAACAGATTTTCTGAAGTCCACCACCACTGAAGGGATGTTGATAGAGAAGCAGTGACTTAGATTTGTCCCTTAGATGGCCTGAGGACTGCCTTCATTGGGAGGCAAGAGTCCTTTGGGCTGTGCACATATGTAAGCGGGCATAGAGAACAACATGCACTGTAGAGGCCATGTGCCCCAGAAGCTGCAGCATTTTGTGGACAGTCAAATGGTCCTGTTGAAGCATCTGGAACCACCGCCTGCTACAGTGGGCGGAGTTACCCGAATGCTCTGAGAAAATGCACCCCCTCTGGGTGCATCCCTAAGAACACCCCCAGGAGCTGCCATGGTAGCAATACTAGTCGCCACCTGCATCGGCCCACAACTGCGGGCCAACCCTTGACCAGGTTTGACTGAAGGAAGGCTAAAAACCCCTCGGATGCAGAAGCCAAGGGAGAAAGAAAACTGTGATTTCTGCACAGTCAACTGGAGGGTCTCCATGAGAAACCGAGATCCTCAGCTTACAGGCTTTGAGGTCCAGAATAGGCTGAAACTAGCCTCCCCTCTCAGCATGATGAAATAAATGGAGAATTGACCTCTGCTGCTTTGGTCCTGCAGTCTCTAATTACAGCAACTGAGTGAGAGTGCCCTGCACAGCTTTTATGCTTGGAAAACATACGGAGGCGGTATGGAAAGGGCCTAGCAACCTCCAGTGCATAGACCAATGGGTTTGACATCGAGTGGAGCCAGGATGGGCAACAGTCCCCGGACCAAACCCCCCGACTCGTCCACTGCCAAGCGCCACTGGGCTACTTTGCCTCTTCTTCAGGCCCGAGAAGCAGAAGACGGAGAAATATCCCCGCTCCGTTCCACAAAAGCCTTGGTAGATATGTTCCAGTGAGGGAATCACCTCCTGGTATGGAGCAACCACATCATGTGGAAACAGTGAAATCCGTCAACTGGTCTCATGCTGGCAATGGAGAGCACCCCTGATTCTGCTTATCCTCGGACAGGTGCCCCCCCCCCCCCTTTTGGACTCCCCCAAGTCCTTCCCGAGCTTCTTTAATGCCACACCAAACAGGAGCTCACCATCAACTGGTAGCTTATTCCAGGCATCTTGGAGGAAACCCCCGCCGGGCAGTTACTCAACCAAAAGTAGCGGAGTGCCACCACTACTGAGGCCATGCACTATGAGAGCCTTGGATAAGAACATAGATGGAAGCTGCCTAATAGGCGGCTCCGGACTCCCACTTCCTGCCAATCAGTGCTGACTCCTGGTGACCCAGCTGCCTCTGCAATGCATGTCCAGAGGTAGATAGCCAGGCATTTACCTCCGAGCCAATAGAGGGTGAGGTGAATTGCCTGAGGTCACAAGGAGTGCCAGTGGTAATTGAACCCTTGGTGTTCTGGGTACCAGGCAGTTGCTCTAACCATTAGGCTACGCCTCCACCCCTTCCAGGGTCACCCTGTAGCATACCAAGGACTTTAAGCAATTGGGCTATAAGAGTTGCCCATCTATGTGGCGGATGATTCATACAATACGAGCCTATCCCATTGCCTACTCACATCTTGCTGTGGGACCCCGCCTTCTTCCAACTCTTCCTGCCCTCCTACATCCCTCTAGTCTTTGGAAGGCAGGGAACTCCCCCCCCCCCTTTTTTTTTTTCCTTTTTTTCCCCCTGAACTTTCTCAAGGTGGCGCCTGCTGGCTAGTGGCTCATCCCCCTGAAGCCACTGAGGAGCCACAGAGTGCTTCTTTCCTCTTTTTGAACCTGCTGCGCACGCTTCTTTTCTCTTTCCGACCCGGCAAGAGGGGTGCCCCTTCCCCACTTTTCCAGGCAGAATGCCTTATGGCTGAGAAGATCGAATACTTGGCAAAGGCCTCCCCGAGCCCCCTACTCAAATCATACCTCTGACAGGAGGACCCGGGGAAGGGGGGGGGAGCTGCCACTGCACAAATTTTTTTGTGTGGTATTTCTCAGGCAGATGGCACTCTTATGAAGTAAACGTGCATTTTAGTCTCTCAAACATGCTTTTGTGAGGTACCCCGTTTTTTGGGGGGTTTTTGTAAGGTCAAGCTGCTAAGCTATGGGCTTGGCCAGGCAAGGAGGAGACAGAGTAAAAATAAAAAACCACGAAGGAATAACCCCGCGTCCAAGCAGGCCCCCCCTTTCAAAGCCTGATCCCATGTAACCGGCTTACCTAGTGAAATGGCAGCGTGCTTCCCGCTCGATCTCCACAAAATGGCTCCGAGACCACGCAGTTTGCGGCAGACTAGAGAAGCCGCAACTGTGAAGAGGGAGAATACCGGATTCGACCTGGAGTGGCCAAAAGGGTTGATCTTCTCTCCCCATGGCCCCATCCACTTTCAGCGGCTCCCTCATCCTGCTCAGCAGTCACACACGGCTGTGGCAGGGGAGGGGGGGTCAGGGAGCCCGACGGAAAGCTCCAGCTCTGGCCTGGCGTGCCAAGAGACGCATCCGTTTCTTTTCTGCTCACTCGGTCCCTCAACCTGCTCAGCCCTTACAGACCGGCTACGGCAGGAGGGGCGGGATCCCAATAGAAAGCCACCTACTGTCTGCCTCTGTCTCTCTTCATGGCTTCTCACCCACTGATGGGTTCGGGAGCTGTGGCAGACGTCCAAGTGTGCACAGGAGCCCGATTCTTTCTAACAGGGAGGGCCCGTGCTCTAGTCTTTTTTTTTTTTATTTATTTTTTTTTTTTTTAAATTATCTTGTTCTGAGCGCTGCTCTCTTCAACTTGCACTGGCCAGCTATAATAAGCTGCAGCTCAAGCCTCCCTCTTCTCTCATCCAGAGAGCTAGTTGAGCTGCCCTGTCACTGCCAATTCCAACAGAAGTAATAGACAGGCTTCTAAGCCATCTCTGTAGCGAGTCCCAACCTTGGGAACACCCTCCAGCTGCTTGGAGACTGAGACTGAGCTTACTGAGGCTGGTAGATGGGGCCAGCTGCTTAAGTACCGTGAGGTCATCAAAAGATGACATGCTCAATCTCCAAGCTGCTGGAGGAGGTGCAATACCCAGAGGTCAGGACTGGACTGGAGGAACGATAAGGAACTGAGGCTTGAAGCCATGGAATTCTGCTCTCTTATCTGGAAGAAGAGGGCAAAGGCTTCAAGATCCCTGGATACCTCCTTGAGGAACATATCCCCATGTAGAGGACATAGGAGTTAATCCTAGCACAGAGCATGGAAGCCTGGAAGCATTGATGCCCAAAGGCATCGAGGATTCTCAATTCTCTACCTGGAGGGTTAGAGGAGTGGGTCTTCGAGCTTTTGATTCTGCACATCGACAATTTGACCACCATGGAATGGTGGGGGAGCTGCAGTTTTTTGAAGCCTGTGCACTCCAGTACCCGATATATGGTATCGAGGTATGAACTGTAATGGGAGACCGTGAGAGGAGTCTCCCACATACGGAGCATAAGATCATGAAGGATGCAGTGCACCAGTAGAGTGGCTGCCTTCTTTGGTGCTGTTGGGTACTGGAGGATCTCCAACTCCTCCACCCTTAGCTTCCTTCTCAGATGTTACCGTGATGGAGATACCCTTGGCTAGGTCTTGAATGATAACCTAGAAGGACATATCCTCCGGAGGCGACATGCGTCGCTGTTGTGGTGGAGATGGTTTCGAAGAAAGGTCCCGGGGCCCACAGGAATCACGGAATTACACATCGGAGATACTGGAATCAGAGGACTCAAAGTACCGACATGTGCGGTGTTCACCCAACGCTTGATGTCTGTACCGGTGTTCCGAGGTATCGGCCACAGTGAAGCATTTGGATTGGGAACCAATATCAGTGATGGTTTCCAGGGAGAGAATGGGTGGCAGCGATGTCAACACCATGTGCATGAGCGCTGATGTCGTGGCTGCAACTGGTGTGAATGTCAGTACTGATGCTAGTACCGATGGGCCAGTGCCTGGAGTCAAAGGCTTGACAGGTACAGAGGCTACCAGGAGAGCTGCTAAGCTCTGCTCGATGCCAGTATGTGCAGGTCCATCGAGGTTGCCAATGCCTGGGTATCGATCACAAGTGTTTGCACTAGCATTCTGGAGCATGGCACCAGTAGCTCTCCAGAGGTCGAGACCTTGGGAGCATCCTGGAGCCCTTCTGTGGCTTTGGAGGATAGTGCCTCCCGCCAGGACTGTTTGGCAGGCTGATCCACCTCTGATGCAATGCCTGAAGGATCTCGATGCCTTGAGAGAGATCTACCTCTGGAGGTTTTGTCTTGCTTCGATGTAGTCTTGGGCTTTGACGATACCTGGGATCCATGAGAGAAGGATGAAGCCCTTGACGAAATGGACACTAATGATACCGTGTCCAAGACAAAGAGGGTCCCAAATTTAGAGGCCCGGTTCTGTAGGCCTCTTTTAGTCATCTTTTGACAGAGGGAACAGTCTGTTGGTTGGTGTTCTGGGCTGAGGCATTTTAGACACCAGTCATATATGTCAAGATGCTGAGATGGTGCTGGCACTCTTGGAACATTTTTTAAACTACTAGCTAGTTTCTCCATGCCTTCAACAGGTGGGAAGGCTATGGTAGACTTAAGGCCTAAAAGATCATCAACATGCCCGTTTTTTTTTCTTTCAGAAAATAAAAGAAAAGAAGAAAACAAAAGAATAAGGGAACTGGCAACGTCTTCGATGGTGCCAGGAAGGAAGATGTGCTACCACAAAAAAGAGTTTTCTGAAGCAACAGGATTTGCTTCCTGCTGGCTCCGTAGAAAATGAAGAACTAAGGAGAGGGAACTGGGAAGGCGGGAAAGCAGGAAGGCCGTCATGCAGGCGCAGTGGAGTTCTCCCAAAAGCCTTCCTATTGGACGTTGGTGAGCGTGCCCGCGCGGGCTCCATTGGTACCAACGTCACCCATATGTGAAGACTACATTCCTGCTTGCTCTTGGAAATCAAATAAAACAATCATATAAACATACAACACATATAGTTTATTTAGTAAATCAAGCAGTAATATATATATTAATAAGGACAGAGTTGATCATTAACTGAAAAGACATTGTCAAAATACTGTCCAAAAGTAAGCATTAAGATATGAACGGAAGATTATCTGTCTCTGCCCAATGGGAGGCACAGATAATGGGTATGAGGAAAAGCGAGGAGAAATTTACATAATAAATTATCTTTCCTGCAACCGTACTAGACCTGTCCAGCCAGTGGGTTATGCTCCCTTGCCACAGGTGGAGGCAGACAAACAACTTTCTGCTTGGTATATCTTCTAGTGCTGCAGCACTGAAAGAAGCCAGTATGACATCTCCCAAGCAGTAAACAAGATTGAAAACCTCAGAAAACACTCGGAACTATGAACATTAATAGCCAATCATAAACTGAAAGAAATAATTTAAACAAGTGTTTTGCTCTTTTACCATAAATTGACTCTGCATTACGCACAGATATAAACCAAAAGATAGCAAGGCTTCCAAACCTTTAGGAAGAGTCTTTCAGAGAGAGTCCTCAACTGGATTAGCAGGATTCAAAAAAAGAAAATGATCAAGTATGTAAACTTCTCAATCATTATCCTGCTAGACCAGTCCATATGAGTGGGGTGTATCAAAGCAATCAGGAGCTAGCGTGCGAGGAAGACAATGCTCTGGATAGAACTGTCCTGCCAAAAGCGCCATCTGCTCAAGCCCCAACATACCACCCTGTAGTGCTTCACATCAAGGCAGACTCGGCACAGGAGGCAGCCTGTGTCCTAGTGGAATAAACCAGACGACTCCCAGAACCTGTTTTCCAGTCAGTAGGTATGCTGAACTAATGGCTTCTTAATTAAGCAGATAATCGAGAACTTGGCCACTGTCTGTCTTTCCTCAGAAAACAGAAGAGAACAAAAAGATGGTCCAGCTGGAGAAGAATGTTAGTAATCTCTGGGTATCTGAATAGCATCCTCCTCACATCTACCAGAAGGGATGTGAGAAGGGCAGGTCAATGGTCTGATTAAGATGAATGAAAGGTAGCACCTTTGGGAGAAAGGACAGCATGATATATAGAGAGACCGACACTATTGAGATGACCAAAAAAAAGCTGTCTACAGACAAGGCCTGTAGCACTGAAAGCTGCCTGGTGGGCACAAGGGCCGCTAGGAAAGTCATCTTGAAGATCAAATTCTTGAAAGAAGACTTCTGAATAGGCGCAAAGAGGCAGACCTCTGTGCCACCTAGACAAGGTTTTAGACAGTGCTGGGGAGGAGCCTGCTATCTTGATACATGTTGGTACCAATGACATAGGAAAGTGTGGGAGGGAGGTTCTGGAGGCTAAATTTAGGCTTTTAGGTAGGAAGTTGAAATCCAGAACTTCCAGGGTAGCATTATCTGATATGCTTCCCTTTCCACGCGCAGGATCCAAAAGGCAGGCAGAGCTCCGAAGTCTCAATACGTGGTTGAGACGATAGTGCAAGGAAGACTGTTTCAGATTTGTTAGGACTTCGGCAACATTCTGGGGAAGAGAGGGGCTTTTCTGAAAGGATGGGTTCACCTTAACCGGGATGGAACCATGCTGCTGGCATTAACCTTTAAAAAGGAAATAAAGCAGCTTTTAAACTAGACAACAGGGAAAAGCCAACAATTTCCTAAGAGTGCATGGCTTGGAAGGATGTCTTACTAATCTATTATGGTTTTTTTGAGGGTGTGAATAAACAGGTAGACAAAGGTGAGTCAATTGATATAATGTATCTGGATTTTCAGAAAGCCTTTGACAAGGTCCCTCATGAGAGACTCTTGGCAAAGTTAAAAAGTCACGGGATAGGAGGCAGTGTATTATTATGGATCAGGTACTGGTTAAAAGATAGAAAGCATAGGATAGGGCTAAATGGCCAATTTTGCCAATAGAGAAAGGTGAATAGTGGAGTACCCCAGGGATCTGTACTGGGTCCGCGGCTTTTTAACATATTCGTAAATGACCTGGAAATGGGAATAAGGAGTGATGTAATCAAATTTGCAGATGAAGAGTAGTTACTCACCTGTAACAGATGATCTCCGGGAACAGCAGAAATTTAGTCTTCACATATGGGTGATGTTGGTACCAACGGAGCCCATGCGGGAACGCTCCCCAGCATCCAATAGGAAAGCCTTTGGGAGCATCCCACTGCGCCTGCATAGCTGCCTTCCCACCTTTCCAACTCTCCCTCCTCAGTTGAGATTGTAGCTGAGATAAAAGGAGAGTAGGAGGAGAAGATGACCTACAACTCTTAGGGGAGGAGAGTTGGTTGTGAAGACTAAATTCATGCTGTTCCTGGAGATCACCTGTTACAGCTGAGTAACTACGCTATCTCCAGGAACAAGCAGGAATGTAGTCTTCACATATGGGACTCCCTAGCTTGGAGATCCAAGAGAGATGACCTCTGAGTCGGCTGTGGAATCACAGGTATAACTAAGTAGGTCATGTATCTACCAAGGATGTCTGGTATCGAAACCCAGGACGGAGGAGTAGGAGTTGATCTAAGTCTGAAAGAGGTGCTGGAGAACAGCTTGGCCAAACAAGGCATCCCAGCAGGAGTCCTTGTCCAAGCAATAGTGAGCAGCAAAAGAATGGACAGAAGACCAAATTGCTGCTTTGAAAATCTCATCAATTGCTACAGAGCACAGATTTGCCATAGAGGCAGCCATGACCCAAGCATTATGTGTAGTGATGTGACCATCAAGAGAGAGTCCTACCTTTTCATAAGCAAGAGAGATGCAGTCACTATCCACCTGGAAAGAGTTTGTTTGTATACTGGCAACCCCAGGTGACTCGAGTCAAAGGAGATGAAAAGTTGGGAAGCTTTTCTATGCTCTCGAGTTATCTGGAGATAAAAAGCCAAGACAAGTTTGCAATCCAGAGTGTGAAGGGTTGCCTCTGCCCTAGAGGAATGAGGTCTAGCGAAAAAGACAGGAAGATAGACTGACTGGTTTAAATGGAAGGGCGAGACCACCTTCGGCATAAAGTGAGGATGAGTCCTAAGGACTACCTTATGGTAGAATTGTGTATAAGGAGGGTCAGCCACCAAAGCCTGAAGCACACTAATGTGTCTTGCTGAAGTGAGTTAAATAAGGAAGGTGACCTTGCACATGAGAAATGTCAATGAGGTAGTGGATAGAGGTTCAAAGGGCAGCTTGAGAAGCTGTCCTAAAACATCATTAAGATCCCATGCCACTGGAGGGGGCTTAATGGGAGGTTTGGTTAATAGAAGACCCCCTCATGAAGCGTGCTACAAGCGGCTGAGAAGAGTTGTGCCTAGCCATCTAAGGGCATGTGAGAGGCCGCAATTGCACTTAGGTGTACTCTTACCAAATTGGTTTTGAGTCCAGAAGAAGATAGGTGGAGGAGATACTCAACTAATGCCTCCACCGGAGCTGAGAAGGGATTAAGATCCCTCTCAGAACACCAGAGAGCAAATCTACACCACTTGAAGGCGTAGGAGCGCCTGGTGGATTGCTTTCTAGAAGCAAAGAGAATGTCCTTAACCTCCTGGGAAAGGTTAACATCCTGGTAGGCTAAGACCTCAGCAGCCATGCAGTGAGATGGAGGGACTGTGGATTGGGATGGAACAACATCCCCTCCTCCTGAAAGAGGAGATCTGGAGCAGACCCCAGATCTATGGGTTGAGCCCGAGACAGATGTAGAAGAAAAGGATACCACGGTTGTCATGGCCAGCGTGGAGCAATGAGAATCATGTAGCCCTTGTCTCTCTGGAGTTTGAAAAGAGTCTTGGGAATAAGGTGAATGGGAGGTAAGGCATATAGGAAAGCCTTGACGCCAGTGGAGGTGAAAAGCATCCACTTGCTGGCTGTCCGGTGCAGGAGTCCTGGAGCAGAAGTGAGAAAGCTTGGCATTCTGAGGACTTGCGAACAGATCTATTTCTGGGGTTCCCAAGAACTGAAAAATTTGAGCGACTTTGTCTGCATGGAGAGACCACTCGTGGGGTAGAAGGACTTGACTCAATTTGTCCACCAAGACATTGTGTTTGCCTGGAAGATACATCACATGCAGGTGAATGCGATGCTGTATGGCAAAAGACCACAGATTCAGGGCTTCACTGCAGAGGGTCCAAGAGCCTGTTCCGCCCTGCTTGTTCAAGTAGAACATGGCTACTTGATTGTCCGTCTGGGCTAGAACTGTGCAGATCAAACATGGTCCTGGAACACTGTGAGAGCATTGTGAATGGCTCTGAGCTCCAGCAGATTAATGTGGATTTGTGACTCCTGATGAGATCAGACCCACCGAGTGGAAAGATTATCCAGATGAGCTCCCCAGGCAATTTGAATGCATCCGTCATCAGGGAACATTGATGTGCTGGCATCTGAAAAGGTGACCCTACCAGGAGGTTTTCTGGGGATTGCTGGAGAGATGAGATTAGGCGGGTAGAGACCATTATTTTGTCTCCCAGATGACCTGATGCCTGAGACTACTGGGAAGCCAGTGTCCATTGAGCTGCATGCATATGTAGACGAGCATATGGAACAACATGCACTGATGATGCCATATGACCCAGACGTTGTAGCATTTCTCGAGCAGTAAGAAAGTTCTTTAAGCATGCCTGAGATGCTAACTGATTGAATTGAGCGCAGCGGAGTTGGGGCAGAAATGCCTTTGATTGCTGAGTGTCTAGGAGAGCCCCTACAAACTCTAGTGTGAGAGGGGACGAGTTGGGACTTTGGAAGATTTATTACAAATCCCAAGTGTTGCAGCACCTGCAGGGTGTGCAAGAGGGAAAAGCTGGCCTCTAGAGAGGTGTCTGCTTGAATGAGCCAGTTGTCTAAGAAAGGGAAGACAAATATCCCGGACAGGAATGCAGCTACTACTGCCATACATTTTGTGAAGACTCTTGGGGCAGAGGCAAGGCCGAAAGTCAGGACTCTGTATTGATAATGTCTCCCTTGAAACATGAAGCGCAGGAACCTTCTGTGCTGTGAGTGAATCAGAATGAGTATATGCCTCTTTGAGGTCTAGAGAACAGAGCCAGTCCCGACTCTGGATAGGGGAGAAAGGTACATAGGGAGATAATTTAGAATTTCTCCCTTATCAGGTGCTTGTTCAATTCTCAGAGGTCCATAATGGGCCTGTATCCCCTTGTTGTCTTTGGAATGAGGAAGTAGGGAGAATAAAAGCCCATTCCCTGCTGAGGTGGTGGAACCTCCTTTATTGCTCCCTGAAGAAGAAGGGAGGTGACCTCTTGTAAAAACAGAGCAGAAAGAGGGTCCTGAGAGCAGAATTCTCTCGGAGGAGTCCAGAGGCAGACTTTGTAGATGAAGCTTGTACCCCTCCCGTACTATGGACAGCGTCCACTGCTCTGATTTACTGATTTATTTATTTAAAGTCTTTTCTATACCGCGCTCTTTAAAATCAGCTCGTTTTACAATCAACAGCAGATTTGAACAGTGCAGGCAGCCCCCGTACTGTCCTTACAGAGAACAGGTTTTGCCACTTGGATTAACTGGGGAAACTATGTACAGGCTACACAGTAGCTTGGCTACTCATTTAAGTAACTATATACAGGCTACGCAGGCTATATACAGGCTAAGCAGTGACTATCTACGTGTGCATATCAGGGTGACTGGTCGTGCTAATGATCAGGGCCGGGACTGTGTGCTAGGGGTGTTTTTGAGCGTCTGTCTTGGTGGTTGCGTATGGCTGGATGTTGTGTGTCGCCATTGTGAGAGTAGTGCTGGAGGAAAAGGTGGTGTTTCAGAGCCTTCCTGAAAAGGGTAAGGTCAGTGATGGCCCAGATGTCGGGCGGGAGGGCATTCCAACATGTGGGTGGCATAGTACACAAAGGCTCTGTTTTTTGTTGCTTAAGAGCACTTCGTGATTTTGGTAGGGATACTCAGTGTGTTGGCGGCGACAGACCTTCTGACTCCGTTTGCAGGAGTGGGGAGGATGAGGTCCGTGATGGAGGAGGAGGTGAGGCTGTTGATGGCCTTGAAAGTTAGCAGTAGAATTTTAAAGATGAGTCTGCAGTGGACCGGCAGCCAATGGAGGTGTTTCAGGATTGGGGTTATATGGTCCCTTCCTGGCGGCTCCATGTAATATTCTGGTGGCTGCATTCATTGCAAACTGAAGTGGGTTCAGTGTATTTTTTTTGGAGTCCCTGTAGGACTGAGTTGGCGTAGTCAAAGTGGGGGATTACCAAGGCTTGGTAGATTGACCGGAAGTCGTCTGGCTCGAGTAAGGGTCGTAGGTGCCGGATTGTCCATATTTTGTGGTATATTGCCTTGACAATGTTTTGTATGTGGGCCTTCATGTCCAACCGTTGGTCTAGTGTGACCCCTAGGTAGCGAATCGTAGGCTTACTTTGGAGCTCAGCGCCTCTTATGTTTAGTGATGCGGGAGGGGTGAAAACGTAGTTCCTGGTGATGAACAGTGCCTCAGTTTTCTTGCAGTTTATCCTGAGATTTTGAGTGTGGAGCCAGTCAGCGACAGCGTCGAAGCAGGTGGTTAGTGGAGCGAAGTCCGGCTGGTCGGTTGCGAAAGGCATGTAGAGTAGCACATCATGAGCGTATATGAGACATGAGATGTCGAAGGAGCGGACGAGCGCGCAGATGGGCTGCATGTATATGTTAAAAAACAGTGCCGAGAGAGAGGAGCCCTGTGGTACGCCCTGTTTTTGTTGGAACGGTTTGGAGGTTGTGGGGCCGGTACGTACATGTTGCCATTTGTCTGATAGGCATGATTTGCACCAGCTTAAGGCTGTGTTCTGGATCCCTTTCTCTGCAAGGCGCCCTAGGAGTAGTTCATGGTCAACGGAGTCGAATACTGTGGCAATGTCCAGGAAGATTAGGGCATATCCTCACCTGCTGTTGTCCAATTCAGTGATGAGTGTGCTAAAGAGAGTCGTCAGGAGCGTCTCAACTCCGTACAATTCCTTAAATCCGTGTTGGCATGGGTCGAGGGAGCGGTGGTCTCAAAATGGTGTTGGATTTGCTGTTGGACAACTTTTTCAATTATTTTGGCCATTAGTGGGATGCTTGAGATTGGCCTGTAAGAGTCCACCTTCTGGGGGTCAAGCTTGCTGTTTTTTTTTAGAAGTGGCCTAATGGATGTCTGCTTCAAGCTTCGTGGGAAAGAGCCCGTTGCGAAGGATAGACCTACGAGTTTGGCCAGGAATGGGCTGAATTCTTTGCGCAATGCCTTTATCTAGCACGCTGGGCAGGGATCGTTTGGAGCTGTGGTGGTGTTAATAGCGGTGATGGTGCCTTTGATGCTTTTCACCGATGGTGGTGAGAAGGTGGATAGAGGCGTTGGGTGGCGTGGACTGTGCACAGATGTGGGTGTAATTTTGTCAGTTTAGATTGTTTTTGACTGTAGGTAGTCCGCGAATTCCTGTGGCTGTGGCATGCTTAGTTGGGTGGGGGAAGGTTCGTTTGTGAGGGTCCTCACCAGGTTGAATAAGTCCCATGGTGTATTCAGGGAGTGCTGCAGAATTTCTGCGTTGTATTGTTTCATTCTCTCCGTGACTGCCGCACGGTGTCTCTTCAGGTGGGAGGTGTAAGTGCCCAGGTCTTCAGTGAAGCGTGAATGTCGCCATCTTCTTTCAAGCCTCCTGAGGTGATGGAGTGATGTTCGTAGCTCGGGAGAGTACCACGGAGCAGTCTTTCTTCTTTTTGGCGGTATGTCCACAATTGGTCGGTGGGCAATGGCGCTGAGGCTATTGTTCCAGGTAGAGAGCATTTCCTTGAGGCTAGACTCTGCAAGGTCGAAAAATGGTAGAGTTTTGCTGAGTATTTCTTCCTTGTCGAAGGGCCGGAACCGTGCTTTTGGTGTTGGGCAGGCATTGGCTGTGGTCGGTTTGTTAGTATGATCTAGATGTGTGGGTATCTGGAATCTTAGTAGGATGTGGTCAGACCATGGGACCGACGTGATGGATAGGGCAAGCTTATGGTTTGGGCCTGTGGCTGGCCGTGGGGCAAAGATCAGGTCCAGTTTGTTTCCTTTTGTGTGAGTGGGCGCGTTGATTACTTGGTCATAGCCCAGCTCATTAAGTGCGTCGAGGAAGCCACTGGAGTGAGCGTCTGGGAGGGCAGGCAGGTTGAAATCGCCCATGATCCAGTTTGGTGTGTGCGGGTTCTTGGTATTGCAGGCAAGGTCGATTATTGTTGAGAGGTCATCTGGGGAGGGAGATGGTAATCTATAGATTAGGTTGATGGAGTTGTGCTTGTTGGTTATGGTGATGGAGTCCAGGTTTGTGGTACTGTTGGCAGAGGTCTGCTGAAATTGGAGCTCCGTTTTTGTAAGGGCAAGTGCTCCTCCACCCCTACGGTTGGCTCTGATGTGATAAGATGCAACCTGTGAGAAAAGTGATAGAGTTTGCCAGGGATGTGTACGGAATCTGGAATCTCCAAAGGCAGAACAGATATGTTCTCCAGAAAGGATTCAAAGACCCTGAGAAGGCTGGGTCTGCTGAGGTGGCTGTGACTTAGGTGCCTGAGCCTTCTTTTGCTGCTTTGATGGCTGCTGCCCCTTCTGAGGAGCATGGTGTTGACACTGTACAGCAAGGTTGTAAGAAGGATAGTACTTATTACTGAAAAAAGCTTTCTTTGCTGTTTTTTTCCTAGCTGGGTTGGCCGTAGATCTAGATAGCCTATTAAGAGTGGTGTTGTCATATTCTAACTGAGAGGCTTTGTCTTGCCAATCCTTGCCAAAAAGGTTTTCACCGGTGCAAGGGATATTACCCAGATTATCTTGAACCCATTGTTCAAGATCCAATGCTTGGAGCCAAGCAATCCTGCGTGCACTGATGCAGATGGATGAAGTTCTGCTGATGCACTCAAAACAGTCAAAAGTTGCCTTGTTAAACTTTGAAACATTCTGAGCATGTTTTACAAGAGTGAGATAATCTGCTCTCTTGTCATCAGGGAGAAGAGGAGCCATCAACTCCAAATCCTTTGCCACCTCTCTAAGGAACATACCCATATAGAGTATGTAGGAACTGATCCTGGCCGATAACATGGAGGCCTGAAAACAACGTCGACCAAAGACATCGAGAAATCTCGATTCCCTATCTGGAGGGTTCGAGGAATGTCTTAGCACTCTTTATTTGACGCATTGCCCATTCCACCACCATGGAATGGTGCGGCAACTGCGCCTTTTGAAAACCGGGACACACTGGTACCCAGTACATGGAATCGAGTCATCGGGTATGGGGAGAGATGGTAAGCATAAGGTCGTGAATTATGGGAGGGATAGGGAGCGTAGCAGCCTCCTTAGGGGCTGTAGGGTATTAACGAATTTAAAGTTCTTTGGTCCTAAGCTCTTTCTCCGATGTCACTGTTATGGAGAGACCCCGAGCAACATCACGAATAAAGTCTTGAAAAGACATGTCCTCTGGAGGGGACATGCGACGTTGTGGAGACTGAGATGGGTCTTCTGTGATAGCTCTAATGTCCTGGGTATCAGCCGATTCATCATCCGATGAATCGGAAGCCAAAGACTCAAAGTATCGATGGGCAGGGTGTTCCCGCTCTGCACATTCTCAGTACCGATCAAAATCGGTAGCTGAGGCTTGCAGTGCCGGAGCCTCTGTACCAGAAATGGATTTGAGGGCCGGCATGGATGGTAATGTGGTAAGTGGCAAAAAAGTCAATGCTGGTTGTGTCAGCACTGGAGCCGGTACCGATGCCTGCGGAATCAACTGTAAAGGTTTTACTGGTACCGAGGCCGCCGATTCCAATCGGCAGTAGAGTTACTGATTAATAAATCTGCATGATCATAATTATATTATGTTTAAGATTATTTAGATTTGACAAGCGTGATAGAGGAGGAAGAAATAACATTTACCATTTCTTTATGTGTGCAGTAAATACGTTTAATCCACAATATATAACTTTTGTTTTCTGGTTAGGGATCTGAGTGTATCCTGGTTAAGAAAATTTGCCTGCTGATTTCATTCTATTAGAGTGGCAATGTCCTGGTCTGTTATGCTGTTGTGCTGAATAAAGTGTTAACAAAGAAGTTGTAAACAATGACAATTGAATTTCTAGTTGGTTTAAATTCTGTTTTTTTAAAAGTTTTGTAATTATGAATGCATTGCCTTTTGTTGAGCATAATTCTTTGAATTCTATCTAATGACCCATATGTATTTTGATCCTTTTTGTTTTGTGTTCTGATGTCCGTCCTTTGTGAGCTCAGATGTCTATGTCAATCAGTGTTCAGGGTAAAGAGTCAAACCATTACCTGAGATAAGATAGCCTTCCTAAGAATTTTTTGGTAAAGAATTGAAACTAGTTTAATTTATTTTCTATAAAACTGCCAATTTATGTTTTGATGTTTGTTACCCCTTAAGTAATAAAATTAAGTAATACTTTGTATGTTGTCATGGTTGGAGAAAGCACAGTTACTTACCTGTAACAGGTGATCTCTGGGAACAGCAGGAATAAGTCTTCACATATGGGTACGTCGGTACCGACGGAGTCTGCGCGGGAACGCTTCCCAGCGTCCAATCAAGAGCTTTTGGAAGCATCCCAGCACGCCTGCGCGCTGCCTTCCTGCCTTTCCCAACTGCCTCTCCTCAGTTACGTTTTAAAGCTGAGACAAAGAGAGAGAGAAAGGAAAGGAAAGATAGAGAGATACAACTCCCGGGGAGGTGGGTGGGTTGTGAAGACTTATTCCTGCTGTTCCCAGAGATCACCTGTTACAGGTAAGTAACTGTGCTATCTCCAGGAACAAGCAGGAATGAGTCTTCACATATGGGGACTCCCAAGCTAAGATGCCTGGAGTCCCAGCATGTCATAGGCTGGAACATGCTATCTCCCAGAACACCAGGCATCCTGAAGATGGAGGGTAGGAGTTGAAGAAAGAAGGATGCTGTGGAACAGCTAACCTAGCATGGGACTACAGAGAAGGAGTCCATGCGTGGATGATGATGGTTATCAATAATATTGCAAAGGATATTGCAATATGGACCTCCCCCGACAGGATTACACAGAAGTATGGAGGTTCATGGATCCACTGGGAACCTAGTAGAGGAACCTTGAAGAGGACCTCACTGCAAGTGGAGATGATAATCCTGTAGGAAAACCAATGGAGGTCAGAATCCTGAAAGGTAACAGGGAACCCCAGTAGGAAAAACTGGGGTAGTCCAAAAACAATGTGCCTTCAGCGGGAGGCTTTATGACGAAAAACCGAGCTCTTTTGGAGGCAGAGTGAGACACTCTTAGGAGCAAAAAGAGAAAGGCTAACCGATTTGGACAAACAGGCATAGTCCTGGTGGGGAGAAAGGTGTGGGAACTCCTTGTATCCCAAAAGAGAAGACAAATGCCTGAGGCGTTAAAGCCTGTGATTAACTGAAGATCCACAATGTCTCTCCTAACTGGGGTAAGCTAGGAGAGATATTGGGCATGGAGAGCTGCAGAGGTACCTAAACCGTTTGGTTATGGTATAAAACATTTCGAGTACCACAGGAGTGGTTGTGTGTGTAGAACCTCAAACCTGCTAGGTAGCATAGGTATGGTTAAAAACCCCTCTGTCAGACTCATATTGGTATATGAGGAGAGACAGGGAGATAGATATGTATCCACATACTTGTCTATCACTAAGAAAATATCTCAACAAATTATATATATATATATATATATATATATATATATATATATATATAAATAGATAGACATATAAGAATATATCTATAGTGAGATATGGCAGGGCATAAAATACACACAAAAAATAAATATGGATATGTAGGCTTACATATGGGTGTCTGCAGTTAAACAGACAGAGATATGCCTACAGTACAGTGATCACATAGGCTATGTGGAGAGGAAACATTCATCTAATAACAAGAAGGTGGAACCTACTTGAGAAGACATATAGAGAATCTATTCCTCCTGGTCATGATCTGCAAGAATGCTAGTTAGTGCAAAATAACCAGGACTTTTACGTGAAAAACCAAGGACAATGTCAAAGTGCAGCCAGCAAGTCCCGAGTCTTCCAGGACTCTGGCATGGTAAGTAGACAGAATACGCCTAGAGAGGAGATACCATGTTGACCTGCTTAAGGGCAAAGGTATCATGCGTTCTTACCATGAGGACGAGCATATCCCCGATTGGGAATACTATGGACCAAAGCAGGGAAATGGCAACTCCTTGAGTCTTCACGTGGAGAAGGCCTATGTCCTTTATATCAAAAAAGGAGATAGAAAAGAAGGGGAAACCTTCTAGTCATGGGAGACATGACTGAAAAGCCTTTTCTAACCAGCTAGGATAGCTGTTGGAGAAAAAAAACAACCATGCTCTCTAGCAAGGGCCCATAGTGGAAAGCTTCTCTGTAGATTGCAGAGAGCATGATGTAGGAGAATGAGGGGATAGAACTGGCTGTTAGAGAGCCAGTAGCACTGTCAACTATGCTGCCAAACTCAGGAAATGAAGATGGCAGAATAGAAGACAATCTAGAAAGCTGGTAGTGATATGATCTCCAAGAGAGATGAAGTACTGACTTGGAGCCACTACTAAGACTAGACAGGATGTTAGTGGAGGACAATCTGGTTGTTTGTGGATAAGAACCAGTGGTCCAAACATTAAAGCTCCTGCATGGGCAGCTGTTAGCAAGACAGCAGAAGAATCTTACTGTTCAAGAACAGAAAGAAGAGACAGAGCAGGAGTAGGAACTCTGGACATGTCTGAAAAGCTGCCCCAATGCAAGATTGAAACAGAGGAAGTAACTCAGAGGAAAACTCCGCACTGTAAAGTGAGAACTAGAGAGGCTGAAGAGAAAACCTCCCAGTAGGTAATTCCGCTCTTACAGAGGAAAAAAACTTGGTAAGAGGGTGAAGGGAATGGAGCTGAAGAAGACTTACAAAGTAGTAAGTCTATAGAAAGGAAAAATACATGCTGGCACAGGAACTATCATCTGATAGTGGTTAGATCTCTTTCCCTAGCAAGGAAAAAGAGGAGAAACCTGTGACTTATAGGCATGGATAACCTGACAGCTCATAGAAATATAGAAAAAATGGATATTTTTTGGAAAGAGATCCATGTGTAGGGGTTAGAAAAAGTAGTGAATTGCCGCTACTGAGAAGAAGCAATTACAGATTCTAACCCAAAGAGTCACAAGCATCTGATGATGATCAGAAACCCTGCAGGTGCTTGGTTTGCTGAGCCTGGTGAGAGGTTGGATGCTTTAGACCAGGACGATGCTTTCCCTGTTGGGGAACATCTGTATGATGGGCAAGTGATGAATGAAAACGTCTTCTCCTGTGGGGAGAAAGAGTGGTAGGACACTTCCTACATGCTGAAACAGAGGAAGGGGTAGAAGAACCCTTAGAAATAGGTAAATCAGTGGACAACTGAGTAACCCGATGTAAAGACTCCTTGTTGAAAAGATTTTCTCCAGTGCAAGGAGTATGTCCCAGCCTTTGTTGTGCCCATTTGTCCAAGTCTGAAGCTTGGAGCCAGGCTCTACGTCGTGCCCCTATAGCTATAGCAGAAGTCCTGCTAACAGACTCAAAAGAGTCTAGGGAAGCACGAGAAAGAAACCAAGAGATATTCTGGATATGCTTAAGCAGTGAGGAATATTCTGCACTCCTGGAATCTGAAAGGAAAGGAGACAAAAGATGTAATTGCTTTGTGACCTCTTCAAGAGAAAGACTCATATAGAATATATATGAGAGAATTCTTGCAGAAAGCATAGATGTCTGGAAGGTTTGACGTCCAAAGTCATCTAGTGTTTTAGACTCACAACCTGGCGGATAGGAAGAGTGCTTTTTCTTACTCTTTACCCGCCTCATTGCTGATTCCACTACTATGGAATGATGAGGAAGTTGAGTCTTTTGAAACCCTGGAGTTGGAGGCACCTGATATAAGAGATCAGTTGCCCTGGGAGGTGGGGGTACTCTGAAAGGTGTTTCCCACATTCCTAGGAGGAGATCCTGCAAGGAATGATGCAAAGTGAGCATTATGTTCCCCTTTTCTTTGGTAGAAAGAGAGTCTTGTGCAGGATCATGTCCTGGGATAGGGATGGCAAGAAATCTGGCTATATCCAGGAAGAAACTCTGAAAAGAGGGATCCCTAACAGGAATCTCTCTTGGACAGGGTCGATTTAAAGAACTAGCCTGAACATCCACAGAGGTATCCAAATATATAGGAATAGAAGATCCTGCACAGTGAAGTGTGGAATGTTGAAGGGATGGTTGCCGGTACTGGGTATCATGAGCAGCAGCCGTCCTTACCACAGTGTCCATGCCAGGTATCGACTCCAAGGCTGGTCTAAAATGGATCGATCCTGTTGAGAAAAGTATGGTAGAAGTTTGCCACGATGCTACTGTGGATACCGTTACCGATGTCAATACCGGTACCGATATCAATACCGGTACCAATGTTGGAGTCGAGCCCGACAAAGACATCGAAGTGGTCATCGGTGAAAGTTCAATCGGCACCGAGGTGACTGAACCCAACCGGGCACTATCCTCGGTACCGAAGCACCGGTATCGATCGATGTCAGTACCAAAGAATAGTGGTACCGAGTCTTCTAGACTAGAGATCGATTCCAAACTCGGCATCGAGGGCAAAAAGCCTGATAAGCGAAGTATGGAAGGCATCGACCGTAAAGGTAATGAGGTCATTGATACCGATGTCGGTACCGTGTTTGACAACGGTGAAGAAAGGTCAAACAGTGGCAACTCAATCGGCCTGAAAGGAACAGAAAGTTGTGGATCCGAATCATCGGAACCGAGCCTTTGGTATCACCGAGATCCGGTACCAAGGCGAGTCAGTACCCAGTCCTCCAGACTAGAGATCGATTCCAGACTCGGCATCGAAGGAAGCGAGGCTATCGATGCACGTCTGGAGGGTACCGACGTTGGAGGTAGTATCGGTGCTGGTACCGATAATGGAAAGTCAGTCTGGACTGTATCCACCAGTCCCGAAGGTACCAAGGACGCCAGATGACGATCCCTGGTGAGGAGTGTTTCATCCAACACCAGTGCCGGTACCGGGGTATCGGTACCGCTCAAAGCGGATGCCACCACCGGACACGGCTGAGGTATGTTCTGTGAGGGGTGAACCTCAGGAACAACCTGAAACCCCTTATATGCTTTGGAGACCGAAGACTCCCACCGGGGTTCTGAAGCCAGTGGGCCCTCGAGGACAAGGCCGGAGCCGTCTACATGCTGTGCATGAGACCTACCACTTGAGGACTGGCTAGTCTTAACAGACTGTTTGAGGGTTACCTGATCCTGTGTGGAAGAAGAAAGGGACGGTGCCCCGAAGTTGGAGGGCAACCGTGTATCAAGGGAACCTCGATGTTGAAAACTTCTTCTCAAGCAGGTTAGACACCGATTTTGGGGGTCTAGAAATAAAGTTGTACCGCCACAGTGTGAACATTTCTTGGAGAAAATGTCTGGCGGTTCCATAAAGGAAAAAGAAGAGGCCTAAAAGGCCTAAGAGACCGTGAGACACTATGAAGAAAAAATATCCCGTGGAAAAGGAAAAATTTTTCAAGAAAAGAAAAGAAAACACCGGCGGTACCGGTGGCGTCGGGAAGACAGCCGCGACCACAAGAAAACTAAAAATAAAAACAAGAATTTTCTGCGGTGACAGGAGGACGTCCTGCCGGCTCAGCGGAAAAACAAAAACTGAGGAGAGGCAGTTGGGAAAGGCGGGAAGGCAGCGCGCAGGCATGCTGGGATGCTTCCAAAAGCTCTTGATTGGACGCTGGGAAGCATTCCCGCGCAGACTCCGTCAGTACCGACGTACCCATATGTGAAGACTCATTCTTGCTTGTTCCTGGAGATTAAATTATAAACATAGTGTGTGATATACCTTGCAAGCTGTGCACCTGATAAGAGAGGTGAATCTATTCGGTCACATGTTAACTTTAATTTGATAGATAAAAATAAAAATTGATAGAAACAGGAATGCAAGTAAAAATTATTCTGATGAAGTGGTAATTCAGAAAAATGGAAATACATACCAGCAAGCAAATGTTACTTGTGAGAATAAAATTATGTCTTTTCTTTATAGGTTATGTCTAAACTTTGTGATCCTCCTTCTAAACCAATGGACCAGTACACTTCAATCAAGGACCGGGATCGGTTCGAGCAAGCTTTTGTATGCCATTCAGTGATATGGGCACTCAATTACTAGCCTTGTCTTTGGTGTATGAAGAATTTGTTACTGGAGAATTTGTGATAACACAACCTGAATTGCATTTGCCAAGTGTTTAATTAATTTTTTAGAACAATTCCAGAACGTCTAGACTTATTTAGCCCGGAATGTTTTAAACATTCCTGACTTTTGTTTTTCGGACATGCATAGTTCAGTTGATCTATTGACTACATGCTTAACTGCAATACCTACACCGGCTCAAATTTTGTTGTATTATTTTAAAGCTACACAAACTGAGAGTCATGCAAACAAAGAAGATATAAGGACACACCTTATGTTATAAAATGACATGTAATCCTGCTGAAATATCAAAATGTCAGCACCTAAAGATGCAAAGGGGAATTGCGAATGATACTGATGCAATATATTTTTGCAATACAACTAGAAAATGTAAAAACGTAACTAACCCTATGAGTTGAAATAATACAATGTTACAAGCTAGTTATAGTAGAAATGTTAAGTTGCCAACAGGATGGCTATTTTCTTGTGGTCATACCACACCTGCACAATTAATGCCTTAGCTTGCACCATGGTAAAAATCATACTTCAGCTGATTTGCAAGAAAGCACAGTTACTTACCTGTAACAGGTGATCTCTGGGAACAGCAGGAATAAGTCTTCACATATGGGTATCGTCGGTACCGACGGAGCCTGCGCGGGAACGCTCCCCAGCGTCCAAAAGGAAAGCTTTTGGGAGCATCCCACAGCACCTGCGCGCTGCCTTCCCGCCTTTCCCAACCGCCTCTCTCCAGTTCGAGTTTTAAGCTGAGAGAAAGAGAGAGAGAGAAAGGAAAGGAAAGATAGATAGAGAGATACAACTCCTAGGGGAGGTGGGTGGGTTGTGAAGACTTATTCCTGCTGTTCCCAGAGATCATCTGTTACAGGTAAGTAACTGTACTATCTCCAGGAACAAGCAGAAATGAGTCTTCACATATGGGGACTCCACAGCTAGAGATGCCAGGGAGTTCCCAAAGGTTGTGAGTCCCAGATAAGGGCTCCACCTCACCCCCATGGATCTCGGGCATCCAACCAGGGATGGGGGGTAGGAGTTGATTAGGTATGGAACAGGTGTTTGAGAACAGCCTGACCAAACAAGGCATCCCGGCGGGAGTCCTTGTCCAAGCAGTAATGGGCTGTAAAGGTATGAACCGAGGCCCAGGTGGACGCTCGACAGATTTGGTCGATGGACACAGAGTTTAGATGAGCCATAGAGGCTGCCATGGCCCTCACATTGTGAGCTGTGACATGGCCTTCCAGAGAAACGTTCTTACTCTGGTAGGCGAAGGAAATACACTGAGCAATCCAATTGGACAGAGTTCTCTTAGAGACTGGAAGTCCTAAATGAGAGGGATCAAAAGCAACAAATAGTTGAGAGGACTTTCAATGTTGCTGTGTCCTTTGTAAGTAAAAAGCAAGTGCTCTCTTACAATCCAGGGTATGAAGATTCCTCTCTGCAGTTGATGCATGAGGTCCTGGAAAAAAGACAGGTAAATACACCTCCTGGTTCAGATGAAAAGGTGAGACCACTTTAGGTATAAAGTGTGGATTAGTCCTGAGGACTACCTTGTCATGATGGAACCTTGTATAAGGAGGATTAGCCACCAAGGCTTGCAGCTCACTGATACGGCGAGCTGAGGTGACTGCAATGAGAAAAAATAACCTTCCAGGAAAGGAATTTCAAGGAGGTAGTGGCTAAGGGTTCAAAGGGTGGCTTTATAAGCTGGCCAAGAACCAAATTCAAATCCCATGCCACTGGAGGTGGTCTAATGGGAGGTTTAGTTAAAAGAAGGCCTCTCATGAATCTTGCAATAAGAGGATGAGAGGAAATAGGATGTCCATTGAGAGGCTTAAGGGATGCTGCAATAGCACTCAAATGGACTCTTACTGAATTCGTTTTAAGGCCTGCATGGGATAAATGCAGCAAATACTCTAGTAAAGAATTCAGAGGTATTGCAAGAGGGTTAAGACACTTCTCTGCACACCAAATGGTAAATCTTTTCCATTTAAAAGCATAGGAACGTCTAGTGGAAGGCTTTCTGGAAGCATGAAGGATATCCTTCACTTGCTGAGAAAGATGCAAATCTTGAAGGTCTAGGCCTTCAGCAACCAGGCTCTGAGGTGAAGAGACTTGGGATTTGGGTGCCACAACGTTCCTTCCTCCTGGGACAGGAGGTCTGGAGCAGATCCCAAGTCCAGGGAGGGAGCTTGAGAGAGATGCAGAAGTAGAGGGTACCACACTTGGCATGGCCAATGTGGTGCTATGAGGATCATAGACCCCTTGTCTCTCTGATGTTTGAAGAGTGTCTTGGGAATTAGGGGAATGGGTGAAAAGGCATAGAGGAAGTCTTGCCCCCAATGAAGGAGGAAGGCATCCCTGGCCTGAACTCCCTCACACGGAATCCTGGAACAGAACCGAGGAAGTTTGGCATTCCACGGACTTGCAAAGAGGTCTATGTCCGGGGTTCCCCACATTTGGAAGATCCTGGCTATCTGGTCCCCATGGAGGGACCATTCGTGTGGAAGCAAAACTCGACTGAGTCTGTCTGCCCAAGAGTTTTGAACCCCTGGAAGATACACTGCCATGAGATGAATTTGATGCTCTCTGGCGAAGGCCCACAATCTCAGAGCTTCGTTGCAAAGCGACAGAGAGTCAGTCCCGCCCTGCTTGTTCACGTAGAACATGGCTACTTGGTTGTCCGTGTGGATGAGGACTGTCTTGTAGCTGAGCAGGGTGTGGAAGACTCTGAGAGCTAGAAAAATTGCTCTGAGCTCTAAGAAGTTGATATGTGGAGATGTCTCCTGTAAAGACCAGATGCCTTGAGTGGAGAGATCTTGAAGATGAGCTCCCCAACCTCTTGGAGAGGCATCTGTTGTAAGGGTTGCTTGGGGTAAAAGGGGACCCCCAGCAACAGATTTTGAGTGGACTTCCACCACTGGAGGGACCAAAAGAGGCGACTGGAGGTTGCTATTTTGTCTGACAGGCAACCAGATGCCTGGGTCCATTAGGTGGACAGAGTCCACTGAGCTGCACCAAGCGTAGGCAACGGGCCTGGGGAAGATAGGCCCTTGCAGTTGTGGTATCCAGCAAGGCCCCTATGAACTCTAGAGACTGAGTAGGGGTGAGATGGGATTTTGGAAAGTTTATTACAAGTCCCAGATACTGAAGGATACGCCTTGTGCAGGTTAGAGAAGTCTGGGCCTCTGACTGGGATGGAGCTTGGATGAGCCAGTCGTCCAGATATGGGAATACGAATATCCCTAGAGTGCGTAGAAATGCAGCTACTACTGCCATGCATTTTGTGAACACCCTTGGTGCAGAGGCCAGACCGAAAGGAAGCACTCTGTATTGGTAGTGCTTCCCTTGATAAAGGAACCGAAGGAACCTTCTGTGTGTTGGATGGATGAGGACATGGGTGTACGCATCCTTGAGGTCTAGAGAGCAAAGCCAATCCTGACTCTGAAGGTATGGAAGGAGAGTACCGAGAGAAATCATCTTGAATTTCTCCTTGCATAGAAACTTGTTCAATTCTCTGAGATCTAATATGGGTCTGTAGCCCCCTGTTTTCTTTGGGATAAGAAAGTAGGGGGAGTAGAACCCTGAGCCCTGTTGAAGAAGGGGTACTTCTTCTATTGCCCCTTGGGCAAGAAGGGTAGCAATCTCCTGACCCAGAAGGTCGAGGAGAGATGTCTGAGAATTGAACTGTCTCACCATGGTGTGAGGAGGAAGGTTTAAGAAATGAAGCTTGTACCCCACCCTTATGATGGAGAGGGTCCATTGCTCTGCTGTGATTTGTTCCCACCTGGGAGCAAAGTAAGCCAACCTTCCTGGAATGGTGAGAGGCTCTGGATGTTCTAGAGCCAGAAAGGCCAAGCTCTCTAGTTGTAAGTCAAAGGCCCTGAGGAGGCTGAGGCTGTTGGACCGTAGCAGTCCTAGCAGCCTTAGGCTTGGCCTGTTTCGGTTGTTGCTGTCTCTTTCTAGCAAAACGACCTGCAGAAGATGACTGCTGACCATAAGCAGAATAATATTTCCCTTTTTTGGGGAAGAAAACCCTTTTTGAACAACCTTTTCTTAAAAGGAGCAGAAGTAGACTTTGAAAGTCTATCTAAAGCAGAATTTTCAGCATCCATTTGGGTGGCCTTTGCTTGCCAATCTTTGCCAAAAAGGTTTTCACCTGTACAAGGAAGGTTTCCTAGTCCATCTTGAACCCAGGGTGCCAAATCAGAAGCTTGTAACCAAGCAACTCTGCGTGCACCTATGGCAATGGCCGAGGCTCTGCTGGCACCTTCAAAAGAGTCAAAGGCTGCACGGTTGGAAAACTTGGAAATATCCTGGGCATGTTTGAGCCAGGTGAGGAACTCTTCCCTTTTATCTTCTGAAATAAAAGGAGATAAAGTTTGCAGGTGATCTGTAACTTCTTTTAGAAACATCCCCATATAGAGACTATAGGAGTTGATTCTGGCAACAAGCATATTGGCCTGGAAAATTCTCCTGCCAAAGGCATCTAAGGTTCTGCATTCTCTTCCTGGAGGAGCAGAAGAGTGCCTTTTTGTACTCTTTATCTTCTTCATAGCAGACTCCACCACAATGGAGTGGTGAGGAAGCCGAGTCTTATGGAAGCCAGGACAAGGAGGAACACAATACATGGTGTCCAACCTGCGAGAATGAGGGGAAGTGGTGAGAGGAGTCTCCCATATGCCCAACATGTGATCATAAAGAATCTCATGTATTGGTAAAGTGGCTGCCTCTTTAGGAGCCTTAGGATATTGTAAAATATCTAATTTTTGGCTCTAGGCTCTGTCTCAGGGGCCACGGAGACGGAAAGGCCCCTGGCCACTTCCCTAATGAAGTCTTGAAAAGACAAGTCTTCTGGAGGAGACATTCTCCTTTTTGGAGAAGAGGGCTCCTGAGGATGGATCACCGATGCTGCGACAGAGACCTCTGATTCATCAGAGTCTTCAGAGGAATCGAAGTATCGCCTGTCTGGATGCTCCTGCAGAGCCCGATACGCGTACCGGGTGGTATCGACATCGGGAGTGATCGGTACCGATGGGCATCACAGAACAGCGTACCGCTGCAGTCGACACTGAAGCGGATGTCGATGCAATCGGTACCGGCACCGGAACCAATGTCGGTACCGGTGCCGGAGTCGGTACCGGCAACGGAGTTTGTTGCGTTACCGAAGGCGTCGCAGCTTGTATGAATGCCGTGATGGCACGCTGCATGGTCAGGATATTCTGATCCATTGACGCAACCAATGTCTGGATGTCGGTACCAGTGGGAACCACCGGTACCCCAGAACATGGCAACAGGTGATCGGTCGAGGCCGAGCCATCGATGTCAACCTGTGACCCCATAGATAAAGCTTTGGAAGCCGGAGCCTCCCGCCGGGGTAATTTTGCTGGTGCGGATTCCTCGAGGGCAAGCCCGGAGGCATCTCGATACTTAGCTGCTCGATTCTGTAGACCTCTTTTAGACATCATGGAGCAGGACTCACAATCCGCAATGGAGTGGTCAGGACCTAAACATTTTAGACACCACTCATGGGTGTCGGTGACAGAAAGAAGTAATTAGGTCTTACCTGCTAATTAGTGTTCCTGGAGAATCTACAGTCCAGTCCCTGCATCCTGGGTTGTGCCTCTCTACCTGCAGCTTGGAGACTGAGCCAGCCAATCTTCTGACGTCACCAGCACCTATATAACCCACTGGCACACCCACCAGCTTCAGTATCCTGTTGACAAAGTAAAGTAACCGGAGAGACAAGAACTACACCTTAACTAACTAACCAAACTCAACCCCGTCCCCCTGCCCAGACTGGGGAGGAATCGGGTCCCTCCTTCCCCAGGCAGAGGAAGGAGGAGGAGGAGACGGATGAGGCGTACAGAACCTAGCCCCCCCAAATTATAAAGGACAGACACAGCGCTCAACAGGGCTCCGCCGCAGTCCCAACCGCCCCGGCACCAAAACCGCAGGGCAACGCGAGCAACCGCCACTCCGGAGCCCTCTATCCCAAGGCGCTTCGATCCAGCACAAAAAGTTGGGTGGGACCAGGGACTGGACTGTAGATTCTCCAGGAACACTAATTAGCAGGTAAGACCTAATTACTTCTTCCTGATCGCCTCTACTGTCCAGTCCCTGCATCCTGGGATGTACCAGAGCAGTTCAAAAATGGGACGGGCCCGCCAAGCCAGATAGAAGCACCTCTCTACCAAAACTGGCATCCGCCGCGGCCTGCACATCCAGCCGGTAGTGCTTGGCAAAGGAATGCAACGACGACCAAGTCGCTGCTTTGCAGATATCCAAAGGGGGAGCCAAACTGAACTCGGCCCAGGACGCCACCTGAGCCCTTGTCGAATGCGCTCGCAGACTCACCGGGACCTGTCTGCCCTTCACCAGATAAGCTGACACAACGGCCTGTCTGATCCACCGAGAAATCGTGGCCTTTGCCGCCGCCTCCCCCTTACGCGGCCCCCCAAACACAAATAAGCGTTGCGACTTACGAAAAGCCTCCGAGCGTTTCAAGTACCTCCTCAGAATCCTCCGGATATCCAGGAGCCGCAAACGAGCATCCCCCTCCTCCTGCCCCTCGGCAGCAAAGGAAGGGAGAGACACCGACGGTTTAACATGAAACGGCGAGACTACCTTAGGCAAAAAGGAAGGAACCGTGCGCAACACTACCTTCTCCTGAAAAAAGGTAAGGAAGGGCGGCCGACAGGACAACGCCTGCAACTCCGACACTCCCCTAGCAGAGCAAATGGCCACCAGAAATACAGCCTTAAGCGTCAAATCCTTCAGGGAAGCCCTACCAATCAGCTCTAAAGGCGCCCCAGTTAGGGCGTCCAACACCAAATTCAGATCCCAAGGCGGTACCACCACCCTCCGGTGCGGCCGTAATCTCCGAACCGCCCGAAGAAAGCATACCACATCGGGGTGGTGCCCCAGGGCCTGACCTTTCACCTTACCCCGGTAACAAGAGATGGCCGCCAGCTGGACCCGCAAGGAACTGGCCGCCAGCCCCTTCTCGAGCCCCACTTGCAAAAAATCTAACACCTCAGCCACAGAAACCGCCAAGGGACGCGTGCCTCGCTTCTCACTCCTCGCACCAGTTCTCAAAGATACGCCACACACGCACATACGCTAAGCAAGTAAACCGCTTGCGGACCTTTAAGAGAGTCGAAATCACGGCCCCCGAGTATCCTCTCTTCCTCAGCCTCGCCCTTTCAATAGCCAGGCCGTAAGCGAGAACCGACCCACCTGCGGCATTCTGAGCGGGCCTTGCCTGAGAAGATCTTCCCGGACCGGGAGCCGCCAGGGGCGGTCCACCAGCAACCGAACCAGATCGGCATACCAAGGCCGCCTTGGCCAGTCTGGCGCTATCAAAATTACCAGTCCGCTGTGCGCCTCTATCCTGTGCTGAACCCGACCTATGAGCGCCCAGGGAGGAAACACATATAGCAGCCCCTCTGCGGGCCACCTCTGAACCAGAGCGTCGAGCCCTTCCGACATCCTCTCCTTTCTTCTGCTGAAGAATCTGCTCGTCTTGGCCAACGACCACCGCGCCATCAAATCCATCACCGGCGGACCCCAGCGGCGCACCACTTGGTCGAAGACATCCTGGCAGAGCTCCCACTCGCCATGATCCACCCTGTATCTGCTGAGATAGTCCGCCGTCACATTTTCCACTCCGGCGACATGCTGAGCCGACAGGGCTAGCAGATGCCCCTCGGCCCAAGCGAACAGATCGGCCGCCTCCTCTTCCAAGAGTCTGCTGCCCGTGCCGCCCTGCCGATTGATGTAGGCCACCATCGTCACATTGTCCGAGAGAACCCGGACGGCCTTCCCCCGTACCAACGAATAAAACTCTGAGGGCCAGCGTCGCCGCCCTCAACTCCAACTTGTTGATGGGCCACAGAGCCTCTTGCACACTCCAAGCCCCCTGGGCAAAATGGCCTTCGCAGTGAGCCCCCCAGCCGGACAGACTCGCATCTGATGTCACCTGAATCAAACACGGAGACTCTAGGGGCATACCCTTCTCCAGGTTCCCCGGAGAGAGCCACCACTGCAGGGATTCCCTGACCTCCGCTGTACAGGGAAGAACCGTCAGCAAGGACTGCGTCTGGTGGGACCAGCGCCGCAGCAGCGCCCGTTGCAGAGGCCGCATATGAGCCCTGGCCCAAGGGACCAGGTCCAAAGTCGCAGCCATGGTCCCCAGAACCTGCAAATAGTGCCAAGCTGAGGGCGCCTCCCGAGCTAGAAACTCTCGCAGCAGCCGACGAAGGCTCTCCATCCTGTGAACGGGCAGAAACACCTCGCCCACGCTGGTGTCAAATCTTGCTCCTAAGTACTCCAGTTCCTGGGAGAGAGTCAACTTGCTCTTCGCCTCGTTGATTACCCATACCAAACTCTGAAGGAAGGCCACTACTCTGGCCGTCGCCCTCACACTTTCCTCCGCGGACTTGGCCCTGATCAACCAATCGTCCAGATAAGGATGGACCAGGATGCCCTCTTTGCGCAGGGCCGCTGCCACTACTGCCATCACCTTGGTGAAAGTGCGGGGAGCCGTCGCCAGGCCGAACGGCAACGCCTAAAACTGAAAATGACCCTCTGGTACTGCAAACCGCAGGAACTGCTGATGGGCGGCGCGGATGGGAATGTGTAAGTACGCCTCGGTGAGATCGAGCAAGGTAAGAAATTCGCCTAGCCTCACCGCTACTATCACTGACCGCAGAGTCTCCATCCGAAAGTGCGGTACACGGAGACACCGATTGATGTGCTTGAGATCCAAAATTGGACGCCAGGAGCCCTCCTTCTTGGGGACGACAAAATAAATCGAGTACCGACCGCAGCCGCGCTGGTCTTCCGGCACCAGCAGGCGGCCCCCAGCGCCACCAATCTCGACAGCGTTTGTGCTACCGCCCCGCGCTTGGACACGGTCCGGCAGGGAGACTGAACGAAAGAAGGATGGACCAGTCTTGAAAACTCCAGCGCATAACCGAACTGAATGACCTCCAGCACCCATCTGTCTGAAGTGACCCGGGCCCAGGCGGGAAGGAACTGTCGCAATCGCCCACCTACCGGCAGTATCCCAGCCTGAACCCCCGTTGTTTCAATGGGGTTTCTTGGGGCCCGAGGAAGCGGAAGAGGCACCAATACCCCTTCCCGCTCCTCGAAACCCCCGAAAGCCTTGGCCTCTGGAAGAGAATCTGCCCCGCAAAAAGGAGCCCTGGCGGGACGGTCTAGGTTTCCTGACGTCCTGCTGCTGAGAACGCCCCCCGGGAGCAAAACGACTTTGCCGCGGCTTATCCTCTGGAAGTCTACCCCCTTTAGACTCCCCTAGATCCTTTACCAACTTGTCCAAATCCTCACCAAAGAGCAGCTTCCCCTTAAAAGGAAACCTGCTAAGACGTGCCTTGGAAGAAGCATCGGCCGACCAATTCCGGAGCCACAGGTACCGACGAGCCACCACCACAGAAGCCATATTCTTAGACAAACTCCGAATCAGATCGTATTGACTATCCGCCAGGTACGCCGCCCCTGACTCTATGCGCGCAGCCTCCCCCAGCACTCCAACTTGCGACTCTCCAGCTCCCTGTAATTGCTGGGACCACCGCAAGCACGCTCTGGCCACCCAAGCTCCGCAGACCGAAGCCTGAAGGGCCATAGCGCTGATGTCAAAGGCCTGCTTCAGCAACGTGTCGAGCTTCCTATCGTGAAGATCCTTCAGTGCCGCACTGCCCTCCACCGGGATGGTGGTCTTCTTGGTCACGGCTGCCACCGCCGCGTCCACACGAGGTGACTTCAACATTTCCTTCTCCGTCTCCGGTAGGGGGTACAAACGTGCCATGGAGTGAACGCCCCTGCCTCTGGCTGATCCCACTCCTCCTGGAACATCTGCTTAACCACCTTATGGACGGGAAAGACCTTCTGGGACTTCCTGACCGCCTGTATTAGAGGGTCCTCCAAGGCTTCCTCGTCCGCAGGGGACCCCACGGACAAGTTAAAGGCTTTTAAGGACTCACCAATCAGAGCAGGCAACTCCTCCTTGCGAAAAACCCTCACAATCCTTGCCTGCTCTTCCGGGATTTCTCCCTCCTCGAGCTCCTTTTCCCCCCATTCTCTATCCGACTCCACCAAGTCTGACTCTGGGGAAAGGGGCTCCTCTTCGTCCACTCGAGGACGCTTAGAGGGAAAAACCGCCTCCGTCAGAGATCTGTCCAATGACTGGCGCTTACGGGGACCCCCCGGACCTTCCTGCTGCCGCATACAAAAGGCCTTATGCAATAAAAGAACAAACTCCGGAGAGAACCCCCCCAGGCCGCCCTCTACCAAGGAAGGGCCAGGCTGGGGTTGGGGGGGAACCTGGTGGCCTAAGGGAACCGATGACAAGGACCCCTCGCCCCTGATGTCCCCCAAAGGCTCCACCGATGGCGCCCCCCCGGCAGCCGCCGGGAGCAAGTCAGCCCCAGAAGGAAGCTCCTGTTCCACAGACACTGCCTCCAACGCGCAGCCCCTGCACATTCCGGTCTCGGACACCGCCCCCCGGCAGGCCCCACAGACTAGACATTGAGGGCGAGCAGGCATAATTCCCTCAATATGCCTGATTCTGCCCTTGAAAACTTCAGCTCAGCTCCTTCCTTCTGTTCTGTTTATTTATTTTATTTTATTTTTTATTTTAACACCTCAACGCTGAAATTAGGCAAGCCTATAAATAAAAACTATAACTAGCTATAAAGATATATCTATAAATACATTGATATATACATATATATATATATATATATATATATATATATATATATATATATATATATATATATATATATATATATATATATCAGCCTGCAAAAACATAAGAAATAAAGGCTAAATGGCAAAACGGCCCCTTTATCCCCCTTCCGAAGCTGCTGAGCTCTCAAAACCGCTGCTCACCAAGCCTCCACCCCCCAATGCCGAACAGGCCGGCTTGGGCCTTGCGCGGGAAAACACTCACGCTGTTATCCCCCGTTGAGCCGCGAGCGTGGAGAGCACGAGACCAGGACCGCCACGTGGCTCGGCTGCTCCGCCCGCGGCCGTCTCCTTGCTGCTGCTATCTGCGGTGCTCACAAGCGCCTGCAAAACGGCGAGGTGGGAGACTGAAGAGGAGGCCCTGCCCCGGCCAAGAATCTGGCCCAGCAAATCAGCAGGTCTGCGCTGCTCCGACGTCCTGCTTGTGTTCACTCACTCTTTTTTCGTCTGTGTTTGAAAAACACCGATCTCAGCGCTGCTGGCCTCCTCCAGGGGGGGGAGGGGGAGGGGGAAACCCAACTAAACCTCTGCTACAGGCAACAAAGGAAATAAAATATAATATAATAAGTCCAAAGACTTAAAGAAAACTCAGCTTAAAACCAGCCAAAAAAAAAAAAAAACCTACTACCCAGCTAACTAGCTCACTAGGTTGCTGCTCTCTCCTGCTGCTTGGAGACTGAATACTGAAGCTGGTGGGTGTGCCAGTGGGTTATATAGGTCCTGGTGACGTCAGAAGATTGGCTGGCTCAGTCTCCAAGCTGCAGGTAGAGAGGCACAACCCAGGATACAGGGACTGGACTGTAGAGGCGATCAGGAATAGTGCCGCTGCACTTCGTGCATTTTTTAAACCCAGAGGCGGGCTTTTCCATGAGGAAAAATTTCCTAGGCCTAAGGCCAAAGAAGAAAATGCACTAAAGTGAGAAAACCAGTAGTTTTTTTTTTTTTTTTTAGAATAAAGAAAGAAAAGACCGGCGGTACTGGTCCAGTGTTGAGAAGGCAGACGCGCAACCAAAGAAATAAAATAAAGAAATTCTTCAGCGGTGACAGGAACACGACCTGCTGGCTCCGCGGAAAAGAAGAACTGGAGAGAGGCAGTTGGAAAAGGCGGGAAGGCAGCGAGCAGGCGCTGTGGGATGCTCCCAAAAGCTTTCCTTTTGGACGCTGGGGAGCGTTCCCACGCAGGCTCCGTCGGTACCGACGATACCCATATGTGAAGACTCATTCCTGCTTGTTCCTGGAGATTTATTTATAGAGTTAAGAAGCATTAGGAAGGCAATCTTGCAAAATTAAGTAGCAATAGATTACCTATTTTTAAAAAGAGAAATTAGACTTATCTGCTAATTGTTGTTCCTTGAGGAACTCCAGTCCAGTCCCGCACCTCTGGGTAGTGCCCCTCCTCCCGCAGCTTGCAGACTGGGCATGTCAGAATTCTGAAGCCACTAGCACATATACCGCTGGCACCTCCCACCAGATCCTCTTAATCTGCTTTGACCTACTGACAAAGCAGATTAAGAGAAGCAACAAATAAGTAATATGAATTGAAAGTTATTAATCAAACAATGAAACCAACAGCTAAGTATGAACATAACCCTTAAATGTCCTCCCTCAGAACCTGAGGAATTCCTCCTCCGCCACCCCAGAGGACGTGGATAAAGAAAAAAGGGAATTGATAAAAATCCACAAGGCCTGAGAGAATGAAAGAAGAGGGAGAAAAGGTAGTGAAACAAACAAATAGAAACAAATAGTCCAAGACACACAAACGTCACAACTACAACTCTCACCGATTGAGCTGATGCAACGCAGAAGCTCTATGTTACCCATCTGTACACAGAAAACCCCAGGTGGGATCCGGGACTGGACTGGAGTTCCTCAAGGAACAGCAATTAGCAGGTAAGTCTAATTTCTCTTTCCTTATCGTCCCTCCAGTCCAGTCCCGCACCTCTGGGATGTATCAGAGCAGTAATGAATGTGAGGGACCCGCCATACTGGCTCGCAATACTGCCGATCCGAAACAGGCACACCCTGCTGCCTGGATATCCAGACGATAATGTTTACTGAAAGAATGCAAAGAAGCGGCTTTGCAAATTTCCACTGGAGGAACTAACGTACATTCCGCCCACGAAGCTGTCTGAGCTCTGGTAGAATGAGCTCGCAACCCCAAGGGGACTTGACGACCTTGCAACAAATAAGCTGAAGAAATTGCCTCGCATACCCATCTGGAAATAAAAGCCTTGGCTGCTGCTTCTCCCTTACGTGGTCCTCCAAAAAGAACAAACGATCCGACTTATGAAAAGGCTCCAACCTTTTTAGATAAAGATGAAGGATCCTCTTTATGTCTAGCGAACGCAAACTACGCTCTGAACTACTCTCCCCTGAAGGCCTCAATACTGGTAAAGAGACCGATTGGGTTCACATGAAAAGGTGACACCACTTTTGGCAAGAACAACAGAACAGGACGCAACACTACCTTATCCTTAAAGAAGGTTAGAAAGGGCTCCCGACAAGACAAAGCCTGCAATTCGGAAACTCGGCACGCCGAGCAGATTGAAGGCTGTCTTTTTGGTAGCAAAGTCAAATCCTTCAACGAAGCCTGACACAAGGGTTCGAAGGGCTCCTTCATCATTGCACTCAGGACCAAATTACGGTCCCAAGGCGGAATAACCACTCTCTTGGGCAGCCGAAGATGAGACACTGCCCTTAAAAAACGCAAGACATCAGGATGACAGCCCAAAGCGATACCTTGAACCTTTCTGTGATAACAAGAGATAGCTGCCAACTGCACCCTCAAAGTGCTTGCCGCTAGACCCTTGTCAGAACCATCCTTCAAAAAACTCAAGATTTCCGGAATTGAAACCGTGGATGGACGAGTTTGCCGCGCCGTGCACCAATCTTCAAATATACACCAGACACAAACAAAAGCCAGCAAGGTTGACCATTTTCTGGCTAAAAGCAAAGTCGAGATCACTGCTCAAGAATAACCCTTCTTCCTTAACCTTGCCCTTTCAAGGGCCAAGCCGTAAGCGAAAACCAATCCATTTGCGGCATCCAAAGAAGTCCCTGTTGAAGGAGATCGTCCCAGATCGGAAGATGCCAAGGCGGGCCTTCGAGCAGATGCACCAGGTCGGCGTACCACGGACGTCGAGGCCAATCTGGAGCGATTAAAATTATCCGCCCCTGATGGGCCTCTATGTGTTGAATCACTCGACCTATGAGCGTCCAAGGCGGGAAGACATATAGGAGGCCTTCTGTAGGCCACGGATGCAACAATGCATCCAGCCCCTCTGACATCCTCTCTTGCCTCCTGCTGAAGAAGCGACTTACCTTGGCTGAGCTGAACCTGGCCATCAGATACATTATGGGAGATCCATTATGGGAGATCCCCATCTGTGAACTATCTGCGCAAAGACTTCTGCGTGAAGTTCCCATTCTCCGGGGTCTAATCGAACCTGACTGAGATAGTCTGCTGTCACATTGTCCACTCCTGCAATGTGTGCCGCCGAGAGAGCCTGAAGCAGACTTTACGCGCAGCTGAACAAAGCCACTGCTTCTTCCGCCAGAGCCACGCTGCCTGTACACCCTTGCCTGTTGAGATACGCCACCGTGGAGGCATTGTCCAACAGAACTCGAACCGCTCGACCCCCGAAGGTTGGACTCGAATACGTGGAATGCTAGAGCCACTGCTCTCAACTCCAGATGGTTGATTGACCACTGCACCTCCAGCACATTCCAAACCCCTTGCGCAAAGAGCTCCCCACAATGAGCCCCCCAACCTGCCAGCCTGGCATCAGTTAAGACCGCAACCCACTGCAGCTGCTCGAGAGGCATGTCTGCCGCCAGATTCTCCGAAAGAAGCACCACTGAAGAGACTCTCTGACTCCCTTTGGACAAGGAAGCTGTTTGAAAAGAGAATCCTCCTGATGGGACCAGCGGCGCAGCAAAGAGCTCTGCAGAGGGCGTATGTGCGCTCTCGCTCATGGTACCACCTCTAGAGTTGCTGCCATTGTTCCCAGCACTCGCAGATACTGCCAGGCCATTGGTGCAGGACTCTTCAAGAAGGCGCTCACCAAGAGACGAAGACCTTAAGCCCTGTGATCCGGCAGAAACACCGAACCTGTCGTGTGTCGAAGCGAACTCCCAAATACTCCAGAACCTGAGTGGGTACCAATCAGCTCTTGGCCATGTTGACCACCCACCCGAGACCCTCTAGGAGCTGAAGTACTCTGGAAGTAGCCCGTACACTTTCGTCCCTGGACTTTGCTCGAATCAACCAATCGTCGAGATAGGGGTGTTCCAAAACCCCCTCTCTGCAAAGGGCCACAGCCACCACTACTATCACTTTGGTGAAGGTGTGCGGTGCCGTCGCCAGACCGAAAGGCAATGACTGGAACTGAAAATGTCCCCGAGGCACCGCAAACCGTAGAAAATGATGATCCGGCCTGATCGGAATGTGCAAGTACGATTCAGTAAGATCGAGAGACATCAGGAATTCTCCCTTTCGCACCGCCACGATAACAGAACGCAAGGTTTCCATACAAAAATGAGGCAATGGTTTACCCCTTTTAGATCCAGAATTGGACGAAAGGACCCGTCTTTTTCAGGAACCATGAAATAAATTGAGTATCGACCACATCCGTATTGGTCTGGAGGCACTGGAATCACTGCTCCCAACTGAAGTAAACGAGACAGCGTCTCCTCTACCGTCACTGCCTTGGACCGAGTCCTGTAGGGCGAAAGAACGAACGAGTCAGCCACTGACCTGGCATATTCGAGGGCATAGCCCTCGCGAATGACCTCCAGCACTCAACGGTCGGACATTATCTGGACCCAGGCTGAGAGAAAATCCCAAAGCCGAAAACCCAAGGGATGTACCACAGCCTGGACCCTCCTGGCTTCATTGGGTCTAACGAAATCCCGAGGAAGAGGGGCTAGAGAAACCTCTGCCCACCCCTCGTAATCCCCTGAACCCTTGACCACGCGAGGGAAACCGATCTCTTTGGAAACCCCACAAACGCGAGGTACAAAAATGTCTAAAATCCCGCGTCTGACCCCTAGCTGTCGGCGCTGCCCGACCGGGCTTTGGCTTATCCTCTTTAAAGCGACCACCTTTGGATTCCCCCCAAATCCTTGACTAACTTGCCGAGATCTTCCCCGAACAACAGCTTGCCCTTAAAAGGAAGCTTGCTGAGACGTGACTTGGAGGAACTATCCGCTGCCCAATTCCATAGCCAAAGATAATGCCGAGCTGACACCAGAGATGCCATACTATTAGCCAATCCTCTAATGAGGTCATAATGCAGATCTGCTAGGTAAGCCGCACCAGATTCCAATCTAGTAACATCTGCCATCTGGTCCTGCACCTGCTCCCGGGATGCTGCAGGCACTGTGACCAACGAAGGCATGCCCTAGCCACCCAAGCTCCACAAATAGATGCTTGTAAGGATAGTGCATTGACCTCAAAAGCTTGTTTCAACAAAGAGTCTAGCCTCCGGTCCTGCCCATCCTTGAGGGCCGTACTGCCCTCCACCGGAATGGTAGTCTTTTTGGTAACAGCCGAGATGGCTGCATCCACGCGTGGAGAATGAAATGTTTCACGCTCCTGATCAGACAAGAGGTAGAGGCCATTTATGGCCCTTACCCCCCAGAGTCCTGCCTCAAGCAGATCCCATTCATCCTGAATCATCTGCCTGACCACACGAACTGGAAACACCATCCGAGTCTTCCGTACTGCCTGAATGAGTAGGTCTTCCACCGCCTCATCCTCCGCCGGTGGCCCCATTGACAGGTTAAGAGTCTGAAGCGACTCAGTAATTAAGGCAGTCAACTCCTCTCTGCGAAAGACACAAATGATCCTAGCCTGGTCTTCCAGCTCTGGAATTTCACCTTCCTCCAAATCCTCTACGCCTGCTTCTGGTTCGACGTCCAAGTCATCCTCCTCAAACCAGTCCGCTTGCGCTGGCTGCTCTTCTATGGAACGAGCTCTCTTAGCTGGCCTCGCACCCGAGAACTCAACAATTTCCGCGGTAGACCGAACTGCCGCGATCCCGACCATCGAAAGTCCCGCAGCAGCCCCCTGCTGACGTAAATAAAATGCCTGGTGCAACAGCACAAATTCTGGAGAAAAATCCGCCAAAGCTGCTGCCCCCAAATACGTTGAGGCAGAGGGACCTGGAGCCAACTGCACCAAGCTCTGCGGCGAAGCAGGGGCCTCTAGCAGGGAAGTACTACCCAAAGGAACTTGAGTCTCCTGCGCAGGCAAGGACGGCATCTCCTTAACTTTATCCTGGAGCTTCTGCTCCATGCTTAGCGCCTCCGTCGCGCAACCGCAGCAAACCCTAGCGTCAGAGACTGTGTCACGACGGGTATCGCAGACGAGACACTGAGGATGCACCGGCATTAGCCCGAATCCCTGCGCCGTGCCCAAAAACAAAATAAAGGGCAAAGATAGCAGACCCTCAGCCTGTGATATGCCTCTCCTCTATTTTTTTTTTAAACTCTCAAAACCAAACGTCCTGCATTAAAATAACCAAATCCTTTACTGAAACTGCAGCTTGAAAAAAATGGTAAAAAACAGAGAATAAAACTGTCCCGACGAAGGAACCCGCGCCGAGAAAAAGCGCGGGAAAAACGGCCCGTTGCGTGAGGAGAAAGAAAACATGAAAAATAACCCCCCACGAGGCTGTAGGCCACAAAGACAGACTCGCCGCGGTTTCCCTGCAGTCGGGCACTCACCTCTGAGGTAGCAGAACACCGTAAAAATCCTCCTGCTTTCACCGCAGCTGCAATCACCGGTCTGATCCCTTCGCCCAAGGCACTGAGGAATGCCGGCAAAGCAGCCTAAGAGGAAACCCACTGAATGGCCTGCACTCCCGACGAGATCGGGACCCACAAAGGCAGCAGGGAACTCCTCTAAATTTCATCTCCCCTCCATGCAGACAAGGAGGGGAGTGAAAGAGGGAAATAGAAACGGTAGCAGGAAGCAAGAAATCCCTCTGTCGGTTCAAGCCCCACTCTTTTTTTTTTTTTTTTTAACTAACTTTACTATCCCCACCAAAAAAAAAAAAAACAAATTTAGGAGAGACCATAAAATTAAAGTTTAAAACCTAGCTACTCTGACTGAATTGCTCCTTATTCGTTCCTCAGTGACCCAGCACCTAGGTTCACCACCTGCAGCTGCTTGAAGACTGAGCACACCGGGAGCTCGTGGGAGGTGCCAGCGGTATATGTGCTAGTGGCTTCAGAATCCTGACATGCCCAGTCTCCAAGCTGCAAGAGGAGGTGCACTACCCAGAGGTGCGGGACTGGACTGGAGGGACGATAAGGAACATAATCATGGATGTGAATATTTTGAAGGCATGTGTTGCTTTAATTTAACTGACCATGCTATTTCCATTCAACCTTTGCAAAGTCTAGCCAAAGATATCAAACAAGATATTACTGTTAATTGGTAGGATTGGTTATTTAGCGTAGTTACTCACCTGTAACAGGTGTTCTCCAGGAGCAGCAGGAATCAGTCCTCACATATGGGGTGACGTCGGCGCCGATGGAGCCCCCATGCGGAGCATTTTCCAAGCTTTCAAAGAAAGCCTTTGGGAATGCAGCGCGCATGCGCGGTCCCCTTCCTGCCCAAGGGTGCCATCTTGCTCAGTCTGATGACATAGCTAAAAGACAGCAAAAAAACAAAATAAATTATATGACTGCAACTCCAAGGGGAGGAGGGAGGGTTGTGAGGACTGATTCCTGCTGCTCCTGGAGAACACCTGTTATAGGTGAGTAACTACGCTTTCTCCAGGACCAAGCAGGAAGTCAGTCCTCACATATGGGACTCCCCAGCTTAAGGCTACCGGGGACCCAAAGCTGAAAAAATGAGCTCCCTCTAGAGCCTCAGCAGGTTTGAAAAAAATCTTCTCTGAGAACGGTAGCCCAACACCAGGGCCGGAGGGCAGGAGTTGCCTAAACCTCAAAGAGATTACGGAGTACCGGCCTGTCTGAAAGCACTGTCCCTGCGGGACTCCCTCTCAAGGCAGTAGTGGGCCGCAAACGTCTGGCTTGAAGACCAAGTAGCGGCCCGGCAGATGTCTGCCAACGGAACAGAGCGGAGATGAGCCACTGACACAGTGAGCCGTGACTCGACCCTGCAAGGAGAGGCCAGCTGCCCTGTACGCCCAGGCGATACAGTCTGCCACCCAAATGGACAGGGTACACTTGGAGACAGGTAACCCCAACTTATTAGGGTCAAAAGAGACGAAAAGCTGAACAGCCCTTCGGTGGCCCTGCATACGGTCAAGGTAGAAGGACAATGCCCTCCTACAGTCCAGGGTATGCAAGACCATCTCAGCCCAGCCGGCATGCGGCCTGGGAAAGAAAGTTGGAAGAACCACCTCCTGATTGAGGTGGAAAGAGGAGACAACCTTTGTAAGGAACTTAGGGTGAGTCCGTAAGACTATTCTGTTCCTATAGAACCTAGTGTATGGTACCTCTGACACCAGGGCTTGAAGCTCGCCTCGCTGAGCTAAGTGCTACCAAAAACAATGCTTTCCAGGAAAGAAAGCGCAAAGGACAAGTAGCCATAGGCTCATATGGTGGGCAAGTAAGTTGTTGCAAGATGTGACAAGGCAGAGGCTCAGAAACAGGAGAAAATGGGTTTAAATCACTTTCTGTCACCTCAGAGGCTTGGAGAGGCAGGACAGGAAGGGGTTAAGTTTCCTGCACACAAACATTCTCTGCAGAGAAGAGCAGGGAAGGAACCACACCCTAGCTCTAGGCTAACCCAGAGACATAGCCAATCAGGGAGGTGGGAGGAGTCAGACCGGATTGGGCCACTCTGCACTCATAAACAGGAAGCAGCAGTTAGTAAGGGGAGGGGGCTCGAGGAGCAAGCACTGGAGCAGCAAGCCCTCGAGGAGCAAGGCCTGGAGAAGAGGAACTGGTTACAGAGCAGTGCAAGCAGAAAGGCTGAGCCCAGAGGGACTAAGGAGAGAACCAGGGAAGGGAGAGTTCCTGCAAGTGGTCCAGGAAGAGACACAGGCAGACCTCAGCTCCATGAGAGAGAAAACCTTGGAGGTGACCCAGAACTGGATTCAGAAGCCTGGAATACTGACTTGGAGTCAGGGGAGTTCCCCAGAGGCAGACGCTGCAAAAACCAGGTCAGAGCAAACTCTTCTAAGCCTTGTAAAGTAAATAGCTTTGAGAGAAGCCAGTCTATAGGAACTGACAATAGACTGCTTGCTAAAAGAGGCAGGGGTAAACCAGACCCTGAATATATACCTGAAGTTAATAGAAGGAAGAGGGGCTATAGAAAAGTCCCTGTTAGAAAGCTACAAACATTTCCATGGTATAGACAGCGTGACCTAAGCTCTAGTTCAGAGGAGCACACACCTGCTTGCCAGCAAGAGGCTAATTGACAGCAATCGTGCAGAGAGCTAAGGGAACCCTTTGAGAACCAAGAGGAAGCAATGGAATTGGGTGCTCCATTATCTAGTTCCAGTGAGTCAGAAATGGAGTGTGGAATTTGCATGTTAGAGTGAAGAACCATAAGTATTCCTAATTGATGATTGAGTGCTGAGAAGCCTTAAGCCAATGTTCTAGAACCTGCATGAGAGACAGCAGCGTTCTAGTGAATGGAATGAATCAAAGCTTCATGTGGTACAGCTGTGAATAGAAGGCAATATAGAGAAACTGCTCCTACTCAAGAAGGCAGTCATTAATAAGCCAGAGTTGTGGAGATTGCCATTTCTATGGGAAGCTGTTTGGCACTAGAAAGAAGTACAACAGGAGAAAGATTCTTTATTACCAATAGATACTGAGAAAGCAGTACTAGAAGATTGAAGCCCTGTTGTAGTAATGAAGCTGGAAGAAGGATGAAAGCTTGTAAATATTTTATGTGTCCCTGAGAAGTATCAGGAGAAGCTATATAAACACTTGAACTTTTTATGTGGTACAGAAGGTTACCATTATACTTCTGTGGCGGGGGAGTAAGTCCTGTACGGTGTCCTTTGCTATACTTTGTGCAAATACCTTATGCATGAATAAAGCATTACTTACTTTAGAAACCCAACCTTGGCTGTCGTCACTCACTCCACAACTACAGTAGGAAGGCTTCAGCACTAACAAGGACTCTTTTAAACTCACCCCACTGTGTGGCTCACATCCCCTTGGCCTGCTTACGCCACAGGCTAGGCGGTGCGTTGTCACAAAGACCACATTCAAATCCCACTCGGGGGAGGTGGATGAACTGGAGGCTTAAGCAAAAGCAGGCCTCTGATGAAGCGAGCCACCAAAGGATGGCTTGAGAGAGACTGACCTTCCACCAGGGAGTGGTGCGCTGAGAGAGCACTGAGGTGGACCCTAACAGAGTTGGATTTAAGACTTAGATTGGATAGGTGCAGCAAATACTGCAGCACCACAGGTACCAGGCATGAGAAAGGATCCTCCTTGTGCTGGGCACACCAGGCAGAGAATCTACGCCACTTAAGAGCATATGACGTCCGAGTGGACTGCCTCCTAGAGGCCTAGACCACGTCCTCCACTTCCCTAGGCAGTAGTAAGGGTGCTAGAACTACCCTTTCAGCAGCCAGGTCATCAGATTGAGGGACTGGAGATTGGGGTGTAAGAGAGATCCCTGCTCCTGAGACAGGAGATTGGATTGCATCCCCAGAGGAAGAGGAGAGTCCACCGCTAGCTGTAAAAGAAGTGGGAACCACGGTTGCCTTGGCCATCTGGGGGCCACCAGGATCACCGAGGCCTTGTCCCGGAGCACTTTGAACAGTGTTTTGGGCACTAGAGGCGTGGGAGGAAATGCATATAGGAGGCCTGTAGACCATGGTATGAGAAATGCATCCGCTGCTACCCTGAGAGGATGCGGTTGTCTGGAGCAGAACCTGGGCAGTTGACGGTTCAGTGGACTGGCAAACAGATCCATGGTGGGAAGATTTGTTGAACTACCAGAGGATTCAACTGCCATTCGTGTGGCTGTAGGATCCTGCTCAACTTGTCTGCTAGTTAATTTTCCTGTCCAGGGAGATAGACCACCTTGAGAAGTATGCCATGCTTGACTGCCCAGGAGCACAGGTCCTGTGCTTCCTGACAAAGAGGTCGAGACCCTGTGCCTCCTTGCTTGTTCACATAGAACATAGCAACTTGATTGTCCGTCTGAACTAAGACAGACTGGTGAGAGAAGACATGCGAGAAAGTCCGCAGGGCTAAGCGGATTGCTCTGAGCTCCAGGAAATTGATTTGCTGTGTGGCCTCCCAAGGAGACCACAGGCCTTGAGTGCATGCTCCATGGCAATGCGCACCCCAACCTTGAAGAGAAGCATCGGTTGTCAGCACTTGAAAGTGTGGAGGGGCTTGAAAAGGCACTTCTTGCAGTAGATTCGGAAGATGAAACCACCACTGCAGAGAATCTGTCAGTAGATTGGACAACCTCACTTTGTCCGTCAAGTTGCCTGTGGCCTGTAGCCACTGAGTCCTTAGGCTCCACTGAGCGGGTCCTCATGTGCAGAAGGGCATTTGGAGTTACATAAACCGTGGATGTCATGTGGCCTAAGAGCCTTAGGAATTGTCTGGCGGAGACTAGAGAATTGCTGTGGAACTGTCTGGCCAGATCCATCAGTCTGTTGGCCCTGTCCACGGGTAAAAAGGCCTTCGCTTGAAGGGTGTCTAGTCTTGCTCCTATGAACTCCATGTTTTGTGAGGGACGCAAAGCGGACTTTGCGAAGTTTATGACAAATCCCAGATGATGGAGAAGACACACAGTACGAAGGATGGCTTGATTGGTCTCCTGTGGAGACTGACCCCTGATGAGCCAGTCGTCCAGGTATGGAAAAACAAAGAGTCCTTGAACTCTGAGATAGGCCGCCACCACCGCCAGGCACTTGGTGAAAACCCTGGGGGCGGAGATTAGGCAAAAAGGGAGTACCCTGTACTGGTAATGGTTTCCTCCCACTACAAATCGGAGATATTGTCTGTGGTCTGGATGAATAAGGATGTGAGTATACGCGTCCTTTAGGTCTAAGGAGCAAAGCCAATCTCCCTGCTGGAGGTAGGGCAGCAGGATTCCAAGGGTAAGCATCTTGAACTTTTCCCTCTCCAGGAACTTGTTGAGATTGCGCAAGTCTAGGATGGGCCTGAGACCTCCTGTCCTTTTTGGTACCAGAAAGTACCTGGAATAGAAGCCTTGACTTCTCAGGTGGTGGGGCACCGGTTCCACCGCCTGCTCCTTTAGAAGACCTGCCAACTCCTGCAGGAGTAAGTCCCTGCGCAGAGGGAGTCTTGGAGGCTCCCCTGGAATGTAGGAGGGAGGTACCTGGTGGAAGTGGAGGAGATAGCCTCTCTGGACTATGCTTAGCACCTAGGTATCCCTTGTTACGGCTGACCACCTGTGGGCATACAGGGTCAGCCGGCCTCCTGTGCTGAGAGGGGCCAGCTGAGGAGGAGAGGCTATGCCACTGGAGTCAAAACCCCGCTCCCTGCTGTGCAGGAGCCGGAGCTGGTGGCTTGGGGTTTTTCTGCCTATGGGGCCCATGTCCCTGCCCCTTGGCCTGCTGACCCTGTTGGGAAGCTACAGAGGCCTGAAAGTGAGGGTATGATTTGTAGGCAGACGACTTCCTCGGGTAAAAGGTCTTTTTTCCCGAGCCCTTCTTCTTCTGAGAAGGGGCAGAGGTTTTCCTGGACAGTCTAGTCCGGGTGAGAGTCTCGGACTCGAGTTCTGCAGCCTTTTCAGCCATGGCCTTGCCAAAGAGGTTTTCACCTCGGCAGGGGACATCGACCAATTTGTCCTGTACCCATGGCTCGAGGTCCGATGACTGTAGCCAGGCCTGACGGCGTGCACCAATGCCGGCCGCAGCTACTCAAGCCGAAGCCTCGAAGCCATCATAGGCTGCTCGAGAGAGAAACTTCGAGCACTTCCGGATCCCCAATGACAGGGCTTTGAACCTCTGCAAAGGTTCCTCGGAGAGACCAGCAGAGAACCCAGCAATCTCCTTTGCCAGGTCTCAAAGGCACATGCCCATGTACAGCTGGTAGGTCTGGACACGGCAAGCAAGCATTGAGCCCTGGAAGCACTTTCTACCGAGGGCATCCAGGTTCCGGGCCTCCCAAACGGGAGGCACCGAGAAGTGCATCTTCTGACTCTTCAGATGATGCATGGCCAATTCCACAACCATGGAGTGGTGCGGTAGCTGTGCCTTTTGGAACCAGGGGCTCTTGCGGACTCGATAAATGGAATCGACCCGCTTGCTCAGAACCGGCGTCGAGGCCAGCGCCTCCCACATGCGGAAGAACAACCGTTCCAGCATCGGAGGAACCGGTACAGTAAAGGCCTCCTTGGGGGGAGAGTCATACTACAGGGCCTCGAGCTCCTCGGCTCGAGGCTCCTCCTTGGGATTCGCTGGGAAGGCCAAGGCCTTAGCCATGTCCCGCACAAAGTCCAAGAACCGGGTATCCTCCGGGGAGGACCGTCTCCGAGGTTCGGACTCCGGTGAGTCCGAAGGGACACACCGGGTCCGAAATGTGTCCGGGGACTCCTCATCCTCCGTTTTCCAGCCCGACCCCTCGGAGGAGGAATCGAGCGGCTCCGATCGGGCAGGCACCGATGCCATCCGCCCCGACACCGAGGGTACCGGCGTCGACGACCTCGGTCCCGAACGGGAGGCCAAGGGAGACCTTGGCCGAGGATCGACTCGAGAGCGCATGGACTCGAGGATCGGCTCGGCCTCCGGGGTCGACTTGGACGTCGATGTCCCGGTGGTCGGGGCAGATGCACCGGTGAGACCGGCGATCAGTGCCCACTGCTGTTCCATGAAGGCAGCCAAGCTGCTCTCCAAGGCAGTCAACCTGAGTACGAGCTCAGGAGACTCAGCAGCCCCCGGACTCGGGCCCGACAGCATCGGGCCCGACGTCGGCTCCCCCGGAGGAGAGTCCACGAGGACTACAGTACTCACGTGACCCGGGGACTCTTTCTCTACACAAGGTTGCTTAGCAGGCCTCTCCGACTCCAAAGACCCGGGACGGCGCTCGGGGCTATGCAACCTGGCCCTGGAGGAGCCAAGTATGTCCACCGACGCCGCCCTCGCGGGTTTCTTCTTCCTGCGATGCTCCCACGAGGGAGACCCTCTCTCAGAGGAACCCTGACGATGCTCGGGATCGGAGTCCCGAGACATCAAGGCCTCTGACAAAGTCCAGGCCCATCCGGACGCGGAGTCAGAAAAGATTCTCTCTTTTTGGTGCTGCTGGCTCCTCAATGCCTTTTGAGGGCATTTTCCCCACACAGGCCACAGATCATCGGGTCATGATCGGGCCCGAGGCAGCGGTCATGTGTGTCGGTGAGAGACATAAGTTTCTTACACCGATCACACTTTTTAAACCCGCTGGCAGCCATCTGGGGAAAAAGGGCCCCTGCGAGGTCAAACGACAGGGCTGCCAGTGAAAAATAGAAAAAAGGCACGCACGCTAGTCACTAAGGACAAAAACCGAAAAATGAAGTCCGGGCTCGATACCGGCGTACCGGGCCCAGGCAGTAAAGGGAAACCGGCGTCGAACCGAAGAAAACACGTGTCCAAGTCGAAAAATCAACTTTTTCCTCGGGTGAAAATGAAACACGTCCGTCGGGCTCCGCAGAAAAAAGCAGACTGAGCAAGATGGCACCCTTGGGCGGGAAGGGGACCGCGCATGCGCGCTGCATTCCCAAAGGCTTTCTTTGAAAGCTGGGGAAATGCTCCACATGGGGCTCCGTAGGCGCCAACGTCACCCCATATGTGAGGGCTGACTTCCTGCTTGGTCCTGGAGAAGGATGGCTACCCAGTATGAGAAGCCTCAGACAGATCACTGGAGGAATTATTATCTGTATCTGTTTATTGATTATAGTATGTTGCTTTATTCAATGTATACCCAGCTTTATTGTTATGTTTCATCTTCCTAAATTCCCCACTATGTTGCCAGTGTCTTATATGCATAATCAATAGTCAAAGCACCAAATGTAGTACAAATGAATTAAAGTTGAGTACTGATTATGCATCAGCAGTGAGTTAGGGGTTAATTGAATCTCAGTTTTATGGAAGAGAGAGATTCCTGTACAATTTTGTGAAAAACATCTTCTTGCATAACTACATAATGTGAAACTTAAAAAGAGGGAGTCCTGATACAGAGATGTAGATAAGGAAAAGCTTCTTCCTATAGCAACTGTGTTTTTTCTCATAAAGTGAAGGTCATCTACCAGAGTTCTGAACTTCTGAACCATGGGATGAGAGATGCCCCTCCCTTGAGCATTTTCAGGCATCTGGCCAGCGTTTTAATTATGTTTAATGGACAGCTGATCCTATTCTCTGTGTATGTCAACTGATGGAAAATTACTGGTTGCTTTTGCAACAGAATAAAATGGGTGCCTTTTACAGCCAGGGGAGGGAAGGGATCTCATCTATGGAGTGAACACGTGCGCTGCTTGGAAGTCTCCAGACTGAGAAGCCTCTCTCGCCTGGCTGAATCCAGGATCCATTTAGTTAAAGTGTGGCATGAGATGAAGTTCATGGCTCTCTCGGTGATGTATCATTTTCCTGTTTCCTTCTGTTTGTAGATAAGTGAATCATCTGCTTTCAAGTTATCTTTTCTAACTAATTCTAGGTGAATAAGTGAATTACTTGCTTTCATGTTACCTTTTCTTTATTTTATAAATAAACTGCTTATCTTTATTCCAAAGTGTGTTACCTTTAGTTTTTGCACATGTTCAATTAGCAAAACAGTGACCAGCTTTGCAGCTCGATTTTGTATGCCTCTGTCATCTTCCTACAAAGAGGATATTCTGACAGTTGATGATCCGATCCTTAGCATTTTAGACACCAGTCATGGGTGTCTGTGGCCGAAATGGTACTGCCACATTTGGAACACTTCTTAAAACCACTGGATGGTTTTTCCATTTTGTCTGTGACAAAAGGGGAGGCCTAAGCCTAAGATGGCATTGATGCGCCTGAAGGAAAGAAATAATTCTTTCCCTTACAGAAGATTTTTTTTTTGAAGAAAGAAAGAAAGCAAGCACCAATGGAGGTCGGTACTAGCGTCAACGGGAAGGCAGACGTGACCACAAAAAATAAGAAAGAAATTTTCTGCAGTGACAGGAAATGCTTCTTGTCAGCTCTGCGGAAAACAAAGAACTGAGGAGGGAGAGCTGGAAAGGCGGGAAAGACAGCTACGCAGACGCAGTGGAATGCTCCCAAGGCTTTCCTATTGGACGCTGGGGAGTATTCCCGCACGGGCTCCTTCGGTACCGACATCACTCATATGTGAAGACTACATTCCTGCTTGTTCCAGGAGATCACAAATTTATTCAAAGTTGTTAAAACCAATGAGGATTATGAAAAATTGCAAGAGGACCTTGATAAATAGGAAGATTGAGCATCCAAATGGCAAATTAAATTTAATGTAGACAAGTGCAAAATTATGCACCTAGGAAAGAATTACCCCAAAGTGTAGTTACTCACCTGTAACAGGTGTTCTCCAGGGACAGCAGGAATCAGTCCTCACATATGGTGATGTTAGCACCGACGGAGCCCACGCAGAGCATTTCCCCAGCTTTCAAAGAAAGTCCTTGGGAATGCCACCACGCAACCATGGTCCCCTTCCCACCCAAGGGTGCCATCTTGATCAGTCAAATGACATAGCTCAGGTAAAGACAAAAAATGTCAAGAACAGTGGGCAACTCCAAGGGGAGGAGGGTGAGTTGTGAGGACTGATTCCTGCTGTCCCTGAAGGACACCTGTTACAGGTGAGTGACTATGCTTTCTCTAGGAACACGTAGGAAGTCAGTTCTCACATATGGAAATCCCCAACTACAGGCTACCGAGGACCTTAGAAAAATGCCACGGCGAGCCGTGAGCAGTCACTGGTAACCGAAGTCAGCCCGAGGACCTTGGGTCCCCGGAAGACCATGCTTCCTGTAGCCGCAGGTCGGAGAGCAGGAGTTGCATAAACCCTGAACAGATTACGGAGTACAGCCTGGCCAAAGGCGGCAACCTAACAGGAATCCCTCTCCATGCAGTAATGTGTCGTGAAGGTGTTAGCAGAGGACCAGGTTGCAGCTCGGCAGGTGTCTGCCAGCAGCACGGAGCTCAGATGGGCCACCGACGCTGCCCTCGCATGAACACCGTGCGCCATGACTCAGCAGTGCAGGGGAGCCCTGCCTGAGCCTGGGTGAAGGTAATTCAATCCGCCACTCAGATGGAGAGGGTCCACAGAGTGACCTTGCGCCCCATGCGGGCAGAGTCGTAGGAGACGAAAAGCTGCTCAGAGCAGCGGTGAGGCTGTGTACACTGCAGGTGGAAGGAGAGAGCCCTCCTGCAGTCAAGGGTGTGGAGGATTGCCAAAGCCCGATCGATATGAAGCTTCAGGAAGAAGGCCGGCAATACTATCTCCTGGTTGAGGTGGAAATCCAAGACAACTTTTGGGAAGAACTTGGGGTGTGTCTGGAGAACTACCCGGTTCCCATAGAATCTCGTGTAAGATCACTGTCCCACTGGGCCAAGGTGAGGGCCAACAGAATAACCATCTTCCAGGAAAGATGCTGAAGTGAGAAGGATGGGGAGCTTGGAAAGCAGCAGCCCGCGCATGAAGCGGGAAAGCAGTGGTTGACTCGAGAGAGGTCCACCCTCGACAGGGTGGTGGTTAGCAGAGATAGGCCCTGTCCTGTTCTATTTTGGAGAGTTCACGCTATGAGCGGGGTGGGGGGAAACGCGTACAGGAGGCCGTGCGTCCACAGCAGGAGGAAGGCATAGGGGGCGTCCCTGTTCAGGTGGGGAACTGGGTTGCAGAACTATGAGAACAGAGTTCGCCAGGCTGGCGAAGAGGTCTAGGACCGGAGTCTCCCAACTCTGGAACAGCCACTGTGCCGTCTGCAGGCAGAGTCGTCACTCATGCAGCTGGAGGAACCAGCTTAACCTGTCTGCCAGGACACTGTCCTGGCCCAGGAAATAGGTGGCCCGTAGGGTTATGCCCTGGCGAACCACCAAGGACCACAGGCCTACTGCCTTCAGGAAGAGGATGAAAGAGCCCCCTTGCTTGTTCATAAAGAACACTGCTACTCGGTTGTCCATCTGGACGAGCACCACCTGGCAGTGAACATGGTGCCTGTATACCCAGAGGGCAAGGAGCACAACCTGGAGTTCGAGAAGGTTGATCGGCTGCCGGGACTCCTGCAGGGTCCAAGTCCTCTGCGTGCAGAGCTCACCGCAATGAGCTCCCTAGCCCATGAGTGAGGCATCAGTGGTCACGACTACGTCGTATTGCGGGGTCTGGAACAGCATGCCGTGAAACAGGTTCTGGGCGCTGCACCACCAGTCTTGGTGAGCAGAGGAGTGACCTAGACGGCGTCACGAAGGCGACCTGTTCCCTGAGACTACAGGGCCCGAAGGCACCACTGCGCCGTGAGCATGTGCAGCCAGGCATCAGGCACGACATGAACCTTCAAGGCCATATGGCCAAGGAGATGGAGCATCGCTTGGGCCGATACCGCGTCACAGCATTGGACCGTGAATGCCAGAGTGATGAGGCGGTCTGCACTGTCTTGCGGAAGGAAGGCTGTTGCCTGCCGAGTGTCGAGGCAAGCGCCAATGAACTTCAGGGACTGGGCTGGAGTGAGGTGAGACCGGGTAATTGACCACGAAGCCAAAGTGCTCAAAGAGGTGGACGGTGCAGGCCGTGGCCCACCGCACCTCGTTGGCTATCTCAACTGTAACGAGCCAGTCGTCTAAATAGGGGTAGACAAAGGTGCCCTGCGGCCACCGCAGGGCATTTGGTGAACATTCGCGGGGCAGACACCAGGCCGAAAGGAACCACCCTGTATTGATCTTGCACTCTGAAACGCAGGAATTTCCTGTGCTTGGGATGGACGAGGATGTAAGGTCCAAGGAGCATAGCCAGTTGCTCTGCAGGAGGAAGGGCAGCAAGGCGCCAAGGGGGAGCATTTTGAACCTCTCCCGTATCAGGTACGAGATTTTTTAAATCAACGATGGGTCGGAAAACGTCCGTCCGCATTGGCACAAGGAAGTAATGGGAGTACAACCTGCAATCTCGGAGGTGCAACGGAGACCACTTCTACTGCTCGCTCCTCAAAAAGATTGGCAAGCTCCTGAGCCAAGAAGACCTGGTGCGTGAGGAGCAGAGGGTGCTCCGTGAGGCAGAAGGGTGAAGGAAACCAGTCCAGATGAAGGAGGTAACCCTCCCAGATGACCTGGAGGACCCAGGTGTCTGAAGTGACAGACTCCCATCAGGAAGCAAAGTGGACCAGGCACCCTCCCCACTGGAGCTGGGTCGCTGGAGGGCGAGCGGCTATGCATCTGACGTCAAAAACCCAGGACCGAATGGGCCGGTGGCGGGGTCTGGCGTTTTGCGCCCTTTGGCTTACGCAGGCCCTGGTGGCCGCTCTTGCTCTGTCCGCCTTGGGGTGAAGCAGGCATCGGAGTGTAAGGCAGGTAGCCCCAAAAAGGGAGACACCTCCTCTGAAAGGAAGACTTTTTGCCCTGTTGCTTCTTCCATGGGAGGGAAGAAGTCTTTCGGGAGAGATGGTTGTGAGTTACGCACTCCATCTTAATCTCTGCTGCTTTGTCCTCCATCGATTTGCCGAACAATTGCTAACCCAGGCACAGGACATCGAGCAGTTTCTCCTGAGATCCAAGGACTGGAGTCAGGCTGCCGCCTGGCCTCGAAACCAGCAGCCGCTATCTGAGCGGAGGACTCAAAGCTGTCGTAAGCAGCACGAGAAAGGCACTCTGAAGAGTCCCCCACTGACTTTAGGAGGGACTGGAAATGGTGGAGGTCCGCCTGGAAACCTCCTTCGTGAGGTCACATATGCCATACTGAGTCACACCAAGGTCCATCAAGCACAGTATCCTGTTTCCAACAGTGGCCAATCTAAGTCATAAGTACCTAGCAGTTTCCCCAAAAGACACAGGTTCCACAATGCTTGTAATGGACAATGCTTGTAATGGGTCAAGCAGTGATATCCCGGATCCCCTTTAATAATGGTTTATGGACCTTTCCTCCAGGAACTTGTCCAAACCTTTTTTAAACCCAGCTACACTAAAAATCTTTACTACATCCTCCGGTAACAAATTCCAAAGTTTGATTACACGTTGAGTGAAAAAATATTTTCTCTTATTAATCTTAAATACCGTATTTTCTGGCGTATAAGACGACTTTCTAACCCATGAAAATATCCTCAAAAGTCGGGGGTCGTCTTATACGCTGGTATATGGCGGTATACAGCAACTTTCTGACCTGGACTGGGGAAGCTGACTGACGCTGCATCCCGGGCTCCTCCCCTCTCCCTGCCAGCCGATTGATTGGCTGCTGTGCTTCAGGGCCTCCGTCTCCAATGTGACTGCTATGGGTGCAGAGGCTGCCAGGTTTTCGGGTTGTCGTGCTCATGTGGTCGAGGTTCAGCATGGGGATCATTATAGATGTGGTGGCTGTTTCAGGCTAGTTTTTAATTTGTGGGTTGTTAGTTTTTCTTTTAGTGTACTGTTAACACGAGCGGTGGCAGTTGGGGGATAGGGGAACGCTGGTGCCGGTTGTGCTGAGGATTGTGGCAAAGTGGTGTTTGCCCTGGGGGGTGGACTTCTCTGCCAGGGCAACGCAACCTGTCAGAGTGCTACTGCGGTCTTCTGGGTCTCTTGGACACGATCTGGAGTCTGTATTTCAGCGGGGCAGCCACCATTTTCTTTTGGCAGGATTCTGGAGCACCTGAGGTAAGAACTGGAAGAGGGGTAGTCTTATACGGCGAGTATAGGCCAAACCCTATATTTTAACAGGAAAAGTAGGGGGTCGTCTTATACGCCCAGTCGTCTTATACACCGGAAAATACGGTAGTTTATTTACCTTGTAGCTTAATTGCATGTCCCCTAGTCATTCTATATTCTGATGACATAAACAATCAATCTATTTTTACCAGTTCCACTCCATACCCAGAACTTCCAGGGTAGCGTTCTCCGAAATGCTTCCCGTTCCACGCGCAGGACCCAATAGGCAGGCAGAGCTCCGGAGTCTCAATGCGTGGATGAGACAATGGTGCAGAGATGAGGGGTTCGGATTTGTTAGGAACTGGGGAACATTCTGGGGAAAGGAGGGGCTCTTCCGAAGGGATGGGCTTCACCTTAACCGGGATGGAACCAGGCTGCTGGCATTAACCTTTAAAAAGGAGATAGAGCAGCTTTTAAACTAGATAATAGGGGAAAGCCGACAGTCGCCCAAGAGCGCATGGTTCGGAAGAATGTATCCTTGAAGGATACTACAAAAAGCAGAGAGGTTCCAAAAAAGAGTAAAGTAGCCCAAATGCCCTCGAGTATGGAGCAGACAGAACTTAAAGATCTCAAATTACCCATGTCTACCAATAGCCAAATTAATATGAATAAAATACAGTCTCTAAAATGCTTGTATGCAAATGCTAGAAGTCTACAAAACAAGATGGGAGAGTTAGAATATATAGCACTAAACGAGAGGTTAGATATGATTGGAATATCAGAGACATGGTGGAAGGAGGACAACCAGTGGGACACTGTGATACCTGGGTACAAACTATATCGAAATGATAGAGCTGATCAAATTGGTGGAGGGGTTGCGCTCTATGTTAGAGAGGGCATTGAATCAGAAAGGATTAAAGTTTTGGAAGAAACAAAATTTGCTGTAGAATCTCTATGGATTGAAATTCCATGTAAAAAGGGGAAGGCGATGGCAGTGGGGGTGTACTATCGTCCGCCTGGCCAGAATGAACAAATGGATGATGAAATGCTCAAAGAAATCAGGGAAGCTAGCAGGAGTTACAGTGCAGTAATAATAATGGGTGATTTCAATTACCCCGGCATCGACTGGGTCAGTGTCACAACAAGACATGCTAGGGAGATAAAGTTCCTAGATGAAATAAATGACTGCTTCTTGGAGCAGCTGGTTCATGAACCGACCAGAGGGGAAGCAATATTAGACCTAGTCCTTAGTGGAACACCAGATGTAGTGCAAGAGATAAGGGTGTTGGGGCCACTTGGCAATAGTGATCATAGCATGATCGCCTTTGATTTAATTAGTGGAGGAGGGATAGTAAGGAAATCCACAGTACTACCCCTTAACTTTCGAAAGGGAGACTATGATAGAATGAGGAAAACAGTTAAGAAAAAACTAAAAGGAGCAGTTGCAAAGGTTAAAGACGTACATCAAGCTTGGTGTTGTTGAAAAATACTATCTTGGAAGCCCAGACCAGCTGTATTCCACGCTTTAAGAAAAGTGGAAGGAAGTCAAAAAAATTGCCAGCATGGTTTAAAGCTGAGGTCAGAGAGGCTGTTGTTGCCAAAAAAGCATCTTTCAAGAAATGGAAAAAAGAGCCAAATGATGAAACCTGGAAACAGCACAAGCACTGGCAAGTCAAATGCAAGGCATTGATAAGGCAGGCAAAGAGAGAATTTGAGAAGAAGCTTGCTGCGGAAGCAAAAACGCGAAATAAAGACCTTTTCAAGTACATTCGTAGCAAAAAACCCGTGAGAGAGTCAGTTGGTCCATTAGATGATAAAGGGGTTAAAGGAGCACTAAGAGGCGACAAGGCGATAGTGGAGAGACTGAATGAATTCTTTGCTTCGGTCTTTACTGAGGAAGATGTAGGGATGTTACCCACGACTGAAGTGGTATTTAAAGGTGTGGAAGAATTGAAGGAAATATCGATACATCGGGAAGATGTCCTACAACTATTAGATAAACTGAAGAGTAGCAAATCACCTGGGCCGGATGGTATACATCCAAGGGTGTTGAAAGAACTGAAATTTGAGATTGCAGACCTGCTATCAGTAATCTGTGAACTATCATTAAAATCATCTCTAATACCTGAGGATTGGAGGATCGCCAATGTAACACCAATTTTTAAAAAGGGTTCGAGGGGTGATCCGGGAAACTACAGACCGGTGAGCCTGACATCAGTACCGGGAAAAATGGTAGAAACCATCATAAAGAATAAAATTACTCAGCATATAGATAGTCATGACCTAATGGGAGACAGCCAACATGGCTTTAGACAAGGAAGATCTTGTCTTACTAATCTGTTATGTTTTTTTGAAGGAGTGAATAAACAGGTGGACAAAGGTGAGTCGGTTGATATTGTGTATCTGTACTTTCAGAAAGCCTTTGACAAGGTCCCTCATGAGAGACTTTTGGCAAAACTAAAGAGTCATGGGATAGGAGGCAGTGTACTACTGTGGATCAGGAACTGGTTAAAAGATAGAAAGCAGAGGGTAGGGCTAAATGGCCAATTTTCCCAATGGAGAAAGGTGAATAGTGGTGTACCCCAGGGATCTGTGCTGGGTCCGCTGCTTTTTGACATATTCATAAATGACCTGGAAAGTGGAATAACGAGTGAGGTTATCAAATTTGCTGATGACACAAAACTATTTAAAGTTGTTAAAACCCAGGAGGATTGTGGAAAATTGCAAGAGGATCTTGATAAATTGGAAGACTGGGCATCAAAATGGCAGATGAAATTTAATGTGGAGAAGTGCAAGGTTATGCACCTAGGGAAGAACAACCCAAACTATGGTTACACGATGCAAGGTTCCACATTAGGAACCACCACCCAAGAAAAAGATTTAGGCGTCCTTGTGGATACCATGTTAAAACCCTCGGCCCAGTGTGCAGCGGCGGCCAAGAGAGCAAATAGAATGCTAGGTATGATAAGGAAAGGAATGGAAAATAAAACAAAAGATATTATAATGCCTCTATATCGTTCCATGGTGAGACCGCACCTTGAATATTGTGTGCAATTCTGGTCGCCATATCTTAAAAAGGATATAGCAATTTTAGAAAAGGTTCAGAGAAGAGCCACCAAAATGGTAAAGGGGATGGAAGGCTACTCCTATGAAGAAAGGCTAAAAAGGTTGGGGCTCTTTAACCTGGAAAAGAGACGGCTGAGGGGAGATATGATAGAAGTCTATAAATTAATGAACGGAGTGGAACGGGTAAACGTAGATCGATTGTTTACCTTATCAGAATATAGAAAGACTAGGGGACATGCAATGAAGCTACAGGGTAAACTATTTAAGACTAATAAAAGAAAATATTTTTTCACTCAACGTGTAATCAAACTCTGGAATTTGTTACCGGAGGATGTAGTAAAGGCTGTTAGTGTAGCTGGGTTTAAAAAAGGTTTGGACAGGTTCCTGGAGGAAAGGTCCATAAACCATTATTAAGAAGGGACCCAGGATATCAATGCTTGAACCAATACAAGCATTGTGGAACCTGTGTCCCTTGGGGAAACTGCTAGGTACGTATGACCTAGATTGGCCACTGTTGGAAACAGAATACTGGGCTTGATGGACCTTGGTCTGACCCAGTATGGCATATCTTATGTTCTTATGTTCTTATTCATTAATTTATAGACCTCTATCATATCTCCCCTCAGGCATCTCTTTTCCAGGTTGAAGAGACCTAAGCTTTTCAGCCTCTCTTCATAGGGCTATCTTTCCATCCCCTTTACCATTTTGGTGGCTCTTTTCTGTACCTTTTCTAATAACGCTAAATCCTTTTTAAGATACGGCGACCAGAATTGCACACAATATTCAAGGTGCGGATGCACCATGGAATGATACAGAGGCATTATAATATCCTTTGTTTTATTTTCCATTCCTTTCTTTATGATACCTAGCATTCTATTTGCTCTCTTGGCCCCTGCTGCACACTGGGCGGAGGGTTTCAACATGTTATCCACGATGACACCTAAATCTTTTTCCTGGGTGGTGGTTCCTAATGTGGAACCTTGCATCGTGTAACCATAGTTTGGGTTTTTCTTTCCTAGGTGCATAGCTTTGCACTTGTTCACATTAAATTTCATCTGCCATTTGGATGCCGTGTCTTCCAATTTATCATGATACCCTTGCAATTTTCCACAATCCTCATGGATTTTAACAACTTAAAATAGTTTTGTATCATCTGCAAATTTGATAACCTCACTCATTATTCCCTTTTCCAGGTCATTTATGCATATGTCAAAAAGCAGCGGACCCAGCACAGATCCCTGGAGTACTCCACTATTCACCTTTCTCCATTGGGAAAATTGTCCATTTAGCCCTATCCTGTGCTTTCTATCTTTTACCCAGTTCCTGATCCACAATAGTACACTGTCTCCTATCCCATGACACTTTAGTTTTGCCAAACGTCTCTGATGAGGGACCTTATCAAAGGCTTTCTGAAAGTCCAGATATACTATATCAACTGACTTACCTTTGTCTTACTGCTTATTAACACCTTCAAAAAACATTAAAGATTAGTAAGACAAGATCTTCCTTGTCTAAAGCCATGTTGGTTGTCTCCCAGTAAGCCATGACTATCTACATGTTCAGTAATTTTGTTCTTTATTATGGTTTCTACCATTTTCCCAGTACAGACATCAGGCTCACTGGTCTGTAGTTTCCCGGATCACCCCTGGAACCCTTTTTAAAAATTGGCGTTACATTGGCCATCCTCCAATTTTCAGGTATTACAGAAGATTTTAATGATAGTTCACAGATTACTAATAGCAGGTCTGCAAGCTCATATTTCAGTTCTTTCAACACCCTTGGATGTATACCATCCGGTCCAGGTGATTTGCTACTCTTCAGTTTATCAAATAATTGTAATACATCTTCTCAGTGTATCGATATTTCTTTCAATTCTTCCACAGTATCACCTTTAAATACCACTTCAGTCATAGGTAACATCCCTACATCTTCCTCAATAAAGACCGAAGCAAAGAATTCATTCAGTCTCTCCGCTATGGCCTTGTTCTCTCTCTTAGTGCCCCCCTTTAACCCCTCTATCATCTAATGGTCCAACTGACTCTCTCACAGGTTTTTTTGCTACAAATGTACTTGAAAAAGTCTTTTATTATGTTTTTTGCTTCCACAGCAAGCAAATTCTCTCAAATTCTCTCTTTGCCTGCCTTATCAATGCCTTCATTTTTTACTTGCCAGTGCTTGTGCAGTTTCCAGTTATCGTCATTTGGCTCTTTTTTTCCATTTCCTGAAAGATGCTTTTCTTTTTTTTTGACAACAGCCTCTCTGACCTCACCTTTAAACCATGCTGGCAGTCTTTTGGACATCCTTCCACTTTTCTTAAAGCATGGAATACAGCTGGTCTGGGCTTCCAAGATAGTATTTTTAAACACCCAAGCTTGATATGTCTTCAACCTTTAGAACTGCTCCTTTTAGGTTTTTGTTTTTTTAAAACTATTTTCCTCATTTTATCATAGTCTCCCTTTCTAAAGTTAAAAGGTAGTACTATGGATTTCCTTACCAACCCCCCTGCATTAATTAAATCAAACGCGATCATGCTATGATCACTACTGCCAACTGGCCCCAACACCCTTATCTCTTAGCACCAGATCTGGTGTTCCACTAAGGACTAGGTCCAAAATGGCTTCCCCTCTGGTCGGTTCATGAACCAGCTGCTCCAAGAAGCAGTCACTTATTTCATCTAGAAACTTTACCTCCCTAGCATGTCCTGCCATGAGAATAACCCATCAATACCAGGGTAACTGAAATCACCCATTATTACTGTAACTTTTGTTAGCTTCCCTGATTTCTTTGAACATGTCATCATCCATTTGTTCATTCTGGCCAGGCGGTCGACAGTACACCCCTACTGCCATCTCGGTTAAGTTGAAGCCCATCCCTTAGGAAGAGCCCTTCCTTTCCCCAGAATGTTCCCCTGTTCCTAACAAATCCAAAACGTTCATCCTTGCGCCATCGTCTCATCCACGCATTGAGACTCCAGAGCTCTGCCTGCCTTTTGGGTCCTGTGCGTGGAACGGGAAGCATTTCGGAGAATGCTACCCTGGAAGTTCTGGATTTCAACTTCCTACCTAAAATCCTAAATTTAGCCTCCAGAACCACTCTACCACATTTTCCTATGTCACTGGTACCGACATGTACCAAGACAGCAGACTCCTCCCCATCACTATCTAAGTCCTTGTCTAGGTGCCGCGTGAGGTCCGCTACCTTTGCACCAGGCAGGCATGTTACCAGGTGATCCTCACGTCCACCAGCCACCCAGCTATCTACATGCCTAATGATCAAATCACCAACTATAAAGCTGTCCTAACCCCTCCCTCTTGGGCACATGGCCCTGGAGAAATGTCCTCGGAGCGAGAGAGTTTTACATCACCTAGAGGGTAGGTCTTAGCTACAGGATCACTTCCTGCCACACCAGGGTAATGCTCTCCTGTCACATGACTTCTCTCCTCCAAGGCAACAGGGATGCTGCCAGACTTGAGGTGGGACTTCAGGACTATATCCCTATAGGTCTCGTCTATGTACCTCTCTGTTTTCCTTATGTCCTCTAAGTCTGCTACTTTAGCCTCCAGAGATTGGACTCGTTCCCTGACAGCAAAGAGCTCCTTGCACCTAGTGCACATGTAAGACCCCTCACCAACTGGGAGAAAATCATACAGGCTCTCTGTCGCTTTGCAACGAAGCTTTGAGACTATGGGCCCTCGCCAGAGAGCATCAGATTCATCTTCTGGCAGTGTATCTTCCAGCCATTCAAAACTCTTGGGAAGACAGACTCAGTCGAGTTCTGCTTCCACACGAGTGGTCTCTGCATGCAGACCAGGTGACCAGGATATTTCAACTTTGGGGAACCCCGGACATAGAACTCTTTGCAAGTCCGTGGGAATGTCAAACTTCCCCGGTTCTGTTCCAGAACTCCAGCTCAGGGGGCTCAGGCCAGGGATCCTTTCCTCCTTTACTGGGGTCAAGACTTCCTGTATGCCTTTCCACCCATTCCCCTAATTCCCAAAACCCTGTTCAAGCTTCAGAGAGACAGAGGCCATATGATTCTCATAGCTCCACATTGGCCACGGCAAGTGTGGTACCCTCTGCTTCTACATCTCTCTCAAGCTCCCTCCCTGGAGTTAAGATCTGCTCCAGATCTCCTATCCCAGGAGGTCGGAATGTTATGGTATCCCCATCCCCAGTCTCTGCATCTCAGGGCTTGGTTGCTGAAGGCCTAGATCTCCATGATCTTAATATCCCTCAACAAGTGAAAGATATTCTTCTTGCTTCCAGGAAACCTTCCACAAGACGCTCTTATGCTTTCAAGTGGAAAAGGTCTACCATATGGTGTTCGCAAAAGGCTCTTAACCTCCTTGCGATACCTCTGGAATCACTACTGGAGTATCTCCTTCATTTATCCAATGCAGGTCTTAAGACTAATTCAGTAAGAGTCCATTTGAGTGTTATTGCAGCTTCTCATAAGCCTCTAAATGGACAGCCTATTTCCTCTCATCCTCTTATAGCAAGATTTATGAGAGGCCTTCTTCTAACTAAGCCTCCCATTAGGCCATCACCGGTGGCATAGAACTTAAACCTGGTTCTTGGGCAGCTCATGAAGCCACCTTTCGAACCTTTAGCTACTACCTCCTTGAAATTCCTTTCTTGGAAGGTTATCTTTCTCATTGCAATCACATCAGCACGCCGCATTAGTGAGTTGCAAGCGCTAGCAACTAATCCACCTTATACAAGGTTCCATCATGACAAGGTAGTCCTTAGGACTCATCCACACTTTATGCCTAAGGTGGTCTCGCCTTTTCATCTGAACCAAGCGATCTACCTACCTGTGTTTTTTCCAGGGCCCATGCATCTAATGCAGAGAGGAATCTTCATACCTTGGACTGTAAAAGAGCTTTAGCTTTTTACTTACAAAGAACACAGCAACATAGAAAGTCCTTTCAACTCTTTGTTGCTTTTGATCCTTCTCATTTGGGACTTTCAGTCTCCAAGAGAACAGTGTCTAACTGGATTGCTCAGTGTATTTCCTTCGCCTATCAGAGTAAGAACCTTTCTCTGGAGGGCCATGTCACAGCTCACAATGTGAGAGCCATGGCAGCCTCAATGGCTCATCTGCACTCTGTGTCTATCGACGACATCTGTCGAGCAGCCACTTGGACCTCGGTTCATACCTTTACAGCCCATTACTGCTTGGACAAGGACTCCCGCCGGGATGCCTTGTTTGGTCAGGCTGTTCTCAAACACCTGTTCCATACCTAATCAACTCCTACCCACCATCCCTTGTAGGATGCCAGAGATCCATGGGGGGAAGTGGAGCCCTTTTCAGGGACACACAACTTCTGGGGTCTCTCCCTGGCACCTAAAGCTAGGGAGTCCCCATATGTGATGACTACATTCCTGCTTGTTCCTGGAGATAGCACAGTTACTCACCTGTAACAGGTGATCTCCGGGAACAGCAGGAATTTAGTCCTCACAACCCACCCACCTCCCCTAGGAATTGTATCTCTCTATCTATCTCTTTCCTTTCCCTCTCTCTCTCTGTCTCAGCTTTAAAACTCAACTGGAGAGAGGCAGTTGGGAAAGTCGCCGCCCTACAAATGTCCCCTGGCGGAACCAAACTGTGCTCCGCCCAAGAAGACGCCTGCGCTCTGGTGGAATGCGCCCGCAGCCCCACAGGCACGACCCGACCTTGAAGCAAATAAGCGGAAGCAATCACTTCTCTAAGCCAGCGGGCGATGGACGCCTTAGCCGCTGCCTCACCTTTGCGCACTCCTCCGAAAAGAACAAACAACTGCTCAGACTTGCGGAAGGACTCCGTGACCATCAAATACTGACGCAACGCTCTCTTCACGACGAGACGACAAAGACTGCGATCCGATTCGTCGCCCCCCAGCGACCCCAGAACGGGCAAACACACCGCCTGGTTGAAATGAAAGGGAGATACCACCTTAGGCAAAAAGGACGGGACCGGACGTAAAACCACCATCTCCCTGGAAAAAGACAAGAATGGCTCTCGGCACGACAACGCTTGCAGTTCCGAAACGCTCCGCGCCGAACAAATCGCCACCAGAAATACCGCCTTTAACGTCAAATCCTTCACCGACGCAATGGCTCAAAGGGAGACTTGGCTAACGCTGTGAGAAATCACAGTTACTTACCTTTAACAGGTGATCTCTGGGAACAGCAGGAATTAGTCCTCACATATGGGTACGTCGGAACCGACGGAGCCCGTGCAGGAAAGCTCCCCAGCTTCCCAGAAAGGAAGCTTTTGGGGCCTCCCACTGCACATGCGCGCTGCCTTCCCGCCTTCCTGACCAGCTCTCCTCAGTTCGAGTTTATAGCTGAGACAATAGAGAGAGGAAAGGAAGATAGATAGAAGATACAACTCCTAGGGGAGGTGGGTGGGTTGTGAGGACTAATTCTTGCTGTTCCCAGAGATCACCTGTTACAGGTAAGTAACTGTGCTATCTCCAGGAACAAGCAGGAATAAGTCCTCACATATGGGGACTCCTAGCTAAGATGCCTGGGAGATCCCCTTCCAAGGGTTCGCCATCTTCGTATGGATCTCAGGCATCCATCCTGGGAAGGTGGGCAGGAGTTTTTCAAGTATGGAACAGGTGTTTGAGGACAGCCTGACCAAACAAGGCATCCCGGCGGGAGTCCTTGTCCAAACAGTAATAGGCTGTGAAGGTATGAACCGAGGCCCAGGTGGCGGCTCGACAGATTTGATCTATGGATACAGAGTGAAGATGAGCCATAGAAGTGGCCATGGCTCTCACATTGTGAGCTGTGACATGGCCTTCCAGAGAAATGTTTTTACTCTGGTAAGCAAAGGAAATACACTGAGCAATCCAATTGGAAAGTGTACGTTTGGAGACTGGAAGTCCCAAATGAGAAGGATCAAAAGCCACAAAAAGCTGGGAAGACTTTCGATGTGGCTGAGTCCTGTTGAGGTAAAAGGCAAGAGCTCTTTTACAATCCAGAGTATGAAGGTTCCTCTCTGCACTGGATGCATGAGGAGCCGGGAAAAAGACAGGTAGATATACCTCTTGATTAAGATGAAAAGGCGAGACCACTTTGGGCATAAAGTGGGGATTCGTCCTAAGGACCACCTTCTCATGATGGAACCTAGTATAAGGTGGATGAGCCACTAAGGCCTGTAGTTCACTGCTGCGGCGAGCCAAAGTGACTGCAATAAGGAAAAGGACCTTCCCGGAAAGAAATTTCAAGGAGGTAGAAACCAACGGTTCAAAAGGTGGCTTCATAAGCTGACCTAGAACTAGGTTCAAATCCCATGCTACCGGAGGAGGCCGGATGGGAGGCTTAGTTAGAGTCAGGCCTCTCATGAACCTTGCAATAAGAGGATGAGAGGAGACAGGTTGTCCATTTATAGGTTTTAAGGATGCTGCAATAGCACTCAAATGGACTCTTACTGAATTTGTCTTAAGGCCTGCATTAGAAAGATGCAGGAGATAGTCTAGTAGAGAATTCAAAGGAAGTGCTAGAGGGTCAAGACCCTGTTGAGCACACCAAATGGAAAAGCGTTTCCATTTGAAAGCATAGGAACGCCTCGTGGAGGGTTTCCTAGAGGCATGAAGGATATCTTTCACTGGTTGAGAAAGATTGAAGTCATGAAGGCTTAGGCCTTCAGTAACCAAGCTCTGAGGTGTAGGGACTTGGGGTTTGGGTGCCACAAAGTCCCCTCCTCCTGAGACAGACGGTCTGGCGCAGCTCCCAGGTCCAGGGAGGGTCCCTAGGAGAGATGCAGAAGTAGAGGGAACCACACTTGGCGTGGCCAGCGTGGAGCTATGAGGATCATCGATCCGTGATCCCTCTGGAGTTTGAACAGAGTCTAGGGAATCAAAGGAATGGGTGGAAAGGCATATAGGAATTCCTGACCCCAATGCAGGAGAAAGGCGTCGTTGGCCTGAGCTCCCTGACACGGAGTCCTGGAACAGAACCGGGGAAGTTTGGCATTCCACGGACTTGCAAAGAGGTCTATGTCCGGGGTTCCCCATTCCTGAAAGATTCTGACTATCTGGTCCATATGTAGGGACCATTCGTGTGGAAGCAGAACTCGACTGAGTCTGTCTGCCCGAGAGTTTTGAACCCCTGGAAGATATACTGCCAGAAGATGAATTTGATGCTCTCTGGCGAAGGCCCATAATCTGAGAGCTTCGTTGCAAAGCGACAGAGAGTCTGTCCCTCCTTGTTTGTTTACGTAGAACAGGGGTCTCAAACTCAAATTGCTTTGAGGGCCGAATGAGGACTTGTAAAGTAACCCGGGGGCCGCATAAGACACGGGCCTCATTTGCATAAGGGGCCTCATTTGCATAAATATTTGCATAATGTTGCATAATGAGTGCATGGATAAAGAAAGACTAGAAAATTTCTATATTACTATAATCCAGTGCCAACCGCCAGGCACATTAGGAACTACTACTAACACTGCCCATTTGGAACCCATAGCAAACCCCCCGTATCATAACAGCACTACCAGGACTCACAAAGCACCAGACCCTACCTATCAAAAGGCAACACTGCAAATATTAAATCAATACATTTCAGAGAACAATACATGACCTACTGGGAAAAGAGAACAAGTAGCAATGTCAAATAGGAATTACACAGAATACCTCAGCACTGTAGAAATAAAACTATAAATAATTTCTTGTACCAAAGCACAGACATTAATGATGCACATTTCCCAGAGCTGACATATTCCAGTTAATAAATTCAAAATAAAGAGATATTTTTCTACCTTTTGTGCATTTTTTTTCAGTTGCAATTGCTCCAGCCACTTCTGGTTTCTTCGTGTCTTCTGCTATCTCCATCGTCTGCTGTCCATTTGTCCTTTCTTCTCTCTTCTAGTTTTTTTCCATTCTCTCTCTCTACATCTGCTTTAACATACTAATCTTTCTCCTTTTGCTCTTTCCTCATTCCTATTTCATCCACTCAAATTTTACCCCTCCATCCTCAATCCCCACTTACTCTCCCAATACCTGGCCAATTGTAGATTTGTCTTCTCTTCCAGACAAAATATTTTTCCCCTCTCCATTTCACTTTCCCAGCTCCATCCCATTCTAATCCTCCCCCAACATCAGCTCCCTTCTAGTTCCAGCCCCACCCAGCATCTGCTCCTTTCTAGTCCCTGCATCAGTCCATTTCCAGTCCTATCCTAGCCTCACCATCAGCCCATTTCCAATCCTAGCCCCCCATCAGCCCATTTCCAATCCTAGCTCCCTCCCCTCACATCCCATTTCCATTCCAAGCCCCCCTCCCCATCAGCCATTTGCAGTTCAAGCCCCCCTTCCACTCAGCCCATTTCCAGTCCTAGCAACCCCCCCAGCCCATTACCAGTCCTAGACCCCCCATAGCCCATAACCAGTCCTAACCTCCCCATAGCGCACTTCCAGTCTTACCCCCCCATCACCCCATTTTCAGTCTTACCCCCCCATAGCCCATTACCAGTCCTAGTCCCCCCATAGCCCACTTGCAGTCGTATCCCCCATCACCCCATTTTCAGTCAACCCCATTTCAGTCAGCCCCGCCATAGCTCATTACCGCCCCACATAGGCCAGTACCCGGCCTAACCCCCCAATCAGCCCACCACCAGGCCTAACCCCCATCCGCCCAGGTGCAGTCCTAGCCCCCACCATAGCCCATTACCAGTCATAACCCCCCCCTGCCAATAGCCCACTTCCAGTCCTAACCCCCATCTGCCCATTTCCAGTCCTAGCCCCCACCATAGCCCATTACCAGTCAGAACCCCCCTGCCAATAGCCCACTTCCAGTCCTAACCCCCATCTGCCCATTTCCAGTCCTAGCCCCCACCATAGCCCATTACCAGTCATAACCCCCCCTGCCAATAGCCCACTTCCAGTCCTAACCCCCATCTGCCCATTTCCAGTCCTAGCCCCCACCATAGCCCATTACTAGTTATAACCCCCCCAGCCCATTACCAGTCATAACCCCCCCTGCCAATAGCCCACTTCCAGTCCTAACCCCCATCTGCTCTTTTCCAGTCCTAGCCCCCACCATATCCCTTAAACAGTATTAACCCCCCCCCCCGCCCATTCCCAGTTATAACCCCCCCCCCCAGCCCATTACCAGTCATAACCCCCCCCCTCCCCCCTCTGCCAATAGCCCACTTCCAGTTCAGTCAGCCCCTCCATAGCTCATTACCGGCCAACAAAAAAACCCCCAAAACCCTGGCTTCTGCTGCTGCCGTTGCCGCCGTGGCAGCAGCAGAATCAATTGTCAAATTAAAAAAAAAACTGACTTCTGCTGCTCAAGCAGCTGTCCTGCGGCCCCTTTCCCTCTGCCCGGAGATCCGACTCTGCTCTCAGCGGCGTGCTTTTCAAGCCGCGACGAGAGTATTCCCCTCTCGCGCGGTTTTTCAAGCCGCGCGAGAGGGGAATACTCTCTTCGCGGCTTGAAAAGCACGCCGCTGAGAGCAGAGTCGGATCTCCGGGCAGAGGGAAAGGGGCCGCAGGACAGCTGCTTGAGCAGCAGAAGTCAGTTTTTTTTTTTAATTTGACAATTGATTCTGCTGCTGCCACGGCGGCAACGGCAGCAGCAGAAGCCAGGGTTTTGGGGGATTTTTGTTTTTCCGCCATCGCGGGCCGCACAAAGTTGTCTCGCGGGCCGCATGCGGCCCGCGGGCCGCGTGTTTGAGACCCCTGACGTAGAACATGGCCACCTGATTGTCTGTCTGAACTAGGACGGTCAGGTTGACAAGGAGGGTATGGAAGACTTTGAGGGCAAAGAAGATTGCTCGCAGTTCCAGGAGGTTGATGTGAAGGGTGGTCTCCTGTGGAGACCAAGTACCCTGAGTGGAGAGGGATTGTAGATGGGCTCCCCACCCTGTTTGGGAGGCATCTGTTGTGAGGGTTGCTTGGGGCAACAAAGGTTGGAAGGGGGCCCCCAACAACAGATTCTTGGTGGACATCCACCATTGGAGGGACCAAAACAGACGCTTTGAGGTGAGGATTTGGTCGGAGAGCGCTCCTGATGCTTGAGTCCACTGAGTGGCCAAGGTCCATTGAGCTGCTCTCATATGAAGACGAGCGTAGGGCACCACGTGAACCGTGGAGGCCATGTGGCCCAGAAGTCGCAGCATTTCCCTGGCTGTCAAGTGACTGCTGGACTGAGCTTGGGAGGCCAAGCACACCAGACGTTGGCCCCGGACTTGAGGTAGGTAGGCCCTTGCAGTGGTGGTGTCCAACTGGGCCCCTATGAATTCCAGAGACTGAGTAGGGATAAGTTGAGACTTGGGAAGGTTTACCACCAGTCCCAGATACTGCAGAATGTGCCTTGTGCGATCCAGGGAAATCTGGGCCTCTGACTGAGATGGAGCTCGGATGAGCCAGTCGTCCAGATATGGGAATACAAAAATTCCCAGACCTCTTAGAAATGCGGCAACAACTGCCATGCATTTGGTGAACACTCTTGGAGCAGAGGCTAGACCGAAGGGAAGTACTCTGTACTGGAAATGTTTTCCCTGAAACAGAAATCTTAGATAGTTTCTGTGGGATGGGTGGATGAGTATATGTGTGTACGCATCCTTGAGATCTAGAGAACAAAGCCAATCCTGACTCTGAAGGTATGGAAGGAGAATGCTTAGAGAAAGCATTTTGAATTTCTCCTTGTACAGAAATTTGTTCAATTCTCTCAGATCTAGGATAGGTCTGAATCCCCCTGTCTTCATGCGTAAGAGAAAATAAGGGGAGTAGACTCCTGTCCCTTGTTGAAGAAGAGGAACCTCTTCTATTGCCCCTTGGGCAAGGAGAGAAGAGACTTCCTGACCCAACAGGCCCAGGAGAGATGGGGGAGAATTGAAGTGCCTCACCATGGTATATGGAGGAAGGTTGGAAAAATGAAGTTTGTAGCCCTCTCTGATGATAGAGAGGGTCCATTGCTCTGATGTAATTTGCTCCCATCTGGGAGCAAAGTGAGCTAACCTTCCGGGAATGGTGAGGGGCTCTGGTTGTTCTAGAGCCAGAACGGTTAGTTCTCTAGGGGCAAGTCAAAACCCCTGAGGGGGTTGAGCCTGCTGAGGAGTGGCAGACACTGCAGGCTTTGAACTTGCCTGTTTAGGCTGCTGACGTTTAGCAGCAAAGCGAGGCTGAGAAGATTGTTGGCCAGTATTTGTGGAAAATCTGGCCTTCTTGTAGTAAGGCCTCTTGAAAGACTTTTTCTTGGCAGGAGTAGAGGTAGACTTAGAAAGTCTATCTAAGGTAGCATTTTCTGCATCCATTTGAGTGGCTTTAATTTGCCAGTCTTTACCAAATAAGTTCTCACCTGTACAGGGCAGATTCCGTAAGCCATCCAGGACCCAGGGTTCTAGGTCAGAGGCCTGGAGCCAAGCAAGTCGTCGGGCTGCAATGGTAATGCCCGAAGCTCTACCGGCACCTTCAAAGGAATCAAAGGCTGCTCTGTTGGAGAACTTAGAAACATCTAGAAGCTGTTTCACTATAGAAATGAACTCCTCCTTTTTATCCTCAGGGATAAAGGGGGCAAAATGCCGTACCTTTAGGGCATGTTCCCTGAGAAACATGCCCATATACAGACTGTATGAATTAATCCTGGCTATAAGCATACTAGCCTGGAAGATTTTCCTACCAAGAGTCTAGGGTCTTACATTCTCACCCTGGAGGGGTAGAAGAGTGCCTTTTGGTACTCTTAATCTTTTTCAGCGCAGACTTCACCACAATGGAATGGTGAGGCAGCTGAGTCTTTTGAAAACCAGGAGAAGGAGGGACCCGGTACATGGTGTCCAACCTAAGAGAATAAGGAGACAACGTTAGAGGAGCCTCCCATAAGTCCATCAAGTGTTCTTGAAGGATTTCATGGATAGGCAGGGTGACTGCCTCTTTAGGAACCTTAGGGTATCCTAAAATATCCAGTTTCTTTGATCTAGGTTCTTTTTCAGAGGATGTGGTAATAGAAAGTCCTTTAGCTAGTTCTATAATAAAGTCTTGAAAGGACAAATCCTCTGGTGGAGACATTCTCCTCTTTGGGGAAGAAGGGTCTTCAGGAAGAACTAGAGACAGCTCATCAGAGTCCTCAGAGGAGTCAAAATCCTCAGAAGAATCAGAGTATCCTCTATTTGCTTCCAACGCACGATACGCATACCGTTCGGTATCGACATCGGGCATACCGGGTATGGGATCGGTATCGGGTGAAAACCCGGATCCGGCATGCGGAACCGATCTGCGTTTGGAAGACGATGGTCTCGGTTCCGATATGGGAAACGATACCGGAACCGGACCCGGAACCGCTGGATGCGGTACCGAGGGCGTCGCAGCTTTAATGAAAGCCAGCATGGCCTGCTGCATGGTCTGAACAGTATTGCTCATAGACGCCACTGCTGCCTGGATGTCGGTACCGGTATGGGCCGGTACTCCAGAGCAGTCTAACAGGTGATCAGTTGAGGCCGTGCCATCGATGTCAACCTGTAACCCCATAGATGGAGCTTTGGAAGCCAGAGCTTCCCGCCGGGGTTGTTTGGCTGGGGCAGGATCCTCAGATTCAAAAGTGAGAGCCTCTCGATGCTTTGAAGGAGATTTGCTCTTTGAGGACCTGCCCGAAGAAGGTTTGGTTACCTGAGATCCATCCGGAGAGGAAGACCTGGATGACTGTGATGCTGGATTATCTGAAGCAAACAGCACATGGAATTTGTTGGCCCGGTTCTGCAAACCACGTTTAGACATCTGGGAGCAGGATGGGCAGTCCGGAATGGAGTGGTCAGGTCCCAAACATTTAAGACACCAGTCATGGGTGTCTGTGACAGAAATAACAGCACTACACTTGGTACACTTCTTGAAACCAGGGGCTGGTTTCTCCATGAGGAGAATTTGTGTAGGCCTGAGGCCTAACCGAAGTCACCAAGTTGTGCAAAAATAAAGATTTATTTTTTTTTTTCTGAAAGAAAGAAAGAGAGAGACCGGCGGTACCGGTTTCGGTATGGGGAAGGCAGGTACGCGGTCTAAAGAAACAAACTAAAACAAGAATTTCTTCAGCGGTGACAGGAACACAACCTGCTAGCTCCACGGAAAAAGAGAAACTGAGGAGAGCTGGTCAGGAAGGCGGGAAGGCAGCGCGCATGTGCAGTGGGAGGCCCCAAAAGCTTCCTTTCTGGGAAGCTGGGGAGCTTTCCCGCGCGGGCTCCGTCGGTTCCGACGTACCCATATGTGAGGACTTATTCCTGCTTGTTCCTGGAGATCGAGATTGAGATCCCATGGCGGAACGCACACCCTACGCACCGGGCGCAATCTAGCGACCGCCTTCAGGAAGCGACCTATATCAGGCTGAGCCCCTAAAGGCATGCCATTTACCTTGCCCCGATAACAGGAAAGGGCTGCCAACTGGACACGCAAGGAACTGGCCGCAAGACCTTTATCAAATCCGTCCTGTAGAAATTCCAAGACCAACGGAATCGAAACCGAGGCCGCCCGAACCTGACGCCTCGAACACCAATCTTCAAAGATACGCCAGACTCGCACATATGCCAAAGAGGTTGAATGCTTACGAGCTCTAAGCAAAGTTGCCACGACCGCCGACGAGTAACCTTTCTTCATCAGCTTAGCCCTCTCAATGGCCATACCGTAAGCGAGAACCGATCCACCTGAGGCATGAGCAGAGGCCCTTGCAGCAACAGATCCGACCTCATCGGCAGCCGCCAGGGTTCGCCGTCCAAGAGACGTATTAGGTCCGCGTACCAAGGACGCCTCGGCCAATCGGGTGCAACCAAAAGGACTTTCCCTGCATGCGCTCCGATCTTCTGAATCACTCGGCCTATCAATGCCCATGGTGGAAAGACATACAGAAGGCCGACCGACGGCCACTGACGAAGCAGCACGTCTATGCCCTCCGACATTCGTTCTCGCCTTCTGCTGAAGAAACGTCCGACCTTTGCAGACTGGAAGGTTGCCATGAGATCCATGACCGGAGTTCCCCAACGACTGACTATCTGTTCGAAAACCTTGGGATGCAACTCCCACTCCCCTGCATCCACCTGCACCCTGCTGAGGAAGTCTGCTGTGACATTGTCTTTTCCTGCAATGTGCGCCGCCGATATCGCGGACAAGCGAATCTCTACCCACGCGAACAACTCGCCGGCCTCTTTCTCCATCGCAGCACTCCCCGTGCCGCCCTGGCGGTTGATGTACACCACCGTCGCCGAGTTGTCAGAGAGCACTCATACGGGCTGACCACGTACCATGTCCTCGAATGCCTGAAGGGCCCGGAAAACCGCTCGAAGCTCCAGCCGGTTTATCGACCATGAGGCCTCCAGGGGAGACCAAAGCCCCTGCGCAAACTGGCTCCCGCAGTGGGCTCCCCATCTGACTAGGCTGGCATCTGTCAACAGAAGCCACTCCGGCTGTTCCAGCGGCATGCCGGTGGTCAACGACGAGCGGAGAAGCCACCAATGAAGAGACTGCCTGACTTTGCTCGGGCAAGGAAGACGCTTGCTCAACGAATCGATCTGATGCGACCAGCGGCGGAGCAGAGCTCTTTGGAGAGGTCGCATATGAATCTTGGCCCAAGGCACCGCTTCCAACGTTGCCGCCATGGTGCCCAGCACCCGGAGATAATCCCACGCCGATGGCGCTGGCACCGACAGAAACTGCTGCACCAGGGACCTCAAGCCCTCGGCCCGTTTGTGCGGCAGAAACACCTGCCCTCTCTGTGTGTCGAACCGGACCCCCAAGTATTCGAGGTCCTGGGTGGGCTGTAAATGACTCTTGGCTGTTGACTACCCAACCCAGCTTTGTAAAAACTTCACCACCCTGTCTGTCACCCGGAGACTCTCCTCCTCGGACTTGGCTCGAATCAACCAATCGTCGAGATAAGTGTGGACTAGAATCCCTTCTTTGCACAACGCCACCACCACCATAATTTTGGTGAAGGTCCGCGGTGCCGTTGCCAAACCGAACGGCAAAGCTTGGAACTGATAGTGGCCCCAAGGAAGGGCGAACTGCAGAAACGTCTGGTGAGCTTCCCGAATGGGAATGTGCAAATACGCCTCCGTCAGATCCAGAGACGTCAAGAATTCTCCGCACCGCACCGCCACTATGACTGACTTCAATGTCTCCATTCGGAAGTGCGGTACCCTTAAGCACCGGTTTACTGCTTTCAGGTCTAGTATGGGCCGTAACGTACCGCCCTTTTTGGGCACCACGAAATAAATAGAGTACCGACCCATGCCGTAATCTGTTTTGGGAACTTCCACCACGGCTCCCAACTGAATGAGTCTTTCCAAAGTCATGCGAACCGCCGCCGTTTTCTTGGGACCCCTGCAAGAAGACAAGACGAATGAATCCCGCACAGGCCGAGCCAGCTCCAGCGTGTAGCCGTGTTGAACTCTCTCTAACACCCACTGGTCTGATGTGATATGGGTGTAAGCGGAAAGAAACTCCCGAAGTCATCCGCCTATGGGAGGCCCCTCCGCCGGGACCCGCCTTGCTTCATTGAGTCTTACGTGATGTGGACGCAGGGTTGGAGGAGAACCCTCTATTCGCTCCCCGAAACCCACGAAAGCCCTGGGCTCGAGACGGAAACCGCCCCCTCTGGAAACTACCGAACCGCGTTGACCGAAATCTTCTGAAATCTCGAAACTGACCCCGAACGCCTTGGCCTGACTTGGCTTGCTTCGGTTTATCCTCGGGCAGCCGGCCCGCCTTAGACTCACCCAGGTCCTTCACCAACTTATCCAAATCTTCCCCAAACAGCAAACCCCCCTTAAATGGAAGCTTGCTAAGGCGGGATTTAGAAGGGCCGCCCGCCGCCCAATTGCGTAACCACAAAGATCTACGGGCGGCCACCACTGACCCCGTGCTGTTGGCCAGTGCCCTAATCAAGTCGTAATGCACATCTGCGAGGTAGGCAGCACCGGACTCCAGGCGATCCAGCTCCTTTACCTCCTCGAGATCCATGCGTGAAGACTGGCACAGACGCTGGGCCCAGCGCAGACACGCTCTGGCTACCCAAGCTCCGCAGAAGGAGGCCTGCAGCGAAATAGAATCCGCTTCAAAGGCCTGCTTTAGTAGACCGTCAACTTTACGGTCCTGGGTATCCTTCAAGGCCGCACTCCCTTCGACCGGAATGGTGGTCTTTTTCATAACAGCCGAAACCACCGCGTCAATCCGCGGTGCCCGGAACCTGTCTTTATCCTTATCAGCCAAAGGATACAATCTATTCATTGTCCGAATGCCCCGAAGTCCTGCCTCCGACTTATCCCATTCGTCTTGAATCATCTTCTCGACGACCCTGTGCACTGGAAACAGCACCTGTGTCTGTCGAACAGCCTGGATGACGGGATCCTCTACCTCGTCCTCCACCGCAGTCGGCGTAGCAAGATTCAACATCTGCAACGTCTCCGAAATCAAAGCTGCCAACTCCTCTCTGCGGAAGACCCTAATGATTTTCGCTTGATCCTCGGGTTCAGGGATCTCACCTTCTTCCAGGTCCTGCAAACCCTCTTCAGGATCCCATTCCAGATCTTGGGCTGCAGGCCACTCGCCCTCCGCCGGGTCTCTAGGTCTCGCTTGCTTCGGCGCTGGCAACTCCTCGCCTACCTCTCCAACCGCCACCAGCTGTGGAGGTTGGGATGCCAGCGACCCGGAGCCTGCCCTCTTGCCCTGTCGCCGTAGGCAAAAAGCTTGATGCATAAGCAGAACAAATTCAGGACTAAACTCTCCGAGACCAGACGCCTGGGCTGCCAAAGGATCGCCGGAGGGCCCCGCCAGCTCCTCCAACACTGGCCCTTGCGCCGACAGCCGCGGGGATGCAGCCTCCACCCCCGCGGGCGCGCCCTGCGCCTCTGGGGACTCCTGGACTTCCATCTGAAGTTCCACTGCGGATGATAGGGCAGCACAGCCCTGGCACACCCTGGTGTCAGCAACTGTGCCCCTCCTAGTGCCACACACGATACACTGAGGCCTGGCCGCCATAACAAGACTAGCCAGAATCCCCCGGGGCTTACTTGAGCCTCTTGCCCCGCTGAAGGTTGGGTTTTTTTTTGTTTGTTTGGTTTTTTTGTTACAAAAGCAACTGCTTTGCAGATCCTAAAACATACTTATTTACTTTTTAAACTCGCTCCTGTGAAACGATCCCCCCCCTCAGCCCCCCCACCCGATTCTATAGGGATGGCTGAAGAGGCCCAAAAAACTACAAAAGAAATAAACAAAACAAAGCAAAAGGAAGCCCCTCAAAAAACAAAGTAACCCCAAGCAACCAAAGGAACAAGAGGGCAACGAAAATAAAACCTTAGCTTTGCTCTGCCATGGGATCGGGAGAGCACTTGCTGACACGCGGCTGCTTCGCGGCTCAGAAAATGGCCGCCGCAAGTGCCGACAATGGGGGAAAAGGGCGCCAAAAACACCGCCAGTGCCTTCGCACTCCCGGAAAACGCTTCCCCTCGAAACAAAGGCAGCCTGACGCCAATGCAGCACTTACCGACCCGGCCTGCCACGCTCCTGCCAATTTCGCCGTGTGTGGTGCCTCCAAACCAGGGCCCGAAGCTCTGCCGCTTCAATTTACTGCCGTCCGATCAGCCGCCGAAGGGCAGACACTGCAGCTCCGAAGATGCGCACCGCATAAGAAGGGCTCTCCCCCATAGAGTCAGGGGGAAGAGACCTCTGGGCCACCGGGGGGGGGGGGGGACGACCACTCGAAGTCATGAGCCAGAACCCCCAACAAGAAAAACTAGCACCGGCACAGGCAGGGAACAAGAAAGCCGTGATGTTGCCTTTTTTTTTTTTTGTTCTTTAAAGGGACACTGCCACTAAAGAGATCTAACCCACTTAGCAAACCTAATTTCCTCCTGGCTCCTTATCCATTCCTCCAGAGAGCCCTTTCACAAGGCTCGTCAAGTCCTCCTGCTGCAAGGAGACTGGTCACACTGGGATGGAAGTAGGAGTGCAGCAGGCTATATCCAGTGATGTCATCATTCTGATATACCAGTCTCCTAGCTGCAGGAGGAGATTGACAACCCAGAGGTAGAGGACTGACTGGAGGAACGATAAACTTATGTTCTTAAGTCACCCTCAAGGTGATCATTCACAAGCATTTAATCAATCTTTTCCTCTCAATCTTCAGATTTTCTTCAGAGAGGAGAAAATCCATTCACCATCTGCTGTAGACAAAGAAATATTAAAGAGATCTCTGGTGAATGAGGCGTATAGAGGCATGAGAGAGATGTCATTGAAACATGGGCTTTTCATTGGTTCTTTTGCCTCCACCAATCTGCTGGTAGGGGAGCACAACCCACTTGTCTGGACTGGTCTATAAACACAATATGGAAAGACACACTAAAGTGGAAATCAGACACCACCTCGAAAGGACGACTCTATTGTGATGAAACTTAATATGAAATGGATCAGTTACTAGAGCCTGGGGCGCTTGCTAACTCTGTGTGCCGAAGTCACAGGCACCTAAAATAGGATCTTCCAGGTCAGGTGTTTCAGTTCACAGTATCTAACTGCTCAAACAGAGCTTTCATCAGCTGAGTTAAAAGCATGCTGAGATCCCAAGACACCGAAGGAGGCTTAAAGGGAGGCTTTGTAAAAAGCAAGCCCCACATGAAGCAAACAACTAGAGCTTATACAAAGATGGGTTTACCTTCTACATGATAGTGGTAAACACCAACAGCAGAGAGCATATCTTTACGGAGTTTGTTTTCTCCTATTCTGACACATGTAGAAGGTATTCAAGCAGTTTTTGTGTGAAACATGAGAATTAATCTAGGGTCTTTCCCTCATACCAGATGGCAAATCTCTTCTATTTAAGACCAAAGGTTCTCCTAGTGGAATATCTCCAGAAAGCCAAGAGGACATTGGCTATCCCAGTTGGCAGGTTCAGAGAAGACAAATTTAGCCTCTTAACATCCAAGATGTGAGAGTTGGAGGCTTGCTACTGGGATGCAAAAACATCCCCTAATCATGTGTAATATTGACAATGAGCTCAGCCAAAATGGTTCCATTACTAAAAATTTGATAAGAATGGGGAACCATGAAATCATAGTACTTCCGTTGTGCTTGAATTTTTGGAGCATTTTTACTATCAGAGGAATAAGAAGATAATAGGAGGATACGCAAACAGTGGACTCTCCTCCCCATCTCCCTCCAGTAAAAGAGGAACATATTCAAGGCTAGGTTTTCCATGAGTCCCTGCCCTGGAGCCAAACGAGTCACCTCTGCATTCCAAAGAGTGGTAAATAAATCTAATCGAGGGGAGACTCCACTCTCAAAAGATATCGAGAGCCATTTCATGTCCAAGGTCCACTCATGAGGTTGAAATACCTGACTCAGCTTGTCCATCAGGGCATTGTCCTCACCGAGCAGATACATCATTCTGAATGTCATCCCTTAAGAAAGGCTTTGACAAATTTTCTTGTCATCTAGGACCCAGCCTAAAAATTTAGGAGCCGGCCGCCAAGACCAACATATTTCAGACTTCCCCTCTGCAATCTGTTTACAAGCTTAAGTCACACAGTAGAGGAATTTCAGACTGATCTTGCAAGTTTCAAGTCTCACAAGACTTGAAACCACAAGATCAGCCTGAACTTCCTCCACTGTACAGCTCAACCATGCAAAAAGCCAATCATGATGGTGAGAGTGTGAAACTCTGAGTTTTTCAACAGCTTAGCCAAATCGGGGGCTTGAAATCTTCGGCACCAGGATGAAATTTCTAGGCACCATGGTGACCTGGCACTCAGGATTTATCAAGCCCTGACTTAAGAAATCTAAATATCACCAACCCCACAGTGAAACAACTTAAAGACCAAATAAAATAAGAATCACTGCACTATCACCTCACCATTAGTAATATTTTTGTCGAAGCTGAGCTGTAGGAGGGATAGTACTGAATATCTATCCCACACTAGGCTGCCAGCTGCCTTTTTTTCTATATGTGGTCCTGTGTCACCAACTACTTTTTTATTATTACAATATAAAATCATTCACTTAGCTTAATTCTCCCATTGGTATTGCTGTAAATCCGTCACTCGAAAAGAAAGTCCATTAGCATGACGCGCACGTTTCGAGCCAAAGGCCCTGTATCAAATGCTTAAATCTTCTCTGCTCAGGTAACGGAATCCAAAAAACGCCGTCCTTGCGGCTGAGGTATACACTTCTCTTCTATGGGTGCAGTAACCGAAATTGCGTGTTTAAACAGGAGCCAACCAATGAGAAGAGGGGCTACCCCATGGTAAGGGGAATCCCTATTCTGATTGGTGTCTTTATTACATCGTCATACAATGGAATGCCATTCAATCTCTCGATTAAGCCCTCCGGGTTCAACTGAGTCCAATTGAAAAATCCATCTTTGTTCCAATAATTGCAATCTCTGAAGTCTATCTCCCCCTCTCGGGTCCTCTGGAATATAATCAATCACTGACCATTTTAGATCATCAAATTGGTGATTCAACATTGAACAATGAGATATCATCGGCGCTTGACCCTATTCTTTCTACCTATCAATCTTTGGTGTTAAGAGATGTTATGCATTTGGAAACTTCTTTAATTCATCATTCTTCCAATTTAGATAATAACAGTTGGCAAGCTCTAACAGATTTAAAGTCTGATCCCTCTCTGGTAGTACGGAGAGCTGACAAAGGGGGAGCCCTAGTACTATTGACTTTAGATGACTACAAAACATCGTTAAGTCAGCATTTGGATGATATTCATACATATCGGGTATTGGAGGAGGACCCTACCGCAGCTCTATTAACAGAGATTAGGTCATTAGTAGGAAGAGCTTTGCAAAGTGGTTGGATTACACCAAAAGAACATCGGTTCCTAATAAAATTACATCCGAAAGTCCCGACTTTATATCTAGTGCCAAAGATTCATAAATCTTTGATATCACCTCCGGGACGCCCTATAGTGTCCTGCAGAGACTCCGTGTTGGAGCCTCTTTCAAAATTTTGTGATGTCTTTTTGAAACAAGAAGCCAGTCAGGTGACCTCTTTCATCCGAGACACTACCCATTTGTTACAACTATTTTCGACATTGGTTATTCCTCCAGGGGCAATCTTAGTCACTTTAGACGTAGTCTCTCTATATACAAAAATAGATCAATCTGAGGCACTAACTTTATTAAGTGATTGCTTTCAGTTAGCCCCGACCCGTCTTCCAAAATTTTTTCTATTACAATTAATAGAGCTAGTACTAACTATCAGGGGGAGTTTATTATCAACAAATTTCCGGAATAGCGATGGGAGCCACCAGTGCCCCTTCGATCGCCACTTTGTATATGGGTCACATGGAAACATCACAAATACAACGGGCCCCAGGTTTTTCTAATGTTCTTTTTTGGAAAAGATTCTTGGATGATATATTTTTCATTTGGACTTCAGATTCGTCATCTTTAGCAGAATTTTTATTATGGCTTAATACTTTAAGGACGAATATTCAGTTTACAGCACATACTCATCTAACCACCATTGAATTTTTAGATCTTCAAATTACTACATCTGATGGGCACCTTCATACTACTCTGTATCGAAAACCTGTTCAACGGAATAGTTTACTACATTTCCACAGTTATCATCCTGGTCCTTTGAAAAGGGGATTACCTTTTGGTCAATTTCTCCGACTTCGACGTAACTGCGCTACATTGGATGATTACATTATCCATGCTAATGAATTAAGTCGCCGGCTGGCAGATCGTGGATATCCCCTTACAATAATAAGAAAGGCAATGCGAAGAGCGAGATTTGTACATCGAGAATGGTTGTTGGATACCCACTATGTTGGCAACAGTCAAGACTCTGAGGATTCAATAGTGGGAGTCCTCCCCTTTATGGAAGGCAGCTCAGCAGTTTTACGTATTTTGAAACAACATTGGTCTACATTACAATTGTTAGAATGTTTTGATAAACCTCTAAGAATAGCGTTCTCTAGAGGGCGAAATTTAGGAGATATGTTGATGAGGACTACATTGGCGTTGGATAGTATAAATCGACCAACTGTGACTACTGGCCATTCGGTATGTGGATCGTGTAAATTTTGTACTACCTCGTTGACAGGAATTCAATGGAGTCATCCGAAGACAAATCGTATTTATAAGAGAAGTTGGGATACGAATTGCCAATCATGCTATGTAGTATATTTAATTATTTGCCCATGCTCTTTGCTCTATATTGGTAGGACAAGCCGACCAATTAAAATACGTCTGATGGAACATGCTTCCCGTTTACGTCATAAAGTGCTGACAGCGCCAATGATATCTCATTGTTCAATGTTGAATCACCAATTTGATGATCTAAAATGGTCAGTGATTGATTATATTCCAGAGGACCCGAGAGGGGGAGATAGACTTCAGAGATTGCAATTATTGGAACAAAGATGGATTTTTCAATTGGACTCGGTTGAACCCGGAGGGCTTAATCGAGAGATTGAATGGCATTCCATTGTATGACGATGTAATAAAGACACCAATCAGAATAGGGATTCCCCTTACCATGGGGTAGCCCCTCTTCTCATTGGTTGGCTCCTGTTTAAACACGCAATTTCGGTTACTGCACCAATAGAGGAGAAGTGTATACCTCAGCCGCAAGGACGGCGTTTTTTGGATTCCGTTACCTGAGCAGAGAAGATTTAAGCATTTGATACAGGGCCTTTGGCTCGAAACGCGCACATCATGCTAATGGACTTTCTTTTCGAGTGACGGATTTACAGCAATACCAATGGGAGAATTAAGCTAAGTGAATGATTTTATATTGTAATAATAAAAAAGTAGTTGGTGACACAGGACCACATATAGAAAAAAAGGCAGCTGGCAGCCTAGTGTGGGATAGATATTCAGAACTATCCCTCCTACAGCTCAGCTTCGACAAAAATATTACTAATGGTGAGGTGATAGTGCACTGACTTAAGAAATGGCAAAGTTCCCACTTTCTAACCATTTCCCAACATAAGAGGTAAAACCAATTCCTCCCTGCTTGTTGATGTAATGCATGACTACCTGATTGATTGAATTAGCACAATTTGATTGGCCAACCAACTCTGAAAGCTATTAAAGCAGTCTCAATTACTCTCAGTTCCAAGAAATTGATGTGATGTAGACTGTCCTGGAAGGATCAAAGACCCAAAATGTGAAACCCATCTACATGGGCTCCTCAGTCCAGTTTGGACGCATCTGTTAGTAGTTTTTGATGAGGAGGAATTTGAAAGAAAATTCCTTTGGCCGGATTGGAATGTACCAACCACCAAGACAGGAAGTCCGGGAGAGCAGTCATGACAGAAACTGGAGCCTGTGAGTGGACCACTGTACGCTCAGGGTCCATGAGCTTGTCTTCATTCTGAGACATGCCAAGGGTGTGACGTGAACCACTGAGGCCACATGGTCCAACATTTTCAACATGATCCTTACAAATATATCTGCTAACTCAGTTGTACTTCCTCCACAACTGCCACCAGACAGGCTAGTTAGACTTGTGGAAGAAGGACTTTTGCCCGAGTTATGTCTAGCAGAACTCTAATGAATTCCAATATTTGTGGCTGGCTTAATTCAGACTTGGGATAATTTATGACAAACCCTAGTAGCTCCAGCACATGCTTCAATTCCTTGACAAAACATGTTGTGAAATCTTGGACAAGGTCGGGATTGGGGATTTTCTTAGGGCTGTTGGCTATCTTTTTCAGATATGTGATCACTTTAGTATGGTTTTTGCAAGTGAATTTATTATATGTTTTTAATGATATGAATATAAAAATTACAATAACTTTGGAAGGGTTGGTTGGATGGCGATGATGATATAAAGTGCTTGGGTTGGCACCCTCTTGTATTCTGAGTCATCCTCCCCCTTTATAAAGAAGTTTTTCTTTCATCTCCGGTGTGCATTTTTTTGTGTGGTGACCGAATTGAGTAGAGTGGATGCTGTGCAACCTGTTTAAATGGTTGGGCTTCCAGCCCTCTTTTTTGAATATAATACAAGGAGGTTCTCAATGCCATCTTAAAAATATCATAAGCCGCTCTATGTATGTTCCATTCCTTCCCTTGGCTCACTTGAGCTGTGCACCCTTCTCTGCAGAGAAAAAAATCTGCAAACTCTTGCATGTCAAACGTGAGTTTCAAAAGTGCATGCCCATGAAGAGTTCATGGAACACTAAGTAAGCAAAGTATTTTGAAACATTCGTCTACCAAAAGGCTTCATGGTTCTAGCCTCTCTCCCCTGGGGACTCCAAAGAATACGTGTTGGAACGCTTGGCCTTTTTCAGGGCCAATTAGACAAGCATAGAATGGTATGGTAGCTATAGTTTTCAAATCAGGGAGCCTGTTAAACTTGATTCATGGAATTGACCACCTTATTGACAGTTTACACAGAAAGGGGGGGGGCTCCCACATACTCATCTGTACCCTTGGAAGGTTGCGGTGCATGGGCAGCAGCATTACTGCTTCCATAACGGGATCACAGAACTGGAGAATTTCCAACTCTTCAGCCCTGGGTTTCTCCTCCATCTCCAATTTAAATGGAATAGATCGAGTCATTACTCTTACAAAAATCAGTGAACGAGAGTTTGTCTGGAGAGCATTTTAATCTCTCATGAACAAGTGAGGGATCTGAAGGCAACTCAGGAGACATCTTTCCAAGAAATACTCAAGAGTCATATACAGACTCCCAAGAGCACTCAGATGCAGACTTGGTAAAATACTCAAAAGACAACTAATACTCTTGTTGGGCTGACCTCTGCTCCTTACAGGGTGCAGGTCTCCTCTGGGAGTGTCGATGCACTGATGTTCTTGAATGTCTTGGTAAGCGACCACCCCCAATGCACTGGAGATAGACACTGGCCAGGCAATTACCAGTGTCCAGGCCCTTCTAGGTCTCTATGACAGCAACTCTCCTGCAGACTGATGTTTCTATGCGCTGGCCTCAATGCAGTCTCACGCAGGGCAAAGATGACCTCCATCCTTTCCTCGACACTCCTCATGAGATGCTCCTTGAGGGCTGTCATCAACAGAGGAAGCGGGACTACAGCTGATTCAACCTGTGTCTGCAGGGAGTATAGGCAAGCTGGTTACAATCATTCAGAGGCTGGCACAGCCTCTCCAGCATCACAGAGGATGAGCTGTCCTCACATCAGGGCCATTTCGAGTATACTGGAACCTCTGACACTTCTGTTAAACTGTGATGCTGATGCATCCCAACCTCTGCCCAATGCTTTATGTCCCAAGCTCTCAATCTCAAGGAAGTCAAGAATGAATCTTTCTTCTTTGAGTGGGAATCAGTGTATGACTGCTCCCGGCACAGCCTATCAATGTTCAACTTTGCATGAGACTAAAGACACCTCGATGTCTGTGCACCACCAGCATTCAATGCAGCTCCTAGATCCATGGAGACCAATGCTGCTAATACCGAAGCTGATGGATCGAACTACTCTGTGCAGAAGTTTCTTCTGCATTGCTCCTCACAATCTCTGAGCCATCCCTCTGTCATACGAGACCACAAAACACAATGAAAGGGTTCATGATCGGGCCCAGGCATTGCAGGCACTATTTATGTGAGTCTGTGGCTGACATCATCCCCATCCACCATGTGCACTTTTTAAAAATACTGGTGAGTTTCAGACATGCCGTTGAGATAAAATCGCCACAGTAAAATCAAAACAACTCAGTTTCAATGGAAAAAAATGTAACCAATGCACTTGAGGCCCAAATGCAGCGTAAGCAGCAATGCAGTAAAAATAAACACACCTGAAAATGGCTAATTAAGGGAAAATATAAAGGAACACTATGCAGCAACAGTAGGCAGCAGGAAAGAAAGAATGACTAAAATACCAACAATCACCCAAGAGAGAGGGGGAAAAACTGTTCCTGCAGGATGCACACATCTGGAAGGCTCCACAGAAAAGAGAAGAGAATACTGAGAAAAAGAGGCACAGTAGCAGCAGGTAGGAACAGATGCACAGGCATACTGGGACCATCTAGAAGCTTCTAGAAGTTGAGAAGAATTTCCCATGCAGGGCTGCACTGTGACATCACCCATATGTAAGCACTTATCCTGCCTGTCCATGGAAAAGATACTTTAATTTATTGCTCCAATACAGTAGATATCCCTGCAATATCTGGATTGCTTCTCACTTCCAAGCCAATGGCTCCAATAAAGCAAATAATGATGGAGACAATGGGAAACCTTTTCTTCCCTCTTTCCAAGATCGCACCATTAACTCTCATGTATGCTGAAGGGGGTTTCATATATCGCCCTGATCCAGTTTATAAAGTTATCTCCCAATTTTATCCTATCCAAAACTTGAAATATGAAGGGCCAACTGACCCCATCCAACCATTTTTAAACCCAGCTATGCTAACTGCTTTCACTCTATCACCTGGGAAGGAATTCCTGAGCTTAATTGTGCATTCAACAAAAAAGGTGACATTTTACTTACCAGGTAATGTCTTTTCCTTGAGTCCTGCTAGACCTATCCAGATAAATGAGTTGTGTTCCCCTACCAGCAGATAGGTGGAGACAATGAAAAGCCCAGGTTTCAATGGCATCACTCCCATGCCTCTATCCAGCTCAACCACCAGAGGTCCCATCAGTATTCATCCTAAAGCATATGAGAGATACAGAGCAAGACTTACACAACCTAAAATGTGGGCAACAATGAGTAATCAACAGAAGTGAACTATGTACAGGAAAGCAGAAAGAGAAGGCTGTCAGTAGATGAACTTGCAGAGCCAAGTATAAAATCATGGCGGACCCCAGGATACCACAGCAGAAAAAAAAAAGCAATACAGTTTCAGGGGTGGGCCCTGTACTGGTCTAGCAGGACTCGAGGAAAGGACATTATCTAGTAAGTAAAATGCCATCTTCCATATCGTCCTGCTAAGGCAGTCGAGACAAGTGGGATGTACCAAATCTACACCACCACTGGGCAGGAAGAAGACACAGCAGCTCGCCAAACCCTTGAGCCGAAGGCAGTGTCTGCCCACACATGAACATCCAAGCGGTAATACTTGACAAAAGTGGAAAGAGATGCCCATGTTGCTGCCCCACAAATGTATGCAAGGGCCTCAGTGCTCTGCTCCCCCACAAGGGTGCTTGGGTAGAATGGGCACGCAAACCCTCCGGAACCAGCTGGTTTCGTAACAGATACGCTGATGCAATAGCCTCCTTAATCCAGTGCCCAAGGTCGACTTGGCTGCCGCTTCACCTTTGCGCAGGCCAGCAAACAGCACAAAAAGATGGTCTGACTTATAAAAGGAATTTGTAACCTCCAAGTACCGGAGAAGCACCCTTCGGACATCCACAAGGCGAAGATCCTTATCCTTCCCTTGCCACTGCTCCTTAGAGGAGGTGATCAGGGAAACTACCTGGTTCACATAAAAGAGAAACAGCACTTTAGGCAAGGAAGGCACAGGCCGAATGAAACAGCCTCAGTTGAAAAGGACGGATAAGTATCTCAGCAAGACAAAGCCTGCAGCTCGGAGATCCATCTTCCGTAACAAATCACAATCAAAAAGACAATCTTGAAAGTCAAATCCTTCAAAGTAGTGCACTTCAATGGCTCAAAAGGGGCCACCTTCTGGGCCTTGAGCACCAGACACAGATCCCAAAAAGGGATCACAGACTGAAGGGGGAGGGGGGGGACACAGATGTCAAACCTCTTGGAGAAAATAAAGCTACCCGAGTGTAACGCCAAGGACTTCCCCGCCATTGGACCACTGAAACAGGCCAAAGTTGCCACCTGATAGGGAGGAGTGGCTTCAAGATGGCTGCAGTTAGGCATCTTTAGGTGCAGCGTTTCTTGCTTATGGTGAAAAAAGACTAGAGATGGCAAGAAGCCCTCTGGGGCCTTCTCTGCTTTACCTTTGGTTTCCTCGGTGGGTCCTTTGGACTCATTTCTTGTATGTGCACCTCAGCAGCCTGGCAATATACTGGCGAGTGTTTCCCCAGCTGTCTGCTCCTCGGAGCCAAAAAACTCGCTGAACAGTTTGGGATTCGATCTATCCTCGCCGGAGCAGCTGCATGTAGCGAAAGTCTGTGTGCTGGAGTCAACTTGCTCAGAAAGTGAGTTCATCGGGGGCTCATAGAGTTGGTGTTCTGATGGATCCTGGAGGGCAGGCAGGCTTCTAAATAGTCACATAAAGGAAGTTGTAACCCTTCAGGGTCATCGCTCTGATGGACTGCATGTTGCCCTAGTTGGAGGTTTGGAGCACCCGGCAGGAATGGCCTCAGTAGTGGTTTCTTCGGTGGTCTCGGAGTTGAGTCCTGACGTGGGAGATCGTTCTTTGGGCTTCCGTTTGCAGAATTCTGCTGAATTTACTTTAGAATCAATTTGGTTGGCGATTCAACTTGGGGACTCCTTGTCTCAACAAAAACTGAGAGCAGCTGAGGCCTGCATAAAAGGCTTCAGAGCCCTGCGCTGTTGAGGCATTCCTAACAGGAGCTATACACTTCAAGCAAAGGTAAGAGTTTGTGGCTTTTTAAATTACAGCTCTCTGCCTGGGAGCTCTTAAAAGGGTTTTGGTACATTTTTAAAACAAAGTTACATTCTTTTTGGTGCTTTAGTTTAAAAAGGAGAAATATTTTATTTAGTGTGGTAAGTTTTAAAACTCTGCTTTAGTATCTTTCTCAGCTCTTTGAAGCTACTGACACCTAATCAGGTGATAGTTCTCCCCCTACCCCCAATTCCCACCCATCCCAAGTGAGCAGTCTTCCTTTATAGGGCACCTCCCCAATTAACTACACACAGGGACTTGGAACAGCACATTTCGAACATACTTAAAGAGATTTAACTGCTTTTTCTCTGAAAGGACACCTGGGAAACCAGCTGGTACATCTGTAGATCTCTCTCTTTTGTTTTAACAGATACCTAAGCTCCACGAACTGAACAATGGCTGGGAAAAATTATATCGCTAAAGCTGTTGCCCCTGTTACAGCTTCTGCCTCTGTCCAGAAAGAGGTCCCAATGCCAGTTGAAGGACCGGTTCCATGTGCAGGGTGCCTGCATGCTGAAGCTCTGAGGAAACAAGTGGAGGAACTCAGAGAGGAGGTGGCGAGGCTGAGGAGCATTTAAGACAGTGAGAAGTACATTGATGAGATGCTTCTTGCAACACCCAAGCTCTCCAGCAGAGGAGACGATGGGTGCCTACAGAATGACAAAAGTTAGACACAAGTCACCAGGGCCTGCAGAATCACCAATCCAACTTCTCCAGCCCTTGAATTGAAGAACCATTATGCAGCCCTGGAAGTGGAGGAGGTAAAAGCATCCCTAGAGAGGGAAGAACCAGAGCTCAAGTACCCCAAAGTTGCAGAATCAGTGACCACAAGGAACTGAAGGGTAGTGGTGGTTGGTGACTCTCTTCTGAGGGGTACTAACGGCGTCCATCTGCCGACCAGACTTGATGTCCAGAGAGTTATGCTGTCTGCCAGGTGCCAAAATCCGAGATGTTACGGAGAGTTTGCCAAGACTCATCAAGCCCACTGACTATTACCCAATGTTGCAAATCCATGTAGGCACAAATGATACTGCCAGGTATCCCTCTGAGCATATCAAAAGTGACTCCATGGCTCTGGGAGAGAGGGTGAAGCAGATAGGTGCACAGGTGGTGTTCTCTTCAATCCTCCCTGTTGAGGGTAAAGGCCAAGACAGAGAAGCTCGCATCCTGGAGATGAATGCATGGCTGCATGGATGGTGTCACTGAGAGCGTTTCGGTTTCCTGGGATGGTGTCCATCTGTCCAAGAAAGGTCAACGTGTCTTCAGTAGCAGACTGGCTAATCTACTGAAGAGGGCTTTAAACTAGATTCATTGGGGATGAGTAAAGAAAGCCCCCAAATAAGTGAAACATTAAATACCTTTATGGAAATAGGCAAAAGGGGCAACATATGGAAAGCGATATGTATAAAATGCCTGCAGCATGGGAAATAAGATCCCAGATGTTGAAGCTTTAATGGGAGTGGCTGACTTGGATTTTGTGGCAGTTACAGAAACATGCTCCACAGAAAACCATGACTGGGATGTAACTATACCAGGCTATACTTTATTCAGAAAGGACAGGGTAGGAAGAAGGGGAGGCGGCGTGGCACTATATGTAAAAAATAATATTAAAGCTTTGGAATTACAGAGCTTAAAAGGGAGAGAGGAAGCACTGCGGGTTAAACTAGAAAGAGGGAAAGAGAAATCTATTTGCATTGGTGTGATATACAGACCTCCCTCACAAGAGGAAGAGGTGGATGGAGAGTTAATTGAAGAATTACGCAGAATTGCTAGGAAAGGGGAAGTGCTACTGATAGGGAATTTCAATATGCCAGATGTTGACTGGCACATTCCAGCTGCAGCATCATCTAGAAGTAAGGAGATCCTGGATTCTCTACAGGGAGAATTAGTCAGGCAATTGGTAACAGACCCCATACGTGAAAGGGCCATACTGGACTTGATGCTTACCAATGATGAAAGTGTTTCTGATGTTATAGTGGGAGATCATTTTGCATCCAGTGAACACCAGATGGTGTGGTTCAGTATAAAGGACTAGGACTGTTAGAATACATTCAAAAGCGAGGGTCTTAGACTTTAGGTAAACTAACTTTGCCAAGATGGGCCAATACCTCAAGGAGTCGTTAGTGGGATGGGAACAGCTGGGGGATGTAGAAAAACAGTGGGCAAAACTGAAAGGGGATATTTTAACACTAGAAGCCCCAAAGTGTGTCAATCCTTTAACAATCCTCGCACACAGAAAAGAGGAGGTGGAGTGCTGATCATTGCAAAAGACTCATTAAAAATAAAAACTATCACCTCACAAGACTCAGACCAATGCAGCACAATTGCAATGGGAAACAAGCAAATAGCCATATGCCTCATCTACAGAGCTCCCCACGCTCCAGCAGAAGAACTAACTACCGCTCTAGAGACCGTCTGTGCAATCAACACGAACCACAAACCACTAATACTACTGGGCGACTTCAACCTCAGCTCCTCCACCAGCAAGGACAAGAAAACCTTCCTACAAGCAATGGACTCCCTACAATACACACAACTAATAAACACCCCGACGCACAGACACGGATCCATGCCAGACCTCATATTCGCCCCCAACCACATAATAGACAAAGGTGACATCTCATCACCCACAGTCACACCAGTGCCCTGGTCAGACCACCACAGAATCAAAATTGAAATCACAAATCAAAAGGAAAGACACAAGACACAAAGCACAACACATGGACAAAGAAGATTCAAAGCTTTCAACAAGGACCAATTCCTACAAGACATGCTACCTTACCTTAACCCAGAAACGCACGATCTGGATAAACAAGTAGACACTTGGAACAGTATCATCAATGCAGCAGCCAAAACCAAAGCAAGCACAACAAAAACCAAGTGACAGCACGCACCATGGTACTCCAAAAGCATACGCGAGGCAAAAAGAGATCTGAGGAAGATAGAACGCCGCTGGAGACGTTCTAAATCTCCATCCACGCAGGCCTTATACCTAACTAGCAAAAGAAATACAATGAGCTTATCAACGAAACAAAAAGAGAGCACCATACAAATACCATCCAGAAAGCCTACAACAAGCCCAGAGAACTTTTCGAGATAGTAAAAAACCTAACCTAGGTATCATAAGGAAAGGGATGGAAAATAAAACAAAGGATATTATAATGCCTCTGTATCGCTCCATGGTACGACCGCACCTTGAATATTGTGTGCAATTCTGGTCACCGTATCTCAAAAAGGACATAGCGTTATTAGAAAAAGTACAGAGAAGAGCCACCAAATTGGTGAAGGGGATGGAAGGCTACTCCTATGAAGAGAGGCTAAATAGGTTAGGGCTCTTTAACCTGGAAAAGAGACGGCTGAGGGGAGATATGATAGAGGTCTATAAATTAATGAATGGAGTGGAACGGATAAACGTGGATCAATTGTTTACACTATCAGAATATAGGAAGACTAGGGGACATGTAATGAAGCTACAGGGTAAACTATTTAAGACAAATAAGAGAAAATATTTTTTCACTCAACGTGTAACCAAACTCTGGAATCTGTTACCGGAGGATGTAGTAAGGGCTGTTAGTATAGCTGGGTTTAAAAAAGGTTTGGACAAGTTCCTGGAGGAAAGGTCCATAAACCACTATTAAAAAGGGACCCAGGATATCAATGCTTGACCCAGTACAAGCATTGAGGAACCTGTGTCTTTTGGGGATATTGCTAGGTACGCATGACCTAGATTGGCCACTGTTGGAAACAGGATACTGGGCTTGATGGACCTCGGTCTGACCCAGTATGGCATGTCTTATGTTCTTATGTTCTTAACCAACGAACCAAGCTCCAACAAAGACATACAGATCGACCCACAAACCTTCGCAGATTATCTTCAGGAGAAGCTAGGCCGCTCGCCACTACAACCATCTACAGGAACCAACAACCCAACCACACCCATCACAAGTTGGGACAAATTCAACACTCCCTCCACTAAGCAAATCTCAGACATCATCTCAGCTCTCAACACAAGCACCGCACCCACAGACCCATGCCCGGTCCCATGGATCAAGACAACCAAGGAAAACTTCCTCAGCCTCATGCACAACATGATAAGCAACTCCCTGACCCAAGGAACCATGCCAGACAAGCTGAAACTAGCCACAATAAGGCCAATCCCTAAGAAAACCAACCTAGAAAAAAGCAATCCAGCAGCCTACAGACCAATCTCCAGCATACCGCTTCTGGCTAAAATTATAGAGAAGGCAGTGCAACAACAGCTCCAGGACATCGATGAACATGCCCCACTGGATATACATCAACACGGCTTCCGCCCAAACCACGGAGTTGAAACACTCCTGCTATACCTATTCAATGACATCATCCAGACCATAGACAACTACAAACAAGGAACTCTAATGATCTTCCTAGACATCTCAGCTGCATTCGACACAGTGGACCACAGAATCCTCCTAACCAGACTACAGAACATTGGAATAACCGGCACCATACTAAAGTGGTTCAACTCGTACCTAACGGACAGACAGTTCCAAGTCAAGATTGGAACCAAAATCTCACAACCCGCAAAGATCAAGCAAGGAGTGCCACAAGGATCCGCACTATCCTCACTACTATTCAACCTATACATCCAACCCATCTGCAACATCATGAAAGCCCACAAAATAGACTACACAATCTACGCAGATGACATCATGATTTACACACCAATCAACCTCGACAGCCCCGACTACACCAAGATAACAAACTGTCTCGACAGCATCTCCACTTGGCTCATGCCCAACAACCTAGCCATAAACTACAACAAGACAGAAGCACTCATCATCACACGAAACACCAACTTCAGCCCCCCCACCCTTCATCAAAACAACACGGCAATACCACTGAAGAACGAAGTGAAATACCTCGGAATAACACTTGACAAAGAGTTGAACCTACATTCACACATCAGAAGAACCACCAAAAATCCATACTACAAAATGAGAATAATTAGACGCCTCAAGCCTCTACTCTCACATGAACACTTCCGCACTGTCTGCCAAGCACTCATAACCCCCATTCTTGATTTCTGCAACCCGATCTACAACGGAATGCCAAAACAAGCACTTAAACCGCTTCAAATGGCTCAAAACACAACAGCCAGAATAATCACCAGTTCTCCAACACAAGCCCACATCACCCCCATCCTAAAAGACCTCCACTGGCTCCCAATCAGCCACCGCATCAAATACAAAATGATATTAAACATATTCAGAATCAGACACAAGAGCTCAGCACTCAGCCTCCAAGCCCTCATACTCCTTGACACCAGCAACAGACCGAGAAGAAAAACCACAGCGGACACACTCAGCACCCCAAGCAACTACACAAAAGCATGCAATCCACTGCTCAAAGAGCCCTATCACTGGCGGCTCCAATAATATGGAACACACTCCCACACGACCTACGATCAACTGAAGATCTGAAGGACTTCCGAAAGCACCTAAAGACTGTACTCTTCACTGAGCACTACGGCCCAAGCGCATAGCCAGAATCTACAGACTTGGACCTACTTTGGACTCAATTAAAGTTCAAGCACAACCAGCGACGGACACAGCAAACCAATGTACATAACTGTAAAAAGCGCACACTGTAAATAGCTCACTCTAATCAGCACACCCGCACCCATGCACCCTCGCTGTACATAATCTCACCTGACATACACAACATTGCTAATGATCGTTTGATGTGTTTACCGCCTTGATTGAAGGATAAGGCGGGATAGAAATATCCTTAAATAAAATAAATAAATAAAAATTGACGCAAATGCATCTTCAAAGTTGTATACCAGCGCCACTGCTAGAACCATGTCAGTCATGTTCCATGACTTTGTTAGCAAGGTCAAGATGTTCAAATATGTGTATTGAAAATTAATGACAGATGCACCACCTAGCGGGAAAATTAATTTATATCTAGAAGCCCCAAAGTGCGTCAATTGACGCACTCAATTGTTTTGGATGCGTCAATTGACGTACTTTGGGGCTTCTAGGTATAAATTCATGCTCCCACTAGGTGGCGCTTCTCAATCACTATTTACAGTTTTACTCCGACATTACAAACAATAAACACACGATGACGTCATGTAATGATGTCACATACTGCACGTATTTAACAAATAAGTAACTTCACATTAATTCACATCTGCATTTCATGCTAAACACAGTCGTCATGATAATGCGTCAATTGACGCACTTTGGGGTTTCTAGGTAAAATTCCTTTTGGGGCTTCTAATGTTAAGGGCAACCAACCTTTTTCTTAAAATGGTAAATAAAGGCAAAAGAAAAAGGAGACCGCTATGGCTTTCAAAAGTAGCAGCTGAAAAGGTGAAGAAAAAGAGGGAGGCCTTCATGAAATACAAGAGATCACAGAGAGAGAAAGACAGGCATCTATATTTGGAAAAACTTAGAAAAGCTAGCAAAGTAGTCAGGAAAGCAAAGATTCAAAAAGAGGAGGAAATAGCCAATGCAATAAAATGCGGGGATAAGACATTTTTCAGATATGTTAGTGAAAAAAGAAAGGGCAAAAGTGGTATTGTCAGACTCAAGGGTGAAGGGGAGGAATATGTAGAAGCTGATGAGGATAAAGTGGAATTGCTTAAATATTTTTGTTCTGTGTTCACAGATGAAGAACCAGGAACAGGACCTCAGAAAACACCCATAAACAGGAACAGAAGCGAGGGGTATCTTGAAGAATTTTCAGAAGACTGTGGTCATGAGAAACTAGAGAAACTTAAAGTAGACAAAGCGATGGGACCGGATGGAATACACCCTAGAATACTGAGGGAACTTGGAGACGTTCTAGCAGCTCCACTGACTGACCTTTTCAATGCTTCGCTGGAGTCGGAAGTGGTGCCAAAGGACTGGAGAGAGGCTCATGTGGTCCCTTTACACAAAAGCAGAAGTTTAACTTTGGTGGTGATTGAATTATTGGAAACGCTGCTTAAAGAGAAAATAGTCAGATTTATGGAGTCCCGCGGATTACAGAATCCAAGGCAGCATGGATTCACCAGATCCAGGTCTTGTCAGACAAATCTGATTGATTTCTTTGACTGGGTGACCAGGGAGTTGGACCGAGGGAGAGCCCTAGATGTGATGTATTTAGATTTCAGTAAAGCCTTTGACACTGCTCCTCACAGGTGACTTATAAACAAACTGAGCACCCTAGGGCTGGACCCTAAAGTTACTGCTTGGGTTAGAAATTGGTTGAGTGGGAGGCGACTGAATTCAAAAAAGCATGGGACAAACACAGAATATCTCTAAAGGAAAAAATGGGACTGTTGTAGTTGTTGATATGGAAGGACAGACTAGATAGGCCATGTGGTCTTTTTCTGTCGTCATTTTTTTATGTTTCTATCTGCTTCAGCTCAAGTGAAGGCTAGTGTAGTTTCTATGCAACAGCAGGTTGGAGAGATAGCTGAGCTGCAGGGGTCCATGTCCTCAATAGTGGAAAGAGTCAATCTCCTGGAAAACTATGAGCTGCTCTTTCCAAGGACGCTATAGGGATGAGGTCTCCTCTGGAACACCTGGAGAACTTTTCTCGATATCAGAATCTCAGACTTACTAACTTTCCTAAGTCATCATTTATTAGTACTAGAGATGTGTTTAAGAGATATATGACTGAGGTGTTTGGTGTTCCTAGTGAGTCTCATCCCCCTGTTGCCAAATTATATTATTTGTCATCTGGACGCAGATCCTCAGGAATGGGGGAGATTCCAGGGGTACGGCAAGCTGACTCGCTTGATATCTCGGCTATACTGGAGGCATCGGGTGATGAACCCTGCTGTCCGGCTACATTACTGGTGACTTTTTCACTATCATAGAGACTGGTTTTTGAAAATGTTTTTCCGTAAACGCTTGATTTTGTTTAGAGGATTTCAGGTTCAGGTTTTCCCAGATCTATGCCGGGAAACCCAGAAAAGGAAGCGTGAGTTCCTTCTCTTATGTCCGGGGGTCCAGCAGTTGGGGGGGGGTCAATTTTTCCTAAACTTTCCATGTAACTGTACTGTTAAGATTCAGGCAGTTTCCTATATTTTTTGACCCATCCCAGTTGTCGGCATTCTTGAGTTGCCGGAGAGCTACTGCGTTAGAGGTAGGGAATGCTGGTGTAAGTTAATTATTGATAGTATGAGCCTCACTGATTCCTTTTCCTTTCAAATTGTGGTTTGTTGTGAGTTATCGCCATTCCCCCTTAATTTGTGGGTTAGTGGTTGGCAATCTTTGTGCTTTGTTATTTCCTATTGTGCTTTATGTTACCTGTGATATTATTATTGCTGGATCGCTTTCCTTTTCTTTGAGTGTATATTTACACTTGAATTTATTATAAAATGCATAAATATAAAACAATTTTTTTTTTAAATCTGCCACCTGAACCCTCAGGGAGCTGTGAGAGGTCTCTGTCTAGGCCATCCTGCAGAAAGGCCAACAGGGAGGACACCTTGGCCACCTCTGGAGCCAAGTACTGCACACCGCACCAGCACTTGAAAAAGCACCATATCTGTACATATGCTAGTTTGGTAGACTTCCTCTGGGCACCATGTATAGTAAAGATTACTGCTGGAGAGTAGCTCTTATGCAATAGCAGTCTCCTTTCAAGAGCTGAGCTAGAAGGGAGTTGGGTCTTTCAGTATAATCAGTCCTTGCCACAATAGCCCCTGAAATGGAGGCAGCTAAAGAGGAGGTGTTTGAAGGAGTCTCATCAGGTCTCCAAACCATGGTATCCGTGGTCAATCTGGTGCAACTAGAACAATCCTGCCCGGGTGGGGCTCTATATGCCGAATCATACACTCTACCCAAGGGCCACAGAGGAAACATATACAGCAGCTGTTGGCATCAATGCTCTGGCCCAGCCTTGGCCCAGCCATCGAACCCTATCTCCGTGCGGTGACCGAAGCAGCAGCACATTGTGGCATTGGAGCAGATCGCTATCAGATTCATTTTGGGCTAACCCAGCGGCACAGAATCAACAGAAACGCTTCTTGACAACTCTCACTTGCTGGGATTCAGGGAGTGCTGCTGAAGAAGTCTGCTTCCATATTGTCCACTCCAGCAATGGTTTATGTATATGGTTTAATGTATCTTGATAGACTGCACTTCAAGGCCTGGCAATCCACTTCCGGTGATACATTGCCAATAAAACCCAGAGGCAGCTGGGTTGCTAGGAGTCAGCACTGACTTGACGATACTAAAAAAAAAAAAAAAAAAAAAAAAAAAAGATTCCCTGAGCTGCAGTCTAAGTAGGGGGTCCACCCCAAAGGTTTGTGTAAAAAGACAGGTTTTTAAAAGATGTTTAAATTGGGCGAAGGACAATTCCATAAGGCAGGGGCCAAATAAAAAAAGGCGGAATGGCACATAGACTCGTATTTAATTTTTGCTGTTGAGAGGACGACCCACCGATTGTCCTGTAGAGATCTTAAACATCGAGACGGGACATAAGGGATGGTGAGAGAAGACAAATACAAAGGGGTATCACCATGTAAGGCTTTGTGCATCATAATCAAAATTTTAAATTTGCTGAGCCAACAAGGCTAGGAGGCTCTTCTCCACCCAGGCAAACAAGAGATCCACCACCAGGGCCACTCTGGCACTTCTTGTGCTGCTCTGCCAATTAATGCAAGCAGCCGCTGTGGCATTGTCTGAAAACACTCAAAGCGCCTAGCACACGACCAGGGGCCAAAAAACGCAGAAGAGCCAACCTGATGGCCCTTGTCCTGAGGCAGTTGATGGACTATACCGTTTCCTTGCGGTTCCAACGGCAGTGGGCCATACGATTTCACCTCCATCATCAGTAGGGTCCAGGAGAAATAGTCCAGCAGAACACCCTTCCTCAGATGACAGGGCCGACGCCTCCACTGCAAGCTGGACTCCACCATCAACGGAAGTGTGGACCTGTGCTCATACTCCTGAGAACTTGGGGACCATAGAGTCAACAAGGACCGCTTGAGCAGCCGTATGTGAGCATGTGCCCACGGCACCATTTCTACAGTCGCTGCCGTCAATCCAAGATGCTGAAGATAAAGCACACTTACCTGTAACAGGTGATCTCTGGGAACAGCAGGAATAAGTCTTCACATATGGGTACGTCGGTACCGACGGAGCCTGCGCGGGAACGCTCCCCAGCGTCTAATCAGAAAGCTTTTGGGAGCATCCCACAGCGCCTGCGTGCTGCCTTCCCGCCTTTCCAACTGTCTCTCCTCAGTTGAGTTTTATAGCTGAGACAAAGAGGGAGAGAGAGGGAAAGGAAGAGAGAGGGAGAGAGAGAGACAACTCCTAGGGGAGGTGAGTGGGTTGTGAAGACTTATTCCTGCTGTTCCCAGAGATCACCTGTTACAGGTAAGTAACTGTGCTATCTCCAGGAACAAGCAGGAATGAGTCTTCACATATAGGGACTCCCTAGCTTTTGATGCCAGGGAGAGAGCCCATAAGTTGTGTGTCCCTGGGACAGGGCTGCACTTCCCCACCTGGATCTCTGGCATCCCCTGAGGGATGGTGGGTAGGAGTTGATTAAGTATGGAACAGGTGTTTGAGAACAGCCTGACCAAAAAAGGCATCCCTGCGGGAGTCCTTGTCCAAACAGTAATGGGCTGTGAAGGTATGAACCGAGGCCCAAGTGGCTGCTCGAAAGATGTCGTCGATAGACACAGAGTTCAGGTGAGCCATTGAGGCTGCCATGGCTCTCACATTGTGAGCTGTGACATGGCCCTCCAGAGAAATGTTCTTGCTCTGATAGGCGAAAGAAATACATTGGGCAATCCAGTTGGAAAGTGTTCTCTTGGAAACTGGTTGTCCCAGATGAGAAGGATCAAAAGCAACAAAGAGTTGAGAAGACTTTCTATGTTGTTGTGTCCTCTGTAGATAAAAAGCTAAAGCTCTTTTACAGTCCAGGGTATAAAGATTCCTCTCTGCACATGATGCATGAGGCCCTGGAAAAAACACAGGTAGGTAGACCTCTTGGTTGAGGTGAAAAGGCGAGACCACCTTAGGCATAAAGTGTGGATTAGTCCTAAGGACCACGTTGTCATGATGGAACCTTGTATAAGGTGGATTAGCTACTAGTGCTTGCAATTCACTGATGCGGCGTGCTGATGTGATTGCAATGAGAAAGATAACCTTCCAAGAAAGGTATTTCAAGGAGGTAGTAGCTAAAGGTTCAAAAGGCGGCTGCATAAGCTGACCAAGAACCAAATTTAAGTCCCATGCCACCAGAGGTGGTCTAATGGGAGGCTTTGTTAAAAGGAGGCCTCTCATGAACCTTGCTACAAGGGGATGAGAGGAAACAGGTTGTCCATTTAGAGGCTTGAGGGAAGCTACAATAACACTCAGATGGACTCTTACTGAATTTGTCTTAAGGCCTGCATTAGACAGATGCAGGAGATACTCCAGCAACAATTCCAGAGGTATTGAACGGGGGTTAAGACCCTTTCCAGAACACCAGATGGTAAACCTTTTCCACTTGAAGGCGTAAGAACGTCTAGTGGAAGGTTTTTTGGAAGCATAAAGAACATCTTTCACTTGTTGAGAAAGAGGAAGATCCTGGAGATCTAGGCCTTCAGCAACCAAGCCCTGAGATGCAGAGACTGGGGATTGGGGTGCCACAACTTTCCGTCCTCCTGAGAGAGGAGGTCTGGAGCAGACCCTAACTCCAGGGAGGGAGCTTGAGAGAGATGTAGAAGCAGAGGGTACCACACTTACCGTGGCCAATGTGGAGCTATGAGAATCATGTGGCCTCTGTCTCTCTGAAGCTTGAACAGGGTTTTGGGAATTAGGGGAATGGGTAGAAAGGTATACAGGAAGTTTTGACCCCAATGGAGGAGGAAAGCATCCCTTGCCTGAGCCCCCTGAGCTGGAGTTCTGGAACAGAACCGGGGAAGTTTGGAATTCCATGGACTTGCAAAGAGGTCTATGTCCGGGGTTCCCCAAATTTGAAAAATCTTGGATACTTGGTCCACATGTAGGGACCACTCATGTGGAAGCAGAACTCGACTGAGTCTGTCTGCCCAAGAGTTTTGAGCACCTGGAAGATAGACTGCCAGAAGATGAATGTGATGCTCTCCGGCGAGGGCCCACAGTCGCAGAGCTTCGTTGCAATGCAACAGAGAGCCAGTTCCTCCCTGCTTGTTTATATAGAACATGACTACCTGATTGTCCGTGAGGACAAGGACTGTCTTGTGGCTGAGCAGGGTGTGGAAAACTCGCAGAGCAAGGAAGATTGCTCTGAGTTCTAAGAGATCGATATGTAGACAAGTCTCCTGTGGGGACCAGATGCCCTGGGTGGAGAGGTCCTGAAGATGAGCTCCCCAGCCCATTGGATAAGCATCTGTTGTAAGAGTTGCTTGGGGTAGAGGCTGTTGAAAAGGACACCCCAGCAACAGGTTCTGAGGGGTCTTCCACCACTGGAGGGACAAAATGAGGCAACTTGTGCTTGCTATTTTGTCTGACAGGCAGCCTAATGCCTGGGTTTATTGGGTGGATAAAGTCCACTGAGCTGCTCTCATGTGAAGGCGAGCATATGGTACCACATGAACGGTGGATGCCATGTGGCCTAGCAACTGTAACATTTCTCGAGCAGTTAGAAGGGGTTTTGACTCTGTTTTAAAAGCTAACTGCATCAAGCGAAGGCAACGGGCCAGGGGAAGATAGGCCCTTGCCTTTGTGGTATCCAGTAGCGCCCCTATAAACTCCAGGGACTGAGTAGGGATCAAATTGGATTTTGGTATGTTTATTACCAGCCCTAAATATTGAAGGATACGCATTGTGCAGGTTACAGCAGTCTTGGCCTCTGATTGAGTGGGAGCTCGAATGAGCCAGTCGTCCAGATAAGGGAAGACAAATATTCCCAGGGTGTGCAGAAAAGCAGTAACCACTGCCATGCATTTCGTGAAAACCCTTGGTGCAGAGGCCAGGCCAAAGGGGAGCACCCTGTATTGATAGTGCTTCTCCTGGAAAAGGAACCGAAGGAACCTTCTGTGAGTTGGATGGATGAGAACATGAGTGTACGCATCCTTGAGATCTAGAGAACAAAGCCAATCCTGACTCTGAAGGTATGGCAGCAGAGTTCCTAGAGAAACCATCTTGAATTTCTCTTTGACTAGGAATCTGTTCAACTCTCTGAGATCTAAAATGGGTCTGAAGCCCCCTGTTTTCTTTGGGATAAGAAAATAGGGGGAGTAGAACCCTGTGCCCTGTTGTTGAGAAGGCACTTCCTGTATTGCCCCCTGGGCTAGAAGAGTGGCAACCTCCTGCTCTAACAGGCTGAGGAGGGAGGTTGGAGAATTGAACTGGTGCACTCTTGTGAGAGGGGGCAAGCTGGAAAAATGAAGTTTGTACCCCTCTCTTATGATGGAGAGTGTCCAATGCTCTGCTGTGATTTGCCCCCATCTGGGAGCAAAGTGACATAACCTTCCTGGAATGGTGGAAGGCTCTGGGGTCCTTCTAGAGCCAGGAAGGCTAAGTTCTCTAGCAGAGTCAAAGGCCCTGAGGGGGCTGAGATTGCTGGGCTGGAGCAGGGCTCGCAGCCTTTGCCTTGGTCTGTTTGGAGGATTGCTGACGTTAGGAAGGAAACTGAGCTGCAGAAGATGCTCTCTGACTATAAGCAGGATAGGATCTTCCCTCTTTAGAAAAAGGTGTTTTCTTGAACAACCTTTTCTTAGCAGGAGCAGCAGTAGATTTGGATAGTCTATCCAAAGCAGAATTTTCAGCATCCATTTGATTGGTAAAGATTGGCAAGCAAAAGCCAAACAGATTCTCACCTGTACAAGGGATATTTCCCAATTCATCTTGGACCCAGGTCTCCAAATCAGATGCTTGAAGCCAAGCAATCCTACGTGCACCTATAGCTATAGCCGAGGCTCTGCTTACGCATTCAAAGGAGTCGAAAGCTGCACAGTTGGAGAATTTGGAGATATCCTGGGCATGTTTGAGCCCAGTGAGAAATTCTTGCCTTTTACTGTCAGACATAAAAGGACTTAAAGTCTGCAAATGGTCAGTGACTTCTTTTAAGAACATTCCCATGTAAAGACTATAAGAATTAATTCTTGCAGCAAGCATGGAAGCTTGGAAGACTCTTCTACCAAAAGCATCCAGGGTTCTACATTCACGTCCTGGAGGATTAGAGGCATGTCTCTTGGCACTTCTAATCTTTCTCATTGCAGACTCAAACACAATAGAGTGGTGAGGAAGCTGAGTTTTATGGAAACCAGGACAAGGAGGGACACGATACATGGTGTCCAACCTGCGAGAATGAGGAGAGGTGGTTAGAGGTGCTTCCCACATCCTTAACATGAGATCATACAGAATCTCATGAATAGGCAAGGTAGCTGCCTCTTTAGGAGTTTTAGGATATTGTAGAATATCTAACTCCTTAGCTCTAGGCTCTGATTCTGGGGCTACTGTAATAGAGAGGCCCCGAGCCACCTCTCTGATAAAGTCTTGAAAAGACAAGTCCTCTGGAGGAGACATCCTTCGTTTAGGAGAGGATTCCTCTTGTGGAAGAAGCATCGCTGCATCGACAGACTATTCAGAATCCTCAGAATCATCAGAGGAATCGAAGTATCGCCTGTTGAGATGCTCTTGCAAAGCCCGATACCCGTACCGACTGGGATCGGTATCGGGAATCACCGGTACTGGGGTAGCAGTACCGGAGGGCTGCAGAGGGCAGAGTACCGGCATAGCTGACACCGATGCTGATGTCGATGCCACCGGTACCGGAATCGGTGCCGATGGCGATACCGGAGCCGGTACCGGCGGAGCAGTCTGTTGCGGTACCACGGGCGTCGATGCCACAAGGAAAGCCACCAGACTGCGTTCGATGGACAGAATCCTCTGATCCATCGACGCCACCAATGCCTGGAAGTTGGAAGCCACCGGTACCCCAGAGCATGGCAGCAGGAGATCTGTTGAGGCCACGCCATCTAGATCATCCTGGAACCCTGATGATGATGCTTTAGAAGCCAAAGCCTCCCACCAGGGTAATTTTGCCGGTGCAGAATCCTCGAGGGCAAGGCCAGGGGCATCTCGATGCTTAGCAGGAGATTTGCCCTTCAAGGACCGTCTGGATTTATGTTTAGTTACCTGAGATCCATGTGAGGAAGAAGAAGCCCTGGAAGACGTCGATGCCACCGAAGCTGCATCAGAGGGAAACAGGGTACTGAGCTTGGCAGCTCGGTTCTGTCGACCTCTCTTAGACATCATGGAACAGGACACACAATCTTTAATGGAATGGTCAGGGCCTAAACACTTTAGACACCAGTCATGGGTGTCGGTGACGGAGATAGTATCGCCACATTTTGTGCACGTCTTAAATCCTGAGGCAGGCTTTTCCATATTTAAGGAAAAGGGTTTTGGGCTTAAGGCCCAAAACTGAAGTACACCTGAAGAAAAATAAATGGAAAAAAGTTTTTTTGTCTTTTTTTTTAAAGAAAAGAATAAGAACTGGCGGTACCGGTATAGCGTCGAGGAAGGCAGACGCGACAGAAAAGAAATAAAGAAAAAATAAGGAAATTCTTCTGCGGTGACAGGAACACGACCTGCTGGCTCCGCGGAAAAAGAACAACTGAGGAGAGACAGTTGGAAAGGCGGGAAGGCAGCACGCAGGCGCTGTGGGATGCTCCCAAAAGATTTCTGATTGGATGCTGGGGAGCGTTCCCGCGCAGGCTCCGTCGGTACCGACGTACCCATATGTGAAGACTCATTCCTGTTTGTTCCTGGAGATTTCCAGATTCTGGGGGCCTGCTGCACACAGAACATTGCTAGACAATTCAACAGTCTTCTGACTGTCTCCTTTGGCAGGAAACCTCCACCCACTCGAGTGTCGAAATGTGCTTCCAGAAACCTCAAGGTTTGGTAAGGTAAAAGCTGGCTCTTTTCCTGATTGATCACCCAGCTAAGGCTTTCCAAAAAGGACATCACTCGGGACATCACCAGAGATGCTTCTGACAAGGAATGGGCCCAGATGAGCCAGTAGTCCAGACAGGGATGTACAGATTCCTTGGCACCACAGCACTGCAGCTGCCACCACTATGACCTTGGAGAGCGTCCTTGGGGTGATGGAGAGCCCAAAAAGGGCAGCAAACTGAAACTGAGAGCCAAGCACAGCAAAACACAAATATCTCTGCTGATCTGCCTCCATCAGGATATGAAAATATGCCCCGGCCAGATCCAGAGAAGGCAAGAATTCTCCTCGGTGCACTGCTTGAATCACGGAGCGAAAGATTTCCACCCGAAAGCACAGGATGTGCAAGGGCTCACTGACCTCTGAGGTCCAGGATGGACCAAAAGGAACCATCCTTCTTTGGCACTACAAAGTAGATAGAGTATCTGCCCTTGCCCTGCTCATCTGGGGGGACAGGCACCATCGCCTTCAGGTGAAAGAACTTGTCTAAGGTGGTCCGTGCCATGGCAACTTTGATCACAGACCTACAGGGGGAAATAAAAGCAACGGGAATCTGTTCCTTGCATTCTAGGAAATAGCAAAATTGCATGGTGTCTAGCACCCAGTGGGGTCCTTGGTAATCTGAGCCCATTCCTGAAAGAAAAGGCTAAGCTTGCCAACCATTGGAGGTACCAGGGAATGGGCCCCAAAACCTTCATTGCATGGCCTGGGAGAGTTCTCCTCAGTAGGGGGCCGCATCCCTGGTCCACGTGCTCCACGAAAAGACTGAAAACAAGCCCAAGGCCCTGAAGAAGAGGGGAAGAAAGATTTTCCAGGTTGGTAATGACAGAAGTCCCGAGACTCCTGGGAATCTGCCAGCATGCCCTTGCTGGTCGGGCAGAAGCTGACTAGAAAGGGGCACTAGCTTGCTTCAGGGGCCCCCTGGACCTGTCTTCCAGGAGGTGGTAAGATTTTGTCTTGCCTAGATATTTTACCAGTTTCTCCAAATCTGTTCCAAACAGGAGCTTCCCCCTTAAAGACCAGTTGAACAAACTGGGCTTTGGAGGATGTGTCCGCTGCCCAGTAACGGAGCCAAATCCAATGCCATGACACAGTAGTCAGGGTGCCACCCCCTGGCTACCAGGGGCACCAGGTCATACAGAGCATCAGAAAGAAAGGCCGTAATCGACTTCAAGAGAGATGTAGTATCATCAGGCAGAAGAGACTGAATCCACTGGAGCAGGGCTCAAGAAGTCAAGCAGTTATACCCCAGCTGTAGAATAGCCACCACAACAGCAAACTGTCTCTTTAGCAAGGAATCAACCTTGCGGTCCAGAACATCCTTTAAGGCAGATCTGCCTTCCACGGGAATGATGATCAGTCTGGTAACCACTGTGACATGAGCGCTCTCCCAAGGTGGATGCACAAGTAGAGCGGAGATCTGCTAGACCCTTAACCTTTTAGGCAGGGAGACTGGCGAATCCCACTTAGACTGGATCATATCTTTGATCACCTATAGGAACAGGAAGACATTAGTGGATTTCTGCACCTCATGAAGAAGCAGACATACTTTCGGCTCCCACTCCATGCCAGAAGCATCTATTTATTTATTTATTTATTTATTTATTTAGCTAGCCATATTTATATACCGCTTTTTGCCAGGTCAAAGCAGTTTCAATAAACAAGGAGAGGGTACAATTTACAGGTACAAGGGGGGGATTACCATCACCCAGGAGGGGGGTATAGCAAGTTTAAAGAGGATGTGAGCCTGGAAATCAACGCTGCTAGTTCCTCTTTCTGGAACAGGCGGATCACCATGGCCTCGTCGTAGTCTTCTGAAGGTGATAAGAGGTCCTCCTCCACAACAAAGCCCAATACCAATTCATCTGGGTCCGAGGCATAGTCAACAACTTGGACAGCTCACAAGTATCCCTCATTTTCAGGAAGTGTCCCACGCCGTGGATGCTTAGCTATATAGACAATTGAGCAGGGCTTCAGCTTCCAGCCTGCCCAGTATGAGAATGCGTCCGTGGGCACCCAGAGGCCACAGATTTTGAATTTTCATGCCAGAAGGATCAGATCTGTTGCAAAAAGGAAAATAATTCCAGGGAGGACCATCTGGACTCTGGAATTTCTCCTCTTGGAAAAGGCTCCTCGACACCAGAGGGCATAGCCACCACAGCTAGAAGATGAAGAGCAGCTTACAGAATGGTCACCAGAACCCCCAGCCGGCTAAACATCTTTACTCTTAAGCACCATCCTACACTTCATGCCCTAAGACAGGTAAGGGTGTACTAACTGTATCCCCTGGCTGAGAGGGGGAAAGCATGCCCTCCAAGAAGCTGCCATAAAGGAAAGGCAGAGTCCAGAATACAAGGACGAGGCTCCTTGCTTTCCACAGGTCAAACAACATTTCCAGGAAGACGACCAAGAGAGTTAGGGCAAGTATCACCAGAACGCGTGTTAAGGCTGCGTCAGCCCGCAAGCACACGTTAACTGCGCTTTTACAGAACACATGTTAAGGTGCTAGGGAAGGAGCTTAGGCAGAATGAACATTAGAACCTCGCGACCCCATGGCACACAATAGACAAAACTGTTACTGTGTACAGAGATTGCACCTTCAAAAGGATATAAACCGGTTGGAGTCAGTGCAGAGAGCGACTACTAAAATGGATAGTGGCCTTCATTATGAAGCATATGAGGAAGACTTAAAGATCTTAATATGTATACTTCAGAGGAAAGGCAGGATAGGGGAGATATGATAGAGACATTTAAATACCTCCGTGGCATAAAAGTACAGGAGGGTCTCTTTCAATTGAAGGCAAGCTCTGCTATGAAGGGACATAGGATGAGAGTGAAAAGGGGATAGACTATGTGGAAATATTTCTTTACAGAAAGAGTGGTAGATGCGTGGAATAGTCTCCCAGTGGAGGAGGTTGGCACGCCGATAGTATCTGAATTCAAAAAAGCATGGGACAAACACAGAGGGTATCTCTAAAGGTAAAAAGGGGACTACTGTAGTTGATATGGAAGGGCAGACTAGATAGGCCATGTGGTTTTTTTCTGCCATCATGTTTCAATGTTTCCCTGTTATTGAGGTGGAACTGCAAAAGTACCTCAACTACTCCTCGACTTCCCAGGGGAGAGGGGACAAGTCCGGTCAGATGACAAGGACATGGAGACCAGAAGATTAGGAAATGCCTTTGAAACTAGTGCAAAGGATCCGGCCCAAAGGATAATGCTTGCATTCGAGGCTCAGAGGAAACTCAGGCTTGCAAAAGTGATCGAGAATTGCCCATTTATTAGTCAGCTGAGGCTTGAGCGAACCCTCCATTGTGAAAAAAGTTAATTCACAAGAGAAGGAACAGATGCCCTGGAGTTCAAAATCATGAAAGAGAATCAAGTTGCTCTTTGACTTACCTGCTAACTGTTGTTCCTTGAAGAACCCCAGTCTAGTCCCATACCTCTGGGTAGTGTATTTCTTCCAGCAGCTTGGAGACTGAGCATGTCATCTTTTTGATAACACTAGTGTACATATGCAGCTGGCACAGCCTACCAGCCCCAGTACCTACTGACAAAGCAGACTCGGAGGAGCAACAAATAAGTAGCTGAACATGCAACAAAGACTCCTACATCTAAACAAACTAGTACCCCATCGTCCTCTGGGAAGGATACCCTACCTGTTGAGCGCCTGAGCAACTCCAACCAGCAGGGAGAGAGCAACTGACAGCTCTTCTAGTCTGCGCCCCCCCCCCCCCAAAACACTGATTACACACCCCTCCCCGGCTTCCCATGGCCACTTCCTCCTCCAAGGGAACCAGCTTCAGGACCGGGGTGTCAAAGGTAGGGAGAGAAGTGTCTAGGTCCAAGGTGAGTCCTGAACCTGAACAGACAGCATAGCATGCAGATGCGGAAAAACAGCTAATACTGGTCACCCTGGAAAACAACAAATGCCACTTTGAGGTCTAGGTGGTTTTCCCTATCCAACCGACACCATGCCAAACTCTAAGGGCTCCATATGAAGATACGAGACAGATACAAAGATCACCAGCTCCAGGCCTAGGACATGCCAGAAGGAACTTCCCTTCGTGGATTGAAATGTATCAGAGATAACAAATCTCCATCCCCACAGCAGAGGGGATGGGAGAAATGATCTGTCACTGCTGGCAACGACAAAGAGCATCTGCCAACATCCCCCACCTGAGCAGATACCCCCAAGTAGACTCTCACAGGAGACCTTGAAAGCTCTACTGCAATTCACCTAGGGTGCATCAGAAGCCCCAGGCTGGTATGGATAAGCATTCAAGAGACCAAGGATAGGTGGCCTGTCGAAGGACCTTGAAACCCACTAGTTTAACATGGTACAGGTGTGCTCAGAAGAGACTAAATTACATCCCAACTAGCTAGACCTTGAAGGACTAGAAAAAGGGACTGTTACTTCTGGAGAGAGATCTGCAACTGTGAGTATATACTTCTGGTAATTTTCTAAAAGGAATTCTTTGTATTAAAGCTAATTAATCTGTGAACCCACTATTTTTTGTTAAATCAGTCAGGGCCTAGTAGCAGCAGTTTAAGTTTAAATTTAACACACAGAGGAGAACTTTCTGGTTACATTTCATACCCAGCAGAGAGCTTGTAGTTTAAATTTAATAGTCACTCAGAGCCTAGTAACAGCAAAGTACTTTTAGTTTACATTTAAAACACAGAAGAGAGCTTTCTGGTTACATTTGGAACCCAGCAGAGAGCTTGTAGTTTACATTTAATTGTCACTCAGGGCCTAGCATCAGCAAAGTACTTTTTGTTTAAATTTAAAACACAGAAAAGAGCTTTCTGGTTACATTTGGAACCCAGCAGAGAGCTTGTAGTCTAAATTGAATAGTCACTCAGGGCCTAGCATCAGCAAAGTACTTTTAGTTTAAATTTAAAACACAGAAGAGAGCTTTCTGGTTAAATTTAGAACCCAGCAGAGAGCTTGTAGTTTAAATTTCATAAGAAGTTAGAGCCTAGCAGCAGCTAAGAGCTATAATTTAAATCAAATCAGAATATAGCTTACCTCAGCAGCACAAGACAGGGTACTGTGTGTAGCAGCCCTCTTTTAATAAGTGTTATTTCCCTCCCTCCCTCCCCACACCCACCCACCCAAGGGATAATCGTAGCTTTATAGGTACTTACACACCTTAAAAGACAGGAGGTGCTCTCAGGTGAAGCTCATTACCCAAATCAGTCATACACTAAGGACCTGAGATTAGTTAAGCTTCAGGTGAACAAGGTATATTACACGTATTAGGTACAGTTTTATAAGTATAAATATCCATAGCAACCCTTAGTAAGTAAAGAACTTAGATCTAAACACAAACTTAAAACTAAGATGCAGACAGCAGTCCAGCAGCGGGATGGGGGCTTTCCAGTCTTTTGCATTGAGTGTCACATGTATGATTTTCTCCCAGTTGGTGAGAGGTCTTACGTGTGCACTAGGTGCAAGGAGCTCTTTGCTCTCAGGGAACGAGTCCGTTCTCTAGAGGCTAAAGTAGCAGACTTGGAAAGCATAAGACAGACAGAGAGGTACATAGACGAGACCTACAGGGATATAGTCCTGAAGTCCCACCTCCAGTCTGGCAGCATCCCTGTTGCCATGGAGGAGAGAGGTCACGTGACAGGGGAGCATCACCCTGGTGTGGCAGGAAGTGATCCTGTAACTAGGACCTGTCCTCCAGGTGATGTAAAACCCTCTCACACCGAGGAAGTTTCTCCAGGGCCATGTGCCCATGAGGGAAGAGTTAGGACAGCCGTTATAGTTGGTGATTCGATCATTAGGCATGTAGATAGCTGGGTGGCTGGTGGACGTGAGGATCGCCTGGTAACATGCCTGCCTGGTGCGAAGGTAGCGGACCTCACGCGCCACCTAGATAAGGTCTTAGATAGTGCTGGGGAGGAGTCTGCTGTCTTGGTACATGTCGGTACCAATGACATAGGAAAATGTGGTAGGGAGGTTCTGGAGGCTAAATTTAGGCTTTTACGTAGGAAGTTGAAATCCAGAACTTCCAGGGTAGCATTCTCCGAAATGCTTCCTGTTCCACGCGCAGGACCCAAAAGGCAGGCAGAGCTCCGGAGTCTCAATATGTGGATGAGACAATGGTGCAGAGATGAGGGTTTTGTATTTGTTAGGAACTGGGGAACATTCTGGGGAAAGGAGGGGCTCTTCCGAAGGGATGGGCTTCACCTTAACCGGGATGGAACCAGGCTGCTGGCATTAATCTTTAAAAAGGAGATAGAGCAGCTTTTAAACTAGATATTAGGGGAAAGCCAAGAGTCGCCCAAGAGCGGATGGTTCAGAAGAATGTATCTTTGAAGGATACTACCAAAAGCAGAGAGGTTCCACAAAAGAGTAAAGTAGCCCAAATGCCCTCAAGTATGGAGCAGACAGAGCTTAAAGATCCCAAATTACCCATGTCTAACAATAGCCAAATTAATATGAATAAAATACATTCTCTAAAATGCTTGTATGCAAATGCTAGAAGTCTAAAAAATAAGATGGGAGAGTTAGAATATATAGCACTAAATGAAAGGTTAGATATGATTGGAATATCAGAGACAGGGTGGAAGGAGGACAACCAGTGGGACACTGTGATACCTGGGTACAAACTATATCGAGATGATAGAGCTGATCAAATTGGTGGAGGGGATGCTCTCTATGTTAGAGAGGGCATTGAGTCAGAAAGGATTAAAGTTTTGCAGGAAACAAAATCTGCTGTAGAATCTATATGGATTGAAATTCCATGTAAAAGGGGGAAGGCAATGGCAGTGGGTGTGTACTATTGAGCGCCTGGCCAGAATGACCAAATGGATGATGAAATACTCAAAGAAATCAAGAAAGCTAATAAAAGTCACAGCACAGTAATAATAATGGGTGATTTCAACTACCCTGGTATCGACTGGGTCAGTGTCACGTCAGGACATGCTAGGGAGATAAAGTTCCTAGATGAAATAAATGACTGCTTCTTGGAGCAGCTGGTTCATGAACCGACCAGAGGGGAAGCCATATTAGACCTAGTCCTTACTGGAACACCAGATCTAGTGCAAGAGATAAGGTTGTTGGGGCCACTGAGCAATAGTGATCATAGCATGATCGCCTTTGATTTAATTAGTGGAGGAGGGATAGTAAGGAAATCCACAGTACTACCTTTTATCTTTCGAAAGGGAGACTATGATAAAATGAGGAAAACAGTTAAGAAAAAACTAAAAGGAGCAGTTGCAAAGGTTAAAGACGTACATCAGGCTTGGCTGTTGTTGAAAAATACTATCTTGGAAGCCCAGACCAGCTTTATTCCACGCTTTAAGAAAAGTGGAAGGAAGTCCAAAAAACTGCCAGCATGGTTTAAAGGTGAGGTCAGAGAGGCTGTTGTTGCCAAAAAGACATCTTTCAGGAAATGGAAAAAAGAGCCAAACGACGAAACCTGGAAACAACACAAGCACTGGCAAGTCAAATGCAAGGCATTGATAAAGCAGGCAAAGGGAAAATTTGAGAAGAAGCTTGCTGCGGAAGCAAAAATGCGATGTAAAGACCTTTTCAAGTACATTCGTAGCAAAAAACCTGTGAGAGAGTCAGTTGGTCCATTAGATGATAAAGGGGTTAAAGGAGCACTAAGAGGCGACAAGGCGATAGCGTAGAGACTGAATGAATTCTTTGCTTCAGTCTTTACTGAGGAAGATGTAGGGATGTTACCCATGACTAAAGTGGTATTTAAAGGTGCGGAAGAATTGAAGGAAATATCGATACATCGGGAAGATGTATTACAACTATTAGATAAACTGAAGAGTAGAAAATCACCTGGGCCGGATGGTATACATCCAAGGGTGTTGAAAGAACTGAAATATGAGATTGCAGACCTGCTATTAGTAATCTGTGAACTATCATTAAAATCATCTCTAATACCTGAAGATTGGAGGATCGCCAATGTAACACCAATTTTTAAAAGGGTTCCTGGGGTGATCCGGGAAACTACAGACCGGTGAGCCTGACATCAGTACCAGGAAAAATGGTAGAAACCATCATAAAGAATAAAATTATTCAGCATGTAGATAGTCATGACCTAATGGGAGACAGCCAACATGGCTTTAGACAAGGAAGATCTTGTCTTACTAATCTGTTACGTTTTTTTGAAGGTGTGAATAATCAGGTGGACAAAGGTGAGTCGGTTGATATTGTGTATCTGGACTTTCAGAAAGCCTTTGACAAGGTCCCTCATCAGAGACGTTTGGCAAAACTAAAGAGTCATGGGATAGGAGGCAGTGTACTATTGTGGATCAGGAACTGGTTAAAAGATAGAAAGCAGAAGGTAGGGCTAAATGGCCAATTTTCCCAATGGAGAAAGGTGAATAGTGGTGTACCCCAGGGATCTGTGCTGGGTCCGCTGCTTTTTGACATATTCATAAATGACCTGGAAAGTGGAATAACGAGTGAGGTTATCAAATTTGCAGATGACACAAATCTATTTACAGTTGTTAAAACCCAAGAGGATTGTGGAAAACTGCAAGAGGATCTTGATAAACTGGAAGACTGGGCATCAAAATGGCAGATGAAATTTAATGTGGACAAGTGCAAGGTTATGCACCTAGGGAAGAACAACACAAACTATGGTTACACAATGCAAGGTTCCACATTAGGAACCACCACCCAGGAAAAAGATTTAGGCGCCATTGTGGATACCATGTTAAAACCCTCGGCCCAGTGTGCAGCGACGGCCAAGAGAGCAAATAGAATGCTAGGTATGATAAGGAAAGGAATGGAAAATAAAACAAAAGATATTATAATGCCTCTGTATCGTTCCATGGTGAGACCGCACCTTGAATATTGTGTGCAATTCTGGTCGCCGTATCTTAAAAAGGATATAGCGATTTTAGAAAAGGTTCAGAGAAGAGCCACCAAAATGGTAAAGGGGATGGAAGGATACTCCTATGAAGAAAGGCTTAAAAGGTTAGGGCTCTTTAACCTGGAAAAGAGACGGCTGAGGGGAGATAGGATAGAAGTCTATAAATTAATGAACGGAGTGGAACGGGTAAACGTAGATCGATTGTTTACCTTATCAGAATATAGAAAGACTAGGGGACATGCAATAAAGCTACAGGGTAAACTATTTAAGACTAATAAAAGAAAATATTTTTTCACTCAACGTGTAATCAAACTCTGGAATTTGTTACCGGAGGATGTAGTAAAGGCTGTTAGTGTAGCTGGGTTTAAAAAAGGTTTGGACAAGTTCCTGGAGGAAAGGTCCATAAACCATTATTAAGAAGGGACCCAGGATATCAATGCTTGAACCAATACAAGCATTGTGGAACCTGTGTCCCTTGGGGAAACTGCTAGGTACATATGACCTAGATTGGCCACTGTTGGAAACAGAATACTGGGCTTGATGGACCTTGGTCTGACCCTGTATGGCATATCTTATGTTCTTATGTTCTTATGACCGCCACCATCTAATGAGGGGGATTACAGACTCCCATAGGCCCCATGAAGATGACTTGAGTCCACCAAATGCTCTATCAGGACTGCCTCTACTACAATGGAAGTCCTGAAGGACTCATCTTCTCCAAAGGGCAGCTCTAGGCTGCAGTCTCTATGGGGAAGCTTCTTGACTGGGAAAGAAAGACTCTTAAGGGGAACTTCTCCACAACAGATCTGAGCTATCATCAGAATAAAACCAGTACTAGCAACTATCCCACACCAAGCTTTTTTCAAATCAGTACCATGCAGCTATCCAAGATGGCTGCTCTTCCCACCCAGGCAGGGTGCTGCGAGTCTCCTAACCTCTGGAAGGAGACTTTTCTAAATGACTATTAGATCCCCACCTAAGCCAGTCTCATGAAGAGATCTGCAACTTTGGTAGCAAGGGGCCATAACCCTATGGCTGAAGCCACCAAGTTACCCGCAGAGGGCCAGGGCTAGCCTCCAGGAATGCAAACAGCACTATCAAAAACCTAAAAGCAGCGACTGCCAAAGGCTTTGGTAATACCTTCAAATGGATTCCCCACATGTAGAACTTCCTGTTGCCAGGATAGTCACATGTTTCATCACCACCTGAAGCAGACTTCCACCCCAAAGGGCAAAAGGACCAATCCAGCCTGCCTTGGTAGAGGGAAAAGCTGAGACAGTACCTCAGAACCCTGGAGACCAAGTTCAGGTGAGTCTCCTTCAGCACAATACCACTACCTTCCACCGGAATGATTTACACTTCGCCCTTGCCATGACCTGGGCGTCTACCTTAAGGACCTCAAAAACCTCTTCCATCATCCCTTGGGGTACAGAATACAGCCGAGCCAGGACTTAAGCATCCCTTAGCACCAGTTCCAGTGCCTCCTACTGAGAAAACACAAGATTTTGCAAGAGCTCCAGGAGAGGAAAGAAGTCAGAAGGCCACCACAAACCCTCTAGAATAGGATCCACTTGTGAAAAATCTATTGGAGGGGGATCTGTAATGAGTAAAACTATCATGACATTTTGAATGAGGGTGAAAATGTCCTCCCTTTGAAAAAGACAGATCACTCTGTGAAAGACGGATCACCAATGGATCCTGTCCTTCCATCACGGGAAGCTCCCCTTCCTCAGATGACAAATAAATTGCAGACAGAACTCTCCTCTTCTCCCCAGCCTTCCTCCAGAGGGGACAGGGCTGGGAAAAATGGACAAGCAAAACAGAAGGGTGGAGGCGCTTAAACCCTCTCTCGCCCACAGGGTTGAGTCCCCCATGGGGGGGATGTCAGGGCTCTGAACCCTCAAAAGGGAAGCTGCCACACAGCCACCAGAGACAGAAGACAGCCTATAAGCTGTTTCAAGAGCTGCTGCTAAAAGACATCTGTCAACAGGCCCTGGGGCCCAGGAGGACGCTCAGAGTCCTGCCAGCTTGAGCCTGCAGCTGCCTTAATACACTTCCCTAGTGCCAGAACCACGCAGTCATCCAAGATGACCACTCTTCCCACAGACAGGAAAGTCGTGGGAGACATCATAGGGACAGCAAAATTGATGGGAGGTCCCGACATTGCCAAAAAATGTGCCCTGAGACTTCTCCATTGCACTTGGGGCAAAAAGAGACAAGCACGGAGCTCACTACATGGGAATTGCAGGCAGCATACCCCCATGTAACTAACATCACAGCAGAGCTGAAACACGGTCAAAGAAAAATAAACTCTGACAGAGAAAGAAAACTGCAGAGAGAAAGGAATTCCCGATCAGTAAGGAAATCCTTGTACCTGTCAGGCTAAGCAGAGAAATCCAAAAAGGGCTTTCCCAGCCACACACACAGGCCTGGGAAGTACAGACTGCCTAAAAGTAGTAGTAGTAGGAGGAGGGGTTTTTTTGTTTTGTTTTATTAAACTACTTTATTAAGCAGCAGAGAGAGCCAAATAAAGGAACAGGACAAAAATAAAAAATAAAAACAGGGAAAAAAATAAGCAGAACATGCAGAAATAGGAAAGCATAAGAGAAGAGAGGCCTGGACACAGACTTACCAACCCTCTTCAGGGGGACTATGACGTCCTATTGTCCATTCTCAACCCACCAATGCCGGATCCAGTAGGTAAAAGCACTGGACACAGGGCAACTGTCAACTCAAGGAAAAATAAGGGATATAGCCAAGTTCTGAGCAAACACTGGGTCAAGGCATCAAACATTGTCCACAAGACCATGATCTAGGCCAGGGGAGACAAGCTTATTTGCACCAGTCCACACACCTTGCCACCTGCTGTTGGCAGACAATACTGACTTCTCTCAGTGCTGCACCAGTGTATATACAAGTGATGACACCACTGAAAGTTGCTCTGGTCTGCCTCCACCTGCTGGATGGGGAGGGTCTAGACTGGTCTAGCAGGATAAGGAACAAAGCATACATAATGGCTAAGTTCTCCAGGAACAAGTAGGAAGTCAGTCCTCACTTATGGGTGACGTCGTCACCGATGGAGCCCACGCAGAGCAATTCCCCAGCTTTCAAAGAAAGCCTTTGGGACTGCTGCCACGCATGCGTGGTCCTCTTCCCGCCCAAGGGTGCCATCTTGCTCAGTCTCCCTTTTTCCGCGGAGCCCTTCGGCTGCACGTCCTCGTCCCTCGGAAAAAGTGTTCGTTTTTTGGTCTCTGGCCTGGGTTTTTCCGGTAGCACTGGTCCTCTCCCGTCCTTCCCCTTCTCTCCTTTACTTTTGAGCGAGGGAAAGTCCTTTTGTTAAAATTTTTTTCATTTGCGGGCTTTCCGCCCTTTTCCTCAACTGCTGGCCTCGCGGGTCTTTGACCTAGTGGGGGCCCTTTTTGCCCCAATGGCCACAGGTTTTAAAAAATGTGACAGATGCTCCAAAAATATGTCACTCACGGACACCCGTGACTGCTCTCTTTGGTGTCTGGGGGCCGACCATAACCCAGAGCTCTGCTCTCTTTGCAAGAAAATGTCCTCCAAGGCCCTGCTAAGTCGTAAGCAGAAGTCAGATGAAATTTTCCGTAAGGTAGCCCAGAATCCCCGGTGGCGCCCAAGGACACATACTTTCTGATGTTCATATGGGACATGGTGCGAGCCCTCAACCTTGCAACACAAGCTGAGAAAGATCCACGGACTGAGGAGCTAGACATCTTACAGTACGAGTCCCCTACTGTCCCGGTTCCAGCCATCCTGTCCAGGCTGTTCCTCCGCATGTGGGAGGCACCTGCTGCTTCGGTTCCCATCGTGAGCAAATGCCTCGATGCCATGTATAGGGTCCAGTGTGGCTCTGGGTTCTGGAAGACCTAACTTCTGCACATCTCCATGGTTGTGGAATCGGCGATGCAGAAGCAAAAGAGCCCGAAGTCACACTCTTCGGTCCCGCCGAGCAGGGAATCTAGAGCTCTCGATGCCCTTGGGCGCAAAGCCTATCAAGGGTCCATGCTCACATGCCATATCCAGGCTTACCAATTGTATCTGGGCATCTTCCTGCATGACCTCGCCAAGGAGCTCGGCAGTTTCTCCGCAGGTCTCGGCGGTGAGCTCCTCCCTCAGATTCCAAACCCTCCTGAGGTCCATCGTGAGGTGCTTAAAGTACCTCTCCTGCGCCGCATATGATGGATTTGAGTTCTTCGCCCGAGTGGCGGCGGCAGCTGGCATCGGGGCCCGGCGGCAGGCGTGGCTCTAGTCCTCGTACCTGGAGCAGTGAGTCCAGGAGAAGCTCCTGGACATCCCCTGCCTAGGCGAACAACTGTTCGGCAAGCCCATGGAGGACAAGGCCGCTGAAATAGAGGCGGAGTTCGTGACTCGGACCCACCTCTCGTGTAAGACCTCTTCTCTCCCTCGTAAGAAACAGCAAACTAAGAAACTGTTCTTCCAGAGGAAGGGGCTCCCCTACCGGGGATTACCGCCCATCCCCGCGCCAGCCTCCAGCATGCAGGCGAAAAGTGGAGCCATGGCCACCACAAGCCTAAAGGGCCAAAGGCCCAACCCCCAGAGCCACCCCAACCCGCTCAAGGGTTTGACGCTGATGGCATAGCCTCTCCCCCCCCCCCCCCCGACAGTACGTCCGCCGGTGGGGGGACGTCTGTCCCTTTTCGCCTCCCACTGGGCGTTGATCACGTTGGACACCTGAGTCCTTTGGGTGGTACGGGCAGGTATCATCTTCACCTGGACAAGATTCCTCCTCCCTTCTCCCCAGCAGAGACTTCTTGGCTCCCCTCATACCAGATTTGCTTTTAACAGGAGCTGACCAACCTTCTCGCCCAGCAATCGGTCAAGAAAGTACCGCCGCACCTCCGAGGTCGAGGGTTCTACTCCCGATACTTCTTTGTTCTGAAGAAGACAGGGTGTCTATGCCCCATTCTCGATCTCAGGAACCTAAACAAGTTTCTGGTGCAGGAGAAATTTAAAATGTTATCGCTTGGCGTCCTGCTGCCCTTCCTCCAGCAGGGTGATCGGCTATGCTCCTTAGACCTGAGGGACGCTTACATCCCCATTCTAGTCCACCCACAGCAAAGGCAGTTCTTGTGGTGCAGGGACAGCATTATCAATATAAGGTGCTCCCCTTTGGGCTCACGTCTGCTCTACGGGTCTTCACAAAGTGTCTCTCCGCAGCCGCTGCCTTCCTCCGGCGACGGGGCATACCCGTCTTCCCTTACCTAGACAACTGGCTCGTCACGGGGACCTTGGCCGAAGAAGCTCACTGGTGGCGTCATGCACGATCCTCCTCCTCAAACGCCTTGGCTTCCTGGTCAACTACTCCAAGTCCCACCTCGAACCGATGCAGACTTTGGAGTTCATCGGCGCACTCCTCGACACGGAGCGGGCAACCGCCTTCCTACCCGCGGACCCTGCAGTCCGCCTGCACGCCCTGGCAACCAAGATCCAGAGCAGAACTCAAGCCTCAGAGACTCATGGCTTCCACCGTCCATGTTGTCCCCCACACGTATGCACACGCGAACGGCTCAGTGGTGCCTCAAAACACAGTAGAGCCAGGCCTCCGGTCGCCTCAGGGACCCCATCCAGGTCTCCCAAAGCCTCCACGCTCCTTGGAGTGTTGGCACAATCCCTGAAGCCTCAGTCGGGAAATGCCCTTCCAGGTCCCGCAGCATGAGCTCGCCCTGCTGTGTTGGGGAACCCACTGTGGTGACTTGTGCACCCAGGGGCAGTGGTCGCCTGAGGAATCTCAGCAGCAGATCAACCTGCTCGAGCTTCGGGCGGTCCGGTGGACCCTGAGGGCCTTCAGAGGGCTGTCAGAGGGAAGTCGGTGCTCATGCAGACCGACAACAGGGTAGCCATGTTCTACATAAACAAGGAGGGGGGGGGGAACAGGCTCCAGTTTCCTCTGCCGGGAGGCGATCCTCCTGTGCTCATTTGCCTTTCGCCAGGGATGTCCCTCCGAGCGGTCTATCTTCAGGGCCAAGAGAATGTCCTCGCAGACAAATTCAGCAGAATCCTCCGCCCACACAAGTGGCACCTGGATCCGGAGGTCGCCAGCCTCTTGTTCTATCGATGGAGGACTCCGTCGGCCTGGTGAACACGCAGCTTCGGCGCTTCTGTGGACTGGTTCCAAACCCGAGCAAGGTGGCCCCAGATGCGTTCCTCTTGAACTGGACCTCCAGGCTTCTTTACGCTTTCCCTCCCACTCCTCTCATTGCGAGGACCCTCCACAAGGTTCAGCAGGAACGTGCTTCAATGATTCTTGTGGCCCCCTCGTGGCCTTGACAGCCTTGATTCCCGGCTCCTGCTCCGTCTCTTGTCAAAGCCTTCATTTCACCTTGGCTGTGCCCCGGACCTGCTAATGCAGGAAGAGGGATAGGTGCTTCACCCGAACCTGGCCTTGCTGTCCCTTATGGCCTGGCGGCTGAACGGGTCTCCTTAGCCTCTATGCACCTCCTGGGGGAGGTCGAAGAGGTCCTCTTCGCATCGAGGAAGGACTCGACAAGATGAGCCTATGCCTTCAATTGGCGACACTTCTCGGTCTGGTGTTCCGAGCTCCAGATCAACCCGTTTTCTTGCTCTACTAGGTGGGTCCTCCAGTACCTCCTCCACCTCTCTAAAGAGGGGCTGAAGTCTAACTTGGTCAGGGTCTACCTGAGCGCCATCTCAGTGCACCACCTCCCTTATCAAGGGTAAACCCCTCTCGGGGCAGCCCCTGGTCTCCTGCTTCATGCGGAGCCTCTTACTTTCCAAGCCCCCCTCCAGCTACCACCAGCGGAGTGGGACCTAAACATCGTGCTGATACAGCTTACGCGATCACCCTTCAAGTCAATGGCAATGTGCTCGCTTCAACACCTCTCTTGGAAGGTAATCTTTCTGGTGGCTCTGACCTCGGCTCGGCGAGTCAGGGGAACTCCAGGCCCTCATGGCTGAGGCTCCCTATACCAGGTTCTATGGGAACAGGGTGGTCCTCCGTACCCACCCCAAGTTCCTACCGAAGGTGGTCTCAGACTTTCATCTCAATCAGGAGATAGTCTTGCCAACCACATGCTGACCGGGTATCGGCGGTATTACATACGCTCGACCGTAAAAGAGCTCTTGCCTTCTATCTGCAGCGTATCCATGTTCATCGCAAGTCCGACCGGCTCTTTATCACCTACGATCCCAATCGCCTGGGGCAAGCAGTCACCAAACGCACCATCTCCGTCTGGGTGGCAGACTGCATCGCCTTTGCTCAGGCAAAGGCTAGAGCCCCACTGGATCGCCGAGTCACCGCACATGGTGTCTGGGCCAAGGCGACTTCGCTGCGCTCCATGCCTCTGACGGACATCTGCCAGGCTGCGACCTGGTCTTCAGCGAATACCTTTGCTTCATACTACTGCCTGGAGAGGGAGTACTGCCGGGGCAGCACCTTCGGCCAGGCTGTACTCCATAATCTGTTCAGGGTATAAGCAACTCCTGCCCTCCGACCATTCTTCGACAGCTACCGAGAGCTTTGCCCCAGAGACCCGAAAACTCCAGCTCCTTCAGGCATCGACTTCTGCTCATGGTCTCGCAGAGGCGTTTTTGGGTTACAGGCTCGGTAGCCTGTAGCTGGGGATTCTCATAAGTGAGAACTGACTTCCTGCTTGTTCCTGACGAAAGCGTAATTACTCACCTGTAACAGGTGTTCTCCAGGGACAGCAAGAATCAGTCCTCACTACCCTCCCTCCTCCCCTGAAGAGTTGCTATTTTTGTCCTTCCCTTGCCATCTGCTTAGTAGGGCTCTAGCTATGGGACCTGACTGAGCAAGATGGCATCCTTGGATGGGAAGAGGACCACGCATGCGTGGCAGCAATTCCAAAGGCTTTCTTTGAAAGCTGGGGAATTGCTCCACGTGGACTCTGTTGGTGCCGACGTCACCCATAAGTGAGGACTAATTCCTGCTATCCCTGGAGAACATCTGCTACAGGTGAGTAACTAGGCTTTTCTCTCCATGTTGTGATCACACCTTGAGTGATATGTGTAATTTTGGTCTCTGCTTCTCAAAAAAAGATTTAATGGAATTAGGAAAAGTAGAGAGCAAGGTGACCAAAATAAAGGGGATGGAACCCCTCTCATAAGCAAAGGCTAAAAAGAGGTTCGGACTTTTCAGCTTAGAGAAGAGAAAGCTGAGGGGAGATATTATAGGAGTCTATAAAATCCTGAGTGTAGTGGAAAGAGTAAACAAATTGAATGCTTACAGTTTTAAAAAATACAAAGACTAGGGGCATCAGCATCACCAAGTAGTAAAACAAACTGGAGAAAATATTTTTTCACTCAATGCATAGTTAAGCTCTGGAACTCATTGCCGGAGGATGTGGCAAAAGCAGTTAGCATAGCTGGGTTTTAAAAAAGTTTGGACAAATTCCTGGAGGAAAAGTTCATAAACCATTAAGATAGACCTGGAGAAAGCCACTTTTTATTCCTGCAGTAAGTAGCATGGAATCTTGCTAGCTTTTGGAATCCTGCCAAGAACGTGTGACCTGCACTGACCACTGTTGGAAACTGGATGCTGGACTAGATAGCTCTTTGGTCTGACCCAGTATGGCAATCACCTCACTAATTAATTTATTCTTAGATTATCTGGAAGGAGTAACACTTGCCCAGTACAGATCCCTGGAACATGTCATTTACCTCTTCCCAATGGAAAAGCTCACAATTTAGTCCTAATTCTTTGCTTTCTATACTTTAGCTAGCTGCCAAACATTTAAAGGGCATTTGCTACCTTTCCCATGATTTTTCAAAAAAATTATTTAACAATTTTTATATACCATGCTATCTTAAGATCTGAGCAGTTTACAGATGACATTAATGGGTCACAGTGTTACATAGAATGCATTAGAACGTGTGATTCAACAGCTAGGGGGTATGGGCTATTAATAGCAGAGACTTTGAGGATAGCTGGGGAAGGATGCATGCATGTTAATATGGTAGCAATTTGGGACTGTGTTTCCAAAGTGCTGCCGGAATAGGTAAGTTTTTGGCTCCTTACAAAACTTGTAATGTCTCTGCTGGCTCATATCTTTTCTGGGAATGCATTCCAGAGGTTCAGTGCATATGGTGAGAATGCTCAGGAGCAGGCTGCTGGCTGCATCTTGTTCTTGTGGATGGTATGATGAATATGTTCTGTGTACAGTGCCACTTTGATCTTTTATCAGGTGTTTTGAGCAAGATGGATTGGAGGTGATTCAAGGAAAGATTGTGTGGTATTTTAAATGTCATTACTAGGACCTTGTATTTAATACAGCTCACTATATAACATATATTAACATAGTATATGACGGCAGATAAAGACCAGTATGGTCCATCTAGTCTGCCTAGCTAGGCGGCAGGGTTCACCTGCCACTCTGTGCAGGTCACCCCTGCCCATGCTTTTGTTTAGGGGTGCACCCACCGCTCCATGCAGGTCACCCCTATTTGGTGAGATATAAGAGATAGATATGTTTATTTTGATTTTATCCTGTTGCTATACAGGGATTCACTGTCTCTGTCCCATGCCATTTTGAATTCCGTCACTGTATTTGCTCCCACCACTTCCATCACAAGGACATTCCAAGCACCCATCACCCTTTCAGTGAAAAAGCATTTCCTGACATTGCCTTTCAGTTTACCCCCTTGCAGCTTCATGTTATGCCCTCTTGTTTTACAGCTTCCCCGTCTTTGAAAAAGTTTGTTTGTTCATTTATACTCTAAGTATTTAAAGGTCTGAATCGTATCTTGAGACCCTGTCCCTCCTCTCCTCCAGAGTGTACATATTTAGGTTTTCAAGTCTCTTCTCATACGTCTTCTGATGCAGCACCCAAATCATTTTGGTCGCCTTCCTCTGAAACCGTTTCCAGTCTTTTTATATCCTTTGCGAGATGTGGTTCCCAAAACTGAACACAATATTCCAAGTGAGGCCTCACCAGCGACTTGTACAGTGGCATTAGTACCTCCTCCTTTCTGCTGGTAATTCCTCTCTGTATGCAACTCAGCATCCTTCTGGCTTTTGCCACGTCTTGTCACACTGTTTCGCCACCTTGAGATCCTCAGAAACAAACACTCCAAGGTCCTTCTCCTGGTCCGTGCACACCAAACTCTTGCCCCCTGTTGCGTACAGTTCCCTTAGATTTCTGTTTCCCAAGTGCATGACACTGCACTTCTTCACATTAAATCTTAACTGCCAAGCATTAGACCATTCTTCCGGCTTGTGTAGGTCTTTTCCGCATGTTATCCACTCCCTTAGGAGAGTCCACTCTGTTGCAAATGTTCGTGTCATCTGCAAAAAGACAGACTTTTCCATTCAGTCCTTCAGCAATATCACTCACAAATATATTGAACAGTACCGGTCCCAGGACCGAACCCTGGGGCCAATGTTCCCTCTAATTTTCTGTAGGCTGTGTGAGCATAAAATATCAGCTGTGTGCAGCTTTTGAAGGAAGATTAAATTTTTGTGCGCCACATAACGACACTCTGAGTTATATACTTTAAAATTTGACTACACGTCAGAATACAGTATGTACACCACATTGATTTTAATCAAATTAAATTAAAATAGACGATTACTAAATGAAGTGGGAAATTTCTAGTAATTACAAACATAACTTTTAAATTTTAAGACGTCTGTGTTGTTTTCTTTCAGAATCAGAGCCGCAATTTTTGTGCGCTCTGTTGTAAAGTATGTGCGCTCGCTTGGCGAGGTGTGTGCGCGTGCACATGCGCACAGCTTAGAGGGAACAGTGCCTGGGGCACACCGCTAGTCACCTTCCTTTCAGCCGAGTGAGTTCTGTTTACCATCACCTTCTGTCATCTGTCAGTCGACCAATTTCTGATCCAGTTTATCGCCTTGGGTCCCATCCTCAAGCTGTTTAGTTTATCGATAAGCCTCCTATGAGGAAAAGTATCAAAGGCTTTCCTGAAATCTAAGTAGATGACATCCATCGCATGCTCTTGATCTAGTTCTCTGGTCATCCAGTCAAAGAACTCAATCAGATCCGTTCGGTAAGATCGACCCCTGGCAAAATATATAGGTAGCCAATGCAACTGCATTAGTATGGGTGTTGTGTGTTTGGATCTTGACGATGCATGCAGGATTCAGGCAGTGGTGCTTGGTGCCATCTGTAGTGGATGAAGGGCATATTTTGGAAAGCCTTGGAAAAAGGTGTTGCAGTAGTTGTGGTGTGGAAGAACTATTGCCTGAGAAAATATACAGCAGTCCTGGGTATCGAGGAGTGGGCACAAGTGGTGAAGCTTCTTTATCTTATTGTAAACCAATTTGGTTGTTTTGTTAATCTGTGGTTGCACAGTTAGTCACTAGTTGAGAGTAATTCAGAGATGGCAGACCTTGGATTTCACCTCCAGTTCTGTGTTCTTTACCTTTAGAATAGTCAATGGGATAAATATCTCTGGTTATATAGAGACTATAAGTCTCTAAATAACCAGAGACTTATAGTAGGTTATTGCTAAGTTGTGTTCGAGGCGCCAGGGCGAGATTGCATTGAAATGGTGAAGTTAGACTTAACGTCTAATTTTCTTTCCATTAGGACCTACAGTCCAGTCCAAATTCCTGGGTTGTGTCCCTTTATTTATTTTATTTATTTATTTAGCTTCTCTTATATACCGCACTATTACATATCAGTGCAGTGTACATTGAACAGAATATACTGTGCAGACGGGCCGCATAGCGTTTACATTGAACAGGGATTAAAACTTGGATTTAAGTGGGGTAACATTTCTACAGTTTATTTTCCAGCAGATGGAGACTGAGCATTCTAGCTTTTGGTGATGTCACACTATAAGGAGCGAGCACTCCTCCCACCAAGCCAGTATTTCCAATGTCAAAGCATAATGTAAGAACCAACAAGATCCCAACAGCCAAACTATGGCAACTATGTACACACTACCTCTTCAATATCCTGTGATGATTTAGTGCAGTCCAAGAAGACCAAGGCTGCAGCTGGTCCCCCAAGCCCCCAGAACCAAATCCTTTGGCTTGAGACCAACCTCTCTGCCTCAAACAAAGAATAACGCATGGTCCTCTATATGCTAACTACCTGAACCAGGCTTGCCACATACTGAAAATGGGTGGGCTCTGGACTGGACTGTAGGTCCTAATGGAAAGAAAATTAGCAATTAAGTCTAATTTCACCTTTCATGACGTCTCCACAGTCCAGTTCAAACAACTGGGATGTACTAGAGCAGTATTCAGACTTGGGTGGGACCAGTAAGCCCGGCTTCCAAAACCAGAGCACCAAACCGCACATCTGAACATTCCTGCAAATCCAAGTTATGACGAAGTACGAAAGTATGCAATGATGCTCAGGTAGACAATCTGCAAATATTCACTGGGGGAAACAGAGCACACTACACCCAAGATGCGGCCTGCGCCCTGGTGGAGTGTGCCCGAAGTCCCATAGGCACCTGCTTGCCTTTCAAAAGATACGCTGACTTGACTGATTCCTGGCAATGGAGTTCTTGGAGGCCGCCTCCCCTCTGTGAGGGCCTCCGAACAGAACGAACAAGCGATCCATTTTATGGAAGGTCTCCGTGGACCTCAAATAGAATCTCAGGACCCTCCTTGCATCCAGGGCACGGATCTGCCGATCCTCGCTCCTAGAGAAGACTGGCATCACCACAGATTGGTTGAGGTGAAAAGAAGAAACCACCTTAGGCAAGAAGGATGGTACCATACGCAAAACTACCCTGTCATTCACCAAGATCAGGTAGGGTTCCCTACAAGACAATGCTTGCAGCTCCGATATCCTTTGAGCTGAACAAATGGCCACCAGAAAAAACACCTTCAATGTAAGATCCTTAAGGGAAGCTGCCACCAGAGGCTCAAACGGCGTGCTCGACAGGGCTCCCAACACCAAAGGCAAATCCTAAGACAGTACGCACAGGGTCTCAAAGGCGGTCTGAAGAGCTTGACCGCTTGAAGAAACCAAAGCACATCTGGGTGAGCTGCCAAAGAAACACCCTGCACTTGCCTGCGATAACACACCAGAGCCACACTCTGAACTTGAATGGAGTTCAAGGCTAGCCTCTTGTCAAAGCCATCCTGCAGAAAAGCCAAAACATCTGGGATGGAAGCCTGAAAGGGGCACTGCTGCCTTTCCTCACACCAGGCCTAGATGACCCTCTTGACATGCACATAAGCTAAGGAAGTAGACCTCTGCCTTGTCTTCAGCAAGGTGGCAATGACCGGCGCTGAATGACCCCTATGGGTCAAGGATGCCCTCTCAAAAGCCAAGCCATAAGCAAGATTCAATCCACCTGAGGCATCAGGATGGGACCCTACGACAGCAGGTCTGGCCTCGCTGGCAGCCGCTATGGTTTGTCCACCACCAGTATCACTAGGTCCACATACCATGGACGCCGAGGCCAATCTGGAGCTATCAGGATCACTAGTCCTCTGTGAGTCTCAATGCACTGAACCAGATGCCCTATGAGAAGCCACAGCGGAAAGGCATAAAGTAAGCTGTCTGGCGGACAAGGCTGTGCCAATACATCGAGTCCTTCTGATATGTGCTACCTGCGCCTGCTGAAGAACCTTTCAACCTTAGCATTTTCCACTGACGCCATCAAATCCAAAATCAGCCTCCCCCAGCGCAGAGTCAATTAACGGAACACTATGTCCAAGACCACTCTCCCGAGTCCAACCGATGTCTGCTCAGAAAGTTGGCCTACCGGTTTCCTTTCCTGCCATGTGAGCTGCCAACAACTATGCGAGATTGATCCCCGCCCACTGAAGAAGCAGAGCAATCTCCTCTGCTAGACTGGTGCTACCTATTCCTCTCTTATGGTAGAAGTAAGCCATTGTGGCGGCACTGTCCGAGAAGTCTCGCACTGCCTGATGCTTGATCAACATAAGAAACTCCACGAGGGCTAATCGCACGGCCCCCATTTCCAGCTGGTTGATGGACCACTGCGTCCGGTCTGCTGACCAGCTGCCCTGCGTGATCTGCCTCATGCAATGTGCTCCCCAACCGGAGAGACTGGCATCTCTACTCCAGCAGCTCTAGTGGCACCCCTTTGGTGAGGGTGACTGGAGACAACTACTACACCAGGCTGCTGTGTACTTCCAATGGACACATAAGCCAGTGAGAGAGAGAGCGAGCACCGCTAAGGAGACCACTAGGAGAGCACTGCCCTCTGCAAGAGATACACGAGAGCTCTCGCCCACAGCACCGGGTCCAGAGTCAATACCATGGATCTTTAGGACCTGTAGGTAGGACCACGCCGATTGCATCCGCTGTCTCAAAAATTGTCAAATCTGATGCTGCAGCTTCAGATACCACTCTTCCAGCAGGACTACTAACCCCTGCACCGTATTGAAACAAGTGCCAAGGTACATGAGATTCTGAGAAGGCGTAAGGTGACTCTTGGCTACATTTACCACCCAGCCCAGGCTCCAGAGAAAAATAAGACCTACTGAGTGGCATCTATGCTCTCCTGCCGCGACTTTGCCTGAAAAAGCCCGTCGCCGAGGTAGGGATGTATCAGGATTCCCTAGCTCCTCAACTTGGTCGCCACCACTACCATGATCTTGGTGAAGGTGCGCGACACCATGGCAAGGCCAAACGGAAGGGCCTGGAACTGAAAATGGCCCATGGGCACTGCGAAGCACAGTAAGTGCTGATGCTCTGACCTGATGAGTATGTGCAGGTATTTATTTATTTATTTAACAGCTTTTATATACCGCACTTTTATCATCAGCGCGGTTTACATTTTAACAACTTTGTACTTAATCATAAAACATATGTCAAGTTTACAAGTAACAGGATATGAAAAATATGGATAACTGGGGTTAAAATAAAATAAATAACAGATATTCACAACTATTTACAATAGATTCTCAAGTGTTTTGCATTCTAAAGGTTGGGGTCTGTGAGGTTTTGCCCTGGAATAGGTAGTGAATTTTCAGGAACTTATTCGACTAGCCATGATCATTGGTTTGTGTTGGAGGGGTACATTGTGAGAAGTGTTGTATGAAGAGGTGTGTTTTTAGAGATTTTCTGAATTGAGATAGGTCTTGTTGTGATCTAATGCTAGGTGGCAGCGCATTCCAGCATCTGGTAGGCCTCCATGAGGTCCAGGTGAGAAACTCGCTCTGGCGCACTGCCACAATAACGGACCGCAAGGTCTCCATTCAATGTAAACAGCCTTGATATCTTGAAAGGCGGTATATAAGAAATGTTAAATAAAATAAAATAAAAATGAGGGACATTCAAGGCTTGACTGACATACTTTAAATCGAGAATGGGCCGGAAGGAACCCTCTTTTTGGGCACCACAAAGTAGATGGAATAGTGTCCCTAACCAACCTGGGCCGGAGGGACCAGGACGACCGCACGCAGATGAATCAACCTCTGAAGCGTCTCTATCAGTGCTTGTGTTTTTACTGGCACCCTGCACGGTGACATGAGGAAGGCATCCATGAGAGAGAAGGCAAATTCCAGAGCGTAGCCCTCGTGAATGACCTCCAAGACCCAACTGTCAGAGGTAAGATGGACCAAGAAGGGGTAAAACTGCCACAGGCAACTGCCAATCAGCACAGACTGTGCCTGGGTCCCCCTCATCTCACTGGGGCTTCCTTGCCACAGCCCCAGAACCGGCAAAGAAGCCTCTTCTGAATCCTCCTACCTCCTCGAAAGGAATTCCCATTAGTCAAGTAGGCGGGCTTCTGATAAGGTGCAAACCATGCTGATCAAAATCTACAGAAGATCGCCCTCTTCCTGCAGTCTGCGTCACTTTCTAGGATTTGGGCTTGTCCTCTGGCAAACAAGCGAGCTTGGACTTCCCCAGATCCCTAACAATCTTCTCTAGAGCCTCCCCAAAGAGAAGCTTGCCCTGAAAGGGCAGCCTACTGAGACACTGCTTCGACGACCAACTCCGCAGCCAAAGTAAGCACCAGGCAGTCACCACCACTGCCATCCCCTTAGCTGACGCCCAAAGCAAGTCATAGAAGGCATCCACCAAGTAAGCAACCCCTTAGTCTAGTCATGCTGACTCAGGTAGGGCCTCAACGAATCCCATCTCAGCTCCTGTCAAGGCCCGAATCCATCACATGCAGGCCCGTGTGACATAGGCTCCGCAATCCGAGGCCTGTAAGGCCAATGCGTTGGCCTCAAAGGCTTGCTTCAGCAGTGTCTCCAACTTCTTATCCTGGGGATCCTTCAGCGCTGCATCCCCTTCCAACAGAATGGTGGTCCTCTTAGTGACTGCTGACACTAGGGAATCCACTCTTAGAAGCTGGAGCCGCTCCCATTCTGTAGTGGGAATGGGTTAGAGGCGCTGCATGGCTCTAGCTCTGCGCAACCCCACCTCCGGGGAATCCCATTCCAAAATCATCCATCTGCTTTAAGGCAAGATAAACTGGAAAGGCGGTTTCTGACGTGCAGATCCCCTGAAGCAAGGGGTCCTCCAAAGTAGGATCCACAGAAAGGTGTAGCACTGCCAGCGAATCCATAATCAGCAAACTAGCTCTTCCCTATGGAAGACTCTAACAATACTGCGATCTTCCCCCACAAGCCTACAGTCCTCCCGAAAGCCCACAGGCCCTTCTTCGATCCCTAAGCCTGAAGGACCCTCCACGGGATCCTCTGACCACATAGACCATTCCGAACCATGATCCTCCTCCGTATCCACCAAACCACTGGAGAATGGGAACGCCAACGAGGTCCTTATATCTTACAGATCAGACAGCTGTTCCTTGCCTTGCCCTGACGGACTGTAGCCAGTCTCTCTCAGCTGCATCAAGCCCCATTTGATACAGTAAGCATGATGCAGCAAGAGGATGAAATCCGGTGAAAATGGAACCGCAGTTTCAGGAGGCTGTGCTAGAGAAGGCCCTTGCTCTGCCTGCCACTGCAGGAGAGGCCTCTGTTCTACCTGCTGCTGTGCTGCCGAGCCCCTGAAGGTGGTAAAATGGCCGCCGGGGATTCAGACAAGATGGCCACGGTGCCTGCCAAAGAAGCGGGAACCGCCACCATTGAAGACGCCAATAAAAAAAATCCAGCAGGATGTTAGCTCAGTGGAGATGCTCTCTACAAGGTTGACGATGCCTGTAACAAATTTCCTGCTTCGTGGTCCTCTGCCTTGCAGGCATGACACAGACCAACAGCGGAAAGGCGACTCCACCTACTCCTGCAGCCCACACACACAGCCTTGCTGGCCGGCATCTGAAGGCGGGAAGGGTTCAGCACAACAACGAACAGCTGCCCCAAAACAGAAACACGAACTAGGGTTAAGAATGCCCTGCAGCCCCCAACAGCTCTGCAATTAAATAAAGACTCATTGTTACCAAAAAAAAAAAAATTACAGTCGTGTCAGCAAGAGGCAGCAAGCCCGAATACCTCTAACCCACTAAAGGGTGCCAAAGTATTGGGGGTATTGAGCAGTAGGTCTGAAGGAGAGATGGAGAGCAGAAGGCTCAAGACCCTCACATCCCCCAGGGTCTCACCGCCGACTAAACGGCATCGGTCCTCTAGGGCAGACCCAGTCACCAGAAAAGCTGTCTAAACTTCTTTTCACTAAAGTGTCAAACTTCCTTCTACCAAACAGGAAACACAGCCTTCTTTGGCAACAGAATAGCAGCCACTCTTATTATTTTAGCTCTTTTTCCTTTTGCCCTTTTACTCTAGCCCAAGGACCTACAGTACAGCCTAGGCTATCAAGGGTTCTGTCTCATCTGCTGGAGACTGAGGATATTGGCTGGGTGGGAGGAGCTCTCGTTCCTTATAGTGTGACATCACCAAAAGCTAGAATGTTCAGTCTCCATCTGCTGGAAAAGGGACACAACAAAGGAGTCTGGACTGGACTGTAGGGACGTCATGGAAAGTCTACTGCTGTAGAGTAGGTGGACTTGGTTGTGGAGAAGAGTAAATAGAGAATGATATCTGTATATAGTTATGGAATGTTTTATGTATATAGTTACATTGTTCATTGTAAAACTTGTTATGATGTTCTATGTAAACCACCCCTGATCTCAGGAAGGGGCAGTATATAAAACTTTGCTAAATAAATAAATAAAAATAAACGTCATCTGCGTAGATCGGTAATAGACGTTACGAGCATGTATGAATGAGCAGATTGGCTATATGTATATGATGAATAGTAGTGAGGATAGTGCTGAACCTTGTGGAACTCCTTGTTGTTGCACATCTGCAGAGGATTTATGTGGCCCTATTTTTACTTGCTGCTGGCATCCTGTTAGGTATGACTGGTCCCAGTTCAGTGCTGTGTCTTGTTTTCCTATTGCTTGCAGTCCTGATAATACGGTGTTCTGACAGACTGAGTCAAATGCTGCCACTATGTCAATACTCTTGAAGAATATTTCATAAGAGAGATTGTCAAATGACATTTATCACAAGCCCAGAAATAAGAGGGCTTGGAAATTCTAAAGATAATTTTTTCCGCACAAACAAAAAGGCACTGCACAATCCCAATGACTTCCAGGATATGATCAAAGTACCACAACATCTTACAATTAAAAATATATGGGGGGGAAAGAGGATTTAACAAAATGCTCTTTCGGATGTGGGGCGAGGTGGCTTTTGCCCATGGAGCAGTGTGGAGACTATTGGTGGCACTATTAGATCAAGTTTATGTATGGATGGATAAGGGACTCTCAGTCCTTTTAGTGTCTTTAGATTTGTCAGCGGCATTCGATTTAGTGGAACGCCATCTGCTTCTGAAGCGTTGTCAGTTGTTGGGGATGGGGGGCAAACTTCTTGAATGGTTGGGTTCCTTTATGAGTGATAGGCACTTTCATGGGCGGGGACCTGCAGGCTGCTCTCAGGTGTACTGTTGAGAATGGTGTGTGCCACAGGGCTACCCTCTTTCCCCTTTATTGTTCAATGTTTATCTGCAGTCTTTTGGTTTGCAATTTTATGCATATGTGGATGATTTGCAAATTTTGACCCTGTTACAGGGTGATCTAGAGATAACCATAGGACACCTTAATGACTGTTTAGAACATGTGCTTACCTGGCTGGCTAGTAATGGGTTGATGCTGAATGGTGCATTTTGGGACAGCAGAGCATGTCGACTTGTGGGTATTACCAAAGATGTTTGGTTTTACTATCCCCTGGACAGAGGAGTTGAGGTCATTAGGAATGATTTTGGAACGAGAAGAGTGGAGATAAATAGATCAACCGGGTGGTTCGGGCTGCTTGCCTGAAATTACGGCTAGCACGTCAACGCCCGTATCTGGAAGATAAATCTTTGTGGGTGGTTGTGCAGGATCTGCTGCAAGGGGCTTTGGATTACTGTAATGCCCTTTATGTTGAGAAGTCACATAAAGCTACTCGGTGATTGCAGATAGTGCAAAAAGCAGCAGAGCAGTTGCTGATGGGAGCAAAACGGTGAGAGAGTATGCATGCTTTGCTGCTGCGCCTTCACTGGTTACAAGTGCGAGTACGTTGCTGTTTCAACTTGTTGGTGATTATCTTTCGTGTTTTGGTGGATCTCTGTCCTGGCTATTTAAGAGAGCTTCTGCAATGGTATGATCCTCCCAGGCGACTATGCTCAAAACAAGGGCGATTATTGATGGTTCCTGGTTTAGAGGTAGTCTACAAGAGGCATTGGTGGGGGTGGGTGTTTCAGTTGCTGGCAAGTGAATAATGGAATGCTTTACCTTTGAAGCTCAGGGCTCATTCTTCTCTGTTGGGTTTTTGTAAACTCCTGAAGACTTTTTTGTTTGTGAGGGGGTGATGTTAGGATGGAGACACTGTTTTTATTTTGTTTGACTATATTTTCATAATTTTATTTGTACACACTTGATTGACTGTGGCCAGAAAAGTGTTATAAACTTTTATAAATAAATAAATAAAATGTTAATACACATCTTCAGTTAGGCCAACATCTACTAAGTCGGATATACTATACAACACAGAACTAAATGTTTATAAAATATATGTGTGTTTCACTGTGCTGGTGATTACCATACAATGATGGAGTATCACAGAGATCCATGTACACATTAAACCATTTAAGGCAAATTTTAGTTAGTGGTGGAGATGAGAACTGAGACATGGAGTATTTTAGAAAAAGTTCTGGATTTGTTAGAAACTGGGGAACATCCAGGGGCAAGAAAGGGCTTTTCCGAAGAGATGGGCTCCACCTTAACCAGGATGGAACCAGGCTGCTGGCATTATCCTTTAAAAAGGAGATAGAGCAGCTTTTAAACTAGATAATAGGAGAAAGCAAACAGTCGCCCAAGAGTGCTTGGTTAGGAACAATGTATCTGTGAAGGATCCTAGCAAAAGACTGAAGTTAGGGCATATTTCCACCCCCCCCCCCAGCAAAATCTTAAGATATACTCCTTAAGGATAACAGGTGCAATAATATAACACCATACCCCTGTAAATATGTTCTGTAAATAGTTAAAAGTGGCCACTCTAAGTACCACTCTATGTAAATAGTTTGAGGAGAACCCTCAATTACCCTGTTTTTGTACTCTGTATAAAGTTCTTACCACTGTTCCATGTAACTGCTTTAGTTAACCTGTTATGATGTAAACCGCCCCTGATCTTTGGAAGGGGTGATATAAAAATATGCGCAAATAAAATAAATAAATAAATATCGACAGAGAGGTCCCAATAAAGACAAAAGTAACCCAAATGCCCTTAAGTACAGAACAGACAGAGCTTAGAGATTCCAAATTACCCCCCCTCTACCGATAATCAGATTGATATGAATAAAATATGACCTTTGAAATGCTTGTATGCAAACGCTAGAAGTCTAAAAAATAAGATGGGAGAGTTAGAATATATAGCACTAAATGAGAGTTTAGGTATGACTGATGTCTCAGAGACCTGGTGGAAGGAGGACAACCAATGGGACACTGTGATACCCGAGTACAAATTATATCGCAATGATAGAGTAGATCAAATTGGTGGAGGGGTTGAACTCTATGTTAGACAGGGCATTGAGTCACACAGGATTAAGTGTTGCAGGAAACAAAATACATTGTAGAATCTCTATGGATTGAAATTCTATGTAAAAAGGGGAAGGCAATGGCAATGGGGGTGTATTACTGACCATCTGGCTAGAATGAATAAATGGATGATGAAATGCTCAAAGAAATGACGGAAGCTAACAAAAGTTACAATACAGTAATAATGGGTGATTTCAACTGCACCAGTATCGACTGGGTCAGTGTCACGGCAGGACATGCTGGGGAGATAAAGTTTCTAGATGAAATAATGACTGCTTCTTGGAGTAGCTGGTTCATGAACAGACAAGAGGGAAAGCCATTTTGGACTAGTCTTTAGTGCTACACAAGATCTGATGCAAGAGATAAGGGTGTTGGGTTCAATTGGCAATAGCATGATCGCAATTGATTTCATAAATGGAGAAAGGACAGCAAGGAAATCCACAGTACTGCCTTTTAACTTTCATAAGGGAGACCACGATAAAACAAGGAAACAGTTAAGAAAAAACTAAAAGGAGCAGCTGCAAAGGTTAAAGATTTCCATCAAGCATGGGTGTTGTTTAAAAATACTATCTTGGAAGCCCAGACCAGCTGTATTCCACGCTTTAAGAAAGGTGGAAGGAAGTCCAAAACACTGCCGGCATGTTTTAAAGATGAGGTCACAGAGGCTTTTGTAGCCAAAAAAGCATCTTTCAAGGAATGGAAAAAGGAGCCAAATGACGAAAACTGGAAACATAAGTTAGATGCAAGGCATGGATAAGGCAGACAAAGAGAGAATTTGAGAAGTAGCTTGCTGTGGAAGCAAAAACGCATAATAAAGACTTAGTCAAGTATATTCATAGCAAAAAAACCTGAGAGAGAGTCAGTTGGACCATCGGATGATGGAGGGTAAGAAAGGGGGCACTAAGAGGGGATAAGGCCATAGAGGAGAGACTGAATTAATTCTCTGCTTCGGTCTGACTGAAATGGTAATTAAAGGTGATGCATCAGAAGAATAGAAAGAAATATTCATAAACCGGGAAAATATATTAAAACTATTTGATAAACTAAACAGTAGCAAATCACCTGAACCGGAAGGTATATACCCTAGAGTATTGAAAGAGGTGAAATATGAGATTGCAGACGTACTATTAGTAATCTGTGAACTATTATTAAAATCATCGGTAGTACCTGAAGATTGGCGAATGGCCAATGTAACGCCAATTTTTAAAAATGGTTCCAGGGAGAGAGACTGTTCCATCTGCACTGAGTCAGGTGAGAGCTGTACTGAGGCGTGCTTGGACCCTGTGCGGTTTCCTGCATTAGTCTCTGGGGGAAGCTTCACTACTACTTCTGGTCCCGTGGCTTAAATTCCTGCATGAGCCACAGTAGAGTGGAGAGGCTGTTCCATTTGCACTGAGGAGCCTGGTGAAAACTGTGCCGAGGCATTCTTGGACCTTGTGCCATTTCCTACATTGGTCTCTGGGGGAAGCTGGGAGCCGGACTTTGCTGCTACTTTCGATCCCATGGATTAAAATTCCTGCATGAGCCACGGAACGCGGCCTGCAGTCGCATGATCTAGGGGCATGATCAAAGGAGCATGTTAGGCCCCTTTTGGCGCCCCTTTGGAGCCATCTTTAGAGTCAACCGAGGAGCGGAGAGGAGAAGCATTTTGGATTTATATCTGGCACAGGTACATTTTTGGTATGCCATAGTGATGGGGAAGAGGAAGGAAAAACTCAAAGATGTTCCTGGGTGTTCTCAAGCTGTGACTGGCCCAATGGACACCTTTGTTCTTTCACAGGGCAAGGGTGAGGAGGATCTTCAGCTTTGAGCTCCTTTAGTTCTGAACTGCTGTCATTGAGCCCAGACTCACGCTCACCGCCTACTGATCCAGCAGGTGTCAGACTGCTTCTGGTTTGGTTTCAACTCCAATGGGAAATGGATGTAGTCCAGCCAGCCTCAATGGCAATCAGGGACTAAATGTTAATATTTCTAATTCTGCTTCTACTGGGGTGGGTATTGCTCCGGTATCCCCCGGAATAGGTGGGATAAGAGGGATGGTCACTTCTGGGTCATCGTCTCCCTTAAAGCCTGTAGTATTTAGTGGGGCTTTGGACAGTGAATCACCCATCCCAATGACTCCCCCTAAGGTGGTCACAAATTTGGAAATCTGGCGGATTATAACAAAGATGGATGTTACTTTATCTGGCTGTCTTTCGCAGTTATGTCGGTTCTCTGGTGAGGCCGCAAACTGTGTGGGAGCTACAGTCCCAACTGGGAATTTTGGAAGATACTTGGAGCAAATAAATCGTCTGTTTTGGAGGGGGCTCATAATTCATTATTGAAGGGTAATTTGTTGATGGAGAACAGGATTAACAGGTTGGAGAACGCTTTGAAAATACTGAATTTGCGATTTGTTAATTTTCCATATTGTGCTAGGATTTCTGCTGTGGAAATGCTTAGGTCATATTTTTGAATAATTTACATTTGGTGGATGATCAACTTCCTGAAATTGTACATGCATATTATGTTTTATCTTCTGCAAAAATATAGAGAGGGGTAATTTGGTTCGTCCAACAGAGAGGGATTTGACAGCACTCTTGGAGTTATCGGTAGAGGAGACACTTAACAGGGGTACTGTGGTGGCCTCCTTCCGGTGTCTCCCAGATAAGGAGCGTGTCTTTTCTTTCTCTTTCTTTCTTAAGATGAGAATTGTGTATATCCGGATGTTTCTATTAAGTCACAACAGACTCAGAGGGGTTTTCTTCAATTAAAGCCTAAAGCATTAGCTTTGGATATGACATTTTATTTGAAGTACCCTGACAAAATGTACAGTGAAATATATGGGTAATGATTATGTATTTTTGGAATCAGCAGAATTGTTGGCATTAATTCACGCCCACGAGAAACAAGAAGATTGATACGTTTTGATTTGATATTTTATGTTCCCTACAGGGTAAGCAGAGACTGCTGCATTGTAGTAGGCTAATTTGATAATGGGGTGCATATGTTGTGCATTTTTAGTTTAAAAAACCTTTAATTATTTGGGGATTTTTTTTATTTATTTATTGGGGATATCCTCTTCCATTATGCATTTTGTTAGGCCTGGTGGTTATACTGGACCTTTTTGTGCTTATTTCTTTTAAGTGATTTGTTATAATTTTGTATATTCCTTTGAGCAAACTTAAAAAAAACATTACATTTAAAAAAGGGTTCCAGGGGTGATCCAGGAAACTTCAGGCTGGTGAGCCAGACATAAGTACCGGGCAAAATGGTAGAAACCATTATAAAGAACAAAATTACTAAACATGTAGATAGTCATGGTTTAATGGGAGAAAGCCAACATAGCTTTCAACAAGGAAGATCTTGTCTTACTAATCTGTTACTCACCTGTAACAGGTGATCTCTGGGAACAGCAGGAATTTAGTCTTCACATATGGGCATCGTCGGCACCGACAGAGCCCGCGCGGGAACGCTCCCCAGCGTCCAATAGGAACATTTTTGGGAGCATCCCTCAGCACATGCGCGCTGCCTTTCCAACTGTCCCTCTTCATTTAAGTTTGTAGCTGAGTGAAAGGAATAGAGGGAGAGAGGAAAGAGACAGAGAGATAGAGAGACAACTCCTAGGGAAGGTGGGTAGGTTGTGAAAACTAAATTCCTGCTGTTCCCGGAGATCACCTGTTACAGGTGAGTAACTACGCTATCTCCAGGAACAAGCAGGAATGTAGTCTTCACATATGGGGACTCCCTAGCTGAAGATGCCAGGGAGATGACCCCAGGAAGCTGCCACCTATAGTGAGGTGGGCCATGCTTCCTCCCATGGATCTTTGGCATCCTACCAGGGTTGGTGGGTAGGAGTTGTATTAAGTTTGAAAGAGATTTTGAAGAACAGCCTCTCCAAAGAAGGCATCCCGATGGGAGGCTTTATCTCAGCAGTAGTGGGCTGTAAAGGTATGTACCAAAGCCCAGGTGGCTGCTCGACAAATGTCATCAAAAGACACAGAGGGAAGGTTAGCCATAGAGTCTGACATGGCTCTCACATTATGAGCTGTGACATGGCCTTGAAGAGGAAGACTCTTTCTCTCATAAGCAAAGGCTATGCATTGTGCAATCCATTTGGATAAAGTCCTCTTGGAGACTGGAAATCCCAAATGACTAGCATCAAAAGCAATAAAAAGTTGAGAAGACTTTCTATGTTGCTGTGTTCTTTGTAGATAAAGAGCTAAGGCTCTTTTACAATCCAAAGTGTGAAGGTTCTTCTCTGCATTAGAGACATGAGGCCTTGGAAAGAATACAGGAAGATAAATCGATTGATTTAAATGAAAAGGCGAAACCACCTTTGGCATAAAGTGTGGATGAGTTCTGAGGACAACCTTATAATGGTGAAACCTAGTGTAAGGAGGACCAGCCACTAACGCTTGCAATTCACTAGTGCGACGTGCAGAGGTGATTACAATTAGGAAGATGACCTTCCAGGACAAAAACTTCAGGGTAGTAGTGGCTAAAGGTTCAAAGGGCGGTTTCATGAGCTGCCCGAGAACTATATTTAAATCCCATGCCACCGGTGGTGGTTTGATGGGAGGTTTTGTTAATAGAAGACCTCTCATAAATCTGGATATGAGAGGAAAGGATTGAAGGATAAGGTGGCATACAAATCTGTCTAAATAAATAAATAAATAAGTTGTCCATTTAGAGGCTTATAGGAAGCTGTAATTGCGCTAAGATGGACTCTTACCGAATTGGTCTTTAGACCAAAATTTCATAAATGAAGTAGATACTCTAGTATCGCTTCCAAAGGTATCACCAGGGGGTTTAACCCCTTCTGGGAACACCATATAGTGAAACGTTTCCACTTGACAGCGTAAGATCGTCTTGTGGAAGGTTTTCTAGAAGCCTGAAGGATATCCTTTACCTTTTGGTAAAGGTTGAGATCCTGAAGATTTAAGCTTTCAGCAACCAGGCCATGAGATGCAGGGACTGGGGATTCGGGTGCCATAGGGTCCCGCTCTCTTGGGAAAGGAGATCTGGAGCACACCCTAACCCCAGAGGCGCAGCTTGAGAGAGATGTAGAAGCAAGGGATACCACGTTTGGCGTGGCCACCGTGGCGCTATGAGGATCATACGACCTCTGTCTCTCTGAAGCTTGAAGAGTGTTTTGGGGATGAGGAGAATAGGTGGGAAGACATAGAGGAAGTCCTGACCCCAGTGAAGGAGGAAGGCATCCCTTGCCTGGCAAATGTGAGCCGGAATCCTGGAACAGAACCGGGGAAGTTTGGCATTCAGTGGGACTTGCAAAGAGGTCTATTGTCTGGAGTCCTCCAGATGTGAAATATCTTTGTCACCTGGTCTAGGTGGAGAGACCATTCGCGAGGCAGCAGTACTCGGCAGTTTGTCTGCCCAAAGGTTTTGAATGCCTGGAAGATATACCACGAGAAGGTGGATTTGATGCTCTCTGGCGAGGGCCCAAATTCGTAAAGCTTCGTTGCATAATGACAGAGAGCCTGTTCCACCCTGCTTGTCCACACAGAACATGGCTACTTGATTGTCCGTTTGGACTAGGACTGTCTTGTAGCTGAGCTGGGCATGGAATACTAAAAGAGCTAAATAGATTACATAAACCTCCTAGAATTAAGAGCAAAGACAAGCCTCCTGTGGAGTCCAGGTGCCCTAAGTAGAGAAATGATGCAGGTGTGCTCCCCAATCCACCTGTGATGCATCTGTTGTTAGGGTGGCCTGGAATAGGGGTTGTTGGAAAGGAGACCCCACTAAAAGATTCTCCAGTGATTGCCACCATTGAAGGGAAAAGATCAGTTGATGAGAGTTTGATATCTTCTCTGACAGACGTCCTGTGTCCACTGTGTGGATAGGGTCCACTGGGCTGCTCGCATGTGGAGGCGCGCATAGGGAACTACATGAACTGTGGATGCTATGTGTCCCAGTAACTGTAGCAGTTCTCGAGCAGTTAGGGAGGATTTTTCCGCTGCTTGAGAAGCTAGTTGCACTATGCGAAGACACCGGGCGTGTGGAAGGAAAGCCTTTGACTGTCTGGTATCTAAAGAGGCTCCTATGAACTCCAGAGACTGGGAAGGAACAAGTTGGGATTTTGGGAAGTTTATTACCAATCCCAAGTATTGGAGGATTCGCATTGGCGAGACAGTGCAGAGCTGTCTTCTGCACTCGTGGGGACTTCAATGAGCCAGTCATCCAAGTAAGGGAAGACGAATATCCCTAGGGTTCGCAGGAATGCAGCTACTACTGCCATACATTTCGTGAAAACTCTTGGTGCGGAAGCCAGATCAAAGGGAAGAACCCTGTACTGGAAGTGTTTTCCCTTGAAAAGGAATCATAAAAATTTCCTGTGATCTGGATGGATCAGAATGTGAGTATATGCATCCTTTAAGTCTAGAGAGCAAAGCCAATCCTGACTTTGAAGGTATGGCAGAAGAGTTCCTAGAGAAATCATTTTAAACTTCTCTCGGAACAGGTATTTGTTCAATTCTCTGAGGTCTAGAATGGGTCTGTGTCCCTGTTTTCTTTGGAATAAGAAAATAGGGGGAATAGAACCCTGTACCCTGCTAGAGGATGGGTACTTCCTCTATTGCCCCTTGGGCAAGAAGTGTTGAGACCTCGTGATTCAGCAGATTGTCTGCAGAGGTCTGGGAATTGAACTGCCTTAGGATTGTAGGAGGGGGCTTGCTGTGAAAATGAAGCTTGTACCCCTCTCCTACAATGGACAGAGTCCAATTTTTTGCTGTTATTTGGTGCCATCTGTTGGCAAAATGACACAGCCTGCCTGGAATATTTAGGGGTTCTGGACCCCTCAGAGGCAGGAAGGCTAAGCTCTCTAGGAAGGAGTCAAAGCCCTTGAGGGGGTTGAACCTGCGGAGCTGGTTGCGCTCTCGGGCCTTTTGGCTTCTTCTGCTGTCTGAATTGCTGTTGTTGTCCCCTTTGGGCAACCTGACCATGAGCTTGGCTTTGCTGGGTATAGGATGGATAAAACTTTCTCTTTTTGCTGAAAGAGGGTTTTTTATAGGGTCTCTTTTTGGCTGGAGTGGCTGAAGATTTTGACAATCTATCTAAGGTGATAGTGTCAGCATCTATCTCATTAGCCTTTTCCTGCCAATTCTTGCAAAAGAGGTTTTCTCCTGTGCAAGGGATGTTGCCTAATTTATCCTTTACCCAAATCTCCAAGTCTGATGCCTGAAGCCAGGCAATCCATCGTTCACCAATGGCAATAGCAGAGGTTCTGCTGATGCATTCAAAGCACGATTCACAAACTTGGAGACATCTTGAGCATGACTGACAAGTGTAAGGAAGTCTTGTCGTCTGTCATCTGGGAGAAGTTGGCTCATAAGCTCCAAATCTCCTGTGACCTCTTTGAGAAACATTCCCATATATAAAATATATCAGCTGATCCTAGCTGAAAGCATGGAAGCCTGAAAAGTTTGACGTCCAAAAGCATCAAGAGTCCTGCATTCACGACCTGAAGGATTGGATGCATGTCTCTTTGCACTTTTAATCCTACGCATGGCTGACTCCACTACCATTGAATGGTGTGGCAGTTGAGTCTTTTGAAATCCAGGACATAGTGGAACTCGATACATGGTATCAAGCCTCCTAGAATGAGGAGATGTGGTCAATGGTGTCTCCCACATTCTGAGCATCAAATCATGAAGAATTTCATGAATGGGCAGAGTGGCTGCCTCCTTTGGAGCCTTAGGATATTGGAGAATTTCAAATTCCTTGCTCTAGGTTCCTTTTCAGAAGCTACCGTGATTGAAAGGCCTTTGGCAACATCACAAATAAAATCCTGAAAAGACACGCCCTCCGGAGGCAACATTCTGCGTTGGGGAGAAGAGACTTCTGGGAGAAAAACTCTGGTACCGGCAGAATTATCAGAGTCATCGGAATCGGAGGATTCGAAGCATCTCTGATCACGATGTTCATGTAAGGCACGGTCCCGGTATCGATTGAAGTCGATACCGAGTTGATCCGTTACCGATCTTTCGATGCCAGGCAAAGACGGCATGGGAAGAATTCCCACCGGGGCTGGTACCGTCGGTGCTGGTACCGGTATCTGTGCCGGTACCGGCATCGGTGCCGGTGCCCGTTGAACCATCAGTGTCAATGGTACCGCAGCTGTAAGGAGAGCTGCAATACTGCACTCGATAGCGAGGAATCTCTGATCTATCGACGCTGCCGATGCCTGGGTGTCGGTACCGGTGAAGGCGGCCGGGACCCCTGAGCATGGCACCAGTAGTTCTGTCGAGGCCGAGGCCTCGAGAACATCCTGGAACCCCGTTGATGCTTTGGAGGCCGAAGCCTCCCACCGGGGCTGTTTTGCCGGTGTGGTTCCCTCAAGGGCAATGCCAATGGCCTCTCGATGCTTTGCAGGAGAGCTACCCTTTGAGGACCGGCTTTTATGTTTAGTTACCTGAGATCCATGGGAGGAAGAAGAGGCTCTTGAAGACGTCGATGCAATGGACCTGGCATCTGAAGAAAAGAGGGTACCGAGCTTTGCAGCCCGGTTCTGTCTTCCTCTTTTAGTCATTCCCATACAAGAGAGACACTCAAATGGAGAATGGTCAGGGCCTAAACGTTTACGACACCAGTCATAGGTGTCGGTGATGGAAATGGTACCGCCACACTTAGTGAATTTTTTTTTTTTTTTTTTAAACCACTAGCTGGTTTTTCCATCTTTAAGGAAAAATGGGGCCTAGTGCCCAAAATGGCGCCTAGCACCAAAAAAGAAAAGTTTCTGAAGAGAAACAATTCAACATTTTTTTTTCAGAAGAAAAGAACCGGCAGTACCGGTAGGCGCCATGCGGAGAGAAACGTGACCACAAGAAAACAAGATTAAAGAAGAAATTTTCTGCGGTGACATGGTATGTGTCCTGTCGGCTCCGCGGAAAACGAAGAACTGAAGAGGGACAGTTGGAAAGGGGGGAAGGCAGCGCGCATGTGCTAAGGGATGCTCCCAAAAGCGTTCCTATTGGATGCTGGGGAGCGTTCCCACGCGGGCTCCGTCGGTGCCGACGATACCCATATGTGAAGACTACATCCCTGCTTGTTCCTGGAGAAAAGTGATATAGTGTATCTGGATTTTCGGAAAGCCTTTCACAAGGTCCCTCATGAGAGACTATTGGCGAAATTAAAAAGTCATGGGATAGGAGGTAGTATACTATTGCAGATCAGGAACTGGTTAAAAGATAGAAAGCAGAGTAGGGCTGAATGGCCAATTTTCCCAATGAAGAAAAGTGAACAGTGGAATACACCAGGGATCTGTGCTGGGTCCGCTGCTTTTTAACATATTCGTAAATGACCTGGAAAAGGGAATAATGATCTAATCTACAACTCTCTACTATTGAATCTACCTCTACCATAGGCATGGACTCTATTACAATCTCCAACTCTACGCTATCCCTGCATCTCTTATATCGAGCACCTCAGACTGACTCATCTGATCTCTCCACGATCATAGACACAGCCTGCTCCCCCCAACCTGCCTCACGCCCTCTCATAATTCTAGGTGACTTTAACTTATATTCCACATCTCCAATACAATCCTCCACCTTCCTCCAAGCAATGAATGCCCTCCACTTCTCCCAAATACTGGAACACCCTACGCACTCCAAAGGAAACACCCTTGACCTCATATTTATCCCACAACACTTTCTAAACACTGACCAGGTTACACACAACATTCAACCTGTACCCTGGTCTGATCATGCTCTCATCCTCTTCTCCTTCCCTTACTCCACCCACAGAATTCAGCTTCCCCTCCAGGCTCAACTAACCCGTAGATTTAAACAATTCAATGCAGCCACTTTTCTAGAGCAAACAATCCCATCTCTAGACCTACTATATGATAAGACCTTGAACCAAGAGTCCCACATTTCTAAATGGAATGAGATTCTATCTGCAGCTTCTCTACTCCCACCAAACCAACTTCCTCAAAAACACCATAGAAGAGCCCCCTGGTTCTCTACAAATCTGAGAAATCTCAAGAGAGAGCTTAGACGTCTTGAACGTAAATGGAGACGTTCTCAAGACCCTATTGCACTCACTGCCTATACAGCTAAACTCCAAACTTACTGCTCAGAAACCCTCAACCATAAAAAAAGAATATAATGAAAATATAATTCAACGATCACTTAACAAACCTAGAGAGCTGTTCTCTATTACCAAATCCTTAATTAATGAGCCCTTACATCAGGACCAGCCTCCAAAAAGAACTGCTCAAGCCTTAGCCAACCACCTGATTTGCAAATTCCTCCCTCCCCTATCTTCTAATAACCCCCAATCTGCTGCTGACTACAATCCCCAACCTTTTGCTGACTTTAGCACCCATCCACATGAGCCTACCCCCTCAAACCCTTGGAGTGATTTTGACCCCCTTACATTAGAAAATGTATCTAATGTCAAAGGATTTAAATGCCTCTACCTCTGCCCTTGACCCTTGCCCTGTCCCCTGGATCAAATCTACCAGAAGCTCTCTCAGCCCATACATTCTTTATATTGTTCAAACATCCCTCCAGACTGGCTCTGTACCATCACCACTTAAGAGTGCTACTATCCGCCCCATCTTAAAAGGAACATAACTCGACCCAACCTCTCCTACGTCTTACAGACCTATCTCTAGTATCCCATTCCTGGCTAAAATAACTGAAAAGCTAGTCCAAACTCAACTTCAGAACTATATTGATGATCACTCCCCCCTCGACTTATTCCAACATGGTTTCAAAAAGAACCATGGAGTTGAAACCCTTCTTACCTCCCTTCTCGATTCCTTATACCTCCACACCCAGAACCCTTCTCAAGGATGTCTTCTCATATTCCTTGACTTATCAGCTGCTTTCGACTCCCTCCCTCACCATCAACTCCTAAACAGACTCCATGAAATAGGACTCAGAGGCACAACCCTGAACTGGTTCCGTTCCTACCTAGATAACAGAACCCAACAAGTTTGTATTGGAAACGATACCTCCCACCCATTTATCCTAAAACAAGGTGTCCCCCAAGGATCCAGTCTTTCTGCTCTTCTATTTAATATCTTCCTCCAACCTGTCTGCAAGATCTTCCAAAACTATGGCATTCAGTATCAGTTATATGCAGACGACATGATGTGCTTCACCCCATTTAACCTTTCTAACCCTAACTTTTCTAAACTGAGTGAATGCCTAACTAACCTAAAAACTTGGCTTTCCCAGCATAACCTCTTAATCAATCAATCCAAGACTGAAGTTCTCCAAGTATTTTCCAATCCTGCATATACCCCACCTCCCACTCTTATTATTGGTGATCTCACACTTACTATAAAAAACCAAGTGAAATATCTTGGTATTATCCTGGATCAGAACCTTTCCTTCACTGACCAAATAAAGAGAACCACTAATATAATATACGCAAAGCTCCGTACCCTCCGGAACCTCAAACCCCTCTTAAGCCCAAACTCCCTTCATACTGTCTGCCAGGCCCTCACTATCCCTTCTCTTGATTATTGTAACTTTATCTATCATGGCCTTCCCAAGAACACTATCCAACCGCTCCAACTAGCCCAGAATACGATAGCGCGGCTCATAACTAACAACCCTAGACGTTCCCACATCACTCCTGTCCTCTATGATCTCCACTGGCTCCCCATCCAATACAGAGTTAAATTCAAGGTCCTCAATCTTACACATAAAATCATTTCTAATGAGTCAGCTCCATGCCTCTCCTCCTCTCCTCCAATAACACAAGAACACGCCGCTCTATTACCAAAAACTTACTCACCATCCCTATAAATAAGATACACTGCAAACAATCCACAAATAACAGTGCTTTCTCCCTTTATGCTCCATCCTTATGGAATGCCCTTCCTCATGAACTTCAGAACTGTTCAAACCACTCTGAGTTCCGAAAAAAGTTAAAAACCCATCTTTTCCTTGAACATTTCTCCCTCCCACCTTAGTTCATAATCCTTTACACCTTCCTCCCTACTCCTCCTGCAACACTCAAATTCTATTATACAACCATTTCGCTCATTGTAAACTCATTTGTAAATAGTTGATCTTTGATCTTTGTATTTAGTTCTTCTCGTTACCATATGTATCCATTGTTATCATATTCCATGTAAACAGTTGAAATATACTGCCAAAACTGTTCTATCTAAACCGTCTTGACTTGTAGAAAGACGGTATAGAAAAATTGTTAAATAAATAAATAAATAATGAGTGAGGTAGTAAAATTTGCAGATAACACAAAATTATTCAAAGTTGTTAAAACCCAAGAGGATTGTGAAAAATCTTGCAAGAGGACCTTGATAAATTGGAAGACTGGACATTCTAATGGCAGATGAAATTTAATTTGGACAAGTGCAAAGTTATGCACCTAGGAAAGAACAACCCTAACTATGGTTACACGATGCAAGGTTCCACATTAGGAACCATCACCCAGGGGTCATCATGGATAACATGTTGAAACCCTCTGCCCAGTATGCAGCAGTGGCCAAGAAGGCAAATAGAATGCTAGGAATCATAAGGAAAGGAATGGAGAATAAAACAAAGGATATTATAATGCCTCTGTATCCTTCCATGGTGCAACCACACCTTGAATATTGAGTGCAATTCTGGTCACCTATCTTAAAAAGGATATAGCGGAATTAGAAAAGGTACAGAAAAGAACCACCAAAATGGTAAAAGGGATGGAAGGATACACCTATGAGGAGAGGCTTAAAAGGTTAGGACTCTTCAACCTGGAATAGAGACGGCTGAGGGGAGATATGATGGAGGTCTATTTTATTTATTTATTTATTTAATTTATTTACAGTCTTTTTTTATACCACGCTATTCGACATCAGTGCGGTTTACATGAAACAAAAACTTATACGGTGAAGGGGACTGTTCCGTATTTACAATAAACAGGTGCTTAAAACTTTGATAAACTGGGGTAACTATTTACATATAGGCTTCATATTAGGTCCTATCGTAGATTAATGATGGTGTGTTGGTGTATGTGAGATGGTTGTTGGTACACCTACGTCTAGGAAGTGTTTGAGGAAGAGGTGGTGTTTTAAAGCCTTCCTGAATTGTATTAGGTCAGGGATTGCCCGGATGTCAGGTGGTAGGGCATTCCAGCATCTGGGTGCGCAGAATCTAAATGCCCTGTTTACTGTTGCCTGGGTGCATTGAGTTACTGTCTTAGGGATTAACAGTGTGTTTATTGCTGCAGATCTTCTGGCCCTGTTGGGGGGAGTCATGTGGGTGAGCTCTGTGAGTGAGGCGGAGGAGAGCCCGATGATGGCCTTGAAGGTCAACAGTAGGGTCTTGAAGGCGAGTCTGCTGTGGATAGGGAGCCAATGGAGCTGTTTCAAGATGGGCGTCACATGGTCACGCCTGGAGGCGCCATGTAGCACTCTGGCTGCGGTATTCATTGCTAGCTGGAGTGGACACAGCGTGGCTCGTGGAAGCCCTTGTAGGATCGCATTGGCGTAATCGAAATGTGAGATGATCAGCGCTTGATAGATTGTCCGGAAGTCGTTTGGTTCTAGCAAGGAACGTAAGTGTCTGAGAGTCCGGAACTTATGATAGACTGCTTTTACCATGTTGCTAATGTGCGCTTTCATGTCTAAGAGTTGGTCTAAGGTGACCCCAAGGTATCGGATTGTGGACTTGGTTTGTAGCTCCGCTTCCTTGACTTTTAGGCAGGCTGGAGGGATGAATTCTTGGTTCTTCATGACAAACAGAACTTCTGTTTTCTTGTGCTGTATTCTATAAAATAATGAATATAGTAGAACAGGTAAACATAGATCAATTCTTTACACCATCAAAAAATAGAAAGGCTAGGGGACATGCAATGAAGCAACAGTGTAACCCATTTAAGACTAATAAGAGAAAATATTTTTTTCCATTCAAACTCTGGAATTCGTTACCGGAGGATGTAGTAAAAGCTGTTAGTGTAGCTATGTTTAAAAAAAGGTTTTGACAAGTACCTGGAGAAGCATTTCATTTTTTCATTTCATTTTATTAAAACTTGATATACTGCTTATCATGGAAACAGCAAAGCTGTTTACAATAAAAAAAAAAAATATATAATAAGACCCAGGATAAGAAAGGAACGTCAACTGGTACATAGGAAACAAGGAACATGACACATGACACATGAGGGGCCAAAGAGCAAGGAAGGTGGGGGGGGAGAGCAGAGGGGAAGGAAGACACAAGAGGAAGTCAACTGAGAGAATCTGGTGAGAGACCGAAAGCAAAGCAGAAAAGATGAGTTTTGGGATGATTTTTAAACTTATTAAAAGAGGGTTCTAACCTAAAAGAGGAGGGAAGATTATTTCCTCGGGCCCTTGCTATGAAACAAAGCGGAATGGCATGTAGATGCAAGTTGTGCTTGGGAAGGAGGTGGGGTAAGAAAAGACGGTTCATGTGGATGGAACGAAAGGAACGCTGAGGAGCATGTAGAATGAGAGAGGAAGCTAAACAATCTGGGGAGCCAGTGTGAAGCGTTTTATGAACCTGAGTGAGGATCTTGTACTGAATGCGGGAAGATACGGGTAGCCAGTGAAGAAGGATGAGGAGTGGTGTGACGTAGTCAAATCTAGAAGCATGGTAAATTAGTCTGGCTGCAGTGTGTTGAACGAGTTGGAGGGGTTTCAAAGAGGATTGAGGGAGACTGGCTAACACTACGTTACAATAATCTAATCTAGACACAACAAGAGAGACAACAGGGGTGGTTAAAGCGGTGATGGACAAGAGCGGGCGAATGGCTCAAATACAGCGGAGGAAAAAGAGAGAAGAACACTGTGTGATCTGAGTGACATGGTAGTGGAAAGAGAGTGAGCTCTCAAGAATTACCCAAAGATAACAGAAGGATGATGTAAGACGAACTGAGATTATGTCAAGAGTCGGCGACACGGAGGGGGGAGAAGTAGAAACATAAACATAACGGCAGAGAAAGACCACATGGCCTATCTAGTCTGCCCTTCCATATCAACTACAATAGTCCCTCTTTTACCTTCAGAGATCCTCTGTGTTTGAATTCAGATAATGTCCTCGTGTCCAGCACCTCCACTGGGAGACTATTCCATGCATCTACCACCCTTTCCATAAAGAAATATTTCCGCATATTACTCCTGAGTCTATCACCTTTCACTCTCATCCTATGTCCCCTCATGACTGAGTTTGCCTTCAATTGAAAGGGACCCTCCTGTGCATTTATGCCACGGAGGTATTTAAATGTCTCTATCATACTGCCGCTATCCCGCCTTTCCTCTAAAGTATACATATTAAGATCTTCAAGTCTGTCCTCATATGCTTCATAACGAAGACCACTAACCATCTTAGTAGCCACCCTCTGCACAGACTCCAACCGGTTTATATCCTTTTGTAGGTGTGATCTCCAGAATTGCACACAATACTCCAAATGAGGTTGCATCAAAGACTTATACAGAGGCATTGTCACCACCTATTTTCTGCTGGCCTTCCTATACAACCAAGCATCCTTCTGGCTTTCGCAGTCACCTTTTCTACCTGATTAGCTACTTTAAGATCGTCAGACACAACTACACCCAGGTCCCACTCTTCTTTTGTGAGCAGAAATACCTCACCCCCTACACTGTACAGCTCCTTTGGATTTCTGCAGCCTAAATGCATGACCCTGCATTTTTTAGCACTGAATTTCAGCTGCCAAATTCTAGACCATTTTTCAAGCTTAACTAGATCCCTCCTCATGTTACCGACTCCTTTCTCTAGGTCGACTCCTTTCTCTAGGTCTACTCCTTTGCAGATTTTGGTATCATTCGCAAACAAGCAAACTTTCCCCAACAGCCCTCCTGCAATATCACTAACAAAGATGTTAAACAGAATCGGACTAAGGACAGATCCCTGTGGCACACCACTGGTAACCACCTCCTCAGAGTGAGCTCCATTTACTTGTATCCTTTGTCGCCTCCCACTCAACCAATTTCTAATCCAGTCAGTAACTTTAGGGTCCATCCCTAGGGTGCTCAGTTTGTTTATAAATCGCCTGTGCAGAACAATATCAAAGGCTTTACTTAAACCTAAAAACAAAGAAACAGAATCATGACGGCAGAAAAAGACCACATGGCCTATCTAGTCTGCCCTTCCATATCAACCACTACAACAGTCCCATTTTTGCCTTTAGAGATCATCTAGGGCTCTCCCTCAGTCCAACTCCTTGGTCACCCAGTCAAAGAAATCTATCAGATTTGTTTGACAAGGCCTGCCTCTGGTGAATCCATGCTGCCTTGGATCCTGCAATCCATTGGACTGCAGAAACCTCACCATTCTCTCTTTTAGTAGCCTTTCCTCTAATTCATTAACCACAGAGGTTGCACTAACCGGCCTGTAGTTCTCAATGTCATTCTTACTTCCACTTTTGTGTAAAAGGACCACATGTGTCTTTCTCCAATCCTCTACCAGTAAAACTTACAAAGCGAAATGAAACACCATATGCGCCACTTCTTTTATTTATTTATTTGCCCATGTGGTCTAAAATATGTTCACAGAACTATTCAACCAATTCGCAAGAGATTGACGGAGCATAGATCTAGGATTGTCACAAAATCTTTATCAGCTCCTTTAGTCCCACATTGTATTCAGTTACAACACAATTTTCGGACTTTGCATGGAGAGCTATTGATTATATTCCCACAAACCCTCGGGGTGCTGTCCGTGAACATCATTTGCAAATTTTAGACAGAGATGGATACTTAAATTGAATACGGTGTCCCCACACGGTCTTAATTTAGACTGGTGGAGCACATTCTGATTGGTTGTCTAACTTTGTGGGTCATTGTGACGTCAGACAACGTCTTTCTTCAAAGAGAGCACTATCACACTTTAAAGTCTTGGCACGCATGAAGTTACACTGCAAAGAGCGGAGCAGTTTCAAAACGTTTTTCAAATGAACTTTGCACAAGCACATATCCTCTTCTGAAGACTGGTTTGGATTGTTCTGGGTATTAAGGAAAAACTTGATACAGGATCGATGTTAGATCCAAAAAACAGTACTGTGTAGCTGATTTATCTGCTGATCAACAATTTACATTTTCAACTTTGTCGGCACTGCATTTCATGCTGATTCAGCTGCCGATTATCGATTTATATTCCCAACCTTGTCGGCTTGGCATTTCATCATTCATTCGTTTTTCAGGATTACTACAACCCAAGCTTCAGTTGTCAGCTAAGTACTTTTTGAAATAGCAATACTTACAACTTAGCTTGCTGGTTTTTGGGCATTATATTTTATAGATTAAAAAGGAGTAGTTTGCTTTTCGGAGGGTTTTGCCTTGCACAACAAACATTCTAACAATTATATTCTCTCTCTCTTTTCTTTTTTGATACAATCTCTTTTTGTGTGCTGCTCAGGTGGCCTTGATAATTCAGGTTTTTATGTATTGGTTTCTCCAATCCTCTGGCACCACTCCCGACTCCAAAGAGGCACTGAAAAGGTCAGACAGTGGAGCCGCTAGAATGTCCCCAAGTTCCCTCAGTATTCTTGAATATATCCCATCCGGGCCCATGGCTGTGTCTACTTTTAGTTTAGCTAGTTCCTCACAAATACAGTCTTCTGAAAATCGTTCAAGATCCTTGTCGCTTCTGTTCCTATTTGTGGGTGTTTTCTGAGTTCCTGCTCCTGGCCCTTCATCTGAATACAGAATAGAAATATTTGTTAACCAATTCTGCTTTATCCTCATCAGTTTCTGCATATTCCTCTCCTATACCCTTGAGTCTGACAATATCACTTCTGCCCTTCCTCCTCTCACTAACATATCTGAAAAATGTCTTATCCCTGCATTTTATTGCATTGGCTATTTCTTCTTCTTTTTGTACCTTTGCTTTCCTGACTACTTTGTTAGCCTAAGTTTTTCCAAATATAGATGCCTGTTTACCTCTCTCTGTGATCCCTTGTATTTCATGAAGGCCTCCCTCTTTTTCTTCACCTTTTCAGCAACTTCTTTTGAGAACCATAGCGGCCTCCTTTTCCTTTTATATTTATTTACCTAACAAAAAGGTTTGTTGCCCTTAAAATATCCCCTTTTCATATTGCCCACTGTTTTTCTACTTCTCCCAGCTGTTCCCATTCCGCTAACGACTCTTTGAGGTATTGGCCCATCTTTGTAAAGTTAGTTTTTCTAAAGTCTAAAGGTCCTTGCTTTTGAATGGATTTTATCAGCCCTAATGCTAATACTGAACCATACCATCTGGTGATCAGTGGATGCGAGATGATCTCCTGCTATGGCATCAGAAATACTTTCCCCATTAGTAAGCACTAAGTCCAGTATGGCCCCATCGTGTGTGGGCTCTGTTACCAGTTGCCCAAGTAGTTCTCCCTGTAGAGAATCCAGGATGTCCTTACTTCTAGATGACACCGCAGCAGGGATGTGCCAATCCACATCCAGCATACTGAAAGTAGCATGTCTCCTTTCATGACAATACTGCATATGTCTTCTATTAAATTTTCGTGCACTTCTACTCCCCGTGAGTGGAATCAGTATATAATTCCAAAAATGCAGCTAAATAAATAAATAAATGTAAATGAATTTTCCTTTCCCTCTTTCTATTTTAGCCCACAGTGCTTATGTTATGTTCTTATGTGCCTCCTCTCTTCTTTTTAAGCCCTGCAATTCTATAGCTTTAATATTACTTTTTACAAATAGTGCCACTCCACCTCCCTTTCTTCTTACCCTGTCCTTCCTGAACAAAGTATAGCCCTCTATAATTCCTGTCATGGTTTTCCATGAACGATGCCTCCATAACTGCCACTAAATCCAAGTCAGCCTCTTCCATTCAAGCCTCAACATCTGGGATCTTATTTCCCATGCTACATTTATACACACCGCTTTCCAGATGTTGCCCCTTTTACCCATTTCTACAACAGTATTTAATGTTTCACTTACCTGGGGGCTCTCTTCACCCATCCCCAATGACTCTAGTTTAAAATCCTCTTCAGTAGGTTAGCCAGTCTGCTGCTGAAGACACTTCGACCCTTCTTGGACAGATGGACATAATCTCTGCTCTGCAGCCCTTGGATCATCCTATGGTCCAGGAAACTAAAACACTCTCAAAGACACCATCCACACAGCCATGGATTCATCTCCAGGATGCGAGCTTCTCTGCATCAGTCTTTACCCTCAACAGGGAGAACTGAAGAGAACACTATGAAGTCAAGTTTGATATGCTCGGAAGGATAAGCAGTATCATTTGTACCAATATGGATGAGTAACATCAGATAATAGTCAGTAGGTTTGAAAAGTCTCGGCAAACTCTCCGTAACATCTCAGATTTTGGCACCTGGCAGACAGCACACCTATCTGGACATCAAACCTAGTCGGCAGATGGACGCCTCAGTACCCCTCAAAAGAGAGAGTCACCAACCACCACTACCCTTCACTTCCTTGTGGTGACGGATTCTGCAACTTTGGGATGTTTGAGCTATGGTCCTTCCCTTTCTTCGGATGCTTCCACCTCCTCCACTTTCAGGGCTGCATGCTGGTTCATCAATTCAAGGGTTAGAGGAGTTGGAGTGTTGATACTGCAAGCTCTGATAATTCATATCCAATCTTCTTCCTTCTGTAGCCTTCCATCTTTGCCTCTGTCAGAGAGCATAGATGTTTCAAGAAGCATCTCATCAATGTACTTCTTACTGTCTTGAATGCTTCTCAGCCTAGCCACCTCTTCCCTGAGCTCCTCCACTTCTTTCCTGATAGCCTCAGCAGGCAGGCAGACTGCACATGGAACTGGTCCTTCAACTGTCATTGGGATCTCTGTCTGGACAGAGGCAGAAGCTGTAATGGGGGCAACATTTTTAGCAATACGATTTTTCCCAACCATTGTCTAGTTGATATTATTTATTTATTTAACAGTTTTTATATACCGTCTTTCTTCAATTCAAGACGGTTTACAAAGAACATAACATGACAGTATATTTCAACTGATTACATAGAACCGAACTACATAATAAGAGTATTTATGGTTAATATCAGTAACTTTTGTACATAAGGAGTCTTCATGGACAAGAACTATTTACATGCATATTTACAGGAGAGGTTAGGGAGAGGTCATAGGAAAATGAATTGGGTAAGGTATTAGAGGGAGGGTTGAGCAGGAGGGAAAGGGTGTAGAGGGAGGGCTATGTGGTAGGAAAAAATGTTCTTGGAAGAGATGAGTTTTTAGCTTCTTCCGGAACTTGGTATGATCCCGTAGTTCACCTGGTAGGGGATTCCATAAAGAGGGGGCATAAAGGGAGAATGCATGATTACAAGTAGTTTGATTGCATTTTCTCTTAGTAGTTGGGATAGTTAGAAGGTTTTTGGTGATAGTGCAGCGTGTTCTATTGTGGTTGGAATCGGATAGGAGCAAGGAGAAGCATGGAGCTGACTCAATGGAAATGATTTTATGTATGAGAGTGATTACTTTGAATTTAACTCTGGACTGAATGGGAAGCCAGTGGAGATCATGGAAGATTGGCGTTATGTGTGATCATCTAGGGCTATTTGTGTTGAGACAAGCTATTGTGTTCTGTGACATTTGGATGGGGTGTATGCTGTTCTTCGGAAGGCCATGATAGATGAGATTGCAGTAGTCAAGGGATGGGATGGTGAGAGCCTGGCAGACAGTGCGAAAGGAGTCGGGGTTTAGGAGAGGTTGGAGGTTCCAAAGAGTACGTAGTTTTGCATATACTGTATTAGAGGTTCTTTTTATCTGTTCAATGAATGTGAGGTTCTGATCGAGGATAAGACCAAGATATTTCACATGATTTTTAATGGTGAGGGTGAGATCACCAAGAGTAAGGGTTGTTGGTGGAATAAAGGAAGTGCAGCGTAGTTACTCACCTGCAAAGCATAGTTACTCACCTGTAACAGGTGATCTCCGGGAAAAGCAGGAATTTAGTCTTCACATATGGGTATCGTCGGTACCGACAGAGCCTGCACGAGAACGCTCCCCAGCATCCAATTAGAAAGCTTTTGGGAGCATCCCACAGTGCCTGCGTGCTGCCTTCCCGCCTTTCCCAACTACCTCTCTTCAGTTGAGTTTAAAGCTAAGACAAAGAGAGAGAGAGAGGGAAAGAGAAAGAGATAGAATAGAGAGATACAACTCCTAGGGGAGGTGGGTGGGTTGTGAAGACTAAATTACTGCTGTTCCTGGAGATCACCTGTTACAGGTGAGTAACTCTGCTATCTCCAGGGACAAGCAGAAGGAGATACTCCAGTAATCATTCCAGAGGTATCGCAAGGGGGTTAAGACCCTTCTGCGAACACCAGTGGAACCTTTTCCACTTGAAAGCATAAGAGCGTCTTGTGAAAGGCTTCCTGAAAGCATAAAGGATATCCTTTACTTGCTGAGGGAGGTTAAGATCATGGAAATCTAGGCCTTTCAGCAACCAAGCCCTGAGATGCAGAGACTGGGGATTTGGATGCCATAAGATTCCGTCCTCCTGAGACAGGAGATCTGGAGCAGACCCTAGCTCCAGAGAGGGAGCTTGAGAGAGATGTAGAAGCAGAGGGTACCACACTTGCCGTGGCCAATGTGGAGCTATGAGAATCATACGGCCTCTGTCTCTCTGAAGCTTGAACAGGGTTTTGGGAATTAGGGGAATGGGTGGAAAGGCATAAAGGAAGTCTTGACCCCAGTGAATGAGGAAAGCATCCCTGGCCTGAGAGCCCTGAGCCGGAATTCTGGAACAGAACTGGGGAAGTTCGGCATTCAACGGACTTGCAAAGAGGTCTATGTCCGGGGCTCCCCAGATCTGAAAAATCTTGGCCACCTGGTCTGCACGCAGAGACCATTCGTGTGGAAGAAGAACTCGACTGAGTCTGTCTGCCCAAGAGTTTTGTATGCCTGGAAGATACACTGCCAGGAGATGAATCTGATGCTCTCTGGAGAGGGCCCATAGTCGCAAAGCTTCGTTGCAAAGCGACAGAGAGCCTGTTCCTCCCTGCTTGTTCACGTAGAACATGGCTACTTGATTGTCCGTATGAATGAGGACTGTCTTGTAGCTGAGCAGAGTGTGGAACACTCGAAGAGCAAGGAAGATTGCTCTGAGCTCTAAGAGATTGATATGTAGATGAGTCTCCTGTGGAGTCCAAGTGCCTTGGGTGGAAAGGTCTTGCAGATGAGCTCCCCAACCCATTGGTGAAGCATCTGTTGTGAGAGTTGCCTGGGGTAAAGGTTGTTGAAAAGGGGACCACAGCAACAGGTTTTGAGTGGACTGCCACCATTGGAGGGACAAAATAAGGCGATTTGTGTTTGCTATTTTGTCTGACTGGCGCCCTGATGCCTGGGTCCATTGAGTGGATAAAGTCCACTGGGCTGCTCTCATATGGAGGCGAGCATAAGGAACCACATGCACGGTAGATGCCATGTGGCCTAGCAGTTGTAACATTTCTCAAGCAGTGAGATGAGGCTTTAGCACTGCTTGAGAAGCTAACTGCACCATGCGAAGGCAACGGGCCTGAGGAAGATAGGCCCTTGCTTTTCTGGTGTCCAGCAAAGCTCCTATGAACTCTAGAGACTGAGTGGGAGTTAGACTGAATTTTGGGATGTTTATGACCAGACCCAAATACTGAAGGATTCGCATTGTGCAGGATAGAGAAATCCTGGCCTCTGACTCTGATGGGGCTCAAATAAGCCAGTCATCTAAGTAGGGGAAGACGAATATTCCTAGAGTGCGAAGAAATGCTGCTACCACAGCCATGCATTTCGTAAACACTCTTGGTGCTGAGGCCAGGCCGAAAGGAAGCACCCTGTAATGGTAGTGCTTTCCTTGAAAAAGGAACCGAAGGAACTTTCTGTGAGTTGGATGGATGAGAACATGAGTGTACGCATCCTTGAGATCTAGAGAACAAAGCCAATCCTGACTCTGAAGGTATGGCAGCAGAGTTCCCAGAGAAATCATCTTGAATTTCTCTTTGAACAGGAATTTGTTCAATTCTCTGAGGTCTAAAATAGGTCTGTGTCCCCCTGTTTTCTTTGGGATAAGGAAATAGGGGGAGTAAAACCCTGTACCCTATTGATGAATGGGTACTTCTTCTACTGCCCCTTGAGCAAGAAGCATAGTGACCTCTTGATCTAACAGGTTGATGAGAGAGGTCTGAGAATTGAACTGTCTTACCACTGTGGAGGGGGCATACACGAAAAGTGAAGCTTGTACCCCTCTTTTATAATGGAGAGTGTCCAATGTTCTGCTGTTATCTGCCCCCATCTGGGGGCAAAGTGACACAACCTTCCTGGAATGGTGGAAGGCTCTGGTCCCTTGAGAGCCAGGAAGGCTAAGTTCTCTGGATGAAAGTCAAAGGCCTTGTGGAGGCTGAGACTGCTGAGACGGTTGAGGTTTAGCAGTCTTTGCTTTCCTTTGTTTAGGTGGTTGCTGACTCTTTCGGGCAGACTGACCTGCAGAACGTCCCTGATGGGAATAAGAGGGATAAAACCTCTTCTTCTTGAGAAGAATGGTTTCTTGAAAGATTTCTTTCTTGCAGGATCAGCTGTGGCTTTGGATAATCTATCCAAAGTAGAGTTGTCAGCATCTAATTCATTGGCTTTCTCTTGCCAATTCTTGCCAAATAGATTCTCACCTGTACAAGGGATATTGCCGAGTTTGTCCTGCACCCAGAGCTCCAAATCGGATGCCTGGAGCCAGGCAATTCTACGTGCACCTATGGCAATGGCAGAGGTTCTGCTTATGCACTCAAAACAGTCAAAAGCTGCACGGTTGACAAACTTAGAAACATCCTGGGCATGTTTGACCAGTGTGAGAAACTCCTGCCTTCTATCCTCAGGAAGAAGAGGGCTCAAAACCTCTAAATCTCCTGTGACCTCCTTAAGGAACATTCCCATATATAAAATATAGGAACTGATCCTGGCAGAAAGCATGGAAGCCTGGAAAGTATGACGTCCAAAGGCATCCAAAGTTCTACACTCACGTCCTGGAGGATTAGAGGCATGCCTCTTTGCACTTCTGATCCTTCTCATAGCTGATTCCACTACAATAGAGTGGTGAGGAAGCTGAGTCTTCTGGAACCCAGGACAAGGAGGGACTCGATACATGGTATCCAGTCTACGAGAGTGAGGAGAGGTGGTAAGAGGTGTTTCCCACATTCTTAGCATGAGATCATGTAAGATCTCATGGACAGGCAAAGTAGCTGCCTCTTTAGGAGCCTTGGGATATTGTAGAATCTCCAACTCCTTTGCCCTGGGCTCTGTTTCGGGAGCCACAGTAATGGAAAGACCTCGAGCCACCTTTCTGATGAAATCCTGAAAGGAGATATCTTCTGGAGGAGACATCCTACGTTTAGGAGAGGAAGGCTCCTGCGGAAGGAGTATTCCGATACCAACAGAGCTGTCAGAATCCTCGGAGTCCTCCGAAGATTCAAAGTACCTTCTATCCGGATGCTCCTGAAGAGCCCGATACTCGTACCAACCGAAGTCGGTACCGGGGGGAATCGGTACCGGTGTATCAGTACCGGAAGGCATCGCATGACCTGGTGCCGGCAAAGCAGACCCCGATGTCGATGCTGTCAGTACCGGAACCGATACCAGTGCTAGAGTCGGTACCGGTACCGGCTGAACTGTCTGACACGGTTCCGAGGGTGTCAATGCCACAAGAAGAGCCGCCAGACTGCGTTCAATAGCCAGGAACCTCTAGTCTATCGACACTACCTATGCCTGGGTATCGGTACCGGAGAAAGCAGCCGGTAGCCCAGAGCGTGGCACCAGTAGTTCTGCCGAGGTTGAGGCCTCAAGAACATCCTGGAGCCCCGATAATGCTTTGGAAGCCGAAGCCTCCCGCCGGGGCAATTTTGCCGGTACAGAACCCTCAAGGGCAACGCCAGAGGAATCTCGATGCTTGGAAGGAGATCTACCCTTTGAGGACCAGCTAGACTTATGTTTGGTTACCTGAGATCCATGGGAGGAAGAAGCAGCCCTGGAAGACATCGATGCCACAGAAGCTGCATCGGAGGGAAAAAGGGTGCTGAGCTTAGCAGCCCGGTTTTGTCGACCCCTCTTGGACATCATGGCACAAGCCATACACTCAGAGATGGAGTGGTCAGGACCTAAACATTTCAGACACCACTCATGGGTGTCTGTGACGGAGATAGTACCGCCACACATGGTGCACTTTTTGAAACCCGAAGCGGGTTTTTCCATAGTGGAGGAAATTTTGGGCCTAAGGCTCAAAATGGCGCATGCACCTGGGAAAGAAAAGTTGGGGGAAAAAAACTTATTTTTTTTTTTTTTTTAAGAAAGAAAAGAAGAACCGGCGGTACAGGTATAGCGTAGAAGAAAGCAGACGCGACCACAAAAAAGAAGGAGAATAAGGAAAATTTTCTGTGGTGACAGGAACGACGACCTGCTGGCTCCGCGGAAAACGAAGAACTTGAGAGAGACAGTTGGGAAAGGCGGGAAGGCAGCACGCAGGCGCTGTGGGATGCTCCCAAAAGCTTTCTAATTGGACGCTGGGGAGCGTTCCTGCACAGGCTCCGTCGGTACCGACGATACCCATATGTGAAGACTACATTCCTGCTTGTTCCTGGAGATCAGGTGTTCTCCAGGAGCAGCAGGAATCAGTCCTCACATATGGGTAACATCAGCGCCAACGGAGCCCTCGTGCGGAGCATTTCCCCAGCATTCAAAGAAAGCCTTTGGGAATGCAGCGCGCATGCGCGGTCCCCTTCCCACCCAAGGGTGCCATCTTGCTCAGTCTGATGACATAGCTAAAAGACAGCAAAAATCAAAATGAAGTATATGACTTCAACTCCAGGGGATGAGGGAGGGTCGTGAGGACCGATTCCTGCTGCTCCTAGAGAACACCTGCTACAGGTGAGTAACTACGCATTCTCCAGGACCAAGCAGGAAGTCAGTCCTCACATATGGGACTCCCCAGCACTAGGCTACCGGGAACCCAGAGCCGAAAAAATGGCTCCCTCTCAAAAGCCTCAGCATCCGTGATAAGAACTTTATCTGAGAACGCACCCCATACAGTAGCCCAACACAAGGGCCAGAGGGTAGGAGTTGCCTAAACCTCAAACACATTACAGAGTACCGCCTGTCCGAAAACACTGTCCCGCTGGGGCACACTCTCCAGGCAGTAATGGGCTGCAAAAGTCTGGCTTGAAGACCAAGTTACGGCCCAGCAGATGTCTGCCAACGGAACAGAGCGGAGAAGAGCTACTGACGCGGCCTTCGCCCTGACACGGTGGGCCGTGACCTGACACTGCAAGGGGATGTCGGCTGCCCTGTACGCCCAGGCGATGCAATCTGCCACCCAAGGGGACAACGTACGCTTGGAGACAGGTAACCCCATCCTATTAGGGTCAAAGGAGACGAAGAGATGAGTAGCCCTTCGATGCTCCTGTGTACGTTCTATGTAAAAGGACAACGCCCTCTTACAGTCCAGGGTATGCAAGACTGTCTCAGACCGGCTGGAATGCAGCCTGGGAAAGAAGGTCGGAAGGATCAACTCCTGATTGAGGTGGAAAGAGACCACTTTTGGGAGGAACTTGGAATAGGTCCGTAGGACCACCCTGTTCCTACAGAACGGTGTGTATGGTCTATCAGAAACCAGAGCTTGTAGCTCACTCAAACGTCTGGCCGATGTAAGAGCCACCAGGAACAGCGCTTTCCAAGAGAGGAAGCGCAAATGGCAAGTAGCCATCGGCTCAAACGGTGGACGAGTAAGTTGTTGCAAGACCACGTTCAAATCCCACTCAGTCGCCAGTGGACGAATCGGAGGCTTGAGTAGAAGCAGACCTCTGAGAAATCTGGACACCATGGGGTGAACAGACAGACTGTCCCTCCACCAGTGAGTGGTGCGCTGACAAAGCACTGAGGTGGATCCGAACAGAGTTAGACTTAAGGCCTAGGTCTGAAAGGTAAAGTAGATACTGCAATACTACTGGCACAAGGCAAGAGAAAGGATCTTCATTGCGCTGAGCACACCATACCGTAAACCTACGCCACTTGAGGGCATAGGACTTCCTGGTGGACTGCCTCCTAGAGGCCACCTTCTCCACCTCCTTAGGTAGAAGTAAGGGAGCTAGAACTATCCTTTCAGCAGCCAGGCCATCAGATTGAGGGACCTGAGATTGGGGTGCAGAAGGGAAACCTGCTCTTGAGACAGGAGATCATGTTGCAGCCCCAGAGGGAATGGAGCTTCCACTGCCAACTGCAGAAGAAGTGGAAACCACGGCTGTCTCGGCCATCTGGGGGCTACCAGAATCACCGAGGCCTTGTCCCGGAGGATCTTGAACAGAGTTCGGGCCACCAGGGGTGTGGGAGGAAAAGCATACAGGAGGCCTGTAGACCAAGAGATTAGGAAAGCATCTGCTGCCATCCTCAGGGGATGCGGTTGTCTGGAGCAAAACCTGGGCAGCTGACGGTTTAGTGGATTTGCAAAGAGATCGATGGATGGAAGTCCCCATCGGAGGAAGAGCTGCTGGACCACCAATGGATTCAACTGCCATTCGTGGGGCTGGAGAATCCTGCTTAGCTTGTCTGCTAGGAAGTTTTCCTGATCAGGCAGATAAACTGCTTTGAGAAAGATGCCTTGTTTGACTGCAAAGGAGCAAAGGTCCCGTGCCTCCTGACATAGGAGCCTGGACCCTGTGCCTCCTTGTTTGTTCACGTAGAACATTGCTACCTGATTGTCCATCTGAACTAGGACAGACTGTTGAGAGAGAGCTTGGCAGAAGGTTTGCAGAGCTAAGCGAACTGCTCGCAGCTCTAAAAGGTTGACCTGCTGTGTGGCCTCCCGAGGGGACCACAAGCCTTGAGTGCACGTGCCCTGGCAAATGTGCACCCCAGCCCTTTCAGGATGCATCTGTCGTCAGCACCCTGGTGTGTGCTGGAGCCTGAAAAGGTACACCTTTGAGAAGGCTTGGTAGATGTAGCCACCACTGTAAGGAGTTCAGAAGCCATCTGGACACCTTTACTCTGTCTCGAAGGTCGCCGGTGACTTTTGTCCACTGATCTCTGAGGCACCAAAGAGCAGCCCGCATGTGCAGGCGGGCATTCGGTGTCGCATGTACAGTGGATGCCATGTGGCACAGAAGCCGCAGGTAAGTGCCTGGCGGAAACCTGAGAATTGCTTTGGAACTGGTTTGCCAACTCAATCAATCTGTGGGCCCTGTCCTCGGGAAAGTAAGCTCTTGCCTGAAGGGTGTCTAGTCTCACCCCTATAAACTCTAGGTTCTGAGAGGGGAGCAAAGTAGACTTTGCGTAGTTTATAACAAAGCCCAGATGCTGAAGAAGAGAGACAGTGCGAAGACTGGCCTGTCAGGCCTCCTGGAATGACTGGCCCCTGATTAGCCAGTCGTCCAGGTACGGGAAGACAAAAATTCCCCGATTCCTGAGAAAAGCTGCCACCACCGCCAAGCATTTGGTGAAAACCCTGGAGGCAGCGGTCAGGCCAAAGGGAAGTACCCTGTACTGAAAATGCTTTCCTCCCACCACAAATCTGAGATATTGTCTGTGGTTTGGATGGATGAGGATGTGAGTATAAGCATCCTTTAGGTCTAAGGAGCATAGCCAGTCTCCCTGCTGGAGGTAGGGCAGCAGTATCCCAAGGGTAAGCATCTTGAACTTTTCCCCCTCCAGAAACTTGTTCAGATTTCACAAGTCTAGGATAGGTCTGAGGCCTCCTGTTCTCTTTGGTACTAGGAAGTACCTGGCGTAGAAGCCTTGCCCTTCCAGGTGGTGTGGCACCGGTTCCACCACCTGTTCCTTTAAAAGACTTGCCAACTCCTGAAGGAGGAGGTTCCTATGTAGAGGGAGTCTTGGAGGCCCCCCTGGATAGTAGGAAGGGGGTAGTTGGTGGAAATGGAGCATATAGCCCTTCTGGACTATGCTCAGTACCCAGGTGTCCCCTGTGATGGCTGGCCACCTGTACATGGTCAGCCGACCCCCTGTGCTGAGTGGAGCCACCAGCGGAGGAGAGGCTATGCTGTGGAAGTCAAAACCCCGCTCCCTGCTGTGCAGGAGCCGGAGATGGCGGCTTGGGGGTTTTCTGCCTATGGGGCCCATGTCCCTGCCCCTTGGCCTGCTGGCCCTGTTGGGGAGCTGGAGAGGCCTGATACTGAGGGTAGGTTTTGTAGGCAGCACCCTTCCTCAGGAAAAGGGGCTTCTTTCCCGAGCCCTTCTTTTTATGAGAAGGGGCAGAAGTCTTTCTTGACAGTCTTGTCCTGGTGAGAATCTCAGTCTTGATTTCTGCAGCCTTCTCAGTCATGGCTTTTCTGAATAGGTCGTCACCTCGGCAGGGGACTTCGACCAATTTGTCCTGTACCCATGACTCCAAGTCAGACGACTGTAGCCAGGCCTGACAGCGTACACCGATGCCAGCCGCTGCTACCCGGTCCGAAGCCTCGAAGCAGTCATAGGCTTCTTGAGATATAAACTTCAAGCACTCCCGGATCCCTGAAGACAAGGCTTTGAACCTCTGCAAGGGTTCCTCGGAGAGACCAGCTGAGAACCTGGCAATCTCCTTTGCCACGTCCCATAAGTACATGCCCATGTACAGCTGGTAAGTCTGGACACGGCAAGAGAGCATAGAGCCCTGGAAGCACTTTCTACTGAGGGCATCCAGGTTCTGGGCTTCCCGGCCAGGAGGCACCGAGGAGTGCATCTTCTGACTTTTCAGCCTGTGCATGGCCGATTCCACAACCATGGAGTTGTGCGGTAGCTGCGCCTTTTGGAACCCAGGGCTCTTACGGACTCGATAAATGGAATCGACCCGCTTGCTGAGAACTGGCGCCGAGGACAGTGCCTCCCACATACGGAAGAACAGCCGTTCCAGCATCGGAGGAACCGGAATAGTAAAGGCTTCCTTCGGAGGAAAATCATACTGGAGGGCATCGAGCTCTTCGGCTCCTCCTCGGCGTCTGCCGGGAATGCCAAAGCCTTGGCCATGTCCCTGACAAAATACGAGAACCGGGTATCCTCCGAGGGAGACCTTCTCCGAGGCTCAGTCTGGAAGGTGTCAGGAGACTCCTCGTCCTCCGTCTTCCACGCCGACTCCTCCAAGGAGTCGTCGAGCGGCTCCTGCCGTGTGGGCCTCGATGCCACCCGCCCCGACGCCGAGGGCACTGGCATCGACAACCTCGACCCCGAAAGGGAGGTCAAGGGAGACCGTGGCCGAGGATCGACTCCAGACTTGATTGACTCTAGGATCGGCTCGGCCTCCGGGGTCGACTTAGACGTCGAGGTCCCGGTGGTCAGGGCAGATGCACTGGTCAGACCGGCGATCAGTACCCGCTGCTGCTCCATGAAGGCAGCCAGGCTGCTCTCCAGGGCCGTCAGCCCGAGTCCAAATATCATAATAAATATCATAATAAATACTAACTTCAAATAGAATTGTCCGGGAATACAAAACCCTTCCCTCAACATAGAGGAGGATAACTAACCCTCTCAGAGAAGGGAGAATAGAACAAGAAGCCCTTGACAGCAAAAGAAAGAACCCTTGAAGTGATAACCCTGACAGCCAATATCCACAAAAAATGCACTGGAATACGGAGACCGGAACTCCATACTGAACCCGGGTAGGATATGGGACTGGACTGGAATTCCTCAAGGAACAACAATTAGCAGGTAAGTCTAATTTCTCTTTCCTTATCATCCCTCCAGTCCAGTCCCGAACCTCTGGGATGTAAAAGAGCAGTACACACTAAAGGGAGGGACCCGAAAAACCAGCTCACAGAACCGCGGCCCCAAAACCGGCGTCTCTCGCCGCCTGAACATCCAAGCGATAGTGCTTAACAAAGGTATGCAACGAAGCCCAAGTTGCCACCCTGCAAATGTACACAGGCGGCACTAAACTATACTCAGCCCAGGAAGCCGCCTGCGCCCTGGTGGAGTGAGCACATAAACCTTGCAGAACCGACCTCTCGTTAAGCAGATATGCCGAGGCAATCGCCTCCCGAATCCACCTAGAAATGGACACTTTAGCCGCCGCTTCTCCCTTACGTGCTTCCCCAAACAAAATAAATAGACGCTCCGATCTGCGAAACGTCGCTGTGACCGCCAAATAACACTTAAGAACTCTACAAACACCCAGCCTTCGGAGATCACGATCGAACTTGCCACTTTCGGACTTGCCTACCGCCGGCAACACGACGGACTGATTCACATGAAAAACGGAGACTACCTTAGGAAGAAAAGACGGAACCGGTTGTAAAACTACTTTCTCCTTTGAAAAAGAGAGAAAAGGCACCCGACAAGACAGAGCCTGCAACTCCAAAATCGTCCGAGTGGAGCAAATAGCCACCAGAAAAACCGTCTTCAACGTCAAATCCTTCAAAGAGGCTTGAAGCAAATGCTCGAAAGGCTCCTTCACCATAGCCCTCAAGACCAGATTGAGATCCCAAGAGGGAATCACTGCTGCACGTGGCGGACCAATCAGCCACTGCCTTAAGAAAACGCACGACATCCGGATGGGACCCCAGAGGTACCTTACCTACTTTACCTCTACAGCAGGCAATCGCCGCCAGCTGAACCCTCAAAGAACTGGCTGCCAAGTCCTTCTCAAATCCATCCTGTAACAAGGCCAGAATCTCTGGAATGGAAGCTATGGTGGACCGCATTCGACGGTCCTCACACCAAGCTTCAAAAATACGCCAAACCCGAATGTAGGCCAAAGATGTAGAATTCTTACGTGCCTTCAACAAGGTAGAAATCACTGGAGCAGAATAGCCCTTCTTTTTCAACCTTGACCTTTCAAAAGCCAGGCTGTAAGTGAGAACAGACTCACTTGCGGCATGTGCAGAGGACCCTGCAACAGCAGATCTGCACGAACTGGAAGAGGCCACGGCTGATCCACCAGCAGACGCATCAAGTCGGCATACCAGGGACGGCGCGGCCAGTCCAGAGCGATAAGAATGACTCGACCCCGGTGAGTCTCTATCCGCTGTACCAAATGGCCTATGAGCGCCCAAGGAGGAAACACAATGAAGGTTCCCTACTGGCCACAGCTGAAGTAAGACATCCAGGCCCTCTGACATCCGTTCTCACCTCCTGCTGAAGAAACGACTTGCCTTGGTGTTCCTGAACGTTGCCATCAAATCGATGCATGGTGGACCCCACTGCTGCACCAACTGCGCAAACACCTCAGAGTGCAACTCCCACTCCCCCGAGATCCAACTGCACCCGACTGAGAAAATCCGCCACAACATTGTCCACGCCTGCCACGTGAGCCACCGACAGAGCTTGGAGCCAAGGTTCTACCCAGGTGAACAACTGCTCTGCTTCTTCTTCCAAGGCCGCGCTCCCTGTATTGGCATAAGCCACCGCAGTCGCGTTGTCCGAGAGCACTCTCACCGCTCTTCTGGAAATCTGCGACTTGAAGGCTTGGAGGGATAAGGCAATCGCTCGAAGCTCCAGCCTGTTGATCGACCAGCTTGCTTCCTGTGCCGATCAAGCCCCCTGGGCAAAACGCCCTTCACAATGACCCCCTCAGCCCAACAGGCTGGCATCAGTCATCAACTGAATCCACAGCGGCATCTCTAGCGGCATCCCCGCCGCCAAGTGCTTTGGACACAATCACCAGCAAAGGGCTCTGCGAAATCCCCATAGACAAGGAAGGCGCTGCGACAGTGCATCTAATTGACGAGACCAGCGACGCAGAAGAGCTCGTTGTAAAGGCCACATATGCGCCCTCGACCATGGAACCAATTCCAGAATTGCTGCCATGGTTCCCAGCAAATGCAAATACTGCCAAGCTGCTGACTCTGACCGGCACAGAAATTGCTGTATCAACCGACGCAGGTTCTGAGTGCGCTGAACTAGAAGGAAAACCCTCCCCCTCTGAGTGTTGAAACGCGCTCCCAGATACTCCAATTCCTGAGCTGCCACTAAGTGACTCTTGGACACCCAACCAAGCTCCTCCAAGAACTGTACCACCCGCGACGTGACCCTCAGGCTCTCCTCTCTGGACTTTGCCCGAATCAACCAATCGTCGAAATAGGGATGCTCCAACACGCCCTCCTTCTTGAGTGCTGCAGCTACTACCACCATAACCTTGGTGAAGGCACAAGGCGCCATTGCGAGCCCAAACAGTAATGCTTGAAATTGAAAGTGTCCCAAGGGCACCGTGAACCGGAGCCACCGTTGATGTGCCATCCTTATTGGGATGTGCAAGTATGCCTCGGTAAGATCGAGAGAAGTCAAAAACTCCCCTTCTCTTACTGCCACAATGACTGATCTTAAAGTTTCCATGCGAAAGTGCGGGACTCGTAAGCAGCGGTTCACGTGCTTGAGATCCAGGATGGGACGAAAATCCCCATTCTTCTTGGGGACAACGAAATATATGGAGTATCGACCGCATCCGTATTGGCTTGGGGGCACAGGTACTACCACCCCAAGCTGAAGCAGACACGTCAAAGTATGTTTGACCGCTTCCACCTTGCCTGGAGCTTTGCAAGGTGACTGCACAAATGCCTCACGCACGGGCTGTAGCAACTCGAAGGCATACCCTTCGCAAATTATTTCCAGGACCCACTGGTCAGACGTGATGCGGACCCAGGCAGAGTAGAACTCCCATAGCCGACCTCCTACAGGAGGACTCTCTGTCTGGGTCCCCCTCGCTTCATTGAGGCTTCTTAAACCCCGAGGAAGCAGCCGCCGAAAAACCTCGGCCTGCCCCTCTAAAGCCACGAAAGGCCTGACCCCAACCAGGAAACCTTCCCCTCTGAAAGGAACCCAGACGGGACAGCTGAAAATGCCAAAAATCTCTGGAAGAGCCTCGAGATGAGGAAGACAAGCGGTTCTGCTTGGGCTTGTCCTCTGGAAGACCCCTTTAGACTCTCCCAATTCCTTGACCAACTTGTCAAGATCCTCACCAAATAGCAGCTTCCCCTTGAATGGAAGCTTACTAAGCTGCGCTTTGAATGACCCATCAGCTGCCCAGTTTCGCAGCCAAAGATAACGACAGGCCGCCACTAAGGAGACCATGCTGTTCGCGAGGCCTTTTATAAGATCATACTGTACGTCCGAAAGATACGCTGCCCCGGACTCCAACTTAGCAATCTCCGTCACCTGGTCCGGTAACGTACTCTCAGACTGCTGCAGACGCTGCGACCACTGCAGGCAGGTCCTCGCTACCCAAACCCCACAGATGGAGGCCTGCATTGAAATGGCATTGACATCAAAGGCCTGCTTCAACAGCATATCTAACTTTCTGTCCTGCGAGTCCTTCAGGGCAGCACTGCCCTCCACAGGGGTGGTGGTCTTTTTTGTTACTGCAGAGACCGCAGCATCTACCCGCGGAGACTTAAACGTTTCCCGGTCCTGATCCAAGAGCAGGTAAAGACGCGATTAGAGCCCTAACCCCCTGCAGACCCAACCTCAGGAAGGTCCCACTCATCCTGAATCATTTTGCTTGACCACCCTATGAACCGGGATAACCGACTGAGGCTTTCGCACTGCCTGAATGAGAGGATCCTCCAAGGAATCCTCCTCTCCCGGCAAGCTACTGGACAAATTGAGCGCCATAAGAGACTCCACAAGCAATGCAGTCAGCTCCTCTTGCCGAAAGACCCTAACCAAACAAGTCTGGTCTTCCGGCTCCAGCACCTCTCCTTCTTCCAGCTCCTCGCTCTGCAGATCCGACTCCAAATTCCAGTTACCGGGATCCGACAATGACAACTGTTCTGGTTCGAAAACTCCAGTCTTGACCTTCTTAGTTGGCACCCCGTCCAACTCCACTTTCCTCTTGGAGTCCTTTCCCTTCGAGCTTGAAGACAAGGGAAAAGATATTTGTGTCACACCTTGTTTTCGCAAGCGAAACGCTTGATGTAAAAGTAGTACAAATTCTGGGGAGAAGTCCTCCATAATCCCTTCCCCCAAAGTAACTTGAGCAGAAGAGGGACCCGGAACAGGCGCTATCACCTCCGTGGAAGGAGACACCTCAAGCCTCCCTCCAATAGCGCCCGGACCGGCAGGATCTATAGGACCCCGTACCTTCTCCTGTAATTCTTGCTCCATATCCACTGCCTCCGTGGTACAGCCACGACAAATCCCTGCCTCAGGCACCGTACCAAGCCACATCCCACAGACCAAGCACTGTGGCCAGCAAGGCATGAAAAGCAGACCCCGTGTTCTAGGCACTAGCCGCCTAGATACACCCGCAGATACAAGCCTAAAGTGTAGCCCAAGCGCAGCTACTTCTGACAGGAATTCCTGTAAGACTGCTCCTTCACTCAAAAGACTACAGTTAAAGAAACTTCTCTGCTTAGTGCTATTTTTTTTTTTTTTAATAAACCATAAACTGAACACAGACAAGTACCAAAAACACCACGCAAGAACTAAACTCCTAAAACAAAGCTAATTGTGACAAAAATCCAGTGACCAGCGGCCGAGACAAAAAAACATGGGAAAAAACGTAAGAGAAGGCCCTCCCGTTGCAACCGCCAAGCAAAACGCCGCCACCACCATGCACTCTCTAAGAAAAGCCCCGCTTAAACTGAAAGAAAAGCATACAGCAACATACCTGCTGGCTGCCGACACGCCGGCAAAGATCCTCTCAGCAGCTGATGATCTTGCCGCGGCAGAGGGAGAGAACTCGAGCTCGGCCGCTGCACGGCTTCGGTGACGAGTGGGGGCAGCAGGAAGCACGTACCGGCAGTGTTAGCAGGTGGGGAGCCGTCACTTTAACGGGATCGGGAGCCTTCGAGCCCTCCAACAGTAGCAACAGCCTCAAAGCAATGCAGAATAAAGAGAAAATACTGAGAAAAGCCTGAGGGAGAGAGCTGCTACCAAACCTCCTCCCTAGGGCTCAGTGCTGCCGAATCAGGGAAAGTACTGACCTCTCTCTCCTCACTAATCTTTTCTTTTTTTTTTTTTAAACTTAAAACACCAAAATATTTCCCCAAAGCTACAAATCACCAACTAAACTCTCCTTATTTGCTCCTCAGAGAGACCCCAGTCACACCATCTCCAGCTGCTTGGAGACTGAGCATACTGGAAGCTGAGGGGCAGTACCAGTGCTACTTATACTGGTGGCTGTAAAGTTTGGCACATGCTCAGTCTCCATGCTGCTGGAATAGGTGCACTACCCCAGAGGTTCGGGACTGGACTGGAGGGACAATAAGGAAAAACAGTTAACTTCTTTTAAGTGTATTCTAACAGTGTTTCTCTATGTCCCTGTGTGTAGCTAATTGGGAAGTTGTCCTATAAAGCAAGAATGCTCACATGGGGTGGGTGCGTGTCGGGGTGGGTAGGGAGAGACCTAACACCTGATGAGGTCAGTGGCTTCAAAGAGTTAGCTGTGAATGGGTAGCTAAAACAAAGACAATGAACTCTAACTGACAGAGCCTTGCCTAATACCACAAGCACGCAAAAAAAATTCCCCCTTTGCAGTACAGGAAAAAGACCTATCTTTTGAAAAAGAACAGCAAAAGCCCTTTAAGAATTCGCTTTTATAAAAGAACACCTAAACCCCTTAGAGCTTTCAGGGAGAGTATTACCTTGCTTTACAATGGAGTACGTCATGACCAGTAAATCATGTAGCTGTTGTCTTTCAGGGATTTAGGTGGAGATGGTTGGCGGTTTGCCAGGCTGTGACACGAGAAAGACAAGTATTTAAAGGAGAGAGATTTGGGCAAGATGGGTCAGTGCGAAACAAAAGAAGAACATCATCCGCATAGAAATAGCCTGAAATGTCGAGCTATTGGATTATGAGAGCCAAAGGTGAGAGAAAAAAGTTGAATAGAAGAGGTGCTAGAACCGAGCCGTGAAGTACCCCACACAGTAGAGGGTATGAGGAAAAGGTGGAGGATCCTTTAATGATGTGGAAGGTGCACTGTGACAGAAAAGAAGAGAACCACTGGAGAACAGTACTACAAAACCCAATATTGTGCAGCCGGGAGAGAAAGTGGTCGTGGATAACAAGATTGAAAGCTGCAGAAAGATCCAAAGAAACAGCGATGGTGACATCCCCATGATCCAAAGAGTGGTGAACTTCACTAAGCAAAAAGAGCAAAATGGTTTCAGTGGATTGGCCAGGGCGGAAACCTGATTGGCAAGGGTGCCGAGCATTGGTACGTTCAAGCTGGGTGGCAAGTTGTTGAGAGACACGTTTCTCTAGGAGTTTGGCAAGGGCAGGCAGATTAGACACTGGACAATAGTTTACAGGAAGAGACTTATCAAGGGAGGGTTTTTTCAACAGAGGGAGGATGTTAGCCAGTTTCAAAATGGGCGGAAAACCACCAGTAGACAAGCTACGTATTTATTGAATATAGTGAGAACAATTGGACGGAGAGCCAGAGAGTCTTGGGAGATCCAGGAAGAGGGGAGGGGATGAAAAGAACAATAGGTCTTCCTGGAAGTACAGAGAGCTTTGGATAAGGAGGATGAAGAGATTGGATTGAATGTGCTCCAAGAATGCGTCATTGAAGGAGATGAGGGCGTACGATGTGTCAAAACATCTGGGGCAAAAGGAGAGGCTGGGGGAAAACTTTGAAGAAGCATGGACATCTTGTTGTGAAAGAAATCAGCTAGTTTGGAAGAGGTGGGATGGTGGCGCAGCTAGCAATGGACCTCGGTCCGACTCTGTACGGCATTTCTTATGTTCTTACAAAACAAATTGTTTCTAAAATGCATTTAAGGACATGCAGAAAGTACATATGTATTTGCCAAAACAGGAGGAGACATTGTACAAAACACCACATGGAAGCAAACAGAGGCAACAACACTTACATGCCAATTAGTATTTTGTGCAGCTATACATATAAATGCCATCAATTAATTCACTTCAGTTTGGAGGGGTAAGTACACAGGGAATTAAGGAGGATAACTCCTTTATCCTTTCCTTTAAAAGGCTTGCTGAAACAAGAACATAAGAAGTGCCATACTGAGTCAGACCAAGGTCCATCAAGCCCAGTATCCTGTCCCCAACAGTGGCCAATCTAGGTCACAAGGACCTGGCAGGTTCCCAAAAAGGTACACAGGTTCCACAATACTTGTCCCAGGGTAAGCAGTGGATTTCAGAGGTCCTCTTTAATAATGGTTTATGGACCTTTCCTCCGGGAACATGTCCAAACCTTTTTTTAAACCAAGCTACATTAACAATTTTTAACTACACCCTCCAGTAACGAATTCCAGAGTTTAATTACGTGTCGAGTGAAAAAAATATTTTCTCCTATTACTCTTAAATGGGTTACATTATAGTTTCATTACATGTCCCCTAGTCTTTATACTTTTTGATGGAGTAAACAACCTATTGATGTTTACCCATTCTACTCCAATCACTAATTTATACACCTCTATCTTATCTCCCCTCAGTCGTCTCTTTTTGAAGTTGAAGAGCCCATTTTAAGCTTTCCTCATATGGGTATCCATCCCCTTTACCATTATGGTGGCTCTTCTCTGTATCTTTTCCATTTTTACTATATCCTTCTTAAGATATGGTGACCATAATTGTACACAATATTCAAGGTGTGGTCGCACCATGGAACAATACGGAGGCATTATAATTTCATCGTTTTTATTCTCCATTTCTTTCCTTGTGATTCTTAGCATTCTATTTGTTTTCTTGGCCGCGGCTGCATACTGTGCAGAGGGTTTCAACGTATTATCCACGATGACACTTAAATCCTTTTCCTAGGTGGTGGTTCCTAATGTGGAACTCTGCAACCAGCAACTATTCCAAGAGAGCAAGCAATAAGAATTTGATAGTCACCCCTCCAGAATATAAGAAAACCAACAAAACTAACTCCGCTAGGGCAATTTCCCTCTCTGCCCCAGCACTATGGAACACCCTACCAGAAGGCATCAGATCAACTTTGGATATCAAGGACTTCTGCAAAAAACTGAAGACTTACCTATACACTGAACATATCACAAAAGCATACACAAGCTCTGGTCACATGACATTCCATCAGACAACCTTATAATACATACCGTTTGTGCATAGTTTTATTTAAGTTTAAAGTCTGTATATAGTTTCATATAAGTCTTTAAAGTTTAAAATATGTTAAAATGTTCAACTATGTTTAATGTAGCAGTCAACTGTGATCTCTCACTGTTCTGCATAAGTTTAATGTAATATAAACCGTTCTGAGTGAAGGATAGAGCGGTATATAAAAACTGCTAAATAAATAACCGTAGTTTGGGTTGTTCTTTCCTAGTTACATTACTTTGATCTTGTCCAAATTAAATTTCATCTGCCATTTTTTTAAAAACCTATACATACTAGGGAGCAGCTGTACATCTTAACATGACCAATTTTGATCATACACATGTATGCCCTATGTGAACTGGGGAACACATGTGTAGATATTTGATCTACCCAAGCCATGCCCCTTCCTCTTCCACTTTTGCAGTTTCTATAGACATCCATGTGTAAACTTAGCCCTAATATCACCATTTATACATGGATATAATTTTTGATGTGTACATGCTGGATTTTCCATATGGAAATTGTGTACCAGGCTTCTCAAATAACCTCCTACGTCTTCTAGAATATTCAAATTTTTAAAATGTTTCTTGAGTGCATTATTATCTCAATGCACAATATTTAAAACACTCCTACGAGAAAACTTTAAACCATGCAAATATGTAAAGAGCACCTTAAATTCATCTTCTGTCATGCACATCATTCATATATAAAACATCTTAAACTAATTAACATTTAAGCTTAAAATGTGCTTTTATAATTTTGAATGCTTCAACCCAGCTCCGCTGGCAAAATGTTACTTCTCAAAAGCTAGCATTTGCAGTTCCTAAACAAGCTGTTTTCTGTAAAGAGCCATCAATGCTCAGTTTTGCACTTTGTTTAGTGGCATTAATCTAACCTTAGAAGATTTTCTTCGGCTCCTTCTTGTCCAAACCACCACCAATTTATCTGGCTGCCTGCAAGACAGGAAGAGTAAAATTGAGAAATTTATTTTTTAACAAAACTTCCAAAACACTTTATTCTTTAGCAACAAAAGCAGACGTTAACCAAAAACAACAAAAGCATTGTTGCTTACCTATAGCAGGTATTTTCTGTAGACAGCAGGATTGATCAGGCACATAAATAGATGACACTCTTGGGACTGAACAGCTCTCCTTGAGCTCAGAACTAAGTGTAAAGTTCTAAAAAGGAACAGCCTCTCCCATGCATAGCAACCTGCTCAGAACCTCCATTAGTTTCATAGCTCAAGTACTACTACGACTACTACTAATCATTTGTATAGCACTACAAGGTATACGCAGCGCTGTACATATAGATGTAAGACAGTCCCTGCTCATCAGACTTTAAGTGTAGTTACTCACCTGTAACAGGTGATCTCTGGGAACAGCAAGAATTTAGCCTTCACATGTGAGTGACAATGGCACCGATGGAGCCTGCGTGGGAATGCTCCCTAGCGTCCAATAGTAAAGCCTTTTGGAATATCCCATCGCACCTGCGCAGCTGCTTTCCCGCCTTTCCAGCTCTCCCTCCTCAGTTGAGTTTGTAGCTGAGATAAAAGGAGAGAAGGCGAAGAAGAAAAAGACCTACAACTCCTAGGGGAGGAGGGTGGGTTGCGAAGATTACATTCCTGCTCTTCCCGGAGATCACCTGTTAGTAACTACGCTATCTCCAGGAACAAGCAGGAATGTAGTCTGAACATATGGGACTCCCTAGCTCGGAGATCTTAGAGAGATGACCTCTGAGTCGGCTATGGAATCACAGGTATAACTAAGGAGGGTCATGCATCCTCCAAGGATGTCTGGTATTGAAACCTGGGATGGAGGGTAGGAGTTGATCTACGTCTGAAAGAGATGCTGGAGAACATCTTGGACAAACAAGGCATCCCGGTGGAAGTCTTTATCCAGGCAATAGTGAGCAGCAAAAGTGTGGACAGAAGACCAAGTTGCTGCTTTGCATGTCTCATCAATTGCTACAGAACATAGATTTGCCATAGAGGCAGCCATGGCCCAAACATTATGTGCAGTGACATGACCCGAGAGAGAGAGTCCTGCCCTTTCACAAGCAAAGGAGATGCAGTCCGCTATCCGCCTAGAAAGTGTTTGTTTAGACACTGGCAACCCTAGGCGAATCGAGTCAAAGGCGATGCAAAGTTGGGAAGCTTTTCTGTGCTCTTGAGTTCTCTGGAGATAAAAAGCCAAGGTACGTTTGCAATCCAGAGTGTGAAGGGTTGCCTCTGCCCTAGGAGGAATGAGGTCTAGGGAAAAAGCCAGGAAAGTAGACTGACTGGTTTAAATGGAAGGACGAGACCACCACTGCACACTGGGCAGAGGGTCTCAAATTATTATCCAAAATGATGCCCAAATCCTTTCCCTGGGTGATGATTCTTAATGTAGAACCTTGCATCATGTAACCATCGTTTGGGTTTTTCTTTCCTAGGTGCATAATTTTGCACTTGTAAACATTAAATTTCACCTGCCATTTGAACGTCCAGTCTTCCAATTTATCAAGGTCCTCTTGCAATTTCACAATCTGCTTGTATTTTAACAATTTTGAATAATTTTGTGTCTTCTGAAAATCTGATCACCTCACTCGATATTCCCATTTCCAGGTAATTTATGAAGATGTTCAGTACAGATCCCTGGGGTACCCCACTATTCACCTTTCTCCATTGAGGAAATTGGCCATTTAGCCCTATTCTCTGCTTTCTATCTTTTAATCAGTTACTGATCCACAATACTACAATGCCTCCAATCCCATGACTTTTTAATGTGACCAAGAGTTTCTTATGAGGGACCTTGTCAAAGGCTTTCTGCGAATCCAGGTACACTATATCAGCCGGCTCACCTTGGTCTACCTGTTTATTCAAATCTTAAAAGAAAAATCTAACAGATTAGTAAGATAAGACTTTTCTTGGCTAAATCAACGTTGGCCTTCTCCGATTAAACCATGGCTATCTACATGTTCAGTAATTTTATTCGTTTTAATGGTTTCTACCATTTTGCCTGGTAGTGATATCAGGCTCACTAGTCTGTAGTTTCTCAGATCCCCCCCTGCAACCCTTTTTAAAAACTGGCATTGCACTGGCCATTCTCCAGTCTTCAAGTACTAAAGATGATTTTAATGATAGTTCACAGATTACTAATAGTAGGTCTGCAATTTCATCTTTCAGTTCTTTCAACGCCCATGGATGTATAACATCTAGTCCAGGTGATTTTCTAATCTTTAATTTATAAAATATCTGTAATACATCTTCCCAATTTATCAATATTTCTTTCAATTCTTCCAATTTATCACCTTTAAATACCATTTCAGGCATGGGTAACTTCCCTACATCTTCTTCAATAAAGACCAAAGCAAAGACTTCATTCAATCTCTCTGCTATGGTCTTGTCTTCCCTTAGCACCCCTTTTACCCTTCTATCATCTAATGGTCCAACTGACTCTCTCACAGGCTTTTTTGCTAAGAACGTACTTGAAAAATTTAACGTGTTTTTGCTTCCACCACAAGATTTTTTCAAATTCTCTCTTTGCCTGCCTTATCAATGCCTTGTATCTAACTTTCGGGTGCTTATGTTGTTTCCTGTTTTTGTCATTTGGCTCGTTTTTGCATTTCATGAAAGATGCTTCTTTGGCTACAACAGCCTCTCCGACCTCACCATGCTGGCAGTTTTATGGCCTTCCTTCCACTTTTCTTAAAGCATGGAATTTATTTATTTAACTGAATTTATACCATTTTTCTACGAGGCAAAACGGTTTACATGGAACAGAACGTAACAGTTTACATAGAACCAGTTGATAACAGTATAGTTAAATTATAAAATAATGCAGATAACTATATACAAACACCAGTTCGGGCAACTATAATATACAGACAGCTATAAAGAAATAGCTTCACAAAACAAAATATGGTCACTTTCCAGAGCAAATTATTCTGTCAAATTTTTCGTTGTCACGCTCTGATAATATCTTCGAGATTGTGATGTTATTAAAACATTTCAAAACATATCCATCCAAAAATAATTATGAGTTATCTTACTTATAAGCAACAGGTCTCAGACTTATCCGGGTGCTTTATTACTCAGACTTCAACAAGTTTTCTGAATATGTACCCTAATTGCATCAATGACCTTTAAAACGTTGCTTAATATAAATAACTTGTAACTCCTTAAATCCAACTGTTATTCAATCCACAAATACAAAACAGTGCTTAACTTTCAACGCAAAACCCCAACGCCAAACCTCAGCGCTTTTTCTGCATTTCACTGTTCTTCAGTTTCATCAGGGGGTTCTTTTTAGAAAGCACTAGTAACAAAAACAATGAAGGACATGCTAGTTATTCACATTCTCTCCAAATACATATATATCATCAAGCTGAATTCATACTTTATCTGTAGAAACATCCACCATCATATGATTTTTACCTCTGTTGAACAAATCATCTCCATGAAGGTTTTGTATTTCTCACATTCTACGAGCCTGCTGGCTTTCCAAAAGACGCTGCGCATGCGGATTGACTATTTATACGCTCCCTATTATGTGGAGTTTAGGGAGCGTATAAATAGTCAATCCGCATGTGCGGCGTCTTTTGGAAAGCCAGCAGGCTCGTAGAATGTGAGAAATATAAAACCTTCATGGAGATGATTTGTTCAACAGAGGTAAAAGTCGTATGATGGTGGATGTTTCTACAGATAAAGTATGAATTCAGCTTGATGATATATGTGTGTTTGGAGAGAATGTGAATAACTAGCATGTCCTTCATTGTTTTTGTTACTAGTGCTTTCTAAAAAGAACCCACTGATGAAACTGAAGAACAGTGAAATGCAGAAAAAGCGCTGAGGTTTGGCATTGGTGCTTTGCGTTGAAAGTTAAGCACTGTTTTGTATTTGTGGATTGAACAACAGTTGGATTTAAGGAGTTACAAGTTATTTATATTAAGTGACATTTTAAAGGTCATTGATGCAATTAGGGTGCATATTCAGAAAACTTGTTGAAGTCTGAGTAATAAAGCACCCGGATAAGTCTGAGACCTGTTGCTTATAAGTAAGATAACTCATAATTATTTTTGGATGGATATGTTTAGAAATGTTTTAATAACAACATCACAATCTCGAAGATATTATAAAGAAATAGCTAGCAGTTGGCTGGCAGAGGTAATAAGGAGAATATGGGTAGTGTAGAGTGTATTCGGAATGGAATCCAAGTAATAGTGTTAAATTGTGTGGGGTAGGGTGGGAGGGGGTGAGTGGGGGAATGATTGCACGTTCTAAGGGGAAGCCTGAATTATCTGTATTGTGTGTAGAAAGAAAACATGGGGGAGGGGTTATGGGGGAGGAGAGGGGGGATGGTATGAGAGAGTGGGGGATGTTCTTGCTGAGTGTTGGTCGAGGTGGATGTCCCATAAAATTCTTCAAAGAGGAATGTTTTGAGGAGTTTCTTGAAAGTGATGTGGGATGATATGCAGCATAAGGTGTTGGGGGGGGGGGGGAGTTAGTTCCACATAGTAGGGGCGTAGAATTAAAATGCTCTGGTGCAGATGCATCGTGATTTTACAGATTTGCGTTGGTAGGAGGAGAAGATTGGATGCAATCTGTCGGCGGAGTCTGTTATTAGGTTGCTTGATAAAAGATTGGAGTTGTTCAGCCGAGGTATAGAAAAAAGCTCTATGAATGAAGGCGAGTATCTTGAATTTAATTTGGGATGCTACAGAGGGTTTTAATGAAGGGATTTTAAGGTGGGAGTGATATGAGAATGTCTTGGGATGCCGGCTATAATGCGAGCTGCGGTGTTTTGAGCAAACTGGAGAGAAGCAATGGTGGCCTTGGGGAGTCCATGGAGGACAGAGTTACAATAGTCGAGAAGTGGAGTGATGGAGGCTTGGCAGATTGTACGGAAGCTGTCCGGTGATAGGAGGGGGGGTGGGGGGGTCAAAGGTTGTGGAGGATTCGGAGTTTGAAGTAGATGTTTTTTGTGATGTTGGAAGCTTAAATGCTGATCCAAGGTGATGCCGAGGTATTTTGTCTGGGATTTGACTAGTATGCTTGTTTTCCTGAGTTTGATACATGGAGGAGGTGTGAAATTGAGGTCTTTGGTGACGTGAAGGATCTCGGTCTTGTTGAAGTTGACAGCAAGATTGTGACACTGTAGCCATAGGACAATTTCCTTGAAGCATTCATTAAGACAGGAGTAGTTAGGAGAGGAAGTGTGAAATGGGGTGAAGATTATTATATTGTCGGCATAGAATTGGTAACCGACCTTGAATTTCTGCAAGGTGTAGCATAATGGTCTGATGTAAATGTTGAAAAGGAGGGAGGAGAGGGCGGAACCTTGAGGGACTCCTTGAGGACCAGTGTAAGGTGCTGATTATTGGTTGCCTATCCTTACTGTTTGAGTTTGGTGGGATAGATAGGAATGAATCCATTTGAGCAGGGCACCTTGGACTCCAATAGTATCGAGTTGGTTGAGCAGAGTTTGGTGGGATACAGTGTCGAATGCAGCAGAGATATCTAAGAATAACAGTATGAATCCAAAGGTGAAATTAGACTTACCTGCTAATTGTTGTTTCTTGAGGAACTCAAGTCTAGTCTCAAACCTCTAGTCCCGAACCTCTGGGTTTAATCACCTCCTCCCGCAGCTTGGAGACTGAGCACGTCACTCTTTTGGTGACACCGGTATAAATACTCCAGGGACCACCTCCTTGTCTCAGTAACCTATTGACAAAGTAGACTCACCAGAGCAATAAGTAAGTAGATATTCACACTTTAGAACTTTATCCTTCCATAATTGTATAATTGAATAACTGTATCCTTGTATAATAACCCTGACCTAACTAAACAAGTTAACATGGAACCTAACAGGTAACTGCCATCTGTTCTACTGCTTAGTCTTGCTTCGCCCTCTCTCGGGAACCCCCAAGTCGCCATTAACATTAGTGCTGATTAATTGCTCATCCCCACTCCCTGCATTCACCGTAGCCCGCATGAACGCCTCTGCAGCCAATTTATCTCTATTAATCTGCTTCAGGCTACTGTCCAACACACACTACACTAGGGGGGAATGTGGGACTAGACTGGAGTTCCTCAAGGAACAATAATTAGCAGGTAAGTCTAATTTCACCTTCCTTATCGTCCCTCCAGTCTAGTCCCGAACCTCTGAGTATGTAACAGAGCAGTGAAACTTTAACGGGAGGGACTTGTCAGACCAGCCTGAAGCACTGCTGATCCAAACCTAGGTCCTCCCCCGCCTGAACGTCAATTCTGTAATGCTTGACAAAGGAATTCAATGACAACAAAGTCGCCGCCTTACAGATTTCCACTGGTGGCACTAAACTGAATTCCGCCCAGGACGCCCTAGTCGAATGAGCTCTCAAGCCCTTTGGAACCACCTTGCCCTTTAAAATGTATGCAGACGCAATAGCCTCCTTAAGCCACCATGCAATGGACAACTTAGATGCCGGCTCACCTTGTTTCTGCCCCCCAAACAAGACAAACAATCTATCCATCTTGCGGAGGAAAGTCGTTCTCTGCAAATACTTCCTTAATACTCTCCCAACATCCAAGGGAGGAGTAGCCTAGTGGTTGGGGCAAGGTACTTCAGGCCGGAAGGTCGGGGGTTCAAATCCCACTAGAGGACAGCAACCTTGGGCCGGAAGGACTGGGGTTTCTAGTCCCACAGATGCTCCTTGTGGTCTTGGGCAAGCCACTTAACCCTCCATTGCCCATGTTCCCTGTAAGTATTAGTGTATGTGTCTCATATCCCCGCGTGTTAAATGTATCCCCCAATTGTGTTGTGACCGCTTTGATTGAAGGATAAGGCGGTATACAAAAAACTGTCTAAATAAATAAACCTATGCAGCTGCCTTTTGGACTTATCCTTGTCTTCTTTTTCGAACACCGGCAAAGACACCACCTGGTTCACACCCATACCACCTTAGGTAAGAATGAAGGAACCGTTCTCAAAAATACTTTCCTGTCATAAAATGACAAAAAGGGCTCCCTACACGACAACGCCTGTAACTCCGAAATTCTCCTCACCGAAGAAATCGCTACCAAAAACACCACCTTCAGCGTAAGGTTCTTTAACGTTGCCTTAGCCAACGGTTCAAAAGGTTCCTGTACCAACGCGTCGAGCACCAAATTGAGATCCCATATCGAAATCGAAGATCTACATGGCAGCCTCAGCAGAGACACTACTCGTAAAAACCTCCTAATATCCGGATGTGACCCAAGCACCATCCCCTGCACGTTCCCGCAATAACACAAGAGCGCCGCCAACTGAACTCTTAGTGATGCTGCCGCTAGACCTTTCTCAAAACCAGCCTGCAAAAAGGACAGAATCTGTGGCACTGAGGCTCTTAACGCCCTTACGTGTCTACATTCACACAATGCCTCAAACAGCCGCCAAACTCTTATATATATGCCATTGATGTAGATCTACGCCTGGACCTCAATAAGGTAGAAATTACCGCTGTTGAGTATCCCTTGGTCGTTAACCTTGCCCTTTCAAGAGCCAAGCCATAAGTGAAAAACAAATCCACCTGAGGCATATTCAACGGACCCTGCACTAGCAGATCTCTCCCGACTGGCAGTTTCCACAGGCGCTCCACCTATTAGGTCTGCATACCATGGCCTCCTTGGCCAATCCGGTGCAATTAGAATTACCTGACCTTTGTGACTCTCTATGCGCTGCAATATGCAACCTATTAGCACCCACAGTGGAAATATGTATTGAAGTTGATCCTCTGGCCACTTTTGCATTAGAGCGTCTAAACCTTCCGACATCCTCTCTCTCCTTCTGCTGTAAAATCTTTCTGCCTTTGCCGATGCGAACGTCGCCATGAGATCCATCACCGGCTGTCCCCATCGACATACCAGTAAATTGAAAACCTCTTGATGGAGACCCCATTCTCCAGGGTCCACCTTGACCTGACTTAAAAAAAATCGGCTGTCACATTGTCCACCCCTGCTACATGTGCCGCCGATAACGCCTCCAGATGCACTTTGGCCCAACTTAGTAGCTCCTCCGCCTCTTCCTCGAGAGCCACACTGCTGGTTTCCCCTTGGCGAATGATATAAGCTACCGCTGTGGCACTGTCTGACAGCACCCGAATCACCTTCCCTAGTAGATGCTGCCGAAACACTCAGTGCTAGAGTGACTGCCCTCAACTCTAACTTGTTGATTGACCAACTCTTTTCCCGGTCTGTCCACTGACCTTGGGTCAACTGTCCTTCGAAGTGCGCCCCCCAGCCAAACAGACTTGCATCTGTTGTCAACGGCCTCCAGTCCAGCGCTTCCAGAGGCATTCCTTTTTCTAGACACCCCGGATCTACCCACCAATGCAGAGACTGCCTTGTCTCCCGAGGACAGGGCAACCTCTGCAATAATTGGTCGGTCTGATGCAACCATCATCTGAGTAGAGCTCTTTGCAACGGCCTCATGTGGGCCCTGGCCCATGGAACCAACTCGAGCATGGCAGTCACTGTTCCAACAGCTGTAAATAATGCCACACCGAGGGAGCCTTTCTCCCCAAGAACTCTCAAGACGAGCTGCCTGAGCCCTTGGACTCTGAGGTGCGGAAGAAACACTCTGCCGCCTTTCGTGTCGAAGCGGGCCCCCAAGTACTCCAGCTTCTGTGACGATACCAACTTGCTCTTCACTACATTTACTACCCACCCCAGGCTTTGTAAAAATTGAACTACTTGGCGGGTAGCTACTTTGCTTTTGCCCTTTGACTTTGCTCGAATCAGCCAGTCATCCAGGTAAGGGTGTACCAATACCCCTTCCCTGTGCAGTGCCGCCGCCGCCACCACCATCACCTTGGTGAAGGTACGCGGCGCTGTTGCCAACCCAAACGTCAACGCTTGGAACTGAAAATGTCCCATGGGGACTGCAAACCGAAGGAACCGCTGATGCTCTAACCGAATCGGTATGTGCAGATACGCCTCTGACAGATCTAACGAGATGAGATATTCTCCCTGCCGCACCACCACTATGACTGATCTCAGAGTTTCCATCCAAAAATGCGATACCCTGAGACACCTGTTTACACCTTTGAGATCCAGAATCGGCCCACAGGTTCCCTCCTTTTTTGGCACCACAAAATATATGGAGTATCGACCGCATCCATACTGGTCTGCTGGGACCGGCACCACCGCCCTGAGTGCCTGCAACCTCTCTAACGTTTCTCACACTGCAGACAGCTTTGACCTTCCCCTGTAGAGGGATTGAATGAAGGCGTCAATCACTGGCCGTTGGAACTCGAGAGCATAACCTCTCTGAATGACCTCCAACACCCAGTGATCCTACGTGATTTAGGCCCAGGCAGGATAGAAATCCCTCAATCGGCCCCCCACGGGCACTAATCCTGCCTAGACCCCCCCCCCCCCCCACATCATTGCGACTTCTTAAGGTTTGGGGAAGAGGCGGCTCCAAAACCCCTGAGATCTATACTGAACCCACGTCCTCTTTGAAACTGACAAAATCTCGACGGACGAAATAGACGAAACTCCCGCTGTTGACTCTTAGACGGTGCTAGGGGACGACTCTGCTTTTGCTTATCCTCTGGCAACCTTCCACCTTTCGACTCTCCGAGGTCTTTGACCAGCTTATCTAAAACCTCTCCAAAGAGGAGCTTACCCTGAAATGGGAGTTTACCTAGTCTTGCCTTAGAGGCTCCATCTGCTGCCCAATTACGCAGCCACAAATTTCTTTGCGCCGCCACTACCGACGCCATACTTTTCGATAGATCTCGGATAAGATCATACTGAATATCTGCCAAATAAACCTCCCCTGACTCCATCCTGGATGCTTCCTCGACCGCATCCTCAACCTGCAGCCCCTTGATTCTTTGGGACCATCTTAGACAAGCCCTTGCCACCCACGCCCCACAAATGGAAGCATGCAAGGACAGCGCATTGACATCAAAGACTTGCTTCAGCAAAGAGTCCAGTCTCCTATCCTGGGCATCCTTAAGGGCGGCACTTCCTTCCACCGGAATCGTCGTTTTCTTAGTAATGGCTGAAACTACTGCAACAACCTTTGGAGACTTAAAAAGATCCTTATCCGGCTCCTCTAATGGATAAAAGCGAGCCATTACTCTGGAGCCTTTCAGCCCTGCCTCTGGCATGTCCCATTCTTCCTGAATCATCTCCTTAAATACTCTATGTCTTGGGAATGCTCTCTGGGACTTTCACACCACCTGCAACAACAGATCCTCCAAGGTGGAATCCTCCGCCTGACCCGCTGCCGGCATGTTCAGTGCTTTCAGAGTCTCCATGATAAGCGCTGACAACTCCTCTCGCTTGAACACCTGGACCACTCTTGCCTGGTCCTCTTGCTCAGCAATTTTACCTTCTTCCAGGTCTTGCTCTACCTCTGAATCCTCCACATTCTCTGACCGATCTTCCGAGTTTAAGGCCTGCTCTGCCCTATCTCTCACCATCCTAGGCTTTTTAAGTGGAGTGCCACCCACTCCCACATCTAAAGGAGTCCCAGGCCGCTTCACGCCCAGCTCCCCGTCTACCGTCGCCACTGCAGACCCCCATCCAGATCCTCCGATGGCCTGCTGGAGCAGCGTCATAAAGTCCTGTGAGAATATTGCTGCCAATCCCCCTTGTAATAGCGGCTGGGAAGTGGGGACGTCTGGCGCCTTGGAAGGCCCCGGGCACTGGCTCCTGGGGTGACAACTGGAGAAAGGGGAACCGGAGAGCCAGAAACGGCTCCCTTTTGCATCTCCATGCTGTTGTCCTCCGCCATCTCCACCGACGCCCCTTCCAGTGCACAGCTCCTACACACTCCTTCCTCCGAGACAGACCCTCTTCTGGCCCCACACAATAAGCATAGAGGTCTAGAAGGCATGATGACCTAAACACAACCAGCTCCTAAAGCTTCAATCTGTCGTCTTTGTTTTTGTTTTTTTCAACAAATCAATCCTGAATTGCAGTCCTAGGCTTCTTTCCCCTAACTAGCCTCTTTTAGGTTAAACTACACTGTCTCTGCCTTCCCGTGAAGAGAAGCAGCAGGGTAGCTCGGTTTCCCACGCTGATGCCACGAAGAGCGGGCCCAACTCCTCCGAAATGCCTGTCCCCTGTCTTGCACTCACTGACAACTGACTGCCTGCTTCATGAGATGGCGCTTACCTTGCTCTCGCAGTCTTCAAATTTCCACTCCAGTTCACCACGCACAGCCACTTGTTTTACTGGCTGCAGCGTCGGAGTGCGAGCCACCTCCAAAGCCCCCGCTGCCGCGAATGCCGCCGCAGTTGAGGGACTTGCCGCTGCCCGCTCGTCTCCCGACGCGACTCCACGGCTCCTCACCCGGACAGCGGGTTCGGGAACCAGAGACTCAACCAGCTACTCCCTCACTCTTCCCTGGAGGTGCCCCTTGGCTTCCAGGGAGGGCGGAGAGGGGAGGGCAGCCTCTGCCATCAGCAACCACCAAGATGCAGAGCAAACAGCACCGATCCTTTTAAAGGGATACCCCCCTTTTTTTTTTTTTTTTACACTTCAATTAACCTTACCAACTCAACTAACTATCCAATCACCTCCTTAATGATTGCTCCAGTGAGCCCTGAACCTCACGGGCTCACAACTCCTCCAGCTGCTTGGAGACTGAGAATACTGAGACAAGGAGGCAGTCCCTGGAGTATTTATATCGGTGTCACCAAAAGAGTGACATGCTCAGTCTCCAAGCTGCGAGAGGAGGTGCTTAAACCCAGAGGTTTGGGACGACTGGAGGGACGATAAGGAAGAGGGGTTTTTCAGTTCCAATCATAAGTGTATTTAGTAGGAGGTGAAGACTACAAAACGGGACTGCTACGTCTGGAAAGAGATCTGCAATAGTGAGTATATGCTTCTGTAAATTTTTCTGAAGGGAATTCTTTGGATTACAGCCGATTAATCAGTGAACCCAGTGTATTTGTTAAATCAGTCAGGGCCTAGTAACAGCAGTTTAAGTTTAAATTTAAAACACAAAGAGAGCTTTCTGGTTAAATTTAGAACCCAACAGAGAGCTTGTAGTTTATATTTCATACTAAGTCAGAGCCTAGCAGCAGCAAAGAGCTTTAATTTAAATCAAATCAGAATATAACTTAGCATAAAAAGCAAAACAGGGTCAGTATTCTTTGAGCACTAAATAAATTCTTCTAGAGACCTTTACAAAAACCTTCTACCTATTTATTTATTTATTTATTTTATTTAACTGTATTTATATCCCGCTTTTCACTGGGTCAAAGCGGTTTATCAATGGGGTGGGGGGACAGTAATCAATTCTTAGGGTGGAGGGGTTGTCACCGGGGAGGCCAACATTAATGATCTGAACAGACATTAAGGACTTAAACAATGGACATCAGTCTCTTAGTAGGTAGATCTGTGGGTATGTTAGAGAGTCTGGAGGGGTAGTCAGTGATGGATGTTTGTTTCTGGTCTGAGGTATTCCTGGAACAGGATGGTTTTCAGTTGTTTCCTGAATGTTGAAGGATCTCCACTGTTTCTGATTTGACTTGGTAGGGAGTTCCAGAGGGATGGTGCGTATAGTTCGAAGGCTCTGTTGCAGGTCCATTGATTGTATTTAGTTCGTTCATGGGGGATGGTGAGGGTGTTGCTGGTGGTTTGGTTGTTCTGCTGTGGGTGGGTTGGGGCAGTAGAGTGCGGAGCTGGGAAGTCTGTGTTTGATAGAGGGCTTTGTGGATAAGTAGGGCTGATTTGTATTTGAGTCATGCTTCGAGAGGGAGTATGTGCAGTTCTCTCAGGACTGGGGTGATGTGATCTTGGTTTTTTTGCTTTCTGGATATTTCTTGCTGTAGTATTTAAGGCAGTTTGTAGTGGGTTGGTATGGGTGGCAGGTAGTCCATGATAGATTATATTGCAGTAGTCCAGGTGGGGGAGCGTCATAGCTTGAATGACCGTCCTGAAGTCCTGTGGATCAATGAGAGGCCTGAGGTGTTCTACTGTTTTTGCCTTGTGGAATATTATTTTGGTACCTAGGGGGCAAGAGACCTGTGAAACTTTTTAAATAGGTGTTAAAGCCAGATGGCAGGTCAAAAGGCCATTTTGAAAGACTCCTCCTTTCCAAGCAAGGACTGTTAATCACACAGGAAGTTGGTCACAGCTTATCTTAGAAGCACAGGACAGGGTACTGTGTAGCAGCCCTCTTTTAATAAGTCTTATTTCCCTCCCTCCCTCCCCAACACCCAACCCACCCCTGGGATAATGGTAGCTTTATAGGTACTTACACATCTTAAAGGAAAGGAGCTGCTCTCAGGTGCAGCTCTTTATCCAAATCAGTCATACATTAAGGACTTGAGATTAATTAAGCATCAGGTGAACAAGGTATATTAAACGTATTAGGTACACTTTTATTAGTATAAGTATCCACAGCAACCCTTAGTAAGTAAAGAACTTAAAGATCTAAACACAAGCTTAAAACTAAGATGCAGACAGCAATCCAGCAGCAAGATGGGGGCTTTCCAGTCTTTTGCATTGAGTGTCACATGTATGATATTCTCCCAGTTGGTGAGAGGTCTTACGTGTGAACTAGATGCAAGGAGCTCTTTGCTCTCAGGGAATGAGTCCGTTCTCTAGAGGCTAGAGTAGCAGACTTGGAAGACATAAGAAAGACAGAGAGGTACATAGATGAGACCTACAGGGATATAGTCCTGAAGTCTCACCTCCAGTCTGGCAGCATCCCTGTTGCCACGGAGGACAGAGGTCACGTGGCAGGAGAGCATCACCCTGGTGTGGCAGGAAGTGATCCTTTAACTCGGTCCTGCCCTCCAGGTGATGTAAAAAACCCTTTTGCACAAAGGAAGTTTCTCCGGGGCTATGTGACCATGAGGGAAGGGTTAGGACAACCGTTATAGTTTCTGATTCGATTATTAGGCATGTAGATAGCTGGGTGGCTGGTGGACGTGAGGATCGCATGGTAACATGCCTGCCTGGTGCGAAGGTAGCGGACCTCACGTGCCACCTAGATAAGGTCTTAGATAGTGCTGGGGAGGAGTCTGCTGTCTTGGTACATGTAGGTACTGTCGGCACGCCTCCCTGGTGGCCAGTGGACGCCAGGGCAGGTGGGACATAAAAATTTTAATATTAAGATAGGAGTGTCTTTTAAGGGCCAAAAGGCACTTGGTCCTTGTAGTTTTTAGCTCCAATCTTTAAAGAAACCATTAAAGCAGAGTGGTGGGAAAAAGAAGGCTTTTATTCCCTTCACACAGTGGTTCCAATTGTTGGGTTACAACTCAAAGTAAATGTCCTTAATTCAGGTAAGAAAGAAAACTCAGGGTTTAAAGCAAAACTGTGGAGATCACGTGTGCACATGAGCGAGTGAGGAGCTTCCTCGCTGCGCTCCCGGGCCGCCTGTAGAATTTTAGCAATTTACTCGGCAACACCGGTCCTATAATTGAACTGAACGGTACGGTCCCCTGTGCAACTACTGTGTGCTATCTTCGGAAAGGCTGGTGGCAGCTAAATGCCAATGAAAGCGGCAGCAAAACGAGACAAAATCGCGGGTGCCCGAGACCCTAAAATGGCGGCGACGGCCCGGGCGAGTTTTATGTTGGACTCGCCGGGAAAAGACAGTGTTGACTCGGGCCCCGATGAGATTGCTCAGGAAGTGGTGAAATTGCTGGAGCCTAAATTCGACGTTGTTATGCGAAAACTTGATGAGATGGGTGAGCAGTTTGGAGAAGTTGCTAAACATATGGACGAGGTTGAGCAGCGAGTAACCGTGCTCGAGGAGGGAGAGCTGACGCTGGAAAGAGCGACCGAGAAACAGCAGAAGCAACTAGATGAACTCCTACTGAAGGTTGACGATCTTGAGAATCGTTCCAGACGGAACAACCTACGGCTGATCGGTGTGCCTGAGTCTTGGAAGGGTGGCCAGCTGTTCACCCTGTTTGAGGAATGGCTCCCGCAAGCGCTAGGCCTGGCAGAGCTGCGAGGAAAAATACATGTAGAACATGCTCACAGGCTTGGCCCACTGCGCGAAGACCACGGCCGACCGAGGCCGGTGCTGGCGCGTCTTTTGAACTTTCACCACAAAACTCTGATACTCCAAGCATATCGGAAGAAAAGAGACCTGCAGCTTGATAATGCAAGGCTCCTGCTGTTCCCTGACTACTCGGCATCTCTAGCTGCACGACGCAAGGCATTTGCACCCATCTGCAGCACACTGATTGAGCGCGGGGTGAAATTCGCGCTGCTCTATCCAGCTACCTTAAAGGTCTTTTACAAAGGTGCTACCCGCTCCTTTGAGCAGGCTGCTGCGGCAAAGAAATATATGGCAACGCTGGCCGACTCTGTTGAGCCGACTGGGGAGTGAAGGACTTCTTTGTGTGGCCATAGTCATCGGACTGGCTTGCTGTTACAATGCAGGGCCGTGCTGGAGTGTCTTTCTGTTATTGTCCCATGGCAGGGCCTGGTAGCCACCATGTGTTGGACGTATGGCTATGTTTTGCCATCCTTTTCCTGCGGGACTCCCGAGACAGGCTTGTTGCCATTTATACTTTGACTTTGTGTCACCTGGAGGCGGCCCGGAGGGGCACTGACTGTAATCTTACTCCCCTCGAGGAGTGCCCTGCTATTGCAGGGTTCTGTATTGATGAATGGTAGGGGTAGGGAAGGAATGAATGGTGGTGTGCCTGGTGATACGCAAGGTGGCTTGTTTGGTGAGCGCGTAGATTATGTGGGAAGGGGTGTCTGGTGGAATGGATGGGATGAGCGTTTGCTGGAGGGAGCATGGTTGGGGGCGAGTGTGTTGGGGGGGGGTCAGGGGGGCGTGGATGAGTCGGGCGGGTTGGGGTGGGGTTGGGGTGGGGGAAGGGGGACTGGAAGGTTGGGTCGGGCTGGTCGCAGGGGGGGTGGGAGTTGTGCCTGTGGTATCTGGAAGATTGTTTCACTTTTGGGAGAGGGTTTGTTCTCCTTCTGTAAATTACTCCTCCTTGATGGGCTGTGCAGTAAATACCCGGAGACGAGGCTGGGCGTCTCTAGGTAGCTTTTCCTATCATCTTCTGTACTTTTCTGATGATTCTACTATGCTGCTGATATGCTAAATGGCAAGATAATCTCTTGGAACGTGGGAGGCATTGGGTCCCCGGTTAAACGCACAAAAATTTTGCAAATGTTAAAACGTAAGGGCGCGCACCTTGCACTCCTACAAGAAACGCACTTAAGTACGTTGGAGCATAGTAAGCTTAAGAGGGACTGGGTTGAGACTGTATATGGAGCATCATCGGGAGGTAAGAAGGCGGGTGTGGTGATATTAGTGAAGCGGGGACTCCCCTTTGAGGTGGTTAAGTTGCAAGCAGACCCCAATGGCCGATATGTCTTCCTTGCTGCTAAGCTCTTTAATGAAGAGGTTTGGATAGCGAATGTTTACGCACCCAATGTATATGACCATGAGTTTAAGAAATTGCTCCGTTTTGTGAGGGACGCGGGGACTCATAAGGTGTTGGTGGCTGGAGATTTCAATTGCCCGCACGATCCCTCGCTTGATAAATCTAAAGTGGAGGGGTCGGCTTCCTGGGCGCGAAGGGGAGTGGCCTATCTCTGCAAAATGGGCGACCTTGTGGATGTCTGGCGCTTGCTCCACCCGGGGGTTCGGGAGTACACGCACCAGTCCCGAGCCCACCACACCTGGTCTCGTATTGATAATATTTTGGTGAGTGAAGGGGGACTCTCGAGGATTGTACAGGCTGAAATTGACCCGATAGTAGTGTCCGACCACGGGATGGTGTGGGTGTTGTGGGACTGTCGAGGATTGTTGCAGCGGCGATGGCGCTTCCCGGCTTATTTGTGCCAGGACCAGGGATTTCAGACTTTTTTGGAGAAGCAATGGGATGAGTATGTTGCTTTTAATGATCGGCCCGACTGCTCTCCGCTCTTATTTTGGGAGGCTAGCAAAGCGGTAATGAGGGGAGCCATCATTTCCTATACTATTCAACGGCGGCGCCATATGGATCGAAGTATACTTGTTCTAGAGCGAAGGCTTCGGGAACTACAGCGGAAACTCGGTAGGGGGACTGACGGAGCCCTCCAGAGGGAATATGCGCGCTCTCAGCTGGCCCTAAATGAGCTGCTACCACGAAGAGCGGGACTTTCGATGTCCTATTATCGACATCAATTGTATCGATACGGTAATAGAACGGGGCGGCTCCTCGCAAAACTAGTCAGGGACCCGGGGGGAGCCCGTTTTATACCTGTTCTTCGTGATGACCGGGGGTGCCTGCAACACCAGTCTCAGAAGATTGCTAAAGATTTTCAGGATTTTTATGCACATCTTTAAAGTGAAGAAGACCGTGACTATGGGAAAGGCCGTGTGTTTCTGCAGGGCTTGTCCTTGCCGCAGGTGACTGCGGAACAATTGGAGACACTGAATGCGCCCTTGACGGTGAGTGAAATCCAAGCGGGGATCATGAGAGGGAAGCCTCGTAAGGCACCTGGGCCTGATGGGTTTAGTATAGAGTACTATAAATTACTTGTGTCCCGATTGGCGCCCTCCATGGTGGTAATGTATGATGTCGTCCGTCAGGAAGGGATCTTTCCGAGGGATATGCGATGTGCTGACATCACTGTGATCCCGAAACCGGGGAAGGACGCAATGGAGCCGGCATCTTATAAACCTATCTCCCTCATTAACTGCGATATGAAGATTCTTGCGTCGGTCCTGGCGGGCAGGCTTAGTGGAATATTGCCCTCCCTCATAGCTCCTAGGCAGGTGGGTTTTGTCCCTGGGCGAGAGGCGACTAAGAATCTTGCCAGGCTGCTCCTTGGTATGGAACATTGCTTGCAGACTGAAGCTGCTTTATTGTTAGTTAGCCTGGATGCTGAAAAGGCGTTCGATAGGGTGGCCTGGCAGTATCTCTGGGATGTTTTGGCGAAGTTCGGGCTGCAGGGTACTTTTGTGCAATGGATCCGGGCCCTCTATCAGTGCCCCATGGCGCGTGTGGTGTTAAGTGGAGCTAGCTCAGACGTGTTTGAACTGAGGCGTGGAACGCGGCAGGGATGCCCCTTATCCCCCTTATTATTTGTGCTCTCCTTGGAGCCATTACTGCATGCTATTCAAAGCCACTCGGGCGTTCGAGGCATTTTACTCGGTGGTGCAGAAATGAAAGTCAGTGCGTTCGCCGACGACATGCTCTTGTGCTTAACGGATCCGCAACACTCTTTGGAACTAGTTTTGTCCCTTATTCATGACTATGGAGAATTCTCTGTTCTTAAAATAAATGTCTCTAAGTCTGTAGTGCTGGATGTAGGAGGGAGGGGGCGGCCACTATGGCGCGGTGTGTTTCCGCTGGTCTGGGCGGTGGGGGAGATCAAGTACTTAGGTATACAGCTGCCCGATAACCCGGCTAACTTGTACAAAGCCAATGTCCCTGGTATGTTGTGTAGAGCCCGTCAGACTTTTGTGAAATGGCGGGGTTTGCCTTTGTCTCTCAGGGGGAGAATCGCCTTGTTTACTATGGTGGAGATGCCCCGCTGGCTGTATGTCTTACGCTTATTGCCTCTGTGGGTTCGGGAGAGTGACTGGCGGTGTTTTGAGAAATATCTGCAAGGCTTTTTGTGGAGAGGCAGGCATGCGCGCATACCTCTACGGGCTCTGATGCGAAGGCGAGAGGAAGGTGGTGTGCTGCTCCCGGACTTGCACAACTATAACCTCCTGTACTTGCTCAGGCATATTTGGTCTCTAGCTAGTGGGACCGATGGGTGTGCTCCGGTTCCGCAGGTCAATGCTAGTTGTGCCCCTTATCATAGTTTATTAGTGCTGCACTCACCTAGGGGTCGGCGGAGTTGCTCTCTGGGGGGCTGGACATATATGGCGGCCCTGCGAGCGGCGTGGCGGGCGATCTGCCAACGTTTTGGATGGAACTGGCAACGAACGCCGTTGTTGCCCCTGGTGGGGAATCCGGATTTTCTCCCGGGGTTTACGAAACTTAGTGTCTTCCATAACTGGGCTGCGAAAGGAGTTCATTGTATTGGTGATCTCTTTACTGTAGATGGCTCGTGCTTGGACAGTTTTCGGACATTGCAGGCAAGGTATCAGCTTTCCCGGCACGATTTTTATGGTTACTTGCAGGTTCGGCACTATGTGGAAACATTGTATGGTTCTGGCGCCCATGTGCTCCAGCCGGATACGTCGGCAAGAGCGTGGCTTGAAAAACTTGACTCGGGTTCCCCGGGAGGACTGGAGCGATGGGAGCTCTTGCATCCGGAGGGTGATGATGCTTACCTTTTGGACCTGGCCCGGCGCTGGGACAAGGATGGGCTTGTAGGCCTGACAGCGGCAGATCTGCGGGAGGCTTTTGCGGGGATACCGCGGGGGGTCTTCTGGGTATACCTGCAGGAACTGCAGTTTAAGTTCCTCTGGAGGGCCTACACTACGGATGAATGGGCCTTTCGGGCGGGGTTGCGTATCTCACCTACTTGTGGCTGGTGTGCCTTCGATAGAAGCACGCTGCTACACAAATTTTGGGAATGCTCTAAGGTTCAGAGATTGTGGGGCCATGTCTGTGGGAAGCTTGACCGTTGGCTGGCTGTCGGAGTTGGGTGGAGCAAGGAGGTTTGTCTTTTCTATCGGTGGGGTTCTGCCAATCACACACTTACGCCATCTCAGAGGATGTTGCTAACCCGGGGCCTGTTAGTGAAGAAAGTATTGCTGAGTTGTTGGGCCGCCGCGTCCCCCCCCCCCCCCCGGGGTGCTGATGTGGGAGCTTGCCCTGGGGGACTTATTGTACATGGAAAAATTGACAGCTAAACAGCAGGGTGGTAAGGCTTGGGACTCCTTTTTGGAACTCTGGGCTCCTATTTTGACCCAATTGCCCCCACGCGAATGCAGCATGGTGGTAAATGTCTGACCCTTGTACATGCTTATGATTGCCTTCTTTCTCTTCTCTGCGCATCCTTGATTGTTGAGCGCAGCTTCTTTTCTCTGTCTCTTTATCCCTCCGCTTCCCCCCCCTGTGCACCGCTCTAAGGTGGGGAGATGCTGCCCTGTTTCGAAGGGACGCTAAGTATCTTGCCCTGATCTCTGGGCCTTGCGGTGCGTAGCGGGGGACTGCGGGGCTGGGGAGGATTCCTTGACTATGTGAGGATGGTCCTCTTCCACTTCTGGTAATGCTAGGGGTGAGGAAGGGGGGCTGGGGGGGGGAGTTCTTGGGATGGGGTGGGTTGGAGGGGGGGCCTCTTTCCTTTCTTCCTTTCTTTTCTTTGTTTTCTTTGTCTTCTTTTTTCTTCTTCTTTTTTTCCTCCCTTTTTTCTTTTTCATTCCGATTTGTGAAATGTATCCTCTGCTACTTTATTATATGTTGCACATGCAGAACATGTGCTGGTTTTTCCATGTGCCTGACCTATGGATGGATCCTTTGTCTGCCTATGTGACCCCCTCTCCTGGTGGGAGGAGAGAGTCGCTTCTGTATTTATCCGACTTGTTCTGGGAGACATGTTTATCTTCTGTACAATCTTGGATTGTTTAATATCTGTAGTTCTATGGTTCTATACGGTGCCATTGACTGGCAATTGTGGTATGTTCTGCCATTGTTCTGCTGGAGCGGTGTGTTCTATTTTCCCTGACGTGAGGTTCTGTAATAATGAAAACTTTGAATAAAAATGATTTGAACTAAAGCAAAACTGTTGAATTTCACAGGAATAGCAGTGCTTAGTCAATTAAAGAATGCTCGGTTAGCAATTCACAAGTTTGGCAAAGACTCTATGCTACCAGAAACACAGAGAGTACAATCCATTTCCTGGTCTGATAATCCTCCTGCCAGTTCCACATGCATTGGCTCATAATCAGATATGTCTGACTCGGTATCCCTAGTTTCTTGGGAAACACCTCCAGGGGTTTTGTATATCTCTTGCAGTACTTGCCAATGTCCTTGGCCTAGCCTAGGGCGTCGGCCACGTGCTGTATTAGGATTAAATGTGTTTTCTCTTCTTAGAGGTTTTATAGCAGCTTTACCATAATCTAACATTTATAGCTTTCTTCATAGGCATATATTTATCATACCTTGTATTGCAGCAACAAGCCGGTAAATGGCTTCTTCAATTGCTTGCCTCTCACAGTCAGCAGCTTGATGAAATCCTTTTCTTTGAAAGTTTGGTTTACCTTGCAGCCTTTGAACCCATTCTCCTGGTAAGCGCCTGCTTCTACATAAGCCCAGCTCCTGGCTTTCCTGCTCAGCGTGGCTTAGCTTCCCCAGCTGATTCTCCTTTTGCTTCTGCTTGCAATTAGTGCTGTGCTTTTGCCTCTTCGGGCAAACAGCTCTCTCTCTAGCTTGAGTTGGTCCCTCCTTAGGTCCTTCCTAATGAACAAACAAACCTCTTCCGAAGACGGGGAAGCTGTAAAACTAGAGGGCATAACATGAAGCTACAAGGGGGTAAATTGAAAGGCAATGTCAGGAAAGAGTATTTCACTGAAAGGGTGGTGGATGCTTGGAATGCCATCCCGATGGAAGTGGTGGGGGCAAACACATTGACAGAATTCAAAATGGCATGGGACAGACAGTGGATCCCTTTATAGCAACAGGATAAAATAAAAATAAATTTAACTATCTAATTTCTCAACATACAAGGGTGTCCTACACGGAGCAGTAGGTTCACCCCTAAACAAAGATATGGGGAGGGGTGACCTGCACAGAGCGGCAGGTGCACCTACTCTTGCCACTTTGCTGGGCAGACTAGATGGACCATGCTGGTCTTTATCTGCCGTCATTTACTATGTTACCCATTATTACTGTGTTGAAACTTTTGTTAGCTTCCCTGATTTCTCTTAGCATTTCATCATCCATCTGTTCATTCTGGCTAGGTGTTCAGTAGTAGACCTCCACTGCCATCGACTTACCCTTTTTACATGGGATTTCTATCCATTGAGATTCTACAGTGTATTTTGTTTCCTGCAAAACTTTAATCCTGTGTGGCTCAATGTCCTCTCTAACATAGAGAACAACCCCTTCACCAATTTGACCTATCCTATCATTGCGATATAGTTTGTACCCAGGTATCATAGTGTCCCATTGATGATCCTCCTTCCACCAGGTCTCTGAGATGCCAATCATAGCCAACCTTTGATTTAGTGCTATATATTTTAGCTCTCCTATCTTATGTTTTATACTTCCAGCATTTGCATATAGGCATTTTAGAGGTTGTATTTTATTCATATTAATCTGGTTATCAGTTGATGGGGAAATTTGGAATCTTTAAGCTCTGTTCTTAAGGGCATTTGGGTTACTTTTATCTTTATTGGAATTTCTCTGTCGGGATGCCCTAACTTCCCTTTCTCCTATTATCTAGTTTAAAAGCTGCTCTATCTCCTTTTTAAAGGTTAATGCCAGCAGCCTGGTACCATCTTAGTTAAGGTGGAGCCCATCCCTTCGGAAAAGTTCCTCCCTTCCCCAGAATGTTGCCCAAATCATATTGCTGTTTTCTCTGAATGACTACAGCATCCCCCCCCCCCACACACACACACCTTTCCAGCCCTATAAATGACCAAAGTTGTATTACTGGCCATATCCATGAGATCTAAATGTTGTTAACTCATATGCCAAGAAAAAGGAACCAAACGTCTCTCCATCTGCTCCATATCCTGCAAGACCAACCTTTGAAATGTGGCAATCATAGGATCTAATGGCACCGCCAGAATACATTTAGTGGGATTGAAAACTATGGTATCAACATGACTTATAGGATGCCATTCAATGTACAATTTGATCACTAGTTTACAAAAAAAAGCCATATAAGGCTATCTCGTAAGTCAAACACTTTGTACATGACGGTAGGAACAAATGGCATATCTAGATTCTACCACTACTACTAATTTGTATAGCGCTACAAGGCGTACGCAGAGCTCTAAATATATAGATGTAAGACACAGTCCCTGCTCATCAGAGCTTACAATCTAATCAAAACACATGGTGAAAGCGGGGACTAGAGTATGGTAAGATATACATAAGTAGCGGACAGCGTGAGGAACATCAAGATCCAAAATCAGCCTCAAAGAGGTGGGTTTTTAGCCAGAATTTCAATAGGGCTCGAGAAGGGGCCTGAGGCACAGACTCAGGTAGTTTATTCCAGGCATATGGAGCAGCAAGATGAAATGAATGAAGCAAGGAGTTGGCAATGGCAGAGGATGGCAAAGATAAAGGGGATCTGCCAGAGGAGCAGAATTTCCAAGGAGGGGTGTAGAGTGAGATAAAAGAGGCAAAGCAGCGAGGAGCCACAGAATGAATGCACTTGTAGGTCAATGGGAGACGTTTGAACTGGATGCGGAAACTGATAGGGAGCCAATGAAGTGACTTGAGAAGAAGAGTTACATGAGCATATCAACACTGGTGGAAGATAAGCTGTGCAGCTGAGTTTTGAACAGATTGAAGGGGAGAGAGAGAACTCTGAGGGAGACCAGCAAAGAGCAGGTTACAATAGTCAAGGCGGGAGGTGACCAGTGAGTGGATAAGGGTCTTAGTAGTGCGAGTAGAAAAGAAGAGACAAATTTTGCTACTGTTACAGAGAAAGAAGCAGCAGGTTTTAGCCATCTGTTGGATGTGCACCAAGAAAGAGAGCGCGTAGAGTCAAAGATGACCCCAAGGATGCGAGCTGAGGAAACAGGGAAGGGTGTAGTGTCATCCACAGAAATAGAAAAGAAGGAAGGGGGGAGGTGGGTTTAGAGGAAAAGATAAGGAGCTCAGTTTTGGCCATGTTCAATTTCAGACAGCAGTGAGACATCCAGGCAACAATGTCAGATAAGCAGGCAGAGATCCGGGACTGGATTCCTGGAGAGATTTCAAGCACAGAGAGGTAGATCTGAGCATCATCAGCATAAAGATGGTACTGAAAACCAGGAAGGAAATAAGTGCACCAAGAGACTGAGTGTAGAGAGAGTAGAGGAGAGGTCCCAAGACAGAGCCCTGAGAAATACAAACTGAAAGCGGGATGGCAATAGAGGAGGCTCTACCAGAATATATGTTAAAAGTGCGCTGGGAGAGATAAGAAGAAAACCAGGACAGAACAAAGCCCCCAAAGCCGAGTGAGGACAGGGTATCGAAGAGGCGGTGCTGATCAGTGTCAAAGGCAGCAGAAAGTTCAAGAAGGATGCGGATCGAGTAAAGGCCCTTGGCTTTGGCGATGAACAAGACACTGGAGACTTTGGCAAGAGTCATTTCTGTGGAATGTAGAGGACGTAAGCCAGACCACAGTGGATGCAGAAGGACTTGAGAGGAAAAGCAAAGTCAAGACAGCGGCAGTGAACCGCTCGTTCAAGCAAAAGGGGAGGATAGCGACAGGCTGATAGCTAGAAGGACAGGCAGGGTCTAGTGAGGGCTTTTTGAGAAAGGTGTGAACAGAGCATGCCTGAAGGCCACAGGAACAGTTGCAGTGGAAAGCAATAGGTTAAGGATATGACAGATAGAAGGGATGATGGTGGAAGAGATAGAGCTTAGTAGACAGGTGAGAATGAATTCAGAAGAGCAGGTAGATGGAGGAGGCAAGAAGATTTGCAGTTACCTCCTCAGTGATTTCAGAAAAGGAAGAACTTTTCCTCCCCTTGTTCCCCACCTACCTCAAAAGCCTAAGCCTCATATGAACCTATTTCTCATTTCATGTCCATTTCAATGATGATCATAATGTTAATATGTATATATTCGCTGCTAATTATGCATGTATATATCGCGATTCTGTTGTGTATTATTTAAACTCACTGGGTTCTTCAATCTATAATCTGTAATTGTAATTGCACTGGTGTTCAAACAGTAATTTATATGCCAATCAAATGTATAACTGTAATCGTGTCGTTGTTAGTCTCCCCCTTGTCTTGTCCCCTCTCCCTTGTCTTTGTACAATGATGGACCGCTTCTGATCGCTGGAAGGAGCGGTGTATAAATGTATGCCAAATAAATAAGAAAGGGTAACGAAAGGCAAGGGAAGGATTTGGGATTGAAGAAGGGGATGGGGAGGTGGAAGTAAACCTGTGGAGAGTTCAAGGCCAATCTTTTGGACTTTGTCATAGAAACAATCAGCCAAGGTCTGGACAGAAAGTGAAGGAGGGACTGGGGAGGAGGGACCTTGAAGAGAGTATTAAGAGTAGCAAAGAGATGGCAAGGGTCAGAGGCAAGAGAGTTAGTCAGATGGACATAGTACTCTTGCTTGGCGAGTGCTATCACTGACTGAAAAGAAGTTAGCATGAATTTGAAATGTACATCGTCAGCAAGGGTACATGATTTAAGCCAAAGGCGCTCAGCTGATTGGGCATAGGAATGTGGGAAACGGGTTGTCGAAGACAGCCAGGGTTGAGGTATGGTACACCTCATAGGGCGTGGAACGGGAGGAGCAAGTACATTCAGAGCAGAGGCGTGTATAGTATTATAGGAAGATACTGCCTCATCAACAGATTCAGATGACTTAGTGGAGGAAAGAGATGACAACAGTGGAAAGAGCTGAAGGGTCGATAGTGTGAAGATTCCTAAACATGTAGTGGCGATTGGGCGAGACCAGGACGAAGGGTGAAGGTTAGCAGGTGATGGTCAGATAAGGGAAGAACTGAGATGGAGAAGTTTAAGGGTGAGCAGCTGGAAAAGAAAACGAGGTCAAGGCAGTGGCCATGCTTGTGAGTAGGAACATCAGATTCAAGATAAATTCCTGATTCTCCATAAGGGGAATGGAGGTCAAGTTTACAACTGTTGTTTCTTGGATTGAGAGAGTCAGAGGTCCCCACCAACTGGTTAACATAATCCACTTGTTGTGGACGTTGACTTCGGCCACGGCCTCACCCCCTCGCTCTCCCTCTCCATGGACCTCCTTCTAAAAATCCCTTGTATAATCATCCCCGTTTGATTCAGAATCCTCAGAGGTATAATCATCCACTTTATTCATACAAAGAAACACTGTCATAGATTAATAATCAATTTGATCTCGTCAAAATTTCTTCAACTTCATCACCCTTAGGGATTCCTTACTAAGTCCTTTAATTCATCAAATTGTTTCTGGAAAAAGTCCTCAGGAACAATCTCCCATAATTATCATTCTAAATTTTTAATTGACTCTCCTAAAATATCCTCAGTCTTGGACAACACTTCAACCAAAAGAAGCATCAAATCTAATGTACATTTCATCAATACGTCATTCCATTTATGAAGAAAAGCCTCACCATCATTAGAGTTTAGGTTGTTTTTAAAACTCTCAGCCTCCTAGGAGAACTCCCTGATTGTATATATTGTGAAAGAACAGAGCTTTGTAGCTGAGTCTTCCCCTGTTTCTTATAAATATCCATTAATTGGGACTACTTTGTGAAATTAATATTCCCATATAGATACATTTGGTTATTTCTAAGGACATGATTATTGACACCCTTATAAAGAATTCAAATCAGTTTGACCAGAAGAACCACATTCCCACTGTCAGTACTCATGCGACTTGAATCAACCAATGAACAATGGCTCTAATGTTTAAAATGGCCACATTCACTCCCTGTTCCATTTTCACAATGATGAAGACAAGAGAGCTGCCTATCAGAAAAGCCATTATCACTAAACATCAAACTTCAAAGGGGTACAAGGCCATCTCCAAAGACCTTGGGATTCCTATGTCTACAGTTTGCAATGTTAAGATGTTTTCTGCTCATGGAACGGTCAAGAACCTCCCAGGATGTAGTGGGAAGAAGAAAATTAAACCAAGAAGTCTTCAAAGGTTAGTGCGAACTGTTGGAAAAATACCACATACAACATCCAAAGAGCTTAAGACCAATGTTCCCTCTAAGCTGCACTGGGTCCGTCGGCAACATTCCTGCCAGCAGGGGGGGTGCAGTGCAATAGACACTCTGCCCCTCCTCCCACCAGCTGGAATGCTGGAGGACGACCCAGTGCAGATTAAAGTAAACATTGCGAGGGTGCTGCGGCGTGTGTTAGACCCTGTGTCTAGCACACGCCGCAGCACCCTCACAATATTCACTTTAATCTGCGCCGTGTCCTCTGCCGGCATTTCCGCCGTGGGGGGGAGGGGCGGAGCATCGATCACACTGCACCCCCCGCCAGCAGGAATGTTGCCGGAGGACCCAGCGCAGCTTAGAGGGAACATTGCTTAAGACTGACCTGGAGCAATCTGGAATGGTGGTTTCAACCCGCACCATACAAGCACACTAAACAATGAAGGACTTCATGGGAGAAGGCCAAGGAGGACCCCACTGCTCAAAGACAGACATAAAAAGACATGCCTTATCTTTGCCCAAACCCACCTTGAGAAACCACAATTCTTCTGGGAAAACGTTCTGTGGACAGATGAAACCAATCTTGTGCTCTTCAGCAGTACAGACCAGCGAAACATTTACTAGCAAAGAAATGAAGCTCATAAGGAAAAACACACCCTTCCTACAGTTAAATATGGTAGAGGATGCATAATGTTGTGGAGCTGCTTTGTTGTTTCAGGGACTGGAGGCTGTTTACAGACTCAAAGTGGGTTACCAGGGTCCTCTGAAAGGGTTAATATGGAGAATGGCTTGGAATTTTGCTGGCAGCCTGAAAAGATGTGTGTTACAGAAGCCAAGGTTGTATTTTGTGATTAAAGTTTGTGAAAAACAAGACAGAATGTTTTTGTTTATCCTAAGTTGACAAATCTCTGTGCCTAGTTTGACCTAAAACATGTAGGGCCCAATATTGAATTGGGCAGGTTATGCGCAGCGGCAGTATAGCCTGCCCGCCGACCCCTTTAACCCGGATTTTCACTTCCGCACCAGCAGACGTGAAAATCCAGGTAAGCCTGCACGTCCTGGCAGCCGCAGGTTTAAAAACTGGAGCTCAAAATGTATATTCAAACAATTCTCTCACTATAAAAAAAAAAAGAGAACATTTTTGAAAATACTTTTTTTATATATCAAGCTAAAATAAATTAAGTTAAAGGAGTGTGAAGAGCTCAATTAGTTGAATTATAGGGATTAATTCAATACCCAAACCACTTGCAGAATACCATATTGCAGAACCCTGAAAACTCTGAAGCTCAATGGCATTCAATGACTAGTGGTGAAGCATTACTATTTCCTTTAGGAAGGACTTTTTCAGAGAAGCTTCGATGTTTGAAATATGAAATGGCAGTCAATGATTCAGGGAATGCACACTAGCCCCGACTAGCTTGTCCTTACATGGTGGAAGACATGTAAAAAAGTCTCAGGAAAAACATAAGTTGCTCGTATTACACAGGTACACTACCAAAAAACTGCCTCCAGTTTTGCAACTGATTCCTATAGATTTTGGGGTGTTGAATCCAGGAAAAATAGCCAAAATGTTCCATCACGTCACGTTTTCTTGCAAAATTAGATTTCTTACCCATATAAGGAATGTTCACATAATTTCTTTTTAGCCGACTGCAGTTTATTTTCTTGGCCCAAAATAGAGGTTGTAATGGTTAACTAACTAGAAACACTCCCTCATGATATTTTAGAGTGTTTTGTATTCATTTTATACATTAACAGGACAATTGGGAGGCGGGGGGCTAAATCCAGTACTCGCGCTGGCGCATGTTCTTTCCTGTTCGCCTCGCCTCGTTCGCTCGCTCAAACACGGTGGTTGCGACATGAACGTTCCTGTCAAATTTCAGTTTCTTGCAAGTTCATTATTACCTTTTGTTTGCTCAGTCGTAATCCAGCTTTATTCCGAAGTGGTTCACTACAGTTGTAGTTTGCAGTGCTGTGTATTTGTGATGGCTCACAGAGCCAGAGGTTGCGTCAACTCTCCGGACAGTTTTTGTTTTATTTGTGGGGAATATACCGTGAAAAAGCGGCAAAGGAACATTTCTGCATTTATTAAAAAAGTATATTTCGCCTATTTCGGTTTGAAGTTAGGCGATCAAGACAAACCGTGGGCTCCTCACAAAGTGTGCAAGACATGTGAGGAAGATCTACGCTTATGGATGAAAGGTAAAAAACAAGCATTTCGTTTCGGAATACCTATGATGTGGCGTGAACAAAGAGACCACAGCAGTGACTGCTATTTTTGCTCTTGCATTGTGAAGGGATACAACTTAAAAAATAAGAACGTAATAAGTTACCCCAACCTTCCCTCAGCAATTAGGCCTATGCCTCATAGCAACGAAGTACCTGTGCCTGAACCACCAAAATCTTTGGATCATATTTGTGTGGACGGTTCTGATCATGATGAGACTCATCAGATGGCTTTTCCCGATGTCCAGTACTTCCGAGTTTGAAACTGAACCAGATCCGAAACCTGAACTTTTCTCTCAAGCTGAATTGAATGATTTAGTCCGGGATTTAGGACTCCCAAAAGATGCTGCCCAACTGCTAGGTTCTCGGCTTAAACAGAAAAATCTATTGTCACCAGGAACAACTTTTTATTGGTACCGCAACCGCGAGACACAATTTTTGAAGTATTTCAGCAAAGAGGAAGATTTGGTATTTTGCAACGATATATACGGAGTGATGGAAAAGTTTAAACTCAAGTATGATCCTGCTGAATGGCGGCTGTTCATTGATTCGTCAAAAGACAACATAAAAGGTGTTCTTCTTGATAATGGCAACACATTCGCTTCAGTTCCTATTGCTCACTCTGTTATTCTCCAAGAAAAATACGAGAATTTGGCCCTGATTCTTCAGAAGATTCGTTATGATGAGCATAAGTGGATGATTTGTGGAGACTTTAAAATTCTATCCATGCTATTAGGGCAGCAGTCCGGTTTCACCAAATATCCCTGCTTCCTTTGCTTGTGGGATAGCCGGGCCCGCGACCTACACTGGGGGAAAAAAGACTGGCCAATTCGGGAGTATTTGAGACCCGGTGAGAAAAATGTTCTTCATGAGAGCTTGGTACCTCGTGATAAAATTCTATTACCACCTCTCCACATTAAGTTGGGTCTCATTAAGCAATTCATCAAGTCCCTTCCAAAAGATGGTGAGTGCTTTCGGTACCTTTGCTCAAAGTTCCCCCGACTTTCTGAAGCAAAGCTAAAGGAAGGAGTGTTTGTTGGCCCTGATATAAGGAAACTCATTTCAGATGGAGCATTCGCTGAAACGATGTCTGAGAAGGAAAAAGAAGCCTGGGATTCCTTCAAGGATGTTGTTCTCAAATTCTTGGGGAACAGGCAGGATGAGAACTATAAGGATATTGTTGCCAGGATGCTCAATGCCTTCAAAGAACAAGGCTGTAACATGATCCTGAAAGTCCATTTCTTGCACTCCCATGTGAACTACTTTCCCGAAAACTTGGGGGCGTACAGTGAAGAACAAGGTGAAAGGTTTCACCAGGACATCAAGGATGCAGAGAGAAGGTACCAAGGAAGATGGAACACCACTATGATGGCTGATTTCTGCTGGTTGCTGCTGCGGGAAACCCCAGATGAAAAATACGCCAAGCAGCGCACCAAGAGAAGCATTCGGGGGAAGAAGAAACGGGCCCACCAGGAGATTGATTGACCCAAGAATGACTTTAAAATCTAAACTGGGTTGACAAATATCGTGTTTTTACTAAACTTTGAAATAAAAATTTGCTAGTTATTACCACAGTGTCGGATCTCATTTATTAGAATTTTATTTTCACACCATCGGGTGTTTGTCTTCATGTATTGCAATGGTGCGGTTTGCGTTTTCTATTCTTACATACATACCTGTACAACATTTTTTGCACATTTCTTTGCTTTGCTTTGTGTCTAACCTCGCTCTTATATGCTCAATGTTTGTGCACATGTATGTGGCTGTTTTAAGTGCAGACAATTTTGCTACCATCACAGTGTGTTTTGTTGACATTACTCTATTCTTATGTGCTGCCTTGTTACAATTTTCTTTATTCTTATTTGAATAACTACTAAACAATTAGTATAAAGAATTCATCCAAGAAACGTTTATCTCGATCGCACTCAATCTGAAACGTTCACCTCAAACTGCTAACCCAATGTAGCAAAAAATCTGTACGTGATGGAGCAAATTGGTTACCAGATTTGGATTCAGCGCACCAAAAAACGTAAAAATCGAAACATTAGAGGCAGTTTAAAAAATTTTTTTTAGTGTACCTGTGTTATTAGAGAAAATGTACGAGGTGTGATCAAAAAGTATTGAGACTTGTTGTGTAGCTATATAATAATACGTCGCACCACGATGCTATTAAGCATGCACTGACCTAGTTATGTGCTCTGCATGTGCAGAGTGTAACATGGCGGCAGCATGCCTGTATTTTTCTTAATCATGTGATGTTTGATATCATGTAAAAGCAGTTTGGCAGATTTATGATGAGTGAAAAAAATTGAACAGCGAATTTACATTAAATTCTGCCAGAAACTTGGAGATTCGTTCAAAAAGACTTATGACAAGTTACAGCAAGGGTATGGTGATAAATGCATGAGTCGTGCCCAAGTTTATGGCTGCTACAAACATTTCCAAGAGGCATGCCAAAATGTTGACAGTGACAAACATTCTGGAAGGCCATTCACGAGCAGGAATGAAGACAAAGCTGAAGCAGTGTGTGCCGCACTATGCTCAAATCATCTATGGACTATCAGGGAGCTTGCTGAAGACATGGACATCAGTTTTGGGTCGGTACAATCCATTCTTACTGTCAATATGTGGATGAGACGTGTGTCTGCAAAATTCTTGCTAAACTCCTGCCCCCTGACCAAAAAGAAGATAGACTGTCTGCAGACAGGGAGTTGCTGGAATGCGTTGAAAAGACTCAGATTTCATCAAAAAGATTATTACTGGTGATGAATCATGGGTTTATGGTTATGACCCAGAAACTAAGGCTCAGTCCTCAAAATGGAAGACTCCAGACTCTCCCAGACCTAAGAAAGCCCATCAGATAAGGAGCAATGTCAAAATCATGCTCATAGTTTTCTTTGATTATATCAGAGTATTGTTCATCATGAGTATGCTTCAAAAGGTCAAACCATCATTAAGGCGCACTACGTCCAAGTTCTGACTCGTTTGAGATGCAGTTTGTCATAAGAGACCAGAGTTGCACAGGAATGGTAAATGGTTGCTTCATCATGATAACGCCCCAGATCATGCATCCCATCTTGTCCAACAGTTCTTAGCAAAACGCCAAATTGAGCAAGTCTGTCCTGACCTCACACCCTGTGACTTTTTCTTGTTTCCAAAACTGAAATTACCACTGAAAGGAAGGAGATTTGCTGACTTAAGAGACCTTTAAGCAAAATTTGACACAGCAGCTTCACAGCATAACAAACGAGGCATTTCAAAATAGTTTACAGCAGTGGCAGGAATACTAGAGGAAGTGTGTTTTATCAGAAGGGGACAACTTTGAAGGAGACTGAGTGCTTCTTTTGTTATTGTACAAGTCTCAATACTTTTTGATCGCACCTCTATAAAGGTTCATTTGTTTGCTTTTCTGACACTGTGTTTTAAAAGGATAACATTTTCTGGTTGTAAAAGATTTAAACAACCTGACTTGGTAATTAGTAGTTGTGTTTTCATATGTGGATTTTCTTCTTTAGTAAGTCAGAGCTGTATTTCGCCAGACTTGCAAGCTGATATCTGAAATGTCTGTTCTCTTATCATTGTCAGTGTAAAGACTATGCAGAACTGATCGCTGGTTTCAATCTTGGGTCTTAAGGTAATTTCAATTGTTTTTCTGTATTTGAGTTAGGAGTTTTGGTTTTCAGATAAGAGGTGCATTTTGTTTTGAAAGCTTTCCTGATTCAGTTTAATTGAAAAATAGAGATAGGTTGAAGCGCTGTGATTTTTGTACATGCTGATTTTTGTTTTGGGTATGGTAATCCTCAATTTAAGTAATCATTTCAATATTGTGATTTTCCTTATGTAGCAGATTCAAATTAGTTTATTCCTGAAGGTATGGAAAGTGCTCTGTTACCTGATTGCCATTCCTGAACTCTTAGTGTACAGACTCTAGATATGCCTGGGGGGGATGCGTGTTATAATGTTTTTTGAAAGATTAATTTTCATGTCATAAGGATTTTGGTTATATTGAATGTTTAATGCTAATTGGGACATACATAGACATTTATTTCAGCTCATTCCACATGACATCTTCTACCTGCAGTTCACTTAAAAGTAGCAGTAAGTTTTAATAGTGCTTCTAGAATCTTTAAGTCCAGGAAAATTAGTATGGTATGAAAATCTATGTACGTATGTTAGTTGATATGAGGACGTATATATTTGGCGGTATGAGCAAGTGATGAAAACGTATTGGGGCTAGTGAGATATATTAATTATAAATAGAAGGATTTTTGATGGACAGTAAACTGGTGAGGGTGGTCTAATGATGTGAAGTGATGTGTCAGTTTAATGAATATGTAAACGGAGATGAGATTCTATGATTGATTTGCAGCAGTAATGTTTATAGTACAGCTAGATGGATTTTCTGAGTCAATGGATTGGGATGAAGAATGTACCGTACACTGAAGTAATAACTTGAGAGGTTTGCAGCACATAGTAACATAGTAAATGACGGCAGATAAAGGCCAGTATGGTCCATCTAGTCTGCCCAGTAAGATGGCAAGAGTAGGTGCACCTGCCGCTCTGTGCAGGCCACCCCTCCCCATGTCTTTGTTTAGGGGTGAACCCACCGCTCCATGTAGGACATCCCTATTTCTTGAGAAATTATATGGTTCAGTTTATTTTGATTTTATCCTGTTGCTGTAAAGGGATCCACTGTGTCTGTCCCATGCCATTTTGAATTCCGGCACTGTTTGTCCCCACCACTTCCATCGGGAGGGCATTCCAAGCATCCACCACCCTTTCAGTGAAAATGTATTTCCTGACATTTCCTTTCAATTTACCACCTTGCAGCTTCATGTTATGCCCTCTAGTTTTACAGCTTCCCCGTCTTTGGAAGAGGTTTGTTTGTTCATTATTTCTCTTTAAGTATTTAAAGGTCTGAATCATATCTCCTCTATCCCTCTTCTCTTCCAAAGAGTACATATTTAGGTCAAGTCTCTTCTCATAAGGATTCTGACGCAGGCTCCAAATCATTTTGGTTGACTTCCTCTGAACAGTTTCCAGTCTTTTTACATCTTTTGCAAGATATGGTCTCCAAAACTGAACACAGTATTCCAAGTGAGGCCTCACCAGTGACTTGTACAGTGGCATATGTACCTCTTCCTTTCTGCTGGTAATTCCTCTTTGTATGCAGCCCAACATCCTCCTGGCTTTTGCCACCGCCTTGTCGCACTGTTTTGCTACCTTGAGATCTTCAGAAATAATCACACCAAGATCTTTCTCCTGATCCGTGCAAACCAACCTCTCGCCCCCTATCCCAAACATTTCCCTTGTATTTCTGCTACCCAAGTGCATGACACTGCACTTCTTCGCATTAAATCTTAACTGCTAAGCATTAGACCATTCTTACAGCTTTTGTAGATCTTTCCTCATGTTAACCACTCCCTCGGGGGAGTCCACTCTGTTGCAAATTTTTGTGTCATCTGCAAAAAGACAGACTTTTCCATTCAGTCCTTCAGCAATATCACTCACAAATACATTGAACAGTGCCGGGCCAGGACCGAACCCTGGGGCACCCCACTAATCACCTTCCTTTAATCCGAGTGAGCTCCATTTACCATCATCTTCTGTCGTCTGTCAGTCAACCAATTTCTAACCCAGTTTACCACCTTGGGACCCATCCCCAAACTACTGAGTTTATTGATAAGCCTCCTATGAGAAACAGTATCAAAGGCTTTGCTGAAATCCAGGTAGATGACATCCATCGCATGCCCCTTATCTAGTTCTCTGGTCACCCAGTCAAAGAACTCAATCAGATTTTTTTGGCAAGATCATCCTTCGGTAAAACCATGTTGCCTCAGATCTTGCAACCTGTTGCTTTTGAGAAAATCCACTATTCGCTCTTTCAGGAGTGCCTCCATTACTTTTCCCGGCACCGAGGTAAGGCTCACGGGCCTGTAGTTTGTCACTTCTTCCCTGTCACCACTTTTGTGAAGAGGTACCACATCAGCCATTCTCCAGTCCTGAGGAACTTCCCCTGTTTCCAAGGATCTGTTGAAAACATCCTTTAACGGCCCTGCAAGAACCTCTCTGAGCTCTTTCAGTATCCTGGGATGTATCCCATCCGGTCCCATGGCCTTGTCCACTTTCAGTTTTGCAAGTTGTTCTAACACATCATCTTCTGTGAATGGTGTGGTATCTACTTTATTCCTATTTTTATATTTGGGAGTCACAGATGGATTTTCTTTAGTAAAAACAGAGCAGAAGTATTTGTTTAGCAATTTTGCTTTTTCAATGTCACTTTCCACGAGTCTGTTCCCAGCACTTTTGAGTCCTGCAATTCCACCTCTGATCTTCTTCCTTTCCCGAATATACCTGAAGAAAGTTGTCGCCACACTTCACATCTTTAGCCATCTATTCCTCTGCCTTTGATTTTGCTTTCCTTATTTCTCTTTTTGTCTCTGAGTCTGATCCTGTATTCATTTCTGTGTTCCTCTGTTTGCAAGCTTTTGAATTTTGCAAAAGCTGTGGTTTTTGCTGTTGAGCAGCCACCTCTTTGGAGAACCAAATGGGTTTCCTTCTCCTCTTGTTTTTATTTACTTTTCTTACATATTTTTCTGTTGTCCCTTTTATTGCCAACTTTAAATAGCCCATTGCAATTCCACTTCCCTTATCCCCTTCCACTCTGCCAACTCCTCCTTTAGGTACTTGGCCATTTTCCTGAAGTCAGTGTTTTTGAAGTTTAGGACTTTGAGCTTGCTATGATTGGACTTCACCTTGGCTTTTATCTCAAACCACACCGTGTGATGATCGCTGCTGCTCACAGAAGCACCCACCCAGACATTTGACACGCTATCACCGTTGATGAGCACTAAATCCAGCGTTGAGCTTTCCCTGGTTGGTTCCATCACCATTTGTCTAAGTAACGCATCTTGGAAAGCATCCACAATTTGCTTCTTTCCAGATTTGCAGAGGGAGTAATCCAATCCACATCGGGTAGATTAAAGTCACCCAATATGATCACTTCCCCCTTTGTGGCTATCTTGGCAATATCTATAATCAGTTTGTTATCTCTCTCTTCAATTTGAGTTGAAGGTCTGTAGACTACAGCAGTATGGATGACAGTGCCATCTCCTCTTTCCAGCACAATTCAGAGCGCTTCTTCTTTTCCCCATGCCCCCTGCATTTCAGTAGCTTTAATATTGCTTTTGACGTACAAGTGGAGTGGAGTGGAGGAGTGGCCTAGTGGCTGGGGCAAGGTACTTCAGGCCGGAAGGTCGGGGGTTCAAATCCCATTAGAGGACAGCAACCTTGGGCCGGAAGGACTGGGGTTTCTAGTCCCACAGGTGCTCCTTGTGGTCTTGGGCAAGCCACTTAACCCTCCATAGCCCATGTTCCCTGTAAAATAGTTATCTCCAAGTTATAATGCCCTGTTCAATGTAATTTCAGTTTGTTCAATGTAAACTGCACTGATGCAGAATAGCGTGGCATATAAGAGAATGTAAATAAATAAATAAAAATAAACACGGCTACTCCTCCTTTTCCATTTTCTCTGTCTCTTCTGAATAGATTATAGCCAGCTATGGCTATATCCCAATCATGTGATTCATTAAACCATGTTTCTGTAATGGCCACAATGTCCAAGTCCATTTCCACCATTAGGGCTTCCAGGTCCGGAAGTTTGTTGGCTAAGCTTCGAGCATTTGTGCTCATTGCTTTCCAGCATTTAACTGGCTTGCATGTATTTTGCATTGATTTTATTCCGCCCACTTCTTCCCAGTTGCTTTTGATGTGTGGTTTAAAAGTGTGGTCGTTTCTGATGTTATTCTGCTTTTGCAGGGAGTGATGCCGTGAACTTGACCTTCCCCATCCGTCACCCCCTTTTTCTAGTTTAAATGTATATCCACATACTGCTTGAACTTTTCACTTAGGATTCTTTTCCCTGCGACAGAGAGATGTAGTCCATCAGCACAGTATAGTCTCTTGCTGGTCCATCTGTTTCCCCAGTCGCCTATAATTCTGAATCCTTCTTCTTTACACCAGGTCTGGAGCCATGTGTTAAAGCTGTTTATGCGATGTGGCCTTTCTGCCCCTTTACCAAGAACAGGTAGAACTTCTGAGAATTCTACAGTGTTAACAATGTGCTTCAGTTTCTCTCCCAGAGTTTGGAAGTCCCTTTGAACAGTAGTGGCACTGTTTCTAGCCAGGTCATTTGTACCCAAGTGGATGACAACATTAATTTTGGAGTACTCACTTTCAGCGCTAAGTACATCAACGATATGGTTTGTATTTCTGCTAGCTGAAGAGCCTGGGAGGCATTTGACTAACTTCTCTCCTTTGAATTGTGTTCCCAAGTTGGTGCCTCTGATGATGGAATCACCAAGTAGTAGTTTTCTGTTCCTTGAGTTTTTCTTCATATTTGGTGTTTTATCAGGAGATTGGGCATTGACTGTTTCATTTAAAGGCCCTTCAGTTTCCGTGGAATGGGCATCCTCATTAACCAAAGCAGAGAAGGTATTATACAGTGATATCTCATGATATACAGGGTGTTTCTGCGTTACAGGTCGCAATCTACCAGAGCCCACTGTGATCCATTTGTTCCTGGGATGCTTGATTCTTTGTGGGAGCGGTGGTGGACTTTGTTTGGTTTGTATCCTAGAAGAGGTGTGTTTCATTGCGGCTACTTCTTCCCTTTTTAGAGTCAATTCTTTATGTATGGCTGCTAACTTGAGGCATATAGAGCAAGCTCTTAGGTGCCAGATGATTCTTCTCAGAATGAAGGCACCACAATTATTGCACTGAATACAAGACATGCTTGGTCCTAGAAGGAGGAGAAGCAGCAGCAGCACAGATAGCAGTAACAGCTTGAAAAGGCTGTATGTTTATAACAGCTCTCTTAGTGAGAGATTGCCAAGTTATCAAGGCCTTCTTGCCAGATAATAGTATGACACAGGGGGGCTTATAATCCGAGGCAATGGAGGGTTATGTTCTCCTTCTCTCTCCTTATCTTTCCATATTTGTATCCTTGTTCTCAGCTTTTATACTGTTTGTTCTGATTAGATTGTAACTCTAAGAAGCAGGGATCATCGTGTGTGTGTGTGTGTGTGTGTGTGTGTGTGTACAGTGCTGCATACACCTTGTAGCACTATATAAATGATTAATAGTACTAGTAGTAGTAGTAGTAATAGTTACAGAAGCTATTTTAAAAAAAAGTTATTGTTAAAGTAAAGCATGCTAATTTTTCTTTTCCTTGTAAATATATAAAAAACGAACAACTTCTGATTCCAATTGGTAGCAGTATTATTGAGAAATAAAACCGCATGATCATGATTTATTAAATTGTTTAAGATTATTTTGCAGAGATCCTGGATTTGACAATTGTGATACAGGGGGTGAGGAAAACCCCACAACAGTTAACCATTTCTTTTCTCGTGTTTGTACAGTAAATACGTTTAATCCACGATGTGCAAGTTTTGTTTTCCGGGTTACGGGACTGAGCTTGTCCCAGTTAAGAGAATTTGTCTGCTGATTTTATTCCATGTATAAAAATGCAATTTGTAGTTGTGCACAAATGAATGGGAAGATCTTCCATGTATGGGTACTTACATATCTTATGTGGTGGTTGCTGTTAAGTGCCATCGAGTCAGTGTCGACTCCTGGAGACCCTCTGGATAGTTGACCTAAACCTATCTTATAAATTCTGTGAATTTGCATAATACAACAAAGGCTAAGAAAGCAAATTATGAAGGTGTTTAAAAGAAAAAATACAAATTAACAGCTTTGCTGAAAACTGAATTGCTTGTCAGTCAAAACAAGTTGTTTGTTGTTTTTTTTAAACAATTCCCTTAAATAAACAAAAGGAAAAGGAAAAGAAAATTAAAAAAGGAAGGTATACAGTGGGTTCAGTCAGGGGGTGTTGATTATCTGTCATGTGCATTTATGTCATAGTGCTTGTCGCGAAGATATGATGATTTGTTTTACTTTCGTGATTTCTTTTTATTTCTTATTGTGCAGGAAGCATAGTGATACGTGTAATATTAAAGAAAAGATGTTAGATTATGAATTTAGCTTTTACAAGTCAGAAATAATGAATGATGCAACTTCATTCTAGCAAGTTAATTAAATAATTAAACCAAGGTGCTAAATGTGAGTTTTAATATTTTCTTTTTGTTAGTAGATTAATCACATCCATGAAAAAGTGTGAGACTAACGAGTGGCTGTCCCAGTCTGTTAGAAGCTGCTTGTAAGAATCTATTGGAAGAGTAATTCTCATGTTGTGTGTTTCAGTTTGTTGTTATGGAAAGACCCCTGCCTCCTAATATCACAAACACCAAGACTGATTAACTAAATTAGTATCACTGATTGAGGTAGATTCAAGATGTAAATAAATTTACCTTGTGCAAGAGATTAATTGACCCTTCACTGCTGTGCTGTTTTGTGCTGAAAACAGTGTACCAAAGAAGTATTAAGCAATGACAACTGAATTTCTAATTTGTTTAAATTCTATATTTTTAAAAAGTTTTGTGATTATGAATGCATTACCTTTTGTTGAACATAAACATCATTACATAAACAGTATCAAGAATTATGCATCTGCTTTTGTTTTGTGTCCCAATTTCCTTCCTTTGTGAGCTGCGATGTCTGTATTAATCAGATAGTTATATTACCGGCAGTATTAAAAGCAAATATGAGTTAAACTATTCCTAAAATATGAGGGCCTTCCTAAAAAATTCTGTAAACCACTGAAATGAGTTAAACTTATTTGCCATAAACTGCTAGTTATTTTTTAGTGTTTGTTACCCTTTAAGTAATAGGATTAACAATACCTTGTACAGTTATGCATCTGACACGAGAGGTGTGTCTTTTTTATTATGTAGATGCAAAATAAAAGTATGCTATAAGTTAGCTTGGTCTATATCTATTCAAATAATTTGGAATAATTTAGTGCTAGCAGTAGATGCATTGTAATTAATTAGCATTAGATAAGATGATTGTTCAACAATTCTATATTGCCATTAGCAGTGGTGCTTATTTGTAATTGTGAGGAGTGTTGTAGTGAGTTTTGGTTCTGCAAATTATATATTGCATGCACTGAATCCTACGGGCCGAAGATAACGACTACTGTGACTGAAAAAGAAGTCTGCAATGCTACTGAACACTGAATAGAAGCAAAGAGCAGCGATTCCAGCAGGACTATTCATGTATATGCAACCATGAAGCCTGGGTGGATAGTCCCAGCAACTCTATCCAAGATGTGCATAGCGCAGCCCAGAGTGAAAGGAGATGCTACTGAAGGATTTGGATTTGTGACTGGTGTCATGATGTAAATGTGGGTGCAAGCCACTGAACATTTGAAAGATCTATGAAGAACAGTTGGCCACTGCCAGCAAATGGAATTTGCAAGAACAACTGGTAAAGCCTCATTCTCCATGCACATTTTTATTGAGACCCAGCAAGGGCAAATAGTGTCACATAGCTTTAGTTAATTTAATTTACAGAATGCTTGTAATCTTTTTTCTATGTTGTCAAATAAGCATATGCATAAAGACTTCCTCCAGCCAGCAAGAATGAAGTTCATCTATGGACCAGATGTGCCTAAGACTCTGAAGCAAAGTAAAGTGAAGGGCATTCCCCACTGTGGCAGAAGATTTATTTTGGACTTGGGACATGTTTGAGCTACCATTCTTTTGTAGTGATTCTGTCCAGAATCAGAGGGGACAGGGACTCAAAGTAGGGTACCAGGGCCCTTTGAAAGAGTTAATATGAAGAATAGCTTGGAATTTTGCTGACAGCCTGAAGCCTAGCAGCCTGGAGAGATATGTGTTATAGAAGCCAAGGCTGTATTATGGGGTGAAATTGTTTGTGAAAAACGAGACAGAATATTTTTGTTTGCCCTGACTAAAGCTGAGTAATGTCTGTGCCTAGTTTGACCTAAAACATGGTGAAATTATACCTTACCTGCTATTTACTTTCATGGAGTCCCTCCAGTCTAGTCCAGAGAGACGGGTTGTGCTCATGCACCAGCATCTGAGACTGAATTATACAAAATTTCTTCCCTACATTAGCCCAGGAGCTTCCTGATCTCTCCAGTATACTTCTGACAAAGCAGCCAGTGCTACTTCTATAGATAAGGGTAAAACCTACCTAAACAAAAAACTCATGGAACTAGCAGAAACTGTCCTCTTCTGCCCTGGACCAGAATCAAATAACACAATGTCCATAGATATGGTCCATGTTTCTCATAAGCACAACACGAATGAACAAACTTCGGCTCATATTCTTTGGCTCGTTTTAGATTTTTGTCTTTTTTCTTTTTAAACATACACATACATACATATATATATAGTTCTTGGACATTGGCAGTCTCCAAGTCCAACAGTCCATAAAGAAAAACTCTGATCAACAGGCGTACCCTCTCACTCACAGGTCAAGGATTGCCTACCGGACCTCATTTCACGTACGGGCTCGCAAAACCAACCCAGAATGAAAACGAGTGGGTTCTGGATTTGACTGGAGGGACTCCATGAAAATAAATTAGCAGGTAAGGTCTAATTTCATCTTCATCCATGTTCCTCCAGTTCAGTCCATACAGACGGGATGTACTATAGCAGTCCTTAAGAGTCAGGAGGGACCCGCAAGTCCCTCCTGCAATACCCGAGCTCCAAAACGCGCCTCTTAACCCGTCTGCACATCCAGACAGTAATGCTTCACAAAGGTATGCAAAGATGACCATGTCACCACCCAACAGATGTCCACCAGAGACACTAGGCTAAACTCAGCCCAGGAAGATGCCTGTGATCTCGTTGAATGCGCCCTTAGACCCTCAGGAACTGGCCTACACTTGAGAAGATATGCAGATGCAATCGCTTCCTTCACCCATCTTGATATGAACACTTTGGAGGCCGCTTCCCTTTTTCAAGGTCCTCCAAACACCACAAATAGTCTGATCTCCGAAAGGACTGCATGCACCTGAGATAACAACGTAGTGTCCTCCTCACATCCAACTTGTGCAAGCGCCATCCCTCCGGCTCTGTACTTTCCACAAAAACTGGCAGCATCACCACCTGATTGAGATGGAACACCAAGACCACCTTGGGCAAAAAGGCTGGTACTGGTCGCAAGATCACCCTCTCTTTAGACATGACAAGCTGAACAGATGGCATCTACCTGAACAGATGGCCACTAGGAAGACCACCTTCAAAAGATCCTTGAGCGAGGCCTCTCTCAGTGGTTCAAATGGAGGAGCAGTCAGAACGGACAAGACAAGATTAGATCCCAGGGAGGGACCACCGCCCTGAGTGGAGGTCTGACCTGCTTGACAGCTCGTAGAAACCGTGCCACGTCGGGATGACCAGCCATGGAGACTCCTTGCACCATGCCTTGGTAACATGCCAGAGCTGCCACCTGAACCTTCAATGAGTTCAGGGCCAGGCCCTTATCCAGACAGTCCTGCAAAAACGAAAGGACGTCCCCAAATGATGCCATCAAGGGACGGAAGCTTCGTGGTTCACACCACTCTTTAAAAATGCATCAGACACGAATAAAGGACAAGGAAGTAGATCTTTTTCTCGCCTTTAACAGCATGGGGATTCTCATCGGCACACTCCCTCTAACAGCCATGCCCGCTCAAGAGCCAAGCCGTAAGCAAGAAGCGATCCACGTGGGGCATCAAGACGGGTTCTATGGGACAGAAGGTCGTGCCTCACTGGCAACCACCAAGGCCGGTCCCACTGTCAACCAGACCAGATCTGCATACCAGGGTCTCAGAGGTCAATCAGGAGCCACTAAAACCACTCAACCTTCATGTCAAGTTATTCTCTACAGCAGATGCCGGATCAGAGCCCAAGGAGCGAAGACATACAGCAGGGTTGAGCGAGAGTGTTGGAACCCTCTGACATTCATTTTCTCCACCGGCTGAAGATTTGATTCGCCCTAGCATTGTCCGCTGAGGCCATCAGATCAATCACTGGCTGCCCCTATCGACTCACTATCTGGGCGAACACCAAATCTTGCAAGGACCACTCGCCAGCATCAAGACAATGGCAGCTGAGGTAATCGGCTGGGACACTGTCCTTCCCAGCCACGTGAGCTGTCGAGAGAGTCTGCAGATGCTGCCCTACCCATCTTAGGATTGGGTCGTCCTCAGCCACTAGCCACTAGCCTCAGCCCGTGCCTCCCTCTCTGTTCATATATGCTACTGCTGATGCGTTGTCCAAAAACACAAGAACCACTTTGTTCTCCAACAATAGATCGAACCGCCTCAACGTCAACTCAATTGCCCTGGTCTCCAGATGATTGATGGCCCAGGCACTTTCCTCCTCTGACCATTGCCCCTGAGTCACCTGGAAGTGAGAATGCACCCTCCAGCTGGACAGACTGGCGTCCATTGTTACAAGCACCCAGTCTGGCCTCACCAAGGACAATCCCTTAGTCAAGATGTTTCTGTTCAGCCACCATGATAAGGCGATCTTGATGTCCCCTTGACACTGAAGTAGTTGTGGCGACCACTGAGAGAGAAATGCCCTCTGCAGCAGATGCATATGTGCTCTGGCCCAAGGCACCAAATCCAATGCCGCCACCATCAGCCCCAATACCTACAGGTAATGCCAGGCCAAGAGCTTCATGACCACAGGAAGTGATGCAACACACACTTTACAACCTGTTGACGTGCTCCTCCGGTGGTTACACTCGACCAACCTCAGTGTCGAACAGCGCTCCCAAATACACCAACTGCTGCTATGGGTGTAACTTGCTCTTTGCTGAGTTCATCACCCAACCCAGATCTTGCAGGAATGAAATCACTTTCTGCTTCATCCTTGCATTCTCTTCTCTCAACTTCGCCCATATGACCAAGTCATCGAGGTATGGGTGCACCATGAAGTCCTGCCTCCTGAGCACCACGGCCGTCACCACCATCACCTTAGTAAACATCCTGGGGGCTGTCATCAACCCAAAAGGCAGAGCCCTGAATTGAAAATCTCCCATGGGTACCGCAAAGCGAAGAAACCTCTGATGTTCTGCCCGAATAGGAACATGCAGATAAGTCTAGGAGAGGTCTAGTACATGAGGAACTCTCCGCTTTGCATAGCTACCATGACGGAACGAAGAGTCTCCATGTGGAAGTGCAGGACCCACAACACTCTAATGTACTTGAGGTTGAGAATGGGCCAAAAGGAGCCCTCCTTTTATGGCACCACAAAATAGATGGAATATTGACCCGAGCCGCACTCGGTCGGAGGTATGGGCAGCACTGCTTCTAAGTCCAGAAGCCGGTCCAGAGTCGTCCTTACCGCCTATGCCTTTGCTGGGCCCATGCAGGGGGAGACCATAAAGTGTAGTTACTCACCCGTAACAAATGTTCCCCAGGGACAGCAGGAATCCGTCCTTACATATGGGTAATGTTGGCACCGACGGAGCCCGCACGGAAGGATCTCCCCAGCTTTCAAAGAAAGCCTTTGGGTGATGCCACAATGCATGCATGGTCCCCTTCCTGCCTAAGGGTGTCATCTTGCTCAGTCAGATGACATAGCTAGGACAGTAGAAAAAATAAAACAAGGTAGGGTGGCAACTCCCAGGGAAGGAGGGAGGGTTGCGAGGATGGATTCCTGCTGTCCCTGGAGAACATCTGTTACAGGTGAGTAACTATGCTTTCTCCAGGAACAAGCAGGAAGTCAGTCCTCACATATGGGACTCTCTAGCTCCAGGCTGCCGAGGACTGAAGCACAACAGCACCAACGGTCAGGTAGCCGTGATTTGCAGAAGGTGAGTCCCCAACTGAGAGACTGCAAGACCCTAGCGTTCAGCAGCACCATCACTCCGGTAGCCTGAACACAAAAGGGTCAGAGGGTAAGAGTTGCCTACACCCCGAACAGATTATGGAGTACCGCCTGGCCGAAGGCACTGTCCTGAGAGGACTCACTTTCCAGGCAGTAGTGAACTGCGAATGTATTGACTGAAGACCATGTGGTGGCTTTGCAGATCTCTGTCACCGGTACTGAGCGCAGTGATCCGGGCTCTCATGCGATGTGCTGTGATCCAGCGGTGAAGGGACAGCCCGGCTCGCTCACAAGTGAGGTCAATACAGTCCGCCACCCAAGTGGATAGGGTTCACAGTCACAGGAAGCCCCAGTCTGTTGGGATCATAGGAAATGAAAAGCTGAGGAGCTTTGCAATGGCCCTGGGTCCACTGTAGATAGGACAGGGCCCGTTTGCAGTCCAGTGTATGGAGTATAGTTTCCTCCCGACCGGTGTGAAGCCGCAGGTAAAAGGTGAGAAGGACCACCTCCTGGTTGAGGTGGAAAGGAGATAGCCCAAATTCCTCCCAAAGGTGGTAAGTGCGGAGCACCACTCTGCTCTTGTAGAATCTTGTGTATGGTGGCACCAGGGCTTATTCTGCGAGCGGATGTGAAAGCAACCAGGAAAGCTACCTTCCATGAGAGATACCACAGATGGCAAGTAGCTAGAGACTTGAATGGCAGCATGGTGAGCTGCGAGAGCACCACACTGAGGTCCCATTCTGCCGCCAGGGGGTGGGATGGGGGGCTTAAGACAGCAGGAGGCCCCAGAGAAACTGAGAGACCAGGGGCTGACCCAAGAGAGGTTTCCCTTCAATAGGGTGGTGTTCTGCAGCAATTGCACTCAGGTGCACCCTCAATGAATTGACTTTAGTCCAGTGTGCGACAGATGCAGTAGGTATTGGAGCACCAGTACACCGGTTAGGAGACCGGGTTCTCCCGCCTCTACGCACACCATACCGAGAACCTACACCACTTAAAGGCATATGCTTGCCTCGTGGAGGGCTTGCGGGAGGCCAAACAGGTCCTCCTTGACCTCTCGAGGGAGGTTGAAAGAGGCCAAGCCTACCCTTTCAGCAGCCAAGATGTTAACGTCAGAGACCCCAAATTGAGATGCATGAGGGAGCCCCTCCTCCTGAAATAGGAGGTCCGGGGCATGACCCAATGGGACTGGGAATGCCGCCGACAGGGAGAGCAACAGTGGGAACCACGGTTGTCTGGGCCACCTGGGGCAATTAGTATCAGCGCTGCCCCCTCGTGCTGGACCTTGAAAAGGGTCTTGGTGACAATAAGGGTCAGTGGAAAAGCACAAAGGACGCCTCCCTCCCGTCCACAGGATCAGGAAGGCACCCACCGCTACTCTCACTGGGTGCGGCTACCACGAGCAAAGCGGGGCAACTGCACATTGTCCAGGGTAGCAAAGAGATCCATTATGGGCACTCTCCAGAGGCAGAAGAGCCATGAGGCCACCATGGGGTTCAGGCTCCATTCGTGCGGCTGGAGCATTCTGCCGAGTCTGTCTGCCAGGAGGTTGTCCTGATCCGGGAATTAGACCACCCACAAGAGCATGTTGTTGCAAGCTGCAAAAGGAAAAGAAAAAAAAAAGAGGGCCACTGCCTCCTGACAGAGGGAGTACGACCCCATGCCACCATGCTGGTTAACGGAGAACATGGCGACTAGTTGTCCGTCTGTACCAGCACTGATTGGTGTCACAGGTGGTAGCAGAGCGCCAGTAGGGCCAGAAAGATCACCCCCAAATTCCAGAAGATTGATCTATATCAGGGATTCCGCTTTGGACCAGCTGCCTTGTGTGTGGCGGTCTTCGCAATGCACCCCCCCCCCAACCGAGGAGGGAGGCGTCCATGGTCAGGACCCTCTGTGGCGGGGCAGCTGGAAAGGCATTCCGGCCGGGAGGTGGCAGGGAAGTTGCCACTAATTAAGGGACTCCGCCAGCTGGCAGGTTACCTTGATCCTGTCCCGCATTCTACCCTTGGCTTGCGTCCATTGAGCACAGAGGCACTATTGGGCTGCCCGCATATGCAGATGGGCTAGCAGGGTCATGTGGACAGTGGAAGCCATGTGGCCCAGAAGGCAGAGGAGATGATGGGCTGGCACAAGCAAAGGTGCTGCATCTTCGCCGCTAATTCCCTGAGGCGGTCTGCCCTTTCCCTGGGAAAAAAAAAGGCCTTGGCCTGCAGGGTGTCCAACTGAGCACCTATAAATTACAGGCTCTGGGCTAGAATGAGATGAGATTTGGGGTAGTTGATGATAAACCCCAAGTGCTGCAGCAGGAGAGTTGCACGTCCTGTGGCTTGGTGGGTCTTTTTGGCTGTGCTGTCCCTGATAAGCCAGTAGACCAGGTAAGGGAAGATAAAGGCCCCTTGCAGACGTAGGTGGGCAGCAATCACTGCTAGGCATTTTGTGAAAACCCTCAGTGAGGAGGCGAGGCCGAAAGGTAGCACTCTGTATTGGTAGTGCCCTCCTCCTACCACGAAACTTAGGTACTGCCTGTGGTAGGGGTGGATCAGGATGTGTGTGTAAGCATCCTTTAGATTCAAGGAGCAAAGCCAGTCTCCCTGGTGGAGGTAGGACAGCAGTGTTCCAAGGGATAGCATCTTGAATTTCTCCCTCACCAGAAACTTGTTTAACTTTTGCAGGTCTAGGATGGGCCAGAGGCTCCCAGTCCTCTTTGGGACAAGGAAGTACCTAGAATAGAAGCCTATGCCCCACGGGTGTCTAGGTACAGGTTCTATTGTGTTGTCCCCGAGAAGACCTGCGAGCTCTGTGAGCAGCAGGGTCTGGTGAAGGAGAGGGGTTGTACTGGCTCTCTGGGAGAACACTTGGGTGGAATCTGCTGTATGTGGAGGAGGTATCCCTCCCTGACCACCTGCAGTACCCACAGGTCAAAGGTGATTGAAGCCCATCTGTGGGCGAAGAGCGTTAGACACCCCCATGTGATCGACTGCCCTTGACAGTCACAAGGATTGACTACCGCAGAGAAGCATTTACAGATTCCTAGTAGCCTCACAATCAGTACGTTACATGACCATTGGCTTAATGGTCTTTCATAGAGTTTTTATGCCAGCTTAACCCCTGACGAAGTGTCACGAAACACGGCCTGTGTTGGGTCGGCATTGTTTAATAAAGGTTTTGGCTTTCCCTTATACCATGCCTCTGGACTGGTTTTTATACTTGGCACAGTATTTGCTTTCGTAGTGTTGTACCCAGAGCAGGGTTGGTACTGCTGATCTTGTGCAAAAAGCCCTCTTTTACCTCAGGAAAAGGATCCTTTTCCATGACGTTTTTTTGCAGGGATGAGATGAAGTCTTCTTAGATAGCTTCTGGCAGGTCACAAAGTTGGCCTCAATCTCAGCAGCTTTGGTCAGCCATGGATTTGCTGAAGAGGTTCTCACTGATACAGGGGACATCGAGCAGTCTGTCCTGGACCCACTGCTCAAGGTTGGAGGATTGCAGCCAGGCTTGGTGCTGGGCTTCGACGCCAGCCACCACAACTGGAGCCACTGACTCGAAGCAGTTATAGGCAACCCAAGAGAGGAACAGAGTAGTCCCTTACTCCCAGGGTCCGGAACCATTGGAGGGGCTCCCTGTCTAGGCCTGCTGCAAACCACAACAGCTTTATGACCAGTGCTTTTAAGTACATGCCTATGTAGAGTTCATAGGTCTGGATCCAGTAACCCAGCATCGAGCCCTGATAACATTTGCACCCAAGGGTGTCGAGGGCCCAGGCCTCCCTTCCAGGAAGGACAGAGGAATGGGTCTTCTGGCTCTTGAGCTTCTGCATGGTCAGCCTGAAGACCACGGAATTATGTGGGAGCTGGGGTTTGTGGAACCCCGGTCCTTTCCAGACGCGGAACATAGCATCAAGCCAATGACTAACTATAAGCACTGATGCTGGGGTCTCCCACATTCTGAGAAGCAGCCTCTCGAGGATCGGCTGTATGAGCACCGTGAGGGTTTCTCTGGGTGGAGTCTCATATTGGAGAATCTCCATCTCCTTGGTGTATGGGTCCTCCTCTGCCTCAGTTTGCACCGAGAGGGCTCTGGCCATATCCCCGAAGAAGTCATGGAAGGTCGCATCCTCGGGAGGAGAATGGCATCGAGGCACTGGGGGAAACGGGTCCAAGGGAATGTCTCGATGTCTTCCGGTGTCTGGGGACTCCTCATCGTCGGAATTGAGCAGTGACTGAGTCCGAGGCCCTGCAAAGCACAGTTACTTACCTGTAACAGGTGATCTCTGGGAACAGCAGGAATAAGTCTTCACATATGGGTACGTCTGTACCAACAGAGCCTGCGTGGGAACGCTCCCCAGCATCCAAAAAGAAAGCTTTTGGGAGCATCCCACACGCATGTGCGCTGCCTTCCCACCTAAACACTTCCGTCTCATCAGTTGGGTTTGTAGCTGAGACCGAAGGAGGGAAGTAGACAAAATGAGAGAGAGCGAGAGCGAAACTCCTAGGGGAGGTGGGAGGGTTGTGAAGACCTATTCCTGCTGTTCCCAGAGATCACCTGGTTACAGGTAAGTAACTGTGCTATCTCCAGGAACAAGCAGGACTGAGTCTTCACATATGGGGACTCCCAAGCTAAGATGCCTGGAGGAGGCCCCAGCATGTTGCAAATCCAATGGATGGGCCATGCTTATTCCTCAGAACCTCAGGCATCGAAGGGATGGAGGGTAGGAGTTGAACTAGAAAAGAAAAAAGGGGCTGTGGAACAGCTTGACTTAACAAGGTATCCAGAGGGGGGTCCTTGTGTAGTTTATAATTGTTAGAAAATATTGAATTCCAATTTTCTAATGTGGATCTTACTCAGAAGTATTGCAAAAGTATTTGGTGAGGCTAATATGGGTCTGTAGTTGAGAGCCAGTACATTACCCCCAAAGAAATTTCCTCACTGTAAAGTAGAGGAAAATAAATGTTGCAATACAGGAAGAAATAAGAAGCCTTAATGGCTAGAACTAACCCCAGAAGCAAAACTGGGGGAGTTTAATGAGGTTGGACTTTGGAGAAAATAGCTAAAGCTTCTGTAAAGTCCAAAGTTTGAACTCATTGTCCTTGGAGCAGAATAAGGCCCTAGGAAAAAGTGGAGATAAATCTGACTGGTTTCGATGAAAAGGTAAGAAATACCCTTTGTAGAAAAAAGGATAGGTCTTTAAGACCCCCTTTCATCCAAATGAAAGGCCAAGACATTTGTAATAGGCATTGGGCCCCCAATTTCTTGAAGATCAGTAAGTCTTTCGTAAGTGATGTCACTTATGATAAGGACTTTACATGGAGAGCTTCAGATATGAGGTAACTGAAAAGGTAATGGTAAAGAAGGTATTTCCTAATGTACCATAGAAATTGGTTGTCCATTAAGTTTTATGATATGCTGGGACAGCATTAATATGGACAGTAAACAAATCTTTCAAGGTCAGATGTTGTATAGAGATTGACCCAATAACAAGAAGGATAAGACCTACTTGAGAATATTGATGGGGAATCTCTGTCTGGTTAAAAATGGAAGAACTATAGAGAGAGTTTCATGGAAGACTGGCAATATGTTTTCCACTGACAAGGAGAGGACTAGATTTCTTTAAAAAAGATCTATCCCCTGAGTAACCAGGTCTTGAGACGTACGTGAAGGAGTGCAGAGGAGACCCTTAGTCATAAGAACATAAGATATGCCATACTGGGTCAGACCAAGGTCCATCAAGCCCAGTATCCTGTTTCCAACAGTGGCCAATCTAGGTCATACGTACCTAGCAGTTTCCCCAAAAGACACAGGTTCCACAATGTTTGTACTGGGTCAAACATTGATATCCTGGGTCCCTTCTTAATAATGGTTTATGGACCTTTCCTCCAGGAATTTCTCCAAACCTTTTTTAAACCCAGCTACACTAACAGCCTTTACTACATCCTCCGGTAACAAATTCCAGAGTTTGATTACACGTTGAGTGAAAAAATATTTTCTTTTATTAGTCTTAAATAGTTTACCCTGTAGCTTCATTGCATGTCCCCTAGTCTTTCTATATTCTGATAACGTAAACAATCGATCTACGTTTACCCGTTCCACTCCGTTCATTAATTTATAGACTTCTATCATATCTCCCCTCAGCAGTCTCTTTTCCAGGTTAAAGAGCCCTAAACCTTTTAGCCTTTCTTCATAGGAGTATCCTTCAAATCCCCTTTACCATTTTGGTGGCTCTTCTCTGAACCTTTTCTAATAACTCTATATCCTTTTTAAGATACGGCGACCAGAATTGCACACAATATTCAAGGTGTGGTCTCACCATGGAACGATATAGAGGCATTATAATATCTTTTGTTTTATTTTCCATTCCTTTCCTTATGATACCTAGCATTCTATTTGCTCTCTTGGCCGCCGCTGCACACTGGGCCGAGAGTTTTAACATGTTATCCACAATGACGCCTAAATCTTTTTCCTGGGTGATGGTTCCTAATGTGGATCCTTGCATTGTGTAACCATAGTTTGGGTTGTTCTTCCCTAGATGCATAACTTTGCACTTGTCCACATTAAATTTCATCTGCCATTGTGATGCCCAGTCTTCTAATTTATCAAGATCCTCTTGCAATTTTCCACAATCCTCTTGGGTTTTAACAACTTTAAATAGTTTTGTGTCATCTGCAAATTTGATAACCTCACTCGTTATTCCACTTTCCAGGTCATTTATGAATATGTCAAAAAGCAGCGGACCCAGCACAGATCCCTGGGGTACACCACTATTCACCTTTCTCCATTGGGAAAATTGGCCATTTAGCCCTACCCTCTGCTTTCTATCTTTTAACCAGTTCCTGATCCACAGTAGTACACTGCCTCCTATCCCATGACTCTTTAGTTTTGCCAAAAGTCTCTGATGAGGGACCTTGTCAAAGGCTTTCTGAAAGTCCAGATACACTATATCAACCGACTCACCTTTGTCCACCTGTTTATTCATACTTTCAAAAAAACATAACAGATTAGTAAGACAAGATCTTCCTTGTCTAAAGCCATGTTGGCTGTCTCCCATTAGGCCATGACTATCTACATGCTGAGTAATTTTATTCTTTATGATGGTTTCTACCATTTTTCCCGGTACTGACGTGAGGCTCACCGGTCTGTAGTTTCCCAGATCACCCCTGGAACCCTTTTTAAAAATTGGTGTTACACTGGCGATCCTCCAATCTTCAGGTAGGGTCCCCTTGCAGTTAAAAGTATGAGATACGAGACTGTCAAGGTGAAGGGCACAGCTCACCTTGTTGTTAGTTGTTAGTTCTCCTTTTTTTTTTTTTTAAAGGAGAAAAGCCGTTATCCTTAGGGTATGATGGTCCTCAATAGCTCTCGGAGCTAAAAGGAGGGATTTCTCTTGTAGCAAGAGATTCACGCCCAGAGACGAGGATAGAGTCAATGTATGACTGATATCTCAACATGGATGAGAGGAACCTTAGATGCTTCTGTTGAAAAGAAGTAGGTTCAGAGGTTCTAAAAACCTCACATAGGAAAAAAAATGAATAAAATATCAGACACCCTGCAACTGCTGGGTTTGCTGAGCCTTCTGAGGTTTTGATTTGCTTAGCCTGGTTTGATGTTCCCTGTTTTTGGAAACATCTGCAATATGGATAGAAGATGGATAAAACTTTTATCCCCTAGGGGGATAAAGCTTTTTAGGAGATTTTTTATTAGCTGGGATAGAGGAAAGTTTTGACAATCCTCTGAAAGCAACAGCATCAGTGCTTAACTGATTAGCTTGAAATAAAGCCTCCTTATTGAAGAGATTTTCACCAGTACAAGGAGTGTTTCCCAGCCTTTCCTGTATCCATATGTCCAAGTCTGAAGCTTGGAGCCAGGCTATGCGTCGTGCTCCTATGGCTATAGCAGAAGTTCTGCTAATAGACTCAAAACAGTCCAGAGAAGCACGATTAAGGAACCTAGAGATATTTTGAGCATGATTGACTAATAAGAAACAATCTACTCTTTTATACTCTGGAAGAAAAAGGGTTCAAAAACTTTAAGCTCTTTGTGACCTCTTCAAGAGATAATCCCATATAGAAAATATATGAGATAATTCTTGCTGAAAGCATGGATGCCTGGAAGCATCGACGTCCAAAGGCATCTAAAGTCCTAGACTCACGACCTGGCGGATAAGAAGAGTGCTTCTTTGCACTCTTAATACGCCTCATTGCTGATTCTACAACAATAGAATGATAAGGAAGTTGAGTCTTTTGAAAACCTGGAGGTGGCACCTTGTACATGGTGTCAAGTGTCTTAGAATGTGGGGATACCGTTAAAGGAGTTTCCCACATTTTTAATAGTAACTCTTGTAAGATCTCATGAAAAGGAAGCATGATCACCTCCTTTGAAATCCAGGGGAATTGCAGTGTCTCTGAATCCCCCGGTAGGGATTTTTTACCAGGTATAGAAATGGCAAGTAACTTTGCCATATCAAGCAGAAAAGCTTGAAAAGAAATCTCCCCTGAGGAGGACCTTCTAAAATGAGGGGTAAAGGCTAGACTTGTTGAAAAATCAGCCTTGGTACCGATGGATTCATCCCAGTCATCGGGATCGGAAGACTTGAAAGGATGAAGCATCGGATTTTCTTTAAAGCGATGTGGAGAAACGCTGAAAGCGCCCTTCAATGCACTCCCCCATTTCCTGAATCTCCCTTGCTTCATTGCGGTTTCCTGGCAGAGGGGCCAGCATAAAATCTGCGGTCCATTCCTTGCTCTCAAAAGGACTGCCCTCTGTACGGGAACCTCCCCACTGAGAAAGTGTAAAGCATGCCGTCCTAAAATGGAAGAAAATCGTACGTACCCCCTGCCCATGCCTGCAGTTGTTGTCCTCTGCCTGTTCTGGGTTTGTCCTCCAGCAACTTGCCTCCCTTGCAGTCACCCAAGTCCTTGACCAGCTCCTTAAGAGAGAGTCGCTAAACAACATCTTCCCTTTGAAGAGAAGATTACTCAACCAAATCTTGGAGGACACATCAGCCGACCAGTTATGCAACTATAACAAATCGCCGAGATGCCACCACCAAGGCCATAGCCTTGGGTGAGGAGCATACCAAATCATAACAGAAATCCAACAAATAAGCCGCAGCAGACTCCAGCTTGGGCAATTTCGCTGGCTCTATACCCTCTTTGCAGCCCCTGTCCGGTAGCACCTGCACCCAGCACATACAGACTCAAGCAACATAGGCCCCACAGATGGAAGCCTGCAGAGAGAGGGCGTTGACTTCAAACGCCTGTTTTAGAAGTGCAACTAGACAACAATCCTGTGGATCCTTAAGGGCAACGCCCCCCTCCACAGGAATGGTGGTCTTCTTGGTCAAAGCCATGACCAATGCATCAACCTTAGGTGTACGAAGAAAATCTTTTTCCGCTTTCAGTACCAGGTACAGACGGCCCATCGCCCATGCTCCCCTCAAGCCTGCCTCAGGCAGCTCCCATTCTGCCTCTATCATTTGCATTATTTATTTATTTTTATTTATAAGTTTTTCTATACCGCCCCTTTCAGAGATCAAGGGCGGTTTACAAATCAACCAACAAAAATTACATTAAACTCTTATTTATAACTTATATAATATTTGAACCTAATATACACAAATTACAGTAAACCTTTTACAATGCAATAAATTTATTTTCAATAAATATATTATACAATCAACTTATTTACAAAGGGGATGGAGAAATTAGACCTTACCTGCTAATTGTCTTTCCTTGAGTTCTCTCCAGGCCAGTCCAGGAAATGTAGGGTTGTCAGCCCCCTCCAGCAGCTGAGGACTGAAAAGCTTAAGTCTTGCTGACACTCTATCTCCCCCTAATGCCAGAGACTCAGTCTTCTATTGACAAAGCAGCACGATACTAACTTCAACTCTGCCCTGACTAAACCATGAAAAAAAAAACCTTTCAAAACAAACTTAAAAAAATAAACTGGAACCATAAATTCCTAATATGGAGCAACCGAAGTAGTCCCCTTAATTCTTCCAGAGAACGCCTCCTACTCTTCCCCCCGACCAGAGAAGAGTGCTCCGAAGGCAAAGCCCCCCTCCCCCCCCCCCGAGGAAAAACTGAGTGTCAGGTCGCTCCTCCATGAGTCCTCCAGAACCAGCATGCATATGAATGTCTGACCGAAACACTCAGAAGAAACATAAACCTAGCAACAAGAACCTGCACGAACCAACAGGGTGGGCCCTGGACTGGCCTGGAGAGAACTCAAGGAAAGACAATTAGCAAATAAGGTCTAAATTTCTCCTTCCTCTTCGTCTCTCCAGGCCAGTCCAGGTCAGGAAATGTAGGGATGTACCAGAGCAGTACCTGAACTCAGGAGGGACCCGCCAAGCCCGCTAAGATAGCCGAGGCCCCAACCCTTGCGTCGCCCCTAGCCTGAACATCCAATCGATAAGTGCCTTGCAAAAGTATGTAGGGAAGACCATGTCGCCGCTCGACAAATATCCACCAGCGACACCAGCGCATGCTCCACCCAAGAAGTCGCTTGGCTACGAGTCGAATGAGCTCTGAGCCCTCGAGGAGGTACCTTACCTCTCGCTAAATACGCTGCCCCTTTAGCCCGTTTCACCCATCGGGCAAGCGAGGCCTTAGATGCCGCTTGTCCCTTACGCAACCCCCCAAAGATCAAACAAGCGATCCGTCTTATGAAACGACACCGTCCTTGCAAGGTATCGGCGGAGCACTCTTCTGAGATCCAATCTCTGAAGGGAATGATCTGTTCCAGCTTTCCCAAGACTCTGAAAAGTCGGAAGCAAAATAGATTGATTCAAATGAAACCAGGAAACCACCTTCGGTAGAAAGGAAGGCACCGGACGGAGCACCACTTTTTTAGCCGAAAATTGTATAAATGGTTCTCTGCACGAAAGCGCTTGCAGATCTGAAATCCTCCTTGCCAAACACAACACCACTAGGAAAGCCGTTTTCCAGGACAGTCCCCTCAAACTTACCGACACCATAGGCTCAAAGAGAGAGTGCTAGAGCCTCCAAAACCATATTCAAGTCCCGAGGAGGGACTACCTCCCTGACTGGCGGTCTTAGGTTCTTAACTGCCCTAAAAAAACGAACCACGTCCGGATGCGAAGCCAGCAAGCTCCCCTGCACCTGGCCCCTATAACACGTCAGCGCCTCTAGCTGTACCTTCAAAGAGCTCAAGGCAAGGCCCTTGTTCAGCCCCCCCTTGCAAGAAAAGCAAAATGTCCGGCAATGTAGCGATAAAGGGCCTAATATTCCTCTGCTTACACCATTCCTCAAAAATGTGCCAAACACGGATATATGACAAAGATGTGGAACGCTTCTTGGACCGCCTGCGAATACCCCCAGCGGCGCAATCGCTGCCTCTCAAGAAACAAGCCGTAAGCAAGAATCGATCCATCTGTGGCATCAGGACCAGCCCTTGGTACAGCAAGTTGACCCGACTGGGCAGCCTCCATGGATGATCTACCAGTAACCTCCTCAGATCCGCATACTACGGTCTTCGTGGCCAATCCGGCGCTATGAGAATTACCTGTCCCCGTGACCTTCTATTCTCTGAAGGAGCCGACCGATCATCGGCCATGGGGGAAACACATATATCAGGCCATCTATCGGCCAAGGCTGGACGAGAGCGTCGAGACCTTCCGACATGTGCTCCCTGCGCCTGCTGAAGAACCGTGCGACCTTGGCATTGGCGAGAGTGGCCATCAGGTCAATGACTGGCTGTCCCCAGCGTACCGTGATGTCGTGAAATACTGCCGCATTCAACTCCCATTCTCCCGAATCCAAGGCATATCGACTGAGATAATCGGCCTGCACATTGTCCTTGCCAGCCACATGCGCCGCTGACAAGGCCTTCAGATGATCTTCGGCCCACTGAAACAATAGTAGACTCTCCTCCAGCATGGTTGCACTGCCCGTGCCCCCTTGCCGGTTGATGTACGCCACTGCTACTGCATTGTCGTAAAACACTCGAACAGCTCTGCCGACTAATAGCTCCTTGAACTGTAGGAACGCCAGCCTCACTGCCCGTAGCTCCAGACAATTGATCGACCACTCTACTTCGTCCTCTGACCAGCATCCTTGTGCCACCTGGGAAAGACAGTCCACCCCCCAGCCTGAAAGACTGGCATCCGTGGTCACTACTAACACCCACTCGGGTTGTACTAGAGGCATACCTGCTTGCAGATGGTCCACATCCAGCCACCATTCCAAACTGTCCCCCACGTTGGCTGGACAAACCAACTTCTGAGACAAAGGCTGATGTTGGGGCGACCACTGGGACAACAAGGCCCGCTGAAGGGGCCACATATGAGCCCTGGCCCACGGTACCAAGTCCAGAGCCAGAGCCGCCGCCATAGAGCCCAGCAGTTGCATGTACTGCCATGCCGTCTGCGCTTTCAAGCCTAAAAATCTCTGAACCTGCCCCATGAGCTTCTGTACTCTGTCCTCGGGCAGAAAAACTCGACCGACCTCCGTATCGAACAAGGCTCCGAGATATACCAACCGCCGTACTGGCCAGAGTCGGCTCTTTTCTTGGTTGACTACCCAACCCATCTGTTACAGAAATTCCACCACTCGCTTGGTCGCCCCGACCGATTCTGTCTCAGACCCAGCCCGAATCAGCCAATCGTCCAGGTAGGGATGCACCCAAATACCTTCCTGTCGAAGCGCCACCGTGACCACTACCATTACTTTTGTGAACATACACGGCGCCATAGCGAGTCTGAACGGCAAGGCCCAGAACTGAAAATGCCCCATAAGGACAGCAAATCGCAGAAACCGTTGATGATCCTGTCTGATGGGAATGTGCAGATAGGCCTCTGACAGGTCTATAGAAGAGAGCACCTCTCCCGGTTTCACTGCTTTAATGACCGATCTCAGGGTTTCCATCCTGAAATGCAGCACTCGCAAGCAGCAGTTCATATGCTTGAAGTCAAGAATCGGCCGAGAAGTCCCTTCCTTTTTTGAGACTACAAAATAAATCGAGTATCGATCGAACCCGTACTGCTCTTGTGGCACGGGAACCACCACACGCAGCTGCAGCAAACGCTGTAGCGTTTCTTGCACAGCCTTTTGTTTGTTCGAAGCCTTGCAGGGTGACGCCACAAACGCTTCTCTTAGTGGCCGACAGAATTCCAGAGCATAGCCGTCGCGGATTATCTCGAGCACCCACTGATCTGTTGTTATCTTGGCCCAGACGGAACAGAACTCCTGCAAACGTCCTCCTATTGAGACTTCCAACTGGGCCTCCATGACATCATTGTGGTTTTTTGAACTGATTTGGCTGAGAGGAGAAATACCCCTGCTAAAACCCCGCGCCCCTCGAAAGGGCTGTCCTCTGGCCATAAAACGCCCTCTCTGATATGGAGTATACCTGGATGCCCGAAATCTGCGGAAATCTTGTCCTTGTCCTCTCTGCGGACCTACTGGTCACTGACCTCTCGGCCTGTCCTCCGGGAGCCGTCCTGCCTTGGAGTCCCCTAGATCCTTAACGATCTTCTCCAAGGCATCCCCAAAGAGCAGCTTGCCCTTATATGGGAGCTTGCTAAGCCGCGCCTTCGAGGACGTGTCCGCTGCCCAATTCCTCAGCCAGAGGAATCGATGAGCAGCAATCACAGAGGCCATAGACTTAGCCGCAATCCTCACGAGGTCATAAAATGTGTCAGCCAAGTACGCGGACGTGACTCTAACTTAGCCTTCCAGGAACGGGCTATCTCCTCTCCTTCTGGCGGCCTCTCGCCCTGGAGCCACCGAATGGAAGCCCGAGCTACATAAGCCCCATAAATCGAGGCCTGCAGGGAAAGAGCGCAAGTCTCAAAGGCCTGCTTGAGGATGGATTCCAATTTGCGGTCCTGAATATCCTTAAGAGCTGTGCTCCCTTCCACCGGAATAGTGGTCTTTTTTTGTCACGGCGGAAACTAAGGCATCCACCTTTGGCATGCGCAGCAACTCTTTCTCCTCCTGTGGTACCGGGTACAGCCTACTCATAGCCCTACTTCCCCTCAAGGAAGCCTCAGGACACTCCCATTCCGATTCCACCCTCTGCTTGATCACTCTATGAACCGGAAAACACCTCTGCTCCACCTTAAACCCCTGAAGCAGAGGATCTTCTAGTGGTTCCTCTTGGACCACTGGTAGTGCGATTTTGAGAGCCCCCAAAGTGTGCGCAATGAGATCTCCCAGCTCCTCCTTGCGAAACACCCTGAACATATTGGGATCTTCCCCTGGAAGGATCTCCCCTTCTTCTAAGTCCCCAGCCCAGGGATCCTGTCCTGAATCTGAGAGGATTTCTCCGTCCTCTCCTGCCGAGAGCTCTACTGGCTGGTAAACCAGTCTGGACCATGCTCTAACTCTAGATTTAACTGAGAGGGACCCTCACCGAGATCCTCCCCTGCAGGAAACGCCGTTCTTTGTGGCCCTGATAATCTAGGAGCAGATTCCCTGCTCTGAGACTGACCTCTCTTTAGACAATAAGCCTTGTGCAATTCCAAAATAAAATCTGCTGAAAACAATGGCTCAGATACTTCCTTTAGCCCAGACAGAGAGACCTGCGGTGCTGACTGTGCCGGCAAAGTCTTTTTTGACTTAGTTTTACTTTTGCCTGATTTTTTAGTCAGAGTGGGAGAAACGGCAGCCTCCTGCAACATGGCTGCCGTTCCCACCTTTTTCGCCACGTCTGGACCCGCTCCTACTGCTGCCACTAATGCTTTTTCCTCCATTGAGTCCCACTCGAGCGAACTCCCCCGACGAAAACAGGAGCGACAAAGCCCTGGTCCAGCTACTCCCCGGCCACTTCCACACTGAGCGCAGCCCGCCGCGATCGGCAGCATGCACTACAAAACTGAAACAACCAACTGCCAGGGAAGCCTGACCGATGCGAACACCGACGCCGACGAAACCGACACCGCCGAACAACCGATTCCCCGCTTACCTGCCGTTCTACCGCTGAGCCCTATAACGCTCCCTCCCTCGCTGCTAGCGAGGTCTGAAAACAATTAATGGAGGAGGAGGCCAAAGAGAGTGATCTGGGGCTCCCAGACACTTCTCTATGTGAGCAGACCCAGCGTCTCCGTTTTCCACGAGGCAGGCTCTGCCTCTGCTGCCCTTCCATTCCGATCCTCAAGCAGATATATTTTTAACACCCCTGGACTTATTGCCCTGCTAGGGCACACCAGATCCTCCTGGACATCCGATTCCCTCTTTTTTTCTGTTTTCTTTTCTCTCTCCTCACTCTGTGCTTTCTTAAATGGAGCCAGTGAAAAAACCCTGTCCTATCCAGCTGCTGAGGACTGAAGACTGAGTCTCTGGCACTAGGGGGAGATAGATAGAGTGTCAGCAAGACTCAAGCTTTTCAGTCCTCAGCTGCTGGAGGGGGCTGACAACCCTACATTTCCTGGATTGGCCTGGAGAGACTAACAGGAAATGAGCATTTGTGAAGTGCACTAGGAAGATAACTTGGATTTGATCATGCTGAGGGATATATTAGGGAAGGTCAGTGTGCATATTCAAGGCTATTTGTTTTATGTACAGTAGGGTATATTTTGTGTATCTCAGTTGCATCGCCAAAATGCTCTTTGAATAGGTAAGTTTTGATCTCTGCAGAAATCTTTAAGATCCATAATGTTTCTCATATTATTTGGTAGTGCATTCCAGAGTATAGGTGAGAAGTAAACACTGTTGCTTGTGGCCCAATTTGTGTTATGATAGTTTGTGGGGATTTCTAGGGTGTTATTGTTACAGCTTCTTCTGGATTTCATGTTAGGTGTGTTAATCAGGGTGGATAAGAATGATTGTGCAATTTCCCTCTTAAGTTTAAATGTTGCAACAAGAATTCTGTATTTAATACAGCTCATTATAGGTAACTAGTGCAGTTTGTGTAGTATTGGTGTGATGTGTTCTGTGGCACTTGTCCTGTATATAATACAAGCAGCTGAACAAGAGAGCACGGATCCACGTGCAGCAAACTAACCCAGTACAAACCGTGGATTGCAAAGGAAGAATATACTTTATTTCATTGATCAACTCCAGCCATTGGCCCGACACAGGCCGTGTTTCGTTAAGCCTTCCTCAGGGGCTAGAAATGGCTAAAAAATACAAATCATAAAAATATACAATAAGAATTAAATAAATAAACACTCAAATATAACATGTAGGACCAAGATACGAACATCAATGACACATTCTAAATCATAAATCAATTCATGTGCAAACATACACATACAGCAAAGTTATTTGAATCGGAAAAAACAAATATAATAATGAAAAATCAGGCAAATAAATAATAAAATTATTAGAACAAATAAAATACATAAAACCATGAAAAATCATAATTAAATGTAATCATGTTATTATAAATAGTATAAAACTCATTGACTAAGGGTGTGACAAAAAAAAACTATGGAAAGAAACTACCTATATGTATTATTTTATGTCCGGATAAACCTATGCCACTATAAGATAAAAATATTACAAATCATAAGGGAACATTGGAGTAAAATCAACAGTGGAATGAGTGGACATGAATGCCTAACAAGGACCGGGACCCTAAGATGTTATTATCAAAAAAGTCAAAAAATGTACTAAACTTGTTGTAAGAGCATTCAAACCTTCCTATTCAATCACCTTGACCCTAAAAGATCCTCAACATTGTAACTGCAAAACTAAAAAATAGTGTACATGTGTAATTTAAAAAAGGGGAATAGTGTGCATGTATAATTTAAAAGCTGAGTGCCATATTGTTTGATTGTCAGAAGTTTAATATTGAACCTCATCAATCCCATTATAACAAGGAACGTATAATGTATTGAAAGTTTGAATAAATAAATAAAATAGAAATTACACTTACCTGGTAACTGTCGTTCCTTGAGTGACGACAGTTTAGTCCTCCACCTCTGGGATGTGCACCTCCTCCTGCAGCTTGGAGACTGGGCATGTCAAAGACGTGACATCACTGGATATAGCCTGCTGGTATCTCCCATCAGCCCCCAGTGTACTATTGACAAAGCAAACTCAAAGGAACAACAAATAAGTAACTATACCATAACTTTAAATAACTCTCCATTCCTCAACCTGAGGAACCTTTTTAACCTTATCAGTTTTATATTTTCTTTTTTTTTGTACTTTACATTCACGTCCCCCCTATGCAAACACGTTTCCTATACCATCCCCTCGTTTAAATAAGAGAGAAGGAAAAAACAACAGAGAGGGATACTCACTGTGATCTAAAATCTGAAAGGATCTGTCTACTCCTTGAGATTGATGCTCCACTCCGCCTGAAAATAAACTCTGAAGAAATCACACCCCTGGGCGGGAATGAGGACTAAACTGTCGTCACTCAAGGAACGACAATTATCAGGTAAGTGTAATTTCTATTTCTTTATCGTTCCTCCAGTTTAGTCCTCCACCTCTGGGATGTAACAGAGCAGTAATCATTGGGAGGGACCTATCCAGCCAACTCACCACACCGTCGACCCAGAACAGGCATCCAATACTGCCAGAACATTTAGGCAGTAGTGGTTACTGAGGGCATGAAGAGACAACCTGGAAGCTGCTCTAACAATCCCCCCTGGTGGAATGACACAGTGATCCACCCATGAAGCTGCTTGCGCCCTGGTAGCAAGAGTCAGAAAGCCCCCCGGAATCGTACAACCTCGCCACCAGAATGCTGAGGCAACCACCGCCTTAACCCAGTGCGAAATGGCCGCCTTCACTGCTGCTTCCCCTTCGCGGGGACCTCCAACCAACACACAAAGAAACTAACGCCGCACCCTGCATTTTATGTTTCCTATCGGCGTAAGCTACGAATAAAAACCTCCCCTTCCAGAAAAACCAAGAACTGGAAGAGAAACCAACAGGCTCAGGAGAAAAATCAGATACCACCTTTTGGAAAGACGACGGGACTGGCCGCAAACACCACCCCTATCCAGAAAGGGTGAAAACGGCTCATTACATGACAACGCCTGAAACTCCGAAACTCGTCGCGCCGAACAAACAGCTATCAAAGCCACTGTCTATAACAGCAAATCCTTTACCGACGCCTGGAGTAAAGAATCAAAGGGCTCTTTAGTTAATGCTTCTAAGGCCCAACGGGATCCCACGGCAGCACCCGAACTCTCCTTGAGGAGCGCAGTCAGGTCCCAACTTAAGGAAACGCCACACATCGATCTGAACACCTAGCGCTATTCCCTCCACAGAACCTCTACAGCCGGAAACAGTTGCCAGCTGGACCCTCTAAGGAACTGGCCGCTAGTTCCTTCAGACACTGTCCTGCAGAGAACTCAGACCAAGGATACAGACACCTTTGTCACCCGGACTTGCCGCCATAACCAGCAGCCTTCAAAAAGGCACTAAGCACGGACCTATGTACCAGACGCAGCCTGCCTCCTTGCTCTCAACAAGGTGGCGAAGACTGCCGCAGAATAACCCTTCTTCAGCCCCGCCCATTCAAAGGCCAAAGCGTAGGTGGGCACCGATCCACCTGAGACATTCGTCGCGGACCTAGCTGCAGCAGAACGTCCACTACCGGCAACTTCTAGGAAATGCCTGTCGAGTAGGAGAATGAGATCAGCCTAGTAGGCCGTCTCGTCCAACCGGGTGCTACCAAGAGTACCTTTCCCCGAAAGCCTCGATACGCTAACTACTTGCCCTATGAGAGCCCATGGGGAAAGGACAAGACAAAGACTTAACTGGGAGCTTACTGAGCCTCGACTTGGATGAACCATCAGCCGCCCCATTCCTCCACCAGAGACACCTCCGGGTGAACCCCAAGGAAGCCAATAATATTAGGAGGTGCTCGAATTAAACCATAATGCACATTTGCCAAATAAAGCAAATCAGGCTCTGGTCGATTCAACTCTCTGATCCTTTCCTGTTCCAGGCGAGTAGACTGCCGTAAACACTGCGACCACCTGAAGCATGCTCTCACCCCCCCCCCCCCCCAGGCTCCACAAATGGAAGCTTGTAAGGACAGAGCATTGCCCCCAACGATCGCTTCAGTGAACCATCTAATTTCCTATCTTGCGCTAAAGAAGATTGCTAGGGCTCTCTTCCATACAGTGAGTCCACACCCCCTGGTAGTGTAAGGTGTGCACCCACCCACGTAGTATCCAGGGCTGCCCCTGCTTAGCCTCAAAATGTTAATCAAGAACAGGCGAATTCAGGATAGCTGAATACTTTTTTTTTTTTTTTTTTTTTAAAAAGACATCTCTTAACCAAAAATTCTTTCAGCATATGTTAAGAGAAGCTCTTTCCATGCCAACAATATGAAGTAGAAAGAACTCCCCATCACAGGCATACTAATCCACGGCCTTCCTGCTAGAGTAATGCCCCATTCCGTCTGACTGCACAAATATGGACTTTATATTTTAAGTTCAACTAGCACCTGATGTTAGGAAATACAGCTTTCTCATTCCGCAGTGGCAATTGAGTCAGCAATGAAGAAGCCGAGAAACTGCAGACAAGTTCCCATTATACCACCTGGAAAAGACTCCACTTTTAGACCACTGAAGCAAAAAAGCATGCGAGAGTGCATTGTGTTCTGCCAGTAGCTGATCGAATTTAAATGATTCAGTGTATGCAGGGCATTTTCCAGAGAACGCAAGGTCCCTCATCCAGGCTGCCTCCACATTCACAGTCTAAACCGGCAGCCATCTTGGCTGATGCCAATCAGCGTGGAAGCCATCTTGTAAGCCCAGCATATGATGTATGCCTACTAGAATCTGAGCCGCTGCTATTGCTGCTAGAGAACTAGCCTGGCTGCATGCTTCTGGCCCCCATTAAGGCATTCGCTGAACACTAGCAGATACTATCCGTACTGGAGAACCTCTGATAAATGGAATGGGAGCATAGATAGCTTCAAACGCCAGAGTTCTATTTTGCAACCTCTCTCCGCTGAGCTGCCTTTTCCATATGTAAAATTAAACCACATATAGCCAAAATTAAGACATTACAAATCTACCATAAAATCTTATAATTTGGGCAAAGCCAAACTAAACGGGAATATTTTCCATTAAGAAACCACACAACTATAAACCCCTCTCATGACATAATGCTTATGCCAGAGCATTCCACATCTGTGGACTGGCCATGGCGCTCACCCAAGCACCTGTTACAACTGTCCAAGAGAGTTATCACCATAATTCCTTTTGACTTGAATATGTTTACAGCGGATCATAGCGCTATATCACAGCAGCTAAGCCAAAATATTATCGTGCCATATAAACCGACTTTAACGCTTTATAGGGACCGTCTATGGATAGTGGAAGGAGATTCTTGTAAATCAACATAGCTATGCCCCTTTTTTTTTTTTTTTTTTAAAGTATAGTACTCCAAAAACCAAGTTTCCGCCAACTCCAATGAAATCAAAGCAGATCAGCTAAAATTACCCGAACTGCTCCTATACCTTTGCAAGAAGCTACCAGCCCCCGCTGCACCCAGCTTTCCTTCCCCCCTTATCCTGAGGGATTCAGCGTTGCAGGACACGTTGCGCACCCCCTGCAAGCCTGCTGTGTCTGCCAGGGAGCTGAAGAGCGAAATAGAGAGTAGAACCCCTGGAAGCAAACAGTGTCCCGACCTTGGGGTTCAGGACGCAAAAGGCCACCGAATAAATCAACAGTGTTAGCTAAAAATGAACAAGGCTATCTCTCACTAAAGAGTTTCTTTTTCTTTTTGAAATCCCACCGAAGTCCGTGGGACCTAAGCCTTTGAACACAGCCCCTTAACGCTGTGCATTAACCATAACCAGAGAAATGAAATCCTGCTCTAGAAATAGATGAGAATTTCCTGGGAAGGGCATGCTAAGTGGAGCTATGAAACACACAGGCACCCACCCCCCCCCCCCCCGGCCTTCCTTCAATCAGAGAAATAGCAGTGGGATACACCGACAACCTTGCAAATGGAGGTCTTAGAGTTTACTGCCTGTGTGAACCTGATGAGTAATACGATTTTGTATTTTTTTTTTTTTTTTTTGTATTTTTTTTTTTAAATCTGTTTATTAAACATTGGTACAACGGTACAACCAGTTAAGAACATAGATACTTATTTTCATATAGTCTTCCCCCCTTGCCCCTCCCCCCTCCCTCCAAAGATTATAGCAAGAAGCATCCTACCAAGCCAACGTCCTGGACAGGGTTGTGTCTTATCCCCAACCAGGAACCCTTGAATCTCAGAGGGAAGAGAAAAGAGAGAGAGAAAACAAGGGCACATCAGGAACATAGTGTCCCACTAGGGATCCATTCCCTTGTGGTATGCTGAAGAATCCCTCCCCCCCACCCCCCCATCCCCCCTCCCCCCCACCCCACCCCCCTCCGCCAGAGCCCAAACGCTTCCCACTGGGGACCCACACTGGTGCCATCCCTTTCCATCCCCTGCTCTCTCCCCGCGTCCAACCACCCTGAATACAAAGTTACCCCATAGCCAAAACCTCGCTCCTAGCTTTGGGACCTAAATTCTGGATGTAGGGGGTCCATATCAGCAGAAAAGAGGCCCAGCGCTGGGGGGTCCCCCTCGCTGCCCTACCTTCCTGTAGCATGAGATGATGGAAACTGCTGCGCCACTCCCAAAAAGTAGGGGCTGACATCTCTCTCCACCTACGAAGAATTGGGCCTTTCCCCACCAAACAAGCCTTACGCGTTAGAATACGCCCCCATTTCCCCTTGACCTGTAGAGGCCCCAAACAATCCAGAGCCACCAACCTACCCGACCACCGAACCGGTTGGCATAACAAGACGCTTAAATAAGCCTCAATACGCGCCCAATACGTTTTAATGTGCCCACAACCCCACCACATGTGGCCCAAGTCTGCTAACGGTGAGGCGCACCGAGGACAACCCCCACAGTCGGTCAGCCCCGAACGCAACGCTCGTCTCGGGGAGAAATAGACCCGTGTTATGCACTTATATTGCATCTCCCGCCACTTGGTTCCTTCCACTAGTCGGGCTATCCGCCGTAGGGCCGCCCCAACCGCGCCTAGAGGGACCTCACACCCGAGTTCGTGCGCCCAAGCCTCCTCCTCTTTAGTGAAGTCCCGGGGAGTGCCATAGTGGTCCAACTTCCGTTTTAACACCGCTACCCGAGAGGGACAATCCGTCCCCAGGGCGAGAAAATCAATAATTCTCGCAGAATGATCCTCATGCAAACTCGACTGCGGCAAAGATGCCACATAATGCCGAAGTTGGAAATAGGCAAAGCGGGAAGTACCCTGTTGTAGGCCATATTCTTTGCAGAGCATATCCAATGGTTTACAATGACCCTCCAATGTCACCACATGCCCGAGACACGTTATCCCCTTCCCCCTCCACAGTCTGAATACGGCAGAGTCCGTACCCGGCTCAAAGGCGACGTTCCCCTGTAGGGGGAGCCAACTAGATGCCCGCGGAGATCTACCCCAGACAGTGTTCAACCTCTGCCAAGCACGCCGAATCGGAATCACTAACACACTTTCCCTCACCCTGGGCGGCAGCAACGCCCCGTCCAGATGCGCCACCGCCTCCAGCGCGTGGGGGGACAGAAAAGCCGCCTCGAAGGTCCTTGGCGTATAATAATCAGTAGCCCCTAGCCAATCTCCTAGGTGTCTGGCCTGACAGGCCAGAGCATATTGAGACAAATCGGGAAGTCCCATTCCGCCCACTGTCCAGCTACCCCTCAATCTAGCCAAGGGTATCCGAGCTCGAAGTGCCCCCCAAAGAAATTTCCGGACTTCCCTTTCTATCTTTTGAAGGTCCTTCTTTAGCAACCACACCGCCAAGGTTTGCAGCCAATACAGTAGCCTGGGAAATATAACCATACCTATAGCCGCCAAGCGGCCTGACAATGACAAGGGAAGAGGGGCCCAAGCCTGCAATTGGGTCTGTATCTTTGAGAAAAATCGATCAAAGTTAAGTTTATAGAGCGCCTTAGGATCCCGAGGCAACAAGATACCCAGATATATGAACGCCTCCTCCGCCCAACGAAGAGGGAAAACTCCCCGCCAGGCCCTCCGTAGCGAGCCCCCAACATCCAGCGCCTCAGATTTGTCTTTATTTATCCGCAATCCTGCAAATGTGCCAAAAAGGGCAAACTCCTCCAGTAGGTCAGCAAGCGATTGCTGTGGTGAAAGTACGTGTACTAATAAATCATCCGCAAAGGCCGCCAGCTTAAAGTGTTGAGCCCCTACGCTTATCCCCTGTATACTCGGAGAAGACTCAATTCGGCGCACCAACGGATCTAAAGATAACACAAAAAGCAATGGGGAGAGGGGACACCCCTGCCGCGTACCCCTCTCGAGGGAAAAGGAGTCGGAGAGCACCCCATTACAGAAAATTCCTGCGGTCGGATCTGAATAAAGTAAGTTCACCATTTTACAAAACATCTCTCCAATACCATACTGAGGCAAGAGGAATTGCAAGTATGCCCAATGAACCTGATCAAAAGCTTTCTCAGCATCGAAACTGATTAGCAAGGATGTTAAGTTGCGTTCGCGGACCCAATCAAGGGAAGCCAGTATTTTCCGCAGGTTGCGAACAGCGTGGCGTCCTTTTACAAATCCGACCTGCGACTCGTGTAGCAGCTCGCCCAGGACTTCCGCCAAGCGGACAGCTAAAATTTTTGCTAACACTTTCAAGTCAAAATTTAGTAAAGATATAGGCCTGTATGAGGCAGCTTGGGTGGGGTCCTTTCCGGGCTTGGATATCAAAATGATATGGGCATGATTGGTTCCCCACGTAAAGGCGCCTCGATCAATCCGACTTCTATACATTCCCACTAGAGCCGGAGATATCTTCTCTCCTAGTAGCTTGTAGAATTCTGCCCCAAACCCATCAGGGCCCGGTGCACGGCAGCAATTGGCCTGTCGTATCGCTTTAATTACCTCTTCCGCGGACACCGGTAAGTCCAGACATGCCTTCTGGGCTTCTGTGAGCCGAGGGAGCTGTAGTTCCCGAAAGTACTCCGTCATATCTATCGGAGACCCAGGTCTTCTGGCATAGAACGACTGGAAATAAGTACGAAACACCTGTGCTATCTCCCTACTGTCCTTTCGTAGTTGCCCCTGAGCATCCCGCAGGGCGGCTATCGAGCCCGTCCCTCTACTTCCCCGAAGACATCTCGCAAGGAGCCTCCCTGGCTTATCTCCGAACCGATATAACTGGTAGCGGTAGTACATGTGAGACTTTTTTGCCCGTTGGTGTATAAGTTCATTAAGAGCCACCTGGGCCTCCCATAATCGTTTTCGGTTAGCCGGGGTAGGATCACTTGCACACCGTCGGCGCTCCTTCACAGTCTGCTTTTCCAGGTGAAGAATCCGTGCTGTCAACATTCTACGTTTCCTAGCTACGTACGCTATTATATCCCCCCGCAACACCACCTTCGCCGTCTCCCACAGCAACTCTGGGTCAACCTCATCCTTCTCGTGATTCTTCCGAAAATCCAGCCAGCATTGCATGAGATGTCCCCGGAAATTCTGATCATGATATAAATCCATGGGAAAGCGCCAAATTTGTGACTGCGAAGCTCGAGTCCCCCAGGTGAGACTCACCCAGATGGGAGCATGATCAGATATTTCCATGGGGCCAATCTGTGCTTCCTCGACCTGCGCAAAGAGCCTCTCTGAGACAAGAATATAATCTATCCTAGCGTGTGACCCATGGGCCCGGGATTGGTGGGTGAAGTCTCGTTCCATAGGATGTAATAAACGCCAAGGGTCTACCAGTCCCAAACGAGTACGTAGGGCCTGCAAAGCCCTGGTGGTCGGTGCCCGAGATCTCTCCCCCACTCCCCTGTCCGTGTCCAAGGCAATATCCAAGACTCCATTCAGATCGCCCGCCAGCACCAGGGGAGCCTCCGGCCATTGCTCGATCCGAGAGGCCAGCCGAGCATATAGTGCTCTATCCAGAACATTTGGGCTATATATGGTCCCAAGAATAAGAGGCCTCCCAGCTAGGGTGCCATACAGCAGGAAGTAGCGACCTCCCGGGTCTGCATACTCCCGCAGCGCCTCAAATCGAAGGCGCTTGTTGATGAGAATAACCACCCCACCCTTCTTCCCAAGGGCCGGGGCCCCCCAGACCTGCCCCACCCAGTCCCGTTGTAACTTGTTATGCTCGACCGCTGTTTGGTGGGTCTCTTGCAGCATAGCCACGTCACAGCGGAAGCGAGCCAAGGCCTGCAAGACTTTATATCTCTTGATGGGGTTGCCAATACCACACACATTCCATGATATGATCTTCAGATCGCAAAACCCTTACCAATGCCTTCCCAAGCACATCTGCCCATCGAGAGGAGGGTGGCTGTCCCAGCCAGCAGCCGTCCTCCAAGAGTCCAGGAATTGCAAAGTGTCAGTCTCCCATGTAATGAGCTGTTCCCCTCTGGCTTTCCCCTCCCCCAACCCACCCTCTCCCCCCTCCCTTTCCAGTCTCTTAGCACAGTACCAATGACCTCCCCCCTCCCCCGCCCTTCCTTCCCCAGCCCCCACTCTATCCCCAAACCCAGCCTAAACATAGGCTGAAACTTCCTGTAGGAGTCAGGCTACCCCGTTGTTAGCAGATAGGTCCCCACTTCCAGAGAGAGACCCGCCTTCCCCCCCCAACCCCTCCTACCCCCCTCTGACCCTTGACCAGTTCACCCGACAGACCCCCCGCTTTCCAAGACCTCTAGCCTCCCGCCACCCTCCCCCCCCAAGAGGGAAGAATCTTCAACCCAATGGCCCTGTCTAGGAGAGAACTTTCCCCCCCGGCGCAGGATAGCGGGCAGCATAAGCGGGTCCGCCAGCATCCACAAACACGCTAGTGCCCAACCCTAAGAGCTAACCCCCGATTCCTCCCGCCTCCCCGCGACCCCGATTCCAAGAAGGGGGGGGGCACAGCGGCCGCGAGCACCGCAACCCATGTATCTCCCTCCCACCTCGGAACCCGGGCAGTCATCCAGGTCTGCAGTGCAAAATAATCCAAGTACAAACGACATTGTGAAGCTATGCATTAAGAAAAGGCCAATGGCAACAACCCCAAAAAAAAAATTCCTTTGTTTTTTTTTTTTGTTTTGTTTGTTTATTTTTTATTTTTTTTTTTTTTTTTTTTTTGTTTCTTGTTTGGTTAGTGTTCAGTTCCTTCCCCACCCCCCTCGAGACACTTACTCCTATTGGAGAGTCACAAGAAAACTGGGGCGGAGAAGGAGAGCAAACAAAGGGAGATGAAGAGAGGGGGCAGGGAAAAATCCACTTCCACTCCCGCCGGGCAGACCGGACCGCACCCCAAAGCCTTGCCGCCCCCTCCCCCAACGAGATCCAAGCTCGGGAGGGACCCCCTTCTATCTCCACAAAGGAGGCCCCTAGGGAGCCGTGTGACCCCTCCCCCCCCCCCAGACCCATCACAGAGCAAAAACATGCTGGCAGACAAATATCGGGGGGGCCTAGCGATTAGTAGCATACAGGTCCTTTTTGTTTTGTTTTTTTGTTGTTGTTTTTTTCGGGGCAGAGAAATGTCCAAAAAGAAAAACAGGACACATTGTCGCCATAGTCACAATCGCCTCCGTCGAAATAGTTTCATGGTGTCCACAGGAGCAGAAAGTCCCCGCTGAGTAGCACCGTTACCTGAAATAGCAAGACTGTTGCAATTTGTTACCCGCTGCTGCAATCTGTTGCCTTCCACTCCCCTATGAAACCAGCCCAATGTTACAATGTCTCACTCAGGTATATAGATCCCGCAGCTAAGGGGTTGCTGATGAAGATTCCCCCAGCTGTTCCATAAAGGCCAGAGCCTCTGCCGGGGACCCCAGGAACCGTGTCTGTCCAAGATGTTCCACTCGCAGGCGGGCTGGGTACAGGAGTGAAAATCGCAGCCCCTTCCTGTGCAACTGGGCACACACCGCAGAGAAGGCTCTCCGTTGCTGGCTGACCAGCTGCGAGTAGTCCTGGAAAACCAGGATTCTTTCCTGTGCTCCCGTATCTCGCCGAGAGTTGCGGGCTGCGCGCAGCACTGCTTCTTTTTGGCGGTAGTCTATGAAGCGGGCTATCACCGCACGTGGTCGGCCTGCTTGTTCTCGCCTGGGGCCCAGCCGATGCACCCGTTCCAGCTGTAGCGGCGCCTCCACCCCGCCATTGGAAAGTTTCGCAACCCATTCTTGTAGGTAGCTGGGGAGAGCGCTATCCGCAATGTTTTCGGGGATACCGATGAAGCGCAGATTGTTTCGGCGTCCCCGGTTCTCCAGGTCTTCTAATTTCTCCCCCTGTTGTTTAATGGTAGCTTCCAGAGCTTGTACCTTGGCGACCAGGGAGTGCTGCGTGTCCTCTAGCCCCGATATTCTGGTTTCCGCGTGGTCGAGCCGCCCCGTGAAGTCCGTGATATTTTGAGCCACGGTGTGTAGCTGATCTCCCAGCTCCCGGAACCGATCATCCAGGGCTCGCACCACTGCCGCGCTGACTTCGGCAACCATAGTGTGCTCACTGTCGGAGGCTGGGCTCTGCGGGTCTCCCTCCGCCATTTTAGGCTCCAGGGTCCGAGCTTTCTCCCGTCGCGAGGATTTTGCCGCCATCGGGCTGCCCCCGGTAGACGGGGTGGGCACTGCGGTTCTGCGACCCCCTTCTTTACTGCTCGACGCTTGTGTTAGGGGCATTCAGCCTCTCTGTAGCAGGAATTATAGCTGATTTGTGGGGTAAGGTGCCCGGAGCCGATCAGCACACGTCTGGTCAGCTCATTCCCACACCGGAAGTGATCCGACGATTTTGTATTTTACCACCCCCCCCCCAGGGATGGGGGCACTGAATACTATATGTGATTCATGAGCAGCGCTGCCATTCGGTGGCCTTTAGGGCACCAGAGCCCAACAAACGATACAGAAGTTAAGAGCTTTAAAACCCTTTGAAGGCCTACTTTAAATTTTTAATCCACATTCTGCAGCCGGGTTAATTTTTTGCATATTTCAGGAAAATTGTACCCGTCTTATTCAATATGTTCTAATAGTTTTTTTCCTTCTGCTATGGTCATGTATTATATACCATTTGATAGGAATATTTAGTCAGAATTTTGGATCCCGTGAGTTTTGGGCTCGGCCTGGAAAGGGTTAATCTTGGTCATATAATCTTGATTTGCAGAACATCACAGTTGCTGGTTTAGTCACTAACCCCTGAGAGCCCATGAGGTGGCCCTGTGGTTATTTCTTCCCTGACTTGCAGAGAATGATCAATCTGATATGGCTGCATACACACGGTCACAGAAAGGCACTATTGAGTGTACCAGCTGCCCTCTGGTGGCCATAGACCGTAGCACAGGCACTTCTTGGTTGACAGTTAACTGTTATATACTTTTTTATATCCTAAGGTTTCCTAAACCTGTCCCTGTGAAACCACAGGCATTTGGGCAATTTTCACTATAGAATACACAAAGGCACACTTCCAGCCTGTCCCTCCTTCCAGCTACAAGTTAGGGCTCTGCTCCTGAAGAACCTAAAAGATGGCAATTTGCCTAATATCCTGGGACTTAACAGATGCTCCTCAGAGACATAATTAGGAGGGAAAGAACATGTGGTATCAGAGATCAATGCCAAAACTGCTCCTTATCTGTTCCCCCCAAGTGAGCCCAGAAGCTAGGCTCACTACGTCCTCCTGCTGCATGGAGACTGGACACACTGGGGCTGATGGAAGATACCTGCAGGCTATATCCAATGATGTCACGACTTTGACATGCCCTGTCTCCAAGCTGCAGGAGGAGGTGCACAACCCAGAGGTGGAGGACTAAACTGGAGGAACGATAAGGAATGAATATATATACATGCCAGTGCAAGGTGGCACAATCTGCTGTCACGGCGTGTAATTTAATCCAATCCAAACTTATGCATAAATGATACAAATTATTGATTTAAAAGCTCTCAACACTCTGGTCTTCAAAGCCTTTTAAACTGCGATTAAAAACAAAAACGCTGAGAAAAAGCCAACACATTGTTCATAAAATATTTAAGGACTAAGAATGCCCATACAATACAGTTCCATATTCGAAAATTCATTATGAATGCTAAACAACCAAAGAAAGAAGGGGACTACCAAATTAATAAAATATCAAGAAAACAAATATATCATATCTTCATTCATAACCTGAAGCAGAACAACCTATTGCATATGTATTATTTTAAAACATTATGCAAATTATGAACCAGACTTCTAGTTTACAGAGCATCCGAGGATTCTTGAAATCATATTAAGGGCAGAAAGACAAAAAGGGTTCCAATTCTATAACTATAATAAAATGCTCAATCTGACCCTATTACAATTTAGAAAAAAACCCTATAGCCAAGACCATCTACGCCAAATCCCAAACCTCTTAAACAAAGAATCACCCATTTTAACCGATGCATAAATTTCACAATAAAGCGAAACAGCATAAAAGAAAACAGTCACTTGAACTTGCTACGAGAAAAGTTTACTTATACGGTATATCTATATCATAAAACTTTCCAGATCGCACATCGATAAAGAGGCACTTTACCTAAAAATCTATTAACAAATAAAAGGGATTTATCTATATTCTATCAGAAAATCAAATCTTGCTTGCCACAGTGTGAAAGGTTTTCGCGCCGCAACGGCTTGCTAAACTTGGATCTCAAAACAGCTGACCGCTCTATGTGAAAGACGCTGACTTCTGCGCTTTAAAAATTTTTTTTAGAAAGGGACGGCCCCGGCGTGAGTTCCGTGATATGTAAATGTATCTCAGGACAGAATAATGAAGGGACCAAAATAAAATCTTTTCTCGATATAAATAAATGTTACAAGACCATAAAATTTCTTGGTACCCTAATTACTTCATCTTATATAGGTACATACTAAAAAACTATTCTCAAATCCATGGATAACTAGTCACCAGAATGGAAATAAGAGTATGAAAAGCAAACATATATAAAGGGCTTAACAAAGCCAATTCTAACATAAAAAAAAAAAAACTAAACTAAAAGAAAGCTTCTAGAAAGCTATAATGTTGTCCTTAAAAGTATACAAATATCTTAAAAGGATTTTTTGGACTCCTCAGAATAACATGTTATTGTAAAAACAAAGAGAAAGGGAAGTGAAACCATGGGCATAAATAAATAAATTACCCTTAGTTCAAAATCCATAAACACAAAACAATTGAATAACACCTCTTAAAAAACAGAAACCATATATTAAAGAAAAACTGAAAGGTCATTTCCCATGTTCAATCCATCAGGATATAAACTATTAAGATTAAAAATATATCGTCATTCAAGGCATAAAATCGTTTTATCAAAGTTCCCACCGCGCCAGTTTAGCTGAACCTTTTTAATTACAAAAAATTTTAGATCTGACAACTTATAATTCTTTTCCTGCCAGTGAATGACTAAAGGTTTTTCCACCACACCTCTTTTAATGCAACTTTTGTGTTCAATTATTCTACTGCATATGGGATGTGTAGTCCCAGTGAGCTCTAGATAATAATCAAAATACACAATCAGTACTTTTTACCGCATATGGATTGTTGAAGACTATACTGATTTCACATAGACATATTCCAGAAGCAAAGAATCACATACCTTTGAAAACTCCCCACTGGACTCGTCTTCACACAGAGCGATGCCAACGCATGCGTAGCTTCAATGAAAAGGCTGTCTTTTATCTCAAAACCACCCCCCGACTGCATGACGATGGTTTTAGATTTAAATTTAAAGAGCCAATACTCCCTTTGGCTATGTGACCTTATGACAATCATCAATAGGGGAGCCAGATTCCAGATAATTAAATGGAATCTGGATCCCCTATTGATGATTGTCATAAGGTCATCTAGAGCTCACTGGGACACATATTTGCATGTTAAAACCAAGTGTTCAAACAGATTCGAAATCCCCCGAAGAAACCGCTTGCGCGGTGAAACGCACAGGCGCTGAAGATTTGCGTTGGGATTGAATTCTGAAAAAAGCTCACAGATAAGTATTTTGCTATGTTTCTAGCTCTTCATTCTTATTAATATATATACCAATGATATTAAGAACACACTAACGTTTGGATAGCTTGTTTGAAAGCATTATTGTAAACTAGAGACGGGAAATACATCGGGTCCTTGATGCAACATAGGGGTTTAGTAGCTGTAGAGGCACAGTACCTCACATGCTCTATCCCCGACCGAGTCTGAGACCCATTCCCAAATTAGTGTTAGTTAGATAGTGGAGCAATACTTTGTGATTAAAAATCACTGTCTGACAATAAGGGTTGTAATCACCACACTACCTGCGTCTTATACAAGTTGCCCTAATAACTTTATCAATTTGAGGCCTAAATGTCAGGTGTTGATCTAAAAGCATACCCAAATATAGAGTCTGACTCTTGACTAATATATCTCCCCCATCAATACAAACTGACTTTGGCGGGATAAATGTCACAGCCCAAGTAACCAAACAAAATCTAAGATTTTGTTTGTAAAGTGTCAAATTACATAAAGAGAGACGATGAACCCATAGCTCAAACACGCTTATCCAAGATCTCAAAATGACAACCATGAGTGATAGGAAAAAAAGGTTATCATAAGAACATAAGATATGCCATACTGGGTCAGACCAAGGTCCATCAAGCCCAGTATTCTGTTTCCAACAGTGGCCAATCTAGGTCATATGTACCTAGCAGTTTCCCCAAGGGACACAGGTTCCACAATGCTTGTATTGGTTCAAGCATTGATATCCTGGGTCCCTTCTTAATAATGGTTTATGGACCTTTCCTCCAGGAACTTGTCCAAACCTTTTTTAAACCCAGCTACACTAACAGCCTTTACTACATCCTCCAGTAACAAATTGGAGAGTTTGATTACACGTTGACTGAAAAAATATATTATTTTATTAGTCTTAAATAGTTTACCCTGTAGCTTCATTGCATGTCCCCTAGTCTTTCTATATTCTGATAAGGTAAACAATCGATCTACGTTTACCTGTTCCACGCCGTACATCAATTTATAGACTTCTATCATATCTCCCCTCAGCAGTCTCTTTTCCAGGTTAAAGAGCCCTAACCTTTTTAGCCTTTCTTCATAGGAGTATCCTTCCATCCCCTTTACCATTTTGGTGGCTCTTCTCTGAACCTTTTCTAAAATCGCTATATCCCTTTTTAAGATATGGCGACCAGAATTGCACACAATATTCAAGGTGCGGTCTCACCATGGAACGATATAGAGGCATTATAATATCTTTTGTTTTATTTTCCATTCCTTTCCTTATCATACCTAGCATTCTATTTGCTCTCTTGGCCGCTGTTGCACACTGAGCCGAGGGTTTTAACATGGTATCCACAATGACGCCTAAATCTTTTTCCTGGGTGGTAGTTCCTAATGTGGAACCTTGCATCGTGTAACCATAGTTTGGGTTGTTCTTCCCTAGGAGCATAACCTTGCACTTGTCCACATTAAATTTCATCTGCCATTTTGATGCCCAGTCTTCCAATTTATCAAGATCCTCTTGCAATTTTCCACAATCCTCTTGGGTTTTAACAACTTTAAATAGTTTTGTGTCATTTGCAAATTTGATAACCTCACTCGTTATTCCACTTTCCAGGTCATTTATGAATATGTCAAAAAGCAGCGGACCCAGCACAGATCCCTGGGGTACACCACTATTCACCTTTCTCCATTGGGAAAATTGGCCATTTAGCCCTACCCTCTGCTTTCTATCTTTTAACCAATTCCTGATCCACAATAGTACACTGCCTCCTATCCCATGACTCTTTAGTTTTGCCAAAGTCTCTCATGAGGGACCTTGTCAAAGGCTTTCTGAAAGTCCAGATACACAATATCAACCGACTCACCTTTGTCCACCTGATTATTCACTCCTTCAAAAAAACATAACAGATTAGTAAGACAAGATCTTCCTTGTCTAAAGCCATGTTGGCTGTCTCCCATTAGGTCATGACTATCTACATGCTGAGTAATTTTATTCTTTATGATGGTTTCTACCATTTTTCCTGGTACTGATGTCAGGCTCACCAGTCTGTAGTTTCCCGGATCACCCCTGGAACCTTTTTAAAAAATTGGTGTTACATTGGTGATCCTCCAATCTTCAGGTATTAGAGATGATTTTAATGATAGTTCACAGATTACTAATAGCAGGTCTGCAATCTCATATTTCAGTTCTTTCAACACCCTTGGATGTATACCATCCGGCCCAGGTGATTTGCTACTCTTCAGTTTATCTAATAGTTGTAATACATCTTTCCGATGTATCGATATTTCCTTCAATTCTTCCGCACCTTTAAATACCACTTCAGTCATGGGTAACATCCCTACATCTTCCTCAGTAAAGACTGAAGCAAAGAATTCATTCAGTCTCTCCGCTATCGCCTTGTCGCCTCTTAGTGCTCCTTTAACCCCTTTATCATCTAATGGACCAACTGACTCTCTCACAGGTTTTTTGCTACGAATGTACTTGAAAAGGTCTTTACTTCGCGTTTTTGCTTCCGCAGCAAGCTTCTTCTCAAACTCTCCCTTTGCCTGCCTTATCAAGGCCTTGCATTTGACTTGCCAGTGCTTGTGCTGTTTCCAGGTTTCGTCGTTTGGCTCTTTTTTCCATTTCCTGAAAGATGCTTTTTTGGCAACAACAGCCTCTCTGACCTCACCTTAAAACCATGCTGGCAGTTTTTTGGACTTCCTTCCACTTTTCTTAAAGCGTGGAATACAGCTGGTCTGGGCTTCCAAGATAGTATTTTTCAACAACAGCCAAGCCTGATGTACGTCTTTAACCTTTGCAACTGCTCCTTTTAGTTTTTTCTTAACTGTTTTCCTCATTTTATCATAGTCTCCCTTTCGAAAGTTAAAAGGTAGTACTGTGGATTTCCTTACTATCCCTCCTCCACTAATTAAATCAAAGGCGATCATGCTATGATCACTATTGCCAAGCGGCCCCAACAACCTTATCTCTTGCACTAGATCTGGTGTTCCACTAAGGACTAGGTCTAATATGGCTTTCCCTCTGGTCGGTTCAAGAACCAGCTGCTCCAAGAAGCAGTCATTTATTTCATCTAGGAACTTTATCTCCTGACGTGACACTGACCCAGTCGATACCAGGGTAGTTGAAATCACCCATTATTATTACTGCGCTGTAACTTTTGATAGCTTCCTTGATTTCTTTGAGCATTTCATCATGCATTTGTTCATTCTGGCCAGGCGCTCGATAGTGCACCCCCACTGCCATTGCCTTCCCCCTTTTACATGGAATTTCAATCCATATAGATTCTACAGCAGATTTTGTTTCCTGCAAAACTTTAATCCTTTCTGACTCAATGCCCTCTCTAACATAGAGAGCAACCCCTCCACCAATTTGATCAGCTCTATCATTACGATATAGTTTGTACCCAGGTATCACAGTGTCCCACTGGTTGTCCTCCTTCCACCATGTCTCTGATATTCCAATCATATCTGACCTTTCATTTAGTGCTGTATATTCTAACTCTCCCATCTTATTTTTTAGACTTCTAGCATTTGCATACAAGCATTTTAGAGAATGTATTTTATTCATATTAATTTGGCTATTGTTAGACATGGGTAATTTGGGATCTTTAAGCTCTGTCTGCTCCATACTTGAGGGCATAAATCAATCAGCAGCATGCAGATGAAAATCAATGTTAAAGGACTGAATTACATCATAAAGGGGCTGCAGCTACAAATTAAACAAAAGCACCAACAGCACCAAACCTGAGGTGTCCCCCCCTCCCCCGGGTGACTTTATATCATCCAGACATACACACACCAACCTTAATCCTCTGCTCCCAATCTGTCGAATAGGATCAGAATCTCTTCAAAATCCACATCCCCACCCCAATTCCAAGATAGTCATAATTTGCGTCTTGGCCAGTTGCACAAACTGAATCAAAAGCAGTACTTATATCCAGAAACATAATAAATCCAGAACACGCATGTTCCAAACTACACATAGGCATATCAAGCAAAGTAATCATCAAAGTATTGACACCAAGACTGTTTTGAAAACCATGCAGTTGCAATATCAAGTAATCTGTACAGTATGTTTCAATATAATTTTCAAGTTGCACAAATACCACACTTTCAGTGACGGCTATGAACAGAAGGCTTGAAAATAGACCTATATGAATCTGGCAATTGAAGGTTTAGAGTATGTTTCTTTAAGGAAGGTTGTATGATAGCTCTTTTAAACAGAGGAGACAAAATACCAGCTAATAAAGATGAAAGTAATATTTTCAGTAAAAATCTCGAAACCTCTGGTTTATCCAACTTAATCCAACTGGTTGGACATGGACTAGATATTGAAGTTGAAATTTTTAACACACTTATTACACTCTGAACTTCCTCAATTCCTACCAATTGAAATTTCAACCACTGTGGGGACGCTAAGTTTTCCCTAACAGGTAATACAATGCCATCAGAGCAACTATGCACTTTATCAGTAAAATGCTTTGTCAATAAATCAAGATCCAATTCCAGCATAACAGTAGGTTCCTGTATTAAATCGGTTTGCAGATGCATGAATCAATCCATAATACGTCTTTATATATCAATCAATCAAAATTCTATACTCAGCTAAAGTCTGTAAGAAATTGTTATTGACTCAGTCTGGGAGGCAGTGATGCTATGTAATTTCCCCAAAGTTTCAAGAGAACTTCCTTGCACCTATCTGAGCCTTTAGAGGCCAGTTGTTCCCACTGCATTAAATTATGAAATTGATTTCAGTATTGTAAGATGGGAGCGAGAGTCTATCCAATGGCATAATATACACTGCTTTCACACCAGACACGCTTTCCTGATCAAAAGCCTCCGATACGTCCCTTTAACATTTTTAAAGCCTGCAGGCAGTCCAGTAGCATCCCCGAAACATTAAGGTGCAGTGTTTGTTCCACAACTATCCCCATGTACCCTGCCACATTGACTGATGGCCTACCTCTCTTGTACACTATTTATGTGTATCTTACTATACTCTAGTCCCCAGTTCACTCTGTTTTGCCTTGATTAGACTGTAAGCTCTGATGAGCAGGGACTGTCTTACATCTATATGTACAGAGCTGCGTAAGCCTTGAAGCACTATAAATGTGATTAGTAATAGTAATAGTAGTAGTAGTCGTCGTCGTCGTCGTCGACATCATCTTCAACCTCCTCCATTTTCTTTCAAGTCTATAAAGCACACACATTTTCTCTTTAACCTCCATAGTAAACCAAGGGGCCTTACATGTTCTCTTAACCTTTTATTCTATCAAAGGCAATAAAGCCAACTAATCACCTCTTGACAACCATGATAAGCAAAGAGGTAATGAAACAGTATGAGCAAGAGGCAGCTATCTGAATGTAAAAGTTTCATTTCTAGAAAACATCTGTAAAATTGTTGTTCCTCAAGTCCTGCCAGAACAGTCCAGACAAATGGGTTAAGTCCCTCCTGCCATCAGAAAAGAGACAAAAATAAACTACTTGGCTTATGCATATAGCCTGGTACAGTCAATTAGTCAATCAATCAATATTCTTATGTCAAAGTTAAGGACTGTTTGGCCTTATTTTTCTGGCTGATACCTTCCATGAGGTGTAGACCCTTACTGAGCACCACAGAGTAATTAGACCTTACCTGCTAATTAACGATCCTGAAGGAACTCGTCCAGTCCCGCACTTCTGGGTAGTGCACCTCTTCCAGAAGCTTGGAGACTGAGCATGTCATCTTTTTGATGACCCCGCTGTACAAATACTGCTGGCACTTCCCACCAGCTCCAGTAACCTATGGAAAAAGCAGACTCACCAGAGAAACAAATAAGAACTAAACAAATTCAAATGTAACCTTAAGAACAGAGCTATGTTTCCCCCGCCTCCCGGAAGAGACTTCCCCAATCCCCCCACCCCTGAATGAGGAGGCGGCTTACCTGTGACTTGCCCAGCCACCAAAGTCAAACAAATAGCGAAAGGCAGACAGCTCGCCCAGTCTGCTCCTACCACCATTGCCCTGCAAGGCGTCCACATCAAGATCCCAGACCTCAGTTCCTCTTGAAAATCTTATCCTCTGGGCCAGAGTCGTATTACCAGTATCTCATATAGCATCATTCAGGGAGGAATCCGGGACTGGACTGGAGTTCCTTCAAAGAATGCTAATTAGCAGGTAAGGTCTAATTACTCTTTCCTTGTCATCCCTCCAGTCCAATCCTGCACTTCTGGGATGTAACAGAGCAGTTCAATCAACAGGAGGGACCTGCGAGACTGGCCCGAAGGACTGCCCAACTGAAACAGGCATCTCCTGCCGCCTGGACATCCAGGTGATAATGCTTAGCAAAAGTATGCAAGGAGGATCACGTCACCGCCCTACATATCTCCACTGGCGGAACTCGACTAAACTCTGCCCACAAGGCTGCCTGGGCTCATGTGGAATGTACCAGCAACCCTGCTGGGACTGGTTTGCCCTTCAAAATGTATGCTGAAGCAATCACCTCTCTGATCCATCTAGAAATGGAGGCCTTGGCATGCCACTTCGCCTTTGCGCAGCCCCCCAAACATGAACAGCCGATCCGATCTGTATATCATCTGTGTCGACTTTAAATATCTCCTCAGCAGCTCCTAACATCCAAGAGGCGCAGACGTGAATCCCCAGCCTCCTCTCCCACACTCACCAGAGTTGGTAGGGAGACTGTCTGATTCAAATGAAAGGCCAATACCACCTTAGGCAAAAAGGAAGGCACCGGCCTCAGAACCATTTTCTCCTCAGAAAAGGAAAGGAATGGAGGCTGGCAAGATAGGGCCTGCAGTTCCGAATCCTTCTCGCCGAGCAAATCGCCACCAGAAACACAGTCTTGAGTGTCAAATCCTTCAGGGAGGTCCGGCCCAACGGCTAAAAAGGCTCCTCTGTCAGAGCCGCTAGAATCAAATTAAGATCCCAGGGCAGGACTGCCATCTTCCTTGGAGGGTGGAAGCACCCCACAGCCTTGAGGAATCGTACGATGTCCAGGTGCATATCAATGAATTGCCTTGGACCCTTCCCCGATAACGGGAAAATTGCTGCCAGTTGCATCCTTAAAGAGCTGGCAGCTAAGCCCTTTTCGAAGCCCGCCTGCAAGAACACTAAGATGTCTGGAATGGTCACCGCAGAAGGTCAGCTCTGTCGGTCTGCGCACCACCCCTCAAAGCTGTGCCATACCCTGACATAAGAAAGGCAGGTAGATCTCTTCCGAACCTTCAGCAAAGTTGAAATTACCAGCCCTGAGTAACTTGTCTTCAACAACCTTGCCCTCTCAAAAGAGCCATGCAGTAAGTGAGAATCAATCTACCTGAGGCATCCCGACTGGTCCCTGGGTCAAGAGATTCTCTCGCGCTGGGAGTCTCCACAGACGATCCGCTAGTAGTCGCACCAGGCCAGCATACCATGGATGTCTTGGCCAGTCTGGGGCGATCAGGATGACCAACCCCTGGTGAGGCTCGATTCACTGGACAACTCTGCCTGCGAGTTCCCATGGGGGAAACACATACAGTAGACCCTCCGTGGGCCACCCTCGCACCAGACCGTCCAGGCCCTCCAATATCCTCTCGCCTCCTGCTGAAAAAACAGCTCGCCTTGGCTGAGTCCCACCCTTGCCATGAGATCCATGATTGGGATGCCCCATCTGCTCACCACCTGCGCGAAGACCTCCTTGAAGAGCACCCATTTGCCGTGATCCACCATCACATTATTTTGACCCCTGCTACCTGCGCCACTGACAACGCTCGAAAATGGCCCTCTGTCCAATCCATCAATCTTTCCACCTCTTCCTCCAAGGAAGTGCTGCCCATGTCTCCCTGGCAGTTGATGCAGGCTACCGTGGTCACATTGTCCGAGAAGACCCAGATCACCTCCCCCTACAAACCATGACTGGAAGCTCTGGAGCACCAGGGCAACTGTCCGCATCTCCAGTTTGTTGATAGACCAGAGGGCCTCCTGAGGGCTCCAGCACCCCTGGGTAATGTTCCCTTCGCAGTGGACTCCCCAGCCGGACAGGTTGGCATCAGTCATCAGTGGGATCCACTGTGGAGACTCGAGGGGCATGCCCTCCACCAGGTTTCCTGGACAGAGCCACCACCTGAGCGCTCTTCTGGTCGCCGGCAGGCAAAGGAGTCTCCTTGACAACTGATGATGTTGGTGGGACCAGCAACAGAGCAGTGCCCACTGCAATGGTCTCAAATAGGCTCTCGCCCATGGGACTAGCTCAAGTGTTGCCGCCGTGGTCCCCAGCACTTGGATATAGTGTCAGGCTGATGGCTCTGCCATCTCCAAGAACCGATGCACCAAGCACCACAGCCCCTGCGCCCGGTGACCTGTCAAGAAGACCTTTCCCTTGTGGATGTCGAAGCGCGCTCCCAGGTACTCGATCCCCTGTGACAGGACTAAGATGCTCTTGGCCAGGTTGATCACCCAGCTGAGATGCCACAAGCGCTCCACCACTCTGGTTGTTGCCCATTTGCTCTCCACCTTGGACTTTGCCTGAATCAACCAGTCGTCAAGGTACGGGTGTACCAGGACTCCCTCCTTACGGAGCGCTGCCGCCACTAAACCATGTTCTTGGTGAAAGTACGGGGGGCCGTCGCTAGACCGAACGGCAACGCTCGAAACTGGAAGTGACCCAGAGGGTACCGTGAAACAGAAGAATTGCTGATAGGCCGGGCAGATGGGAATGTGCAGGCATGGCTCCATGAGATCGAAAGACGTTAAGTACTCCCCCCTGTGGACCACTACTATCATGGACCACAGCATCTCCATGTGAAAGCGTGGCACCCATAGGCATCGATTGACCTGTTTGAGATCGAAGACTGGCCGAAAAGATCCTTCCTTTTTTGGCACCATGAAGTAGATGAAGTATGGACCGCAGCCATACTGGTCTTCGGGTACCAGGACTACCGCCCCTAAGTGTAGCAGTTGATTCAAAGTGTCTTTTACTGCTGCGGCCTTGGTTTGGGCTCTGCAGGGAGAATGAATGAAGGACAGGCTTACCGGACACACCAGATCGAGGGCATAGCCCTCCCTGATGACCTCCAGGACCCAATAGTCAGACGTGATCCGAACCCAGGCAGGGTAAAACTCCCGCAGCCAACCTCCCATGGGCTGCACCCCTGCCTGGGCCCCCCTTTCTTCATTGTGTTTTCCTAGGTCCCGAGCCAGAGGAGATGCTGAATCCTCAAAACCCTTGACCCTTTGAGGGGAAACGTCCCCTCTGATAGGGCGCAAACCAGGTCGTCCAAAACCTCCTGAATTCCTGCAGCTGGGTCCGCGCAGGAGGGGGATTGTGGCCCTGTTTATCTTCAGGGAAGCGTTTGCCCTTGGAGCCCCCCAAGCACTTTACCAACTTGTCAAGCTCTTCTCCAAACAACAGTTTGCCCTTGAAGGGGAGCTCGCTGAGGCGGGCCTTGGAGGAACCATCAGCCACCCAATCCCAGAGACAGAGGTAGCAGTGAGCCGCCACCATGGAAGTCATGCTCCTTGAAAGGCCCCTGATAAGATCGTAGTGGGTGTCTGCAAGATAGGCCACCCCTGATTCTAGCCTTGCTGGCTCCCCTGCTGAATCAGCTGCCAGGTCCCCTGGCTGCTGAATCCATTGCAATCAACGGAGGCAAGCCCTAGCCACCCAGACTCCACAAACAGAAGCCTGAAGTGCAAGGGTGTTGGATACCTTACTGTCAAAGCAAGCTTTTGATTTCAACTTCCTATCCTGGACATCCTTTAGTACCGCACTGCCTTCAACCGGGATCGTTGTCTTCTTGGTCACTGCCGACACCACTGCGTCCCCCTTTGGGGACCGGAGCAATTCTCTTTCCTGCTCCGGCAATGGGTACAAGCGTGTCATGGTCCGTATACCCCTGCAGGCCAGCTTCCAAAGCTTTTTGCAGTGCTGTTTTCCCACTACCACACTCAGCCGCATTGCAGGGCTTTGACAGGGAGGTGGAATGGAAACGCTCTGTGCAACTCTTACTTGCACGTAACTCTGCTCCCGGCATGCGACTCCTCATCCACTCACGGGTTCAGGAGCCACCCGCACACAACCAGGTCTCTGCTCCAGCACGCTTTCAACCCCTGAAGCCTCCTCCGTTTCCTGGGCTTGAAGGCAATGCAGGGGGGGGAGGGAAGTGTCCTCTCCAGCCAACTCCAGAAGAGAACCTTCTGCCTCTATGCAAGAAGGATTACAGGTTAAGGTAAATAAAAAGTAAATTAAAGGAAAGAAAGGAAACCTTAACTCTCTCCTCAGTTGTCTCTCCAGTTAGCCCAGCACTCTGGCTCACTGCTCCCTCCAGCTGCTTGGAGACTGAGCATACTGGAACTGGTGGGAAGTGCCAGCAGTATTTGTACAGCGTCATCAAAAAGATGACATGCTCAGTCTCCAAGCTGCTGGAAGAGGTGCACTACCCAGAAGTGCGGGACTGGACTGGAGGGACGACAAGGAACTACTATTATTACTCCTACTTTGTGCTTTTATATACCACTGTAATATAGGATGCCTATTGTCCAGTACTTCCTGGATGTCATGGCCTTCTGGAATGGACTGGTCTAATCTGGTACATCTCAAGTAGCAACAATTATCATGCAAGAATAACTGAATCTAACTCTCCGTCCTAGCTAGAACAGTCCAGATGAATGGGATGTACCAGGAGGTACCCTGTAGGCCACTGTTGCCTCTGAACATCTGGCGTGCCACAAAGTCTGTCTCAGAGCTCTTCTGGCACTTGCCAGCTTTTTTGAGCACATGTTTTAAAAAAGTAGGCATAATTCAGCACAATCCACCTCACTGCATTCTGGTCCCCTCCCCCACTCCCCACAAGCATGCTGCATGTGGGGAAGTTGGGGGGAGGGGATGGTCGACATTCATTTGTACTAACCTTCACCTAGTGCAGTCCAAATCTGATGAGGGTTGGCCTTTATGCAGCATACAAGTCCAGAGCCGGGTGTTAAAAGCAAGTTGTTTTGTTTGTTTTTTAATTTAATTTTTTTAAATTTTTCTTGTACCAACATCTTATATCTATTATACATTTGTAAATATGAAAATAAATATCCGATATTCAACAATACTATGTGTACATAGCGTTTTCTTATCTTACTTTACAGCAATCTCTATCTATAAGTACTTGGATCTTTACATTTTCCCCATTTTAACTATTTGTAACTGTCTTTAATATCTCTTATCAATCCCTATGGTATTTATACCCTACTTTATAGTTAACTTTCTATTAAAGCTCCCCTATTTACCGTATTTTTCGCACCATAAGACGCACTTTTTCTTCACCAAAAAGTGGGAGGAAAAGTGCCTGCGTCTTATGGTGCGAATATAAGAAGTTGCAGAGCAGCAGCGGGTCTGGGCGTTCCACCTCTGCTCTGCCGTCGTGTTCCTCTTCTTTCCCTCTTCTCGGTGCTGCATACGGGGACACACCGTCTTACCTCCTCTCCCAGAGGTAGCACTCCGCAGGCCCTCCTACCTCTGCCTTCACTGCGTGGGTTCCTCCTGCGGGACTAAGCTCCCAAGTAGCACCCCGCTGCTCCGTTCACCTCAGCGCGCCCTCCAGTTGTTCTTCAGGCCCACAAACGCCGGCTTTCCCGCACGGTACTGCCGCTGTTTTCTCAGCATCTGCACTGTCCTTCGCGGTGCCGATCGCACCTTGTCTCAGCCTGCTCCTCTCTACGTCCTCTCTTTCACTTTGGGCCCGGCTTCTTCCGTCGCGGTGAAACTCCTCTGCTCACCGCCTGTCCCGGTCTACCGACCGGCGATCACTCCTCTGCGTTCCCTACCGGGGGTCTCACTCCACTGCCTCCTTTCGTCTACGCCGCTCTGCTTGCACATTTAGGGGTTATTTCCCCCCTCAAATCGGCTACACCGCTATTTCCTCCGATGACATCACCGGAACCCTCATCTGTTATGTTCATCAGGTGGACAAAGGTGAGTCAGTTGATATTGTATATCTGGACTTTCAGAAAGCCTTTGACAAGGTCCCTCATCAGAGTCTTTTGGCAAAACTAAAGAGTGATGGCATAGGAGGCAGTGTACTATTGTGGATCAGGAACTGGTTAAAAGATAGAAAGCAGAGGGTAGGGTTAAATGGCCAATTTTCCCAATGGAGAAAGGTGAATAGTAGTGTACCCCAGGGATCTGTGCTGGGCCCGCTGCTTTTTGACATATTCATAAATGACCTGGAAAGTGGAATAACGAGTGAGGTTATCAAATTTGCAGATGACACAAAACTATTTAAAATTTTTAAAACCCAAGAGGATTGTGGAAAATTGCAAGAGGATCTTGATAAATTGGAAGACTGAGCATCAAAATGGCAGATGAAATTTAATGTGGGCACGTGCAAAGTTATGCACCTAGGGAAGAACAACCTAAATTATGGTTACACGATGCAAGGTTCCACATTAGGAACTACCACCCAGGAAAAAGATTTAGGCGTCATTATGGATAACATGTTAAAACCCTCGGCCCAGGGTGCAGCGGCAGCCAAGAGAGCAAATAGAATGCTAGGTATCATAAGGAAAGGAATGGAAAATAAAACAAATAATAAGCACTTTCACAGCAAATAGGTAGGATGCATAAGGCAATCAAAACAGAATATTTTTTTTCCTATTTTCCCCTCTGAAAAACCAGGTGCGTCTTATGGTAAGGTGCGTCTTATGGTGCGAAAAATACGGTACATATTTGCATTTAAGTTATACATTATCATATACTCTTTACCAGTCTTGTTAACTATTATTGTAGTATCAAGAAACAACTCAACACAGCCATGTTTTGGATTAGATGCTAAACCACTAAGAATAATATAATATAGTGAAAACCACTAATCATATACTAAAGATTTTACCATTTTCCATTGTTTTTCAGCCAAGCTGTACATTGGATTTTAGATATCCTGTGTCTCCTGTTTGTAAGTTCATTTTAGACTGTTTTATACTCCCTCCTTCCTTGTTCCTCTAATATTAGCTGTGCTTATCTATTTTTACCTTCCATTTTATCCCCTTGAGATCCTTTGAACATATTTTATGTTAATCATTATATATCAACATAGCTTATTAGTTTATACTACAAAGTTCACGGGTGTTTTTATTGAGTTTTAATTGGTTATTGACTTATATATTTATTTGCGATTTAGCCATGTATAGTTTTAGTATATTTGTTCAATTCACTGGTCAACAAATTTTTACAAATGTCAAGTTACTGAAATAAAAATAGTAATTTCTTATCAATTTTTATATGCCGAACACGAATATGACAGTGAAATTGCAAAGTTGGCTCTAGTCTTTTTGTAATCTACAAGAATTAATGTTTACATCATGAAATGCATGTCAATAGTAAATATAATAGGCCTTCGGTTAATATCTGTAAAAAAACAAGTCATAGACTACTTCTTAGATTTTTTTCGCCTGTCTCTTGTACAGCTGTTCAGGAGCTTCTCTGGGAAGTGTCCAGCAGTAGTCAGCCAGCATTGTAGTGGACCATTTACCCTAGTATCTTTGCTCCATTGTTGCGATATCCTGGTGAAAATGTTCGCCTTGTTCATCACTAACCATACCACAGTTATCAGGAAAGAAATCGAGATGGGAATCAAGGAAATGGATCTTTAGAGACATATTGCAGCTAAGTTTCTGATACTGCATCAGCATGTCTTCTACTAGTTCCTTGTAGTTTTCTGCCCTAACATTCCCAAGAAAGTTTGTTGACACTAGGCGAAAAGCATTCCATGCTTGTTTCGCATCACCCTGCAGCAAGTTGTTGAACCGGTCATCTTTGAAGAGCTCTCGAATCTGAGGACCCACAAAAACTACCTCTTTAATCTTTGCTTCACTGAGTCGAGGGAACTTTTCATGCAGGTATCGGAAAGCTGGCGAAGTGCGGTCCATGGCTTTCACAAAGTTTTTCATCAAATCTAGTTTGATGTGAAGGGGTGGTAGCAGGATTTTGTGAGCCTCTACCAGAGCTGGGTGCTGGATATTTTTCTCTCCAACTGTTACATTTTGTCTGCGATTCCATTCCTTCTGCAAGTAGTGCCAATCCCTTGCTTGGCTATCCCACTCACATAAGAAACACATGTATTTTATATATCCCTGCTGCAGTCCCATTAAAAGGGCAACTACCTTCAAGTCACCACAGAGGTGCCACCTGTACTTGTTATAGTTAATGGAAGTCAGTAGATGCTTTATGTTATCGTATGTCTCTTTCATGTGAACGGCATGCGCTACTGGAATAGATGGAAAACGGTTTCCATTGTTCAAAAACAGCCTTCAGACTCAGTTTCGAAGAGTCTATAAATAGTCTCCAGTCTTGTGGGTCATGAGTGATTTTTAAGGCATTCATGAGGCTTTCAATATCGGAACAGAATACCAGATTACTTTCCTTTCTGAAGAAAGGCTCCAACTGCTGGTGGCACTTTCGATATGGAGTAATGTTGACATCTTTTCTAGAAGATACCATTGTTGGAGTCTTGATCCTAGCAATTCTGCCTTGTTCTTGGATAAGTCCAAATCACGAACCAGGTCATTTAGTTCTTCCTGTGTTATTGTGTGGAGTTGATAATGCATCACAGTGAAAATCTGGGTCACTGCATGCTGACGGACCAGGAGAAGAACAGGTCGGCTCACCCTTGTCCTCATCAGATGAATCAAGAGAATATTCTGATGGAGGTTCTGGAATAGGAAGTCTCTCACCATGTGGAACTGGTCTCAATGCAGACGGAATGTTTGGGTAGACTATGCTCGACTTCTTTTGCTTCGTTACTCCGCTGGAAAGAGGAGGAACCAAGCAGAAATAAGTCATTTATGTGGTTGCTTGGCTCTCTCCACACCATGGGGACTGCAAACGGCATTGATGGTCTTTTGCAATTCAACCACTGTGAAAGCTGCGTTGTACATGTAGCGCAGTATATATGCGGGGCCCAAGGCTTGTCTTGGTCACCAATCTTGCATCCGAAGTAAAGATGATATGCCTTCTTCAGTTGAGAAGTGATACTTTTCTTCTGGTTGGCAAATGTCACTTCCCCACAAATGTAGCAAAAATTGTCAACGGTATTAACGCACTTTCGCGGCATTACTGTTCTGTATTGTACCTAAATGGCTAAAATTATATGATTAATAAAAGTTACATGTAACAGTAGCTTAAACTGTCTCGCACACAATCTGAAATATTTTAAATGCTCAACCTTTCTGAATGCGTATAGTACACTGCTGACGTCAGATGGCTTCAGCAGCCGTCTGGTAGTAGTATTGCATTGCATCAGAAAATGATGCAATCAACTCTGGATGATGTGTGCATGCTGGAATTATGCAATGTGATGCAATATTACATCATTCAAGGCTTATTTGGGATGTTGTTGATGTCCTACTGGATAAATTTACACGGTGAAACGTCAAAAATGAACTACATGCAATATCTTCAAAACAAGAGCCAATAAAAATTTTTTAATGTTATATTCGTGTTCAGCTCACCAAGATACTACAAATTAGGGCCTTTTAAAGTCAGTAACGATTTCAATGTTGACCAGTGTAACTCATTCATACATGAAACATGTTATGTTCTTAGCCCTCCCGAGTCCCGATTACTTTGTTTGTCCTTTAATTTTTATGTTTTATCATCTTATTGTCATGAATAATCTCATTTACATTTTCTGAATATTTTCCACTTAGTTTATAAATTACATGCTTTTATCCTTAGTATATGATTAGTGGTTTTCACTGTACTATTTACTATTGAATTCTTATGGGTTTAGTATCTTATCATGATTTTATTGGTTATCTTGTCATTTTGTTTTTATTTACATATATGTATTTTATTTGAAGTTGCTTTTACCCCTGATGAAGGCTCTGCCAAAAATGGCCGTATTGGGTTGTTTCTTGATACTACAATAAAAAGAATTTACTTTTAACACCCCGCTCTCGATTTGCATACTTCCACTGTACAGGTGTGTAATGCTCCTGTGTTTGGACTGCTCTATGCAGTTTGACCAGTACAGTCCGATCTTGTCAATGCTATCCCTAGAGCAGTAAGCATTGATGAACATTCTCCTTACCCAGCACAAATATCAGTATCATCCATAATGAATGGTATTCCTTAGCTAGTGTTGTTAACATTGAATATTGCTAATTTTCCTCCAGTGCAATCAACTCTGATAGGCATTGGCCCATGCCTAGCATAGACCACACTGCCGAGTGCTGGTCTTTACCTAGAACAGATAGCATTGCCAAGTGCTTCACATAGCTCAGACAGCCTTGCTGAATACTGGTTTCATCTAGTGTAGTCATCATCAATTAGAGCTGGTGTCTGCCCAGTACAGCCAGGCTAGGTGAATGTCACACCTGTAGAGGCTAAGTCCTTTCCACAGATCCTCCTCTAAGTTTCCTTTGTTTGTATATTCAGGTGAAAGGAAATTCTCTATTGAAACCTCTCAAAATCCTGACATGCTAAAAAGTCATGTTTCCGAGGTGGTTGGAACCATAACTTTGATCCTTCCCCATGCTTTGGTATATAATGTGATATTTTGCTCTTTATCCTGCTGCTAGGACCAAATTACTTGGGGGGGAGGGGGGGAGACACCTAAGATCCAGAAAAAGATTTAAAATAATTATGGTACCACTTTACATATTTCAGCTACATTACTATTGTTTACTTTATTCCCTCTCTCCTCCTTCAGCAAAAGTCTGCTGTTGCTTTCTATACCTCATGGTAAAATCTAGAGAACCTTTCCTTTAACTTCAAGAAGAGGTGAACCCACAAATCTGGGAGTTGTAGTCTTCAGAGCTCCAAATTAGTACCCCCCCCAGGTGGAGCTCCTTCAACATCCGATTCCAGTTTGGAGAAATGCTTGGCCAGAAGGATTAGCCTGCCTATGTGCACGTCAACAGAAAGATTCTTAGCATTACAAAAGAGTTTTTTTTCACATTTTACTATTTTGTTACACTCAGTTTACCACCCCACATTGGAGCTACTAATATTCTGACTGAGAAATGGAACAATTTTTCAATACTGTGATTCTGAAGAATCCTAATTGAGAGTTTGAGACCATATTGAGTTCTTAGTATCCGGCTCCTCTCATCAAGCTTTATTCTTCCCTGGATCCCCTACCTCAATGTGTCTACTGCCTCTATAGTTCGTATTAAGCTGGGGAGACTCTAAGGGCCTTCTTACCAGGAAAGGGCCCTACCTACCAGGGTGGAAGGCAGCTCCAGCTGCTGCTTTAGCAGTAAGCCTGAAGCCCTCTTGCCATCAGTTAGGAAAGGTGGCTGGATTCACAAGAATTTGACAGTGGGAGACACAAGACCTTAATCCAGACGTCTTCATTCGGTGCTCCCTGCTTTCCTGGAGACCCCACCAAGAGAGCCAGCTGTTCTCTTCTTTGCCTGAACCCTTGCATGCTCCAAAAGGTTACCAAGGGTTAGCCATCCCAGCCTGCAGCTCAGATTTTTAGATCAGGTGAGCTGCCCCCTAAAATTTCCCTTAGGGCTCTGTGCACCTTCTTTCCAATAAGCTGCATTTTTTTTCTTTTTTCAATAAATTGTTTTCGGCAATCTAGTTATAACTCTCTAGATGACTTTAGAACTGCAATTTCAAGAGTTTCATAGCATGTTTCTGGTTCTCTGCCAGCAGACCTAAGAACTGAGCTAGTGATATATTACATCCCATTGTGCCAAGCTGCTAATCTTTATTATAAGCACGCCTCCCCATCTTACTTTTTCAGAGCATTAGGGCTTGGCTCATTCCTGCCACTTATCCTTTTAAGCTCACCTGCGACTAAAGTGAAACCTTTAACCCAAGGGGCAGGAAGGTTATTGTATCTGTACAAAACCAGGTTTACAACTGTTTCCCGATTTCAGTATGATGCTGCCTTACGGCCAGCGCCTGGTGTGTGTGGGTGTGTGTGTGCGCGCGTGTTGCCCGTATGCCTCCTGGAAGGCTGGGGTTGTGCCTTTCATCATATAGGCATTATGGCTTTTTCTCTCCATAAATTAATCCTGTCCACCGCCAACACCTTGCACTCCTCCCCCTCCTCCTGCTATCCCCTCCCCACCTTCTGTAAAATTCTCCTGGCTTACCATCCTGCTAGAGTAGTCCAAAACAAGGAGGACATACCCAAACAGTCAGGATTCAGGGTGGCAGGAAGATGACTCTAAACTGGACAGAACTGTCCTACCTAAAGATGATCAAAGATGAAAACCATGGATGCTTCAAAACATGGATACTTTCATAATATCACAAACAATGCAGCATACTCGACATGGTGGATGGCGTCGGGGAGCTTGAGCAAAACGGATGGAATTTACTGCAAGCTAATTGAAGCCAAGTGTATATTTCCAGTGTTTTGGATGTTTCTTCTGGTAAAGTTTGGGCATGCTCTAGAAGAGAGTGGAGACAACAGTTATGCGATGAAGTTCACAGTTCAAAGTTTACAATTGGACGGTTTGAAAATTTAAATGATATGAGAGGTGAGTTTTTTTAGGCCGCTGAAGTGTTAGGGGTGAGGGTGTATATTTGCCCATGTTCCGAACCCCACAGAATCTGAGGCCTTTTTCTCCTCTTTGTGAAGGTGTATGAAGCACTATACCTACGATGAAAAGGTGAAATTAGACTTACCTGCTAATTGTTGTTCCTTGAGGAACTCCAGTCTAGTCCCGAACCTCTGGGTTAAGCACCTCCCCCAGCAGCTTTGGAGACTGAGAAACGTCACTCTTCTGATGACAGTGGTACAAATAGCCCTGGGACCGCCTCCTCTGTCCAGTAATCTACTGACAAAGTAGACTCACCAGAGCAACAATTAAGTAGCAATAGAATAATCAAACTGTCAACTAATCTAACCCTTTCTTCAAGAGCGGGAGGAAAACTGTCCCCACTTCAACTTTTGTGAAAGAACAAGGTACAGACTTCCTTCTGCGCTGAAGAGGCCCGCTCCCTGCTCCACAAAAGGATAATGACCCCACCAGTATCCCCATTTCCTGAAACCCCCCCCCCTCTCCTAATGACCCGCATCGCCACAGCAGGATCTCCAGTTTATCCAGTGAACTACTTCCTGGCTTCAGGCCATAGATTCAGAACAAAACGAGGGATACGGGACTAGACTGGAGTTCCTCAAGGAACAACAATTAGCAGGTAAGTCTAATTTCACCTTCCTTATCGTCCCTCCAGTCTAGTCCCGAACATCTGGGGATGTAACAGAGCAGTGAAAACAAATCAACGGGAGAGACCTGCTAGACCAGCCTGAAGCACTGCTGATCCAAACCAAGTATCCCTTTCCGCCTGAACATCCAGACGGTAATGCCTGACAAACTAATTCAATGACGACCAAGTAGCCGCCTTACAAATATCAACAGGCGTCACCAAACTGTACTTGGCCCACGACATCGCTTGTGCCCTGGTCGAATGTGCTCTAAGTCCTTCCGGCACTGTCTTGCCCTTCAAAATGTAAGCCGACATTATAGTCTCTTTAATCCATCTGGCAATGGAAGCTTTAGAGGCGGCTTCCCCTTTTTTTGCTCCTCCAAAGAGAACAGTCTATCCGTCTTCCGGAAACTCACTGTACGCCGTATATACCTCTTCAACACTCTACGAACATCTAGCAAATGCAGCCTTTTGGAGTCTGAATTCTCAGTAGCTTCCCCAATGGAAAGAGACCATTTGATTCATATGAAAAGCCGAAACTACTTTGGGAAAGAAAGATGGAACTGGTCACACCACCACTTTCTTATCATAAAACGACAAAAAAAGGCTTTTGACAAGACAGAGCCAGCAACTCTGAAATTCTCCAAGCCGAACAAATCACTAACAGAAATACTACCTTAAGAGTAAGATCTTTAACTGATGTTCTAGACAAAGGCTCAAAGGGCTCGTGTACTAACGCGTCCAACACCAGCTTAAGATCCCACATTGGAACCGCCGACCTACATGGCGGCCTCAAAAGTGACACCGCTCTCAAAAAACGTTTAACATCTGGATGCGTTCCCAACGTCTCCCCTTTTATCTTTCTTCTATAACAAGCAAGCACTGGCACCTGCACCCGCAAGGCCGCTGCCACCAATCTTTTGTCAAGACCGCCCTGTCAGAAAGACAACATGTGGGACACCGAAGCTCTCAATGCTTCTAGCGACCTGTCCGCATACCACACCTCAAACACTCGCCAGATACGGACATACGCCAATGAGGTAGACCTCCGCCTAGCCTTCAACATGGTGGAAATAACCGCCAAGGAATATCCTCTCGCCCTTAGCCTTGCCTTTTCAAGAGCCAAGCCGTAAGCGAGAATCAATCCACCTGAGACATGAGAATGGGCCCCTGGAACAACAGGTACTTTCGAATTGGTAGGCACCAAGGGCGCTCCACCAAGAGCCTTATCAGATCGGCGTACCATGGCCTTCTCGGCCAATCTGGCGCTTTCAGAATAAACTTGTCCCTTGTGAACCTCTATTCTTTGTAGCACCCGATCTATCAGGACCCAAGGGGGAAACACATACATGAGCTGACACTCCGGCCACTTCTGAATGAGAGCATCCAGACCTTCCGACATTCTTTCTGTCCTTCTGCTGAAGAATCTGATGGCTTTTGCCGACTCAAATGTCGCCATTAAATCCATCACTGGCATTCCCCAGCGGTGCACAACTATCTCGAACACCTCCGGATGGAGAACCCATTCCGTTGGGTCCACTTTGACTCAACTCAAAAAAAATCGGCCACCACGTTTTCCACTCCTGCTACATGAGCCGCCGACGCCGCCACCACCAGATTTACCTCTGCCCACTCAACAACTCTTCGACCTCAGACTCCAGAGACGCACTGCTGGTGCCTCCCTGATGATTGATGTAGGCTACTGTGGTTGTATTGTCGGAAAACACCCACACCGTCTTTCTCCTCAGGTGACCTTGAAAGGCTTTTAGCACCAGACCGGCCACCCTCAACTCCAGCCTGTTGATGGACCAAGTCTTTTCCACCTCTGTCCACCGTCCCTGGGCGAAATTTCCGTCGACGTGCGCTCCGCAGCCCAAGAGACTGGCATATGTCGTAAGGGGTATCCATGCGGGTGCTTCCAGGGGCATTCCCTCGAGGACCCCTGGACTTAGCCACCACTGCAGTGCCTGTTTCGTCTCTGGTGGGCATGGTAGTTTCCGAGACAATGGATCGTCCTGGTGCGACCACCTTCATAGCAATGCTTTCTGTAACGGTTGCATATGAGCCCATGCCCACAGCACTAACTCGAGAGTCGCTGCCATAGTACCCAGCAACTGAAGATAATGCCACGGCATGGCATTCCTTCTGCTCAGAAATGTGAGGAATAGCTTTCTCAATCCTTGTGCTCACACCTGTGGCAGAAAAACCTTTCCTACCTTTGTATCGAAATGCGCTCCCAGATACTCTAGGTTTTGCGACAGATCCAATCTGCTCTTCGCCATATTGACCACCCAGCCTAGGCTATGAAGAAACTCTACCACTCTGGTTGTTGCCGACTTGCTCTCCCTCTCAGACTTTGCCTGAATTAGCCAATCGTCTAGATAAGGGTGCACTAGAATCCCTTCCTTTCTCAACGCCGCTGCCACAACCACCATGACCTTGGTGAAAGTCTGTGGCGCCGTTACCAAATCAAAAGGCAATGCTCGGAACTGAACATGTCCCATTGGAACTGCAAACCTGAGAAATTTCTGATGCTCCTGTCGAATTGGAATGTGAAAATAGGCTTCCAACAGGTCCAGAGAAGTAAGGAATTCTCCTGCTCTCACTGCTACAATAACCGATCTCAGCGTTTCCATATGAAAATGAGACACCCGTAGACAGCGATTTACCCCTTTTAGATCCAGAATTGGGCAAAAGAATCCTTCTTTCTTTGGCACCACAAAGTATATGGAGTATCGACCGTATCCGCACTGGTCTGGCGGTACTGGTACCACTGCGTTGAGACTCATTAGCCTTACCAATGTCTCCTGCACCGTTTGGACCTTGAGGGCCGCCTTGCAAGGAGACTGAACGTAAGCATTGACCACTGGGCATTGAAACTTGAGAGCATAGCCCTCTCGAATGACCTCTCCAACACCCACTGATCGGAAGTAATCTGGACCCAAGCAGGATAAAACTCTCGTAGTCTACCTCCCATGGCTACTAGTCCTACCTGGGTCCTCCTGGCTTCATTGTGGTTTTCGAAGGTTCGAGGAAGAGGATATAGCAAACCCTCTGTAAGCCCCTCTAAATCCTCGAAACCCCTGATTCCTATATGCAAAACGTCCCCTTTGAAATGGGCCGAACCTAGCTGGGCGGAAACGGCGGAATTCTCTCTGTTGACCTTTGTTCAATGCCGTTGGGACGTACTTGCTTTTGCTTGTCCTCTGGGAGTCTCCCCACCCTTGGACTCCCCGAGCTCTTTCACCAACTTATCCAAATCCTCTCCAAAAAGTAGCTTACCCCTGAAAGGTAGTTTACCCAGTCTTGCCTTGGAGGACCCATCTGCCGCCCAATTTCGCAGCCAAACATACTGCCTTGCCGCTATCACCGATGCCATACTCTTAGACAGGCCCCTAATAAGCTCATAATGAATGTCAGCTAGGTGAGCCGTCCCAGACTCTAACCTGGCTGCCTCCCCGTCTCTCTTGTCCAACAGCTATCCTTGAATCCGCTGGGACCAGCGCAGACAGGCTGTCACTACCCATGCCCTACAAATAGATGCCTGGATGGAGAGGGCATTCAAGTCAAACACCTGTTTTAACAAGGTATCCAATTTCCTGATCTGAACATCTTTGAGAGCGGCACTACCTTCCACCAGAATGGTAGTCTTCTTGGTTACTGCCGAGACCGCTGCATCTACCTTAGAGGAGATTTAAACAACTCCCGATCCTGATCCACTAACGGGTAAAGGCATCCCATTATCCTGGAACCCTTAAGAGCTGCCTCGGGCATGTCCCATTCTTCCTGGATCATTTCTCACACCACTCTGTGCACAGGGAAATCTTTTTGCGTCTTACGAAATGCCTGCAACAAAGGATCCTCTAAGGTTGCATCTTCCGTCGGCCTTGCCGCCGGCATGTTAAGGGCTTTCAGAGTTTCCGCTATGAGCGCTGGTAATTCGTCACGGCAAAACACCCGGATCACTCTAGCTTGGTCCTCTTGTTCCGTCAATTCTCCTTCCTCCAACTCATCTTCCAGGTCCAACGTCTGGTCTCCATCCTCCGAGAGAGGGCAAACCGAAGCCTCTGACTGCTGCCTATTTTTTACCTTTCTAGGCCTTTTTACAGGAACCACGTTAGTCCCTGAGCCTAGAGGGGTTCCCAGTCGCTTCACACGCAGCTCTGCTTCCGCCGAAGCAGGCTCTGGCCCCTTCTTACTGCCACTGAAGGCCTGCTGCATAAGAGCTATGACGTCTGGAGAAAATATCGCCGCCAGTCCCCCCAGTAATGTCGGTTGAGAAGGCGGAAGATCTGAAGCCCAGGAGGGCCCCGCCACCTGCTCCAGCAGTGGTCCAGAAGGGGAAACCGGCTCCGTGACTACAGCCGCCCCCTTTATGACTCTCCCAATAACTTCTAAAGTCTGCTCCATAGAGGCGGCTTCTTGAACGCAGCCTCTACACACACCAGTGTCTGACACTGTTCCCCTTCTGGAATCGCACACTAAACACTGTGGCCTAGAAGGCTCAACCGCTTCTCCGCTTGCGGCAATAAGATCCTAGCACATATAGATATAGGTCTAGATATCCCCCTCAAATATCTTTAAAAAATCCACCTTAATTTCTCTAGATATAAGCAGCAGCAGTCTGCTCTGACTGAAAAATGAGTCCCACGGTGCAATGCAGAGGCAAGATCTATTTGTTTTTTTGCGTTTTCTTTTTTAAAACTATCCGTTAATGTGGACTTTGCATCTGGCTGCCAAATCCTGAAAAAACCGAAGGTCTATGACGAAAATTGAGTTTCCTGTGAGCCACGATGCTCTGCAGCGTTTCCCGTGCTTGCACCACACGGCCCAAGCCTACCCTTTGCGAAACGGCACACTCGCTCCTTACCCTGCTCGTCGAAAAGCTCTCCGACAGAAGCGCTTACCTTTCCTCTGTGGGCTGCGGGCAACATGTCCGCTCTCCCCACGCTCAGCCGAAACAGCAGCTTCCGTGATGGGGGAGAACACGGCACTGAGGAGATAGTCCTGTGGCGATCCCCGAGTCTGCCGCGCCTTTAGCGACCGACTTTTTCAGCGTTCTCTTCTGCTCCTGCTGCCGTTTCCTCACCCAAACTGTGGGTTCGGGAAAAGGAGCTCAGTCCCCTCTGCACTTAGTACTCTCCTGTCCTCTGCCTCTGGCAGTGAGATCGGGAGGATGGAGGCCTCAGTGCACTTTTTTTTTTTTTAAATATCTTTAAATCACCTGGATATTAACAACTTAGTCCTAAAACCCTTCTAACAACTTTCCTTGAGTGTTTCTCCAGTGAGCCCCGAACCTCCAGCTGCTTAGAGACTGAGATAACTGCACAGAGGCGGCGGTCCTGGGGCTATTTGTACCACTGTCATCAGAAGAGTGACGTTTCTCAGTCTCCAATATAAGGAAGCTTACGTTTAGAATGGAGTGATTTTTTTTCTTGAACTTGAAACTGCTGGGAGACATTGAAATGTTTCCTCCATTGCTGCTCACTTGAGCAGAGAGCATCATGGAGACTCCACAAAGGCATCCCATAAAAGCTTATGCAAACTCAACCATGTAACTCTGACAGAGGACCTGAAGGGCCTCTTGGTCCAACATGAAATGGGCCCATTCCAAGAGAAACAGCCAGATCCACCACCCCCCTCCCCCCCAGCCGGCTATACCTAAGAAGAGACTACCGCATCACAGTGCAGCGGCTTGCTGGTTCCAGAGGGCACTACAGCTGAGTTGAGAGCACTGCAAGTTCTGAAAGGGCTGATCCTTCTCTGACTCATAAGAAGAGTAGAGATAGAGGTCTATAAATTAATGAATGGAGTGGGACAGGTTAACGTAGATCGCTTGTTTACACTATCAAAAAGTAAAAAGACCAGAGGACACGCAATGAAGCTATAATGTAACCTATTTAAGACTAATAAGAGAAAATATTTTTTTCACTTAACAATTATCAAACTCTGGAATTCGTTACCGGAGGATGTAGTAAAAGCTGTTAGTGTAGCTGGGTTTAAAAAAAGTTTGGACAAGTTCCCAGAGGAAAGGTCGATAAACCATTATTAAAGAGGTCCCAGGAAATACACTGCTTACCAAAGGATGAGCATTGTGGAACCTGTGGCCTTTGGGAACCTGCCAGATACTTGTAACCTGAATAGGCTACTACTGGAAACAGGATACTGGGCTTGATAGACCTTGGTCTGATCCAATATGGCATTTCTTATGTTCTTAGGGCACACCCATACTCTTAGCTGTTCGAGGGTGTCGCCATGCTCCATATAGGGCCCTGCAAGAGACACTTCTATCCCCTGTGCCTGTTTTGTGAGAGCCTTAGAGGGCGAGCCTCTCCAAGGTTTTCCATCTGAGACCACTATTAGAAATCCATCTGAGCCTCTCCAAGGTTTTCCAACTGAGACCACTATTAGAAATCAATGACTTTAGAACCATCACACAGGCACTGATAACTCCCCATTTTGATTACTGCAATGGAATATTAACAGGTGTATCTAAAAAGAGCCTAAAAATACTACAGATGGCTCAAAATGTTACAGCCAGAATAATTTCCAAAGCAAAACTGACCGATCACATCACCCCGATTCTCTACTCACTACACTGGCTACCTATACAAAGTAGAATTCAATATAAAATAATTTTGACCACTTTCAAACTCATAAACCAGATTGCCCCATCATACCTGTCTACACTAATTCATAGACCTATAGAAAACAGAATAAGACGTAGAAAGAACCTTCATACTATTGCAGTTCCCGACTCAATAAGAAAAACTAAAAATATAACAAGTTGAGGTGCCTTCTCATTTGTAGCACCTGCTCTATGGAATAATCTCCCTGATCAACTAAGGGAAATAAAAGACCTGAAACATTTCCGAAAAGATCTAACAACTTATTTGTTCACACAATATTATTCGAACATAGACAAAGAATTGGATAAGACCTCCCATCCTCCTTAGATTTCCATGATTTGTTCGCCCTAATACTGACATTATTACTACCAAAAGAGAACATATGATAAAACTTTAATGTATATATGTAAATAGTTTCAAATATTGTCAATACTACCTATATATAGTACTGATTATTGTTCATCATACTTGATTTTAACTAATTGTATATAGTTTTGAATACTGTTCAATGTACCTGTTTTTTTCACAGCACTGTTTTATGTATCTCTTGTTGTTCAATGTAAACCGCCACTGATCTTAGGAAATGGCGGTATATAAAAGATTTGCAAATAAATAAATAAATAAAAAAATCAACTTCTCCAGCTCCTCTCCAAAAGAGCAACCTGCCCTTGTAGTGGATTAGAAAGCAAGCTGTCTTGCAGAAGAAGTTAGTTTGTTCCCACGGGGGCTGTCTGTTGCTAAGCCGTAATCTGAAGGCAGCATCAGCTAACCAACCGTGGAGTCAAAGCTAGTGCTCAGCCATTACCCCAGCTGCTGTGAACTTGGAGAAGATCCTGAGCAAGTTATTCAGTGCATCTGCCACATGCAGCTCCAGACTCCAAACCCACGGCGTCTAACAACTGCTGGATCCAGTGCAAAAGAAAAGAAAAAAAAAACACAAACCACCAAGCCTCCACTCCTGTAGCACAGCACTCCCTTCCACGAAGTAGTTGTGCATTTGAACTGCCTTGACGCAGTCATTCACCAGAACAAGCACAAAAGGCAAGATCCAACTTGACCTGGGGGAGAGGGTATAGCTGATAAACCTTCAGGGTCCCTAAGACCCTGCTCGGGGCTCCCCCCGGGAGACTACTGTTGTAGCAAAGTGTCCGCAATAAATAAAACCAGGAGTCTATTTACTAAGATTCAAGCCAATTTATTTGTGCACAGTCTCAGGCACTGTCACATTCAAAATGGTCTGAGCAATGGAGTTCAACAAAACAACATCTTTTATACCTTTCTTCATCAGTTCTATACAGACAGACTCCTCATTGGTCCCGGTGCCCCCTCCCACCCCCATCCAATGGGGATCTCTGACCGGGCTTAACACCTGTTCCCCCTGCTCAGGCCTCCCTAGCCATGGCTCAGTTTCTAGACATAACACATTCTGCTACAAGGTCCCTCCTCGGCTTAGAGAATGTGTGAAAGCAAGATACTGGAACACATCTGTTATCAACAAAAAGGAGCTAAATAGAAGATTCTTGCATTCTTATCAAAGCAGTTTAAAGCAGTTTTCTAACTTCTACTGGCTTTCGGCTCTGCTCAGCTATAATACTCTCAAGTGGGGGGTGGGACTCAGGCCTAACTTACAGGCCTTTCTTACTCCTGCAGGCTATGCAGGCTATTCTAGGCCATAGCCTATCACACAGCTGCCATATAGGTTCAGGTAAAGAAAGACTGGATACCTTCCTATCTAGGGCCAGCTTGCAAAGCCTGTATGGGAACAGGCTCAGCAATATGCAAAGCTTCCATAGCATCCTGAAATAGAATAAAAAGATCTTCTTTGTGAAATAGGCAGCTCACGAAGGATCCACCATTCAATAGGGAATCAGAACTACCCCACTCAGACTCACCCTCTGAAGAAAAAAACATTCCTCTTCTGCAGTCCAGATAATCCCAAAAGGGGATAAGGCTAGACTTCTTTTCCTGGAGGAATGGAAGTGTGCAACAAGAACACATAGCTCCACTGCCATTAGTGACAGAGGCACTCGAAGACTCCAGGTTCTCCGAAGGGGAAGCTTGGGCCACTGACCCCAGTTCTTGATCCCCCTAGTCTCCGGTTCACCTCCAATGTGCTTCCTTACCATTCCCCTATATCCTAGTCTCCCAATTGTGTTATCTGTCTTGACTAGATTGTAAGTTCTTATGAATAGGGACTGTCTCATATAATCTCTGAACAGCGCTGCATACACCTTGTAGCACTATACAAATGACAAATAGTAATAGTAGTAGTAGTGGAAATAAAAGGGGTGCTATCAAGCAGCTATAATGGACTGAAAATCAGCCTATGAGCTGTTTCAGAAGCTGCTGTGCAAAAAGAGTAAAAGAAGGATCCCAGAGAACCTTCAGGGGCCCATGGGCTTGAGGTTGTAGCCACCCCATGCCCGCCCCCCCCCCCCCAGGGACCATGCCACCATTCAAAATGGTCACAGAACACGATGGCAAAGAAAAATAAATTGAGGTTTGCAGGCGAGGCAAACATGGTATGGGGTACCACATATGCCAATAAATATGTCCCAAGGCTATCCTATAGCATCCAGGATAAAAAGAAAAAACCAACAACTAAAGGCCGCAGATTGTATCAGGCCACAGTTAACCAATGCAACCACCATAGGGGGGAAAAAATCATCTTACGCACACATAATAGAGTCCATTCAATTCAATAAAGAAAGTCTTATTTTTTTCTGAATTATTTTCTAACTCATCAAGAGGAAAGGTGGGTCTAGGTCCAAACTTACTATCCTTTTCAGGGGCCCTATGGGAGTCATGTCCCCTCTCCAGTCCACCAAGAGTTAGGAACCCATGGTAGCAATGCTGGACCGGTACCGGGGCAAGATGTCAGCTTAAGCAGACAGGGGCATACTAAAGCTCAGAGCAAAATGTTGGGCCTACTGGTCTCAAGTACAGAGGCCACAGGACTGTTGTCTGGACCAGGGAAGACATGCTCATCTACACTGCTGCACCAGTTTATACACACCTTACCACCTGCTGGAGACAAGATACTGGCTTCTCTCTGCTGCACCAGAGAATATACCAAGTGATGACATCAATGAAAGCTGCTCAAGTCTGGGCTCCACCTACTGACTGGGGAACATAACCCACTCATTTGGACTGGTTTAGCAGGATATTAAAGGAAACTTTATTACAAACCCAAAACATCCAATCCAATCACTTCAAGCTTTTCCAGTAAATACATTTTGCAATACATGTAAAAGCTGTGAATTGGTCAGGGTCTCGGTCCCTAGAAGGGAGCATACACTCTTTTTCTTGGCCAATAACAAAATATTCTGAAATCTGTCGTAAAATTATCCCAATACATGTATACAACTAGGGTGCTCTACTTTCTCTTATAATCTGATTTTTTTTTGCGCGTCTACAGATTTTATCTTTTGGTACATAGGTTAAACTTGAATATCATACAAAAATGCAATGATGGCCGTTATTACAATTCAAGTCCAAATTATGTTTTATTGCATTTAAAAAGTTTGTGAAATCTGGCCAGACTTTTAGTATATAAGCCTCCGAAATGAGGCTGCAGGAAACCAATCATATATATATATGCATCTCAATAGACAATTAAAACATGAAATATGCATCAGCACAAGCTGACACTTCTATAACCAACAACTTGATCTTCCCTTTTAAAAAAATAAAAACAGAAAACTTCAGAATCTAGTTATAGAAAATACAAGGTTCATCCAAGAATAACTAAGGCAATAGCACAATATTTCCAAATATCACAGACAGCACAAATCAACTGATCAACCTGACCCATCAAATTTATACAACAACATTTTAGTTCTGGGAACAGAAAAAATATATATATATATGAAAGTTCAAAATACTTAACTACTAACATAATCAGCACAGTAACACTATTGAGAATTAAAAACTAATGATAAGATGCCCAGGCAGTGAACTTGTAACTGGGTAAGTTAGGACAACTACAGGGTCACCATGATTTAACATCAACTCAACAGCACTTAACAGGACTGTACACTACAAGGCAATCTGTTAAGAGATCTGAGATCCAGGCCCCACCCAGACATGTCTCTCATACAGCAGTTTAAAAAGAGAATAAATCAGTACTCGGCAGCAGAGGCTACCGCAGAGCTTTAGTTAGCCACATAAGAAATACACCTTAGAACCACATAGCAAGAAGCTAGCCAGCACTCACCATTTCTTGGTACACTCCACCATCAGCTCCTGATAGGATGCCACAAACTGAAACTTAGATGCATGTTTTCCTACACGCTGCAGCCTCTTCCATACTGAAGCCATGATTCCAGCAACTGAGCGATTCTGGCACAGCAAGAATGCAGTTCTGAGATGTTTTAGCACAAATTATTTATGCAGAAAAGCAAGAGCTTAACTTTGAACTGGAACAATGTGCATGGGTGGCTGTCTTCTCTCCATACAACAGAGAAAGGGATGCTTGGAAGACTGGACAATAGCATGCATGGCTATGAGAAAGAAAGTTCCTCCATGTAGTCATTCCTCTCAAGACTAAAATGACGGGTAATCATAGGACTGAAACGATAAGACAAAAGGAGAGCAAAATGTAAATAAAATAAAATGGACATTAATACTTTATATGATGCTGTAATGAACAAACAACAAAAGATTTCCAGGAGAAGCTGATCTCATACATGAGACCCAAATATACCCAAATCAGTAATATGAAATGTTTGGAATGCAAACCCCTTTGGATATATGGAATTTACATTATAAGCACACCATTTTTCCTCACTTAAAATATGCACAATAGAGTTTATATTTTTAAGTGCTTCACGAGAACTATTTGATATATAGCTTTTCTACTACACAGGGCTGGTCCCAGGACTGGTGTAAGGTAGGTTTGCCTAAGGCACTCCTTTGATTGTACATCCCCCTCCACCCCGCCCCCAATTTTTATAATTAAACTTCACAGTCATGATCATCTGAACACCACCACCACCCTCAACAACAATACTGTAAAAATGCTTTATTGGACATCATACTTTTTAATATTAAACTTTGCTTTGTATGTATGTGTGTCCACTCTCCCTGCAGATAAAAAGAATAAACTGATGGTTCTTTGAATTTGTGCGATTGTCAGAATCTGTGGTTTATCTTTATTTCAGAACTTTATATACCTCCCTTCATTACACCAGGGCAGTTTACAATTCATAAAACAGCTGTAATAGATTACAGCGGAGTCAAGAAATTGAAAAGAACTACAATGCTGACAGGATAGCAATACAATCATACAAAAATGAAGGAGCAGAAAACTAAAGGTGAGGCATAGGCAGAGGGTTTAAGGATGGGGGAGGGGAGGTCATAGGCAACCTGAAAGAGGTGGGTCTTGAGAAGGGACTTGAATTTTTGGAATGAGGGTTATGTCCGTGGGCAGGGAGCTCCAGAGTGATGGGCCCAGATAAAAGAAAGTGGAGTTGCGAGCAGAGTCCAAGTGTGCCTGGGAAACTGCTAGTCACCGCCCCTCAGAAGCTGCTGCCCTAGGTGACCGCCTAGTTTTCCTGGCTATGGGGCAGGCCCTGTTTCTAGTGCCATGGGGGTGATTTGCTTTGTCAACCCAGATTAAAGCAAAAAACACGCTACATTAAAGATGTACACAATCAACGCCAATCTCACTAGACAAAATATACCATTATCCATAGAAAACGTTTTTCAAAAAAAGAACCAACAAGAAAACTGGGCAGGGCAAAAAAAGCGATCAGAGGTGAGGACAGAGAGAGCCTTACTGTAGCTCAAGCATGCAGGACAAGGGGTAAGGAATCAGACAGGATGCCCACAGTGATTCACTGGAAGGCAAACAAAATCCATTCAAGTATTTGTTCGCATCACTTAAAAGGAAATAAATACTTTAGGTACTACAAGTTTTCCTTCTTCAATCAAATAATTGACTGCTTATAAGTCACAAGCTTTTCACTGTCTCCATCATAGGTATTCTGATAAGCAGGGCCGGTGTGTCTTAGGGATGAAACGATGTTTTATTGTGTGGGGAAGAATGTCAGTCTTAAAAAAAAAAACTCTCTAACCAGAGGAAGCCTTCGGTGCTAAGCTTAAATCAGCACAAAGGAGAAGTGGCGGAGATCGGCTGGCTCCCAGCCGCGGCCTCCCACCTTTGACACAGGAAACCACACACCCTCTGACAGTCGCGGAGCAGACCACACCCTCGCGCACTTCACAGAAACGTTGTTGTTGTTGCTGTTGCTGTTAAGTGCCATCGAGTCACAAAAATTACTAGTCTTAAAATAACCGGAGTCTGGAGCGCACCGCCCGTAGCGCTTACCTCACGCGCACGGAGCTATGGCAGCGCTGCCCCCTCAACGCCACCGCCGGAGAGCAACCCTGCTCAGCCCTCCTCAGCCGAAGGCAGGCATGCCGCCAACTCATCCGTAACACACAGCTATAAACAAAAACAACTATCCCGTAAATAGCAGACGCCAAAGACAGCTTCACGTGCCGCCACGACAACCAAAAAACTCCTCAGCAACACAGTAACCCCTCCATCACTCAACACCAGCCCCTCACTCTAACCCTGCTAACCACCAGCACCCGCCCACTTCGGGGTGCCATTCTCCTTGAAACTCGGCCCCCTACATGCCTCCACGCTCCTTTGAAAGCTCTGATTGGTTTTATACTCTGTCAATCTCCAAAGTCTCCGGTAGCCGTATGGCCATTAACGCTACAGGATGAGCTTAACACTCAGTTTGGGGAAGTTTGGTTGAGGCGAAGCCGTTTGCTCGCAATAAGGTGGGCCCTGCTGCCGGAGGAAGTGGTGATTGGTTGGAATTTGGTCACGATTTCGATCAGGGATGGCGGGGTTGGATCTTGTTGCTGTCTATCGGAACAGGCGGTGACTCTGAGTAGGTGTGTCGTTTACTTTGGGACTTTATAGACTATTTGCAACTGCAAGTACAGCGTTCTAAAGAAGGCTTTTCGTTATGTTTGTGTTTTTCAGGGACGGGAGGAGTTGTGTTTTGTTCGGAAAGTTTTCAAGATGGGCTTAATCTCAGGCTCGGATGTAGATATTGGTAACACAGGTACCTATCTAAGGCACCAAATACTTGCACTAGATAGGAGCCTGCGGTCCTTACTGTAGGACCGTGCTTTATGATCTCCGACAGGGCTGACTTTATGATTTCCGCACCCATAGGCAGGGGCGGCCCAAGGGGGGTGCGGGGCCATGTGCGGAGACTCGGTGCTGGGCCTCATTTGCATAAGGGGCCTCATTTGCATAAATATTTGCATAATGTTACCATACACTAACTTTTAGTAAACATGCCTCTTCATGAGTGTATGGATAAAGAAAGACAAAGATTTCTACATTACTATAATCCAGTGCCAACCGCCAGGCACATTAGGAACTACTACAAACACTGCCCATTTAGAACCCATAGCAAACCCATCGTATCCTAACAGCACTACCAGGACTCATAAAGCACCATACCCTACCTATCAAAAGGCAACACTGCAAATATTAAACCAATACATTTCAGAGAATAACAATACATGACCTACTGGGGAAAAAGAACAAGTGACAATGTCAAATAGGAATTACATAAACAGAATACCTCAGCTCAGTTACATATGCAGAACATAGACCATCACCAAACAAGGAATCACAATTTAAAAACAGGAAGACAATAATTAAACTGGGAACCCTAAAAGCCAAACTTGGAATGTACAACAACAATGTAGAAATAAAACTATAAATTAATTTCCTCTTGTACTAAACAAAGCACAGACATTAATGATGCACATTTCCCAGAGCTGACATATTCCAGTTAATAAATTCAAAATAAAGAGATATCTTTGTACCTTTTGTGCATTTTTTTTTCAGTTGCAATTGTTCCAGCCACTTTCTTCTGGTTTATTTGTGTCTTCTGCTATCTCTCCATCGTCTGCTGTCCATTTGTCCTTTCTTCTCTTCTAGTTTTTTTCCATTCTCTCTCTACATCTGCTTTAACATAATAATCTTTCTCCTTTTGCTCTTTCCTCATTCCTATTTCATCCACTCAAATTTTACCCCTCCATCCTCAATCCCCACTTAGTCTACCAATACCCGGCCAATTGTACATTTTTCTTCCCTCCCACACAAAATATTTTTCCCCTCTCCATTTCACTCTCCCAGCCCCATCCCCTTCTAATCTCCCCCAACATCAGCTCCCTTTTAGTTCCAGCCCCACCCAGTATCCGCTCCCTTCTAGTCCCCACATCAGCCCATTTCCAGTCCTAGCTCCCCCATCCATTTCCATTCCTATCCGAGTCCCTTCATCAGCTCATTTCCAATACCAGCCTCCCATCAGCCCATTTCTAGTCCTTTCCTAGCCCCACCATCAGCCCATGTTAAATCCTAGCTCCCCTCCACTCAGCCCATTTCTAATCCAAGCCCCCATGAGCCTACTTCCAGTTCTAGCCCCTCCATGAGTCCATTTCAATCCAAGCCCCCACCACAGCCCATTTCCAATCTTAGCTCCCCCCAACACCCAATTCCCAGTCCTATCCTAGCCCCTCCATCAGCCCATTTCCTGTCCTAGCTCCCTCCCCTAAGAGCCCATTCCAAGCCCCCCTTCCCATCAGCTATTTGCAGTTCAAGCCCCCTTCCACTCAGCCCATTTCCATTCCAAGTCCCCCTCCCCATCAGCTATTTGCAGTTCAAGCCCCCCACTTCCCCTCAGCCCATTTCCATTCCAAGCCCCGTTCCCATCAGCTATTTGCAGTTCAAGCCCCCTTCCACTCAGCCCATTTCCAGTCCTAGCAACCCCCCCAAACCATTACCAGTCCTAGCCCCCCATAGCCCACTCCCAGTCCTAATCCCACCAGCCCATTTCCAGTCCTAATCCCCCATCACCCAATTTTCAGTTTAAGCCCCCCATACCCATTCCCAGACCTATCCTAGCCCTCATCCCACTACCAGTCTTAATCCCACCAGCCCATTTCTTCTCCTAATAATCCACCACCCAATTTTTAGATTAAGACCCCCCCATAGCCCATTACCAGTCCTAACCTCCCCATCAGCCCACTCCCAGTCCTAATCCCACCAGCCCATTTCCAGTCCTGATCCCCCATCACCCAATTTTTAGTTTAAGCCCCCACAACCCATTACCACTCCTAAACTCCCCATCATCCCACTTCCAGTCCTAATCCCACCAGCCCATTTCCAGTCCTAATCCCCCATCACCCAATTTTTAGTTTAAGCCCCCCCATAGCCCATCACCACTCCTAACCCCCCCACAGCGCCCATCACCACTCCTAAACCCCCCCCAGCGCCCATCACCACTCCTAACCCCCCAGCCCAGCCCAGGGAAAATTTTAAAAAAAGCTGTCTGCTGCCGCTTCTGGGGCCGCTGCGGCAGAATCGAGTGTGCCGCGGGGCCCCCCCTGTGCCCGGCAGAGCCTGCCCTCCCCTGTATCAGCTCTCTCTTTCCAGCGGCAGTCACACGCGCCGGCTTTCAGAGCGCGAAGGGACTAGTTTCCCTTTCGCGGCTCTGTTAAGCCCGCGGGGGCTGATGGGAGTTCCCATCAGCCCCCGCGGGCTTAACAGAGCAGCGAGGTAGAAACTCTCCCCTCGCGCTCTGAAAGCCGGCACGTGTGACTGCCGCTGGAAAGAGAGAGCTGATACAGGGGAGGGCAGGCTCTGCCGGGCACAGGGGGGCCCCGCGGCACACTCGATTCTGCCGCGGCGGCCCCGGAAGCGGCAGCAGACAGCTTTTTAAAAAAAAAATTTCATTTTACTTTTGGATCAGAATGTTTTTTGCGCGGGGCCCCCTGAAACGCGGGGCCCTGTGCATAAAACATTCTCGCTCAATGGACGGGCCGGCCCTGCCCATAGGCACGTCCAGACAGCAGAGAAGAGGTGGGAAAGAAGTAAGGTGTCAAGGTTCCCAAAGATTGGAGAGCCAAAGGAAGGCTATAGTGCCACAGTGGCACTTTAAAATAGTACATCCCATGCGCATAAAATGAGTCAGAAGCTGCAAAGATGACTTACATATTGGAATATGGAAGGTATGAAGCATAAACTAAGGGAAGTTGGAGGTGGTCAAGAATGAAATGGAACCTGTACAACTCAATCTGGTCTACTATGCTGGAAATGAAAGACAAAGAAGAAATGGTGTTGCATTTATAATTAAGAAACTTGCAAGAACTGTAATGAAATGCAGTGCAGTCAGTGAACGCTTAATTTCTATTTGTCTATGAGGAGTGCCCATCAACACAACGATAATTCGGATATAAGTCCCAACAACAGCTACAGGATGAAGTTGATGAATTCTATGAACAATTACAAACTAAATTTGACAGAACATGCAAACGGGATAGCCTAATAGTCATGGGTAACTGGAATGCAAAAATTGGCAACAGAGAGGAAGGCAAATTTGGTTGGAACAGAAATGAAAGACTGATAGAATTCTTTAAGACCAATGATCTATTCATCTCAAACACCTTCTTCCAACAACACAAGCACCAGCTGTATACATGGACCTCACCCAATGGATTGTACAAGAACCAAATTGACTACATCTGTTGAAGACAAAATGGAAAAGCTCGATAGCATCAACAAAAATCAGACCTGGAGCTGCCTGTGGCACAGATCACCAACTACTAGTATGCAAACTCAAGCTAAAGTTGAAAAAGAGCAAGCCAATCATGAATATAGCAAAATATGACCTCGAGAATATACCACTGGAATTTAAAGACTGCCTGCAAAATTGATTTGCTACTTTAGATATAAATGACAGAGTTCCAGAAGAGTTATGGGATGAAATCAAGAAGGTTGTGTTGGAAGAAAGCGAGAAGTCTCTACAAAAAGTGAAAAAGCAAAAAGGGCCAAAATGGATGACTGAAGAAACTCTGAAAATTGCCCAGAAACGCAGAGGAGCTGAAGCCAGAGGAGAAAGAGAGGCAATCGCAGAACTCAACAGAGATTTCCAATGTGCAGTACGACAAGGCAAGGAGAATTACTACAATGACGCATGTAAGGAAATAAAAGCAGAAATTATTAGAGGAAGAACAAGATCGGCTTTCCTAAAGCTACGAGAGTTAAAGAAAAAATTCCAGCCTTGAATTGGAATGTTACAAGATGCTCAAGGATCCATGTTGAATGATGCCTAAATCTTGCTAAATCTGAACCGGACGCACAGAGGGGATCGTGATTCTGATCTCACGGGGCACGTCTAGCCCCGTGGGATCAGAATCACGATCAGGCATGTACGTGCAGGCCGGGACTGTGATTCAGTCCAGCCTGCATGTACATGCACAGCCAGACTAACTCAGTCAGGGCTTTTAAATGGAGCCGTGGCACCATGGTGTCATGTTGCCATGGCACTGCGGCTCCATTTAAAAGCCGCAATGCTGGCCACCAAATAAAAGTGTTTATTCCCCGCAGCCTGACCCCCAATCTTGCCTCCTAAGGCCAGAGTTGGGCTGCGAGGAATAAACCCTAGCCCCCCCTGCCCCATCTGCGCCCCGGACTGTTCAAAAAATCACATCCATGGAAGTTATTCCACCCCGGACATTTTGCCAGCCCTGGACATACAGGGCCGACATTAGAATTGGCCCTGTATGTCCAGGGCTGGCGACCGCCCACTGTCCGCTCAGACTCTTCCCCTTGGCCGCCCCTTCCCCAACCCCATCTAACTTCCCCGCACAACTGGCAGAGAAGTTAGTTGGGGCACTGCCCCTCTGAAAGGTTTTTAATGAGTCCTCAAAGTGTTTTACAATATTGATTTAGACATCCAAAACCAGCAATTGTATGTTTATGTGAGCATAGAGCAGATGTCTGAACAACAAGTTTTTTAAAAAAAAATTTTATTATGCATTTACTTGTATACATATAAAAGAAAAAAGAAAGGAACAGCATCTTACAGTACAATCAAGAGAATAAGAAACTCATCCAAAAAAGAGAAAAACCCACTAGAAATTAAGCCTGCTAGGATGGTAAAGTCCACATCAAGGAGAACATCAGAGGCCTGAGTTAACCCGGAAAGTAAACCAAAACCCCTTTTAACTATCCCAACTCACTACCTAACACTTATCTAGAAGAAAAGTCTCTAAATGAGATACATCTGTAAACACATATTTCAAACCAGAATACAATATAACACATTTACAAGGAAACTTCAAAAAGAAAGTCCCTCCAATGGCCAGAACTTTAGGTTTTAATTGCAAAAAAGCTTCCCTGCGCAGCTGAGTAGATCGAGCCACATCAGGAAAAATATTTAAAGGATATCCACAAAAATGGACAGCCTTCTTAGGAAAATACAATTTCAACATGGCTGACTTATCTGCTTCTGTTTTAAAAGTGACTACAAGAGTTGCCCTTTTGTGGACCTTCTCCAGAGATGACTCTAAGAACTGAGTCAGCTCCAGATCATCCACATTTTGTTTCTCTGTCTCACCCTCTAAAGAGAGCTGAAAAGAAGTCCGAGGGACATAATATAAAGAAACTATCATAGATTCTTCAAAAGCAGAAAAATTCAAGATATCTCTCATATACTAATTCAAAAGCTCAAAGAGGGAGAGCAGGCGGACAGCAGGAACATTTAAAAATCTCACATTTTTAGCTCTAGCATTATTCTCCAAATATTCAATCTTATTATTCAATAATAAACTATCTTTAACAAAAGTATTACATAGTGATTGAACACCCACCACTGTGCTCTCCAGTTTGATTGCTTTACCTTCCAAACTGGAGAGCCGAGACTCAACTCGATGTAACACTTGTGTAGCCCCCTGTGAGAAGGTAGACAATTGAGTTAATGTCCCCTTCAAAACTTCCTCCATCCGGGATACAATTAACCAAACATCTTTTATGGAAATATCCGCCCCTCCTAACCTCCCCCCCCCCCCCCCCCCCCCGAGGCCAATGCTGCTGAAGCAGGCATGGAGACTGGAGTCAGAAGGGACAAACAAAATCCATCCGAATCCTGTTGGAGAGGAGTAGAAGCAGAATGAGGTATGGCAGGGTACTCAGTCACCAAACAACCAGATTTATCAACATTCTGAACAGTTTGGGGAGTGGGTTGAGGAGGAGGGGTACGCAACCCCAAACTAATAGAGGCTTCCGAGGATGAAAGACCTTCCTCAAGCAACAAAGCAGAAGGTATACCTGTAGCAGTACTCAACATGGATTTTTTTTAGAAATATTAATCTTCACAGGCTATCAAATCCTCTAACATATGACTGGCACTACAAGATCTCGATGGCATACAAGATACAATGTATCTAATCAGTTTCATACTCTGAATTCTGATTCCCTTGTGGTGTGGAAACCACACACCCCCCCCCCCCGCCCCCCCCCCCTCCCGTTTAAAGATATTAATTCTTGGTGGGAGGTTTTACATGTCTAAAACAGGATCCTGTTGATGATGCAGTTAACTGAATGCTTGGCATTACCTTCCTATGAGTGCTGTCATTTTTAAATTAGTTTTGATATGTCCATGTTCTGTATTGGACATACAGGTTAATGTCAGCACCACTGCAGATTGTTATCTTGGAGGTACACTGTACAGTCTAATATTTTCTTTACAGAACATTTTAAAACCCATTGATATGATGCAGGTCTCTTACCCCATTCCTCTCACAATCTAGTCATAGTACCCACATGGACACTACCTAGAACACCCAGGCACATTATTTGGTTTACGGCATTCTTCTGTACCCTAGATTATGGATTAGCGATTAAGTATCTATATCCCGCTTTGTAGTTATGCACATGAACACACTCAATTTGTTTACATTACACCTGTTGTACACAATAGGTGGTTTATATGGCACAGTAAGAACATTGCCCTTTTAAAAGTTGGGTTTCGTCTCCCTGATAAATGTTAGCGAGTACATTAGGTTTTTACTTTCATTTTCTCAAGCTTGTGGTCAAGTGTATGTTTTTAGACTGTGTTTCATCAATCTATAGATCGGAGTTCTTGAAAGATTTCTTTTGATAGGTGGATGATTTTCATCATTTGATGGTTTTTACGTAGGTGCCTTGAGAACCAGGTATCAATAATTTGGCTTATGATATAATTTGTCACTATTATCCTCTTACCCCACTTTGGGTGTCTGTAGTACAGCACTACAGAAGGTTTCTTTTACAGTGTTTTGTGATGGTCCTCCTCACCCCCATTTAGATACCGTAATGGTATGTAATTATATATGTATGTATTTATGACTTTGATATCCTGTTGGATCTCCTGTAGAGATATACACATTCATGTGTTTATGTTTAATTTCAGCCTTGCATGTTTTGTTCTGTCTGGATTTTATTTATTTAATAGTGCTTATTTTTAATGTTTTTAAATTTGTCTTTCTAATGGTTTTATTCTCTTATTTTGAATGCTTTTATTTATTGATTATGTTTACTCATTTATTTATTTTTTTGTTTGTAGAGGTTTGTACCCCTGAAGAAGGCTGATAAGGCCAAAATGCATTGAGGTTGTTGATTTAATAAAGTGTTTTGATCTGCCACCTGTTCTGTGCAACTACTGTTTTCTGTTTCATTAATTACACAAATGACATAAGTTGCCAAGTTTAAAATGGCTAAATATTGGAAGTTGGTGCTAAATGCTGTTTCACAGTGTAATCAATTATTTAAACTTTTATATATTCAAAAATACATATACGCATTCTTTAAAAGTAATCTGAATAGATAGCATATTCTAACATTTTACACATTGTTATTTGTTTTGCTCTATTATTGCTTAATGATGATGAAGAGATTGCATTTTATTCTGTACAGATTTGGCTTATGTTCTGAGAACTAAAAATGTATTTATTAAATCCCAAGATCTTTTTTCCCTTGTGCAAATCACAATGTTCTGGAATTATCCCCTTTGTTCACAGATTAATAAATATCTTCAGAATGGTGGTCTGTAGAATTCTGTCTATTCAGTGTGTCTAGAAAGCATAGTTACTCACCTGTAACAGGTGATCTCCGGGAACAGCAGGAATTTAGTCCTCACATATGGGTATCGTTGGTACCGACGGAGCCTCTGTTCATACCTTCACAGCCCATTACTGCTTGGACAAGGACTCCCGCCGGGATGCCTTGTTTGGTCAGGCTGTTCTCAAACACCTGTTCCATACTTATTTTTTTTATTTATTTTATTTATACTTTTCTTCTATACCGCTTTTTCCCAAGATCAAAGGCGGTTTACAAATAACATAATGAACAGTTAATCAACTGATAGGATGCCAGAGATCCATTACTTAATCAACTGATAGGATGCCAGAGATCCATGGGGGGAAGTGGAGCCCTTCTCAGGGACACACAACTTCTGGGGATTCTCCCTGGCACCCAAAGCTAGGGAGTCCCCATATGTGATGACTAGATTCCTGCTTGTTCCTGGAGATAGCAGAGTTACTCACCTGTAACAGGTGATCTCCGGGAACAGCAGGAATTTAGTCCTCACAACCCACCCACCTCCCCTAGGAGCTGTATCTCTCTATCTCTTTCCTTTCCCTCTCTCTCTCTTTGTCTCAGCTTTAAAACTCAACTGGAGAGAGGCAGTTGGGAAAGGCGGGAAGGCAGCACGCAGGCGCTGTGGGATGCTCCCAAAAGCTTTCTGATTGGACGCTGGGGAGCGTTCCCACGCAGGCTCCGTCGGTACCGACAATACCCATATGTGATGACTAGATTCCTGCTTGTTCCTGGAGATATATTTTTACATGTGACTATTTTTTAGTTTTCTATTGTGCAGTGTTCAAGTGGCTGTATTGCTCCAGGAGAAAACTGGAGCCATTGCAGCTTATGATACTTTTTAAAGAACCAATAAACAGGATAACCTTAATTATTTTCCCTAATTTGGGAATTATTTTGGGTATGAAGAATAATCTGTATCCCTATTTTGCACAGTTTTTCTGTTTAACAAGCAACGGCATGAGGCAAATAACCCCCTCCTCCCCTAGCACCACCACACCACCCAAAATTTCTTGACTGTATAGCAGTGATTACCATCTTGGAGGGAGTGAAAAGATTTAAGGAGAAAGTGAGTTGTTCCTCCAATCACATTTATCAAAGGAGTCATAGGCTCTACTTTATTCCTACTATCTTTGGCTTATGTTATGTTTGGCTTATAGATGAACAAATTGACAACTTGAACAATACCATCACATCTGCTGCCAAAGCCACAGAACGCAAAACCTACAAAACTCAACATGCCAAAAAACGTCACATCCTCTGGTACTCAAAAGAAATCCGAAATGTAAAAAGAGATCTAAGAAAACTAGAACGACGTTGGAGATGCACCAAATCAACCAACACACAAGATCTGTACCAGTCAAAACAAAGAGAATATAGCAACCTCATCAACCAAAAGAAAAGAGAATACTACACAAACATGATTCTAAAATCCGCCAACAAACCTAGAGAACTCTTTGAAGTAGTGAAAACCCTCACCAATGAACCTAATCCTGAAAAAACTGATCAATTAGATCCACAGACCTTCGCAGACTACCTCCAAGAAAAACTCACTGCCCCACATCAACCAATCATGTGCACCACTGCTAAACCAACACCACAAAAGAAAACCTGGGACATGTTCAGCATCCCATCAACGGATCAAATCTCCCACATCATCGCCTCAATCAACACCAACACCGCCACAACAACCACAGCAGACAGTTTGTGTGGTGACCTGCAGTCCTTCTGTAGCCAGCCAGGGGTTTGTTGGCAGCTATAGAGATGTAGCCCACTGGTTACTTCACTGACTGTGGAGGCAGAGGTCATGGGTTTGATCCCACAGTGGTGTTATTTGATAGGGCTGTCTGAGGCATTTCCTTTTTTAATTTAAATGAGTGCTGCCAGCAAAAACACCCTCACAGTGCTGTAACCTTAAGGTGCCTCATAAGGTGCCCTATAAAGCGCCTTATAAGGCGCCCTATAGGGAGCATTATAAGGTGCCTTGGTGGACAGTGCACTTTATAATGTGCCCTCTGGAGTGCCTTATAGGGTGCCTTATGCAGCACCTTAGGTTAAGGCACTGTGAGGGTGTGTTTGCTGGCAGCACTAATTTAAATTTAAAAAGAAAATGCCTCAGACAGCACTGATTTAAAGTAAAGGGTAATGCCTCAGACAGCCTTACTCATTAAGCCCACTGGGGGATCAAACTCATGACCCCTGTTCCATCAGTCAATGTATTAACCATTGTGCTACACCTCTGTTGCTTTGCTTGCAGGTCAGCGCACCTAATTAAGGCTAACGTGCGTTAACATGCCACGGCTCCCTCTATCGCACGATAACGGACTTTATAGCGCGATAACCCGAAATGCTACCTTAAGACTGGAACGCTCACTACCTTATATGGCATTCGTCACAGTAAGACTGCAACTAACGCCGGTAACATTAAGACGGTTTAGTAAACATACCCCTTAGTCTTATATAAAGGAAAACCTGTATCTAGTCAACATCTTGCTGCTTTTTTTGAGAGACTGGGACTTCCTAAGTTGCATGAAGACCAAATAATAGGGTTGAATCAAACTGACAGGGAAGGATATTCACAGGGCTATAAAGCAATTAAAATTGGCAAAGGTCCCTTGCCCCTGGCCCCATTGGGCTTCTAGCGAAGTTTTATAAAATTTTGGAGGATCATGTTGCCCCTACTTTAGGAAGATTGATGATGGGGGGGGGGGAGGGTAAAGGAAAGATATCCCAAATTTAGCCTATGTTATTCTCATGCCGAAACCAGGACAAGACCCTACTAGTATGGGTTCTTAATGGCCCATTTCCCTGTTGAATCAGGACATTAAACTTATGACAGCGGTTTGGTCAGAGAAACTGTGCATGGTGTTGCCTGGTCTGGTTCACACAGATCAAAAGAATTTTGTAAGGGGTCGATATGCGTCTACAAACTTGGTGAGAGCTTTGGTTGCAATGCAGAAATGTAAAAATACAAATGCAGTTTTGATAAGTTAGGATACAGTGAAGGCCTTTGATAGGGTCTCCTGGGGATATATGATATGGGTGCTTGAAAAGTTTGGTTTTACTGGAGATTTTGTGGCGTGATTTCACTTTCTCTACAAGCATCTGCAGGCCCAATTAATCATAATGGTAGAAGGTCGGTCCCTTTTGACTTGTCAAGAGGTATTCATCAGGAATTCCCCTTTCTCAGCCACTGGCCATAAAAATTAGAGAGTCACCAGATCTTGAGGTAGTTCCTGTCCCCCACAATATTTCCAGGATAAATCTCTTTGCAGATTATATGCTGCTCTTCCTGGGGGAGGCTAAGTGAGATCTTCTGGTAGTTATGAGATTGATAGCCTCTTTTGGGAAGTTTTCAGGCCTGTAGATCAACTATCTCAAGTCGGAGGCCTTGGCATTAGGGAGAAAGAGCTGGCAGGGGCTGTGTAGTGCCTTCCAGTTGACTTGGGTGACTGACAGCTTGAAGTAGTTAAGAATTCGCCTAAGAACTAGTTACTGAACCATGTATGGAAAGAACGTTCTGATAACCTGACCATCTTTTCTAATTTCAAATACGGGACACTCAATCAAGCCGAGGGGGGTTCAAAGTTAAAGACAATAAAAAATATGTTTATAATTACAATTTTAATTTTAACCCAAAATTTTAATCAGTAGGCTTACTTACAAATGTACCAATCAGGCCTACTTGTACTTCTCTGCAGAGTAAATTTTCTTCAAAATAGCAACATTTCCCCTAAGAATTAAAACATTCGGGGCAACTCAACTCAAAATTGTACTTTACAATCATTAGACATTTGAGAGTCTCTACCTGCAGTTGGGGTTTTTCTGTAGACCACACTTTGTTCATGATTGAAAAGCAACTTTCAGTTGGAGCATTGGAACCTGCCAAAGATAAAAAAAATTCAACCAGTTTGCAAATATTGTTACTACCCTTCCTAGCGGCCCCACCAAAATTGCAATTGGTATTGTCAGCACACAATGCCAAAACTTTGAATCTTAGCCCATTGGACTCAACTGTATCAAGAATGCTTTTGGAAAGAATGTCTGAGGTTTCACCTTTAACTTCATGGACATCAAGAACTTTTATCTGAACCCCTTTCTCAGGAAGAAAGTACCTTACTAAAATAGGGCACATTTTAATGCTTCCATGGTTTGAGCAATCACAAAAAGCTGTTAAAAAATTTGTCTCAGAAAAGTCTTTCTTAGGGAATCAATAGAGTCAGGTTGAAAACATTAGACGATTGCTTCTGTTTTAGTTCGCGCACAAGAGTATTTTTCATCAAAACATTTTTTCAACAACTTTGAAGTACAGTCTGATGACCAAAAAGAATGGTTGTGGACAACACGGTAATAAGCCCATGTTCCCTCAGTTAAAGCCAGTGACTGAGTTTTCTCATCAAAAGTTTGACTTTTAAAAAAAGAAGTCACAGTTCTACTTGAAGAAGCACTTACATCTGCTGTCTTGTGTTTGTCTGTCCTTAGGTGCTGAACAACGTCACCCTTTCCTGCATGTGCGATTGAAAAGGAAGACCAGCATTTGTTACAAAAAAACGTTCTATCACCAGAATGTTTCTTAATGAAAGTGTATTCATTTTGTAGTTGGTCATTAAAAACACACTTTCTTTTTGGCATTTTAAAATGAAAATAAAGCCTAAAGACGAAATAGAAACATGCACCCTAGGTTAAGACATAGGGGTTTGTTTACTAAACCGTCTTAACGTGCGCTCTGTGACGTTATCGCGTGATAAGGTACCTTATCGCACGATAATGGCGCTTTTTCAGGCGCACAGGTACCTTATCGCGCGATAATGCACGCAGCGGCGCAAACGAGCGCCGAAGGTGGGGAAAGGCTCCCCAGGGGCGGAGAGAAGGGGTCAATGGGAGGAGAGTGGGAGGGAAGAGGCTCTCTGCACACTAACGCTGTGAAATCCGAGGCTGCAAACTAACGCCAGTGAAACCCTGGCATTAGAGCTGATTTAAAGGGAAGAGAAACCATTTCTGTCAGCAATGTACAGCAAAAGCTGGGAAACCTACAAAAAAGTGATAAGCGTGATACATATGCACGGAACAAAAGTGCAAATAAACATTGAAAAGGACCCCAACAAAATATAAAAAAAACATAACCAAGCTGGGCAATAGTGATATTAATGGGAAACATCGAAAAACACTCCCAAGAAAGCTCCAAAAAAAGGATATGAATTTTGGAAGGGTCTACGCTCCGTCCCCATACAAGGTGAATGATCCCACAGTGAAATAGCGCTGATCAGGGTTTCCCTCTCAATTGGACAGGTTTCCTATGGCGTGCACATGTTCCACAACAGCAGGGCGGGCATGTCGGAATGGGCAACTGGACAGATGCTGGGAAAGGGGACACAGAGGGCTGCAGACGGCACATGCTGTGCTGCAGCTGGGCCACAGTGCGGACTAGGGTGATGCCTAGGTGGCCCATAGGAATGCAGAAACAGTAGAGCAGCCAGACAGCAACTGATGAGGGCCCAGCATGGGCACGAGTGTGCTTCCCACAGTGTCACAGGGGATAGTACCCAGCAGGTACCCCCAAGGGCACAGAACATTGGCAGGCGGTGCTGGGGGGAAGCGTGGACATCTATGCAGGCACCCCTACCCCAGAACCTGCACCATAGGCATCCGCCTACCCGCACAATGGATGGCCTGAGACTGCGCTCCACCAGCACACGGGCATGTCAGCAGGGTGGTGCTACATAATCTGCCTATGGGTCCAAATACCCCCCTCCCCCTCCTCCCCCTCCCCCCTCCTCCTCCTCCCCCCTCTCCTACTCCCCCCCTCCTCCTCCCCCTCTCCCCCCTCCCCCTCCCCCCTCCCCCTCCCCTCCCCTCCTCCCCCCCCGTATGCAGGCCAAAGATGCTCGCTTTGCCTATTCAAAATTAATTCTGGATAGGGATAATGGAGGGTGCAGATTCTTGATCTGCGTATGTACAATGTGGCTCTCCTCAAGAGATGGATTCACAAGGTATATACTACACACTATAAGTATGCCCCTGAAGATTTCCTCGCGGATAGGTGGGCCCCATTTGCCTTTATCTACTTGTTGCAAATCAACCAACAGCAACAATGGAGATTGGGGGAGGAGGGAAGGGGAGACAGTGCCAGCTCCCTTTTTAAGAAGGCTTGGACGTGGTGGCGGGTGAGAGAGGGTGGGGCACTGGGTATCGCCCTTTATAAAATTAGAAGGTAATCCAACTTTTGTGCCTGTGGTGGGGCAAACTAGATTTCAGATGTGGGAAAACGAAATTTCAGATGTTGGGGTGCAGGGACTTGGGACAGCCGCTAAAGCTGCAGGAGGGGGCTTTCCCGTCATTTGAGCAGGTGAAAAAGAAGTGAGTGATTCCCAACTCCCATTTTTTTTACAGTATCTTCAGGTAAGGCATTATTACGGTAAGTTGAAGACAAGGGACCACCAGGGTTGCCAATATGTGGAATTTGACAGGGTCTTTCAGAGTGTACCTCCTCACTTGAGCATATTGGCAAACTGGAATCAGGTTGGGAAGAGTTTACTGGGGATTGATTACTTGAAGACCTTTAGGGCCTGATAGGAACAGGATGGAGGGGAGGGATTAAAAGTGGAAGAACCACACCAATTATTTGGGGACCTTTGGCAGTAAACCCCCAGTGTGAATTTGTAGGAGATGCAGCTTAAAAGTTTACATAGAGCATATATAACTAAAGAGCAGGGAAAGAAGCTAGGAATGTGGCAAGAGGCAGAATGTGTAAAGTGTTGGCAAAAGGAAGTTACATTTATCCACTCCTTTTTGGAGTGTGATGAGCTTCAAGATCTGTGGAATGGGTGCTCGGGGTGCAAATGGACTGAACATAAAGCTCGGTGCTGTTCGGGGAAGACTCCCCACTGCGGGACAAGGTGGTACCAAAGCTGAGCAGGAAATTTGTATATGTGGCTCTACTTTTGGTTAAAAAAGTAATTTTGAAACACTGAGTGAGTGAAGAGGATCTGCCAATCGGACAGTGTAGAGACCTGATGGCGGAGATCTGAAGCCATACTTCTAAAGTTACTCAAGGATGGATGCGATATAAACACATTTGGCAGTTTCCAATATAGGGATCAGGAGGAAGGCGATAGGGAATGAATGTTGGGTATGTGGGGGTGTATATTGATAATAGGGACTTGCAAGTGAGTGCCTGGGGAAAACAAAAGAGCAGAGCTTGTGGTTGCATGTTTTAGTAGTAGCCCCTTTTGACATCTGTTTTGCAGAGGGTATTTTGTTGGTACTGGGTGGTAGCTTTGGAGGCGAGGCTGATTATGCAGACCTCACAATTTGTTTGGATAGTAGTTTCTATTTTGCTATGTACCTTTGTGTATATTGAGTGTTTAACTTTTGGAAGCTCTGAATTAAAATTCCTAATAATAAAAAAAAGAAAAATATTTAAGGTTATTACACGTCTCCCCCCCCCCCCCTTTTTCATTCTGTTCTGGCATGCAATTGCTTCTCTATGTAGGTTACCCTTCCCTAATAGATGGATATATAGAGGACACGTACAATATGCTCATGGTGGTTAGGGGTGCGCAGCTAAAACATGTACTCAGAGTTCATGTTCAGAGTTTGATGTATTTCATTTTTTCTCAAAGCCATTGAGAGAGGGAGAAACATTTTTTTTAATCAAAACTTGTACTTTTTTTATTTTTACTTGCACTAAAAATATTGTCTCCATTATCAATATCTGGTGTATATATTAAAATAATGCAATTGACAAGTTTTCAACAACTGTCATTCTGATTGTGAAGCAGAAAATAACATCATTTCACATTTTCAAATCCTTCTGCGCTTGTTACTTGTAATTCCCTTTTTTGATGGGGGTGCAGATCAAGAAGTACAGTCAAACCTCGGTTTTCATTTGCCCCGGTTTTCATACGCTTCGGTTTTCAACGTCTTTTTTGACTGAGATTTTGTCTCGGTTTTCATGCATTGCTTCGGTTTTCAACGTCTTTTGACTGAGATTTTGTCCCGGTTCTCGTACATCGCTTCCGTTTTCATAAAGTACAGTACTGTAAATACATACACTCTCGCGCTGCACACCGGTCTGTATACACTGCCAGAACGCCCGCCCGGTCCCGGCAGCACTGCCCCCCGGACTCACCGATCGCCAGCATGATGAGAAGCGAAAGCCAGCTGAGCACGTAAATGAAACACATCCTCGAGCCTGGTCAGAGTCAGAGAGGCAAGGATTGCGCAGAGAGGAAGGCCCCGATCTCGTCCACAGCCTGCCCGTTCTCTGGAGCGCCCCCTCAGGCTCAGAGGTAGCAGGGAAGAAAAGCTGTCAACGTAAGCAGGAGATGTTGCATGAATGTGGGAGGCAGTTCTTTCTCTTGCAGGGTACGTCTGAAGCTATATCATTAAGATTTTCTGCCATTCTGAAGCATTGAGCAGATAATGTAAAGGTATTTTAATGGACTGAATCCAATGTGATTCCGAAGAGAGCTGGGCACAGCAGATTGTCAGGGGTGGCTAAGGCCAGATGTTAACATACTGTACTGTACAGTACTGTACTTAGCTTGCTTTCAGTGATGTTAAATGTTCATTTATCCATTTCATTAGTCATTTATATTTATTTCTCATTGTTTTCTGTATGTAAAAATATAGTTATTCTCTATAAAATGTATTTTTTGTGAATATTTTTGGGTGTCTGGAACGGATTAATTGGATTTACATTATATCTTATAGGAAATATTGCTTCAGTTTTCATACGTTTCGGTTTTAGTCAGACTTTTTCGAACGGATTAATCATGAAAACCGAGGTTTGACTGTATTCTTTCTCTGAATATTCTGCTGACTTCAATGCTGCATGTATAGTGGGCCCTGAGTGAGCAAGCAAGCAAGCTCATTGATTGCCCCCTTTATAATATAAATATATTTTTAAACTCCCCACAAACATAAGGATGAGAAATGAACTGACATCTCTCTTCTTTTGGCAAACCCAAGAGGACGATGGTTTTAAGGGTGGCCCAATGGGAGCCTCCCACCTCAAGCTCAAGTGAGGAAGTAGCCTCTAAGAGCGGTTACTTATGAGTTAAATCAAACTTTCCTCAAATTTTTCACAGAGCTGTTCCGATATGTCCACACTCTGCTGGAGACAGAGAAATACTGGAGTTGTATGTTTCTAGCTGCTCCAGATATGATTGTAGGATGAGGTCATCAGAAACCTCTGGGTTTTTCTCTATCTTCACCTCTGCAGGCAGGGGAAACACTTGTCTGGACTGGTCTAGCAGGACTCAGGAAAAGGACATTATTTAGTAAGTAAAGTTATTTAGCACCATCTCCTACTTTAGACAGTAACTTATATAAAAATCAGAGCATTATTAGAAGTCCCTGTTACTGAATTAGAATTCCAATGAGCTGTAAATATATAGCAAGCAAGAAGGTCAGGCCAGATGCGTTTCTCTTTACGTTTATTTAAAGTAGTTCCTAGCTTTGGACACCACTCATACCCAAAATCTTTAATAAGGCCATGTAATCAGGAAAGGTATCACTCTCCTTCACATAAGCCAGTATAACATTGGTTTATAAAGAGGGTAAAAATTCACTCTTATATAGCTCTTACAGACCTATCTCATTAATAAGCACAAATGCGAACACTCTTGCCAACATATTTGTGAAAAGACTTGAATCAATAGTTCCTTTTAATAATGCATAAAGACCAAATGAGTTTTATTAAAGGAAGGAATGCCTCAGATAATATGCACAAAATGCTGAATATTGTTCAACACTTGCCTAAAGAGCTAAGGATACCAGCCATCTTTCTTGCTTACATGCAGACGAAGTATTTTGATAGAGTCAAATGGTCATACTTCTTTGCATTATTGAGACAGTTCAATTTTAGAACTGGACTTTTAAGGGTGATTATACTTCATGTAATAAATTGAGAGTTAGGGCCTATTTACTAAAGTACAAAACTTATGCAGTAATTGTTGGATGTGCCTAGTATCTGCCCTCTAGTTACTACATAGGGCAGACATCTAATGTATGGTAAATGCATCAGCAGGTAACGCGGATGCACTTGCTGCGCTATCTGGATGCATTTACTGCAGCCCACTGCATTAAAAAAAGAAGATTCCCCCCATTTGCATCTTCACCATCCCCCACCCCCTGTTGAGGTCCCCTCCCATTTCTTTGATGAGAATCCAGATCCCCCTTTCATCCATTCCATCTGTGCATCTCCACCATCCTCCCATGAGGCTCCAGATCACCCTCCTATCTTTCTGATCCCTCCAATACTTGCCAGATGTATGCCCAAAGGGGTATTGGGGAAGGCAGGAGAAATCCACGGATGCTTTTGCCCCGTTTCTCAGACACAGATGCAAAATGGCAGCTGAACCCTTCTGGTAGTCTTGGGGTACTACTGCCAGGGATCAAGCTGTCAAATAAGGAGCTTGACCCCTAGTGGTAATCCCACAAGACTACTGTTAGGTGTCAGAGCTGCCATCTTGCACCTAGGCCAGAGACAAGGCAAGAACATTGAGGGTTCATGCCTGCCTCCCCACTAACCCACCAGTGACTCCTCTGGTAAATGGTAGAATCAGGGGGAGGGTCTGAAGCCTCATCAGGACAGTGGAGGATAGTGGTGATGCAGATTGTGATGTGGAGGGGAGTTAGAATGTGTTAAGTGCACCTGTGCTACCAGCAGTTGTGAGAGTTAGTGTATGGTAAAGTACAGTACTGCGCACTAATTCAGTGTACAGTGTACAACCATTTTCTGCCCATAATGAACCGAGATCCTGCCCCATAACATGGGATGCAGTTATTTATTTATTTTATTTGGCAATATTTACATACTGCTTTTTGCCTGATCAAAGTTGTTTACATGGAACAGTAGAACATCATTCGGTTTACATAGAATACATTAACTATATACAGTGAACATTATACAGTGTATATTAACTATATACAATGGGTGATTAATCCCCTGTCTTATGTATTGCTTGAATCATCTTCAGAAAGGAATAGTGGATGGCGGGGGGCGGGGGGGAGGTTATATTGTAGTACCAAAAACAGATGGATTTTTAGTTGTTTTTGGAAGGTGAGGATGTCGGAGTTGTTTCTTATTGTCACAGGAAGAGTGTTCTAGATGGACGGGGCACACAGTTGGAAGCTCGATTGCAGGCCTGTTGGCTATATTTGTTTTTTGCTTGGGGGATGGTGAATGTGTTCTGTGTGGATGTTCGTCTGGATCTGTTTGATTGTTAGGTATGTAACAGGGTGTGAAGGTGTGTGATGGAGTGTGAGAGGATAGTTTTGTGGTTTAGGAGGATGGTCTTGTATTTTATCCTGCTTGTTATTGGAAGCTGGTGGAGTTCTTTGAGGATGGGTGTGATATGGTCGTATTTTGATGCTCCTTGCAGACTACGTGCTGTAGTATGTAGAGCTGTGGATAGTGGGAGTAGGGTGGTTTGTGGAAGACCTTGATAGATAGAGTCGCAGTAATCGAGGTAGGGGAGGAATATTGCTTGGAATGCTGAGCGGAAGTCTGGAGGATCAAGGAGCAGTCAGAGGTGTTGCAAGATTTTGGTTTTAAGTAAACTGCTTTGTCGGTTTTGTTTATTTGTTGTTTAAAGGTGAGGTGTTGATCTAGGATGATGCCAAGGTATTTCACTTCTGGTTGAATTTGTACTTGATTGTTGTGTAGTGTTAGGGTGGTTGGAGGAGAAAATGGGTTGTCCTTTGTTATGAATAGGGCTTCGGTTTTCTTGTAGTTTATTGTAAGGCTGTTATCGCTCAGCCATTTGAAGACACTGGAGGAGCAGTTTTGGTGGATGGAGTAGGAGGGTTGTTTTGTGTTGAATGGATCGTAGAGCATGATATCGTCAGCATAGATATGAAAATTGAAGTTGTGAGATTTGATGATTGAGCATAGAGGTCGAAGGTAGATTTTGAAGAAGAGAGCAGAAAGGGTGGAGCCTTGGAGTACCCTTTGCATTTGCTGGTAGGGGGTGGAGGTGTATGTACCGAACTTTATCTGTTGTCTGTTGTTTAGGTATGAATTAGCTTGCGCTATCTTGCCTGCTCAGTAATAATTACCACATTCATGTGCTAACTACGCAAGCTAATTCACGCGTTAATAACTTAATTTAAGAGACTTTTTTATTAAAATGTGCTATAATTTTTCATTGTCTCGTGGAATCCTGTAGGGTTGCCTCCTATCTTCATTATTATTTGCTATCTCCCTATAACCTTTCGTGCAAATTGTACTCCCTAATAGTGATATTAAGGGGAGTAAAATAGCACAAAGAAAGTTGCTCTCTGTACAGATGATACCATATTCTTGTTACAACAACCAAATTTCTCATTACCAAACGTTATGGCCTCCTATATAAAGAAATTGGTGTGATCTCAGGATAAAAGGTCAGCAAATCAAAAACAGTTGTTCTGTTCCTTAACCTTCCAGAAAATGTAGGAAATACTTCTAAGTACTTTTCCCTTTTCAATGGAAAGCACATCAGTAGCTGCAGATCACTGTTCCTATGCATGGAAAGTATTTATATAAATTACATTATCCTATGATATTAAAGAAAATTGAAAATATGGATAAATGCAACCTTATGCACTAGAACAACGGGGTAATTTTATAAAGAGTTTCCATTGTGTAAGTCTCTTTTTATGCAGAAGAGAGCGCTTGTAAAAGTGCATGGCCTATATGCTCATATGAGTATATAATAACAAGCATATGTGTACTTACACTCCCAAGAATTTCTACATGTAATGCATGTATATTTTATTCAATATATGTGATCAAACATAGAGTACTTGCACATTTACACCTGCTTAGGAGCAGGTATAAATTTGTATACGTGCATTTGCACGCTATTATGGCTGGTTTTAGGATGCTTATTTTATAAAGGCGCCTATGTTGCTTTTATAAAATAAGATCCAACATATGAAGCGAATATAAACACAACTAATTTCAATCACTCTCCTAATTAATTAGAACTTGTACTATTCTATTTATATTATGAGTCTATGGGTCATCATCTCCGGGAGATCATTTCTATGACTAATTCTTATTATTGTAATTCCATCATTATTTTAATCATAGATCCATCTTTCCCAGTCGTTATTTTTATATTTTCTTTTTTTTTACTCCTTTTTTTCTAATCTCCTTTTATGTGAGATAGTATTAACTTGTAACCATGTATTTATTCACTTATGTGCTCTTCCAAAAATCCTCTGACATGTCATGTTTTGAGCGTACCCTGCTTCAGGGAATCTCCTCCGGCGATCTATTTCTCAAGCCTTATGGTCATTCTACTCCCATTGTAAATTTTGTAACTAAAGAAAATAGCATCAGCATGTTTTTAGCTCATGGCAAGATGATGTCAACTGTCCAATCAGATTATGGCATTAAAATCCTCCAGTCACATTCTCTATTATACCAGGAACATCCATTCCTCGTCTGCATTCAACTCCTCCAATTCCAGAGTTCTTAAAAAAAGATCTAGAACTGTTCTGTGTAATTAAGCCAGCATTCTTGATCACCACCATGCCAATGTATATCCATAGATTCTATCAACCTCCATTTAAAAATCTTCCCTCTTATTTCCTTTTAACATCCGGTGATTCATCAGAGGTGCCGATACAGTCTGTTTTCATTCTGCTGCGGTGTTCATTTAGCTGTAACGTAAATCTCATGCTTCATTTGTCTTACATAAATTAGTGAGCAGGGACGGATAATGATTTAGGGGGTCATTCTGATCTTAGTTTAGCAGGTCTGGATGTCTGATCCGGATGACAGGACCCACTAAACATCAGGATCGTGCTGCTGGTGACAGAGCTCCCTGCACATATTGCCATTTGTGTGGGGAGCTCTGTTCGTGGGCAGGGGGGGGAGGGCCGTGGGAGGAACGAGGGCTGACTGTGGTCGGGAATGCGACCCCGGATGCACAGGGCCGATTCTGAAGTTGACCCTGTATGTCCAAGACGGCAAGGTAGACAGGGACATATTCTACCTCAAGGTGGAATAAGTCCCCCTGGACATCAGGGGACTGCAGAACCAGCCAGTTCAAAAAGGTGAGGGGGTGCAGGGGGTTCCCCACAGCCCGACCCTGGTCATGGAAGGCCGGATCAGGGGTCAGGCTGCGGGGAAAGGACGTTTCTTCATGTAGCCGGTGATCACGGCTCCTGAATGGAGCTACGGTGCCATAGCGACGGAACGCCATGGCACTGCAGCTCCATTCAGGATCCTGGCTGAGTTAGCCAGGTAGGTGTAGGACATGCGGCCGATCAGAATCAGAGCCCGGCCTGCACATCCAGCCCGGCCTGCAAGTCTAGCCCCCATGGGATCAGAATCAGATGCTACTGCTGCATGCCCTGATTTTGACTAGCCATGTTGCTTTTGTTGTTAAATGCCGTCAAGTCGGTGTCAACTCATGGTGACCCTCTGGATAGTTGTCCTAAATTGTGTTCGATCTTCAGTCAGGTGGCTCATTGTTGACAGACTGGCACCCATAGCTGCCATTATTGTATCGATCCATCTTATTGCTGTCCTACGTCTTTTGCGTTGACCTTCTATCTTGCCAAGTATGATGTCTTTCTCTAATGATCTCTCTCTTTGCATGATGTGTCCAAAGTACAAAAGTCGAAGTCTTTTCATCTGAGCTTCTAAAGAAAGCTTAGGTTTGATCTCCTCTAGTATTGACTGGTTTGTTCTTCGGGCAGTCCATGGTATACACATTATTTGTCGCCAGCACCATAAATCAAAGACAGCAATTTTCTTCCTGTCTATCTTTTTCACTGTCCAACTTTCACATCCACATGATGTTATTGAAAATGCCATGGCTTGAACAAGTTGAATCTTTTTATGGAGAGAGACATCTCTGCTCTTGAGAATCTTGTCTAGGTCTTTCATAGCCATTCTGCCAAGAGCAATACGTCATTGGATTTCTTGAGTGCTTGTTGTTTCTTTATTGATAGTTGATCCAAGTTGGTTAAAGTTGTCAACTATTTCAATTTCTTCTCCATCAACGATGAACTTATTCATTTAGCCATTTGCCATGATCTTTGTTTTCTTAACCTAAGATGCAGACCCATTTTAAGACTATATTCCTTGATTTTGAGAAGCAAATGTTTCAAATCGTCTTCACTTTCAGCCAGTAATGTGTTATCATCAGCATAGCGAAGGTTGTTGATGAGTCTTCCACCAGTCTTCACACCTCTGTTGTCTTCATACAGTCCTGTTTCTCTGATTTGTTTTGCATATAAATTAAATAGGTAGGGGGAAAGTATGCAGCCTTGTCATACACCTTTGCTGATTTTAAACTATTCTGTTTCTCCTAGTTCCATTCAAACTGTTGCTTCTTGATCAGTATAAAAGTTGTGTAAGAGAACGATCAGGTGTTCTGGTATATCCATGCTTAATGTGGCCCAGAGTTTCTCATGGTTTACACAGTCAAAAGCCTTGCTGTAGTCAATAAAACACATATATAGATATCTTTTTGGTATTCTTTTGTCTTTTCAAGGATCCATCTCACATCCGTGATAATGTCTCTCGTTCCTCGCCCTTTCCTGAACCCTGCTTGCACTTCAGGCAGTTCTCATTCCAGGTATGGCTGTAGTCTCTGCTGAATGATCTTGAGTTGAATCTTGCTGGCGATTGTGCGATAATTTCCATAGTCAGTCGGGTCACCTTTCTTTAGTATTGGTATAAACACATATCTTTTCCAGTCAGTTGGCCATGAATTTGTCTTCCAAATTTCCTGGCAGAGCCTTATAAGTATGGTAACAGCTTCATCTGATTGCTGTAATAACTCAATGGGAATGCCATCAATGCACGGTGCTTTGTTCTTTGATAAGACTTTTAAGGCTGCTTTAACTTCTTTCATCACCAATGGTTTCTGATTATATGGTATAGGTTGAAACGGCTCTTGGTCCACTTGATTTTTATGATATAGTGACTCTGTATATTCTTTCCACCTTTTCTTGATCTTCTCAGCTTCATTCAACACGGATCCTTGAGCATCTTGTAGCATTGCAATTTGAGGCTGGAATTTTTTCTTTAACTCTCATAGCTTTAGACAAGCTAATCTTGTTCTTCCTTTAATAGCTTCTGATTCTATTTTCTTGCATGTGTCATTGTAGTACTTCTCCTTGTCTTGTCTTGCTGCACGTTGGAAATCTCTGAGTTCTGCGATTGCCTCTTTCTTCTCTGGCTTTAGCTTCTCTATGTTTCTGGACAGTTTTCAGAGTTTCTCTAGTCATCCATTTTGGATGTTTTTGCTTTTTTACCTGTGGAGAGAAATGATGGGGTTATGCTATTTATAAGTTTGAATGTGGTTAACAATGTTTTGTATTGGATCCTGGCTGCAATGGGAAGCCAATGTAGCTCGATCAAAACAGGCGTGATGTGCTCAGCAATGCCTGTTCTCATGATGATCCTGGCCGTCACATTTTGGGCCATTTGAAGGATATTTAGCGATCTTTTAGGGAGACCTTGTAAGATGGCGTTACAGTAGTCCAGGTGTGGCATAATGAGTGCTTGTGCAACAGACCGAAAATCACAGGGTTCGATTATATTCCTCAGAGGTTGAATCACTCTAAGTTTATGGAAGATGGCCTTGTTCGTTTTACGCAGGTGCGTTTCCATTTTTAGGTTGCAGTCGAGTGTGACTCCCAGATATTTGATCTCTTTTTTTGTGTTGTACGTATTGTTACACAGGGTGATTGTAGGAGGAGGCTCAAAATTCAGTTTATTGGATATATACATGACTTCAGTTTTCTTATGGTTGATTGTCATGTTGTTTCGCTGTAGCCATGTTAACATCTCGTCCAGGCAGGTTTCGAGCTGTGTATATTTAGGATCTGTGGTATCCAATTGTGTGTAAAGCATAATATCATCTGCGTAAATATGGTAGTTGATGTTATGCCTTTTGAAAATGTCACAGAGGGGCTGCATGTAAATGTTGAAAAGAAGTGCCGAGAGAGCCGAACCCTGGGGTATGCCTTGAGTTTGAGAGAATGCTTCAGCTGTTTCACCATTGAATTGGACTTGTGGCATTCTGTTCGTTATGTACGAGGAAAACCATTCGAGGGGGGTTCCTAAAATTCCTATTGATTCCAGTTTGTTAAGGAGGATCCCATGATGGACGGTATCAAAGGCTGCAGAGATGTCAATGAAAATAAGTATAAACATTTTCTTTCTGTCTTCTAGGCCTTTGAGGAGGTTGTTCATCAGCGCTATTAAAAGCGTTTCGACCCCATGATTTCGTCTGAAACCGTATTGCTGTTTGTCCAGGGTTTCACGGTCATCAAGGTGTTCTTGAAGTTGTATGAGCACTGCTTTCTCAATGATTTTTGCCAGGAACGATATGCTGGAGATGGGCCGGTATAAAGTTGGGTCCTCTTTGTTGAGTGAGTTGTTCTTTAGGATTGGCCTTATTATAGATTTCTTTAGTTGTGCAGGCATGATTCCTTGACTTAGTGATTGGTTCACAATGTGAGATACTTGTTGGACGATTTCCTTTTTTGCTGCTTTGATCCATGCAGTTGGGCAGGGGTCCAGCGGGGAGGTGGTGGTGTTTATGCTAGTTATTATGTTGATAGTTTGTTGTTCGTCTATATTGCGGAAAATGCTCCATGCCTGTTCTTGCTCAACATCAGTTCCCTGGTATGATGCATCTACACAGAGAGTGGATGCCGGGGCAGTCAGCTTGCTTGCGTAGTGGTTTGCCAGTGTTTGAGGATGGATAGAGCTATCCTGATGTTCTGGCAGGGTTGTTTTGGTTAAGGATTTTACTAGTGCGAATAGCTCACGCGGTTTGTTGATGGCTTTGTTTAAAATGTTGGTGTGGTGCATCCTCTTAGCAGTGTTCACCTCTTCTTTGTATCTTGAGAGGAGGTTGAGGTACTCAGTCCTGTGTTCGATGGATTTGGTCTGTCTCCACTTTCTTTCATGTTTTCTAAGTTCTCTCTTCATTCTGGTCAGTGTTATGGTGTACCAGGGTTCTGATTGGTGTTTGGACGGGGTTGTTGTATTGTTCCATTGAAGGTTCGCTGTAGTCTGAATTCCAGTGTTCCAGCTGCTTGTTAGTTCATCGAGGTCTGTTCTTCCCAGGTCTTTGTGGGACTTAATGGTACTTATAAGACATTCCATGTTTAGTTTGTTAAATTTTCTTCGTTGGTGTATTACTCTTTGTGCTTTTGCGTCCTTAGGTAAAGTAGGTATTCTTATGCGTATATTGATTTGGTGGTGGTCTGACCATGGTAAGGGGTTGATCTCTAACCGGGGCTTCTCATCGTTGCACTGCCCTCTCGTGGGAGTGAAAACCATGTCCAGTATATGCCCCTTTTGATGGGTGGGCTCATTTACTAGTAGCTGATACCCTAGTTGGGTCATTGCTTCAAGAAAGGTATTTGCATGCGTGGCTGTCGTTGATGCTAGATTTAGGTCTCCTAGGATGTTTTGGAATTTCTTTGGTTGTGTTGAGGATATGTTTTCTAGTGCTGAGGCAAGTATCTCATGATGTGGCGAGGGGGATCTGTATATCAGGCAGATGGATAAGGCTGTATTTTCCACTTTGAGCAGGTCGATGTCTGTGTTCGAGTTCAGGTACGTGCTTGAGAGTTGTAGGTTGGTTTTAGCTATTATGAGGACTCCTCCACCTTTTTTGTGGGAGCGGGGGCAGTTAAACAGGTTGTATCCAGGTTTGCTTATCTGGTTTAATATGGCTGAATCGGTGTCGGTGATCCATGTTTCAGTTATACATAGGATGTCAGGTTGCTCATCTGTGATGATGTCGTGGATTATGTGGGTCTTATTCCTGATTGAACGAGCATTGATGAGGGTGATGTTACAGGTCTCTTGCAGTGTCTGTGGAGCCTGGTTATTAGTGGACTGAGTCAGTGTTGGGTTGTATGTATGTGTCAGGGTTGCTTTAGGCTTGCGGTGCCTCTGTGTTCTCATATGACTGTTAGTGGAGGTCTTCTGCTGGAGTGTATGTGATAATATATTTCTGGTGATGCGGTAGGGTGCGAGTAGTGGTGGCTGCGGCGTTTGTATGGTGTAGAGGAGGTATATCGGTGTGCATAGGTGTGGGAGAGATTGGTAAAAGTTTGAGTTGAGGGCGTAAGCTGGGATTAGTGTGAGCAGGCATATTCTAAGGTACAAGATTAGCGTCTTCATTTCTTGGTGGTGTGGTTTAATTCTGGAATGCCTTATCCCTGTTAACTATATTAGCAACCCTGGTAACTATATTTGCAACATTAGCAAGTATAAGTAACAACAGTAGTATGTATAGGTAGTAACATTAGCAAGTATAGGTAACATTAGCAAGTATAGGTATCATTAGGTAACAACATTAACAACATTCTCAATTAATTAGCAAACAATAGTGGTAGAGGTAAGTGATTGCCGTGAGTATCAGTAGTTGGCAACACTAGCAGATAACCGTATCCATAATATTGGCAGAGTTGGTGTCATGACCCATCAACATAGCGAGTATTAGTGGTAATATTGGTGGCAGAGGTCAGAATCATCAGCAAATGTCAGTAATGCTATCAGGATATTTGTAACAGATCATTATAAACACAGTAGTAACAGAGATGGCTGGTCTCTAGCAGTCTCCTAATGGTCAGGTCGTGGTTTCCTGTTGGGGTCGGTGTCCTGTCTTTGATTTTCACAGAGTGGGATATATGGCAGTTACTATGGATGAGTCTTACCTCCTCAAGTGTGACTTAAGTGGCGATGGTCGTACGGCTTTTTCGGTGGTTGATGTCGTTGGTGTTGAATTCAGTGTTGTCAAGCTCGACCCAGCCAGGGGAGCTCGAGTTATGTGTTCTTCGGTGTGGAGCTCAAGCCGTGAGTGACTGGGGTCGCTGGGTAAATTTACTCACGTGGGCCTCAGTCGTTGATGATTTACGGGTGTTACAGCGCGGTGGGTGTTTGTTCCAGGTTTGGTGGAAACAGCGGCGGCTCTTTCTGCTCAGGGTACCCCTGCGGTTTTGCGTGTTGGTGGGGAGGCACCTGTTTCTCTACGCCCTAATGACCACCGACTAAGGGCCACGCCAAAGGGCCCTCTGGCGAGGCCCTCAGGTGTGGGCCCGCCAGGCGCGGGCGCGCCCAGTAGGGACGCCGCTTTTTATGCGGCTCGGGTGAGCGGGCTTCTCTGCTCCCACTGCCCCGATTGGGCAGGAGCACTCCCACTGCCCCGATTGGGCAGGAGTTTAGTAGGAGAAAAGCCGGGTGGGGACGGTAGCGAAGCGGCTCCCTCGGGGTAGGGACGCCGCTTTTTATGCGGCTCGGGTGAGCGGGCTTCTCTGCTCCCACTGCCCCGATTGGGCAAGAGTTTAGTAGGAGAGAAGCCGGGTGGGGACAGTAGCGAAGCGGCTCACTCGGGGTAGGGACGCCGCTTTTTAAGCGGCTTGGGTGAGCGGGCTTCTCTGCTCCCACTGCCCCGATTGGGCAGGAGCACTCCCACTGCCCCGATTGGGCAGGAGTTTAGTAGGAGAGAAGCCGGGTGGGGACGGTAGCGAAGCGGCTCCCTCGGGGTAGGGACGCCGCTTTTTATGCGGCTCGGGTGAGCGGGCTTCTCTGCTCCCACTGCCCCGATTGGGCAGGAGCACTCCCACTGCCCCGATTGGGCAGGAGTTTAGTAGGAGAAAAGCCGGGTGGGGATGGTAGCGAAGCGGCTCCCTCGGGGTAGGGACGCCGCTTTTTATGCGGCTCGGGTGAGCGGGCTTCTCTGCTCCCACTGCCCCGATTGGGCAGGAGTTTAGTAGGAGAGAAGCCGGGTGGGGACGGTAGCGAAGCGGCTCCCTCGGGGTAGGGACGCCGCTTTTTAAGTGGCTTGGGTGAGCGGGCTTCTCTGCTCCCACTGCCCCGATTGGGCAGGAGCACTCCCACTGCCCCGATTGGGCAGGAGTTTAGTAGGAGAGAAGCCGGGTGGGGACGGTAGCAAAGCGGCTCCCTCGGGGTAGGGACGCCGCTTTTTATGCGGCTCGGGTGAGCGGGCTTCTCTGCTCCCACTGCCCCGATTGGGCAGGAGCACTCCCACTGCCCCGATTGGGCAGGAGTTTAGTAGGAGAGAAGCCGGGTGGGGACGGTAGCGAAGCGGCTCCCTCGGGGTAGGGACACCGCTTTTTATGCAGCTTGGGTGAGCGGGCTTCTCTGCTCCCACTGCCCCGATTGGGCAGGAGCACTCCCACTGCCCCGATTGGGCAGGAGTTTAGTAGGAGAGAAGCCGGGTGGGGACGGTAGCGAAGCGGCTCCCTCGGGGTAGGGACGCCGCTTTTTATGCGGCTCGGGTGAGCGGGCTTCTCTGCTCCCACTGCCCCGATTGGGCAGGAGCACTCCCACTGCCCCGATTGGGCAGGAGTTTAGTAGGAGAGAAGCCGGGTGGGGACGGTAGCGAAGCGGCTCCCTCGGGGTAGGGACGCCGCTTTTTATGCGGCTGGGTGAGCGGGCTTCTCTGCTCCCACTGCCCCGATTGGGCAGGAGCACTCCCACTACCCCAATTGGGCAGGAGTTTAGTAGGAGAGAAGCCGGGTGGGGACGGTAGCGAAGCGGCTCCCTCGGGGTAGGGACGCCGCTTTTTATGCGGCTCGGGTGAGCGGGCTTCTCTGCTCCCACTGCCCCGATTGGGCAGGAGCACTCCCACTGCCCCGATTGGGCAGGAGTTTAGTAGGAGAGAAGCCGGGTGGGGACGGTAGCAAAGGTTGCAAAGGGTGGAGCCGCACGGTGAAGAACTTTGTGCTGATCTCATATTATGCAGTCTCTTGAGACTTTACGAGATCAACCAGACTTCCTTACCGCAGCTCAAGGTCTTTGAAGAGCCAATTGCAGTGAGAAAGCAGCAAAGCCATTTCACTGTAGTCGCAAGATAAAAGGTGAGAGACTGGAGTTAAGTTGTCTGCCCTGCTAAGCAGGGTTTGAGATCCCAGGATAAAGACTTTCTAAGGGGCCCTTCTACTAAAGCTCCTTAAGCAGGTAGCGCACGGTAAGGGCCCGTGGTGACAGGTAATTCACCCTCCCTGCTGAACACGCAGCAGTACTCATAAAGCAGGACACTTAAATCCTGCTGTACATATACTGCCACCAAAAAATAGGAACACCACAAGCACCTAGGCATTCAGCACAACACTGAATACTTAGGTGCCCTTTACTACTACTACTGCTACTATTTAGTGCTTGTAAAGCGCCACGCACACAGCGCTGCACACCTAGCCTACAGGAGGTAGCCAACATAAAAGAGACAGTCCCTGCTCGTCAGAGTCAAGCTCATCGTAACTTACAATCTAGTTAGAACAGTACATTAATTAGAACAGTACAGAGCATTAGTCAGTTTGCGCGAGGTACGGTGTGGTACAGATTGGTCTATAGTTTGGTCATAAACATTGACGGGGGTTAGGGTAAGATGAGGAAGGAGTCAGGATCTGAATGCAACAGTGAAGAGGTAGGTCTTCAACCTGGATTTGAAGAGGGCCAGGGAGGATGCCTGGCGCACAGACGCAGGTAGGCTGTTCCAGGTTTAAGGTGCAACAAGGTAAAAAGAGCGCAGTCGGGAGTTCGCGGTGCGGGTGAAAGGCGTTGATAGAAGTAGTTTGTTAGCAGAGCGCAAATTTCAAGAGGGGACGTAGAGACAGATAAGAGATGAGAGGTATTGACGGGCCATAGAGTGAATGCATTTATAGGTCAGCAGGAGAAGCTTGAATTGGATGCGGAGTTGAACAGGGAGCCAGTGAAGCGACTTGAGAAGAGGAATAATGTGGGCATAGCGAGGCTGGCAGAAGATTAGTTGAGCAGCGTGATTTTGTATAGATTGGAGGGGAAGGAGGTGGCTCACGGGGAGACCAGCGAGGAGTAGGTTGCAGTAGTCAAGTCGAGAGGAGATTAAGGAGTTGATAAGCGTTTTGGTAGTGTGTTCAGAGAGGAGGGGGCGGATTTTGCTGATGTTGTATAGAAAGAGGCGGCAGGTCTTAGCTACAAGCTGGATATGAGCGGAGAAGGAGAGAGAGGTGTCAAAGAGAACCCCTAGATTGCGGGCCAAGGGAACAGGAAGGATAGTAGAACCATCCACATGGACTGAGAGAGGGGGAAGTGGGGGGGAGGAGTTAGGTGGGAAGACAAGGAGTTCAGTCTTGGCCATGTTCAGTTTCAATCAGCGATAAGACATCCAGGCAGCAATGTCCGAAAGACAGGCAGAGATCTTGGACTGGGTTGCCGGAGAGATATTAGGTGTAGAGAGGTAGATTTGGGAGTCGTCGGCATAAAGATGGTACTGAAAGCCATGGGAGGAGATAACCGCACCAAGGCCTTGGGTATAGAGAGAGAAGAGGAGGGGGCCCAAGACGGATACCTGGGGTACACCTACATGAAGCAGGGTAGAGGAGGAAGAGGAGCCACCAGAGCATACACTGAATGAGCGATGGCAAAGGTAGGAGGAGAACCAGGATAGTATGGAGTCCTTGAAGCCAAGCGAGGAGAGAAAAATAACACTTCAAAGGTTGTCCTGAGCTAGTCTGGAATTTGTTTTAATTGTTATTTTTAGTGGTAGAGAATTTGAACTACAAGAAAACAATAAATTAGTCTTAAATTGCTTGTTTTATTTACTACTTGGATGACTAAGGAAGGGAATGGTTCAGAGTGATTGGCAATACCTGTCAATCAAATATTACCAGTCATGAAAGATTTTGAAATTTGATCAGATATTTTAAAAGATTTAGCACGGGACCATGCGATGTAATGGACTGAACAGGATGTGTCTTGCGTGGCTCATAAGAACATAAGATATGCCATACTGGATCAGACCAAGGTCCATCAAGCCCAGTATCCTGTTTCCAACAGTGGCCAATCTAGGTCATACGTACCTAGCAGTTTCCCCAAAAGACACAGGTTCCGCAATGCTTGTACTGGGTCAAGCATTGATATCCTGGGTCCCTTATTAATAATGGTTTATGGACATTTCCTCCAGGAACTTGTCCAAACCTTTTTTAAACCCAGCTACACTTACAGCCTTTACTACACCCTCCGGTAACAAATTCCAGAGTTTGATTACACGTTGAGTGAAAAAATATTTTCTTTTATTAGTCTTAAATAGTTTACCCTGTAGCTTCATTGCATGTCCCCTAGTCTTTCTATATTCTGATAACGTAAACAATCGATCTACGTTTACCTGTTCCACTCCGTTCATTAATTTAAGACTTCTATCATATCTCCCCTCAGCCGTCTCTTTTCCAGATTAAAGAGCCCTAACCTTTTTAGCATTTCTTCATAGGAGTATCCTTCCATCCCCTTTACCATTTTGGTGGCTCTTCTCTGAACTTTTTCTAATAATGCTATATCCTTTTAAAGATACGGCGACCAGAATTGCACACAATATTCAAGGTGTGGTCTCACCATGGAACGATATAGAGGCATTATAATATCTTTTGTTTTATTTTCCATTCCTTTCCTTATGATACCTAGCATTCTATTTGCTCTCTTGGCTGCCGCTGCACACTGGGCCGAGGATTTTAACATGTTATCCACAATGACGCCTAAATCTTTTTCCTGGGTGGTGGTTCCTAATGTGGAACCTTGCATTGTGTAACCATAGTTTGGGTTGTTCTTCCCTAGGTGCATAACTTTGCACTTGTCCACATTAAATTTCTTCTGCTATTTTGATGCCCAGTCTTCCAACTTATCAAGATTCTCTTGCAATTTTCCACAATCCTCTTGGGTTTTAACAACTTTAAATAGTTTTGTGTCATCTGCAAATTTGATAACCTCACTCGTCGTTCCACTTTCCAGGTCATTTATGAATATGTCAAAAAGCAGCGGACCCAGCAGAGATCCCTGGGGTACACCACTATTTACCTTTCTCCATTGGGAAAATTGGCCATTTAGCCCAACCCTCTGCTTTCTATCTTTTAACCAGTTCCTGATCCACAGTAGTACACTGCCTCCTATCCCATGGCTCTTTAGTTTTGCCAAAAGTCTCTGATGAGGGACCTTGTCAAAGGCTTTCTGAAAGTCCAGATACACTATATCAACCGACTCACCTTTGTCCACCTGTTTATTCACACCTTCAAAAAAACATAACAGATTAGTAAGACAAGATCTTCCTTGTCTAAAGCCATGTTGGCTGTCTCCCATTAGGCCATGACTATCTATATGCTGAGTAATTTTATTCTTTATGATGGTTTCTACCATTTTTCCCGATACTGACGTGAGGCTCACCGGTCTGTAGTTTCCTGGATCACCCCTGAACCCTTTTTAAAAATTGGTGTTACATTGGCGATCCTCCAATCTTCAGGTATTAGAGATGATTTTAATGATAGTTCACAGATTACTAATAGCAGGTCTGCAATCTCATATTTCAGTTCTTTCAACACTCTGGGATGTATACCATCCGGCCCAGGTGATATGCTACTCTTCAGTTTATCTAATAGTTGTAATACATCTTCCCAATGTATCGATATTTCCTTCAATTCTTCTGCACCTTTAAATACCACTTCAGTCATAGGTAACATCCCTACATCTTCCTCAGTAAAGACCGAAGCAAAGAATTCATTAAGTCTCTCCGCTATCGCCTTGTCGCCTCTTAGTGCCCCTTTAACTCCTCTATCATCTAATGGACCAACTGACTCTATCACAGGTTTTTTGCTACGAATGTACTTGAAAGAAACTTTATTTCGCATTTTTGCTTCCGCAGCAAGCTTCTTCTCAAATTCTCCCTTTGCCTGCTTTATCAATGGCTTGCATTTGACTTGCCAGTGCTTGTGCTGTTTCCAAGTTTCGTCGTTTGGCTCTTTTTTCCATTTCCTGAACGATGCTTTTTTTTTGCAACAACAGCCTCTCTGACCTCACCTTTAAACCATGCTGGCAGTTTTTTGGACTTCCTTCCACTTTTCTTAAAGCATGGAATACAGCTGGTTTGGGCTTCCAAGATAGTATTTTTCAGCTACACCCAAGCTTGATGTAAGTCTTTAACCTTTGCAACTGCTCCTTTTAGTTTTTCTTAACTATTTTCATCATTTTATCATAGTCTCCCTTTCGAAAGTTAAAAGGAAGTACTGTGGATTGTGGTACTGCAGACCCTCTGCAGACAGAAGAAAATGCTTTTAACTTAGAAAAAAGAGGCAAACACCGGCTGCAGCATCGCGAGGAGCCATATAGGGGGAGCAAGAGGGACCTCTGGAGGACTGAGGAGCCACACCCCAGAGCCAATGATGCAATACCGGCCTGCACCCAATCCAGAAAGGGAAGAATTCCTTTTAAAAGCCCAGACACAGGAGACACAGGAAGGAAGCTAACCCTGGAAGGAGAAAGGAGAGCTTTCCTGGAAGGAGAGAAGGACCAGGGAATAGGAGTCCTGACAGAAGGAACCTGCCCAGCAGACTCAGCAGAACCAGGTGAAGGAATCCGCTTCAAATATCCCAAGAGGGGAGAGGATACGCTTTCCAAGGGGGAAAGATACAAAGAAGAAGCTAACCCTGGAAGGAGAAGGACTGTGCCAGAGAGTCCTGGACCTGAGTCTGGCAGAGGCCAGCAACCTTTGAAAGACACAACGAGGAGTAACCAAGAAGGAGGTGAAAGAGTTACTTTGAAAGGTAACATTCTTGGCACAGAGAGAAAGAAGCTGTGGTGCGAGTGTGGCTTAACCCCAGCAGGAGGCCGGCCGGAGAACTGGAGGCCTACCTTGGTGTCAGAGAAGTCAAACCACAGTAGGAACAAGCATCAACCCTCACTTGGCCGTGATAAACCCAAAAGGAAAGGTAATCACTATTTTACTGATTGTGATTTTATGAATGCTGTGACGCAGGAGGAGCAGGGCCTAGAGGAATGCTGTCCTTCTAGAACTATTTGTGCTACAAAATACAAACCTGTGCCAAACAAGAAACTCTCTAGTAAAAGAGCAGTAGGCGAGAGAAACTGTCCTCACTCTAGAGGTGTACAAAACCAAGGCTTACCTTTGGATGCAGCGCATTGGGACATCGTACAAACATTATATAAAAAGCCTGAATGCGAGCCACTAGATATTCCTGACTGTGAACCAATGCAGGTGGAATTCCCGGATGACCTTTCGGACCCCGAGATGGATTGCAGCTATTGCCTGGCAGAAAGCTTTGAGCCCTTAGCCGAGGAGTAGAGCTGTGGTCTGGGGGAAGGTTTGAATCTGTGTTTCTTATAGTACTGCTGTGAAGTTAACAGGTCTAACTCAGTTCATGTTTCTTTTTCTTTCAACCTGAAGCAAGGACATTTTTGTGTTGATGTAAATTCTGAGCTATTGAACCTATTTGCAATACGGGAAATAAAAGCCTTTATTCTCCCTACACTCAGACTGTTATATTCTTTGGAGCTTTGGTTACCCAGAAGGCTACCAGGACTATAAAAAACCTGGGCCCTGTCTTTGAGCTAAACTCCACGATAAAATATTTTTGTGTCCACCCTCCCTGCTGTGACATCACGGTGCCGCCAGGGGGCGGTGTGACAGGATTTCCTTACTATCTCTCCTCCACTAATTAAATCAAAGGCGATCATGCTATGATCACTATTGCCAAGTGGCCCCAACACCCTTATCTCTTGCACTAGATCTGGTGTTCCACTAAGGACTAGGTCTAATATGCCTTCCCCTCTGGTCGGTTCATGAACCAGCTGCTCCAAGAAGCAGTCATTTATGTCATCTAGGAACTTTATCTCCCTAGCATGTCCTACCGTGACACTGACCCAGTCGATACCGGGGTAATTGAAATCACCCATTATTATTACTGAGCTGTAACTTTTGTTAGCTTCCTTGATTTCTTTGAGGTTTCTCGCCCTGTTGAAATCCTACCCTGCTATAAATTCAAATCTAACCACCCCAAAACACGAAAGGAGTGTATCCTGGCCCTGCTCTGTTTTCTTGGGGACATTGCTGAACACGGGGACCCTGATGACCTCAAAACAGCCATGCAGAGAGAAGCACAAATGCTTGAAAACAAAATGGCTGACGGCACACTGCCTAACCTGACAAAAAGGCAACAGACAGGCCTCATAGAAGATGTCTCGGCAGCGGTGATTAGAGCCCTTGATGCACGCTTCCAAAATCTATGAGCAGATGGAAAAAATTGCTAAATCAATGGGCGAGTTTACAACACAGCTGGGTACAGCTGAGCAAAGGATCTCTGACTTTGAAGACCTGAACCAGACCCAGGCTGCCATGATTCAACAGTTGGAATGGCAACTAGCCACATATGAAGAAAAGTTAGATGATCTGGAAAACCGCAGACACCACAGAAATATCTGGATTGTGGGCTTGGCGGAAACAGTGCTAGATGCCGAACTGAATGACTTCTTGGAAACATGTCCCTTCAAGTCTGCATCTAGGGACGTTGGCCAGCAAGCTAATCATAGACAGAGCACATAGAGTGGGGCTGCAGCGAGAAGGTGAACACCAATCAAGAGCAGTCATAGCCCAATTTCATAATTATATTTATAAAGAAGTGCTGCATTCTGCCGCACCCAACGGAATCTTGAGAAAGATGGGAAAAAAAATCGTACTTTTCCAGGACTACTCGCAGATTGTCATGAAGCAACGGAAAGAATATGTGGAGACATGCGGGCTTCTGGCTCAGAAAGGTGTGAGTTTTATGCTACTATATCCGGCCCAGCTGAGAGTGATCCACCCCGGCAAGCCTATTTACTTCACTATCCTAACGGCAGCAGTGAATTTTGTGAATGCACTGCCAACACCAGCATCCTAACCTTGTGAACTTGTACAGTAGGACTGATGATGTGAATTGTGCATACCGCCAGAACAACTCTCCCTCTCTGAGGCTACGTGGAGTGCTGGGCAGTGCTTTGTTGGGGGTCGGGTGTTCTGCCGGATGGAAAGGCATTAACAGACTGGCTTGCAAAGTGGGGTTGAAGGTGTGGAGGTGCCAATTGGGACCTCAGACTAACTGAACAGGCTCTTCCTTATTGTGCATTGTAGGTGCTTCCTCAGGATGCCTCCTATTATATTATTACTAGTGTCTTGCAGTGCCCTGAATGTTTCTGAGGCCAAGTATAGAGGATCGGGCTTTGGACTCATGGAGCTGCTTGAAGATACAGCTGTCGATCAGAGCCGAAATGTCGGTAGGAGACTGACTGGGCATAATGCAATCCCCGACTGATAAGTCAACAGACTTAATTTGTGGTGAACTCCTGGAACTGCAACCTGCAAGATGCGTGCATTACAGATGCTGGGTTTTTTTTTTCAATACCCTACCATAGGACACATAAAAGTTAGATAATGTTCTTTCTCAAAGCTATATGAATCATTTATTTTATTTTTCCCTTTCTTTATGATACTGCAATCTGCTGTGTTGAGCTGGTGATGGTGTATGGGAGAGACATCTTTCTATCCCATACATCTGTTGTATTTCTGAAATTATTTTTTTTAATACCACGCTCTTTAGAATCAGTGTGGTTTACATGTATACTAAGAGGTACTTTTTATTCCCTTGTCCCTGAAGGGCTCACAAACTAAGTGTACCTGAGGCAATGGAGGGTTAAGTGGCTTGCCCAAGGCCACAAGGAGTGGCCATGGGACTAGAGACCCCAGTCCCTCTGACCTGAAGTTGCTTGTCCCCATGCAGGAATTGAACCCCCAGCCCTCTGGCCGGAGGTAACCTGTCCCAACCACTGAGCCACTCCTCCCAACTTGTTTTCTCCTGGCCTGTACCCCCTTTTAGGAGGGGAAATACACAGGTGCAGTTTCTTGTCAAACCCCCTGGGATCTTGTAATGCAGGCTGCATATATTGGCTAATAGGACGGCACATATAATGCTTGTTATTGGTTTTGTACTTTTTTTTCCCCTTTCTTTCTCTAGCCTGTGTTTAGTTTAATTTATTTAGGATTACAGTCCCCGGTGACCAGCATTACAGGGGAGCATGGCACATGTGCCACAGGGCACCACCGACTCCTGGACAGGCATGTTTTGGGTACAGCATGCAAACTCTACTCCCCTGATGCTTTCTCTGCTGGGTGGCTGGGCCTGATCCTCTGACCCAGCCCTAGGTGGTTTGCTGGGGGTCTGGTGGATCCTCAGACCATTGATTGCGAAAAGCCTCCTTGGAGTAAAGGTATAGCCTGGTTTAGCCTAACATCCACATACACTGCGACAGGTAAACACAGGTTAGCTTTATTGAGGGCACGATTTGGAAGAAGAGATGGTAGTGCTCCTAAACAAATGGGAGGGCGTAGCAAAGGCATGACGCTATGGGAGATTGTCCCCAGTGGGAGCACTTCGGCAGCATATGAAGCTGCAAACAAGAGATAAAACTGCCAGGGAGTTGTGGAGGGGTCTAGGAAATGAGGGGAAGAGAGGAGCTGAGTAGAGTAGGGGGCACACGGGATAAATATAGTAAAGGGGATGGCAGTACGAGACTGCGTAGAGGAAAAACAAGCGCTTTACTGCTCAAGCCTTATGACTGTCATGAGATCTGAGGAGGTAATAGGAGGGGTGGAAAGACTAGGGAGACAACATATGTGGCGAGGGAAGCACGTGGCTAAAGAAGTGAGGACGAATGACTGAGTGAATGACAGATATGTATGGCTGGGTGTGATAATTTAGGGTATGAATAAAGGGTAAATGCATGAAGGGCAGGACAAAACCTTGATACAATACAGTGGGCTCACAGGAGGACTCCTGAGAGGGGCACAGTATGTGGAAGTTAGGATTTAGTGAAGGGGGAGGAAGGAATTCAAGGATGAATATTTAAGGGGGAAACCAATTGATGCCAAAGAGATTAAGGGTTCTTTTTGGATTAGGGATTATTCCTCTGGGTCTCATAGGGAGGGGGGTAAACTGCAGTGGGGAGGGAACTAATGGTATCGGCTACTTGAAGGCTTGGATATGGGAGATACATGCACAGAGGGGGGGCCTTGGGCTTGGGGGGGGGGCAACCTCACTGCAGACAAAGGAGCTTCAGAATGTGGATTCCACTGGCCAGAGAGCTATAGATAATAGGTAGAAGTCTCCGGTTTGTGTCATGGAACATATGTGGGTTAGATAGTCCCATAAAACGCCATAAGGTGCTAAGGACACTCTGAGATAAGCAGGTAGATTTTGTGTTTCTGCAAGAAACTCACCAGACGGCATAAGAATACTCTAAAAATGATGGTGGGTCGGGGATGTTTATGGAGCATCATCAGGAGGGAAAAAAGCCAGGATGGTCATATTGGTACATAAACAAGTGGGCTTCCTGGCAGAGAGCAGCATTATGTCCTTCTTCTTGGAACTATTTGTGGTCAGTCAGTGGCACTGGTGAACCTAATGTCTATGACCCCATGTTTTATGCTAAGATAAACAGATGCTTAGATGTGGCAGGATCAGCTCTGCTCCTCATAGGGGGAGATTTTAATTGCATCATGGAAGAATCAGTGGATAGATCGGAGCCACGAAGTCAGATGGGCGACTGAAGAATGCATCTGTGATGGTCATGATCTGGTGGACTATTGGAGGGCACTGCATCCACTAGATAGAGACTACATGCACTTGTCCAGAGCATATGATATGGGATCTAGGATAGACTATTTTATAGGATCCTCTGACTCTTAGATTGGGTGACCCGAGCAGAAATAGGGCCAATAACTATCTTCCACCATGTGATTGTATGGATAGATCTGAGTTGGAAACCCACTCCCTGGAGATACCCCTTGATTGTACATGCAGATGTATGGTTTGGTGTTTTTTTAAGGGCACAATGGGAGGATTATGCCAGGAACAATGCAGCACTATTTTGGGAAGCAGCCAAATCAGTACTGCGTGGCCAAATTATAAACTATGTTGCTACTAGACGAAGGCTGCAGAATAGCCACCTGTTTCAACTAGAGCGAGAACTATGTCAAGTCCGCTGGAAATTTGCAGCACACTCTACCCCACATAACAAAGATATGCTGCATCATCTACAGAGGGAAGCTGACTCCCTCATGCAGGAGCAGGTCACTAATTCAATTCAATACTATCGATATAGACTAAATATGGCAACAAGGTGGAGAAACATCTGTCTGGAGTGATTAAAACAAGTGGGGTACAGCGCCTTGTAGGAGCCCTCCAAGATGCCAGGGGTCGGTTTAGGAGTACACAATCACAGGTAGAGGAAATATTCCGAAAATGTTATGAATCCCTGTATGGAGTGGAACCAGATGCACCTGGCACAGCGCGAACGTTTCTGAGTTGGGTCCAACTACCGTGTCCAGAAACGGAGCAGCGGGAAGTCCTTAATGCCCCAATTACTACAATGAAGGTTGCAACTTCAAGTAAAACATTACACTCTTGCTGTGTCCCAAGCCCTGATGGATATCGGGGGGAATTTTATAAACTGATGACCACCCAAGTTGCAGGCCCACTAACGGCTTATTATATAGATTTGGTGAGAATGCAAAGCCTTTCTATACATGGAAAATAGTGTAGTTATAAAGGTCTTCCCCAAACGGGGCCGAGATCCTTTAATGCCTGGTTCATATCGACCAATCTCCCTTTTGAATGTAGATACTAAATTGCTTGCTAAGATTATTGCTGAGAGACTAGCACTGCTTACGCCCCATCTTCTTCACAAAGACCAAGTGGGTTTTGTGCGTGGTTGTCACATTGTTAAAAATACTCGTTGGATTCTTTCCTCTCTTCATATGGTCATGGAGGCAGAAATTCCAGCACTATCAATCAACTTTGATGCTGAAAAGGCCTTCGACCGTATCAACTGGACGTATAAGTATATGGCATTGGAAACAATGGGGATAGGGTTTTTTTTTCACTGATGTAATATGGTTTCTGTATTCTAACCCACGCGGGCAGATATTGGTGAATGGCTCCTTGATGTCTGACTTTCCTCTTGGACGTGGGACTGGGCAAGGTTGCCCCATTTCTCCACTTCTTTTTGTTTTGACACTTGAACCTTTACTTGAGCATATAAGGATGCATCCCAGGTTGATGGGGGCATGCATAGGTAGAGATGAATTCTGTCTTTCAGCTTTCGCAGATGATATTCTCTTATATTTAGGTTCCCCACAGGAAACTCCACCGACCTTATTACGCACTTTCGAGGATTTTGGGATATTTTCCGGATTTAAATTAATCTTAGACAAATCAGAGACTTTGCCCTTGCACCCGCTGGTGCACTCAGTATGGGCTGGCATTTTCCCATTAAGGTGGGCCTCAGCAGCTTTTTTGGGCATCCAGCTGCTCGCAGAAATTGGGAAGATACATGATATGAATGTGAAAACGCTCCTCGCAGATACACAAGAACGCTTAATTCGGTGGAAGAATCTCCTTCTTTCCTTGGGAGGGCACATAGCATTATACAAGATGGTTATATTCCCTAAATGGTTATATATGCTACAAGTACTTCCCATCTATTATCTTGCAAAGACTATTTCTTCCTTGAGTGCCTCCTCAATAAGTTTCTCTGGCGAGACAATAGACCCCACATTCGTCTTTGTCTCTTACAGCAACCCTGGGACTGAGGAGGGATGGGAATGCTGGAAATATAATGCTATAACATCGCGTGTCTGTTAATAAATCTACGGACTGATTTGGCTCGACTGTGGACTATGCCCCATTTCAGCTGGAGCGAGAGGTGGCCTCTCCGTTGGTGCTCCGCTATATTTTACATGCTCCAGCTTCAGCTCTTCCAAGGGTACTCTGCTAATACACAGTTTTTTTGGAGTGATTTATTTATTTTATTTAGCTGTGCTTTGATACTGCTTTTTCACCGGATTAAAGCAGTTTACAAACAACTCAACGTTACAATAAAACATTGAAACGCAGTTACAAAAAACATGGAGTGTATACATTAACTATATACAAATAACTATTTACAAAGATTTGTATTTGTTGGGGAGCATGGGTGAGTGAGATTATGTTACAGTCCCATTGTGCTTGATGAACAGATGGGTCTTCAGATGCTTCCTGAATGAGAGAAGGTCTTTGATGCTCCTGATAGTGATGGGAAGAGAGTTCCATAGGATTGCTGCATATCGCTCAAATGCCCTTGAGCAGGTCTGCTGGGTGCTCTTAGTTTTTGTGTGGGGGACAATCAGGCTGTTGCTGTTGGATTGGTGGCTGGCTCTGTTTGTTTGAAAGGGATGGAGAAGGCTGAGGAGGTGGGAGGAGGAAAGGCCAGATAGTGCTTTGTGGGTTGTTATCAGTGTTTTGTATTTGATGCGGCTGTTGAGGAGAAGTCAATGGAGTTACTTGAGGATGGGGGTGATGTGTTCTTGTCTGGGGACTGACAAGGGTACGTGCGGTGGTACATAATGGGAGGATGGTTGATTGTGGAAGTCCTTGAAAAATAGAGTTATAGTAGTCGAGGATGGGAAGGACTGAAGCTTGGAGGTGGATCTGAAGTTGGGAGGGTCCAAGATTGGGCAGAGGTGTTGGAGAGTGCAGATCATGTAGAAGATTGAGTACACCGTTTTCTTTACTTGTTAGAAGGTGAGGCTGTGATCTAGAGTGATATTGAGATATGTTATTTCTTACTGTACCTTTATATGAGTGGTGTTTAGAATAATGTTTGCAGAGGGAGTAAACGTGTTATTCTTAGTGATGAAGAGGACTTCGGTTTTCTTGTAGTTGATGGAGAGGTGGTTGCTTGCGAGCCATTGTGAGACTTCGGAGAAGCAGTGTTGTAGTTTTGCATAAGAGGGTTGATTGGTGTTGAAGGGCGTGTAGATCAGGATGTCATCAGCATAGAGGTGATAGAGTAAATTGTGGGATTTGATTATCGAGCAGAGAGATTGTAGATATATGTTAAAGAGCAGGGCAGAGAGAATGGAACCTTGTGGGAAACCTTGAGTTTGGGTGAATGGGGTTGAGAAGGAATCTCACATCTTGATTTGCTGTTGGCGACTGGTCAGGAAGGACTGGAACCAATTGAACATTGTATTCTGGATTCTGATAGATTGGAGGTGTTAGAGAAGGATGGGGTGGTTAACTGAGTCAAATGCAGCCAAGATGTTGAGAAAAACTAAGATAAATCCTTGTTGCAGGTATGGCGGCTAACTTGTCGGCATTGTCAGGGCAATCCCATACCAACACTTCTTCCTTTTTATGGTAGTAGTGCCTTTCCACTGGGCATGGAGGGCAAAGCCTTTGCCTGATGAGAATCCCTGGGCAAAATGACTGTAGAGCAAGTGATCGATGTATCCAAGGGTGTTGAAAGAACTGAAATATGAGATTGCAGACCTGCTATTAGTAATTGTTGACTCTCACCCTCCTGGGGTCTGAAATCCTTCACATAAAACCTGGATTCTTTTTAATTTTCTATACCTCTCAATAGGAAAGAAAAGACGAGACACAATTAACCAATTAATTACCACAGAGTTCTGCACGGAGGAAACCAATGGAGTCTAAGCAGACATATCCATTCAAGTTTCGTCAAAGATGGCTTCACAGAGCTCCCACTTTTATTGGAAAATATCAGCTGACTCAGTTAATCTTTAATTAACATCTGGTGCTTTCCAAATTACAAAAGTGCACATAAAATTTGCTAACATATGCAACACGTCATATAGAAAGAAGAAGTTACACCTCATAACTATATTCACTAACTTCAATAGGTGTCACTGTTTTTCTACGATACAACAGAAGCTAATTAGTTACTTGTAATATTTGCTGATTTCTACTATTTACGCAAGCTATATTTGCTTGTTGTTCAGTTCTAAAAGCAGGTCACCCTGACCCAGCAACTATTTAGCCTATCAGATTGCAGGATAAAGCAGATGTACTCTTTGTTCTATTCATTTAGAGAAGTTTAGCCTGACCCAATACTGCCCACATGAGCACTGTTTACTAACCACATAAGCCCTATTTGCTAATCCAATGTCCTAGAGAAAAACAGAGGTTCACTTAAAGAGACAGTTTTTACTGCAGTTCAGACCTATAGTGAACTGGCCTATAGTTAAGTTAGGTTCTATAATCCAGTCTCATGTATAGAGCTGCTGCTGCTCCCTATCCCTATGGATATTATGGATCCTGATCCACTGTCTGTCCCTGAATCCATTAAATCTAGATCCCCATATTCTGGATGAACCATGGTGACATAGGTTTGTGTATTAGAAGCTGATTCATCCATTTCTCCAATTGTATCCAATTTGGTTTTCATGCCTGGCCTAGTTAGCCCTTTCCTACAGTAATCTGTGAACTATCATTAAAATCATCTCTAATACCTGAAGGTTGGAGGATTGCCAATGTAACACCAATTTTTAAAAAGGGTTCCAGGGGTGATCCGGGAAACTACAGACCGGTGAGTCTCACGTCAGTACCGGGAAAAATGGTAGAAACCATCATAAAAAATAAAATTACTCAGCATGTAGATAGTCATGGCTTAATGGGAGACAGCCAACATGGCTTTAGACAAGGGAAGATCTTGTCTTACTAATCTGTTATGTTTTTTTGAAGGTGTGAATAAACAGGTGGACAAAGGTGATTCGGTTGATATAGTGTATCTGGACTTTCAGAAAGCCTTTGACAAGGTCCCTCATCAGAGACTTTTGGCAAAACTAAAGAGTCATGGGATAGGAGGCAGTGTACTACTGTGGATCAGGAACTGGTTAAAAGATAGAAAGCAGAGGGTTGGGCTAAATGGCCACTTTTCCCAATGGAGAAAGGTGAATAGTGGTGTACCCCAGGGATCTGTGCTGGGTCTGCTGCTTTTTGACATATTCATAAATGACCTGGAAAGTGGAATAATGAGTGAGGTTATCAAATTTGCAGATGACACAAAACTATTTAAAGTTGTTAAAACCCAAGAGGATTGTGGAAAATTGCAAGAGGATCTTGATAAATTGGAAGACTGGGCATCAAAATGGCAGATGAAATTTAATGTGGACAAGTGCAAAGTTATGCACCTAGGGAAGAACAACTCAAACTATGGTTACACGATGCAAGGTTCCACATTAGGAACCACCACCCAGGAAAAAGATTTAGGCATCATTGTGGATAACATGTTAAAACCCTCGGCCCAGTGTGCAGCGGCAGCCAAGAGAGCAAATAGAATGCTAGGTATCATAAGGAAAGGAATGGAAAATAAAACAAAAGATATTATAATGCCTCTATATCGTTCCATGGTGAGACCGCACCTTGAATATTGTGTGCAGTTCTGGTCGCCGTATCTTAAAAAGGATATAGCATTATTAGAAAAGGTTCAGAGAAGAGCCACTAAAATGGTAAAGGGGATGGAAGGATACTCCTATGAAGAAAGGCTAAAAAGGTTAGGGCTCTTTAACCTGGAAAAGAGACGGATGAGGGGAGATATGATAGAAGTCTATAAATTAATGAACGGAGTGGAACGGGTAAACGTAGATCGATTGTTTACGTTATCAGAATATAGAAAGACTAGGGGACATGCAATGAAGCTACAGGGTAAACTATTTAAGACTAATAAAAGAAAATATTTTTTCACTCAATGTGTAATCAAACTCTGGCATTTGTTACCAGAGGATGTAGTATAGGCTGTTAGTGTAGCTGGGTTTAAAAAAGGTTTGGACAAGTTCCTGGAGGAAAGGTCCATAAACCATTATTAAGAAGGGACCCAGGATATCAATGCTTGACCCAGTACAAGCATTGTGGAACCTGTGTCTTTTGGGGAGACTGCTAGGTACGTATGACCTAGATTGGCCACTGTTGGAAACAGGATACTGGGCTTGATGGACCTTGGTCTGACCCAGTATGGCATATCTTATGTTCTTATGTTCTTAAGTGGTATCATCAGCATAGCAGAGATTGTCTTCTACCAATCTTCACACTTCGGATGTCTTCATACAGTCCTGCTTCTCTGATGATTTTTTTCTGCATATAAATTAAACAGGTAGAGGAAAAGTATGCAGCCTTGTCGTACACCTTTGCTGATTTTAAACCATTCTGTTTCTCCTTGTTCTGTTTGAACTGTTGCTTCTTGATCAATGTAAAGGTTGTGCAAGAGAACTATCAGGTGTACTTAATGTGGCCCAGAGTTTCTTATGGTTTACACAGTCAAAAGCCTTGCTGTAGTCAATAAAATACATATAGATATCCTTTTGGTATTCTTTAGTCTTTTAAGGTTCCATCTCACATCCGCGATGATGCCTCTCGTTCCTCGCCCTTTCCTGATCCCTGTTTGCACTTCAGGCAGTTCTTGTTCCAGATATGGTTGTAGTTTCTGCTCAATAATCTTGAGTAGAATCTTGCTGGCATGTGGGATCAGAGCGATTGTGCGATAATTTCTACAGTCAGTTGGATCACCTTTCTTTAGAATTGGTATAAACATAGATTTTTTCTATAATCTTGTCTTCCAAATTTCCTGGCAGAGGCTTGTAAGTATGGTAACAGTTGCATCCATTTGCTGTAATACTTCAATGGGCATGCCATCAATGCCAGGTGCTTTGTTCTTTGATAAGGCTTTCAATGTTGCTTCAACTTTTTCTTTCATCACCAATAGTTCCTGATTATAAGGTACAGGTTGAAATGACTGTTGGTCCACTTGATCTTTATCGTAGAATGACTCTGTATATTCTTTCCACCTTTTCTTGATCTTCTCAGCATCATTCAACATGGATCCTTGATCATCTTGTGACTTTCCAATTCAAGGCTGGAATTTTTTATTTAACTCTTGTAGCTTTAAGAAAGCCGATCTTGTTCTTCCTCTAATAGTTTCTGCTCCTATTTCCTTGCATGAGTCATTATAGTACTTCTTCTTGTCATGTCTTGCTGCACGTTGGAAATCTCTGAGTTCTGTGATTGCCTCTCTTTTTCCTCTGGCTTTAGTTTTTCTGCATTTCTGGACAATTTTCATTATTTTCGGTAGTCCATTTTGGCCGTTTTTGCTTTTTTACCTTTTGTAGAGGCTTCTTATTTTCTTCCGACACAACCTTCTTGATGTCAACCCATAACTCTTCTGGAGCTCTGTCATTTGTATCTACAGCAGCAAAATGATTTTGCAGGCAGTCTTTAAATTCCGGTGGTATATTCTGATGATCATATTTTGCAACATTCATGAGTAGCTTGCTCTTTTTCAATTTTAGCTTGAGTTTGCATACTAGTAGTTGGTGATCTGTACCACAGACAGCTCCAGGCTTTGTCTTTATTCATGTTATAGAGCTTTTCCATTGTTGACTTCCACAGATGTAGTCAATTTGATTTTTGTACAATCCATTGGGTAAAGTCCATATAGTTGTTGTTTGTGTTGTTGGAAGATGGTGTTTGAGATGAATAGATCATTGGTTTGGCAGAATCCTATCAGTCTTTCTCCAGCTTAATTTCTGTTGCCAAGTCCACATTTTCCAATCACTCTGCCTTCTTCCTTGTTGCCAACCTTTGCATTCCAGTCACCCATGACTATCAAGATATCCTGTTTTCATGTTCTGTCAATTTCAGCTTGTATTTGTTCATAGAACTCATCAGCTTCATCCTCTTCTGCAGCTGTTGTTGAGGTATATACCTGAATTATAATTGTGTTGATGGGCATTCCTCATAGATGAATAGAAATTAAGGAGTATGTTTACTAAACGGCGCTAATGGCGCAGCTGCGATGTTATCGCGTGATAACATCTCCGGCGGCGTTAAGGTGCGCAGACAGTGGAGTAAGGCTCCCCAGGGGTGGAGATAAGGGGTCAATGGGCGGAGAGTGGGCGGGGAGAGGCCCCATGCACACTAACGTCGTGAAATGAAGGTCTGAAAATTAGCGCCAGTGAAAACCTCGTGCTAGAGGCACATTTGCAGGGGAGAGAGACTATTTCAGTCAGCAATGTGCAGCAAAGGCAGGGAAACCAAGAAAAGTGATAGTAGTGATACATGTGCAGCAACATCATAGTGCCCAAGTACGAGAGGGCACTATGGTAAGGCTGCAAATCGGGTACAGGGTGCTGCAGGCGGGACATGCAGTGTGACAGCTGGGGCACAGGGTGGGATAGGCAGATGCCTAGGTGACACATAGGAATGTAGAAGCAGAAAACCAGCAAGACAGCAACTGACCAAGGGCAAACATGGCCATGAGTGTGTGTCCCACAGTGTCCCAGGGGACAGTACCCAGAAAGTACCCCAAAGGGCACATAACATCGGCAGGTGGTGCCGGGGGGAAGCATGGACGTCTATGCAGGCACACCTACCCCATATCACGCACCATAGGCAGCCGCCTACCGGCATACTGGATGGCCTGGGACCACGCACCACCAGCACCACCAGCAGAAGGGCATGTCAGCATGGTGGCGGAGGGGTGCTGGTGGCGGAGGGGGTAGTGGCATCTGCCCACAGCAGACCATGGCTAAGCCCTGTTTAGGTGGGTGCCATGCACTGCAACAGCAAGGTCTGTCTGATGAACAGTCATGGTATCCCCAGGGAATGATCTGCCTTTGTGGCAACAGTTTGGTGCAGTACACACAGCCAGTGTGTTCAGGGGCAAAAAGTCACAAGTTCAAGTACAAGCTGTGGCTCCTGCAAACCATGTCCCTATATTTTACCCAGTACTAAACCGTGGTAATAAAGACAGAACCTATATTGCAGATAAAATAAACATGCCAGAAATGCCTATATTTTACCCTACAGAGCACAGACACCATAAACATGTGCAATCCCTACAGCAGAGTATGCAACTGCAGTCCTGGAGGGCCAAACACCATTCAGGTTTCATGCTGTCCCTAAGAAATATGCCTGTGCTGCATTTGTATGCACCACCCCCATTGTATGCAAATGTATCTCATGCATATTCATTAGGGACAGCATGAAAACCTGAACCGTGTTTGGCCCACCAGGGCCGGAGTTGGGAACCTCTGCCCTAGAGCAGCAGCCAACAGGGGCACAAACACCCACACCCACAGGCTCCACTATCCAAAGCCTCATGGAGAGTCAGGCTGTTGGGCTCTGCGCGGAGCAGCATCTCCAAATACTAGCACCTGCATACCTTAGCAATGCCGTCCTAAACTTGGGAACACGTTACACATATATCAAAAGGTTGCTATGATTAATGTCAGATAACAAATCCTAAGTTAAACAGAATTTGTTGACAGAGATTCATCATAGCAACCTTTCTGATATCTGTGGAGTGTGTTTCAGTTTTTGTTTCCGACAGTGTTTACCACCCCAGGGAGTGACCCCAACAGTATTGCGTACCATAGCAATGCTTGCACTGTGCCCAGGACTGGTGTGGTGGCCAGGGCTGGCAAACACCTCTATATTTGCACAGTGCTGAAATAGTGGGAGTGTGTGTATGTCTATCCAGTGTTTTGTGGCTGCCTACACCTTACTGAGCCCACAATGCTTGCACTGTTTCCAGTGTTAGCCTGCCAATGAGGAGCAAGGTACTGTGGGTATGGCCTGGACAGGGCGGCCTGGGCAGGCTGCATCTGCACAGGGCATAGGGCAATGGCTGGGACATTGTACTTCCTGACCACCACCTGCACAGACAGGGTGGCCACAGCATGTCATGCTTGGGGGGGGGGGGGGAGGTCCACTCTCACCCTGACTGAGCAATGACCATAACATAGCTAGGTTCCCTCATAGTGCTATACAGTATTTCTCTCAAGTGAGAGAAATACTATGAGTTCCCTTTTCTGGGGCCCAATCACTGACATACCTGTGTGGTGTGTATGTGCTCACATTACATTTTTGGGTGCACACGGTTCCTTCAGGAACATGCACTATGTACTAGCTAGCAGACTATCTGCAGTTAGCATTTGTATGGCTGGAACACCTTGCAGGGTGCAGTGGGTGGAGACTGACTGTGCCCTCTGCTGGTGAATGTCAGATAGTGGTGGGGGGCAGCTGAGTGTCTCCAGGCTTACTGCCTGTCTGTCATTGCCCTATGTGATGCGTACACATCTTCTTTTGACTGCGCTGTAGGGTGCCTATTCCCCATCAGGACTGGGGTTGATAGTTCCTGCTACTGGCACCATTGCAGAGATGTAGAATGTGGATCTGTTGGTGGGAGATCCTGTCCCTCACCCTGACCCACAGAGGGTGGGTTGGGTGGTGCTACACAATCCGCTTTTGGCTCCAAACACCACCCTTCACTTATAACATGTGACCATGGCACCCACACAGGATATGCATTATTCTGGGTGTATCATAGTCCACAAGGGCTAGATGTGACTGGGAAATACAGATGGACACAGGTGTATCCTAAGTGTGTCTGCAAGGACTACCTATCACACACTGGCACTGATGGGGACCTGCAGCACAGCCTATCTCAGCCAAGGCAGGTGCTGTGGACCTGGTGATGGGGTGCCCCACCTCACCCTCAGGGTGAGCACAGGAACCGCACAATGTCACGATCTGTAGCTACTCTGTGCCAGTAACACACATGGTCAGTTCCCCCTACCAGACCTAGGTGCTGTGGGGGTGCATACCCCATCTTGTGATCAGATGTAGGCTGCTGATCTGCATGTGCAGTGCATCATGGGTGCGGGTGGGTTTACCCTATCCTGGTAACCACAGCAGACAGTTTGTGTGGTGACCTGCAGTCTTTCTGTAGCCAGCCAGCGGTGGGCTAGACGCTATAGAGATATAGCCCACTGGTTACTTCAATGACTGTGAAGGCAGAGGTCATGGGTTTGATGCCACAGTGGTGTTATTTAATATGGCTGTCTGAGGCTTTTCCTTTTACTTTAAATCAGTGCTGCCAGCAAAATGCACCCTCAAAGTGCCGTAGCCTAAGGTGCTTCATAAGGCGCCCTATAGGTCTCTAATCAAGGATGTATCCCATGCTGGTCCAATGAGCTACTCCGGGGGGGGGGGGGGGGGAGGGTCCCTTCTCCTACCCAAAGGATAATTAGTCATATGCTTGTAACTTGCATGTATAAAACGGTGTCCAGTCTCTGTTCCCTCCTGAAGGTCAAGGCTTTGATCCCAGGTGAGCCTGCTAGTCAGACAGAGTAAAGTCACCTTGGGAAAGGATAAAAATGAAGCAGTAATCACTTGATCTACCATTCTGAAACTTTTTGACAAAGCTATCCCAACCTCACTTCTTCTAAATCCCATGGCTAATGATGTCATCAGAATCTGTGGGAGGAGTGGTCTAGTGGTTAGGACAAGGTACTTCAGGCTGGAGGGCTGGGGGTTCAAGTCCCACCTGGAGACAGCAATCTCAGGCTGGGGGGACTGGGATTTCTAGTCCTATAGGCACTCCTTGTGGTTTTGGGAAAGCCACTTAACCCTCCATTGCCCATGTATTAGCATATGTGTCTCATATCCCCTCATGTTAAATGTATCCCCCAATTGACCACTTTGACCTGGTGAAAGGCAGGATATAAATACAGCAAAATAAATAAATAAATCTGATCAGTGCCTTTTCTTTTTGAATTTTAGAAGGAGAGAAACTTGTGTTAGAAATGTATAGGCTTCAGAGAAAAAAGGGGTGAAAATGATCAGGCTTAGAGACAGAAAGAAAGCAAAGAGCACACATAGGACTTGGGTACATAGGGGTTAGGCAGTGATTGAATTTATGTGTCAGAGAAAAGTCAGGCTTTATGATGCAGAGCATACAGATTCCATTGTGAGATGTTTTATAGAAAGTAAATTGAAAAGCACTCAGCAGAGACAGGATTTAGATATAGGGGTAGGCAAGGTACATATCAGTTGTACAAGTCTGGCATACTCTGTAGGTCCATACAGATTACAAAGTGACTGACTTGCTACAGTATCCATTGTCTCTCTACTCTTATATAAATATGGTGTGTGCACCATGACATACATTAATAGTAAAGTCCATGAACATTACATGATGTATAGAAACAATTTTTTTCTCATTGGATCATATCACAGATAACTCTTTGAAGTCACTGAACTCATCAGGTGTTAGGTCCCTCCCTACCCCATGTGAGCCTTCTTACTTTATAGGGCAACTCCCTAATTAGCTACATGCAGACATAGAACAACACTGTTAGAACACACTTAAAAGAGGTGAACTGCTTTTTCTCTTAAAGGACAGCTGAGGAACAGGTAGGGATTTTGGTAGTTCTCTCTCTTTTACTTCAATAGGTACCAAAGCTCCATCAACTAAACAATGGCTGGGGAAAATCATATTGCTAAAGCTGTTGCCACTGTTACAGCTTCTGTCTGTCCAGACAGAGATCCCAATGCCAGTTGAATGACTGGTTCCATGTGCAAGATGCCTGCATGCTGAGGCTCTCAGAAAAGAAGTGGAGGAACTCAGGGAAGAGGTGGCGAGGCTGAGAAGCATTCAAAACAATGCGAACTACATTGATGAGACGCCTCTTGAAATATCCAAGCTCTCTGACAGAGGTGAAGTTGGGAGGCTACAGAAGGAAGATGGTTGGACACGAGTCACCAGAACCTGCAGTATCAACACTTTAACTCCTCCAGCCCTTGAATTGATAAACCAGTATGCAGCCCTGGAAGTGGAGGAGAAGGAAGCATCCACAAAAAGGGAAGAATCACAGCTCGAACACCCCAAAGTTGCAGAATCAGTCAACACTAGGAAGCGAAGGGTAGTGGTGGTTGGTGACTCTCTTCTGAGGGGTACTGAGGCATCCATCTGCTAATCAGATTTGATGTCCAGAGAGGTGTGCTGTCTGCCAGGTGCCAAAATCTGAAATGTTACGGAGAGTTTACCGAGACTCATCAAGCCTACTCATCTGATGTTACTAATCCATGTCGGCACAAATGATACTGTTAGGAATCCCTCCGAGCATATCAAACATGACTTCATGGCTCTGGGACAGAGTGTGCAGTAGATAGGTGCGTATTTGGTGTTCTCTTCAATTCTCCCTGTTGAGGGAAAAGGCCATGGCAGAAAAGCTCACATCCTGGAGATGAATGCATGGCTGCGTAGATGGTGTCATTGAGAGTGTTTTGGTTTCCTGGACCATGGGATGATGTTCCAAGGGCTGCAGAGCAGTGATGGTGACCATCTGTCCAAGAAGGATCAAAGTGTCTTCAGCTGCAGACTGGCTAACCTACTGAAGAGGACTTTAAACTAGATTCATTGGGGAAGGGTGAAGAGAGCCCCCCGGCAAATGAAGAAAGCCCCTAGGTAAGTGAAACATTAAATACCTCTATAGAAATGAGTAATAGGGGCAACATCTGTAAAGCAGTGTGTATAAATGTCTGTAGCATGGGAAATAAGATTCCAGATGTTGAGGCTTTAATGGAAGAGGCTAACTTGGATTTAGTAGCAGTTACGGAGACATGGTTCATTGACAATCATAACTGGGATGTAGTTATACGGGCTATACTTTATTCAGGAAGGACAGGGTAGGAAGAAGGGGAGGTGGAGTGACACTATATGTAAAAAATAATATTGAAGCTATAGAATTGCAGGGCTTAAAAGGAAGAGAAGAGGCACTGTGGGTTAAACTAGAAAGAAGGAAAGGGAAATCCATTTGCATTGGAGTTATATACAGATCCCTGTCACAGGGAGTAGAAGTGGATGAAGATTTAATAGAAGACATACACAGTATTGCCATGAAAGGAGAGGTGCTACTGGTAGGTGATTTCAATATGCCAGATGTGGATTGGAATATCCCTGCTGCAGTGTCATCTAGAAGTAAGGAGATCCTGGATTCTCAGGCAACTGGTAACAGAACCCACAGTTGATGGGGCCATACCAGACTTAGCGCTTACCAATGGGGAAAGTATTTCTGTTGTTACAGTGGGACATCATCTCGTATCCAGTGATCACTAGATGGTATAATTCAGTATTAGGACTAGGGTTAATAAAATCCATTCAAAAGTGAGGGTCTTAGACTTAAGGAAAACTAACTTTGCCAAGATGGGCCAATATCTTAGTGGGATGGAAACAGCTGGGGAATGTAGAAAAACAGTGGGCAAACTGAAAGGGGATATTTTAAGGGCAACAAACCTTTTTGTTAGAAAGGTAAATAAATATAAAAGGAAAAGGAGACCGCTATGGTTCTCAAAAGAAGTAGCTGAGAAGGTGAAGAAAAAGAGGGAGGCCATGAAATACAAGAGATCACAGAGAGAGGTAGACAGGTATCTATATTTGGAAAAACTTAGAGAAGCTTACAAAGTAGTCAGGAAAGCAAAGGTACAAAAAGAAGAAGAAATAGTCAATGCAATAAAAGTGGGGATAAGACATTTTTTAGATATGTTAGTGAGAGCAGAAAGGACAAAAGTGGTATTGTCAGACTCAAAGGGGAAGGGGAGGAATATGTAGAAGCTGATGAGGATAAAGCAGAATTGCTTAACAAATATTTCTGTTCTGTATAGACAGATGAAGGGCCAGGAGCAGGACCACAGAAAACACCCACAAACAGGGATAGAAGTGACATGGATTTTGAGCGATTTTCAGAAGATTGTGTTCGTGAGGAACTAGCTAAACTAAAAGTAGCAAAGCCATGGGTTGGGATGGGATCCATCTAAGAATACTGAGGGAACTTGGGGACATTAGTCTTACCTCTGTGATGAGTATATTAATGGAGACACTGCTAAAACAGGATAGTGAGGTTTCTGGAGTCCAGTGGATTACAGGATCCGAGGCAGCATGGATTCACTGGAGGGAGGTCTTGTCAGACATATCTGATTGATTTCTTTGACTGGATGACCAGGGAGTTGGACAGCCCTAGATGTGGTGTATTTAGATTTCAGTAAAGCCCTTGACTCCATTCTGCACAGGTGACTTATAGACAAACTGAGTACCCTAGGGATGGACCCTAAAGTTACTGATTGGGTTAGAAATTGGTTGAATGGGAGGTGATAAAGGGTACAGGTAAATGGAGCTCACTCTGAGGAGAATTTGTTACCAGTAGTGTACCGCAGGGATCTGTCCTTGGTTCAATTTTTTTAACAACTTTGGTAGGGATATTGCAGAAGACTGTTGGGTAAGGTTTGCTTGTTTGTGAATGATACCAAATGTCTGTCCAATGTCTGTCCCATGACCTAAGTCTGTCCCAAGACAAAATCATCAATGTTTCCTCCCCGGTGATGGCCCTACCCCTGTATTTAATACCCCCCCCCCCTCCCTATGTTACACCGCTTTGACCCGGTGAAAAGCGGTATATAAATACAGCTAAATAAATAAATAAATATAAATAAATCTGCAATAGAATAGATACCCAGGAAGGAGTAGATCACATGAGGAGGGATCTAGTTAAGCTTGAAGAATGGTTGAGAATTTGGCAGCTGAAATTTAATGCTATAAAATGCAGGATCATGCATTTGGATGGCAAAAATGCAAAGAAGCAGTGCAGTCTAGGGGTGAAGTATTTCCGTACACAAAAGAAGAGTGGGACCTGGGCATAACTGTGTTTTATGAAAGAAAAACCTATCAGACCAGAGAAGACCTAAAGAACTCCCCAAGTCCATGGATTGCCTCTGCCCCTGGGCAAGGGGACCAGGCAGGATACACCAATCAGTAAGCTCCAACACTAGAGGCCCACATTCATTGAGAAAATTATTATACAACTGCTCAGAGCTGATAGGCCTCAGCCACATCCTCCCTAGGTCAGGGTGAGAGGCCCTCTGCTCACAGGAACATGACCTATGGCAGCCACATGTCCCCTAAGGTGCATGTATGCATTGCTTCATGTCCTCCCCCTTGCACAGGGGCAGGGGTTGGATGGCTCTTGTGCTGCCACAGCATCATGTTGCCAGTAAGTGCATCACAAAATTTGCATGTAGAATGGTTAATGACAGACATATACAGAGAAATTCTCATGGGGTGAATCACTTCTACCAACCAGATCTGCTGCTTTAACAACCGTCTATCCAACTTCTATGAACCTATTTAGAAGCAAACTACTTCAACATGTATTTCACTGCAAACTTCCATAATACTTTACTTTTGTACTGTATTTAAGGATGAAGCCAATAAATTCAAGATGAAGCTGTTCATTGTTACATGAATTAGCACAATAGACCCACTATGCTTGTCAGAATGTGCCTATTGCTGGTTAATAGATGCGGTTAGGCAGTGGTAATAAAGGAATTAAACCACTGAGGCCTAAGGCTAAAACATGCCATACCAGCAAAAGAAATAAAAAGAGAGAAGTTTACTAGTAAGGCTGGACTAGTTTTACCAGGATGGATTTACTGTGGCAGTGAATGTCCAGGGCTGGCACTACCATTAAGGAGAACTAGGTGGTCACCTAGAGCGCTGACCCTCTGTGGGCACTCCTGCTGTCCATTGCCACCACATGCACCCCTCTCCAGGGCCAACAGTGGCGCCAATTATCCCTGAAACTGCAAAGCAGCACTTATCCTCTGTCTCCGGGGTTGCGTTGCAGTTTCACTCTGCCCAGTCTGCCGCTTCCACCCTGGACTTCCGGTTTTGTATAAACTGGAAGTTGGTGGTGGAGGGGGGCTGAAGTAGCAGACTGGGCAGAATGAAACCATGATGCAGCCTTGGAGATGGAGGGTAAGTGCAGAGTCACGGTTTCAGGGACAATTATCACTGCTGTTGGCCTCAGAGAAGGGTGCCTGTGGCGGCAGTGGGTCTGGGGAGACAGCAGAATGGAGGACCCGCCTAGGGCATTTCCAGTTCTTGCACCGACCCTATGAATGACCATGTAGAGATGCAAACTGTCTAAATAATCATGAGGCCTGCATGTCAGCATTCCTCCTGCTGAGGCAAACTCAAAGTTAGAGTATGGTTATCTACTTAGGTTATACAAAAAGAACAAACACAAGACTATCAAGTTGATGCAAAGACTTAAACATTTGTAGAAAATGTTTAAAAGATTATATAATAAGTTTCTATACATACTGTAGTGAATTTCGCTAGTATACATTATGGATGTATGCACATTTTGAAGCAAAACATAATGTTGACTGCCCATTTAATTTGTACATGTGGAGAGTAATTTTATAAGGGGACACTTATTTTATGAGGGCAAATAGGCACCTACTTAGGCGCTATCTTATGAAGACACATAGGCGCCTATGTGTCTTTAGTGTATGTAATAGAGATTGTGCCTTAAATGCAGGCATGGACATCGACACCTGCTTAAGTTCAGGTGTAAATGAATGCACAAAAGTTTGTTAGTACACGCATATATTAAGGTATTTCATAATCCATGCCATACTTGTAGATTCCTGCCCACGTTCCACCCAGACTATGCCCCTGGCTTTGCTTACTGGCAAAGTATGTACCTTCATGTCAACATGACCCATTGAGGGTAATTTTATAAAACGCTGCTTATTTGTAGCCTATTTTATGAAGACACATCAGCACCTGTGTGTCTTAATAAAATACAAGCAGAATCCTGGCTTAAATTGTGGGTAAAAGGAACCCACATACAGGGTGGCCCAAAAAAAGTGAGAACATCTCGTAGCATATAAGTTATTTAAAAATTCAAAAAGACAGATGTAAATGATTGACAAATTAAAAAAACAAAGATGGCAACCGGAAATTGTCGAAATAAAGAAGTTATATAGCTAAAAAAGGTAAATAAATAAACTATTTAAACTTTTAATTTACGAGACGTTCTCACTTTTTTTGGGCCACCCTGTATATTTTGACCAGCTCAGGAGCAGGTGTAAATATACATGTGTGCAAAATGTTCGATCAAACATGTAAATCATGACTCCCCCAGAACATACCTATTCCAAAGTCAAGTGCTAATATGCATGCTCTTGTCATTGTGTGTACTTGTACACTTGGGGGTATGTTTACTAAACTGCGGTAATGTGATTCGCGTTAGGATCCACGGTAGAGGCAGAAATCCCAAATAAGGACATGTTACCGATAACGTGCGTTACAAGGCGCCTTACATTAATGAGTGTTAGAAAGCACCATGTAAAGCGCCACGTAAGGCGCCCTGTACGACGCCCTATAAGGCGCATGATAAGGTGCTTAGTAAGGCATCCAGAACTGTAGCACAATGGTTAATACACTGACTGATGGTGCAGGGGTCATGAGTTCAATCCCCCTGTGGGTCTAATGAGTAAAGCTGGCTGAGACATTACCCTTTACAGTGCTGTCTGAGGCATTTTGTTTTGTAATTTAAATTAGTGCTGCCAGAAAACACACCCTCACAGGGCTGCAACCTAAGGTGCCGCATAAGGCGCCCTATAAGGCACTCCAGAGGGCACATTATAAAGTGCACTGTCCGCCAAGGCACCCTATAATGTTCCCTATGGGGCGCCTTATAAGGCTCCTTATAGGGCGCTTTATGAGTCACCTTGAGGTTACAGCACTGTGAGGGTGTTTTTGCTGGCAGCACTAATTTAAATTAAAAAAGGAAATGCTTCAGACAGCCCTACCAAATAACTACCACAGTGGAATCAAACCCATAACTTCTGGCTCTACAAGCAGTGAAGTAACCAGTGGACTACAGCTCTATAGCTGCTGCTACATGCCTGGTTGGCTACAGAGGGACTGCAGGTCACCACACAAACCGTCTGCTGTGGTTACCAGGATAGGATTAAACCACCCATACCCATGATGCACTGCACATGCAGATCAGCAGTCTACAGATGATCACAAGATGCGGAATGCACCCCCCACACCACCTCGGCCTGGTAGGGGGTACTGACCATGTGCATCCCCACAGCACCTCAGCCTGGTAGGGGGTACTGACCATGTGTGTTACTGGCACAGAGTAGCTACAGACTGTCACAGTGTGCAGGTCCTGAGCTCACCCTGAGGGTGAGGTGGGGTGCCCAGCACCATTTCCGCAGCACCTGGCTTTGCTGAGATAGGCTATGCTGCAGGTCCCCATCAGTGCCAGTGTGTGATAGGTAGTCCTTGCAGACACACCTAGGATATGCCTGTGTCCATCTGTATTTCACATCTAGCCCTTGTGGACTATGATGCACCCAGAATAGTGTATACCCAGTGTGGGTGCTATGGTCACATGGTTTAGGTGAAGGGGGGTGTTTGGACCCACAGGCGGATTATGTAACAACCCCCCCCCCCCAACCCAACCCAACCCAACCCAACCCACCCTCTGTGGCTCAGGATGAGGGACAGGATCTCCCACCAACAGATCCACATTCTACCCCCCTGCAATGGTGACAGTAGAGGGGAACCATCAACCACAGTCCTGCTGGGGAATAGACACCCTACAGGGCAGTCAATGCAGATCTGTACACATCCATAAATAAGGCAATGGCAGACAGACAGTAGGCCTGGAAATGCACAGCTGCCCCCCCCCCCCCGACATTCTCCAGCAGCAAGCACAGTGAGTCACCAGCTGCTGCACCCTGCAAGGTGTTCCAGCCACACACATACTAACTGCAGACAGTCTGCTAGCTAGTCCATAGTGCATGTTCCTGGAGAAGATGTGTTCACCCCAACCTGGAATGTGAGCACACCCACCAAGCAGATAAGTCAGTGATTGGGCCCCAGAAAACAGAACCCATACATATCACTTAAAAGACACACTGTATAGCACTATGGGGGAACCCAGCCATGCCGTGGTCACTGTACAGTCAGGGTGAGTGACCTCCCAGCAGAACATGCTGTGGCCACCCTGTCCATGCAGGTGGTGGCCAGGCACGACAATGTCCCAGCCATTGCCCTATGCTCTGTACAGATGAATCCAGGCCAGGCCACCCTATCCAGGCTATTCCCACAGTACCTTGCTCCTCATTATGCACATTGGCAGGCCAATACTGGCAACAGTGCTAGCAGTGTGGGCTGTGGAGGGTGTTTGCAGCTACCACACACTGGATAGACAGACACATACTCCCCACACCTATGCCAGCATTGTGCAACTATAGAGGTGTTTGGCAGCCCTGGCCACCGCACCAGTCCTGGGCACAGTGCAGGCATGGCTATGGTACACAATACTGTTGGGGTCACTCCCCAGGGTGGTAAACACTGTCAGACACAATACCTGTAGCTCACTCCACAGATATCAGAAAGGTTGCTATGATGCAGCTCACTCAGAAATTTGTACTTAACTTTGGAATTGCTATCTGCCAGTGATCATAGCAACCTTTTGATAGCTGTGTACCGTATTCCCAGGTTTAAGGTGGCATTGCTAAGGTATGCAAGTGCTAGTATTGGGAGATGCATGCAGGGCCCAACATCCTGTCTCTCCTGGAGGCTTCAGTTAATGGGGCCTGTGGGTGCGGGTGTTTCTGCCCCTGTTGGCCGCTGCTTTAGGGCAGGGGTTCCCAACTCTGGTCCTGGTGGGCCACACACTGTTCGGGTTTTCATGCTGTCTTTAATGAATATGCATGGAAGATATCTGCATACCATGGGGGCGGCGCTTAGAAATGCAGCACAGGCATCTTTATTAGCGACAGCATGGAACCTGAATGGTGTTTGACCCTCCAGGACTGCATTTGGGAGACTCTGCTCTAGGTAATGCGCATGTTTATGGTGTCTGTGCTCTGTAGGGTAAAATGTAGGTGTCCCAGGCATGTTTCTGTTATCTGCAATAAAGGTTCCGTCTTTCTTACCACAGTTTATTACTGGGTAAAATATGGGGACAGGGATGGTAGGAAGCACAGCTGGGACTTGAACCTGTGACCTTCTGCTCCTGAGCACACTGGCTGTGTGTACTGCACCACCATGTTGCCACAGAGACAGTTCATTCCCTTGAGATACCATGACTGTTTGTCAGACGGAGCCTGTCTGTTGCAGTGCACGGCACCCACCTAAACGGGGCTAGGCCATGGTCTGCTGCGGCCAGATGCCACTGCCCCCTCCGCCACCAGTACCCCTCCGCCACCATGCTAATATGTCCTTATATTGGAGACAGCATGAGACCTGAATGATTTTTGGTCCTCCAGGACTGCATTTGGGAAACTCTGCTCTAGGTAATGCGCATGTTTATGGTGTTTGTGCTCTGTAGGGTAAAATATAGGTGTTTTGGGCATGTTTACGTCATCTGCAATAAAGGTTCTGTCTGTATTAGCACGTTTTAGTAGTGGGTAAAATATGGGGACTGGGTTGGCAGGAACCACAGCTGGGACTTGAACCTGTGACCTTCTGCTTCTGAATACACTGGTTTTGTGCACTGCACTGCACCACCATGTTATCACAGAGTCAGTGCATTCCCTGGTGATACCATGACTGTTCGTCAGACAGGGCCTGTCTGTTGCAGTGCATGGCACCCACCTACACAGGGCTAGGCCACGGTCTGCTCTGGGCAGCTGCCACTGCCCCCTCCACCACCAGTATCCCTCTACCACCATGCTGACATGCCCTTCTGCTGGTGGTGCTGGTGGAGCGCAGTCTCAGGCCATCCATTGTGCAGGTAGGCGGCTGCCTATGGTGTGGGTTCTGGGGTAGGGGTGCCTGCATAGGTGTCCACGCTTCCCCCCAGCACCGCCTGCCAATGTTCCGTGCCCTTGGGGGTAGCTGCTGGGTACTATCCCCTGTGACACTGTGAGAAACACAGTTGTGCCCATGTTGAGCCTTCAGCAGTTGCTGTCTGGCTGCTCTGCTGTTTCAGCATTCGTATGGGCCACCTAGGCATCACCCTAGTCCGCACTGTGGCCCAGCTGCACCACAGCATGTGCCGCCTGTGACCCTCTGTATCCCCTTTTCCGGCATCAGTCCAGTTGCCCGTTCCGACATGCCCACCCTGCTGTTGCGGGACATGTGCACGCCATAGGACACCTGTCCAATAACAAGGGAAAGCCCTGATCAGCGCTATTTCACTGTGGGCTCATTCACCTTGTATGGGGATGGGGCATAGACCCTTCCACGATTAATATCTTTTCTTTGGAGCTTTCTCGAGGTGGGGTTTTGATGTTTCCCATTAATATCACTATTGGCCAGCTTGTTTATGTTTTTTTCCAGTTTGTTGAGGTCATTTTCAATGTTTATGTGCCCTTTTGTTCTGTGCACATGTATCATACTTATCCCTTTTTGTGGGTTTCCCTGCCTATGCTGTACATTGCTGACACTTAAATGTTTTCTCTCCCCTGCAAATGTGCATCTAGCGGCAGGTTTTCAATCGCGTTAGGATTCAGCTCTTCAGATCAGCGCGTTAGTGTGAATGGAGCCTCTCCCCGCCCACACTCCACCCATTGACCCCTTCTCTCCGCTCTCTCTCCACCTTCTGCGGTGTTTTACCACGTCGCGGAACGTGAACGATCGTTAAGTAACGTTAACGCGTGTTATGAGACGTTAACGATCTTTAATGTCTCATAACGCGCGTTAACGTTACTTAACGATCGTTAACGTTACATAACGCGCGTTATGTAACGTTACCGCAGTTTAGTAAACATGCCCCTTGGGGTATTTTATGCACACATTCTGGCATATATGCGCAAAATGCTTTTATAAAATTACCCTCACTATGACTAGATGGCATCCCCTTCCCCCCAAAGTAAGCTATAGGCAATGCATGCATGCTCTAAGTGTTCTAGGCAAGGCAAATTAGGTTGGGTGCAATATGAGTCTCTCTTAAAGATTCTGCTAGTTCCTTTCTGAAAATGTGCATTGTGCCAAAGAGAGCTTTCTACAAGAGCTCATAAGATGTGATTTATACTAGACAGTGACACCTAAGACAACTGGTACTTTTTCTCTTTCTTTCTGCCAAATTGTCCTCTTCTCCAATAGCATCTCATGGTATTTGAATATTTTCTGTATCCATGCATAGTATAGACTAGTCACTTGGTAATGACACAGATTAGCAAAGCCTTTCTTATGTTTGCATAGGTCTCAAAGTAGTAGAGGGAAGCAATCAAAATTAACACCAAAAAAGCTTGCCATTCACTCCCAAAAATGTAATGTGCACCATAAAATAAATAATGCAATATGATTCATAGTAACAGTAACATAGTAGATGACGGCAGATAAAGACCAGCATGGTCCATCTAGTCTGCCCAGCAAGATGGCAAGAGTAGGTGCAGGCCACCCCTCCCCATGTCTTTGTTTAGGGGTGAACCCACTACTCCATGTAGGACACTCCTATTTGTTGAGACGTTAGATGGTTCAGAAGTTATATGTTTCAGTTTATTTTGGTTTTATCCTGTTGCTGTAAAGGGATCCACTGTGTTTGTCCCATGCCGTTTTGAATTCCGTCACTGTGTTTGCCCACACCACTTCTATCGGGAGGGCATTCCAAACATCTACCACCCTTTCAGTGAAAAAATATTTCCTGACATTGCCTTTCAATTTACCACCTTGCAGCTTCATGTTATGCCCTCTAGTTTGTGGTGAACAGTGCCCTCCTGAGCCTATGGAAACGGATGAAAATCCTGAGGTTCAGCAGGATTTATGCCTATCTGAGAAACCAAGGAAGAAAGAGAGACTCTATTCCACAGAGCTGAGCATGGAGACCAGCCCAGGGGAGGAGTCCTGCAGGGGAGGAGTCCTGATTGGGCGCACCCTGCCCTTGGAAGGGGCGTGTCCAGGAGAGAACATGGTTTTAAACCAGAGCGTGGCTTTGCTAGGGGGAAGAAGAAGGAGAGGAGGATTAAGAAGGAGAATGATTGGAAGTCCAGAAGACAGTATGCTGATACTTGGGAACCTGGCATTGGAAGGAGACCTGCAAAGTTCTATTCAGAGGCAGTGAGTAGAAGTCCCAAAGAGAGAGGACCTAGCCCTGAAATAGATAACCGTTGGAAGGCACAGCCCTGGGAAAGGAAGCCTTCAAGGCAGGCACAAGAAAGAAAACAATCATTCTGTGAAGTACCGTTTGAGCCAGAGAGCAACAAACATTCTAACAGCTGGAGAACGTTGGAGCCATCTGAAGTCAGAACAGCATGGCAACAAGTAAGTGAATTGCCACAAAGTTTCCAGGCTGAACATAAAGCTAACTCTCCTGTGTGTGAAACATTAGCAAAAGAGACTAGCAATTACTCTGACACAATTAATCTAAGAGAGGAGAAAATAAACAGCCTTAAGCCAGAGGGAAGTTGTATAGCTGATAGCAATTCCCTATCTCCCAAATAGCAGGCTGAATTGCTCCTACAGAGTTTTAAGCAGTTTTTAGAGTTGCAAGCTAGAAGACAGCCAGTGTTACCAGAAGCCAGTAATTCCATACAGCTTGAAGAATTAACACAAGATAATACAGACTTACCAGATTGTGAGAGCATGTCTTTAGCCCTAAGGCCGGGCAGGAGCGCCACAAGTTTTACAGCTTCCCCGTCTTTGGAAGAGGTTTGTTTGTTCATCATTTCTCTTTAAGTATTTAAAGATCTGAATCATATCTCCCCTGTCCCTCCTCTCCTCCAAAGTGTACATATTTAGGTCTTCAAGTCTCGTCTCATAAGGCTTCTGACGTAGGCTCCAAATCATTTTGGTTGCCTTCCTCTGAACAGTTTCCAGTCTTTTTACATCTTTTGCAAGATATGGTCTACAAAACTGAGCATAGTATTCCAAGTGAGGTCTCACCAGTGACTTGTACAGTGGCATAATTACCTTTTCCTTTCTGCTGGTAATCCCTCTTTGTATGCAGCCCAACATCCTCCTGGCTTTTGCCACCGCCTTGTCGCACTGTTTTGCCACCTTGAGATCATCAGAGATAATCACGCCAAGGTCTTTCTCCTGAACCGTGCACACCAACCTCTTGCCCCCTATCGCGTATATTTCCCTTGGATTTCTGCTACCCAAGTGCATGACACTGCACTTTTCCACATTAAATCGTAGTTGCCAAGCATTAGACCATTCTTCCAGTTTTTGTAGATCTTTCCTTATGTTAACCACTCCCTCGGGGGAGTCCACTCTGTTGCAAATTTTTGTGTTATCTGCAAAAAGACAGACTTTTTCATTCAGTCCTTCAGCAATATCACTCACAAATATATTGAACAGTGCCGGCTCCAGGATCGAACCCTGGGGCACCCCGCTAATCACCTTCCTTTCATCCGAGTGAGCTCCATGTACCATCACTTTCTGTTGTCTGTCAGTCAACCAATTTCTAATCCAGTTTACCATCTTGGGACCCATCCCCAAACTACTGAGTTTATTGACAAGCCTCCTATGAGGAACAGTATCAAAGGCTTTGCTGAAATCCAGGTAGATGACATCCATTGCATGCCCTTGATCTAGTTCCTTGGTCACCCAGTCAAAGAACTCAATCAGATTTGTTTGGCTAGACTGTCCTTCGGTAAAACCATGTTGCCTCGAATCTTGCAACCTGTTGGTTTTGAGAAAGTTCACTATTCGCTCTTTCAGGAGCGCCTCCATTACTCAGCATGGTTGTAGTAAAAAAAATTCAATAGCATGGTTATGTCATTATCATGCATGAAAACTTGAAAATGCACTAGGTAAAAAACATGAGCATGTTATTTACTGAGAGAAAACTGAATAGTGTAATCACATAAAACTGAACATTCTCAGTTTTGTTTTCCTCTTGTCTCTTCCTGCTGGCTTCCAAACAATATACAAGTAAGCTTGACATCTGAGGTTGTTTTTAATCAGTAGTGAAATAAAATATGGGAGAGCTGCTAGACTCCTTGTATGCTTATAGCCATCTGTCTTCTATGTCAGTTAGAGTTTTCAAAGAGCATTGTGCGAGGATGTGGTTGGAGGTTGAAGAGAAGATAGAAGAAAATGAGCCTGATAGTGCCATCTTGAATAAGAAGGGCATCAGAATCAGATCATTTCCCCCACAACCATCCTATAGTGCGGGCACAGTGGATGAACCACACAGTCTTCTAGTGCCTCAAAGCTAGAAGATAGAACTACCTCCCACCCCCACCCCAGAAAAACTTCCCTTCAATCTTAAGTCTCTGAATGTCTGCAATGCTTATTGACCAGACTAACCACAGCAATGCTAACAATGATTTGATGACCAAGCCAATATTTTATGGCAGAGATGGTTAACCCCTTGTGTTTAGTCTTCGTCTGGACCCTTCTCCAATTTAATTCATCTTTTGTCTCTCTAAGATTGATATGAGTGGCTCATTACTGGATTGGTTTACCTTATATCTTTCCAACCAAACTTTCAAAGTCACTTCCAGCTTTGGGCTTTCTGATTCCCTGTGATATGCTATAGAGCCCTGTGCTGTTTAATCTTTTCTGTTTAATCTGTCTTTAGCTCCCCTGGCCATGCATGTTGAAAGCTTTGGCTTTAGTGGCTTCTCCTACATCACTGGCATTCAGACTGTGGCCTATACTGAACCGGTTTTAACAGATCTCAGTTCTTTGAACTCCTGCTTGGATACAATTGCCCATTGATTGGTTCAAAACAAGCTGAAGCTCAACCCAACAAAGTCTGAAGCCATAAGGATCATCAGGAGGTTGCCTACTCTAGCACACTGCTCAGTTATTAAGTATCTTCCTATATTTATTTATTTATCTGTTTTTCTATACCGCTTTATCTGGGAATCAAAGCAGTTTACATTAGCTCTGAATTTTGTATGAGAACTGGCGATTTATTGTTAACATTTCTTAGGAGGTAAGTATCTGGGCGATAGTGGGAGCTCCAGTTATAATGTTGCTGGAAGCACTGTCCCTAATATATTCAGTCTGTGAAATGTTCTCTGAATAAGTGAGTCTTAAGTTCCTTACAAAATTGTGCCAGCTCATGTATTTCCCTTTGGTTATTAGGGAGGGCATTCCAGAGCTCTGGCACATACATGGAAAAGGCTGTGATGTGTGGTGTTTGATTGGCCTTTGTTAGTTTAGGTGGTAAAGCTAACGTGTGTTGTCTGCATTTGTGTATGCCTCTGGTGCCTGCTTCATTTTGGATGAGTGACTTTAAGCACACTGATGATTAGTTGTGTGTGACTTTGAAGATATTCATCATTGTTTTGTATTGGATTCGGCTAGTTAGAGGTAGCCAGTGTAGTTGCTTGAGAATTGGTGTGATGTGATCACTTTTTGCTGCTCCAATTATGATTCTGGCTGCTGTGTGTTGGGCCATTTGTAGTTGATGTAGTTGATTTGGGAATTCCTTGGTAGATGTTATTGCTGAAGTCCAAGTGTGGGAAGATGAGAGCTTGAAATACTGAGCGGAAGTTAGATGTTGCTTGTAGTGGTCGCAGGTTCTGGAGGGTTTTATGTTAAATGTATTTTATTGTCAACAGCAAACAAGTCTATAAATACGAGCCTCCAGCTCCACCCACAAACAATATATGCATAGACCAAACAGTGCAAATTCAAAAGTACAAAGTGGCTTCAGGAATCCTTTCTAGAAATGTGCCCCTGACCTGCCCATATAAATATATCCATAAACAAACAATGGGGAACGGGAGAAACATAGTGGGAGGAGTGCAGGGTCGCATCCCTGGGCACCATAGGTTCTGTGTATATATATGTTGTTGTTGTTGTGTTATGCCCTGCGCTTCCCCCCTTCACTTTGCCCCTCCTCCCCCCCCAGGTATTTCCCATCCCATCCTACCCATCGGTCACACCAGCATTCATACCAGCAGCTGTCGGGTGCTCCTAACCATCCAGTCGCTACTCACCTGATCCGATCTGGTCTTCCCCTCAACCCTCTTCCTCCCCCATCCATTATCCCTCCCTCCCTGGAGGCCATCACCGAAGAATACACCAATACTGGCCAATCCTACTTTGCTGAGCATTTTAAGAGCAAGAACTGGAGTAGTATCACCTGAACTCACAGGGTAAGCACATCATTAAGTGCCCTGAGGGATAGACTATCCAAATAGGGATTTCACACTGTAAAAAATTAAATCCATTTGGATTCCAATCCTTACCCTATGACCAATTAATGAAGGGCGTTCCACAATTCCCAAAAGCTGGGGTCCTCTAGATCCCACCACCATCACAGAATACATTGCTTAGCAACCAGACAACTCTTCCGGACCAAGAACCTACTCACCGGGCTGCTAAGGCCCAATAGGTCATGGGCATCCAATATGGATAGCCCCAGGGAGAGTGCTAACAATTACCCTAGCATTCCCCTAAATACCTCTGGACTGGAGGATGTAGTAAAAGCTGTTAGTGTAGCTGGGTTTAAAAAAGGTTTGGACAAGTTCCTGGAGGTAAGGTCCATAAACCATTATTAAAAGGGACCCAGGATATCACTGCTTGACCTGATGCAAGCATTGAGGAACCTTGTCTTTTGGGGAAACTGCTAGGTACTTATGACCTAGATTGGCCACTGTTGGAAACAGGATACTGGGCTTGATGGACCTTAGTCTGACCCAGTATGGCATATCTTATGTTCTTATGTTCTTATGACCTGGCCCAATAAACCTTGCACCCGTACACCCCCCCAATACATATGTCCCAAGTGAAATGGATCCACCGCGCATCATGGGCAGTTCACATTTTCAGCAAAGCCCGCTTTCCAGGCCTTATAGGGCGAAATATACCCTCTCTCCAGTATTTTAAATTGCATTTCCCTAAACTGTGCCCCGGCGGTCAATCAGAGTATACGTCCTTCCGCTGCCTCCAGACAGAATTGGCTAGGGTAATACCTAACTCCAGTTCCCATTGTTGGGTATGGTGATCATAGCACCACACCCGAGAAAGGTCACAAGTGCCTGACAATAGCTGGTGACTGAAAGACAGTCCCTGTCTTCCAATTCAAACCAGTCCTCCAATTTTTTAGGACTTCCCTGTCTAAACCCCTGTCTCAGGCCCTTCACCGAGGCCAGATAGTGCTGCGTTTGCAAATACACATAGAAATGCCTTGCCTGTAAATCAAATCGTTCAAAGAGTTCCGGAAAGGGCCTCAAGAGGCCTTCTTCATCCACCACCTGGTGCACCTGGGTGAGGCCCCCAGAGGCCCACTTCTGGAAAGACCGCGCGTCCAAACTGGGCTCAAAGGCCAGGTAACTCTGCAAAGGCAAAAAGCCTGTGGCTTCCGGTGAAACTTCCAACAGCCCACACAGGGCACACCAGGCCCACTGGACACCTTTGATAAGAAAACCAGTACAAAACTTGGTTTAGAGGAAAGACAGGGCTTTTTATTAGTGATAAACCAGGGAAAACCCGACACAGGCCGTGTTTCGATAAACCTTCATCAGGGGTTAATCTGGCATACTAAAATCATAAATATACAAATAATAATTAAAACATGATTAAACATCAATAAAACATTAAAATACAAAAAAACATACTGAAAAATAAACAAATTAATATGATATAAGCAAATATTAAAACAACCAAAATAAACATATCTTATATGAACAATTAAAATCATAAATATGTAACATAAAAACATAAAAGAAGAACGCGTAGGGGTGTGAAATAAATAGATATTGTATATGGGTACCTCTGTTGTATGTTAGCCCATATAAAAGTCTTGTAAAACTAAAAGAGGGAAATAAAAACAATAAATATAAAAAACAAGGGTTAAAAACATAAACCATAAATAATACTAACCATAAAACATATCTAAACTCTCTGTAGAGAATGGGGTATCGTAAACAAAACTGCAATTTTAAATAGGGCCAAATTTGCATTTACCTTATTTTAATACTGTAAATCCATCTATATTCTACCAGCTTTTGATAACAGGAGCGAACCAGCAAAGAGGGAACAAACTACCATAAACTTTGTGATGCATATTAATCTAAAATAAGAGCAAGTACAGTATAGTATCATTAAATACAAACTAGTTTGCTGCAAATGGCTTTTAAATAAACCATGTAAATTTGCCTCCCCAAACAGCTAGTTTAAATACTGTGTGATCACAAATTAAATTAAATATGTGAGCCGCATTGGATAAATTATATTGTAAGAGCCAGCCAGAGCAGACCAACCGGTGAATACAATCACGAGAAAGTTTTGAACTCCATCTTAAAAAAGGGGGGGGGGGGGTATTAATCTCTTCTTGAAGATTCTTAACGTTACTATTTAAAAGCAAAACGGCAGAACAAATATAATGCCGCTGTATCGTGTGCATGAGGGTTCCTGCATAACTTGTTACAAGACAGTCCACAATAAAAAACAATAACTTTTACCTGCAGTCAAATAAAAGAACTCCTGCACAACCTTCGTGTGTATGAAATAGTCCAGTGCATTCAGAAAAACGCCTGCACTTGCGCTCTACAGTTATAACCCCAAATCCCAAACCTCATGCATACAATACAGCGGCATTAGTTCTGCCGTTTTGCTTTTAAATAGTAACGTTACGGATGTTCAAGAAGAGATTAATACCCCCCCTTTTTAAGATGGAGTTAAAAACTTTCTCATGATTATATTCACCGGTTGGTCTGCCCTGGCTGGCTCTTACAATATAATTTATCCAATACGGCTCACATATTTAATTTAATCTATGATTGCACAGTATTTAAACTAGCTGTTTGGGGGCAAATTTACATGGTTTATTTAAAATCCATTTGCAGCAAACTGTAGTTTTTATTTAAATACTATACTGTACTTGCTCTTATTTTAGATTAATATGCATCACAAAGTTTATGGTGGTTTGTTCCCTCTTTGCTGGTTCGCAAGGTTTTTTCCCCTTTCAAAGAAAGGTTTGCATCAGACGTTCCATCCCTTGTATGTCTCGCCGAAGCATTTGCAATGGTAACATCTGCAAAAAAACATATAAAATCTTAGAAAACGCCATCATTTTATAGGCCACTACTTGGCCCGAGCGGGACAGGGGGAGCGGGGTCCAATCATGCAACTATCCTGGATCCAGGTAAGAAGTGGCAGGATATTTAAACGGTACAGTTGTGTAGGATTTGCTGATAGCCAGATACCCAAATATTTAAACTTAACTTCTGCCCATCTAAGGTGGAAGGGCCCCTCTCATTAACCTCGCAGTTCCCCCAGATCATCCAAAGCTTCTGATTTTGCCTTGTTCAGTCTTATGCCAGCCAAAGCCCCAAATTCTTGGATTTTGTCCAACAATAATGACAGGGATGTCTGTGGGTTAGTTAGGAGGACCAAGAGGTCATCTGCAAAAGCCGAGCTCTTAAAATTCGAGGGCTCCAATGTCAGTCCCACAATATCGGTGTGACAGTGAATAATCCTCAATAAGGGATCCAAGGAGAGTACAAACAGCCGTGGGGAAAGGGAAAATCCCTGTCTGGTTCCCTGACCTAGATCAAATCTCTGGGTAATTCCCCCATTAACCCCCATGACCGTCTTAGGCTGCTGGTAGAGGGTCTTTATTCTCCGAAGAAACCCATCTCCCGACCCGTATGCCTCCAGGGCCTTAAAGAATCCTCCGAACGAAGCCAGCTTGGGTGAACCAAATCCGGGAGGTATGGGGCCAGGCGATCTTCTAAAATCTTTGCAAAAAGCTTGAGGTCAAAGTTTATGAGTGAAATAGGGTGATACAAGTCCACTAAAGATAGATCCTTCCCCTGCTTGGGAAGTACCACAATATGTGCGATGTTGATGTCATATGTAAGAGTTCCACTAGTCAGCTAGGCATTCAACATTGCAACCGAGGGGGGGTATAACCTGCAATGCTAACAATTTACAGTATTCTGCTCTATATCCATCAGGCCCCGGAGTTCGACACATGGCAGCCCCCGTTATTGCCCACTGGGCCTCCTCAGTCATAATTGGAGCATTCAACTAGTCTTGTTGGTCCTATTGGATCTGTGGCATCTCTATCTTTGTCAGATATTGCTATACCCGGGACCTGCCATACTTCCTCTGCCTTATATAGGGAACGATAGTATTCCACAAAGATTTTCCCAATTTCTGGTGTGTCCCTCCGCAGAGTCCACATCCAGTCTCATAAGGTAGTCACAAAACAGGAGCCCTGACTTTGTGACAGACAGTGTGCAAATAATTTCCTGGCTTTGTTGCCAAATTGATATAACTTATATCAGTAATATACTACAGATTTCCTCACCCATTCGTGCAGGGCAGTATTTAAAGTCTCCTGAGTGGCCAAAAGCTGCGCCCGATTGGCCGCAATCGGGTATTGTATCAAGAGGCAATGTTCACAGCAGATTTGCTTCTCTAAGCGAAGAATCTTGACGGCCATATCTCGCTGTCGCTTAGCCACATAGGCTAATAGTGTCCTCCCTCAAGACTGACTTAGAGGCCTCCCAGAAGAGCTCCAGGATATCTAGGTGACCCTTATTATGAAATTCATAGTTTTCCCTATTTAAGATATACCTGAAACCTCTTGTCTCGGTAGAGGTCCGGGGAAACCTCCATGGCGCCCTTCTCAAGGGAAGATTCCCCTCCATCCAATCCATCCAAACAAGGGCATGGTCAGAGATCTCATATGGTCCAATGACCACCTCTTCCACTGTACTGAAGAGCCCCTCAGAGATCAAAATGCAATCCAGCTGTGCACTGGTATCATGGGCCCGGGACAGATGTGTATAGTCCTTTCTTAGGGATGTAAAGTCCGCCACACATCTACTAGCTGGCCTCACTGGCGGAAACGACCGAGATGGCGTGCTGTGTATAGCAGACTATCACCCTGCCCCCCCAAGGCATCCAGAGTCGGATCGAAAACCCTATTCCAATCTCCTCCAATAATCAGCGGGTGGTCTGGCAGCTTGTCGATTTCTGCCGCCAACTTCGCAAAGAAGCCCAGGTCTGGAGCACTGGGGGCGTAAACACTACCTAATATCACCGACTGTCCTTGTAAACCCCCCTCGACCAGAATAAACCTACCATCTGAGTCGTCCACTTTTTGGTTGACTTGGAACCCAATCCCCCTGTGGACGAGAATGGCCACTCCCCTTTTCCTGCCACGCATGGGAGCCCCAAACACTTGATCTATGACACCGCCATGCATCCTAGCCAAGTCTCCCACTGACTGATGAGTTTCTTGCAGCAAAATAAGATCCTCTTTGTGTCAGGTAAGAGCTCATAACACCTTGCGGTGCTTCAGGGAGCTACTCAGGCCACACACATTCCAAGGAATAGCTCTCAGCCTGGGTGATATATCAAAATTGCCCCTTCTGCAGGCACCTGTTTTGTGAATTTTTTGCAGGAGTCCCCTCAGCCTAGGACCCCTGCCGCCTCCCCATCAATAAGGCCACCTCTCTTGCCAGTAATATGGAAATCCAATGCGGTAGATGGCCCCCAGGATCTCCCTCTACCCCCCTCCCCCCTCCCCATCCCTAAAGTCCTCCCCCAACCTCATCCACCACTTCATTATGTGGTCACACCTGATGTTAGGTACTCCCCCCCTCATCTGCATTCCTGCCCCTAATCTCCCCCTACCTGCCCCATCCTACTACCCCCCTGCCTCCCGGTCAGAGCCTATGGTAACATACTATATGCTTCCCAGAGTAGGTTCTGGGCCTGGGCGCAACAATTGGACACCCAACTCCAGCAAGTAGGGTGCAGTCCCCCCCCGGGTCGACGAGAGAGCAAATCCCCTAAACAACTGACCCTCCTCCCAGACCCGCCCTTTCACCTTTACTGTGCTAACAATCAACCATATTGCAGATCATTTCCCCCCATTCTTGTCTCCCCAGTGCCCACATCCCATGCTCCAAATCCTCTCCTTCACACATTCTTCCTGTTACCATTAGGGTTGCCAACCGGCCTGTTTTCAGCCGGCCTGGCTGGTTTTTCCATGGCCAGGCTGGCTGCCGGCACAGATGTAAAACCTGCCCTTGAAAAGCTGTTTTTTTGCTCTGGCTGCAAGATCGGGAGCAACCAGAGCAAAAAAACGGCTTTTCTCCCGACTCCCGAAGTCCGCGGGGGAGGGAGCCGGGGAAGCCCGCGCGAGGCCCCGGCTCCCTCTGTACAATTGCCAGCATGAAGATCCTTTTCCTTCACACTGGCTGCTGTTTGTGTGAAGCCACGAATGCTGGGAAAGGTTAAAGGGCATTGCCTTTAACCTCTCCCAGGAGTCCCAGCAATCACGGCTTCAAACAGCCGCCAGCGTGAGGGAAAAGGATCTTCACGCTGGCGGTGGTACAGAGGGAGCCGGGGCCTCGCGCAGACTACCCCGGCTCCCTTTGAAGCCCTTCAGACAGCTGCGGGGCTGGTCGGGGCGGGGGGGGGGGGGAGGCCAAGGACTGAATGGGCTGTGATGGGGGGGGGGGGGCTAGGACTACAAATGGGCTGTGATGGAGGGGCCTGGACTGGAAATGGGCTATGGGGGGGAACTTGGACTGGAAATGGGCTGTGATGGGGGGACCTGGACTGGAAATGGGCTATGGTGGGGGAACTTGCTGGAAATGGGCTGTGATGGGGGGACTAGGACTGCAAATGGGCTGTGATGGTGGGGGGGGGGGTCTAGGACTGGAAAGAGGCTGTGATGGAGGGGACTTGGACTGGAAATGGCCTGTGATGGGAGGGCTAGCACTGGAAATGGGCCGATGAAGAGCTGGAATAGGACTGGAAATGGGTTGATGGGGGCTGGAATAGGACTGGAAGTGGGCTGACAAGGGGGCTAGGATTGGAAATTGGCTGATGGGGGAGCTTGGAGTGGAAAGTGGGGGGCTAGAATGGAACTGGAAAAGAGCATATGTGGGGCTAGGACTGGAAATGGGCTGATGAGGAGCTGGAATAGGATTAGAAATGGGCTGATAGGGGGAGCTTGGGCTGCAAATGGGTGATGGGCTAGAATAGGACTGGAAATGGGCTGATGTGGGGGCATGGGAGAATGGGACTAGAAGGGAGTGGATGCTGGGTGGGTCTAGAACTATAAGGGAGCTGATTTTGGGGGAGGACTAGAAGGGATGGGGAAAGAGAATGGAGAAGGGAAAATATATTTTGTGTGGAAGAAAAGTCTACGATGGGCCAGGTATTGGGAGAGTAAGAGGGGATTGAGAATGGAAGGGTGAATTTTGAGTGGATGATAAAGGAATAAGGAAAGAAATGGGGGAAAGAGCAAAAGGGAAACGATCAGTATGTTAAAGCAGATATAGAGAGAGAATGGAAAACATCTAAAAGAGAAGAAAGGACAAATGGATAGCTCGCAGAAGACACGAAGAAACCAGAAGAAAGTGACTGGAGCAATTGCAACTGAAAAATAAAATGCCCAAACAGAAGGTAGAAAAATACTTTTTATTTTGAATTTATTTATTAACTGGAATATGTCTGGTCTGGGAAGTGTGTGTATTGCTAACATCTTTCCGTTTTTGTTTAGTGCAAGAGGAAATTACTTTATAGTTTTATTTCTCTAGTGTTGTACATTTCATGTTTGGCTTTTGGGGTTCCCAGTTTAATTATTATCTGACCAAGGGAGTTAGCCTACACTTATCCTTGGTAATTTTTGTGGGTGGGGCTGGGGTGCAGCATGGGTGGGGCTGGGGGCGGGGCAGGGGTGGGACTAGGGGCGGAGAATGGGTGGAGCATGGCGAGCCACAGGTGTCAGGTTTTTCTCGGTGAAAACGTTGGCAGCCCTAGTTACCATGCAACCCATTCAACCCGTGCCACACTTCCTCCCAACCTCCCCACACCCAATTTAGAGGCGCACCCCATGCCTGAATTGTTCCAACCATTCCAATATGGAGGGGGTGAGTCTGGCAATAATAGGGTCTGAAAACACAATGACCCATACAGGCCAAGAAAAACAACCTGGGAGCCAACAATACAGCACCCTTAGGGGTATGTTTACTAAACTGCGTTAGTGTGATTCGTGTTAGGAGCCGCGTTAGTGGAAGAAATGCCAAAAAAGGACATGGGCGGTACATCGTTACCGATAACATGCGTTATAAGGCGCCGCGCAGCAATGATCGTTACAGGGTGCGTTACTGCGCATTAAGCTTAAGAAGGTGCGCAGACACCTAAATGCAGAAACAGAGCTGTAGCACAATGGTTACTACACAGACTGATGGTACAAGGGTCATGGGTTTGATTCCCCAGTGTGCCTAATGAATAAGGCTAGCTGAAGCGTCATGTGTAACCCTTTGAAAGCCTACTATAATATTTTAATCCACATTCTGCAGCCGGGTTAATGTTTGCACATGTCAGGAAAATTGTACCCGTCTTATTCAATATGTTCCAATAGTGACGTTTCCTCTGCCATGGTCATGTATTATATACCATTTGATAGGAATATTTAGGCAGAAGTTTGGATCCCGAAAGTTTTGGGCTTGGCCTGGAAAGGGTTAAGTATTGGGCTGTGAGGAAGTTTAGTTGTACTTTAATAGTGCTGCCAACAAACACACCCTCAAAGTGGCATAACCTAAGGTGCCACATAAGGCACCCTAGAAGGCACTCCAAAGGGCACATTATAAAGTGCGCTGTCTGCCAAGGCACCCTATAATGTCCCCTATAGGACACCATATAAGGCACCTTATAAGGCGCTTTATAGGGCGCCTTATGAGCCACCCTAAGGTGACAGTACCCTGAGGGTGGTTCTGCTGGCAGCACTAATATACAATAAAAATAGACAATGCCTAAGACAGCCCTATTGATGAACCCCACTGTGGGTTTTGAACCCATGACCTCTGGCTTCACAGGCAGTGAAGTAACCAGTGGGCTAGAGCTGCTAACAAACACCTGGCTGGCTACAGGAGGACTGCACGGCACCACACCCACATTCTGCTGTGGTTATCAGGATAGGGTCAACCCATCCGTACCCAGCATGCACAGCACATGTAAATCAGCAGTCTACAGATGATCAGAAGATGGGGTATGCACCCCACAGCACCTCAGCCTGGTAGGGGGTGCCGACGGTGTGTGTTAGTTGCACAGGGTAGCTACAGACCGTCACAGTGTTGCTGGTCCTGTGCTCACCCTGAGGGAGAGGTATGGTGCCCAGCACCATTCTCACAGCACCTGGCTTTGCTGAGATAGGCTATGCTGCAGGTCCCCATCAGTGCCAATGTTTGATAGGTAGTCCTTGCAAACACCCCTAGGATATGCCTGTGTTCATCTGTATGTCACATCTAGCCCTTGTGGACTATGATGCACCCAGAAAAGTGCATACCCTGTGTGGGTGCCATGGTCACATGATGTAAGTGAATGGGGGTGCTGGGACCCACAGGGAGATTACATACCACCACCCAACGCACCCTCTGGGGCTCAGGGTGGGGGGACAGGATCTCCCGCCAACAGATCCACTTTCTACCTCCCTGCAATGGTGGCAGTAGAGGGGACCATCATCCCAGTCCTGCTAGGGATCAAACACGCTACAGGGCAGGCAATGCAGAGCAGTACACATCCATAACGCAATAGCAGACAGACGGCAGGTCTGGAAATGCTCAGCTGCCCCCCCACCACCATTATCTGACATTCTCCAGCAGCAAGCCTCCAACCGCTGCACCCTGCAAGGTGTTCCAGCAAGACACATACTAGCTGCAGACAGTCCGCCAGCTAGTTCATAGTGCATGGTCCTGGAGGAGATGCATGTACCCAGAACGGAGATATCAGCATACACACCAAGCAGATAAGTCAGTGATTGGACCCCAAAAGAAAACCCATAAATATCACATGAAAGAAATGCTATATAGCACTTTGGGGGAACCTAGCCATGCCATGGTCACTGCTCAGTCAGGGTGAGAGTGACCTCCCAGCAGGACAATCTATGGCCACCCTGTCCGTGCAGGTGGTACTGGGCACTGCAATGTCCGAGCCATTGCCCTGTGCAGATGCGGCCAGGCCAGGCCACCCTATCCAGGCTATTCCCACGATAGCTTGCTCCTCATTATGCACATTGGCAGGCCAATACTGGCAACAGTGCTAGCAGTGTGGGCTGTGGAGGGTGTTGGCAGCCACCACACACTGGATAGACAGACACACACTCCCCACACCTATGCCAGCATTGTGCAACTATAGAGGTGTTGGGCAGCCCAGGCCACCACACCAGTCCTGGGCACAGTGCAGGCATGGCTATGGTACGCAATACTGTAGGAGTCACTCCCCAGGTTGGTAAACACTGTCAGACACAAGACCTGTAGCACACTCCACAGACATCAGAAAGGTTGCTATGCTGCAGCTCACTCAGAAAATTGTACTTAACCTAGGAATTGCTATCTGCCAGTAATCATAGCAACCTTTTGATAGATGTGTACCATATTCCCAGGTTTAGGGTGGCATTACTAAGGTATGCAAGTGCTAGTATTGGGAGATGCACGCAGAGCCCAAAGTCCTGCCTCTCCAGGAGGCTTTGGATAATGGGGCCTGTGGGTGCGGGTGTGTCTGCCCCTGTTGGCTGCTGCTTTACGGCAGAGGTTCCCAACTCCAGTCCTGTGGTGCCAAACACTGTTCGGGTTTTCATGCTGTCCCTCATGAATATGCATGAGATACATCTGCATACCATACATAGAAATGCAGCACAGGCATCTTTATCAGAGGCAGCATGGAACCGGAATGGTGTTTGGCCCTCCAGGACTGCATTTGGGAGGCTCTGCTCTAGGTAATGTGCATGTTTAAGGTGTCTGTGCTCTGTAGGGTAGAATGTAGGTGTTTTGGACATGTTTACGTCATCTGCAAGAAAGGGTCTGTCTGTATTAGCATGTTATAGTAGTGGGTAAAATATGAGGACTGGGTTGGCAGAAACCACAGCTGGAACTTGAACCTGTGACCTTCTGCTTTTGAATACACTGGTTTTGTGCACTGCACCACCATGTTATCACAGAAATGGTGCATTCCCTGGTGATACCATGACTGTTGGTCAGACAGGGCCTGTCTGTTGCAGTGCATGGCACCCACCTACACAGGGCTAGACCACGGTCTGCTCTGGCCAGCTGCCACTGCCCCCTCCACCACCAGTATCCCTCAGCCACCATGCTGACATGCCCTTCTGCTGGTGGAGCTGGTGGTGCGCAGTCTCAGGCCATCCAGTGTGCAGGTAGGTGGCTGCCTATGGTGCGGGTTCTGGGGTAGGGGTGCCTGCATAGACGTCCACGCTCCCCCCCAGCCCCGCCTGCCAATGTTCCGTGCCCTTGGGGGTAGCTGTTGGGTACTATCCCCTGTGACACTTTGGGAAACACACTTGTGCCCATGTTGGGCCTTCAGCAGTTGCTGTCTGGCTGCTCCGCTGTTTCAACATTCGTATGGGCCACCTAGGCATCACCCTAGTCCGCACTGTGGCCCAGCTCCACCACAGCATGTGCCGCCTGTGGCCCTCTGTATCCCCTTCTCCGGCATCTGTCCAGTTGCCATTCCGACATGCCCGCCCTGATGTTGCGGGACATGTGCATGCCATAGGAACCCTGTCCGATGGTGGGGAAAACCCTGAGCAGTGCTATTTCACTGTGGGCTCATTCACCTTCTATGGGGACGGAGTATAGACCCTTCCACGATTTATATCTGTTCTATGGAGCTTGCTCGGGGGGGGGGGGGGAGGGGTTGATGTTTCTCATTGATACCACTATTGGCCAGCTTGGTTATTGTTTTTTTCCAGTTTGTTGGGGTCATTTTCAGTGTTTCTGTGCCCTTTTGTTCTGTGCACATGTATCACACTTATCACTGTGTTTTGGTTTCCCTGCCTGGGCTGTACATTGCTGACACTGAAATGGTTTCTCTCCCCTGTAATGTGCATTCAACGGCAGATTTTCATTCGCGTTGGAATTCAGCTCTGAAAATCAGCGCGTTAGTGTGAGGGGAGCCTCTCCCTGCCCACTCTCCGCCCACTGACCCCTTCTCTCCGCCCTCTCTCCACCTTCTGCGGTGTTTTACCGCGCCGTGGAGCATTACGATCGTTAGCGCATCATAACGCACGTTATGTAACGTTAACGATCGTTAGCGCATCATAACTCGCGTTATGATGCGCTAACGATCGTTAACATTACATAATGTGCGTTATGTACGTTTACCGCAGTTTAGTAAACATACCCCCTAGTCAGAGTTCTATCAGTAGCACAGGGAGGCAAGTCCCCCAGGTCCTGCAGTCCAATCATAGTCCCATTTGGTGCGCTCCCACTGATTGGGCCTTATGGTTCTGACCAGTCCATTCCTCAGCCAAGGATAAACCCGCAGACCAACAAAATCCCCTAACGGGTCCCTTTTCCCTTGGGGTAGTTCCAGGCCCGTGGCGTCTCCAAGTGATCCTGCTGGATCATAACTGATCACCACCACAGAGGGCGGTAACATCCAAGGGAACATCCTCAGGCCCCAGCAATGACCAGGCCTCCTTCCTGCCAAAATTTAGGAGCCTGAAATCGTGCGCACAAACTGCTGAGATCCCTCTGGGCTGTCAAACACTGTGGCCACTCCATTGTAAAAGACTCGTAAACCAGCTGGATATTGAACTATAAAGTTAATGTGCGCATCAATCAGTCTCTGGCAAACACTGGCATAGGCTTTGCGTTGCTGACTCAGCTATGCTGAGTAATCTTGGTAGATCTGTATGCGGGTACCATCACACTGAATCGGGCCTTAGGCTCGTGCCGCTCGCAGCACTGTCTTTTTGCAGGAAATTCAAAAACCTGGCCAGCACCGACCATGGCCATGAATCGCCAGTGCAGAGAGGCCCCAACCTGTGCATGTGTTCAATGATTATTTGGCTGCAGTCATCACCCCGTTGTAAGGTTGAAAGCAAGGTGTTCCATATCCTTAACAGTTTCTGGGATCCCAGTAAAACGCAAGTTCTTACAACAACCTTGATTCTTGAGGTTGTCCAACTTTTCCCCTTGCTTAGCCACCATTGCCTGCAAAGCCTTCAGCATTGTGTCTGTGGCCTGGAGGTCATCCTCCACCTGGGACACCTGCCCCTCCTTCTCTTGCATCCGTGTTCCAAATGCCTCCAATTGCTTGCTGATAGCATCGAGCTGCCCCGTCAGTGTCTCAAATTTGCCATTTGGTGCGCTGACCACGGCAGTGGAGAACTCATCAACTGATGGGGCTGACTGGCAGGGTGAAGGGGCACCATCCACCATTTTGCCTGCAGTCGTCGTCAGCTTGTCTTGGTTGCGCAGAGTGGATTTCATCGTCTGCGGTAAGTTATAGGCTTACTGGTGCTCAGCTCTGATGGAACTTGCAGTCTGTCACCTTTAGGGGAGTAATTCACCCAAGATGGGGGTCAAAGTTAACCAGTAGGGTGGGGGAAGCCCCAGAGAAAGCGCAGCATACGTCCGAGCCTACTCAGCACATCATGTGACCTCCTGTTCTGGAGAGTTTTTATCTCGCTGTAGATAGTTCTGGCAGTCTTGTTGATATGTGCGGTGAAGTTCAGTTTTTGATCCAGCATTATGCCTAGGTATCTGAACTTTTGTTTGACTTCTAGTTCAGTATTGTTGATTATAATTGTTTTTGGAGGTGCAAATGCTTTGTTTCTAGATATGTGTAAAACTTCAGTTTTTTTTAATTTATTTGCAGCCCATGTTCTGTTAGCCATTTTGTAATATTAGTGAAGCACGCTGTTAGTTTGTTTAAATCTGGATTGGAGGTATCGTAGGGTGAGTACATCATTTTATTATCTGCGTTTATGTTGTAGTGGATATTGTGTTTGTGGAAGATGGAGCATATTGGCTGTATAAATATGTTGAAAAGTAAGGATGATAATGCAGAGCCTTGTGGAATATCCCTATGTCGATAATACAGTACAGATTTGCATGATCCTACTCTTACTTGTTGGTGGCGGTCAGCCAGATATGATTGAAACCAGCTGAGCAGGGTGCCACCAATTCCGATTGCTCGTAATCTTGCTAGTATTAAAAGGGACACGGGATATCACTGCTTGACCCAATACAAGCATTGAGGAACCTGTGTCTTTTGGGGAAACGTCTAGGTACTTATGACATAGAAACAGGATACTGGGCTTGATGAACCTTGGTCTGACCCAGTATGGCATATCTTATGTTCTTAGTAGTAGGTTGGGGGAATGGAGTCGAATGCTGCAGCTAGGTCAAGGAAGGTTAGTATGAACCCCTGGTTGAGATTTTCCATGTCCTTCATGATTGAATCCAGTAGTGAGGTTAGGAGAGCCTCATCCCCATGGTGTGGCCTGAAACCATGCTGATGCTGGTCAAGCAGGGCAAAATTGTTGATGTGTTCTTGAAGCTGCTGCTGTACTACCTTTTCTATTATTTTTGATATGAATAGTAGGCTACATATAGGTCTGTATGCGGCTGGCTTACTTTTGTCAGTGGTGGGGCTTTTCAGTATTGGGTGCATAGAGGCCATCTTTGATTCTTTTGGCAGGTATCCCTGTTCAAGTGAAAGCTGTGTTATTCTGAAGATGAATAGGATTAACTCAGCTCTGGATATTTTTATTCAAGTAGCTGAGCATGGGTCTAGAAGCGAGGTGGTGGTGTTTCGCGTGATGATTATGTGTTCTATGTTTTCTTTTGATATTGAGTCAAATGTTTTCCATAGGGAGTTGTGGCCTAGTGGTTAGGACAAGGTACCTCAGGCCAGAGGGCTGGGGGTTCAATTCCCACCTGGGGACAGTAATCTCAGGCTGGAGGGACTGGGATTTCTAGTTCTATAGGCACACCTTGGGCAAGCCACTTAACCCTCCATTGCCTCAGGTATACATAGATTGTGAGCCCTTTGGGGACAAGGGAATGTATCCAGAACCTGCTTGTAGTGATTTTAAACTGCTCTGATGCCATTCAGCCTGGGCAGCATATCAAGACATCACATAAACACTAAGAGGCAGGGAGCCACAGCTGCAGGAGAAGGAGGCAAAGGAAATACAATGGGAGAAGGTGGGGGCGGTAGCAGGTTGACATAAGGAGGGGGCAGGGAACTGACAAGGGAAAGGTGAGATCTGCAACGGGGCTGACATGGGGGAGGGGGTTGACATGGGGGGGGAGGGGGCTGGAAGGAACTCACAAGGGGAAGATGGGGTCTGCAACTGGGATGACACGGCTGGAAGTGAATTGATGTGAGGGGAAGGTGGGGTCTGCAATGGGGATGACATAGGGGGGGAGGAGGAGGAGGAGGGGGCTGGAAGGGAATTGACATGACGGGAAGGTGGGGTCTGCAACTGGGTTGACACTGGGGGAGGAGGAGGAGGAGGAGGGGGCTAGAAGGGAATTGACATGACAGGAAGGTGGGGTCTGCAACTGGGTTGACACTGGGAGGAGGAGGAGGAGGAGGCTGGAAGGGAACTGACAAGGGTTCCTTCTCATCTAGCAGGAACAACTGGAGTGCTGCCGGTGATGGACAAATCAGCCTGATCGCTGAAAGCAATCAGGCAGATTTGTGCAGCGGTGGCACTCCAGTTGTTTTAATTTTAGATTTTGCCGCCGCCGCCGCCTTTGCCCTGCCTCTGCCTTCCCACTGCTTAATGCAGGGGGAAGGCAGAGGCAGGGCAGAGGCAGCAAAATCTAAAATTAAAACAGCCAGACTGCCCCTGCCGCTGGATGAGAGGTGCAGGTGGAGGGAGTGGGGACAGGAGGAGGACAAGGAGAGACAAAGCTGAGAGATGAGAGACAAAGGGGGAGACAGGGAACAAATACTGTACAAAGGGGGAGACAGGGGGAAAATTCTGGACAAAGGGGAAGACGGAGACATACTGGACTAGGGGGGGGGGAGACAACGGGACCAGTACTAGACAAAGGGGAGAGACAGGGGGCAAATGCTGGACAAAGGGGAGAGACAGGGGGACATACTGGATAGACAGGGGATAAATGCTGGACAAAGGGGAGAGACAGTGCGGGCTAGAATTATAATGGGCTGATGGGGGGGCTAGCACTGGTCATGGGCAGATCGGGGGGGCTAGGACTGTTAATGGGTTGATTAGGGAAGGCTAGGACTGGGAATGGACTGATCGAGGGGGGGCTGGGACTGGTAATGGGATGAGGGGGGACTAACACTGGAAATGAGCTGATTAGGGGAGGCTAGGACTGGTAATGGGAGTGAGGGGGGACTAGCACTGGAAGTTCCCTTACCTACTCCATTGCTGTAAAGTTTTAAAGTTTTAAACTTTCTCTTAACCTACCTGCAGGGGCTACCCCTCCCCCCCTCCTGCTGAGTTACTGTTGTGGACCTCCATTTCCTGAGCTGCACGTGGGTTTGCTTACATTGCCTTCTGTTCCTTAAGAGGAGGAGTGCTTTTCAGAGCTCTCCCAAAAGGTGATTTTTGCTGTGTTTGCTGCATAACTGAGTCTTTGTCTCCAAATAACTGTGAGTCTGTCTCCACATATTTTTCTTTCTTTCTAATTGTCCTTAGTGGTGGGTTCCCTTACCTACTCCATTGTGTGTGCCAACAGTTCAGGAACAGCCTACTAGCCAGTGACACTTAGGTTCCTGCCCACCCTACCCCTCGCCCCACCCACCCCAGGGGCTACATTGCCTATATAGTGGTCACAGACGTGCCATCTATCATTCCAAACTTGGGTTAAAAGCCACATTGTATTCATCTTTTCTTCTTCTTCTTCCTCTTCTGGGACTGCATAAACATGTCGTGTATTCAGTGCAATAACTGCGGTACTTTCATTCAAAGACGAATCATTTGGAGACTATGAGCTTGTCCTATATGTCTAAAGTCAGCTGCCATGCATGAAGAACTGACTCTACTAAGGAAAGACCTAGCTGCCATGCATATAGAAGTATCTCTACTGAGGGAGGAACTGGCTGCAATGAAGCGCACTTCTTCTAGGATACAAACTGAACAAAGTCCACCACCGCTCCCACAAAGAATCAAACGCCCCAGGAACAAATGAATCACAGTGGGTTCTGGTAGATTGCGACCTGTAACACAAAGACATCCTATACATCAAGAGATATCCCTGCACAATGCCTTCTCTGCCTTGGCTAATGAGGATGCCCAATTCAAAGAAACTGAAGGGCCTTTAAATGAGTCAGACAATGCCCAATCCCCTGCTAAAGCACTAAATATGAAGAAAACCTCATCAAACAGAAAACTACTACTACTTGGAGATTCCATCATCAGAGGCACCAACTTGGGAACACAGTTCAAAGGAGAGAAGATAGTCATGTGCCTACCAGGCTCTTCAGCCAGCAGGAATACAAACCAAGTTGTTGAATTACTTAGTGCAAAAAGTGAACACTCCAAACTTGATGTTATTATCCACCTAGGCACAAACGACCTGGCTAGGAACAGTGCCTCTACAGCCCAAAAGGACTTCCAATCTCTGGGGGAGAAACTCAAGCACGTTGTTAACACTGTTGCATTCTCAGAGGTTCTACCTGTTCTTGGTAAGGGGACAAAAAGACTGCATCGCATTAACAGCTTTAATACATGGCTCCAGACCTGGTGCAGAGAAGAAGGATTCGGATTTATTGGCAACTGGGACAACAGATGGACCAACAAGAGACTATACTGTGCTGATGGACTACATCTCTCTTCCGCAGGGAAAAGAATCCTAAGTGAAAAATTCAGGCAGTATGTGGACATGCATTTAAACTAGGAAAAGGGGGTGACGGATGTGGAAGGTCAACATCTGCCTGCCACCCCCAACAAAAGCAGAACAACATCAGAAACGGCCACACTTTTAAACCACACATCAAAAACATGTGGGAGGAAGTGGGCAGAACAAAATCAATGCAAAATACACACAAGCCAGGAAAGTGCTGGAAAGCAATGAGCACAAATGCTCAAAGCTTAGCCAACAAAATTCCAGACCTGGAAGCCCTAATGGTGGAAACGGACTTGGACATTGTGGCCATTACAGAAACATGGTTTAATGAATCACATGATTGGGATATAGCCATAGCTGGCTATAATCTATTCAGAAGGGACCGAGAAAATGGAAAAGGAGGAGGAGTAGCCTTGTATGTCAAAAGCAATATTAAAGCTACTGAAATGCAGGGGACATGGGGAAAAGAAGAAGCGCTCTGGATTGCGTTGGAGAGAGGAGATGGCACCGTCATCCATATTGCTGTAGTCTATAGACCTCCGACTCAAATTGAAGAGAGAGACAATGAATTGATTATTGATATTGCCAAGATAGCATCAAAGGGGGAAGCTATCATATTGGGTGACTTTAATCTACCTGATGTGGATTGGATTACTCCTTCTGCACATCTGGAAAGAAGCAAAAAAATTGTGGATGCTCTCCAAGATGCATTATTTAGACAAATGGTGATGGAACCAACCAGGGAAAGCTCAACGCTGGATGTAGTGCTCACCAACGGTGATAGTGTGTCGAATGTCTGCGTGAGTGCCCCTGTGAGCAACAGCGACCATCACACGGTGTGGTTTGAAATAAAAGCCATGGTACAGGCCAATCATAGCAAGCTCAGAGTCCTAAACTTCAAATACACTGACTTCAATAAAATGGCAGAGTATGTAAAGGAGGAGATGACGGGGTGGGAAGAGATAAAGGAAGTGGAATTGCAATGGGCTAAACTAAAGGAGGCAATAAAAGGGGCAACAGATAAATATGTAAGAAAAGTAAATAAAAGCAAGAGGAGAAGGAAACCTATTTGGTTTTCCAAAGAGGTAGCTGCTCATATAAAGGCAAAAAACACAACTTTTGCAAAATTCAAAAGCTTGCAGACAGAAGAACACAGAAATGAATACAGGATCCAACTCAAAGAGTCTAAAAGAGTAATAAGGATAGCAAAATCAAAGGCAGAGGAAAAGATGGCTAAAGATGTTAAGGGTGGCAACAAAAATTTCTTCAGGTATATTCAGGAAAGGAAAAAGATCAGAGTTGGAATTGCAGGACTCAGAAGTGCTGGGAAAGGACTCGTGGAAAGTGACACTGAAAAAGCGAAATTGCTAAACAATTACTTCTGCTCTGTGTTTACTAAAGATGATCCTGGGGATGGACCAGCTGTGACTCCCAAATATAAAAATGGGAATGAAGTAGATACCACACCATTCACAAAAGAAGAGGTGTTAGAACAACTTGCTAAACTGAAAGTGGACAAAGCCATGGGACCGGATGGGATACATCCCAGGATACTGAAAGAGCTCAGAGAGGTTCTTGCAGGACCGTTAAAGGATGTCTTCAACAGATCCTTGGAAACAGGAGAGGTTCCTCAGGACTGGAGAATGGCTGATGTCGTACCTCTACACAAAAGTGGTGACAGGGAAGAAGTGTCAAACTACAGGCCCGTGAGCCTTACCTCGGTGGCGGGAAAAGTAATGGAGGCACTCCTGAAAGAGCGAATAGTGAACTTTCTGAAAACCAACAGGTTGCAAGACCCGAGGCAACATGGTTTTACCGAAGGACGATCTTGCCAAACAAATCTGATCGAGTTCTTTGACTGCGTGACCAGGGAACTAGATCAGGGGCATGCGATGGATGTCATCTACCTGGATTTCAGCAAAGCCTTTGATACTGTTCCTCATAGGAGGCTTGTCAACAAACTCAGTAGCTTGGGGATGGGTCCCAAGATGGTAAACTGGATTAGAAATTGGTTGACTGACAGACGACAGAAGGTGATTGTACATGGAGCTCACTCGGATGAGAGGAAGGTGATTAGCGGGGTGCCCCAGGGTTCGGTCCTGGGCCCGGCACTGTTCAATGTATTTGTGAGTGATATTGCTGAAGGACTGAATGGAAAAGTCTGTCTTTTTGCAGACGACACAAAAATTTGCAACAGAGTGGACTCCCCCAAGGGAGTGGTTAACATGAAGAAAGATCTACAAAAGCTGGAAGACTGGTCTAATGCTTGGCAACTACGATTTAATGCAAAAAAGTGCAGTGTCATGCACTTGGGTAGCAGAAATCCAAGAGAAATGTACCCGATAGGGGGCGAAAGGTTGGTATGCACAGTTCAGGAGAAAGACCCTTGGTGTGATTATCTCTGCTGATCTCAAGGTGGCAAAACAGTGCGACAAGGCGGTGGCAAAAGCCAGGAGGATGTTGGGTTGCATACAAAGAGGGATTACCAGCAGAAAAGAAGAAGAGGTACTTATGCCACTGTATAGGTCACTGGTGAGGCCTCACTTGGAATACTGTGTTCAGTTTTGGAGACCATATCTTGCAAAGGATGTAAAAAGACTGGAGACTGTTCAGAGGAAGGCGACCAAAATGATTTGGAGCCTGCGTCAGAAGCCTTATGAGAAGAGACTTGAAGACCTAAATATGTACACGTTGGAGGAAAAGAGGGACAGGGGAGATATGATTCAGACCTTTAAATACTTAAAGAGAAATGATGAACAAACAAACCTCTTCCAAAGACGGGGAAGCTGTAAAACTAGAGGGCATAACCTGAAACTGCAAGGGGGTAAATTGAAAGGCAATGTCAGGAAATATTTTTTCACTGAAAGGGTGGTGGATGCTTGGAATGCCCTCCCGATGGAAGTGGTAGGGGCGAACACGGTGACGGAATTCAAAAAGGCATGGGACAAACACAGAGGATCCCTTTACAGAAATAGGATAAAAACAAAATAAACGGTACCATCTAACTTCTGAACCATATAACGTCTCAACAAATAGGGGTGTCCTACATGGAGTGGTGGGTTTACCCCTGAACAAGGATATGGGGAGGGGTGGCCTGCACGGAGCGACAGGTGCACCTACTCTTGCCATCTTGCTGGGCAGACTGGATGGACCATGCTGGTCTTTATCTGCCGTCAACTACTATGTTACTATGTTACTATGAGCTGATTGGGGGGGCTTCGACTGGGAATGGGCTGATGGTGAGGAGGGGAGGATAGAGCTGCTGGCCTTGGAAGAAAACTGGGGGCTAGGGCTACAAATGCACTGATGCGAGGGGAAGGGAGAATGGGACTAGATGGGAGTGGATGCTGAGAGGGGCTGCCATGGTATTTGGACTAGAAGGAGCTGACAGTGGGGAAGGAGGGGGATGGGAAGGGAATGGACACCCGTGGCAGTCATGGGAATGCAAGTTGACATTGGAAGGTACGGGGAGGGAGGACTGGAAAAGGGCTGATACTGGGAAGGGTTACGGGGACTGGAAATAGGCTGATGGAAAGAAGTGAAGAAACCAAAAGAAAAGATAAGAAATGCCAGATGGACTATAGATTACAGAAAGAGAGTTAAGAGAAGCAGAAGTCTCAGATCGGAACTAGTATGATCAGAGAATAAAATGGTCAGACAACAAAGGTAGAAAAAATAATTTTAGTGATTGGACTTTGTGCTATCTTTATATTTTACACAGTACTGGGGAATCACATCTCTTCTTTATCTGATGTTGCACTGCATGTGGACTCTGGCTTCTTGGGGTTTCAGTTTAAATTTTGTCTACATATTTTTATTTTTACTTTACATTATGGTTACTTATTCTGTACTTGGTGAGGGTCGATGTTGTGAGTGTGTGACTGAGGCCAGGTGTTCTGTTAATATGGAGTTTGTACATAAAGATCTATACTGTACCGTAGTAATTTGACTTGTTCAGCTTTTCAAATAGGTGTATGGATGTTCCAGGGCCCAATATAGTATTTACAGTGACGCTTTTTTTTGGATGGGCTCCTTATGTGAGTTTTGGAAGTTTGTGCTGATATGGTATGGTATGGTAGCTTTGCTCTTTGTTGTAGGGTTTTTATTAGTTCACAATATGCCTGGTACTGGAGAATAGTGGTTGTTGTTGTTGTTAGTGAGATGATCAGAATCAGACTTTTTTTAAAATAGTGAGTTCTGTGGGTGAATGTCTTGGTTCTGCTCTGCACCCACTGTGGATGCAAAATATATGTTGAAAAAGAAAAAGCAAGAACCATAACACAGTTTATAACAACACAATAAAAATGAGTTATAATTTAGTTTTATAAACTGTGCTGTTGGTTCTTGTTCTCTTTTAGTTCCTTGGTGTGCAGACAGGACCGTACCCAGCCTTGTGCAAGCGGTGCAGCCGCACAGGGCGCAAAGACTTAGGGGGCGCATTTCGGCTGTCTGCTGTTTCCTTGCTGCCGCTGGCAGGACAATAGCAGGCAGCCAAAATGCTCCACCCCTCCAAGCCTTTTCGCAGCACTTTAAGTGTCAGAGCAGGGAGGGACAGATCTGCTTAAAGTGCCGGTGCCTTTCAGATCAGGCGCATGCCCCCTCCTCCTCCCCATACCTCCATCTAGTGCTGCCTGCTCTTTCCCTGTTTCCAGTGCCGCCGTGAAAAAAACAGAGGGTGGCAGCAGCAGGGAAAGAGCAGGCAGCGCTGGACGGAGGTATGGGGGGAGGAGGGGAGGAGGGGGACGGGCGCCCAAGCTGCAAGTTGCACAGGGCGCGATTGCAGCTTGGTATGGCCCTGTGTGAAAACATCTTGCATTCTCTCCATATAATCTAATCGACTTTTTGGTTTGGTTCAGTCCCTGATTGGAGTTCTGAAAAAGCCCCGCCCCCTCTAAGTGGGGGGCGCCATCTCATTCTTTGCCTCAGGCAGCAGATTGCCTTGAGCCGCCCCTGGCAGTGGGGTTTGGAGTGCGCCGGAGATGGTCTGCTCAACTGCTCCTTCAGTGATCACCCACACGGTCGCTGGGATTCTGGGATTCTGTGACTTCTTAGGAATAACTCTTGACCAGCGATTAAACCTAAACTCTTATATCAACAAAACTGTTACAATGATATACAACAAAATACGAATCCTGCATTACCTACGCCCACTACTTGAACCACAGGATTTCCGCTCAGTATTCCAGGCAGTAATCTTCCCACGCTTTTTCTACTGTAACACATATCTACCAAGGAATGCCAAAATATACACTACACCCATTACAAATGGCACAGCATATGGCAGCCAAGGCCGGCCCGTCCATTGAGCAAGAATGTTTTTTGCACAGGGCCCCGCGTTTCAGGGGGCCCCGCGCAAAAAATATTCTACATCAGGCCAAATAGATTTTAAAAAAAGCAAACCGGCTGCCGCTGCTGCCGTGGCAGCGGCAGAATCAAGCGTCCTGCCGCAGGCCCCCCCCCCTACCCGGCAAAGCCTCCCAGAAACATCAGCTTCGGACAGAGTCCCAAAGCGCGGGCTTTCAGAGCCGCGAGAGTTTCCCTTTCTCGCGCGGCTCTGTTAAGCCCGCCAGGGCTGATGGGATTTCCCATCAGCCCCGGCGGGCTTAACAGAACCGCGAGAGGTCAGGGAAACTCTCGCGGCTCTGAAAGCCCGCGCTTTGTACACTGCTTGCTATGCATTTTCAAAAGATAGGAAAATAATGGGATTAGCATATTTCTAATCAAGTACTGTAAACGTATAGAATACTGCTTTATCAGAACACGAATGGTGTTTTTTTCCCCCTCTTTTTTAATTATTGCATGTTTGTAATATCTTAAAAATCTGTGTATGCTAATAGCAAAAATAAAATCCATCTTGCCATTGTTCATCTGGGGCGGAACAAGATGATAGGGATCATCTAGGTCGGGGTGGTTTTCAGAATGTCCCTAATGAATATTCATGAGGTCTATTTGCATTCACTGCCTCCCATTGTCTACAAATATATCTCATGAATATTCATTAGGAGCATCCTGAAAACCAGACTGGATCATGGTGCACTAGGACCGGAGTTAGCCACCCTTGATATAGACCATCAGGCCTAACTCATTACTCATTTTTGAGGCTTTAAATCCACAAGCAACTGTTAGTTTTCACTGTTTCTTGGCATCTGGGTTCAATATGGTTCTGTGCTATTCAGTTTAACAATTTCTGTTTACTTTACATTGTTTATAGTTATATGATGTTACATGTAAAACAAACTATGCTTTGTTGACGGTTGTTATTTGTGAACCGCAGCTGATCTCTGGAAGCTGCGGTATATAAGTTCTTGTTAAATAAATAAATAAATAAATATCCCTTTCCTTCATCTATATGCCCAAGGGACTTTGTAATTTGTAGTCTTTGAGTTAGCACGTCATATAAGGAAGCATAAATCACTCTGTTTCTCATACTACAAGTCCTCAAATTAAGTGCACAAGCATGCTGTCTATGTTCTACAGAAGGACCATGGGATGGCCAGCAGCTCACTGTTCAACATCCTGCTTATTTTGCCTTTGATTTGCTCCAGCAAATCTCAAAAAGATGAAAGAAACTTATCCATGTCAGAAATGATATTTAAAAGTGATGTATCAGAGGAATTGAAACAAATCTTGATAAATCAGGCAGATATAACATATCTATTTGATAAACTAAAGAGTAGCAACCACCTGGACTGGATGGCATACATCCCAGGGTGCTGAAAGAACTGAAATATGAGACTGTAGATCTACTTTTGTAAACTGTGAACTATCATTAAAATCATCTGTAGTACTTGAAGATTGAAGAGCCGTCAATGTAACGCCAATTTTAAAAAATATTTCCAGGGCTAATCCGGAAAACTACTGACCAATGAGTCTGATGTCAGTACCAAGCAAAATGGTACAAACCATTATAAAGAACAAAATTACTGAATGTGTAGATAGTCATGGTTTAATGGCAGAAAGCCAACATGGATTTAGCCAAGGAAAGTCTTGTCTTACTAATCTCATATTTTTTTGAAAATGTGAATAAACAGGAGTGTGGCAAGATGGCCGCCTGAATTGTTTGCTGCCTGTGTGTTGCCGAATGGGTAAGTGGAAAACTAAGGCAAAGATAGGGAATCCTCCCTCGAATGCTCTGAATGAGCCTGCATAGGGTCCTATGGATCGATACTTACATGGCCATACCTCGGCATTGAGCTCTAGTGAGGGTCCGGCTGTATCAATGCTGCGGTCAGTGGACCCGACGTCTTTCTTGGACATGAACATTTCTCGGTCTCTGGAGAAGCATCTTCCTTCTCCACCTTCTGGATCAGTGGCATTCTAGGTGTGTATTCCATGTGGAAAAAGGGGAATTGGAGCTGGAACATTGGTACTTACTTTGGGACCCTGAAGAGCCTGCACGTCTACTCTGCAGTAAAAGTCAATGAGGAAGGTGTTGGTGGTGATTCAGTGGATCTTTCATAGAGCTCTCCCAAATGTCCTTCCTGGTTAGGGTTTGAGAAACAACTGGCTGTGAGGCCTGTGCAGCAGAGACTGGCTGATCTGGGCAGCAGTATACTTGCAGATACCAAACCTCTGGCTAGCATTACTCTAGAAACCTCACGGTATGCCATCAATCTTAAAAAGCTTTTTTTTTTTTTTTTTGCAAGAAATTCAAACTTTATGTGACTGAAGTGCCACTAATCTGCCCTAGCAACTGGAGATACATTTTCGGTGCTGCCCTTAAGGGATAGTTCTTTGAGGGAAATGATTAAAACAAACACATAGGGAGTTAAACAGCAGCCTCAAAGCTTTTAGCTGCATTTGAACAGGCCCAGAGATGGAGCCTGAATACTGTGTCAGGTAACCTACCCCAGGCATACAGCATAGCAAGGTGGAATGAAAAGAGTCTGCAGAAAAGAGTACAAATAGAAGTGATTTGCCAGAAGAGCGGAGTTCCCGAGGAGGGGTGTAGGGAGAGATAAGAAAGGAGAGGTAATGAGGAGCTGTAGAGTGAATGCACTTGTAGGTCAGTAGGAGAAGTTTGAACTGGATGTGGAAACGGATAGGGAGCCAATGAAGTGACGAGAAGAGGGGTTCCATGAGCATAGCAAGAGGGTGGATAAAGGACTTGGTTGTGTGTTCCAAAAGGAAGGGACATATTTTGCTGATGTTATAGAGAAAGAAATAACAGGTTTTATCTATTTACTGGATAAATGCAGAGAAAACGAGGGACGCGTCAAAGATGACCCCCAAGGTTGCAAGCCGAGGAAACGGAGAATGACAGTGTTAGACACAGAAATAGAGAAGGGAGAATGAGGGAGGTGTGTGTAGGGGGAAAGATAAGAAGCTCCGTCTTGGCAATGTTCGGTTTCAGATGGTGGTGAGACCTCCAGGCAGCAACATCAAACAAGCAGATTCTGGAGAGATTTCTGGTATAGAGAGGTAAATCTGAGAATCATCAGCATAAAGATCGTACTGAAAACCTTTGGAGGAGATCAGGGCACCAAGGGAATGAGTATAGAGAGAAAAGAGAAGGGGTCCCAAGACAGAGCCCTGAGGTAAATTGAGTATCAACCTGTAAAGCAATAACCCACCTTTAGAAGTTTTGAATTTGTCAATAACTGTCAATCAACAGAATGAATTTTGTTTCAAGAAATCTCACCCAGTAAGTTATGATTTTAATCCACAACCACCATTATGCATTGCATTTAATCATGTGGAAGGTAATAAGTTTGAAAAATGTATTCTAAATAGACTGTGTACTGGGATTGCTGGGCACAGAAAAGTTGGTGAAATTTAAGCAGAATCTTGTGAGCCTGTTCAGACACCATACAGAAATGGCAACTCAATAGAGTACGTCAGAGGTTCAAAGTGAACAGAAGTGTGCTGTCAAAGAGTTGTGCTCCACATCAGTGTCTTGCAGACTGTGCCTTTTGAGACTCTAATCAAATGAATTTCTTTTGACTCCCCAAGAATCTTTCACTAAAAAGGGGGTTTGTTGCAGCTAGGTTCAAATCAGAACTCCAAACTTTAAAGCAGAAGAACTGGAGTTTTAGAGGTCAAGATGAATCACAGTTGGTGGTTAACAGGATTCTTTCAGATACTATTAAGCAATTGCAGAAGATTAAGGTCTATCAGGAGCTTAATGTTTCTGTGGCTAAGGATATTTTGATTACTGCAAGGAGGATGAAACTTATTCAGAATGTTGCATAGTGAGAGAACATTAGTGTTATTAACTTTATTTGTGTTTATGCAGTTTCAGGGATAGAATTATAGGATGGAATGTTTGTTAATTCCTTGGGATAAGTTTCCCTCCGTAGCAAAGGTATTTTTTCTTGCTAAACCTGCTACCATGTCAGAACAAGTGATATCTGTGACTCCACTGAGACTTTGTTGGTTATATTCGTCCTTGTTCGAGATAAGATTTTTCAGAAATAATGCCAAGGATTTCATGAGTTATAAGGGGAAATGTTTTCCTGATGTATCTAGAATGATGCAAGTTAAAAGAAAAGCTTTCTTCAACTTTCAGATCAGATCTTTTAAAAACTGGAACAACATTCATATTAAGATATTCTGCTGAATGCAAGACAATTTATGAGAAGGTGGAACCTTCTCAATGTGCTGAGCTCATTGCTAAGTCATTGGTTAAGCCCGCAGAAAATCCTCTCTTAAGTGATCTTAGCTCTGTCTCTGCTAAGGAATTGAATTGTCTGGGATATCTTTTATGTTGCATGTATTATAACTGTGGGATATGGATGATAAGATCTTTATGGCCATCATAGTTTTCTTTATATTTCTTTTGATTTCTTATTTTTCCTTTCTTTCTTGTCTCTCCCTTTTTGTGCATCTCTTGTTTTAAAAATGTATTAGTTTTTTTCTATAGATTACTTACCATGTGTTAAATGCAAAACTTAACATGCGGTAAGTCCAAAGGTTCTGCGCTCTTGGGGGCATTCCCGGCATGACCCATATGGTTACTGCATAGAAAAGTCCTTTATTGCTTGTTAAGTGTATTTGGGAGATGGTAAATGCACCTGCACTAACTGTGCACATAGCAATGTGCAGTAAAATACTGTACGCTAACTGCAATGTATGATCCATGCCTGTTCCCCACCTATAGGCTATCCATTTCCTGTCTCATGATACACTATACAGTTGGCAGATAAATTAGTGTGCACTAATTGTCATGTCAGTTTGGTAATGGTTACCGTGCTGATATGCTAATAATGTGCTAATTCATGCATTGCTTAATGCACTTTCGTAAACAGGCTCTTAAAATTTGTTATTAGACAGGACTTTCCCAGGGAGTGGCAAGATGGTGTTCGAGCTAGAGGTGTTTGAGTGAGCTCTCGGCACCTTTCCTCAAGTTTTGCTCCTGTGGACTCTTACCTGCCTGTGATGCCTGGTAAGAGGAAAGGAAAATCCAACACTAAGGGGCATATTTACTAAACTGCGGTAATGTCATTCCGCGGTAAAGGTAGAGATGCCCATATAAAGGAGTGGGCGGGGCAGCAGTAAAGCTGTGTGTCAGATAAGGCGCGTTAGAAGGCACCGTAGAAAGCACGTGCCTATGTGCCTTACGTGTCTTATAAAGCACCTTATAAGGCGCGTTATAAGGCGTCTTGTACTGTGCCTAATTAGGAGCCTTGTAACGTATTTTAAGGAGTGTTGATAGCTGTGGAGAGGGTACTGTGTGGCTGGCAGCACAGATCTGCAAAGATATGACTGTCACAGGCAAGCAAAATATCTGCCCTGGACAGGAGGGAAAAATAAGGAATTGAACCCATGACCTCTGCCTCCATAGTCATCAACGTAACCAGTGGGCTACAGCTCTATACTGTCTAGCACACTGCTGGCTGGCTACAGAAAGACTGCAGGTGACCCACCCATACCTATGATGCACTGCACATGCAGATCAGCAGCCTATGTCTGATCACAAGATGGGGTATGCGCCACTATAGCACCCTGGCCTGGTAGGGGGAGCTGACCGTATGTGTTACTGGCACAGAGTAGCTACAGACCGAGACAGCATGCGGTTCCTGTGCTCACTCTGAGGGTGAAGTGGGGGGCCCAGTACCAGGTCTGCAGCACATGGCATAACTGAAATAGGTTCTGTCTTTTTTACCATGTTTTAGTAGTGGGTAAAATATAGGAACTGGGTTGGCAGGAACCACAGCTGGGACTTGAACCCATGACCTTCTGCTCCTGAACACACTGGCTGTGTGTACTGCACCACTGTGTTGTGTCACACCCTGGGCCGCCTGTAGCGTTAGCGTACTGGTTGGGCTGCAGGGGGACCTTTTATTGAAAGGTTGTAGTTGGGCTCCTTTTCAATAAGGTAGTTGAGGCACGAATGGTTAAGGTCAAGACAGGGTTTTATTTCCCCTCACGGGGACGGATTCCAAACACAGGTAATAAAAAAACATAAGCCATATACACTCTGGCACAAAGGATAGGATAAAGTAAAGTCTTGTACTTTTAAACAGGCAGTTAAATTATTTCCACAACTGTATCTCTTCAGCACAGTGAAACCACATCACTTAATACAGCCAATGAACTGTCCATCTGATTGTCAGATAATTCTGTTTCTGGTGGATCAATTATCATTGATTCAATCTGACTATCATCTGTACCACTCTGCTGCTGCCTATAGAGTGTTATCGAAGATGCTATCTGCTTGAATATTCACCTTATGAAACTAGTAGGACATAATGTTATCGTGTACCAAGGTCTCAGTTTAAACCTTCGCAGCTTTATGTATCAAAGGGGCATCAGCAGATGTACCTCCCTTAATTTACGCTGCTGTTTACATCAATGACCTTTAAATCGCGTACACTTTGACAATTATTATCCTTTTTCATTATCACTAATATTTTACCATTTTTCTTAGTGACTGTTCCACTTTTTTTTCTCAGTGTCTGTTCCACTTTCAAAGCTTTTTCTCAAAACTTTTTTTTCAAGTAAATTTTCTCAAAACTTTTACAAGTGATCGAAAACTGAACTCACTGTGCTTCAAACTTGAAAACATATCCATCCATATCGGTATTTATTCAAAATTCTCTATTGTTGCAAAAAACTCTTTCATCCGACTTCAACAAAGACATTATGATGCAACTAATAAGAGAAAAAATCTTTTTCTGATACTTAGCTTCTAAAGTTGTGTTGAATTCTTATATAGAAGCACTGTGAGATTAAGATATTGTTCAGCTGCAATAAATCCCTTGCAGCTGAACAATATCTTAATCTCACAGTGCTTCTATATAAGAATTCAGCACAACTTTAGAAGCTAAGTATCAGAAAAAGATTTTTTCTCTTATTAGTTGCATCATAATGTCTTTGTTGAAGTCGGATGAAAGAGTTTTTTGCAACAATAGAGAATTTTGAATAAATACCGATATGGATGGATATGTTTTCAAGTTTGAAGCACAGTGAGTTCAGTTTTCGATCACTTGTAAAAGTTTTGAGAAAATTTACTTGAAAAAAAAGTTTTGAGAAAAAGCTTTGAAAGTGGAACAGACACTGAGAAAAAAAAGTGGAACAGTCACTAAGAAAAATGGTAAAATATTAGTGATAATGAAAAAGGATAATAATTGTCAAAGTGTACGCGATTTAAAGGTCATTGATGTAAACAGCAGCGTAAATTAAGGGAGGTACATCTGCTGATGCCCCTTTGATACATAAAGCTGCGAAGGTTTAAACTGAGACCTTGGTACACGATAACATTATGTCCTACTAGTTTAATAAGGTGAATATTCAAGCAGATAGCATCTTCGATAATTCTCTACTAGTAGCTGCTTGATAACGCGACCAAGTTTTTGTAGCCTATAGAGTGTTGGCAGATTATTCTCCTTTGCCAGCTCCCGTGACCTCCCTACTATCTCCTCTAGCAGGTAAGGGTCTGTATCACCATATCTTGGCATATAATTGTAATGAGAGTTATGTCCCTTATAACTCCTACGTGAGAAAGTCTTGTATGCAGCTTTACATTGGCTAATTGGCCTACCTTCAGGGTTTGAGGCAAGAGAAAGTCTGTGCACTGCTCCTTTTAGAAGGGGTTTAAACCTTAGAGGCTTTTCTCTACGTTCAGGCGGTTCAGCACCCTCTTCCAACATACAAATGTCTGGCACCGTATATTCTCCCTTTCTTGAAGCTTGCAAATACTTTCCAGTTATCCTGACTGGTACTTTCTCCTTGTGAATGCCTTCACCATAAGGAATAGGTTTTGAGGTTTGGTTAAAAGGTTTCTGTGCCCTTCTCCTCCAATTAACTCTATTAGCTGTTAGCTGCCTTTCTCTTTCCCATTCAGAATCAGAGTCACACACGTGAGTTTTCCTACTAGCCCAGGGCAGACATTGCTTTCCAGATTCAGACCTCAGCTTGCACACAGACTCCAGCTGGTTCTGATTCACCACATCTTTCCTGCTTCCTGTTGCTGCCTTCTCTGAATTCTCTGAGCTGCTTTCTCTGGAGCTACCAAAGCCAAAGCTCCTGCTCCTCCTACTGCCACTGCTGCTCACTAACTCTAGTGAACGTCCCTTATACGTTTGCTGAGGCTCTAATCCAGCCCTTCCCCCTCCCAGGTGAAAGCTATTAGAGCTATGAGCTGGGGATTGCTTTTCAGCTGTGCGGGGTTCCTTCCCTCGTGGCTGGGAATGTTTGTGTTGCTCTTGGCAACTGGATGTCCTGATATCTTCCTTCCTGCTAGAAACAGCCCTATTGCTCATAGGTTCCTCTGTTTTTCTATCACAGGATATCTTTTCCCCATTACATATCCCCCCTCTTAAGATATTACAGGCTGCGGCTCCCTGAGTCTGCCAGCCTGTAATCTTACTTCGGTGAGGTGAACCACCTACCACTTTGACCAACCGTACGGTGGCCGTTCTGTCTTGCCAAGGTTTTAACAGATTTACGTGATATACTTGTCGTCGCCCTTGGTCATTCTCCACCTTATAGGAGACGGGCCCGACCTTTTCCACCACTGTGTAGGGTCCTTTCCATCTGGATTCAAATTTGGGACCAACCTCGGCTACCAGGACTAAAACCTTATCCCCGACTTCTAATTTTAATTGTTGTGTCTTGGTTCCCCGATCATAATAGTGTTTCTGCCTGCGCTGGCTAGCCTGCAGATTATTGACACTCGGGAGGTCCTCTCTAGGCAGCTCCTCAGATTCCTAAGAAATTGGGGTACCCCTATCTCTGCTTCATCAGGTTCGACCCATTGTTCCCTTAGGATATCCAATATCCCCCTTGGAACCTGGCCAAATAAAAGCTCGTAGGGCGATGCCCCTAAGGACGCTTGTACGCGCTCTCGGCACGCGTACAAGACAAATGGGAGTACATTATCCCATTCGCGCATTTTCCCTTCCAGGCTCCTTCGCAACATCTGTTTAATGGATTGATTCATCCTCTCCACTAACCCGTTAGCTTGAGGATGATAGGCGGAAGTTCGAATATGCCGCACCCCAAAAGCGTCCCATACCCTGGCTAAGTGTCTTGAGGTGAAATTACTCCCCTGATCCGTCAGGATTTCCTGGGGAAACCCGTTTTCACAAAACAGTTTTATCAGTTCGAGGGCTATGTTCTTGACCGAGATGTTGCGTAATGGAATGGCCCATGGAAAACGAGTTGCTTGGTCTATGATTACCAGTATGTACTGGAAACCTCTCGGCGTTTTAACGATGGGTCCTACAATATCCATCGCTAGCCTACGGACTGGGGTTGAAATGGTGGGCGTAGGTATCATGGGTACAGGTTTTGGCTTACTAGCCGTGACTCGCTGGCAAGCGGGACAGGACTCGCAATAGCGGGCTGTCTCTTTGAAGACGTCAGGCCAATAAAATCGGGCCAATATCTGGTCCAATGTCCCCTGTGTACCTTTGTGGCAACCAACAGGATGGTCATGTGCCAATCTCAGGACTACCGCCTTAAAGGTAGTAGGCACGACCAACTGTTTTCTTATGGTGCCTATCCGCGGGTCTGTACTTTCCCTGTACAATATTCCATCTTCTAAAAAGAACCTAGGCAAAATAGTCCTACTCTCTCGGGCATACTCAAAGGCTCTCTTTAGTGCTGGGTCATCCCTCTGCTCTCTAGGGAAGGAAGGAAATTTGCGGACAAGTTCTGCTGGGACCCAGGGCAACCCCTCCCCGGCCTCCAGTTCTGCCCTTGCCTGCGACCTATGCCTTTGCTCATGTCGCTTTTCAGCCTTTCCTTTCTTCTTTTTAGAGGGTATGTTTACCAAATCCTCAGGAGAGGGAAGTATACCTTGTACCTCCTCTCTTTCTTCATTCTCACTTTCTGGGGGTCCTTTATCGGGTACCTCCTCTCTTTCTTCATTCTCACCTCCTTGGGGTTCTTCCTCACCCTCAGGAGCTTCAGTTTCCCCCTCTACTGGCATAACCTCTGTTACAGGAACTTTTGCTTGGGACCTGGTTGCAACTAGGCCTATTCTTTCAGCTAAACCTTTCCTTAGCTCTTTTTGAAAGGGAGGCCAATCTCTGCCTAAAACAAGGTCGCGAGGAAGTCGTGGTATGACTGCCACGCGTACTTCCCCATCAATCCCTAAGCCTGTTATGGATACTTTATGCACAGGATAGTATGGTGCTGATCCGTGAACACAACTCACTTGTACTCTTCCCTCTGCTTGGCTCCGGGCGGATTGGTCATGGTCAGAGATGGTCTTCCATAACTTCTGGGAGACCATACTCTGGTCTGCGCCGGAGTCCAGCAGGGCCAGAGTTTCTACCCCTTCTACACAGACCTTAAGGAGAAATCCCTCCTCTAGGGGTTTCTTCTTCCCTGATATTAAGGCAGTGCGTATGGTGCAATCCTTACGTATGTGTCCTAGCTGCCTACAATTATAACATTTTCTCCTAAGAAATTTGTTTACATTTTGGTCACACATTTCTCTCCTAGAGTTTTTTTCTAAGCCCCATAGCTTACCAATGCCAGCTGCTTTTAATACCTTTTCCTTTGAGGTTCCGGCTAGCTCTACCTCAAAGTATCTTTCTGAGAGTTCAGCCGCTTCCTCAGTGGAACTGCATTTTTGGAGCACTATAAATGCTTTTACCTAAGGCGGTACAGCCTCAAGGAACTGCTCCATAATTATAGTATCTATCACCGACTCTATTGTTCTCCTCTCAGGAGTGAGCCATTTCAGCGCTAGACTCTTAAGTCGCTGAAACAGTGCCTTCGGTGTTTCCATAGGCCTAAGCCTAGCCTCCCTGAATAAACGCTTGTAGTACCTGGGCGTTAAACCTAGCCTGTCTCTTACGGCATTTCTTACATTCAGGTAATTGGACGCCTGATCAGTGGGCAATGCTTTGTACGCTGCTAATGCCTCCCTTGATAGAGTCATAGCAAAGCGGACAGCCCACTGGTCAGCTGGCCATTTAGCTGATTCTGCTATTTTCTCAAACGCATCAGCAAAATCATCAAAATTCTCATTATCTTTAAATTGTCCCAGTGCTAAGGCACCACAATTATTGAGTCCTGCCCCCACTTGTACTGAGGGACTAGTCTCTTCTTTGTCCATATTTTTCTTCAGCAGAGCTCCCAGTAGTTCCAACAATGGCTGCTGCTGAGCATTCATGGCTGCTACAGTTCTCTCCTGGATCCCTTGGGCCAGTTCACTCTGGGTCCTCCACTGGGCCTCCATCCAGCTTTTTATGTCCTGGGGATCCATCAGGTTTGCTGTATCTGCAAAGACAAAAACAACAAAAGCCCACCAAGTGTGGTACTAACAGAAATTCTATGCCTCCCACTATAGCACAGAAATGGATACTTCCTCACAGATCCTTTTACACCCGTGCCCCCTCACTTATACCTGAGCACAGAGCAGGATCTCGCCTTGAGAAAGATCTCCTGGGTGGCTCCAAATCAGGTCTGGATCTGTAGTCCGGTCCGGTTTCTCTCCTTTCCACAGGATAGCCGAACTTCTCCTGATTTTCAGGTAATCCTTATCCTTGGTACTGTCCTTTTTACTGTGTTTTTTTCTTTTTTTAAAAATCCGAAATACTACGCCATCTTCCTGTCACACCCTGGGCCGCCTGTAGCGTTAGCGTACTGGTTGGGCTGCAGGGGGACCTTTTATTGAAAGGTTGTAGTTGGGCTCCTTTTCAGTAAGGTAGTTGAGGCACGAATGGTTAAGGTCAAGACATGGTTTTATTTCCCCTCCCGGGGACGGATTCCAAACACAGGTAATAAAAAAACATAAGCCATACACTCTGGCACAAAGGATAGGATAAAGTAAAGTCTTGTACTTTTAAACAGGCAGTTAAATTATTTCCACAACTGTATCTCTTCAGCACAGTGAAACCACATCACTTAATACAGCCAATGAACAGTCCATCTGATTGTCAGATAATTCTGTTTCTGGTGGATCAATTATCATTGATTCAATCTGACTATCATCTGTACCACTCTGCTGCTGCCTATAGAGTGTTGGCAGATTATTCTCCTCTGCCAGCTCCCGTGACCTCCCTACTATCTCCTCTAGCAGGTAAGGGTCTGTATCTCCATATCTTGACATATAATTGTAATGAGAGTTATGTCCCTTATAACTCCTACGTGAGAAAGTCTTGTATCCAGCTTTACATTGGCTAATTGGCCTACCTTCAGGGTTTGAGGCAAGAGAAAGTCTGTGCACTGCTCCTTTTAGAAGGGGTTTAAACCTTAGAGGCTTTTCTCTACGTTCAGGCTGCTCAGCACCCTCTTCCAACATACAAATGTCTGGCACCGTATATTCTCCCTTTCTTGAAGCTTGCAAATACTTTCCAGTTATCCTGACTGGTACTTTCTCCTTGTGAATGCCTTCACCATAAGGAATAGGTTTTGAGGTTTGGTTAAAAGGTTTCTGTGCCTTTCTCCTCCAATTAACTCTATTAGCTGTTAGCTGCCTTTCTCTTTCCCATTCAGAATCAGAGTCACACACATGAGTTTTCCAACCAGCCCAGGGCAGACGTTGCTTTCCAGATTCAGACCTCAGCTTGCACACAGACTCCAGCTGGCTCTGATTCACCACGTCTTTCCTGCTTCCTGTTGCTGGCTTCTCTGAATTCTCTGAGCTGCTTTCTCTGGAGCTACCAAAGCCAAAGCTCCTGCTTCTCCTACTGCCACTGCTGCTCACTAACTCTAGTGAACGTCCCTTATACGTTTGCTGAGGCTCTAATCCAGCCCTTCCCCCACCCAGGTGAAAGCTATTAGAGCTATGAGCTGGGGATTGCTTTTCAGCTGTGCGGGGTTCCTTCCCTCGTGGCTGGGAATGTTTGTGTTGCTCTTGGCAACTGGGTGTCCTGATATCTTCCTTCCTGCTAGAAACAGCCCTATTGCTCATAGGTTCCTCTGTTTTTCTATCACAGGATATCTTTTCCCCATTACAGTTGCCACAGAGATAGGGCAGTCCCTGGGGATACCATGACTGTTCGTCAGACAGGGCCTGTCTGTTGCAATGCATGGCACCCACCTACACAGGGCTAGGCCATGGTCTGCTGTGGGCAGCTGCCACTGCCCCCTCCACCGCCAGTACCCTTCTGCCACCATGCTGACATGCCCTTCTGCTGGTGGTGTGCAGTCGCAAGCCATCCAGTGTGCCAGTAGGCGGCTGCCTATGGTGTGGGTTCTGGGGTAGGGGTGCCCGCATAGATGTCCACGCTTCCCCCCAGCACCGCCTGCCAATGTTCTGTGCCCTTGGGGGGTACCTGCTGGGTACTATCCCCTGTGACACTGTGGGAAACACACTCGTGCCCATGTTGGGCCCTTATCAGTTGCTGTCTGGCTGCTCTACTGTTTCAGCATTCCTATGGGCCACCTGGGCATCACCCTGGGCCACACTGTGGCCCATCTGCACCACAGCATGTGCCGCCTGCAGCCCTCTGTATCCCCTTTTCCAGCATCTGTCCAGTTGCCCGTTCCGACATGCCCACCCTGCTGTTGCGGAACATGTGCACGCCATAGAAAACCCGTCCAATAACAAGGGGAAACCGTGATCAGTGCTATTTCACTGTGGAATCATTCACCTTGTATGGGGACAGAGCATAGACCCTTCCAAAATTAATATCCTTCTTTTGGAGCTTTCTCAGTAGTGTTTTTTGATGTTTCCCATTCATATCACTATTGGCCAGCTTGGTTATGTTTGTTTTAGATTTTGTTCAGGTCATTTTCAGTGTTTATTTGCCCTTTTGCTCTGTGCACATGTATCACACATCACTTTTTGTAGGTTTCCCTGTACATTGCTGACTGAAATGGTTTCTCTCTCCTGCAATTGTGTGCTAACGCCTGGTTTTCAGTTGTGTTAGGATTCAGCCCTTAATTCCTCCGCGTAAGTGTGAAAGGTGCCTCTCCCTGTCCACTCCCTGCCCATTGACCCCTTCTCCCCGCCCTCTCTCCACCCTTTTCTGCACTTAATGCGGCCAGGAACGTTAAGGCGCGTTAAGGGCTGTTAAGGCACCTTAACGCTCCTTAACGTAGCCGCTGCTATGTTAACGCAGTTTAGTAAACATGCCCCCAAGGGGCTTGTTTACAAAGCCGCGGTAGCGATTCGCGATCGTTATCGGAGCCGCAGCCCCATTGAAATCAAGGAATGGATCCGATAACGATCGCGAACTGCTACCGTGGCTTTGTAAACAAGCCCCTAAAAGAGTAACTTTACTGAAGGCCAGATGATATTGTTAAGCTGCCCGGGATTCACCCGATTAAATGTGGCAGAGGTTTTGGCCAGAGCAGTGTCTGCAGCTGCTGACCGGAGCACTGAAGGGGTATTTAGCCCTGAGGAGAGAGCAGCCCTCCTGCAACCTGGAAGTGGATTCGTCGAGTGTGCTACTATGGCGGTGCAGACACCGAAGAGCAAGCTGCACATCATGGGCTAGGGGGACAGCTCTTGCTTTTGGAGCTGGGCCCCAGACTTTGGGAAGGCCCTGAGTCTTGAGTCAGGAGTAGAGTAAGGAACTACAGGACAACTTGGAGGTTTGGTGAAAAAGCCTGCTGAAATAATGTTAAATAGCCTGTGGGACACCCTAAAATGCCCGGAGTCTTTTGTAGCAGATTTAGTAAACACCTTAAAAACTGATTTTGATTCTTTTTCTGCTGAGTTACCTGTTCAGACACAGCGCTTAGTATGTTATTTATTTATTTATTTATTAGTATTTGGTATTTAGCTCACGCCTGTCCAGTACCAATTCAAGATGAGCTACATTCAGGTACAGTACTTATTTCTCTGTCTGCAGAGGGCTTAAAATCTAACAGGCCGATGCAGAAAGCTGGTGCTGAAGTCGCACGCTGTTAGCTGTATATGCATTTCCGTAGCGCAATGATAGCATGAAACATCAGCGCCGGTATGCAGCAAAGGGCGTGTATGCAAATGAGCTGTGCGCAAAACTTTGGCATAAGGTTGAAAGGAGGGGAGGCAATGCATGCACCAACAATAGAGGAGCTACAAGTGGCTGTGTGCATATGCGCGTTATGTCAAATGTTCACGTTATGCCCATGGGACGTACAGGTTCTTTTGGTGCTCACCCATAATAATCAACATTATTTTACCCAAAACCATTTTTTGAATGAAATCATAACAAAGAGACATAACAGTAAATGGAGAATGATATAAGTGAGTCCAAAGAACACACGAGGATAAGAAGCAAAATACATTTCTTCTTGAATGAGAAACTTTCGCTTATACACTGAAAGATACATGTTTATGTTTATTCTTATTTGATCACCTGCCCTTAACAAGTGCATCGGCGTGGTGTACAATAAAAAAAATGCTAAGAAAGATAAAGGGAAACAGAACTCCACAGGCAGAAAATGTTCACGTCGAAGATGACTGTTCACCGGTACATACCCTATGTGGTAGTGGCCTTCCCAGCCCTGAACTCTGGGCTGCAGATACTCTTAAAGGGGACTGTTGATACTCCCTCTGGAGAGAGACGAGTAACATTCTATAGACCCCATCACACCCTAAAACAGTCTTTCCCTACATGCGCAAGGTTTTTAAGTCACCTCAGACCAGGCACTCCTGCTGGTTATGTAATCATCTATGCGTTTCTCTGCATTAGGTGCAGACCTTATGAACATCCATTTTAATATGTGCAGCACATTTGCATATTATGTAAATATGCTTGGTGTTGCTGGGTGCGCATACTTTTGTTTTCTATTTATGCGCGTGTTAATCTCTATTCTGCATTTGGCATAGCAGGACTTGTGCATATATGTTGCCTTATCTGTGTGCAAAAGGTTGGCATTGGCCCTTAAGTTTGTACTAGAGGCAGTGGAGGATTCAGTGGCTTGCCCAAGGCCACAAGGAGCATCAGTGGGATTACAATTTACATTTTTTAAAATTTCTTAAGTGTCCCTTAATTGCTCCATTGGACATGGTTAGGAAGTTTTTGAGAGGTTTTTAACTTTCACTACCGCATTGTCAAATTGTTTTGTCACCTTGAGATCCTCAGACGCAATCATCCTGAAGTCTCTCTCCTGGTCTGTGCACATCATAAAAACAGAATACAATGGCAGATAAAGATCAAATGGTCTATCTAGTTTGCCCATCTATGAGAACTATTAGGTTTTACAATCCCTACCTCACCCTCAGAGATCCTTTGTGTTCCGTCCATGCTTTCTTGAATTTAGATATATTTCTCTTCTCTCTTACCTCCACTGGGAGGCTGTACCACATATCCAGCACCCTTTCCATAAAGAAATATTACTCCTGAGTTTATCTCCTTTCACCTTCATCCTATGAACCCTCATTCCAGAACTTCCGTTGAACTGGAAGAGGGTCGCCTCCTGGGCATTTTTTCTATGGACTTATTTAAATGACTGTATTATATCACCCCTCTCCTGCCTTTCCTCCAAAATATACATAGTGAGATCTTAAAGTCTATCTCCATATGCCCAGGGCTGGCCCGTCCATTGTGCAGGAATGTTGCCCATACATGGCCATGTGTCTCAGGGGGCCCTGCGCCTACCTGCTTGTCTTCAGAGGGAGCGGGGGGAAGCCTGAAGCCCGGCGCTCTGTTCACCTAGTCAAAGAAATCAATCAGATTTGTTTGACAAAACCAACTTCTGGTAAAGCTATGCTGTCTCAGATCCTGTAATCATTGGGATTCCAGAAACGGCACCTTCCTCTGATTTAGAGCATTTACATTAATTTACTCACCACAGAGGACAGATTAACAGGTCCGTAATTGCCAACCTTTTCCTTCTGATGTTATGGACAGGAACCACATTTACTCATTTCTAGTCCTCCAGTCCGCAGTGACTAGCCACCTTCACTGTGTGTTTTATAGTAGTCAGCAATAACATGTGTTTAATTCCTGAGTGGATTAGCTAGTAGAAAAGGGAAATAATTGCCAGTAGAATACTGGCACATGGTAAAAGGACATACTTTCATTCTAAATGGTGTCATGTGCCAAGTGCCATCGAGTGGGAATGGAATCATTGATCATTTAATTCTTGAGCAGTCTCAAAGGAAGGAAGATCCAATTAGCAATTAGCTCTTATTCCATCTTAGCAAAAAAAAAAAAAAAAAAAAAAGGAGAAAATATTGGATACCACAGTCTGGCTCTGATTTTTCTTAATGAGATAGAGTCTTTTCTAAAAAAAAAAGAGCAGTCCTATTGAGTTTAGAGAATTGATTTGTTATATACACTGATTTAATCATACATTAGAATACATAGACCTGCAGGGATGGCTTCCCTAGTGGGATCGGACATCCCCCTCCCCTCCCCTCCCCTGTGGGCTGCTGATGCATGCAAACTGCAGCAAAAGGTCCTTCTCTGAGTCTGTTCTCTTAAAGAGGCAGGGGTTTTCAGGCTAGCAGTATAGGTGTAGGACAGATTCAGAGGGGTATACTGCTACTGCAGTTTATTTATATTAATTGCAAGCATTGTTCAAGCAGTGGTGAGATTGGGGAGAGGTTAGATGAAAACCTCTGAGCAGAAAGGGGGGGTGGAGAAAAGGAGAATTGGTTGAGAGAAAGATCAAACCATGGGACAGAAAATGTAAGGGGAGTTGTAGGGTTGGGAAGAAGATGTAAGGGAAAAAAGATAAAGTCCAGAGTATTGCAGCTTTGTGGGTGTGGGCGGTCACAAATTGATGTAAACCAATGTGGGACATAAGATCAGGAATTTCTGAGTACGGGAGGAGGATGGGCAGTTAAAGTCACCCAAGACAAGAGAAACGGGAGTGTTTAAGAGAAATATCAGTTAAGAAGGAGGAGAGTTCTTCCAGAGAAGGCGGCAGCGGGAGGGCGATAGATCAGCAGGCGATACAAGGAGAAGGAGCCTAGGTTGATATGGGTAAGGAGAGTCTCAAAGAATATTAACTCCGGTAGGAGGACAGTAGCAGAGAAGGAGAAGAAGAAAGAAGGGCAAGAGCGATGCAGTCATGGTGAAGAACGAGAAAACTGGGGAGGCAGGCATCCTGGACATGCATCAGGTTTTGGTGATGGCACTTCGGTGGTGAGTAAATTAATGGAAACGCTGTTGAAAGAGAAAATAGTGAGGTTTCTGGAGTCCAGCGGATTACAGGATCCGAGGCAGCATGGATTCACCAGAGGCAGGTCTTGTCAGACAAATCTGATTGATTTCTTTGACTGGGTGACCAGGGAGTTGGACCGAGGGAGAGCTCTAGATGTGGTGTATTTAGATTTCAGTAAAGCCTTTGACACTGTTCCTCACAGGCGACTTATAAACAAACTGAGCACCCTAGGGATGGACCCTAAAGTTACTGCTTGGGTTAGAAATTGGTTGGGTGGGAGGCGACAAAGAGTACAAGTAAATGGAGCTCACTCTGAGGAGAAGGATGTTACCAGTGGTGTGCCCCAGGGATCTGTCCTTGGTCCGATTCTTTTTAACATCTTTGTTAGTGATATAGCGGAAGGGCTGTCTGGTAAGGTTTGCCTCTTTGCGGATGATACCAAAATCTGCAATAAAGTAGACACCCAGGAAGGTGTAGATAACATGAGGAGGGATCTAGCTAAGCTTGAAGAATGGTCTAGAATTTGGCAGCTGGGATTTAATGTTAAAAAATGTAAGGTCATGCATTTGGGCTGCAGCAATCCAAGGGAGCAATACAGCATAGGAGGTGAAGTACTTTTGTCCACTAAAGAAGAGCGGGACCTAGGCGTAGTTGTGTCCGATGATCTTAAAGTAGCTAAACAGGTAGAAAAGGCGACGGCAAAAGCTAGAAGGATGCTTGGGTGCATACGGAGAGGAATGGCTAGCAGAAAAAAGGAGGTGATAATGCCTCTGTATAAGTCTTTGGTTCGACCTCATTTGGAGTATGGTGTGCAATTCTGGAGACCGCACCTTCAAAAGGATGTGAACAGGATGGAGTCGGTGCAGAGGGTTGCTACTAAGATGATTAGTAGTCTTCATTATAAAGCATATGAGGACAGACTTAAGGATCTTAATATGTACACCTTAGAGGAAAGGCGGGATAGAGGTGATATGATTGAGATGTTTAAATACCTCCGTGGCATAAATGTTCAGGGAGAGAGCCTCTTTCAATTGAAAGCAAGTTCTGCGACGAGGGGACATGGGATGAGGGTGAAGGGAGATAGATTCAGGAGTGATATGCGGAAATATTTCTTTACGGAAAGAGTAGTAGATCCGTGGAATAGTCTCCCAGTGGAGGTGGTAGAGATGAGGACAGTAACTGAATTCAAGAAAGCATGGGACCAACACAGAGGATCTCTAAAGGTAAAAAGTGGACTGTTGTAGTTGTTGTTATGGAAGGACAGACTAGATGGGCCTTGTGGTCTTTTTCTGTCATCATGTTTCTATGTTTCACATAGGGAGAGTGAGTAGAAAGTAATGAGGTTGGCAAGAAAGGTGAACTTATGATGGAGAGAACGTGCATCGAGGAGGCCAGAATGAAAAGAGGAGAATATGGGGGCAGCAGAGAATGCAGCGTGAGGATGTGGATTAGGGTCTGAGAGCAAGGCCTACTCATCTTGAATGAATGAAAGCAATAGGACTGGAGACCCCAGATTACTGGACAGTCTGGCGGAGGAAAAGGAGGGTTGGTTAAGGTCGTGTATGAAGCAGTAGAAGCAGCAGCAAAGGAAAATGAGAAAGAGAAGCAGGAAAGCGCCCCTCGAGATGCCCCAAGGAGCCTCCAAGGAGCAGGACCTGCTCCTTAGTTAACGCTCCTTCGGCATGTGCCCATGATGGCACCATGGGGAGCAGATCCACTGTAAATACTTGAAAGGAAGTGACTAGCTGATTCAGGGCAGGTACAGGGAGCAAGCAGCGATGAGCACAGTAGAGCAGGAGCAGCAGAGCCTGCAGAGAAAGAGCAATCACAAATAGACCATTTAGAATGAAAGTGCGTCCTTTCAGCATGTGCAGAATTCTACTGCACCTAGATCATAAAATTCCTTCATTTATATCTGTATGCACAAACTTTACATGTGAACATATACACCTGCTCGAAAGCAGAAGTAAATGTCTGTGCCTGCATACAAGGTGCAATTTCTGTCACTAACAGTACTATTTTACAAAGGCACATAGGTAATGCAATGTGTGCCTTCAAGTCAGTCCTGACTCCTGGCGACCCAGAAGCTCCTGGGTTTTCTTGGCAGTGTCACCGGAAGTAGATTGCCAGGCCTTTCTTTCAAGGCAATGGAGGGTTAAGTGACTTGCCCAAGGCCACAAGGAGTGCTTGTGGGAATTGAACCCTGGTTGCTTGGTTACCAAGCCAGTGTTCTAACCACTAGGCTACTCCTCCACTCCTGGCACATAGGTACCTGGGTCTTTATAAAATAGCGTCTATGTAGATGCCTATTTGCCCTCTTAAGCTAGGCATGGGTATTTGGGGGATCCCCCTTTGATGATGATGCTGTGCAGGCAGAGAGGGATCCTCCAATAACACATTTATTAACCCTCGGGAAGCTACATATGTTCAAGATAGGATTCATGCTTATTCGCAACCTTCCAGTTTCCAAATCAACAAAGACAAATATCAGTCTTTGTGGCTGAAGTCTTTCTCGGGGAAGGGGCTCCCAGTACCAGCTAATCTAATTAGAATTCTCAGTATTTGGCACACGAAGGGTGGAATGTTAAGACTATGGCAGCAAAGACAAAGGTGGACAGGTGGAGTGCGTGGAAATGAACTTTTGAGGAGAAAGGATGTATTATAAAAACTTTTCTGGTTCCTATTTTTCTTTGCATCAGTTATGCCTCCTGCCTGAACACAGTTACACAGCTATATACAGTCTCTTTTTTTCTTCTTTTGTGGGGAAACCTTTTAAATGTCATACAGAGAAATGTCACCTGCAGATCAAGGCAGGCTAGGGGTCTTAAAATGATTAATCCTGTGGTGCTTTTTAGTCTTTTGTTTCTATCCTTTACCTTGAAGGGGGTTTTACAACCAAACAGATGCAACTGGGCTGAGAATGTGAGACAGTGGTGGGTGATTTCTGGCATTCATGAGAACAAAATAATCTTTCAGATAACTATGTTGTAAAAAAATGATCATTCCCAGAGTAGTGGTGCCTTATGACATTGCTCTTGAGGAAATGGGGCATAACTGTCTTTGCTCACAATGTCATAATTGCCACTTACAATTGTAGTCAACATTATTGGCACCCTTGCAGTTCAACCCCTTAATGTCCAATATCTCCTAAAACAAAGTGGCACATAAATAGAAACAAATAAAACAAGACCAGTTAAATACACAAATAGTATAAAAACGGGGACATTGGCAGCCTTATAAACAATTCAAATCAGTTTGAACAGAAGAACCACATTCCCACTGTAGTAAAAGATGCACCTGTTATCAATTAGTACTCACATGACTTGAATCAACCAATGAATGACGGCTCTAATGTTTAAAACAGTCACATTCACTCCCTGTTCCATTTTCACAATGGTGAAGACAAGAGAGCTGCCTGAGACCGTCAGAAAAGCCATTAGCACCAAAGATGTATGACCTTGGGATTCCTGTGTCTACATTTTTCAATGCTATTAAGGAGTTTTCTGCTCATGGAACTTTCAAAACCCTCCCAGGACATGGTGGGAAGAGGAAAATTAATCCAGGAAGTCTTAGAGTTAGTGTGAACTGTTGGAAAAACACCACGTACAACATACAAAGAGCTTAGGGCTGACCTGGATCAATCTGGAGTGGTTATTTCAATGCGCACCATACACTGTGCATTAAACAAAGAATGGCATCATGGACGAAGGCCAAGGAAGACCCCGCTGCTCAAAGACAGACATAAAAAGCACCTGACAAATGACAGGACCTGTCGAACGGCTAAATGTGCTGGACAGGTGATGACAATGGACCATTTTTTAAATTGTCCTTTCAACATTGAATTTTGCACACAAATGTCCAAAACCTTGGAGGTGTCCTGATATTCCTAATTAACTTATGCTGAATTGGGTGTATGGTTCCCAAAGATAGCGCACACAGCAGAATATAGGAACTCTATTTCGGATTAGTGTTATAATAAGCTACTTCATTTGGATGGAAAGATGTCATATTTCCCTGCAACAGAAATTTCTGCCGTGCCTAACAGTCATGTATGATATTTTAAGGAAGGTAGTTAAAGTGGCCAATCTTGAAAAACATTTCTTTCAGAAACAGAAATGGCAACAATTGTGGTTAATATCAGATTGAAATCACCATGTGCATGTTTGTCTGTCTAGCAGCTGTTAATTTCCTTTGTCTCACTTATTTCTATACGTTTCTTACTGTGAGTTTGTGTACAATCTTGTTGCAAGTTCCTTTATAATAATAAAAAAAAATTCCAGCGACATGTACAGGAATGGTTAGACCACCTCTGTTCTTGATCTGACAATAAGGTAAAGTAGTTTCTAAACTTTGCCTTTTCTGGCTTGGTGTCTTTTTGCTTATTTGTTGTTTTTGATATCTCTTTTCCTTTATTTTTTGTTTTCTCTCTTGGTATGCTCATTTCCTTTTTGTTTCTTTTCTTTCTGTCTTCTTTGTCTCTTCTCCTTCAGCAACAGATATTTTAATTCTTTCTGTTCTTTCTCTCTTTCTATTCCTTTCTCCTGCTTCTTGCCTTCTTTTTCTCTTATTTTTTCTTACTTGTTCCCCTTCCCTGTTCCTCCTCTGATTTTTCTCCTCTCTTCCATTCCTTATCCCCTGGACGCAGAACCCAGAAGTTAACCGGGCAGCAGTGATATTGAGCTTCTGCCTGGTTAGCTTCAGTGGCTAAAGCAAGGGTGGCCAACTCCTGTTCTGGTGCACCACAATCCAGCCTGGTTTACAGGATGTCCCTAATGAATATTCATGAGGTACATTTGCATCCACTGCCTCCCATTGTATGCAAATATATTCATTAGGGACATCCTGAAAACCAGGCAGGATTGTGGTGCACTAGGACTGGAGTTGGCCACCCCCGGGCTAAAGTAAGGCCATGTGTGCAGCTCCAGAACACCCCCGACACACCCTGATGCTAATTGGTAGCATCGGGGACTGTAGCAGTAGCAACCACGGATATTCAGGGGCACTAACCATGTTAGTGCCCCTGAATATCCAGCTCAGCAGCATTTAGACCAGAGATTCCCAACTCCAGTTCTAGAGGGCCAAGCACCATTCAGGTTTTCAGGCTATCCCTAATAAATATGCATGAGATGCATTTGCATGCACTGTCCCCATTATATTCAAATATATCTCATGCATATTCATTAGGGACGGCCTGAAAACCTGAATGGTGTTTGGCCCTCCAGGACTGGAGTTGGAAACCTCTGATTTAGACGGTTTGCAGGTCGGCAAACTGTGTAAATGACTTAGAATATCCCCCCTGTAGTCTTTTCACTCACCCAGTAACTTATCGGCCCAACATTCTTTTTTAAAACACCAGCCACTGCATTTATAAAACCACATTTATTCAGTGGCCATGTATATTCAGCAGTGGGACTGAATATCTGAATATGTTGCTGACTGCCGGCACTATATGGATTGTAGTGGCAACATTCAATCTTTTTGTTGACTAAAACAGAACACCTTAGCCATGCAAATATTGACTCAATATTGCCGGTATCTGTAGAGCTAGGGAAAATGCCCTCACTTGGCCCTAAATTTGCCCTGGTACTGTATGGATAGTGCTGTAGTATTTAGAACAGGGGTTCTCAACCCAGTCCTCGGAACATGCTGAGCCAGTCAGGTTTCAGGTTAACTCTAATGAATATGCATGAGAGATATTTGCATGCATTGCCTCCACTGAATTCATATTTCTCTCATGTGGTTATCCTGAAAACCTGCCTGGCTCAGTGTTTCCTGAGGACTGGGTTGGGAATCTCTGATTTAGAGGGATCTTTGGAGGTACTAGTCACTTATTGCTGCTGAAAATGCACAGAGAGGGGACTTATATGTTTAACGGCTGCTACTGACATATTTGTCTCCTTGAATGTCTGGGTCCTGCTATCTGAAGAGGTCCTGCTGAGAGGGATGTTCAGTGGCATATTCTGGATAGTCCTGCTAAATATATCCTCTGACTGCCTCCAGGTCTTACCCCAGAGTTGCTTAAAGGTGTTGGTGCCCTAGGCAAACCTTAAGCCTTACAAACCCCCCCCTCCCCCCCGGCAGTCAGAATCTATTGCTTAGCTTTGAATGCCCTGCTCTTTACCACCCCTCAGAACCTGCTGCCCCAGGCAGCTGCCTGGCGTGCCTAGTGGTTGGGCAGGCCCTGACCATCTCAGCACTATACAGATAGTGCCAGGGCAGTCTGTGGGAGGAGCTGGCACTTATCTGGACAGTGATTTTTAGCGCTGTTATCTGGCTTGCAATCTGCATAACTTAGGACAGCAAAAAAAGCTGTCTTAAGCCCTGTGTGGATTGCCTATCTGGGTAGTTGCTGAATATCACCACTATCCAGATAGTGCTGGCATTGACTGCTAAATCTGGATGTTTAGCACTGGCCAATATCTGGATAGCAGTGCTAAATATCCGGATCTTTTTATCCTTTGCAGCCGGTGTTTAAAAAAAAATGTTCACTGCGTGGGCTGAATATCTGTCCCTATATTTTTAACTAGATCCATTGGGGTTGTAGTTAGTTTGTGGAGCTGAGTGGTGAGACAGAAGAGAGTGAAGAGGTGGGAGGTCAACTTCTAACTAAGGCCTTGATGAGTAGTTCTTCCTCCTGCTCTATCTGTACTATGCCCTCAGCAGTACCTATGCGCAGATCACGTAAAAAGGGCCTATATACACCCACAGCTTTATAAGAACCATTTCCTAAGTGTAAAAATTGCTTTATGTGTGGAAATTCTTTATGAAATTACCCCTAAGGACCTGATTCTAGAAGGGAGGTGCCTAAAGATATCCCCTATTTAGGCACCTAAGTCTCTATTTCAAAGGACAGGCACCTAAATGAGCACTCGAGCACATGCGTTAAGTGGGCACTATTTAACAAGCATGCGTCTAAGTGCAATCATGCACCCTTTCAGTGTGAGTATGCCCTGTTGTGGAGCATAGGCGGAGGCTAGATTTATGCATCTAAGTTATACAATACTATCACTTAGGCGCATATTTGGCAAATCTAGTTGCCTGTATTTACACCTGCTCTAGGGCAGCCTGTAAATGCAGGTGCCTAGATTTTGGCATCTCTTATGCCCCTGCTTAGTAGAGGAAAGTAGGCAACCACTTTTCTTTATAAAGTAGACTCATGATAGGCGCATTCTGGGTGCATAAAACTAGGCTCCTGGTTATAAAATTACCCTCCACATGGGCAGATTTGGTTCTCCTTCCAGGACATGTGAAAATATCTCTAAAAGTACATTTTTTGGGAGATATTTGATTAAATTAAATGAAGGGAGTCTGTGGATGGTTACAGTTTAAAGAGTGTTGAGATATGAACAGTGCAAAGACAGCTTAGGGATTGATTCTAATTGGCTAGAATAATATGGGATGAAATTTACATCAGTTGATTCAAGAAAATGAGCTATAAAATTATGAGAAAAGAGCCAATCCTAAGTAAGATAAAATCTATTCAGAAGCACTTAGCCCACTCCTTGACATCCTCCCACTAGAAGCGTAAAATTGAAATCTTGCCCAGCACCCGCAATGCAAAAAATCAACATTCTGTGTTACTGATCCCCCAAGCTCCTATACACCCTAGGCCCCCGTCCCCCTGAACCAAGAAGAATGCTAGGTGGTAATTAGCAGGAGTAATCCCCAGTCATTCTAGCCTCATTGTCTCCAGAAAACAGCATGGTGCTGACAGCCCTGAGGCTCCCCTTTGCCTCACATGTTTAGGGCAAAGGGTCCTCATGCCACTGGGTACGATTTTAGAATCTGGCATCACTGAAGTCGAAACAGCGGGAGGTCACTCTGACGCTATCTAGGGACCTCTTTAAGTAGGGAACATTCAGGTGGGAGGAGATTTGGGGACTAGCAATATGGGAGTCTGGAATAGGGTTGCCAACTGGCTCCAGATGCACCCGACAGGCTTGATCCAGTCCTAGGTTTATCCCATTGCATGCAGGGATTTGTAGTCTTGTTTTTCTTATAGAGTGCAATGGAGTAATCAGAATACACATCCCTGCATGCAATGGGGTAGACCCAGGACTGGATCAAGCCTGTCGGGTGCATCTGGAGCCAGCTGGCAACCCTATTCCATACTCCCATATTGCCAGTCCCCAAATCTCCTCCCACCTGAATGTTTCCTACCTGAAGAGGTCCCTAGATAGTGACAGAGTGATTCACGCTTTTTCGCTGTCGGGCATATCTGGAGCCAGTTGGCAACCTTAGTGTGGCAGGGGAGCCAAAGAGGGCTTATTTATAGTAGGGGGATTATGTCTGTACTGGGGACTTGTACATCAGGGCTTGAGGTCCCTTTATGCTTTACAGGAGGGAATGAGAACATCAGTCTACCCTTGCACTAGGTGCTAGTCAACCATATCTCTTGAGATGTAGTTATCTGCTGTGGTTTATTGTGGATTGCAATGTTCACTTATTTGGCAAAAATGTATATCCCTCCAACCTAAGGGAAAGACCCCTCCCCTTAGTGGATCATATCAATAGTACATAGCATTAAAAATACAGCAAACAACCAAAGGACAAAATATACACAACACATCCAAATACAATCTATGTTAATCAATTTTTTATTAATGATGCTTTGCATGTATTTGCATATGATCCAACTAATTAATTTTCATATTATGGGCCTTTTTCTGTATTATTGATAAAGTAAAAATATGCGCTAGTCATTATACATGATAACTCATTCTGAGTGCCGATTTTGGTATTCAGTATGCATTAATGCATCACTGCAGCTTAGCAAATAGGCCTCTGAGACTACACAATAGCAGTAGTAGTAATTGACTAATGTCTAGGCAACAAGCTGCAGTAATGTTTAATTTTACCAAGTTATACATTTCACTTAGAATGCATATCAGGAGATATATTTTGGTGTGAAGGGAAATCTGGAAGGACTCTCTGTTTTGTTGGGAATAGACACATTTTAAAGTTTGTGTTTTTTTAAGGGAAAAGTAAATTCTAGGTATCTCAAGAGCCCAGAGAAGTTGAATAAAAATACACTGAGTGCCAACCACAGCTGCCAATTCAGGACACACCACTGCCAGCCCAGCTACCAACCGAGGCAACACATAGCTGGACATCTGAGATCACTATCATTTAAAGGGGAACTGTGATCAGAATTAATATGTGGACATGTCTTCAGAAGCAGATTGGCTTAACCTACTGAAGAGGGCTTTAAACTAGATTCATTGGGGATGGGTAAAGAAATCCCCCAGGTAAGTGAAACATTAAATACCTTTATGGAAATGGGTAAAAGGAACAACATATGGAAAGTGGTGTGTATAAATGCACATAGCATGGGAAATAAGATCTCAGATGTTGAAGCTTTAATGGGAGAGGCTGACTTGGATTTAGTGGCAGTTACAGAAACATGGTTCACAGAAAACCATGACTGGGATGTAACTATACCAGGCTATACTTTATTCAGAAAGGACAGGGTAGGAAGAAGGGGAGGAGGAGTGGCACTATATGTAAAAAAATAATATTAAAGCTTTGGAATTACAGAGCTTAAAAGGGAGAGAGGAGGCACTGTGGGTTAAACTAGAAAGAGGGAAAGAGAAATCTATTTGCATTGGCATGATATACAGACTTTCCTCACCGGGAGAAAAGGTGGACGGAGAGTTAATTGAAGATATACACAGCACTGCCAGGAAAGGGGAAGTGCTACTGATAGGGGATTTCAATATGCCAGATGTTGATTGGCACATCCCTGCTGCAGTGTCATCTAGAAGTAAGGAGATCCTGGATTCTCTACAGGAAGAACTATTAAGGCAACTGGTAACAAAATCCACACGTAAAGGGGCCATACTAGACTTGGTGCTTACCAATGGTGAAAGTGTTTCTGATGTTACAGTGGGAGATCATCTTGCATCCAGTGATCACCAGATGGTGTGGTTCAGTATTAGGACTAGGGCTGCTAACATCCATTCAAAAGCAGGGGTCTTAGACTTTAGGAAAACTAATTTTGCCATGATAGGCCACTACCTCAGGGAGTCGTTAGCAGGATGGGAACAGCTGGGGGATGTAGAAAAACAGTGGACAAAACTGAAAGGGGATATTTTAAAGGCAACAAACCTTTTTGTTAAAATGTTAAATAAAGGTAAAAGGAAAAGGAGACTGCTATGGCTTTCAAAAGAAGTAGCTAAAAAGGTGAAGAAAAAGAAGGAGGCCTTCATGAAATACAAGAAATCACAGATGGAGGAAGATAGGTTTCTATATTGGAAAAACTTGGAGAAGCTAGCAAAATAGTCAGGAAAGCAAAGATTTAAAAAGAGAAGGAAATAGCCAGTGCAATAAAATGGGGGGATAAGATATTTTTCAGATATGTTAGTGAGAAGAGGGAGGGCAAAAGTGGTATTGTCAGACTTAAGGGTGAAGAGGAGGAATATGTAGAAGCTGATTAGGATAAAGCAGAATTGGTTAACAAATATTTCTGTTCTGTGTTCACAGATGAAGAACCATGAGCAGGTCCTCAGAAAACGCACACAAACAGGAACAGAAGCAAGGGGCATCTTGAACAATTTTCAGAAGTCTGCGTTCGTGAGAAACTAGCTCAACTTAAAGTAGACAAAGCAATGGGACCGGATGGGATAACCCGAGAATACTGAGGGAACTTGGGGACGTTTGAGCAGCTCAACTGACTGACCTTTTCAATGCCTCGTTGGAGTCGGGTGTGGTGCCAGAGGCTGGAGAGAGGCTCATGTGGTGTCTTTACACAAAAGCAGAAGTAAGGATGTGGTTGAAAACTACAGGCCAGTTAGTTTAACCTCAGTGGTGAGTAATTTTTGGAAGCGCTGCTGAAAGAGAAAATAGTGAGGTTTCTGGAGTCCAGCGGATTACAGGATCCAAAGCAGCATTGATTCACCAGAGGCAAGTCTTGTCAGACAAATATGATTGATTTCTTTGACTGGGTGACCAGGGAGTTGGACCGAGGGAGAGCCCTAGATGTGGTGTATTTGGATTTCAGTAAAGCCTTTGACACCGTTCTGCACAGTCGACTTATAAACAAACTGAGCACACTAGGGATAGACCATAAAGTTACAGCTTGGGTTAGAAATTGGTTGAGTGGGAGGCGACAAAGGGTACAGGTAAATGGAGTTCATTCTGAGGAGAAGGAGGCTACCAGTGGTGTGCCCCAGGGATCTGTCCTTAGTCCGATTCTTTTTAGCCCCCTTTGTGAAAACCAATGAAGTTAATCTGTAATTGGTTAAGCATTGTTTTTCCCATTGTAAGTTCTCTGTAAACTGAAGTTTTGTTGTAAACCACCTAGATTCAAGATAAGGTGGTATAGAAAAATTGTTAAATAAATAAATAAATATCTTTGTTAGTGATATTGCAGAAAGGCTGTCGGGTAAGGTTTGCCTCTCTGTGGATAATACCAAAATCTGCAATAGACTAGACACCCAGGAAGGTGTAGATAACATGAGGAGGGATCTAGCTAAGCTTGAAGAATGATCTAGAATTTGATAGCTGAGATTTAATGTTAAAAAATGCAAGGTCATGCATTTGGGCTGCAGCAATCCGAGGGAGCGATATAGTATAGGGGGTGAAGTACTTCTGTCCACAAAAGAAGAGCGGGATCTAGGTGTGATTATGTCTGATGATCTTAAAGTAGCTAAACAGGTAGAAAAGGCGACAGTAAAAGCTAGAAAGATGCTTGGGTACATAGGAAGAGGAATGGCCAGCAGAAGAAAGGAGGTGATAGTGCCTCTGTATAAGTCTTTGGTGTGACCTCATTTGGAGTATTGTGTGCAATTCTGGAGACCGCACCTTCAAAAGGATATAAACAGGTTGGAGTCCATACAGAGGGTGGCTACTAAAATGGTTAGTGGTCTTCGTTATAAAGCATATGAGTACAGACTTAAGGATCTTAATATGTATGCTTTAGAGGAAAGGCGGGATAGAGACGATATGACTGAGACTTTAAAATACCTCCGTGGCATAAATGCACAGTGGGGAGAGCCTCTTTCAATTAAAAGCAAGCTCTGCTATGAGGGTACATAGGATGAGGTTGAAAGGGGATAGACTCAGGAGTAATATGTAGAAATATTTTTTTACAGAAAGAGTGGTAGATGCGTGGAATAGTCTCCCAGTGGAGGTGGTAGAGATGAGGACAGTGTCTGAATTCAAAAGGCATGGGACAAACAAAGAGGATCTCTAAAGGAAAAAAGGGGATTGTCGTAGTGGTTGATATAGAAGGGCAGACTAGATAGGCCATGTGGTCTTTTTCTGCCGTCATGTTTCTATGTTTCTATCTTTCTAACACATGGTTTAAAGAATTTCTGCAAATTGATTCAAAGAAAAGTTATGCAAACGGGAATGTTGTTAACCATTGAAGAAATGGGTCCTAATTCTGTTGATTATCTTGTGCAATGTGAATTCTGAAAAGCAAGCAAGTAACTAATAAGTTACATATTTCTCTAAAGATAAAATGTATTTATTTATTTAAATGTTTTTTTTAATATGCCTTATCAGTCAATCCAAGTGGTTTACACATAACTTAACTCAAACAATTACATCATAACAGGGTTAACTATATACATCAAAATAGTCAATATCTATGTACAGGGTAACTTGTTGCATTTACAGTGCAGCTAGTTGCGTTTACTAATATTCAGTAGCTATTTACATTCGAAAGGGAGGGCAGTATCCTTGATGAGTTGAGTGCATAGTAGAATTTACTCACGTGCTGCTATATTCCAGATGACTTGGAGGAGACTTTACAGGGTCACATCGACACCGCTGCTCCACTGGACCCCTGCCAACATGGATTCAGGGATTCACACGGTGTTGAAACACTCCTCACCACCCTCTTCAATAACATAATCACTGGAGTCAACAACATCCGCCAGGGGTTTGCCTTCATCTTTTTGAATATAGCCGCTGCATTCGACTCAGTAAGCCACGAGCTCCTCCTGGGACGACTTAAGGAGAAGGGTATTCATGACGCAGTCCTGAGATGGTGCGAATCATACCTATCTGACAGATGGCAGCACGTAAGATCCGGTGCTTCAACGTCAGAACCTTTCCACCTGTGGCAGGGTGTACCGCAGGGCCATGCTGACAGAAGGTTGCTCTGCCTTGAAAGATGCAGAGGGTCTGTGGTGCCACACCCTCCTAGGTCCCGGGTCAGCCCATCCACTAGGTGGGCTAGGCAGATGCCTAGGGTGGCAGACTTCCTTGGGTGGCATGACACACATGGCCTGCTGCCCCTTCGTGCTGAGCTATGCCATGCTGCCTCCCCCCTACTGTTGCGGAGTCCAGCATCTGGGTCAGATGGGTGGCAAACCCAAGTAAGTAGACAACTTACATACTTAATCACAACCTTAAAACTAAGATAGGATTATAAAAGGTCTTTCCTCTTGATGTGTTTCCTTATGATGGGTTGTTAAATTTTTTCTCTTGAATATTGTTTTGTTAATATTTTTATTATCTTACTTTGTATGTATACTCAAGAAAACTTAAATAAAAAGTAAAAAAAAAAACCAAAAAACTAAGATGCAAGCAGCAGTCCAGCAGCGAGATGGGGACTTTCCAGTCTTTTGCATTGAGTGTCACCAGTAGGATTTTCTCCTAATTGGTGAGGGGTCTTACATGTGCCTAGTTGCAAGGACCTCTTTGCTCTCAGTGAATGAATCCGATTTCTGGAGGCTAGAGTAGCAGACTTGGATGACATAAGGAAGACAGAGAGGTACATAGACGAGACCTACTGGGATATAGTACTGACGTCCCACCTCCAGTCTGGCAGCATCCCTGTTGCCATGGAGGAGAGAGATCATGTGACAGGAGAACATTACCCTGGTGTGGCAGGAAGTGATCCTGTAGCTAAGATCTGTCCTCCAGGTGATGTAAAACTCTCTTGCATCGAGGTTTCTCCAGGGCTATGTGCCAACGAGGGAAAGGTTAGGACAGCCATTATAGTTGGTGATTCGATCATTAGGCATTTAGACAGCTGGGTGGCTGGTGGATGTGAGGATCTCCTGGTAATATGCCTGCCTGGTGCGAAGGTAGCAGACCTCATGCACCACCTAGATAAGGTCTTAGATAGTGCTGGGGAGGAGTCTACTGTTTTGGTACATGTTGGTACCAATGACATAGGAAAGCGTGGTAAGGAGGTTCTGGAGGCCAAATTTAGGCTTTTAGGTAGGAAGTTGACATCCAGAACTTCCAGGGTAGCATTCTCTGAAATGCTTCCCATCCACGTGCAGGACCCAAAAGGCAGGCAGAGCTCCGGAATCTCAATGCATGGATGAGACAATGGTGCAAGGAAGAGGGTTTTGGATTTGTTAGGAACTAGGCAACATTCTGGGAAAAGGATGGGCTTTTCCGAAGGGATGGGCTCTACCTTAACCGGGATAAAACCAGGTTGCTGGCATTAACCTTTAAAAAGGAAATAGAGCCGCTTTTAAACTAGATAATAGGGGAAAGCTGACAGTCGCCCAAGAGTGCATGGTTCAGAAGAATGTATCCATGAAGGATACTAGCAAAAAACTGAAATTAGGGTATATCGACAGAGAGGTTGCAGTAAAGACAAAAATAACCCAAATGCCCTTAAGTACAGAGCAGACAGAGCTTAAATATTCCAAATTACCCCTGCTTACCAATAACCAGATTAATATGAATAAAATACAACTTCTAAAATGCTTGTATGCAAATGCTAGAAGTCTAAAAAATAAGATGAGAGAGTTAGAATATATAGCATTAAATGGGAGGTTAGATATGATTGGTATCTCAGAGACCTGGTAGAAGGAGGACAACCAGTGGGACACTGTGATACCTGGGTACAAGTTATATCGCAATGATAGAGTAGATCAAATTGCTGGAGAGATTGCGCTCAATGTTAGAGAGGGCATTGAGTCATGCAGGATTAATGTTTTGCAGGAAACAAAATTTGCTGTAGAATCTCTATGGATTGAAATTTCATGTAAAAAGGGGAAGGGGAAGGCAATGCAGTGGGGGTGTACTATCGACCGCCTTGCCAGAATGATCAAATGTATGATGAAATGCTCAAAGAAATCAGGGAAGCTAGCAAAAGTTACAGCACAGTAATAATAATGGGTGATTTCAATTACCCTGGTATCAATTGGGGCAGTGCCACGCAGGACATGCTAGGGAGATAAAGATTCTAGATGAAATAAATGACTGATTCTTGGAGCAGCTGGTTCATGAACCTGCAAGAGGTGAAGCCATTTTGGACCTAGTCCTTAGTGGAACAAAAGATCTGGTGCAACTTGGCAATAGTGATTATAGCATGATCGCGTTTGATTTAATAAATGGAAGAAGGACAACACAGAATCCACAGTACTACCTTTTAACTTTGAAAAGGGAGACTATGATAAAATGAGGAAAATAGTTAAGAAAAAACTAAAAGGAGCAGCTACAAAGGTTAAAGATTTACATCAAGTATTGGTGTTGTTTAAAAATACTGTCTTGGAAGCCTAGACCAGCTGTATTCCATGCTTTAAGAAAAGTGGAAGGAAGTCCAAAAAACTGCCAGCATGGTTTAAAGGTGGGGTCAGAGAAGCTATTGTTGCCAAAAAAGCATCTTTCAGGAAATGGAAAAAGGAGCCAAATGAGAAACTGGAAACAGCACAAGCACTGACAAGTTAAATGCAAGGCATTGATAAGGCAGGCAAAGAGAGAATTTGAGAAAAAACTTGCTGCCGAAGCCAGAACACATAATAAAAACTTTTTCAGGTACATTAATGGCAAAAAACCTGTGAGAGAGTCAATTGGACCATTAGATGATAGAGGGGTAAAAGGGGCACTAAGAGGGGATAAGGCCATAGTGGAGAGACTGAATGAATACTTTGCTTTGGTCTTTACAGAGGAAGATGTAGGAATGCTACCCATGACTGAAATGGTATATAAAGGTGATGCTGCAGAAGAAATGAAAGAAATATTGATAAACCCAGAAGATGTATTACAACTATTTGATAAACTGAAGAGTAGCAAATTACCTGGACCAGATGGTATACATCCAAGGGTGTTGTCAGAACTGAAATATGACAGTGCAGCTGACTATTAGTAATCTATGAACTATCATTAAAATCATCTGTTATCCTGAAGATTGGAGAATGGCCAAAGTAACACCAATTTTTAAAAAGGATTCCAGGGGTGATCCGGGAAACTACAGACCAGTGAGCTTGATGTCAGTACCAGGCAAAATGGTAGAAAGCATTATAAAGAACAAAATTACTGAACATGTTGATAGTCAAAGCTTAATGGGAGACAGCCAACCTGGCTTTAGCCAAGGAAGGTCTTGTCTCACTAATCTGTTGTTTTTTTGAAGGTGTGAATAAACATGTAGACAAAGGTGAGTTGGTTGATATAGTATAACTGGATTTTCAGAAAGTCTTTGACAGGGTTCCTCATGAGAAACTTTTGATGAAATTAGAAAATCATGGGATAGGAGGCAGTGTACTATTGTGGACAAGAATCATAAGGAATGGAACGGAAACTAAAACCAAGGATATTATAATGCCTCTGTATTGTTCCATGGTGTGACCACACCTTGAATATTGTGTGTAATTCTGGTCACTTTATCTTAAAAAGGATAAAGCAGAATTAGAAAAGGTACAGGGAAGAGCCTTCAAAATGGTAAAGGGGATGGAAGGATATCCTATGAGGAGAGGCTAAAAAGGTTAGCTTCAACATGGAAAAGAGAAGGCTGAGGGGGAGATATGATAGAGATCTATAAATTAATGAATGGAGTAGAACGTGTAAATGTAGATCAATTGTTTATGCCATCAAAATATAGAAAGACTAGGGGACACGCAAAGAAGCTACAGTGTAACCCGTTTAAGACTAATAAAAGAAAATATTTTTTCACTCAACGCATAATCAAACTCTGGAATTCGTTACCGGAGGATGTAGTAAAACCTGTTAGTGTACAGTAGCTGGGTTTAAATAAGGTTTGGACAAGTTCCTTGAGAAAAGGTTTATAAACCATTAAGGGGACCCAGGAAATCCACTGCTTGACCCAATTCAAGCATTGCGGTACTTGTGTGTCTTTTGAGAAAACTGCTATATACTTGTGACCTAGATTGGCCACTGTTGGAAACAGGATACAGGGCTTGATGGACTTTGGTCTGACCCAGTATGGCATATCTTATATTCTCATGTTCTTATGTTGTCCATATTAAATTTCATTTGCCATTTGGACATCCAGTCTTCCAGTTTATCAAGGTCCTCTTGCAATTTTTCACAATCCTCTTGTGTTTTAACAACCTTGAGTAATTTTGTGTCATCTGCAAATCTGATCACTTCACTCATGTTTCCCATTTCCAGATCATTTATGAATATGTTAAAAAGCAGCGGACCCAGCACAGATCTCTGGGGTACTCCATTATTCACCTTTCTCCATTGAGAAAATTAGCCATTTAGCCCTACTCTCTGCTTTCTATCTTTTAAGCAGTTCCTGATCCAGAATTGTACACTCCCTCCAATCCCATGACTTTTTAATTTCTGCAAGATTCTCTCATGAGGTACCTTGTCGAAGGCTTTCTGAAAATCCAGATACACTATATCAACCATCTCACCTTATCTACTTGTTTATTCACACCTTCAAAAAAATACAACAGATTAGCAAGACAAGATCTTCCTTGGATGGGATGTCCAGCAGGAAGAAGGAGGTGATAATGTCGATATAAATATCTGGTGAGACAGACTTAAACATCTCAATATGTATATAGTGGAAGAAAGGCAGGACAGGGGATATATCATAAAGACATTTAAATGTCTTCATTGCATAAATGCACAGGAGGTAAACTTCTTTCATTTGAAAGGAAGCTCAGGAATAAGGGATCCCAGGATGAAATTAAAAGGGGACAGACTCAGGAGTAACCTGGGAAGATATTTCCTTATGGAAAGAGTGGTAAATGCATCAAACCGCCTCCCGGTGGTAGAGAGAAAGAATCCATCTCAATGCAACAAGCACAGAGAATGTCTTAGTGAGGTTCATGACTGTATTAGCATGCGCAAATCTAACCCATTTGGAGAAATTGTCCCAGGAAAAGACTGTAGAGCTTAGCAATTGGTATGGGTGGGCAGATGGGATAGACTGTATGGTCTTTTTCTTCTGCCATTTTCTCTGTTTCTATCATTTTTAAGGGGCATGTTTACTAAGTTGGCCTAATGGTTACCATGTGCTATTTGTAACTAGGTCGCATTGAAGAACATGGGACCTAATTACAAAGAAGCACTTTCCAGCTGTTAGCCCAGCTTAGTAAACATGCCCCTAAGCTTCTAAATGTACGTGAATTGTCATCTGAAAAATCAGGCTCCTATTTTAGCAGAAATAAGGAAAGGGCGAATTTAGAAATCTAACTTGGGTGCCTAAATTTTGGAGCTCAGGTTTTTTCGAATATTGACCTCATTGTTTTCATAGAAAAAAATATCTGAACAAAAAGGAAGAGTTACTGTGTAACCATGGCAAATTTGCGAAGTTGAAACATGCATGTACTTTCTCTTTGAAAACTCATGCAGAGTCTGTGGCTAAAAGGTTCTTGCAGACTTTGGGGTATGTTTACTAAACTCCGAAATTGTGCGGGGCCGCGGTAGTGTACCTGTGCCATATAAGGAGTGGGCGTTCCCCGCTAAAGACGAAATGCCGGAATTTACATATGCGCTAAGGTGCGCAGTGCCCATGTGCGTCCCGCACCTTAGCGCATGAGATAGCTGCGTGGGAGGCATAAGTGGCGCGCTGAAGTGCAAGAAAACGAGCAGAGCCACAGCACAATGGTTAAGACACTGACCAACGGTGCAGGGATCAGGGGTTCAATGCGCCATTGTGCACATCAAAAAATGTTGTTTGAGGCATTAACTTTAATGAGTAAAAGTGCTGTAGGAGGCATATTAATTATTTTGCGGCGCACTGTTATTTTTGGCCGGCAGTAGGTGGTGCGCTGGTAGGTGTGGGCATCATTAGGCATATCGCTGTAAATTGTGGGCAGTAGGCGTTGCGCTGTTAAGTGTTTTGCGTTTTGGGCGGCAGAAGGCGGTGTGCTGCTAACCTTTGAAGGCCTAAGGCGGTGCGGAAATGTCCAAACACAGGAACCGAGCTACAGCACAATGGTTAAGACACTGACCAACGGTGCAGGGATCAGGGTTTCGATCCCCCACAGTGTCTAGTGAACAAGCCACACAGAGTCATAATTTTAACAGGCATATAAATAATGGGCAGCATAAGGCGGCGCGCAGATGGGCATAAGGCGTCACGCTAATGTTTTAAGAGGGATTTGAATAGTGTGCGGCATAAGGCGGCGCGCTGATGTGAAAGTCCAACAACAGAGCCACAGCACAATGGTTAAGACCCTGACCAATGGTGCATTGATCAGGGGTTCAATACCCCACAGTGCCCAATGAACAAGGTTGGCTGAGGTGGTATTTTATGAGCCATAGATATATCTAATGGGCGTCATACGGCAGCGCGCTGATGGACATAAGGCAGGGCGCCCATGTTTATGGAGGCAGTGTAATATTGGGAGGCATAAGGCGGCTCGCTGATGTACAAGCACAGGAACAGAACCACAGCACAATGGTGAAGACACTGGGCAATGGTGCAGCGATCAGGGGTTGAATCCCCAGCTGTGCACAACGAGAAAAGTCTTGGTGAGGCATTATCTGTTATGGGTAATATTGCCCTAGGAGGCACATTAATTTTGGGCGACATAAATTTTGGGAGGCATAAGGCGGTGCGCTGATATATAAGCACAGGAACAGAGCCACAGCAGAATGGTGAACACACTCACCAATGGTGCTGGGATCATGGGTTCAATCCCCTGCTGTGCCCAATGAAAAAGGCTGGCTGAGCCATGACCTGCTATGAGGAATATTGATCTAGCAGCCATGTCACATTTTATTGTAATTACTACTGCTAGTAAATGCACTCTCAAAGCACTGCAATATAAGGTGATGCATAAGGCGCCCTACAAGGTACCCTAGAGGGCACATTTTAAAGTGCACTGTCCACCAAGGCACCCCACAATGTTGCTTATAGGGCGCTTTACAGGGTGCCGTATGAGGCAGGGCAAGGTGAAAGCAGTGCCTGTGCTGGCATCACTGTGCATTGTAACGCATGGAAATTTTAAGTAGGTGTGCAGACATGCAAGAAGGAACAGCAGTGTAGCACAATGGTGAGGACATTGACTGACGGTGCAGGGGTCATGGTTTTAAAAGAGCAGTGACTAAGGTTGGCTTAGGTACGTCTGTTTTCAGCATGCAACTGTACAGCAATCTGTGCTGCCATGTAAACAGTAGCCCACCCTAGTGCCATAGAGTATTTCACCTTTTAGGGTGCACCATAACGCACATCATAAACAACCACGTCAGCAAAGGCGAGGTATAATGTTCTCCAGCGGCCATGTTGAAAGGTTGGCAACTCCCAGGGCACCATAGTAGGCCCCCCTAAACTGACAGAACTGAAGGTGTGACATAAGATGCCCCAACGATGTATAGGTCAACCCAAAAACGTTTGCCAAGAGCAGTAAGAGACCCCAATGTGAAGGGCAACAGAGGTCTGTGCCAAAGACACATGTAACCCAAACACTCCACAGATCTGAAAGGAAAGGCAATGCATAAGTAAAAGAAGGACATAGATCACAGGTGCTGTACTACAAATACCAGCCCCAGGCCATGTGGCAGGTACAGAAATGGACAAACATGTTGGGGCTAGCTGTAGCTATGTACTGAGTGATGGTAATGTACCATGCTATAATGATAGTGTGCGACAGACGATGGGAAGATGTGTCCAGCAGAGGAGGCTGAAATGGCAGGATAAGTGAAATATCAGGATGACAGTGGGGTAGCAGTGCTATGCAGAGCACACACACGAGAGGCAACCATCGAGAGATGAAGTGCAGGAAGGTGTAGGAGTGCAGGACGTGTTGTAGCAGCATACACATCAGGGTAGGATGGCACAACAGCTGGCAGACAGAGGATGGACAGAAGGATGGCTCACAACTCAGATGAGGGTACAATGTGCTCTCAACACAAATCTGCCAACATATGACCATCAAACAAATGGAAACCACATCTGCCGGACAAGCATACACATCCAACAGAACAGAGAGGAATTACACCTACGACCACTACCACAAATGCAAATGCACTAGCCGTTAGGACACAACACCAACGTGAGCTCATTAGCAAAGGCTGCATACAAAAATAGTGCAGGCCATCACACAAGACGTATGCTGGTTGTAAGGGCAGGCAAACTACCAAGAGTAACCATGAACAAATGCACATGCAGATCTGCTGTGTACAGATCAGAACCCAGTCTGTACTTGGGACCAGGGACACATGCACACACACACAATGAGATGTTATGCAGTGGATACAGCATGCAAAAGAGGAAAGAAACTAAACCGCAAGGGCAGCAGAGGATGCTCGGTGGAGCTGGGTAGCAATCTCGGACAGGACACGAGATAGCTCAACATGAAAACAGGTGTACCACACACCAGCTGAACCTCAGCACTACCAAACCCCCAGGTGCACTGCCCTGTAAACACCATAACGAAAGAGACCTATGTAGCAGATAATATCTGATGGCTAGGCAGCACAGAGTGCACACCTTGCTGTACACTGAAGAGAGGCAAGGGTGTGTGTATAGGTGATGAACCTGTTGTTAACTAATCGTCCAGTTAGCACAAATGAAAATAAAAATAAAAACCACATGTGGGGATCTAACCTGCAAACCACTGATATACAACACATGCCTCCAACCACACCCACAAACACCACACTGAGCACAAGGCAGAACTAATAGTACAACGGGAGGGTCTGTATGGGAACCTGTAATACCCAGTGATGTGCCAAATGGCAGACACATACACAGCTGCCACCGTACAAGGATGTGAGCACAGGTGGGCCATGAACATGACAAGCAAATAAGTAGACACAAGTGTAAATGTGCTCAAAGAGTTGAGGAGTAGCCTAGTGTTCACAAAACTGTCCTGCACACCAAACAACCAGGCCTCATTTGACACCAGCACTCCATGTGGCCTTGGCCAAGTCACTGCAGGGACATTGTCAAGGAAACCCTGTAGTCTCAGGGTCACAAGGAGTCATGAGTGATTCAAAGGCACACATTGTATTGCATGTTTGTCACCATGATCAAGCAGCAAAAGAGACAAATGTGTGTCAAATACATATATTTATTCTGGTCACTTCTCACAGATACTGTAGACAGTGCAATCATAATATCAAGGTGAGTCCGTCCCTGGTGAAAGATGGAAACACATTTAGCAGGGCAAAAACCCACATGCTACATAAAGGTCACTGCCTTGAGCACAAATGAACGGCACGAGATATCATGTGCATCAGGTGCATGCTATGCACTGGGCAGCAGGCCCACACCCCCCACCTGCTGCTGCATGCCTCAAATGTGTGACCCACATATGAGTGCATGTAGACCGTAGGCGTTGCATGATTAGGACCCCAAACACATCACCTGTCCCCCCAAACATAGTCATCACGCAACACAGGAGGCACACAAATGAAGAAAACCTATGTTGCCTCAATGTTGTAATGTGACATACACATTCAGAAAGTAATGTCCCACCTCCCACAGAATGGCTGATCCACACATCAGAAATGCTACAATGTGCACCTCAAATAGCATCAAAAGCAGAATGACCATATGCTAACAGGTAGCAGAGGCACATGAACACAGAGAGAATACAAACCAAAAAACCTGCAGCAAGCTGCAGACATAACAACATGCAGGAGGTAACCGTGCATTGTTTGGTGGGTAGACAATGTTTGGACACATATAGCATGGTACATGAAATGCAGAGGTGTAGGAGGACAATGGACACCCACACTGACACACACCAAATATAATGGGGCAATGAGAGTGTCGTTACCGCAGGGGATAAACAGGACTGTGCAGATATGCAATGCAAGGTGTGTACATACATGCAGAGTGTCACGTCTGTACAGTACACAAACACAATAACCAGCATGTTAATATGGAAATGATGGACTACCATCTTACAGCAAAACACACAGAAGCAATAGTTCCACATGCTGTGGTTCACAAACATAGTCAGTCATAAGCACGAGAACCATCCGCACACCAACATGATACAGTGATGCCACACATGCATGTAAACACCCTTGTCCACTGCAAACATCAATCAAGGATGGTGGAGGGCATGAAAGCGTTGTTGTGGCAAAACCTGTATCATGTCCAGGTGGAGGGCAGGTGGACATAGATAATAGGACCGCTCCATCTTTGCCCCTATGCCACAAACATGGCTGTATGCTGTTGTTGAAACAAACTGATGAGCGTGTCATGTGTGCCATGTCACACACATGGCCCAAACCAAAAAACCAAACAACTGGGGAGGAATGTCCAAAATACAGTGACAATGTCAGTCCATGATGCGCACAGCGTCCACAAAGCAAAGTGTCTCTGCAATCCAACAGGTCAGTTCAAAACTCCCCATGCAACCCTGGGCATGGATAGTAAAGTGTCACATTACAATATGACAAAGTCCATGAAAGTTCATTTGTGTCCCTGCAATCAGCAGGACTCGCAGCCACAGCATGGCACAAACTGTGTGTTGTACAGGTGTGTCATGGGCAAACCAGCAGTCCAAGAGCAATACTGTCAATCGCAGGCCTGTGTTCCACTCTCATAAGTCAAACATCCAATGGCACATTCCTCAAGAAACAAATACATGGTGGTCTGTCCCACAACAGGTGTCTGATGGCGAGCCCAGATGCACTGGAAGAAAAGGGTCCGTTATGTCTTCTGCCCTGTGTCAGGAGAGGATAAGTATGGTCTTGTTAGACACCTTGCAAAAACATCACCAATTGTCAAGAGTCACACTGCACAAAATACAGAAGAAAGGGATGCAAAGGCAAAAATGGCACGATATGAACATCAAATAAAACGCATATTATACCAATCATTAACTGTCAATGCAGACACGGGTGTCACATGGATATGGTCATGTTCATTTTCATGTCACAAAGCCATCTCACTGCTACACAGTATATGCATCTGTTTGTGTGAACAGAGATGCAACATGACATGTCCATGAGATAAACACAAACTCAACAACAGGTACAGCCAGATGTAATCCCAAAATAACAAAGGTGCCACATACCCTGTGTGTGCATCATGTGTACGTCATCAATTCCTTCCGCTACTCCACAGCCACATCAGGTCACAGTGAAGGTAGACAATGTAAGCCAAACATGTAGAATCACCATGTCGAGTCACTGTTGATGCATGTGCACATTATGCTGATATCTGAGAGAAAGAAAAGTTGCTCAACACTGGTCACTCAAAACACAAGACACAGCTCTGCTCACACCTCACAACACATGTTGACCATGATGACAAGGTAAACAGCACTACGGTAGAGGTAGCACACCCAACACTGCCCCCCAGGTGCCCCCACCCCTCACACCACATGATAATCTACCATGCCTGGACACTGCATCACCACACAGTCAACCCATAAACACCCACCCACACAGTATGCTTAGGTCAGCGGAACAGCTGTAATACATGGCCTGTATGTGCACAAGTGCCAATTTGTGCACATAACGGCACAGTGACATGCATTGATACCCTGTTGATGGCTGATCTAACTATGTTGGAGGAGGCAGCAAGTGTAGGATCCCCCAAACAAGATAAACCACACACACACATGTAGCTCTGCTGTAAATATGCCAGAAAAGGTGTTGCAGTTGACATACTGTACACAAACACATGGGGATATGTGTGCCAACAGCAAAATATGGGTAAGGGAGGCTTAAGGAAGATAGGTGAACAACCACAGCTGCCTAATATGACACATAACAGGCGACATGTTGCCCCCCTGACCTCAGGCACATACAATGTAGCTGTAGATCCACCTACCCTGGACCACAGCATCTTGGCTGATGTACCGTCAGGTGCCAATGCTACACACAAACAGCATCCTTATGAAGTATGTCCTGTGGAGTGGAAAACAAACGAGAAAAAAACATTTGTCATGTTCCAGCAGTGAAACCCACACTGCACCTCCCTGTCCCCAGCTGTCAGACACCACAACATGACCTACCTACTGACTGTGCACTCTCACACTGTACTGATATCCCACATGGGAGAGTCAGCATGTAGTTGTCTGATGGTAAATAAAGGTCTCCCCAATCCCTCTTTCGCCTCCCTTCCCTCTCTGTTGTTCCACACACTGGTCTAAAGAGGTGTCTGCACCCACCATGTTTTGGCTGCATCCCAAGGTCACACTATTAGTCTGTGTTACCCATGTTGACACCAATACCCCCTCTCCGGGTGTAGTGGTCCCTTAATGTTGTCTGTTACCCCAGTGTAGATAGCTGTGACACCTGGAAATATGCATTAACACCTCCTGTATCGACTGTGCAAATGCATATTCTGCAGTGTACATCTCCGACACCAAAGAATACTGACAGTTGTGTGCTGATGATGTGCTGAACTACATGGCAATGTCAGCACCATGTTGGCCAAACCACACCCCCATGTCTGTTTGTCACCTGACCATGATGGCTGCATGTCATCCCACTGTGTGACAGTGAGAATGTGAAACCATGGATAGGCTATATGTGCACCTGCCCCAAATAACTCTCATCTAGGTCTATGTGTGTATGTGGACATAACATCCCTCGCTAGGGTCCACAAGGTATTTGTGGATGTGGACTGTGCTATCCTGCCCTGCACACAGCATGTACGTCAGCCATTAGGCATATGTTGAGATACTATCACCTACATATGCCATGCTTCTAATGTAAAAGCGTGAAACACAGAAACCACCCACACATGCAGCGTCACAGTTGGCTACTGTAATCGACCCTTTGGTGATCTGACCCGCTGCACCTCTGTATGTGTGTAGATGTGAAATACTGCAATGAATGACTATTCTCCCAAAGAAACTGTAGCAATGATATGGACCCCTGGCTGCACACTGCACATGTCCACATGCTTCACCATATCCATGTCTGTTCTACGTGATGAGGTATACCTTACGGCACAATGTGGGGCTGCAGCAACACACGTCACAATTAATAAATCCCATCATGGGAACGTAGTCATGCGCCTGTGTACTGTGCTATGTCTGACATTTGGCACCACACCTAAGAAACAGACAGACATAGCCAGCTCACAGGAGCATAACACCCACACAAGCACCTACAAATTGTACTAGATAAACAAAAACCCCGCAGGGGAGCTCCCCACAAACATTGGCCTCCCTACCACAGTGAACCCCGTACCATATGCCTGACACCGTGCTCCACACACACAATAAGACCAAATAACTGTGTTTGCACAGCAGCTGCTATCACAACCAGCCACTAACTTGTACTGTGACCCCCAAAAGCTCATAAAGGTGTATCAACACCCACACCCACAATACACCAACAGCTGCTGTTGTGCCCTGTCCACATTGTTGGTCACACACTCATGGCTATATGTTACCATTGGATGTTCACTGTAATGACAATGCAGTGTTGCATCTGAATGCTAGATGGTCAGAAACATCACCCTTTATAACCATCACACGCACACAACACCACATATATGTGGGAATACATGCAAAACATACCAGTGAATATCTCTGCAATCAACCTCCGCCTGACCGCTGTTCCCGCCTGTGTGTCACCACTGGCACATACAGGGGGGCACGGTGGATCCTCCTCCAGATCCTCATTAATCTCTGCTGGGATATCATGCCTGAGAGCAATGTTGTGCAGGATGCAACAGGCTACGATTATCTCTGCAACAGTCATTGGCTTATATTGTAAGGCCCCACCTGTCCTATCCAGACACCTGAAGCGACTTTTCAACACGCCAAAGGTGCGCTCTATGACAGAGCGGCTGGAGGCGTGGGCCTCATTGTACCTCCACTCTGCACGTGTCCATGGCTGACGCACAGGGGTCAGCAGCCAGGGGCGACACCCATACCCTGCATCACCTGCAGAAAGAAATGTTGCATGTGAATGCATGAGCGCATGCTACCACACATTGACACAGGTATAGACATGAGAAACAAATGCAGAACACATCCTGACAGAAAGATATGACATCACAAATATGCATTTGACCAAATAACACCTATGGTGATAGAAATGGAACACATGGCCTATGGATTCTGTACAGACATGCCAAACAACACAACAGTCCCAATGTTACCTCTACAGATCCTCTATGTGTGGCACATGCGTATTGTTATGCAGTTATTGTTCTCATCTCTACCACCACCAATGTTAGGCTAAACCACCAACACCCAGAAAACATGTTAAAAGCATATGTCTGCAAAGCACACACCACAATAAGGTGTTGTGAGGCAATGTAGGCGCACACCCAGAACATGTATGCCATGGAGGTCTGACAAGATCAACACAATATCACCTCTATTCGCCGTGTCCTCAAAGGTCTACATATCTACATATAGCAGTCTAACGCCATATGCTGTTGACTGCTGACCACCAACCATCTTAGTAGACACCCTGTGCACTGTCCCCATCATGTTCCCATCCTTGTTAAGCTGTGGTCCACAGAATTGCACACTGTAGCCCACATGAGCCTTCAAATATCACATCTACTGAGTCTGACTACTTTCCTGTGTATGTGCTACCAATACCTCTCTGTATGCCCACAAGTTGCCCCCTTGCCCTTGCTGTCACCTCTCCCCAATGCTGAGCGACATCAGGATAATCACATACACTGACGCCTAAGTACCGCACATCTGCAGTGGGCGAAGGTAATGCAAACCCTAGACTTGGTTTCCCCCCTGTTATGGCACAGGCCAAATGCATCAGCATACCTCTGCAAACATGTACTCCCAGTTGCAAAGGTCAGGAACACCCATCATACGTATCTGACCCCACCCCTCCATGTTATCTACAGATTAATGTAGTTATATATTTATGTACATTCTCTTATATACCGCGCTAGTCTGCATCAGTGTGGTTTACATTGACCCAACTTAAAGTACATTGAACAGGGCATTATAACTTGGAGATACCTATTTTACAGGGGACATGGGCCATGGAGGATTAAGTGGCTTGCCCAAGACCACAAGGAGCACCTGTGCGACTAGAAACCTCTGTCCCTGCAGCCCAAGGATGCTGTCCTCTAGTGGGATGTGAACCCCCAACCTTCCGGCCTGAAGTACCCTGCCCCAACCACTAGGCCACTCCTCCACTAACAACCCCAGTACTGAGTGAGTGTGTGCCCCTCACACACACATGAGAAGCGTTAGGTGTATGGATTGTCAATTACATAAATGTTACAGGACATAACACAGGTATAATCAAAATCAATGCCTGCACAGGTGGGTGAGAAGGGAACCCAACCCCCCCTCCCTGTGGGCAGATGAAATGCACACACACTAGTAGCAATCCACAACCAGGACACACATCTGCACATGTGCATAGTTTGTTGAACAACATCAGCATGGTTTTGTCCGATATTGTTCCAATCCTGATGTTACATGTCTAATCATGTCCCCTGTAACTCAACGTCTGCACTCCTCTAACAATGTCAACTCCTACCAGTCCTCTGTTATCTGAACGTGAGTTCAGTTTCCAAATGCACAGAAAACAAACAGCGCACTATATGAGAGATGGTACGGAAACACATACATATATGCATTATGACATAATATATCGTGAAATACTCACCCAGCAATATACAGTCCCCATACTGTCCCTCCTCAAATTGCCGGAATAGTGCTGAGCGATGCAGGATATAGGAGTCATGGGTGGACCCTGCAAACCTTGGGACCACATTCAGAATATGCAGATTAGCATCACATACAACCTGAACATTCAGGGAATGGTAGTGTTTGCGGTTGCGGAACACCACCTCCCTGTCTCTGGGCGGGACCAGGGCAACATGTGTGCAATCAATAGCTCCCATCACGTGTGGTATCCCGGCTAATGCCTCAAAGGCCTGGTTCAGGGTCCCCCACTGTTGCCTATTGTGGGGAAGGCCTATGTAATTCCCTGCCCGGCTGACCATGGCACGCAGTTCTTGGTGGAGACAGCGTGAGAAGCTGGGGCGGCTCATGCCACCCACTGCGGCCACAGATGACTGGAAACAGCCAGAGGCAAAGAAATGTAAGGCAGCAAGGAGCTTGACTAAACCTGGTATGGCATGTGACCGATCAGTCAGGGGCTCAAGGTCAGGTCTTAGATCCTCATAGAGCACCCTAATAGCCCCCGTGCTCAGTCGGTAGAGGGAGATGACCTGGTCCTCACGCATGCCCTGGAGCTGGGCCCTGGGCCTGTAGAGGCGAGGCTGCCGAGCCTGCACCTCAGCACGCCGTCTGCGCCATCCACGCACAGCACCTCTCCGGACCGCCTCCACAGCTGCAGGTCTGATTTGCTGCGGGTCTACACCCATGCCCTGTGCCGCAGCCCCATGGACGCCATCTCCCCTGTCCAGCAACCGCAGCATCCGCCCACGTCTCCGGGCACATGCAACAACAAATATCTCCGTCATAAACCCCTCCCATGTGGCTACACAAACACACACACACACACACACACACACACACACACACACACACACACACACACCCCAACCAGTGGACACCTTACAAACCACACCAGACAATAGACACACAATAAAACACACTACAAACAACACACACAATCTAATGCACAACACCTGCCTTGCTTTTTCAGTCTCTCCCAACCAACACACGCCGCGCCTACGAAACAACCCTCAATGTTGACCAATTCTGCAGCATGTTTTATACAGGTCAATGGATTTCCGTACGTCGCGCATGCACAGTTGTGGGATTGTGCTGCTTGTGCGCGGCGCCAATGTGCAACAGTTTGCGCATGTGCAACCCGTTACGCATGGGCGTCTGTCTGTGCGCGGCGCGCATGTGCAACTGTTAGCGGATGTGCGTGTGTATGTGTGCGGCGTGCATGTGCAAATCGCTGCGCATGTGTGTTTGTATGTGCGCGGCGCGCATGTGCATCTCGTTACGCATGGGCGTAGGCATTGCTTGTGCGTGAAGATGCACACACAGATGCACATGCGCTAACAGTGGCACATGCGCGCCACGCACACACACACACATCCACAGACGCCCGCCCATGCGCAATTGCATCTACGCGCCACGCACAAGCAGCGCCGTCCCACAAGCAGCGCTGTCGCACAATGGCGCATGTGCAACGTAACTAACGTAGAAAAAACTATAAAGCACCCTACACGCCTGGTACACGTTCAGGGTGGTTAGAGAAGTGATAGGTTGGTGAGAGATAGGTTGGTGAGTGATAGGTTGGTGAGGGCGTATTGTAGCTGGTGTGGTGTTTCTGTAGTCATTTGCTTATTGTAGTCATTTCAGTAGTCAACTGTTTATTGTGGTCATTTGTCTCTGTATTGGTGTGTGTACTGTGCCGTTTATTGTGTTGTGTTGGTTGTATTGTGTTCAGAGCTGTTTTGTCTGTGTTGTGCTTGGTGTTGGAGAGGGAGAAGGGGTGAGGTGAGGTGAGGTGAGGAGGGGTGTGGAGAGAGGAGAGGTGAGAGGAGGGTGATGGAGAGGCAGAGTGAGAGCGATAGAGAGAGGGAGAGAGAGAGGGATAGAGAGAGGGAGAGAGTGAGGGAGAGAGGGACGGAGAGAGAGAGAGGGATAGAGAGAGGGATGGGGAGAGGGTGAGGGAGGGTGAGGGTGAGGGGGTGGGGGTGGGGGGGGTGGGAGGGGGTGGGGGAGGTGGGCCCACCAGCTCCTCTGGAGGCTGAGCCAGCAACAGGGACATCAGCAAGAGCCCAGCCTGCACCCAGCAGACACACTGGGAAAAGGAAGAGGGTCCCTGTGCCGGAGACCCAGAGGAGGAGGGCCACACGGTTCTCTGATGCAGAGAACCACAACCTCCTAGCGATGGTCTTAGAGCACTACGAGGTGCTGTTTGGGAGTCTGAGCTCCCGCACAACTACAGCAGGACGGAATGCGGTGTGGGAGGAGGTCCGCAGAGGAGTTGCAGAGGTAGGGGGCCCCCTGAGAGACATTGAAAGCCTGAAAAAAAGGTTTTCTGACATAAAAAGAGGGGTGCGCCAGCATCTGTCTGCTGAGGAACAGCATGCTAGGGGCACAGGTGGCGGGGGCCCCCTGCCAACCATGCTCACGCCCCTGGAGCAGCAGCTTGCCGAAAGGCTGGGGCCAGTATATACATATGGCCTTCCTGCGGCCCTGGATACAGCACATCCGCATGCAGGTAAGTATGTCACGCATATCCTTTACCTGTCAAGACCTTCCGGAAATCACCATTGTGTAGACATAAGACATTTGCACATGCACTCCCATAACTCTCACCAAAGCCCCATCATGTACCTATGCTGGTGTCAGAGGTGTGTGCTGTACCCCTGCACACCCTGTTGTGACATACACAAACACACACGCACACCCCAAAGGTTACATCAAGCCAATACCAAGACATGGGAAACCCAGGAGGACAGCTAAATAGTTGTGTCACAGACATATGTCACGTACACAACATGGGCTGGTGTTTGCTGGCAGCCACAGGGGCAATAAGGGGCCCTATAAGGTGCTCCTCCTCCTCAAACATACATGTAATCCTACACCATGGCCACAAACGTTACACAGCGTGTGACAGGGAAGGTTCCCCTACACTATGGAGCATTTGGAGACTGCAGATATGGCAGGCGTAGAGGTAATGCACATCACAAAACGCGTTCCATCTTTAACTGTGCTATCCCCCTCCATCACTTCACAGTTACATCTGTACACGGTCAAGCAAATGTGGACATATGTGACTGTTGTGAAGGACGGAGATAGCACAGTGAATGACGGGAGGAGCGGTTTGAATAGCATGGTATCTACGCCTGGCATCACAGCAGGCCCCAAATGCAACATATTGTATGGGAACCCTCCCTATCACATGCGTTTGACAATGACGTGTCAAGGTGTACTAATACACGTATGCTCATGGGATAAGGGCAGATGTGTCGTCCACCTTCTGCCCCTGTGTAAGGCAGTAAAACCTGGCCTGTGTTGGGGCAATGACATATGTCTTTATGTAAATATGTTTTTGACCCTCAGAGCTGCACACGTCTGTGTATTGTCTTGTGTCACCCTGTTCTCTTGCCATGTTCCAGGGACACATACAACATGTGTCCCTCATCCCATCAGTCCCCCAAACTGTCCCAAACATGTCAACGTGTACCAGCCCCTTACCTACCCCCACAACAGTGCCTATCATCCCCTGTCATATTGCAGTGGCCTGTGAGAAGTGCATGTTTATGTGACATACGATACGCACAGTGCTGCATGTGCCTGTCAATGGGCCGAAGATGATTTACAGTAGCAGCTCGCTGCATTGTAGGTCAGTGGCAAACACATGTAGCACTGTGATGACAGTATGTCCCATGGAAATATGCCCTGCTCAATGGCATGCACACTCAAACAGGGGCTGGAAAAAACATTTGTATGTGTCGGAAATGAGCAGCCCTGTGTGGACATATGTTGGCCAGATGGGGTGAGAGATGGAATGGGGGCAAAATGCACAATTTGAGCAGAAACAGAAGCATGGGAAACACACAAGGTGTGCAGGACTAAAGCACACACCTGTTCCCCCAGTACAGGTACATGGTGATGATAGACAGGTATGTGAGTGTGTAGGGGGCCCTGTATGCAGCACACATGCAGGGTCCCCACACCATCAGGTATGTGTTGTCACAAGCACACACGTATACATAGCTGTAGTGCGTAAACATATGTGTGTTATATGTGTTTGCCCACAATACAGCTGACTACAGTACCATGATGCCACATGAGGAGGAGGTAGAGGAGGAGGAGGAGGAGGAGGAGGGGGGTGATATGGAAGCCCCTCACATCCTGGAGGATGCTGAGGCTCTGTGGTCGGGGGCAAGCCCATGTTCCAGGGAGGGGCCGCTGGAGCCACAGACGCGCAGACACCCACCAATGATGTCTGCTCAGCCAGGTGCCGGACCACCACCAGGGCAGCATGATGTGGGCGAGGATGTCCTCATCGAGGAGCTGAGAGCCCACGCTACATCTTCCCGGGAAGATGCAGAAGGTGGGTGATAACCAATGTTGCCTCCAATGTTCTGTATGATGTGTGCACATTAGATATCAGCTGTGCAGCGTATGGCAGGAATGTTAATGTTTAAACTCCACAGAGCGACCCTCGTGGTTATCCAACTTAACAGTGGACTACACGTCAGGATACAGTATGTGCATCACATTGCTTGCAGTGGAAAGTATGTCAGAACCAGTGGAACCCGAAATACACAGAAACCTATACATGTGAACACGTATTTGTTGAGGTTGATCAAACTAACATAATTTTTCTTTGTGGGCTATGTCATACAGTACATATGTTTGCTTGGCAAGGTGTGTGCGCACACACATGTGCACAGCTGAGAGGGAACAGTGGTGACAACTGACCGTCACAAACACAACACACAAACCACAAGTCTCTGTTTGGGGTGTGTCTGTACTGGATGTGACAACATACCTTCCACAGCTGTGACATGTGTGTCTCCGTTAGACGGTACACCTTTGCCATACAAAAAGGGTGTGACGTATGTTAGCTGATGTTACTGTGACACACACCATAACAGCCTGGGGTTAGTTCACACCTACGGATGCAGACATACTAGGGATGCAGTTCAAGGTGCATCATGTTCTAAGGCAATACCTCATTAATAGCATAGCACTGGGAAAAATGAGCCTCATCACAGTAGGCCAGCCGTCTGCCAGTAACAAATCATGACAACTGTCCCCTAGGCCATGGGGAATCCGAGATGACATACACATAGCTAATAAATGTATGTCATGCAACGTCACACAGACCCCATCCCCTACAGTCTGCATCACCAGGTGTCAAACAATCCTAAAATATAAACCTATCAGTCAAGATGTCGTCATATACACATATACCAGGATTTACAGACAGGACAGGGTCTAAGATCATGTACCCATGGTTTGGGGGGGGGGGGAACAGGTCCCTGTAGACTGCGTGTATGGCCACAACTAGCGTAGGCTGTGTGACATACAGACAGAGCTCTCAACGTGTCCCCTTCATGTATATGTGACAATGAGGTGGACATTTGCATGGTTTGTGACTCAAACAACGGATCATACAGGTTCTATGTTGCCCCCTGCTGTGTTTTGAAAGAATGGACACCTCACAGGTGACACCCCTGCTGCCAAACACAACCAGGAATGCCCCCCCCCCCAGCTCTGTGACTCACCACTCTTCCCTAAGGCTTACCACCTGCTGTTGCATGCTCAGCATAACCCTGTCTTTGCCATGTTGCGGTCTGTCACCCTGTGCTTCACCATCTGGTCCTACGCATGCTCATTGGGGAGCCTCCACATGTGTCCCACGGTGTACATGCACTGTTATCTGACCCCTGTTCTTTTACCCTGGGTGTATGTGAACCCCTCTGCCATCTGACACATGCGGCAGTAGTGGACTTGCCCACGTAAGGGTTCAGATCCTGCTGATCCCACACATCCCTCACAGTCAATATCGCTGCACCTGTCACCTGTCCATGCTGTGTGTATCCCCCCAACTGTGGTACCACCTGGTCTTGCTGTTCACAACCTACCTCTCTTCATCAATGGGTATTCCCAGGTCTGGTTGATGTCAATCGCACACGCCCCACCCACGTACACAATGGAGATGTGTTTGCCATCTTTCCCCAAGCCTATTGCTACGTCTGCAGTACGTGGGTGTGTGTGCGCAGCCTCTGTATCCCTGGGTTTGCCTCCCACATCACCTAACTGAACCATGTTCTGTGTGTGGCTATGACATACACTTCCATGACAATGAGGTTTCATAACCATATCAACGTGCCTGGTCGAGTTTTTACAATCACAATGACAATCATGTGTTATATGTGTCACCTTGTTGTGTGTGAACGTTGATTCCTGAAGAGGTATCTCACGCAACACCCTTTGTTCCCCCCACAGGCATTCGTCAGGAATTGGCAGCTCTGAGGCACTCAGTGGATGCCACTACACAGGAGATTGCCCACCTAAGGCAGGATATCAGGGCCATGCCCTTTCTGAGAAATTGTGTGGCCCTGGAGGGCATACTTGCTGTACTGGAGCGATTAGCACCACCACCACCACCACCACCACCGCCTCCACCACCGCCTCCACCACAGGCACCAGAAGAGGGGGAGGGTCGAGCACAAGGGGGGGGGGGAGGTGTTTCGACGTGCCAGACGTGGGCGGTCACGCCGTCGCCCCTAACTGTGGAAATAAATATTTTGGTGAACATACATGCAATGTGTCATTCCAATGTGTGTCCCTGTGGTCCCCTATGTTGTGTGCACAACCATGTTTTGCCCATGACCATATGACCTGCACCCAGGTCCGTTGCTGGTGGATTGTTCACACTGTCAGGTATTACTGCACAGATGCCATCACATGCCATTTCTGACCTGCACAGTGTGTGTTCACTGCCCCTTGGCTGCAGCAGACCGGTTTACACATATCCCCCAATTGCACCTGGGGGCCTGCTCCAAGGTTACACCGCCAATATTCAGATCCATGGCCATTTCCATCCCCTCATACACCTCACATTGGGTGCATATGTGTGCCCATTGCCCCTGTCCCTAACACTGATTACATGCCGGTCTTGCTACCCCCATGGCATGCATGTGTCACAGACAGACATGGTTTGCATGCGTATATCCAATGCTGCAGTCCACTAACACATCTTGTTACAAACGACCCATCCCTGTGACATGGATGTGTCCGGGACACCGTTACTATGCAACCTCTCATATGTCTACCCTGGTCCCATGCCCACACATACATGTTTAGCCCACATGACTGCATGTGGCGCTGTTCCACGTATGCTACCCATGTGTACGTGTCCAGTCTAGGCAGGTCCATACACATATCCCATGCTTGCATCCATAGTCAGTGGGTAAGGACAACACATGAGCCCAGTGTCAATCTGTATAAATAGTTTAATATTGTAGACAAAACATTGTGGCAACATGCCCAAACAAAACATGCCCCCGATTAATTCCCCTGACAACAGGCCAGCACAGGGCACATGTGGCCATCACAGGTGCCCTCACAGACTCCTGTGACGCCATTCAGCAGATGGTAACCGACGGCTGAGCTGCTCCATCCCATTGGCCACCTGCTGAACGGCTGCCGTCAGACAACGGCAGGTGTGCAGCAGGAGACGGACGTCCCTCTGCATGCCATCCACTGCCTCCATCACATCATGTATGCACCTGCCAGCACACAAACACACACTCGGCATGGTTTGTGTGCTGGCATGTGCACACACGACGTGTGGGGCAATGGATGGTGCACCGAGAGGACGCCTCGCATCCTCTGCACACACCTGCAGGGTCTGACGGGAGACTACTGTGCCCTGTGCTGGTCTGTGGTTCCCCCCCCTGCTCCCCTCTCCTCCCCCCCATCCAGTACCCTCCCACCGTCATCTGAATCCCCCACCCCCACATGGCCCACCTGCCTCCCCAAACCTGCCCCCCCTCCCCCACATCTGCCCTTGCATCCCCATTGTTCCCGTGTGTGGCTTTGCGGGGCTGGTCGACGGGTTGCTCCTGCTCCTCCTCCCCCTCCTCATCCTCCTCCCCATCATCGTCGACGATTATCACATCATCGTCCTCCTGCTCCCGTCCACGGTGTCTGGTGGGGCGCATGAGCGGGTAGTGTGCCGCTTGTTCCCCCTCAACGTTGTCATCACCCTCTGTGGAGACATACACACATTACAACACCCTCATGTGTGTCACATAACACATGTACATATGCAGCCAACACACACGCTGTTGTGGCAACATGTCACCTGAACGTGACACGCATGTGTGGCATTACTCACCATCAGGGCGTGGCTCCGGCCCTCTCTGGTACAGCTCCAGGAAACCAGGGTGGAACTGGCGGAGCTCACGCCCCTTCTTCCTCAAATCCTCCACCTGTGGAAATGCAGACAATGGTTGCTGTCAGCAATGAAGGCTCATCTCCGGGGTGTGGACAACAGAACCCTAACCCTGTGTGGGCAGCACCATGATGATGCCTTTTCGCTGTGGTGTGTCATGCAGTCCAGAGTTAACCACCTGTACAAGCTTGTCTCTGTGAGATGTGGCCATAGGTAGTCCCATGTTTTTGTGTCAGCCTAGGGTGTGTAACCTACACAGGTACACGTATCCCTCAAACTGCATCTGTGATGTCCATCTGCAAACACGTGTGTCATCCCTGGTGGATGGGCAGATGTGTGACCTGACTCTGCATGCATATCTGGGTACATGTCTCAGTTACAGACCTTAGCCATTGGCTCGCATAGCTGATGTGGGTGAGGTGTTAATGTCGCACATCAACATCTGCCCCTACCATATCGTCAGGATACATCAACAGTGTGTGTGGTGAACTGGGGTCATAATGCACTGTGAGAGATGTGCTGCCTGCCCAACATAACGTACTAACATATCTGACTGACCTACCCTCTGTTTCACTTAGGTCTCACGCCCCCTGGGGTTTGCATGTGCTACGACACATTGTCTGCAACATAAAGCAGAGCAGCAGGGTGACTGCCAGGGGACCATACACAGGTATCAGGAACGCCTGGGGATGATGAGCATGGATTCAACAGTTAGGACACACTCCACCATATCACCAGGGTGACTCAGAACCCACTAGGGTGGGCTCTCAGGACTCCTTGGGATAGGGTGACCTGATTAAACAATAAAGGCACACTCCACCATATCACCAGTGTGACTCTGAACCCATTATGATGGGCTCTCAGGACTCCTGGGGATAGGGTGACCTGATTAAACAATAAAGGCACACTCCACCATATCACCAGGGCGACTGAACCCATTATGATGGGCTCTCAGGACTCCTGGGGATAGGGTGACCTGATTAAACAATAAAGGCACACTCCACCATATCACCAGGGTGACTCTGAACCCATTATGATGGGCTCTCAGGACTCCTGGGGATAGGGTGACCTGATTAAACAATAAAGGCACACTCCACCATATCACCAGGGTGACTCAGAACCCATTATGATGGGCTCTCAGGACTCCTGGGGATAGGGTGACCTGATTAAACAATAAAGGCACACTCCACCATATCACCAGGGTGACTCTGAACCCACTAGGGTGGGCTCACAGGACTCCTGGGGATAGGGTGATGTAATTAAACTGTTCAGGGACACTCCACCATATCACCAGGGTGACTCTGAACCCATTATGATGGGCTCTCAGGACTCCTGGGGATAGGGTGACCTGATTAAACAATAAAGGCACATTCCACCATATCACCAGGGTGACTCTGAACCCATTATGATGGGCTCTCAGGACTCCTGGGAATAGGGTGACCTGATTAAACAATAAAGGCACACTCCACCATATCACCAGGGTGACTCTGAACCCACTAGGGTGGGCTCTCAGGACTCCTGGGGATAGGATGATGTAATTAAACTGTTCAGGCACACTCCACCATATCACCAGGGTGACTCAGAACCCACTAGGGTGGGCTCTCAGGACTCCTGGGGATAGGGTGACCTGATTAAACAATAAAGGCACACTCCACCATATCACCAGGGTGACTCAGAACCCACTAGGGTGGGCTCTCAGGACTCCTGGGGATAGGGAGGATGTATTGGAGAACATTGGTACACAAACCCATATCACCAGGGTGACTCACACACCATGTGATGCACGTTGCACAGTCCCTGATGGTGGCCCCTATGTTTTAGCTTGTAAATGCAAATCACAGCGTCAGTCCATGATGTTTCTGGTGGTTCCTTAGATCTCTGGACTATCTGTGTCACAGTGTGCTGTAGCACATCTACAGCAGCAGCTGCCATGACCCCAGGGTGGCATCATGCCCTCGGTGACCAGATGCAACATCACCGGGGTACAGGACAAACCACTCAGATGTGCTACATACACAATATGGGATGTGGTTTAACCTTCTGCACTTTAATAATATACACTACCTACACACAGCAGCATGGAAAGCTACAATCACTACCTGTCTGTGTATGTGGTTATCATGACCAGTGGCCATACACTTACCTCCCGTGGGTTGTCCGCCTCACAATTGTAGCGTCTTGTGAGTCTCTCCCTGGCCCTCCTCACCTTGCCCATGTCCCTTCTCCGGGAGGCCCCAGGGAACAGCCTGTGCATCCTGGGACCAATCAGGGAACCCAGGAGGCATAGCTCCCTTTGGGTGAAGGCAGGCTTTCTACTGCGTGTCGCCATTTTGCAGTATGTGCATCTGTACGTGCGGACGCACGCAACGCTACTTCCGCACATGCGCAGATCAGTTCGCGCACCGGCGCGCCGCATGGCTGCACGTCAGAGATAAGCTCGCTGTGGCACGCCGCATGGCTGCGCGACATAAAAATTGAAATACTGACATCCTTATGCCGCACAGGTTATGGTGTAAACAAAAGTATGTCTGACAATCTTTGCTAAAACACAGAGCACCTATGTGTTTGTCGTGTACAAAGGATCATTTCTCTTGTTATGTGTTTCTCTTTTTTTGAACGTGTGGGTTTGAACCTCTGGATACATATCCAACGAGTCATAGTGCAGTGTCTGATGATGTGTGCTATGTGTGTCACAGAGTAGGTAATGCCAATACACATACAACAGGGGGTGCTGACAGACCATCAACGTCAGCTATCAGTCACCCTGGTGATACAGGGTTGTGTGTGCCACTGGGGTATGTTCGCTGGGGCATCTCGATGTGTGTCCAGCAATGATGTGGATGTTGCCTTAGGGGGGGAGGTGGGTACTTCATATCTGACCATTGGACATGCACAATAGGTTGCCTGGTGGCCATTATGAGGCAATGTGGCTCGGCATGACACCTTAATGCACGTTATCCTTTCTTATGTGTGCTAACATGCCACCCTGGTGGCAGAGGTGTGGCACAATGGTTCAGACATGGACGGCTTAGCCGGGGGTCATGAGTTCAACCCTCCAGTGGGGTTCTGGATTACCTGTCACATGTATCACACATTATTGGACAGCAGTGCCAAATTGGGCATTGTGTTTTTAAAGTACATCAGTGCTGTGTTAGGCATACATCTTCTTATGTTACAGGAGTGTTACCTGCAGCAGTCTCCTTTCTACATTACAGCGGTACTACCAGGAGAAACACCTTCACAGTGCTATATGTGTCATGTGCAGTGCAGCATTGTTACTAATGGATCAATGCAACCCTCATTCCCACAACACACAGTCTGCAGGATTGCCTCTCTAGCCAGACAGGCTTCTTTTCTCATCTCTTGAGCTGTGGCCCACACATTTCATTGTTGCCTGTGGAGCCAGAGGTAGTGATTTGCTGTCCACACTGTGGTTAATCGTGAGTGCATGCAATGCCAGGTGTTGTGATGTTAATTAGTGGTGGCAGCTATAAGACCCTCAGAGTGCTGTAATGCTCAGGTGCCCCATAAACAACCTTATCATGCACGTTAAGGTTACAGAGCTGTGCTGTTTTGTCTGGTGCCAGTAGTACATGACATTACACACATACTGCCCCAAGCAGCACCCATGTGCCGTGTAAAATGATATTGCCAATATTACAATGAGATGTTCAATGTATCTCTACTTTGTGCAATGTGAACTGTACTGATGCTGACAGGTGCAGTATATGGCCCAATGTATATATCCAAAATACTTTTCACGGAAACAGCACAATAAGGATTTGAACCACCAACCTGTTGCTTCACAGGCATTGCATTCACCAGTGGGCTACAGCTCTGGAGCTGTGAACAGATGTCTGGCTGGCTGCAATATAACTTATGCTGAGTGTGTGCTGTGGTTAATAGGGTAGGGTTAGTCCACTCACACCCATGATGCAATGCACATGCAAACAAGCATTCTACAGATAGTCAGAAGATGGGGTAGACACCCCCACAGCACCTAGGCCTAATAGTGGTTATAGACCTTCCGTGTTGCAGGTATAGAGTGTTGACAGACAGTCACAGTGTGTGTGGCGTGTGCTCACCCTGAGGGTGAGGTGGGACGCACAGCACCTGTCCTGGCTGAGATGGCCTATACGTCAGATGCACATGTCTGCTGATGTCTGATAGCTTGTCCCATCAGACACACCTACGGTACACCTTTGACCATCTGTATCTCCCAGTCACATCTGGCCCTTGTGGGCTACAATACTCACGGAATAGTGCATATCCTGTGTGTGTGCTCTGCCCACATGATCTATGTGCAGTGTGTGTGTGAGGTAAGCAGCTGTTTGGGCCCATAGGCGGTGTGTATCACACCACCAAACCTGCCCTGTGGAACCCAGGTTCCCCCCAACATCTGATCAACACTCTCTATCCCACAGCAAGGGTGGTAGCAGCAGACAGCACCATCAAACTCATTACAGCTGCAGTACGGACAACCTACATGGCACTCTCCACCGGTCTGTACCCATCCATATTTCAGGGGCAGACAGAGAGTCGGTCCTTAGACCCCCAACTCCCACACCACCATCTGACATTTTCCAGCAGCAGGCACTGTGAGTCGCCTGCTACTGGATGCTGCAAGGTGTTCCAGACATACACATGCTAACTGCAGCCAGGCCACTAGCCAGTCCATAGTGCATGCTACCGGAGGAAATGTGTGCACCAATAACTGTGACGGGAGCACACCCACCACGCAGTTAACTCAGTGATTGGGCCCCCATAGATACAGAACCCAGATACATCACATGAGAGAACTACAATAAGGCACTATGGTGGAACCTGGCCATGCCGTGGTCACTGCTCGGTCAGGGTGAGAGTAACCTCCCAGCAGGACATGCTCTTGACACCATGTCTGTGGAGATGATGGGCAGGCACCACAATGTCTCAGCCATTCACCTGTGGCCTGTGCAGATGCATCCTGCTGATGCTGCCCTGTCTGTTGTATACCCACAATACTTTGCTCCTCATTATGCACATTGGCAGGCCTATACTGGCAACAGTGCTATCAGTGTGGGGTGCAGAGGGTGTTGGCAGCCACCACAAACTGGATAGACAAACACACACTCCCCACACCTAGGGGAGCATTGAGCAGCTGTAGAGGGATTTGGCAGCCCTGGCCACCGCACCAGTAATGGGCACTGTGCCGCCATGTCAATGTTAAGGTTTACTGTTGGTGTCATTATCCACGGTGGTGGACTCTGTCAGACCCATGACCTGTCACACATTACCCATACATCAGAGACGTAGCCATGATACAGCTCAATGAGCGGATTGTGCTTAACGTAGCCATTTCTATCTAACAGTGATGATCACACGCTTTTGACATCTGTGTACCGTATCCTCATGTGTAGTGTGGGATTGCTAATGTATGCACATGCTAGTGTTGGGAGGTGCACACAGGGCCCAACATCCTGCCTCTGCATTAGTCTTTGGATGATGTAGCCTGCAGGTGCAGGTGTTTCTGCCCCTGTTGGCTGCTGCTCTGGAGCAGAGGTTCCCATATCCAGTCCAGGTGGGGCAAACACTGGTCGGGTTTTCATGATGTCCCTGATGAATATGCCTATGATACATCTCCATACCATGGGGGCGTTAACATAACTTGCAGCACAAGCATTTTGTTTGAACACATTGTCCAACCTGTGTGATTTATGACACTACATGATTGCATTTTGGGGACTCTGCTGTAGGTGCTGCATATGTTTCTGTGCTGTTTGCTGTTTAAGGTAAAATATTATTTTCAAAAAATGCATATGTCCTCAGCAGGAAAGGTTCAGTCTTTACTACCATGTTTCCTTCATGGGTTATATGTGTGGACTGGGATGGCAGTAGCCCCAGCTGGGATTTGAATCTGTGACCTTCTGTTCTTGCACACACTGTCTGTGTGCATTGCACCACCATGTAGCCACAGATTGACTGCATTCCCTGGGACGTCCATGACTGTAAATCCGACAGGGCCTGTCTGTTACAGTGGACGGTGCCAGCCTGCACATGGCTTGGCCACTGTCTGCTGTGGCTAGCAGCCAATGCCCCCGCCACCACCTGTACCCTTCCGCCAACATGATGGCATGTCCTTATCTTGGAGAAGCATGTGACCTGCTTGAGTTGTGGCACTCCAGGACTGCATTTGGGGGACTCGGCTGTCGGTGATGCCCATTGTAATGGTGTGTGTGCGGTGTGGGGTAAAATATGGGTGTTTGAGACATGCATGTTCTCTGCAATATAGAAGTGTCTTCAGTATCTGTGTTTAGTGGTGGGTGACATATGGGGACTGGGTTGGCAGGGGCCCAAGCTGGCCTTTGAACCTGTGACTCTTTGGTCCAGGAGGTGCTGGCTCTGTCCACTGCACCACACTGTGGCCACAGAAACAGTGCACTCCCTGGGGATGGACAACCTTGCCGTAGGAATCCTAAACCCTGCTCTGCACATTTGTACTGTGGCCTCATTCACCTTGTCTGGGGGCAAACGTGCAAATACACCCCGCATTTGACCGCAAAAAAAGGGGGAAAATATGTAACCAAGCTGGGCAGCAGTGGTATTAATGAGCAACCATAATAAACACTCCCAGGAAAGCTCCCAAAAACGAAATGATTTTTGGAAGGGTCTCCACTCCGTAGACCCTTCCAAAAATCATTTCTTTTTCTTGGGGCTTTCCTGGGTGTGTTTTTTATTGCTGCCCATTACTATAACTGTTCCCCAGCTGAATTACTATTTTTAATATTTTTGGTGTGGAAATGTTCTATTTTTATTTCCACTTTTGTGCTGTGCTCATGTATCACACTGCTCACGTTTTCAGGTTTCTCCGGTTTTGCTGTACATTGCTGACGGAAATGGTTTCTCTTCCCTTTAAATGCCCTCTACTGCGAGTGTTTCACTCGCGGTAGTTTTTCCTTGTAAAATCGGCCCCGATAATGTGCGGGGAGCCTCTCCCCTCCCCTTCCCCGCCCATTAACCCCGTCTCTCCGCCCCTCAGAAGCCTTCCTCCGCCTTCCGTTAGCCTTTCCACTCCTCTATCGGACATTTGCGGGCCCGTACTTGTGCGTGGCCCGTTAGTGTGTCGCGCACCTTCGCAAGGGTTCATCGCACGTGTGCGGGGCGCTTAAGAGCACTTAAGTGCTGCTTTTAGTGCGCTATTGTGCGGCACGCAATTGTGCGGTTTTTAGTAAACATGCCCCTTTGTCTCAAAGTGAACAATTTGAAAATTTCCCCTCCCATGGTACTCTAATGATTGGTAAGGTACAGATATTTAAAGATTTGTTCTAAACGTTTTCGCTTGGATAAAAATCATCCATGGTTTCAGGTTAATAGAAACCAAAATATTTTGAATGAACATTTTAAAAACATTTTGAACTTTGAACTTAGTCATGTTTAGCTTGGAGCATGGCTTTATCACGTGCAATTCTTTTGTGTATTTTATTTAAAATGTTTCAGCTTTGATCTGACATGAAACATTTTTTCTGATTCCTAAATCTCACTCTACACCCTTCCTTGGAACTCCGCTCCTCTGGTAGATCCCATTTATCTGTGCCTTTCTGTGCCACTGCCAACTCCAGACTTCGTTCATTCCACCTTGCTGCTCCATATGCCTGGAACAAACTACCTGAGTTGATGCATCGGGCTCCTTCTCTGGTCCTATTCAAGTCTAGGCTGAAGATCCACCTCCTTGAGGCTGCTTTTGGATCCTGATGCTCCTCACTGTCTTGTGAGTGTGTCAGGATATAAACGGAAATGTTACCTTTTAAAACCAGAATAATCCTTATAGTTTCAGTGATTTTGAAGAGGTTGTCATCATATCAGTAGCTGGACAAAGTTTATGACTGGCAGCTTAATAATAGCATCAATAAACAGTGCTCAACCTGTCAAGGCAAAGGTAAGAAAACTGCTCCATAGGAAGAAAAAATAATTCTGATAGCTGCTATTGGCCCTCTATAGCCTTGAGAAACTAAAATACTCTGTATAAATTTAGGCAGCTTTAGAGGCAGGATGTATTCTCCCATGCAAATGAGTGTAACTATTATTTTAGAGGTGATTCTTCTAAAGTGGAGCACTTTTATGGCTAATGGTCAAAGGAAATGATGAAACAATCTAGGAATATAAGATTTTTGAAATTGAAATCATCAGACACTTTTGGAACTTGCAAGAAAGTAAACTCTTGTTCAGTCCTAACACATTATTAGCCATAAAATTCTACTGTCTGACACCTTCTGATCACCCAGCCACCCTCTTTGGACTATCATTGGAATGCTTTGTATTTTCTGAGAAGTGCTATGTTTTGCTTATTCTTTTCTGTTGTGAGGAAGAAGGTTTTAGCTTCTGAAAGCTAGTCAGGAAGGGTTCGGTAGCATTTACAGCAGTGGGTCCCAAACTTGGGGTCGGGACCCAAAATAGGGTCACATCATCAGTGGATGGGGTCACAGAAACATGGCCATTTCTCCTTCTCTCTGGACTTTCACTATGACCTAAGCCAAGTAATGGCAGTCGCCGGTCAGCATGTGGAGTTTGGGCCAGTGAACATTCATAGCCCCTTGCCCCCTCCTGGGTAAGCTTCCTGTTGGACTGGAAACCCATGCTGAGCACTGGGGTCTGTAAGCACACATGGCACACTGTGCTGACTGCTGCTGAAGTTACCACTACTGTTGCTGTTGCTTTCCTGCTTGAGATGAATGAATGAAAGGAGGGGAAGAAAGCTGGAGGGCTGCTCTTTTGATTTCATCATCATCTGGAGTCACATGAACTTTCACTTGTTAAAATGGGGTCATATGGGATAAAAGTCTGAAAAACACTGATTTACAACGTAAAAATCTAGCTTACATGTGTAAATGGGCATACAGTACATATGATGTAAGTAGCCATATTCTGTGTATGCTGTGGGTGGACTTTTAAAATGTACCTGTACTTTCCATTTTACAATAAGGAAAACACGCTTATATAGTATTTCCAAAAATTTCCCTGCCTGCATTTACACCTCTTCCGAATCATGCATTAAATGTCAGCTAACTGCTCGTTTGGAACTGAGGAACTTGTCAGAGGAATCTGATTGATTTGTTTGACTGGGTGACCAGAGAATTGGATTAGGGGAGAACACTGAATGTGGTTTACTTAGATTTCAGCAAGGCCTTTGACACCATTCTCGTCAGCGACTTTTAAATAAATTGAGTGGCCTTGGGAAGTGACTGACTGGCTAAGAAACTAGTTGATTTGTCAGCAAAGAAGGATAGTAGTAAATGGACTTCACTCCGAAGATAAGGTGCCGCAGAGATCAGTCCATGGTTCTGTTCTTTTTAACATTTTTCTAAGTGATATTGTGAAAGTTCTGTTGGCCAAGGTACAGTATGCCTCTTTGTGGATGATACCAAACTCTGCAACAGAGAAGACATCCTGGAAGATGTGGATAACATGAGAAGGAATCTAGTGAAATCTGAATAATGATCGAGCATTTGGCAATTAAGATTTAATGCTAAGTTGCAAGATCATGCATTTGAGCTGCAAAACCCAAGGGAGTAGTACAGTATAGGGGAGAAATACTTCAATGCATAAAAGAAGAACAGAAAGAGGGGAGGCCAAAATTGCGACATAGTGTGTTTGCTCTGTGCAGTTCTGGGAGGAAACTCTTGAGCACCTGGTTGCCTCCTTCACAAAGTCCAATGGATTGTTATGCCTTGCATGGAGCCACTCTGGCAAGTGACCAGAATGTGTCTGGCAGAGTTGACCGCTGGGTTGGAGGAGACGAGTTGGCAATGGAACTTGAAATCTCACTTTCCTCATAGGAATGGAATCTTCTCCCCCTGCAGATCCATATAACGCCTGAAGGTAGCATTGGATGGCTGCTGTCAGAAGTTGGTGGAAGGGGGCCTGCCTGCTTGAGTGATCCTGCTTCTAAGTGCAAGTGGGGTTACTTCCAGTGAAGATCCAATTGAAGGTGACTCGCTAGGGTGTATGGAGGAGGTAGTTGGCAGGAAGAGAGATGCACTAGAAGTCAAAAGCACCGAGGTTAAAGACCCCATGCAGCAACCAGATTTATCTTTATTTACCCTGGTTATTGGTGAGTTTTCTCTACTGAGGCCACAGTCTTTTCCTGTGGAGACTATTCAAGATGCTGTTACCTAACTTGACTGTTGCTTTGTCTCAGCAATCACAGGAGCTTAAAGTTCAGGAGAATACTAACTCACTTACTGAACAACAGGAACGTATTGATTCTTAAAAGGTGAATATTGTCACAACGCCCCCCTGGTGGCACTGGGATGTCACAGCAGGGAGGGTGGACACAAAAATACTTTATGGTGGAGTTTAGCTCAAAGACAGGGCCCAGGTTTTTATAGTCCTAGTAGCCTTCTGGGTAACCAAAGCTCCAAAGAATATAACAGTCCGAGTGTAGGGAGAATAAAGGCTTTTATTTCCCGTATTGCAAATAGGTTCAATAGCTCAGAATTTACATCAACACAAAAATGTCCTTGCTTCAGGTTGAAAGAAAAAGAAACATGAACTGAGTTAGACCTGTTAACTTCACAGCAGTACTATAAGAAACACAGATTCAAACCTTCCCCCAGACCACAGCTCTACTCCTCGGCTAAGGGCTCAAAACTTTCTGCCAGGCAATAGCTGCAATCCATCTCGGGGTCCGAAAGGTCATCCAGGAATTCCACCTGCATTGGTTCACAGTCAGGAATATCTAGTGGCTCGCATTCAGGCTTTTTATACAATGTTTGTACGATGTCCCAATGCGCTGCATCCAAAGGTAAGCCTTGGTTTTGTACACCTCTAGAATGAGGACAGTTTCTCTTGCCTACTGCTCTTATACTAGAGAGTTTCTTGTTTGGCACAGGTTTGTATTTTGTAGCACAAATAGTTCTAGAAGGACAGCATTCCTCTAGGTCCTGCTCCTCCTGCGTCACAGCATTCATAAAATCACAATCAGTAAAATAATGATTACCTTTCCTTTTGGGTTTATCACGGCCAAGTGAGGGTTGATGCTTGTTCCTGCTGTGGTTTGGCTTCTCTGACACCAAGGTAGGCCTCCAGTTCTCCGGCCGGCCTTCTGCTGGGGTTAAGCCACACTTGCACCACAGCTTCTTTCTCTCTGGGCCAGGAATGTTACCTTTCAAAGTAACTCTTTCACCTCCTTCTTGGTTACTCCTCGTTGTGTCTTTCAAAGGTTGCTGGCTTCTGCCAGACTCAGGTCCAGGACTCTCTGGCACAGTCCTTCTCCTTCCAGGGTTAGCTTCTTCTTTGTATCTTTCCCACTTGGAAAGTGTATCCTCTCCCCTCTTGGGATATTTGAAGCGGATTCCTTCACCTGGTTCTGTTGAGTCTGCTGGGCCGGTTCCTTCTGTCAGAACTCCTATTCCCTGGTCCTTCTCTCCTTCCAGGAAAGCTCTCCTTTCTCCTTCCAGGGTTAGCTTCCTTTCTGTGTCCCTTGTGTCTCCTGTGTCTGGGCTTTTAAAAGGAATTCTTCCCTTTCTGGATTGGGTGCAGGCCGGTATTGCATCATTGGCTCTGGGGTGTGGCTCCTCAGTCCTCCAGAGGTCCCTCTTGCTCCCCCTATATGGCTCCTCGCGATGCTGCAGCCGGTGTCTGCCTCTTTTTTCTAAGTTAAAAGTATTTTCTTCTGTCTGCAGAGGGTCTGCAGTTCCACAATATATAGGATCTTAATATGAAATTGCAATCTATATAAGATTTCAAAGTTGCATTATCTAAAGAGAATAACTTTACGAAAACTCATTTTTATTGTCAATAGCATAAATCGTACAATAACATCAATCGTACAACCAAAGGCAACACATAAAACAATTAAAACATCAAGTAAAAAAAAACCCCCAATATATATGCACTTACAACTATGTTCATCTCCTGGTCCATACTCTTTCCATCTGTAATCGCTTTCCCACCTCCCTCATCCACCCCTCCTCTTGCACACATGTTCGTAATCCCCCTAAAAAAAAAAAAAAACATTGCTTAGCTGCCCAGCCTATCGTCCAGGCTCAACTGCCTTCTAACAGCTATTGGCAACTAATACTGAGTAGGCCACAGTCAGCATAGAACCTTAATCATTAAACAGGCAGACAATAAGCAGTAAGTAGGGAGCGAAATACACTACCGATCAAGCTTCACTCCAGAGTACGCCAAGCTCAACCACCTCCCCCCGCCCTTTCCCCTCCCCCATCACCGTCCTCCCATCTCTACTGTTCCCCAACCACTCTCTCCCTCTCCCCTCCCCTCGCCCCTCCTTCAGTCCCCCTCTCTCCTTCTTTCCGCATCTCCTCTGCCAAGGTCCCCGTGTCCTCCCCTCCCCCTTCCCTCCCCTCTCCTCTGCCCCCTATCCCCCTCCCCCTCCCACCCCAAACATCCCTAGCTTCCAGGATTGCCCAAAATGTGTTCACCCACTACTGCATAAATATTTAGCAGACTCCCTTTTACTTTCCCGACCTCACCCCCACCTCCCTCCCAGTATGCAATCTATTTTGTCGTTGGACGGGATCCCATATCCGAGCACACCTATCCCGTGCAGCCTCTCCCAAACTCCTTGCTGTACGTTCCTCCATATCTCCCAAATCCAACAATGTTTGCTCCCATTCACCTATGTCTGGCGCTGTGTTCAACAATCAGTGTCTCAGGATGCATTTCTTCACAAACAAGAAACCTTTCTCACACAATTTACGCTCCCCGCTTACTATTGGGTTTACCCCCTCACAGGACCCAAACAGCCCCCATTCTGGAGAGATTCGCACCGGGCAACCTACCCATCCACTTAATTTGGCCCCCACCTCCTCCCAAAGTTTCTGAATGCGGATGCAATACCAAAAATGATGAGCTAGTGTACCAGGTTCGGTCCCACAGAGTTTACACGCATCTGTCTCTACCAAGCCTGCTCGCGCCACCCATACATTGGAGACATATGCTCTCCACAGAAACTTATATTGCAATTCCTGCATCTGTACCGATTCCGAAATCCCTTTGATCGCAGCAAAAGCTTTCTGCAGGCACTCCGCAGTCCATACAAGCATATTATCTCTCTGCCACCTTCTTGCTAAACATTCGATACTCCCTGTGTCCCCCCTAGGCCTTCCCCCGGGGGCCAGTTCCCTCCATAAAGACCGTGCTGTGATTTTCCCTTCCAGGGCTCGAAAAAGCTCCAACATGCCTTCCATTTTCAGCACTAGACTATTCTGCCTTTGCAGGTATCTAACATAATGCCGAACTTGCAGGTAGTAATAGAAGTCATGATGTTCCAACTGATATCTATTACACAAGGAGGAATAGGATTCCATCTCCGCCGCTCCTTCCATTTTCAAATGCCCCAGGAACAGTATGCCTTTCTGGGCCCACTCTCTCGCTATACGCCCCTCCATCCCTGGGACAAAATCCATATTGCCCATTAATGGAAGGCAGTCCATTGCCCTCCAATCTGCCCCCCTATACTGGCACAAGGTTTTCCATGCCTGCCGCAGCCCTCGCAAGCACTCCGAAGATCTCCATCTCACTGGCAGCTCTCTTTGCAGATTATGCAACATCTTAGCCCTATGCTGCTTTCCCGACAGATCATCTATTAAATCTAGTGACAGCACTTCTTCCGTACCATTTACCAAGTCCCTGAGAGACCTTGTTAAATATACCAAGTTATAAGCTCGGAGAGATGCTAAGCCCGTTCCCCCTCCTCTACCCCTTTCATCAGCATCGCTGTTGCGATGCGAGCTCTGCGCCCCCTCCACAGAAACTTTATTTTTATTTATTTATTTATTTTTTAAATTTTTTATTTATAACATTATACAAAATTTATCAAGAAATACATCTTGAAAAAGAACTAGAGTGGGAAAAAAAGGAAATACATCAAGTCAATTAAGTCCCTTTCATTAGAATACAGGTAAATTAATATAAACATTCCCCGCTCATCCTAGCCCACAATGTTGGGGGATACCAAGAAGGAAAAAACAACAACAGTCAAAATCCGAAGGAAAAAAGAGGGTGTGCATATACAGTCGAATCCTAACCATGCTCATCCTAAACTGAAGGAGGGACCGTTCCTACCTCAGGATGTCGGGCATTAATGAAGTCCAGCAATTGGGTGGGCTCATAAAAAATATAGGAATGTGACTGATATTTAATCAGACACTTACAAGGAAATTAAAAAAAAAAGAGCCCACCCAATTGCTGAACCCCAGGTCTTAATAAGAGAAAATCCCGCCGCCTTTTCTGAGTCTCCCTAGATAAATCTGGGAACATGGAAACCTTTAAACAACATATGACGTTTTCTAAAGAACATCTTCATAAGCCATTCTTTATCAGACAACAAAGCCAAAGTAATCAATAAAGTAGATGGGACTACCTGTTGTTCCTGAGAAGATCCAAGCATTTCAGTTACATTTAAAACATCGGCACTAACCACCCCTGGAACCACCCCAACACCCACTATCCTTTTCCCAGTAGGAAGATAATACACCTTAACAATGGGGGGATGGGACTCAGGAGGGATACCTAAATTCTCAACTAAATAGGAACGGAACATATCCCTAGGAGAAACCAACGCTACTTTAGGAAAATTAATCATGCGGATATTCACAACACGAATCATATTCTCCAACATCTCCAACTTAAAACGCGTTGGTGCAACATTCTTCCTAAGACTCTCCATATCCCTCTCGAGAATCACATTATTTGTCCGAAGATCTGAAATCTCAGTCCGAAGCAAAGAAATGTGTTCAACATTTTCCCGAATACTATCAGTATTAGTAGAAACCTGAGTCACCAAACTGTTAATCTTCGGAACCAATTCCTCTCGAAGTTGCATAATCGCAGCCCAAATACTCTTCAAGGTCACCACTTCTGGGGCTCCCAGCACCGAAGCTGCAACAGGAACGCACTCTACAGCTGCCAAGTTCTGCAATACACCCGAAGCTGAGGCAGAAACCGACTGGCTAGGCACAAAGCCAACACCTCCTTCTGCGAGTCTCACCCCTGACTCCCCACTCGAACGCAAATTCAGGGGAGCCAGCTGGTCCTGGTCACAGACGCCGACCTCACTCCGCTCCATGATGTCACCCAGCGGATCAACTCCCTCTTCCGGGGTACTCGCGGCGCCAGTATCTGACCGAGGAACCTTGGAGACTCGGATTAAGCCAGGGGAGAAAGAATCACCACCGGAGGCGGACAGCGAGGACTCCACCTCCAACCGCCGCTCAGCCGAGCCACTCTCCCCAACTGCCAGTGACTGCCGGGGCACAGGCGAAACAAAAACATCCATCGGTCCCGTAACCGTCAAAGGTAATGGTGTAGAAGCCAGAGGTGCCGTTGATGGCTGTTTAGCACCCTTAGGCTTACGCTTCTTCCCCATATAGAATGCCGTGCCACTCAGCACACCACTTCAAAACGCCATCTTGGATCCACAGAAACTTTATTAAGTGTCTCTGCAATATCAATAAGTCTCTCGTAAGTAGCCAGATTGGGAGATGCCTTAGCACGTATAGCCATCTGGGCGCCTCTATCATATTAAAAAGTGCAATGCGGCCCTTCAATGAGAGGTAATTCTCGCCACCTTCTCAATTTCTCTATCGTATTGTCCAGTATTGGCTTGATATTCGCCTGATACAGTAGGGATAACGAATCAGGGATTTGGATGCTTAGGTATCTAATTTGCCCTTCCGCCCAAACCAGGGGTAATTCACCTCTCCACAGACCCCGCACTGCGCCTCCCACATCCAGTGCCAAAGACTTGGTCCTATTTATCTTTAATCCCGAAAAAGCCCCAAACCTCTCAATCTGCTGCATAACATTCTCTAACGAACGCTGGGGATCAGTTAGACACAGCAGCATATCATCCGCAAAAGCGCTGACTGTCATTCCACCATTCTTCCACTGCATCCCCCGCATGTCCTCTAAGTTCAGCAGAGTTAATAGCAGTGGCTCTAACTGGAGCACAAATAATAAGGGTGAGAGAGGGCACCCCTGCCTGGTTCCTCTTTTCAAGCCAAAGGAGTCCGACTTATCCCCTCCCACAGTAATGTAGGCTAGGGGATCCGTATATAAAGCTCTCACCCATCTCGTGAAATCTCCCTCCAACCCGAACCTACTCAGTGCTTCAAACATATACTCCCAGGAGACTCTGTCGAAAGCCTTTTCGGCATCCAGACTAAGAGTAGAGGGATTCTTCATTGCACATACTTCTCCATCCCTAAGAGTAGCTTATTTATGTTCTTAGAGGCCTCCCTGCCCTTCACAAATCCTGCTTGATGCTCCCCTACTAATTGCGACAGCAGAGCCTGCAGCCTCTCTGCCAGTACAGATGCCAATATCTTCATGTCAAAGTTAATCAGGGAAATCGGCCTATACGCAGCAGGATCCTCCGGATTCTTTCCCGGCTTATATATAAGGGAGATAGAGGCCGTCCGCATATCTCTGGGAAAACCTCCCACCTCTAGAGACTCGGCGTACAGGGCTGCCAAGGTCGGCGTCACCTGGGATTCCAGTATCTTATAAAACTCGGATCCATACCCATCTGGCCCTGGCGTCTTGTGTGGCTTTCCTTTCCTAATAATCTTTTGGATTTTCCCCCCCAGAGATGGGGTTGTACAGCTCTTGCGGGGAGAGCTGTGGAAAAGTGACTCTATCCAAGAATGCTCTTTCCTCTATTCGGCTTTCCGCCTCTGGGGTATACAAAGTCTCATAAAACTGTCGAAAAACCTCTGCCACCCGCTTTGATTCACTCTGTTTCCGCCCCTCTTTGTCCCGGATAACCGTTATTACCCTAGTACCTCCTTCTCCTTTCACTAATCGCGCTAGAAGCTTACCTGATCTATGACCATAGCGGAATAGCTGATGATGATAGTAGTGCATTGCATACACTTCTCTATCTTGAAGCAAGGCATTTAGTTTTTTCTGCACTTCCAAATACACCGGTAGCTTAGTCCCGCTTAAATCTCCCACTGCCTCCCCCTTCAACTTTGCCAGCTCTTGCGTTAGTTTAATGATCTCATCATTTAATTTCCTCCTCTCTCTAGCCATATAGGTAATGATGTGTCCCCGCAATACCACTTTGCCGGCTTCCCATAACACGGCTACCGATTCACTACTGGCTTCATTAAACTCAAGATACTCATGCCACTTCTGCACCAGAAAGTGCTGAAACTCCTTATCTTGCCACTTGTGCCTGGGGAAAGACCATCTACCACTGCCTACACTTGCACCCTTCCAATCCATCCACACCATCGTGTGATCGGAGACTAAGATGGGTCCAATCTCTGCCTTCAGTACTCCCCCAAAGTCCCCTTCAGAGACTAATATATAATCCAGTCGGGACCAAGTCTGATGAGCTCGCGACAGATGTGTGTAATCTCTCTCCCCTTCATGGAGCGTTCTCCAAACGTCTACTAAGTTCCCCCTTTGACACAAATAGCTCACCCCCTTCCGATGCCATCCCATTCCCTCCTTTGGGTTAGATTTATCTAGTTCCGGATCAGGGGACAGTTAAAATCTCCCGCTAATATTACTGGGACCTTTGGGGCAGCCTCAACTTTCTTCATCAGTCGCCTGAAAAAATCATGTTCATATACATTTGGAGCATATACATTACCTAGAAACAGCTCTGCCCCATTCAGTTTCACATGTAAAAACAAAAATCTCCCCTGCGGGTCCTCCTCCACCCCTAAGGCTTCCGCTTGCACCCCTTTCCGAATTAGGATCGCTACTCCCCTTTTTTTACTGTCTACTGACGCGGCATAGACCTGTCCTACCCAGTCCCTCTTCAGTTTAGCATGTTCTACTGCATTTAAATGTGTTTCTTGCAGTAGAGCCACCTGGGCCTTCCCTTTCTTCAAGGCCTGTAGCACCTTAGTTCGCTTGACCGGAGTGTTTATACCTCCTACATTCCAGGAGACTATGCGTAGGTCAGGCCTCATTTAGATTTTCCAATTGAGTCGCTCTGCTGCAGATTTTTATTATTATTATTATTATTATTTGATTTTGTTTTCCCTTGTTTTCCTTTCCAGCATGCTAGGGGCCGCCCAGCCTCAACCTCCAGCCTCCTTCCCTGTCTTTGCAAGTCCCTGTGGTCCGCCAGCCTCCCCAAGCAATCCCGCATAGTTTCTGTTTTCCTATCCTTCCCCCCTACCCCCCCTCCCCGCCCTCGACCCTAACACCCCCTCTCCCATCCACCTTTATTCCCTTCCCCCCTGTAGCACTCTTATCCCCTTAAAAATACTTTGAATTCTACCCTCCGCCTAATCCGGCCGAGTCTTCCTTCCTCATCGGACACTGCAGGGCCGCCCCAGCCTCCCCTCCAGCCATTAATCTCGTTTAACCCCCATTGCATAGCATTAACGCTGAGAGCATAATCACTACCCACCTGCAGCTCAGGGCATAGTAGCTTTGAATAGAACAGTGGTAAACCTCCATATAACGATGCCCCCTCAGCTCCTGTTTCCCCGACATCCAACATAATGAAGCATTGAACTTTCAACATATAACTTAATACAAGTATTCACATATTCAAATACTCTGCTCAAACCTTTCTCTATTCCCAGCCACCACCAGTCTCTGTTTCTCTCCTTCTACCTCTCCTCCACTCTCGGACTCATCCAATACATTTCCTCAGCCAGTCCGCCGTCGTCCTTTCAAGTGTCTAACAGCTGTGCCGATCGACACAAAGAGAGAGCACCAAACTCGCAGAGAGTCCAAGACAAACAAAGGAGCGAGCAGGATAAAGGTCACTTGCACTTTATTAATGAACAACCCTGACGCGTTTCGGCAGGTGCCTTCATCAGGGGGCTAAAAGGACTGCAAACCAGATAAAAACATATAAACAAAACATCAATAAATACATGCTAAAATAATAATAATAAATATGAACATCAATATATGATCACAAGTAAAGGAAAATTATACTTACACGTTGTACTCTAGTCATGCATTAAAGGAAGCGCATAAACAATGTGTGACCAATAGTACAATAGATAATGCTGAAAGAACAATAAATACGTTAAAATATGAAACAACATATGACTTCACATTAAAAACAGAGGAAAATGGGAGACCCAGACCAAGAAACAATATACTATATAGGTATATATATATTGTGGCCGCGCCCCGTCCGCCTAGGCGGTTGCCTAGTGGGGAGCGCTGGACATCACTCTTCTTTTGTGTAGTTGTGGTTTTGCTTTGTAGGCAATTCGAGTGGAAGAGGATCACAGGACAATTTGTTAACTTAAATTGCTTTTTATTTATTTCTTTCTGGAACCAATTTTGGCAAATGACCTTGCTGAGGCAAATGACCTTGATAAGGCAAACAATATTGCAAACTGAAAATACAGGATATTTTCTCCCTTAAACTTCTCAGCAATATTTCTTCAAGTAGTTACTTCACTCTTGATACTCTTTTTAGCTTCTTCCATTTACAAAGCAGTGTAACACTTTTTAAATGCACAGTTTTCCAAAAACTTCTGTAAGACAGTTTTTGACCTTTAACTCTCAGCTGCTGCAGATTAGGATATCTCTCCTGTGCTGCCTCCTGGTTTAAAACCGCTAGCCCTGTTAACCTGGCTTCTTCAAAGATACAATTGGCTGCTTTTAAACAATGAGGTTCTTGTGACTTCTTGTCTGCTTTTCACCTTGGTACACAATAACACCAGCACAGATTATCTTCTTAACCTGTTACCCACAGCTTCTTATAAAAGCATTAAACACGGCTTATACAAATCCCACACTCCATGGATTCTGCAGAGGATATTGGAGAGTCTGAGTACAGCTCTATTTCCATTTCTTCTGGGGTGCTATAACACTCAGGGCTTGGGGCACATTCTGGAACGCTATGCTTCACTTCTTTTAAAAGCTTAAGAAGTTTCCCCCATTCTAACTTCTGGCTTCCCCTTTTTACCGGGTCAAAAGCTCTTGCCCTTCTTCCTCTTAGCCACTCCTGTTCAGGATAGACACAAGTTGCTTTACTGGCAGAAACCCTCTTTTCAACTGGTTTTCTGTACTGCCTAATCACAGACTCAGGACTTGAGCTGTTACTTTCAGAATCAGTCATATACTCCTGACGTCTTCCCCAGCTCCACTCATGCCCACAATCTTTGCACTTGCCTTGGGAGTTATGGCTGGTCCCCTTTGAACCTCCAGGCCCTACAGCCTTATACTGCTGTTTCTTCCCTTGGTTCCTCTGGACTCTTGGCCTCTCCTCCTGGCTTTTAGCATGCAGTTTTCCTTGAGCACGTCCTCTCTCTGCTTTTGCTTCAGCTGCTGTATCTGTATCCTCCCTCTCTGTATCTGTTGCCTCTCTATCACTTCCTGAGTGACGCAGCTTAAATATCCTGCAGCTTGTTTCCTTCTCTGGCCCCACCCCCTCTCTGCCTGCACGAGCTCTAGAGGCTGGGTGTGGCTTCAAGCTATCCCTATTAGTGTGTGTTCTAGCTTCTTTCTCTGCCTGGGAGCTATGCTGTAGTGAGCCCTTCCCCCGCTCATGAGAAAAAAACTCTTTTTTCCCAGTTTTAAAAGGCTCAGCTACCTGCGCATCACCACAATATGTATAGTATAACAAGAACATCTACAATGTAACATTAAAAGATTATAAAAACCAATAAATACGTAAAACTAAAAAACAAAATGTTTAAATACATCATTGTAGGAAAAAAACATTCAAGAACATCACAAAATAAAACCCAAAACCATAAAAGCATTGGTGGATGAAAGCAATAAAAATTAGAATAGTTGTAAATGAAATCAAGTGTAAAGACCATTAGACAACTATATAAAAAACACTACTAGATAATACGTTTTTTGTGTAAAAAATGCCAATGCATTGAGTTATAACATAGGAGCAAAATATGACATACTAAAAAATAAAAAGGTGTATCAACATCTAAAATAGATACAAAACCATACAGTGTGATGACCAAGGTCAAACCATGCCAAAAAAGGAGTTAAAAAAATGAATAAAAATTGAAACCAAAATTGTGGACAGCCCATGAAAAAAAGGAGGAGCCACTCGTACCTTAAGCAATTACATGAAGAATTAAAACAGCCCTAAAAAACGTGAATGACCCGTTAAAAAAGGATGACTCAATATAAGCATATGCACAATACTTAAAAGGCTGTGTCTGGCTGAATAAAAACCATATTGATTAAACCTATCATGATTGCTAGATGTAATCTAGCATGCTGACCTGGCTTATAAAAGAGTATGACCGTGCATACGATCAAACCCAATTAAGGTGAGATAATAAAGCATGAAATATGAATGCTCATACAATGATGAAGTCAAAGGACAAGGTACCTTTTAAAAAACTTTAAAAAAGGCACAGCTTTAAAAAAACCGCTGAATGTGGCGGGTTTTTAAAGGTCACAAAACTAGATTCGACATATACGTATTATCTAGTAGTGTTTTTATATAGTTGTCTAATGGTCTTTACACTTAATTTCATTTACAACTATTCTAATTTTTATTGCTTTCATCCACCAATGCTTTTATGGTTTTGGGTTTTATTTTGTGATGTTCTTGAATGTTTTTTTCCTATAATGATGTATTTAAACATTTTGTTTTTTAGTTTTACGTATTTATTTGTTTTTATAATCTTTTAATGTTACATTGTAGATGTTCTTGTTATACTATACATATATATATACCTATATAGTATATTGTTTCTTGGTCTGGGTCTCCCATTTTCCTCTGTTTTTAATGTGAAGTCATATGTTGTTTCATATTTTAACGTATTTATTGTTCTTTCAGCATTATCTATTGTACTATTGGTCACACATTGTTTATGCGCTTCCTTTAATGCATGACTAGAGTAATACGTGTAAGTATAATTTTCCTTTACTTCTGATCATATATTGATGTTCATATTTATTATTATTATTATTATTATTTTAGCATGTATTTATTGATGTTTTGTTTATATGTTTTTATCTGGTTTGCAGTCCTTTTAGCCCCCTGATGAAGGCACCTGCCGAAACGCGTCGGGGTTGTTCATTAATAAAGTGCAAGTGACCTTTATCCTGCTCGCTCCTTTGTTTGTCTCTAACAGCTGTGCCGATACAGTTTTCTCCAGTCCCGCCAAAAAGGTCTTCGCTGCACTAGTTGTTTCAAATACATGATGTCGTCCCAAATGTGTTACCCGGAGTACAGCTGGGAACGCCAAGATTAATCGCACGTTCTTCTGAACCAGCTCTGCACAGATCGGAGTAAAGGCCTTGCACTTCGCTGCCACCAGTGCTGAATAATCTTGAAAAATCAGCAATTTTTGATTCTCCAGAGATAAGTCCCGCTTCTTGCGGTATGCTTGCATTAACTGAATCTTACGTTGAAAATTTAAGAGTTTCAGTATCACCACTCTGGGCCTTTGCCCTGTCGCCATTTTGGCCCCAAGTCGGTGGGCCCGCTCCACTGAGCTCTCCAATCAAAGCTTCCAAACCCAGCTCCTTCGGGAGCCACTCCTACCAGGCGCAAGTTATTTCTGCGTGACCTATTCTCTAGGTCATCCACTTTGGTGAGCAAGGCCTCTAACTTTGTGCTCTGTGTCTCATTGTCCTTTGTTCTCTACCCTTCGTCATCCTCAATCAGCGCCACTCTCTGCTCCAATTCATCTATTGTGACCCATTTCCGCCATCGACACTCCTGTAGCCCACCTCTCCTTGCAAACTCGTGATACACGCCCTGATGTAGCTTCCTTCCTAAATTGTGTAGTCAGTGGCCGTAGGGGGGGAGGCGGTATCACCAGACTTGCAAAGGGGGAAGGTACGGTACACACCAGTACCTTCAAAAGGTACTGGGGAAGTTTACAATAAGTAAACTCAGATGTTATGTATAAAGTTTACCAATGAAGTTACAGCAAAGTGTCTTAATATTTATTTTATGCAGGTTCTAACACTTTGTTGAACTTCTCGCTGAAATTATTTTTCTAGTTTCTTAAGTGGACATAAAAGAATAACCCATCTTACATTTCATCATTTATTGTATTAACAGATAAGTATTAATTAGTATCAATCACAACACGTTACAACTCTTATAAAGGTAACCCTAACTATTCTAAACAGTTCAGCAACTCTTCTGACTACTGCAGCATTTAAAGTGTATTTCTCTCTCAACTTCAGTTGTTATCTCATAAATTCAGAGGCTTTTTGTAGTTTTACTTTTCCTTAGAGTGAAAACGTATTATATGATTAATAAATAAGAATAGTTCGCTCTCTTTTCTTTGCTTTCGTTTTCCTTGTTAAAACTACAAAATTCAAGTCCAGTGCTTCACTTAGCTTTAGTTTGACGTTCAGGTAAGGTGTCTTTATCCATATGACAGTGAGGTTGAAGTGTTGGGGCCCAGATTTCGCGCAGGAACCGCCGCACCTCAGGAACCTTGGAATCCGGTGTACCTGACTCCCTAACTTAAAGAAAATAAAAGGAGGCAAACCCCTAACTATTCCCTACTGTTGACATATAACATTCTAGTTTACTATTATTCCTCAAACTTTATTAATTTCTCTAACTAAAAAAAATAAAATTAAACAAAGTCCCTAGCTAACAGCCACCTGTCTGAACTTTAGTCCCTTTGCTGAAGTGCTTAATAAACCCCCTCTTTCATAGAACACACCTTGCACCTAATTTACTCAGTCTTGAACTCAGAGTAACAGCTCTACATGTCCATTCCACAATGTTTAGCTTCATTCCATTTCTTTAACAATGCTATTGCACACTAGGTAAAACAACATATACTTAAATATCCTTAACTAAGGAAGACTGTTCTTCAGTGTTACCCTATCTTTTAACAGAGCTTCATTTCAAACAGACACTTCCACAAACAAAGCAGTTATTTATTCATTCCAAGCTTCAGGCTTATTCCTCTTTATAACGGCAGGCAATCACTTACTGTGCTGGTTTTCTTTAAGGCTTCAGACACTTCTTAAAACAGGCTATTAAATAGCACAGTTCTTTTAAAGAAAACTCTGACAATTCCACTCTGTCTCTTTCTTACAGAGGACTCCCAAGAAATCTTCAGTCAAAGCCCCTGGCTTCACTACCAGCAGAGTCTCAATCAGCACTGTTCATAACCTCTCCAAATCAGGGTAATTACTTACTTAGCCTGATGTCCCTAAAACTCAACTCCAGTTCCACTCTTCAGAACAATGTATCACCAATTGATACTTTTACAATGGCATAAACAGCACATCTCTCAACACAGCCCAAACTGTTGTATTTCTCTCTGTTCAAAAAACAAACCTCTCTCTCATCAAAACAAACCAAAACCAAAAAACTTTCTTTCTGCTGTCTAGGAGACGATGACTCTGCTGACATCATCAATTTGTTTTCTAGATCCCTTAGCCAATCAGAGGCGTGTTTATGGAATATGCAGATGAAGCAGTAGAACCCATTCCAAATTCTGCAGGAAAAAATTGGTTTTATTCTCAACTGCATGTTTCATTAAAATGAATGGCACAATCTCAATTTGGATGTTTCACACATCAAAAACCCCTCTAAACAACCCAAAATCTACAATCCTTTAAAACTTATCTAACTCAAACATTCCATCACCTCCAAATTCAAATCCACACACTCCTCAGGCACTGCACACTCTAGTAAAAAAACTTAACCCCTTAAGGGGGGGGTTACATTCGCCCATGTTAAAATTTAAATGTTGTCCTCAACATTTTTATGCACCCTTAAACTTCACTCCACCAACACTTCCATTTTATCCATCAAAACATCCATGACCCAATTCTCCTTACACTTTACACTTATTTAACATAAATTATCATTCTTATTTAAAAGCCACAATAACACACTGTTAACAGTACAGCAATTAAACTTTCATAATAACAGCATTCTCTTCCAATTGAAATGCGTAACAATTCCGGCTCACAATTCTGTCTAACCTCTAACATAATTGTTTACAGTCTATTACCGGAATTGCCAGCTTAGCTCTCTTACTTTGGTTAAGGTACGAGGTATCTAATCTCGAATTCAAAGAAAAAAATGTATTGTCCCTCTTGGCTCAATCCAAAATATAATTTTCTCTTAAATAAGCAGAACACAAACCTTTAGTATCACGAGTGGAACTTCGTACTATATTCCTCCTACTTTCAGTTGTAGATACCCCCTGATTCACAGGTAACAGTTCTCGTACTTGTACAAACATTCGTATCCAATATCACTCCTTTTTCATCCCCTTCCCTTCTAAATTATCCTTTCTGGAATCAAAATTTACTGGAGTTATTTGGGATGGCATATCCACACTTGGGGGTATGTTTACTAAAACCCCGTTAGGTGTGCGCCGCGTTCATGTGCGGGATGCCATAAAAGGAGTGGGCGTTTCAGTCTGAAAAAATCAAACCGGGATTAATCATGCGCTCATGTGCGCCGCGCACATTAGCGTATGAGAAATGCGTGCGGGAAGCATAAGCAGGTGCGTTGATGTGCAAGCACAGGAACAGAGCCACAGTACAATGGTTAAGACACTGACCAATGGTGCAGGGATCATGGGTTCAATCCCCCACTGTGCCCAATGAATAAGGCTGGGTGAGGCACTACCTGTTATGTGTAATATTGCATTCTGAGGCATATTAATTTTATTTTAATTACTGCTACTAGCAAACGCACTCTCAAAGCACTGTAACATAAGGCGCCCCATAAGGTACCCCAGAGGGCACATTTTAAAGTGCACTGTCCGCCAAGGCACCCTACAATGTTGCTTAAAGGGTGGCCTATAGGGCGCCATATAGGGTGCCCAATGAGGCACGGCAAGGTTACTCTGATGGCAGCACTGCACATGTTAACGTGTGGTAAGCTGAAGTAGGTGTGCTGACGTACAAACAGCAACAGCAGTGTAGCACAATGATTAAGACACTGACTGATGGTGCAGGGGTCATGGGTTCAGTCCCCCACTGTGCCCAATGAATAAGGTTGGCTGAGGCACTACTTGTTATGTGTAATATAGCATTATGAGGCATTTTAATTACTGCTGCTAGCAAACGCACTCTCAAAGCACTGTAACATAAGGTGCTGCATAAGGCACCCCATAAGGTACCCCAGAGGGCACATTTTAAAGTGCACTGTCCGCCACGGCACCCTACAATGTTGCTTAAAGGGTGGCTGATAGGGCGCCATATAGGGTGCCCTATGAAGCAGGGCAAGGTCAGAGCACTGTTTCTGATGGCAGCACTGTGCATTGTAACGCATGGAAATCTTAAGTAGGTGTGCTGACATACAGACATAGTGGCAGAGGTGTGGCACATTGTTTGCAAGCCCGCCTTATGGTGCAGGAGTCGTGGGTTCATTCACCCAGTGTGGCTATTCAATATGACTGCCTGGGACATTACTTTTTGATATCAGCAGTGGTTTGTGCGGCTTTTTTTATTTGATTTGTTCTGAGAGCAAACACACTCTCACAATGCCATAACCTAAGGTGCCACATCATGCACCCTATGAGGCACTCCAGAGGAAACATTATGAGGTGCACTATCCGCCACAGCAACTTATAATGTTCCATTTAGGGCTCCTTATAGGGCGTTCTTGAGGCACCTTCAGGCTACAGCACTGAGGGTGTTGTTGCTGGCAGCACCAAATTACATTACAAAAGAAAAAGCCTCAGACAGCCCTATCAAATAACCCCACTGTGGGATCAAACCCATGACCTCTGGCTTTACAGGCAGTGAAGTCACCAGTGGGCTACATCTCCATAGCTGCTAACAAACTCCTGGCTGGCTACAGTAGGACTGCAGCCCACCACACGAACTGTCTGCTGTGTTTACCAGGATAGGGTTAAACCACACATACCCATGATGCACTGCACATGCAAATCAGCAGTCTACAAATAACAACAGGATGGGGTATGCACCCCCACACCACCTCAGCCTGGTAGGGAGTACTGAGCGTGTGTGTTACTGGCACAGAGTAGGTGCTGACCGTCACATTGTGCGGGTTCTGTGCTCACCCTGAGGGTGAAATGGGCCACCCAGCACCATGTCCACAGCACCTGGCTTAGCTGAGATAGGCTATGGTGTGAGTTCCCATTAGTGCCAGTGTGTGGTGGGTAGGTTTTGCAGATGCACTGCCAAATACACTTGTGTCCATCTTTTTTTTTCTCAGTCAAGTTTAGCTCTTGGGCACTTTGATGCACCCAGATTGGGCATATCCTGTATGGATGCCATGGCCACATGAATTATGCGACCAGGGGGGGTGTGGCATCTGTTGCACTGGACGGCATCCACCTACACAGGACTGGGCCTGGACTGCTGTGGGCAGCTGCCACTGCCCCTTCCAACACCAGTGCTCCTCTGCCACTATGCTGACATGCCCTGGTGCTGGTGGTACATAGGCTCAGGCCATCCTGTGTGCGGGTAGGCAGCTGCCTATGGTGTGGGTTCTGGGGTAGGAGTGCCTGCATAGACGTCCACGCTTCCCCCCAAGCACCGCCTGCCGCTGTTCTGTGCCCTTGGGGGTACCTGCTGGGTACTATCCACTGTGACACTGTGGGACGCACAATCGTGCCCATGTTGGGCCCTCATCAGTTGCTGGCTGGCTACTGTACAGTTTCAGCATTCCTATGTGCCACCTAGGCATCTGCCTGGTCGGCACTGTGCCCCGGCTGCACCACAGCATGTGCCGCCTGCAGCCCTCTGTGGCCCCTTTTCAGGCATCTGACCAGTTGCCCATTCCGACATGCCCACCCTGCTGTTTCGGGACATGTGCACGCCATAGGACACATGTGCATGCAGAGGGAAACCCTGATGAGTGCTCTTTCTGTGGGATCATTCACCTTGTATGGGGACGGAGCGCAGACCTTTCCATAATTAATATCTTTTTTTGGGTGCTTTCTCGGGAGTGTTTTTCGATGTTTCCCATTAAAACCACTGTTGCCCAGCTTGGTTATGTTTTTTCTATATTTTGTTGGGGTCATTTTCAGTGTTTATTTGCCCTTTTGTTCTGTGCACATGTATCACACTTATCACTTTTTTTAGGTTTCCTTGGGTTTGCTGTACATTGCTGACAGAAATGGTTTCTCTTCCCTTTAAATCGGCTCTAACGCGAGGTTTTCACTCGCGGTATTTTTTGCCTCAGATTTCAGCCTTGCTAATGTGTGGGGAGCCTCTCCCCTCCCACTCTCCACCCATTGACCCCTTCTCTCCGCCCCTGGGGAGCCTTCCTCCGCCCTCCGGGAGCCTTTCCCCGCCTTCATCGCACATTAGCATGCCGCACACATGAGCGTGCATATTTGTGCCCCGTATGCGACATTAGCGTGCGCTAAGGTACCTTAGCGCACGCTAATGTCGTGCAGCGCACATTAGCACACAGTAGCGCACATTAGCGCAGTTTAGTAAACATACCCCTTGGTGTCTCTGAACTTTCCAAATCTAAAGGAAACATCTTAAGCATATTTCTGTGTAAAACTCTTATTTTGCCCGATTCACTTTGAATTTTAAACACAATTTGATTAGTTCCCAATATTTCTAAAATTACATAAATTTCACTTTCCCACGGACTTTGTAATTTATGTCGGCCAGAATAATTCTGTTTTCGCACCAACACTCTATCTCCTACGTGTAATTCAGACATTCTGCACTTTTGATCATAACTTTTCTTCATTTTCAAGAAACTTTCAGCGGACTTCTCCCAAGCTACATTACGCGCAACTTCCAATTTCTCCTGTTGAAGTTGAATCCAATCTTCAGCAATTTCAGTATCACAATCAGAAGACATTCCTTTAGTTACCAAGGGGCACGAAGGAAGTAATGTCTCCCTTCCCAAAAATAGATAAACTGGAGCAAAACCGGTGGAACAATGTACAGAGCTATTATATATTTGATTTAGTTCAGGCAGATATTCGGACCACTTTCTCTTTTTATCCTCAGGGAACATTTGCAAAATTTGATGCATCGTTCTATTAAATCGTTCGCACCTACCATTTCCTTGAGGATGGTATGGAGTAGTTCTGGATCTTGTTATGCCATACCAACTGCATAGTTCCTTTATGACTTCCGATTCGAATGCTCTCCCTTGATCTGAATGTAAACGTTCTGGAATTCCATACACAGCCAGCCATCTATTAATAAGCATTCTTGCAGTAGTTTTTGCAGTTTGATTTCTAGTAGGTATCGCAATAGTAAATCTGGTGAACATGTCTGTTAAGATAAGAACAGATTTAAAACCCCTACGATCTTTTTCTAGTATCGTATAATCCATTGCCAAAACTTCTAAGGGTCTATTTACATGGAAGGAACCCATTTTTTCTCTTTCTTGAGGACATGGTAACTTTGCAAAACAACACTGAAAACATTTGCTTATCCATTTTTCAACATCTTTCTTTAGATGCACCCAATAATGCTGCTTACGTATGTTTTTAAAGGTGGTTTCTACTCCAAAATTCCCTGCTCTATCATGGAAATTTCTCAATACTTTGTTTTTTAGTACTTCAGGTACCAGCACCTGCCACACCACATCTCCATGTCGGCAGTCTTCAAACTTTCTAAATAATACATTATCTCTGATTATTAATCTATCTCTTTGTTTCCAGAGAATTTTTATCTCTTCCGTTACTTGTTGCCAATTCACTTCTGTAGGTTTTTGTCTTAGCCACTCTAATATTACTTTTATTACCGGATCAACCGTTTGAGCTTGATAAATTTCTTCCTGTAATTGCTCAAATAAAGTCAACTTATTTGACACTGTCACCTGCTTCATTTGAATAACTTTATTTATATTTGTTTTCTTAGCACACTCTAACAAATTGAGTCTCAAAAAATCCTTTTCACCATTATCTTCTTCTTCTCTATTAATTCCTATTTCTGCAATTTTTGAGTTTTTATTTTCAAAAATCTTCATGGGTTTACTAATCTCTGCCACTCTCATCCTAGGAGGAAGGTTGACATCTTTTTCTCCTATATTTATCACTTGTAATGGTACTCTACCTTCTTCTTTTTGTGCTAGTACTTTAGCTACCATGATGCTGTTTGACATACTTGTGGACTGGGTGGCGGTTACCAACAATGGTCCTACCCATTTTCTAACACTGTTACATTTCCCTACAATTATCCTTTCTGACCTCGCGGGAATCAATTGACCCACTCTTCCCAATACTTTGACAAAATGTACTCGGTGCTCTTTTAGACTTTGCTTTTGAAGACTTATTTCCGTGATTACAGTTGAAATTTTTGTTGGTTCCAGCGTAAAACAGGATAAATCCCGAAACAGTCCTTCCAAGTGCCTCAACACATTCATTCCCACAATACCTTGAGCTGTGTTTTCTTCCATTCTTCCGTTCCTGAAATTGTCTTGAACTACGAATATGCATCTTTCTGGAACCAATTGTCCTAAGCACTGCACGTTAGCATCAATGTACCCTAGAACTGGGAGTTCAGTTCCGTTCACAGCTATTAACTTCAATTGTGAGGCATCCTGTAGAGAATACGGATCAGGAAAACTTTTATAAAAAAAACTAGCTAAGATAGTGGATATGCTCGACCCAGTATCAACAGTACAAGTTATTTCAATTCCATTAATTTTCATTTTAAGGAGCGGACTTGGTCCCACCGCCTGTTCCCCAAATAATTTCTCTTCAGATTTGTCTCCCTTGTTTTCAGTCACTTGTCCTCTTACCACAGCTTTTCGTCCAATCTCTTTATCCACGGTATCACTCAGTTGACTTCTTCTAAGCGATTCATTACTGGTACTTGGTATACCACTACTATTTAAACTCCCATTTCCACTGTCTGAATGAGGTACTTGCCGATATTTTTCACTCCTGCACTGTTGAGCTATGTGTCCCGGTTCTTGACATTTAAAACAAATAATTTGTTCTGTGGGTGTCCTCCTTGATCTTTCTCCAGGAACAAAATCTCTCCTCATGGCTTGAGGATCACTGGCTCTACTGTCATTATATTCCTTCCGTATTCCTCTATTCCACCTTTCTCGTCTCTGCATCTCCCACTCTTGCTCTTGTCGCTCAGTCCACTGAGTAAACAACCGGGTCAGTTGTCCAATCATTGCTGCAGTGGTATCTCTACTTGCACCATCACCCGCATCTTCTCTAGGCCTCTGGAGAATTTTCTTTGGCTCTACTATGACTGGAACTCTCTCTTCTCCTGCCCACCTTATGGCGGCCTGAAACAGTTCTGAAAATTCCATCCCTGGGTTGTCTTCATTTCGTTTAGTGATTTCCCTTTTCAATGTGGCATCTCTTAACCCCAGAATGAACTGTTCTTTTAAGGTTTCCTCCGGCGTTCCCATTCTTCTCCTATCCCTTTTTAAAATTACATCCATTTTTTGTTGCAGTTTATACCCATAAACTCGAATAGTTTCGTTCTCTTCCTGTTTAGCGTTGTAGAATTCTTGTATCCTTATTCCTAAGGCAACCTTATCTCCGTACACCTGTCTTAACATTTCGAAAATCTCCTCCACGGTACAGTCTCTAGATAGAGACTATTTCACTGTATCAGCTGCTAGGCCTTTCAGATGATCTCTGATTACGTCCACTTGGTCTTCCGGAGAAAATTTTAAAATTCTCATCCTAACTCATTTTCTCTATCCAATCTTCCACAGTTAAATCAGAAATTTTCTTTTGGAACCCGAAAATTCAGGAATCATCTGTTCATGAGGGATTACTACTGTGTTGGTGATAATCTCTGGCATTCGAGTTCCACTTGTTCCAGCTCCCACTTCCATCTTCCAATAACCTTTTTTTTTAAATTTTTATTTTAAGGAAACAAATGTTTTTGCAAAACAGAACTTACCCTCCCGACTAAAATAATTTTCAAACACACCCAAAGCAAACTTTATTGTAGTGCTCTTCCAGCGTTAACCGAAAACTTCTAATGCTTGTAAGTTATTCACCTTAACCAACTACATCTAAGAAAGGTCAGAGTCACCAATTGAAATTTCCAGTCACTACTATACCCCCAAAAACTTTATTGCAATATCCTGCCGACTACGCCGAAACCTGTAACCCACCCCTCCTTGCAAACTCGTGATACATGCCCTGATGTAGCTTCCTTCCTAAATTGTGTAGTCAGTAGCCGTAGGGGGGGGGAGGCAGTATCACCAGACTTGCAAAGGGGGAAGGTACGGTACACACCAGTACCTTCAAAAGGTACTGGGGAAGTTTACAATAAGTAAACTCAGATGTTATGTATAAAGTTTACCAATGAAGTTACAGCAAAGTGTCTTAATATTTATTTTATGCAGGTTCTAACACTTTGTTGAACTTCTCGCTGAAATTATTTTTCTAGTTTCTTAAGTGGACATAAAAGAATAACCCATCTTACATTTCATCATTTATTGTATTAACAGATAAGTATTAATTAGTATCAATCACAACACGTTACAACTCTTATAAAGGTAACCCTAACTATTCTAAACAGTTCAGCAACTCTTCTGACTACTGCAGCATTTAAAGTGTATTTCTCTCTCAACTTCAGTTGTTATCTCATAAATTCAGAGGCTTTTTGTAGTTTTACTTTTCCTTAGAGTGAAAACGTATTATATGATTAATAAATAAGAATAGTTCGCTCTCTTTCCTTTGCTTTCCTTTTCCTTGTTAAAACTACAAAACTCAAGTCCAGTGCTTCACTTAGCTTTAGTTTGACGTTCAGGTAAGGTGTCTTTATCCAGATGACGTGAGGTTGAAGTGTTGGGGCCCAGATTTAGCGCAGTAACCGCCGCACCTCAGGAACCTTGGAATCCGGTGTACCTGACTCCCTAACTTAAAGAAAATAAAAGGAGGCAAACCCCTAACTATTCCCTACTGTTGACATATAACATTCTAGTTTACTATTATTCCTCAAACTTTATTAATTTCTCTAACTAAAAAAATAAAATTAAACAAAGTCCCTAGCTAGCAGCCACCTGTCTGAACTTTAGTCCCTTTGCTGAAGTGCTTAATAAACCCCCTCTTTCATAGAACACACCTTGCACCTAATTTACTCAGTCTTGAACTCAGAGTAACAGCTCTACATGTCCATTCCACAATGTTTAGCTTCATTCCATTTCTTTAACAATGCTATTGCACACTAGGTAAAACAACATATACTTAAATATCCTTAACTAAGGAAGCCTGTTCTTCAGTGTTACCCTATCTTTTAACAGAGCTTCATTTCAAACAGACACTTCCACAAACAAAGCAGCTATTTATTCATTCCAAGCTTCAGGCTTATTCCTCTTTATCACAGCAGGCAATCACTTACTGTGCTGGTTTTCTTTAAGGCTTCAGACACTTCTTAAAACAGGCTATTAAATAGCACAGTTCTTTTAAAGAAAACTCTGACAATTCCACTCTGTCTCTTTCTTACAGAGGACTCCCAAGAAATCTTCAGTCAAAGCCCCTGGCTTCACTACCAGCAGAGTCTCAATCAACACTGTTCAAAACCTCTCCAAATCAGGGTAATTACTTACTTAGCCTGATGTCCCTAAAACTCAACTCTAGTTCCACTCTTCAGAACAATGTATCACCAATTGATACTTTTACAATGGCATAAACAGCACATCTCTCAACACAGCCCAAACTGTTGTTTTTTTCTCTGTTCAAAAAACAAACCTCTCTCTCATGAAAACAAATCAAAACTAAAAAACTTTCTTTCTGTTGTCTAGGAGACGATGACTCTGCTGACATCATCAATTTGATTTCTAGATCCCTTAGCCAATCAGAGGCGTATTTATGGAATATGCAGATGAAGCAGTAGAACCCATTCCAAATTCTGCAGGAAAAAATCGGTTTTATTCTCAACTGCATGTTTCATTAAAATGAATGGCACAATCTCAATTTGGATGTTTCACACATCAAAAACCCTTCTAAACAACCCAAAATCTACAATCCTTTAAAACTTATCTAACTCAAACATTCCATCACCTCCAAATTCAAATCCACACACTCCTCAGGTGCTGCACACTCTAGTAAAAAAAACCTAACCCCTTAAGGGGGGGGTTACACTCCCATTGACTCCAGTTTTGCCAAAATCTGTTCGAATTTAGGATCTAGTAACTTAACAACTTCTCATGCTAGCTCCTCAGTTGCGGAGCCCACGCTCGCCGTACCCAGAGATGCAGGCTGTATCTCAGCAGTCATTGCGGCACTAGATTTCCCAGCTTTCTCCGGGTCCTTTCGAGCTGGTAGCGGCATTTTACTTGTTTTTTCCACTTTCCCGCTCTCTCTGCGCCTTCCTCTGGCTTCCCCCTTTGGTCCACCGGTGTGTGAGGATTCAGAATATTAATTTTTAACGTTTAAACCTGAGGCGGCCCCAAAGCGAGCAGAGAGACGTCCTCACTCGCTCATGTGTCACCAGAAGTGAGAATAACTTTATGAGGACTAAATTGGAAGCTTTCAAAAATGCTTCCCAGGTGTCAAATTTGGTGCAGGGGGTGGCTACTAAACTGGTCAATGGTCTTCATCATATGGCTTATGGGGATAGAATTCAAGATCTCAATGGGCCCGATTCTGATCCCGATGTACATCTCCTTTGTACATCTGGGCTGATCTGGATGTACAAAGGAGATCGTGATTCTGATCCCACAGTGTACATCTAGCCTCGTGGGATCAGAATTGCGAATAGGCCTGTATGTGCAGTCCAGGACTGTGATTCAGTCCCGGCCTGTACGTACAGCTACAGCCCGCCTAACTCAGCCAAGGCTTTTAAATGGAGCCATGCGCCATGGTGTCCTGTTGCCATGGCACTGCAGCTCCATTTAAAAACCACGATGCTGGCCACCTGCTACAGAAGTTAATTCCTCACAGCCCGACCCCCAATCTGGCCTCTTAAGGCCAGAATTGGGCTGCGGGGAATTAACTTTGCCCCCCCCCCAGCCCTTTCTATGCCCCAATTCAAACCAAAAGAAACGTCCAAGGAAGTTATTCCACTCCGGGGGTGGAATAACTTTCCTGGACATTTTGCCGGCCCTGGACATACAGGGTCGACATCAGAATCGGTCCCAGGGCCAGCAACTGCCCATTCACCCGCTCACTCTCTTCCCCTGTGCTGCCCCTTCCATGCCCCCGTCTAACTTCCCCACACAACCAGCAACCGAAGGGGCAACCGTAGCCCCCATGGCAATGCCAAAAATTTGTTGGAAAAAGGCCCCCTCAAACAAAAAATAATTACGATGCTTGTAAAAAATGTGTAACTTTCTGAAAAATGTATGTAAAGCTACTCTCATGACAAAAGGATCATCAATTTAAGCCTTTCTTTTGTCCCGACTGTTGTTTATGATCCTTTTGTCATGAGAGTAGCTTTACATAAATTTTTCAGAAAGTTACAGGTTCTGCACTATTTTGAAAATCACCCAACTAATACCTCTGATTTATCCGTGGTCAAGCCAAAATCCCGATGGTTGCCACCAGGTTCACCGGATTCGGTGATAACCACATTTCAATCTTTGGTATTAAGGGATCTGCAGTCACAGGAGCGGCTTTTTACAAAATGGAAGTCTAACCTAGCGCATTCTGCTTGGTCGAGTTTACAACAATTGTCCCATGATCCCACTTTAATGATTCGTAACGCTGATAAGGGTGGCGCTATAGTGTTATGGGACATGAGGGATTATTTGACCAAATTGAGATCTCATGTGCTAGATCCGCAGGTTTATGTTAAGTTTGACATAGATCCCACGTTGACTTTACAGGAAGAAATCCGAGTTTTGACTATTGTCACGAGGTAACGCCAGCAGAGCCCATAAATGTAAGGGAGAGTGAGCAAAACAGCAGGGAAAATGACAGCTCAGCTTCACAAATGGGAAAGGGTTGCCAAGAGCAACGGTGGAAAAAACAGTCACAAGGTGTTAGGGAACGCCCGAGCAGAGACGGAGCTCAGAGCCTATTAGAGAATAGGGAGCACCTGCAGGGAGGTGGAGCCCAGGCTAACACCAAGTGCAATATATTGAGGACTCACTCACCAACAGATAGAACACGTGGGAGAACACAGCAGGGAATGAGAACACGAGAGGGACTGAGAACACGAGAGAGAGCTCAGGAAGGAACTCGTGAGAGAGCTGTGAGGACAGTGCCAAGGAAAAGCTCCAAGGAGTCAGAGGTTGGTGACTTGCAAAGAAGCTGTGGGGAACAGCAATGCATATCCTCCCAGTATCCTCCGGAGTATTGCAGTGAGGCAATAAGGAAGGGCAATCCTACAGCTAAGCTTACAAGCTATAAACAGTTTAACTCCAGGCAAGCAGAAGGGGAAAGTTCTTACCCTGAGGCACATTGGCTGGAGTCAGAAAAACGCCGTGAGAGAAGGGGAACAGAACAGAGCTACACGTCATAGAAAGCAGGAAGCATTAGGATCTAGAGAGAGACGTATTCTCCCTAGTAGAAGGGATTTAAAACACCCAGACTTCCTCTGCACATATGAAGAGCTTTGTAGAGCTCAGGACTCTAAATACAAACATTACGGTGATTTCCCACAAGCCACTAGGATAGTGGAAGAAGAGAATCTGTTCACTCTTTGGCAAAGACAGTTTAACTTAAAGGGCATTTTGGAGCCAGACGTTCTGTCTGACGAGGGAGAAATGCAAGTGGAATTTCCTGAAGATATTTCAGAGGGTATAGAAATGGACTGTACTTACACTTTGTCAGATTGTATAAATTCTCTATGCTAAAGCAGCAGGAAGTGCTGATTGAAGAAACAGCTGCAAGTTTGCACGTGAGTGGAAAGAACTGTTTCTGTTATTTTTGCGCTGTTTAATTAATGCTGAAGGAAGCTTATTTTTGTTCCAGTATTTTCCTTTGATTGTTACCAGACGTATGGTCTATATTTCTTTTGTTCCATGGTTTTGAATCCACCCCGGATGGGGAATAAAACCCAAGTTAAACCTTACCCTCTGCCTCAACTACAATTATTGGTACAAGGTACAAACTACGGGAACCAGAAGGCTTTGCTACTGCCTTCCCGGGGACGTAACTGCCAGTAAAATACTGCCCCATCAAGCTGTCCAAGCACTCCTTAGCCTCTGGGCCAGCTAGTGGGTCACACTATGGATGCTTTTTCCAAAGGTTGGATAACCTCAAGGGAATTACGGTTTCTCTCAACATCCAATCCTAAGATACCAGTAATTTATTTGGTGCCTAAGGTGCATAAATCTTTGACGGATCCTCCGGGTAGACCCATAGTTTCTTGTCGGGGATCAATCCTCGAACCTTTGTCCAAATTTTGTGATGTCTTTCTAAGTAAGGAAGCGGCGACTGTACGGTCCTTTATTCGAGATTCTACACATTTTTTACAAGCATTGCAACGGGTGGTATTATCATCTGCTCAAATTTTTTTGGTCACGTTGGATGTCACAGCGTTGTATACAAATGTGGATCAAAAAGAATCTCTTCACTTGTTGCATTCTTCATTTGTATATGCTCCTTCCCATCTTCCTAAGACCTTTTTACTGGCACTGATTACTTTGGTCCTCACTTGCAATTATTTTTTGTTTGAGGGGGCCTTTTTCCAACAAATTTTTGGCATTGCCATGGGGGCTACGGTTGCTCCTTCGGTTGCTACATTGTATATAGCGGATGTGGAGGAACGATTCATTTATGGATCATTACATTTTTCACATATACTGCTATGGAAGAGATTCCTTGATGATATCTTTTTTATTTGGACCTCAGATTTATCCTCCTTACATGATTTCATTACTTGGTTGAATGGGTTAAAACCCCATTTAAAATACACTGCTCACATTGATCCTCAGCGGGTGGAATTTTTGTACATGGTTGTTTTTCGTGAGGGGACTTCTCTGGCTACCACACTATACCGTAAACCGGTCCAGCGCAATAGTTTGCTAAATTATCATAGTTTCCATCCAGAACCCTTACGAAAGGGCTTGCCCTATGGTCAATTCTTGAGGCTTCGAAGATCATGTACTTCTGTTGATCAATTTAAACAGCATGCTTCTAATTTAAATGCCCGACTTTTGAATAAAGGATATCCTAAGTCGGTGATTTCTCGGGCCTATCGTAGGGCTTTATACTCTCATAGGGAGTGGTTTTTGGATTGGCAACCGGTTAAAACGGTAGGCACAGATATGGTGACGGGGGCTTTACCATATATGTCCAATTCATCTAAAGTAGTGGGTATACTAAAGAGGTATTGGCCACTTCTGTCTTTACATCCGAGTCTTAACAAACCTTTGCGGATAGCATATTCTAGGGGATCCAACCTTAGGGACAAACTAGTCTCTTCTACAGTGCCATTGGACCGTCCAGTGCAACCTCAACAACGGATTGGGACACATGTATCTTGTACTAAATGTAAATTTTGCGATACCACTATATCGGGTTCTTCCTGGACTGATTTACACACGGACCGTATTTTTCATCGTCGGTGGCAAACTTCGTGTAATTCCACATATGTCGTCTATTTTATTGAATGCAGTTGTCCTCTGAGATATGTGGGCAGTACTACGCGGAAGATCAGGGTCCGTTTAACTGAACATGCTAGCCGTCTTCGACAAATGTTATTGACAGCCCCGATGGTCCAACATTGTCTACAATTTAATCATGATTTTCAACATTTGAAGTGGACGGTGATTGATCATGTCCCAGAGGACCCTCGAAAGGGGGACCGAATTTCTAAATTGCGCAAGCTTGAGCAGCATTGGATATTTGTTCTACAAGCTGTTGCTCCTACTGGAATGAACTGTGAAATCGATTGGCTGGGTGTTGTTTGACATCAACCTCTCACGGCAGGGGGTTCCCTAATCTGTGGGGATTCCCTCCTTGTGATTGGTGATTTGAGATGATAGGCAGATTCAGGTTAGCCAATCTGAAGTTAGTATCCTCGTTTTTATCAGCCAACATTTCGGCGTTTTTTGCCAGTTACATAGTGGATTGAGTTTTGTACAAGCGGAGCTGAGAGCGCTTGATACAGGGGTTCTTCCCCCGAAACGTGCACGTCGCGCGTGTTTTCAGATAAGTGTGTTTTTTTTCATTGTTAATGAACCTTTTTTGTTTTTTGAGGTAGTTTTAAACCTGTTGGGTTGAATAAAAGGGATATGTATTGTGATTGGGGGATGGTTCATAGTGCCTTCCCTGCACGATTTATGTCCGACAAAAAATAATATAGAGTATTACTGAGGGTCTTTACGGTATCTCATTTCTTAGGGGTATGTTTACTAAAACCCTGGTAAAGTGCGGGCCCCGGTAGTGTGCGGGTGCCATATAAGGAGTGGGCGTTCCGTCCTGAAAAAGAAAAGCCGGAATTTACATATGCGCTAAGGTGCGCGGCGCCCATGTGCGCCCTGCACCTTAGCGCATGAGATAGCTGCGCGGGAGGCATAAGCAGCACGCTGAAATGTAAGAAAAAGAGCAGAGCCACAGCACAATGGTTAAGACACTGACCAATGGTGCAGGGATCAGGGGTTCAATCCCCCACAGTGTCTGATGGAGACAGCTGGCTGAGGCATTAATTTATGAGGCGCAGAAATACTGGGCAGCATAAGGCAGCACGCTAATGTTTTTGGCGGCATATTAATACTGGGCGGCATAAGGTGGCGCGCTGATGTTTATGGAGGCATTATAATACTGGGCGGTATAAGTGGCGCGCTGATATAGAAGAAAAAAAGCAGAGCCACAGCACAATGGTTAAGGTACTTACCAATGGTGCAGAGATCAGGGGTTCAATCCCCCACCATGCCCAATGTAGACAGCTGGCTGAGGCATTATTTTAGGAGGCATTTAAATGATGGGCGGCATAAGGCGTTGCGCTGATGGGCATAAGGCGGCGCGCTAATGTTTTAGGAGGCTTTTTAATATTGGGCGGCATAAGGTGGCGCGCTGATGTGCAATCACAGGAACAGAACCACAGCACAATGGTTAAGACACTGACCAATGGTGTAGGGATCAGGGGTTCAATCCCCCAAAGTGCCCAATGAACAAGGCTGGCTGAGGCATAACATATTATGGGGAAGATTGCTTTAGGAGGCATTTTATTCATATTTTAATTATCACTACTAGCAAACGCACTCTCAAAGCGTGTTAACATAAGGCGCTCTATAAGGCACATTTTAAAGTGCACTGTCAGCCAAGGCACCCTAGAATGTTGCTTATAGGGCGCTTTAGAGGGTGCCGTATGAGGTACCGCAAGGTCAGTGTACTGCTTTTTATGGCAGCACTGTGCAGTTTAAGGAATGAAAAGCATAAGTAGGTGCACTGACAGGCAAGGAGGAGCAGCAGTGGAGCACAATGGTTAAGGCACTGACTGCTGATACAGGGGTCATGAGTTTGCTCCCCAGTGTGCCTAATACGTAAGGCTGGCTGTGGCATCAGCTTTGCATTGTACATATTTTGTCCTGCAGCACTTTATTTTTATGTTATTAATTGCTGCCAGCAAACACGCCCTCACGTGCCGTAATTGAAGGTGCCATATAAGGCACCCTATAAGGCACTCCATAGGGCACATTATAAATTGCACTGTCCGCCACAGCACCCTAAAATGTCCCCTATAGGGCACCCTATAGGTTGCGTCACAGGATAATGTATAGTGCACCTTATATGGATGGGAACCATAAGGTGCCCTATAGGGTGCCCTATAAAGCACCCTCAGAGGCACCTTATGGGTACAGTACGCTGAGGGTGTTTTTGCTGGCAGCAAAATATGTACATTAAAAAAAGATAATGTGTTGGACAACCCTATCAAATAACCCCACTGTGGGTTTGAACCCATGACCTCTGGCTTCAGAGGCAGTGAAGTAACCATTGGGCTACAGCTCTATAGCTGCTAGCAAGCCCTGGCTGGCTGCAGAGAGCATGCACGTCACCACACAGACAGTCTGCTGTGGTCACCAGGATAGGGTTAGCCCACCCATACCCATGATGCACTGCACATGCAAATCAGCTGTCCACAGATTAACACAAGATGGGCAATGCACCCCCACAGCACCTCGGCCTGGTAGAGGGAAGTGACCATGTGCACCCACACACCACCTCGGCCTGGTAGGGGGTACTGACCGTGTGTTGTACTGGCACAGAGTAGCTACACACCGTCACATTGTGCGGGTACTGTGCTCACCCTGAGGGTGCGGTGAGGCGCCCAGGACCAGGTCCACAACACCTTCCATAGCTGAAAAAGGTCATGCTGGAGGTCCAAAGCAGTGTTAATGTGTGAGATAGGTAGTTTCTGCACAAACACCTTGGATATCTTTGTCTGTTTCAGTCAGGTGTAGCTCCTATGGACCCCTAGGTGGGCTACCACCACCACCACCCCCCCCCCCAGGGCTGAGAGATGGCAAACAGGGTCTCATATCAATAGATCCACATTCTACTTCCCTGCAAAGGTGGCAGTAGAGAGGACCATCAACCCCAGTCCTGCTGAGGAACAGACACCCCACAGGGCAGTCAATGCAGCTCTATACACATCCATGACACAATAGCAGACAGACATTAGGCCTGGATATGGTGAGCTGCACCCCACCACTATCTGATATTCTCCTGCAGCAAGTCATCAGCCACTGCACCCTGCAAGCTGCTCCATCAAGACACAAACAGCTGCAAACAGTGTGCTAGTTAGTCCACAGTGCATGTTCCCAGTGGAGATGCGTGCACCCAGAACTGGGATGTCAGCATACACAGCAAGCAGATAAATCAGTGACTAGGCCCCAAAAGGAAACCCATATCTATCACATGAGAGAAATACTATATAGCACTATGGGGGTGCCTAGCCATGCTGTGGTCACTGCACAGTCAGGGTGAGAGTGATCTCTCAGCAGGACATACTGAGGTCACCCTGTCTGTGTAAGTGGTGGCCGGGCACTAAAATGTCCCAGTCAGTGCCCTATGCCCTGTGCAGATGCACCCTGGCCAGGACACCCTGTCCGGTCTATACCCATGGTACCTTGCTCCTCATTATGCACATTGGCAGCCCAATACTGGCAACATTGCTGGCAGTGTGGGCTGTGGAAGGTGTTTGCAGCCACCACACACTGGATAGACAGACAGCCACCCCCACACCTATGCCAGCATTGTGCTACTATAGAGGAGTCCAGCAGCCATACCCACCACACCAGTCCTGGGCACAGTACAGGCATGGATATGGTACGCAATACTGTTGGGGGTCACTCCCCAGGGTGGTAAACACTGTCAGAGACCAGACCTGCAGCGCACACCGCAGACATCACAATGATTGTTATGGTGGAGATCAATGAGCAAAATGTGCTTAACGTAGGAATTGATATCTGCCAGTTATCATGGGCAACGTTTGATAGCTGTGTACCATATACCCAGGTGTAGGGTGGCATTGCTAAGGTATGCAACTGCTAGTATTGGGAGATACAGGCAGGGCCCAATGTCCTGCCTCTCCAGGAGGCATTGGCCAATGGGGCCTGTGAGTGTGTGTGTGTGTGTGTGTGTCTGGCCCTGTTGGCTGCTGCTTTATGGCAGAGTGTCCCAACTCCAGTCCTGGTGTTCGAACCACTGTTTGGATTTTCATGATGTCCCTCATAAATATGCGTGAGTTATATCAGCATACCATGGGGGTGGTGCATAGATATGCAGCACAGGCATCTTTATTAGAGGCAGCATGGATCCTGAATGGTGTGGGGCCCTCCAGGACTGCATTTGGGAGACTCTGCTCTAGGTAATGCGGCTGTTTATGGTGTCTGTGTTTCGTGTGGTAAAATATAGACGTATGAACCATGCGTATGTTCTCAGCAATAAAGGTTTGTCCTTACTATCATGGTTTAGTTGTAGGAAAAATATGTGGACTGGATTGGCAGTAGCCCCAGCTGGGCTTTGAACCTGTGACCTTCTGTTCCTGCATACACTGTCTGTGTGCACTGCACCACCATGTTGCCACAGATATGCTGTCTTCCCTGGGGAGTCCATGACTGTACATCCGACAGAGCCTGTTGCAGTGGACGGTGCCAGCCTGCACAGGCCTAGGCCACTGTCTACTGTGGTTTGCAGCCACTGCCCCCTCCACCACCTGTACCCTTCCGCCAACATGCAGACATGTCCCTATCTGGAAAAAAGCATATGACCTGATTGAGTTGTGGCACTCCAGGACTGAATTTGGGGGACTCGGCTGTAGGTAATGCCCATTGTTATGGTTTGTGTGCGGTGTAGGGTAAAATATAGGTGTTGGAACCATGCTTATGTTCTCTGCAATAAAGGAGTGTCTGTACTATCACTGTTTAGTGGTGGGTAAAACTATGGGGACTGGGTTGGCAGGAGCCCCAGCTGGGATTTGAACCTATGACCCTCTGTTCCTACAGGCACTGGCTGTGTCCGCTGCACCACACTGTGGCCACAGTGACAGTGAAGTCTCTGGAGATAGGAAACCTGGCCGCACGAGTCAGACACCCTGCTCTGCACAATTTTACTGTGGGCTCGTTTACCTTGTATGGGGACAAAGGTGCAAATAAACCTCAAAAATGACCTCCAAAAAAGGGGAAAAAACCCAAAACCAAGCTGGGCAACAGTGATATCAATGGGCAACATAAAAAACACTCCCAGGAAAGCTCCAATAAAATGCAGTGATTTTTGAAAGAGTCTACGGAGCGTAGACCCTTCCAAAAATCATTTCCTTTTTTTTGGAGCTTTCCTGGGAGTGTTTTTTATGGTTGCCCATTAATATCACTGTTGCCCAGCTGGATTATAATTTATTTGGAATTTGTTGTGGTCATTTTCAATTTATATTTGCTATTTTGTTCTGTGCACATGTCTCACACTGCTCACGTTTTGCAGGTTTCCCCGGTTTTGCTGTACATTGCTGACGTAAATGGTTTCTCTTCCCTTTAAATCGGCTCTAACGCGAGGGTTTCACTCGCGGTATTTTTTTTGCCGAAATTCAGCCCCGCTCCTGTGCGGAGAGCCTCTCCCCTCCCACTCTCCACCCATTGACCCCATCCCCCCGCCCCTCGGGAGCCTTCCTCCGCCCTCGAAATGCCTTTCCACGCCTCTATCGCACATCAGCGCGCCCCGCTCTTGTGCGGGCAGCGTGCACGCATGCAGGGCACCAAAAATGCACTATTAGCGTGCGCTAAGGTACCTTAGCGCACGCTCAAGTGCGCCCCGCACATTTGCGCGGTTTAGTAAACATACCCCTAAGTGTTGTAATACAATTTTGATTACCGTTAGGGGGTTGTTTGTGGACTTGATTTCAGATACTCAGGCATGTGGCAGTTGGCCACTAATATGTTTTGAGTACCTATTTATGCACAGATTTCTACAGGCTGCGGATCATGAAAGCACAGTATGTTCTTTTCCCTGGAAGAGTTATTTCCATGAAACGAACACTTTCTTTTTACCTTATTCGATCAGAAGCAGGTATGGAGGTTGTACCAACCAGGGCTCTGTTGCTTTGCCCAGGCCACACCTCCACTATGCCCCCATGCTACATGGATGTTCTCACAATGGGGACATCTATATAGCTGGCTTCTAAAATGGCTGTGGTGACATCTCCATTCTTTCTATATCTGAATGCCTGGTTTCAGATGTCCAACTCATGAACTTGGCTTCTAAACCCCCTCCCATAAGGCCCGATTCCATCCCGGATGTAGAAGCCCTCTGTGCATCCGGCCAGAACAGGATGCACAGAGAGAGTCATAATTCTGATCCCGCGGGGCACATCTAGCCCCATGGGATCAGAATCGCGAACAGGCCTGTATAAGCAGGCTGGGACTGCGATTCAGCCTGGCCTGCATGTACAGGCCTTGCACGACTAACTGAGTCAGGGCTTTTAAATGGAACCACGGCACCACGGTACCATTTAAAAGCCATGATCCCCGACCACCGGCCTCTAAATTGTTTTCTTCACAGCCTGACCCCTGATCTGGTCTCCTAGGGCCAGGGTCAGGCTGCAGGGAATGCCCTCTGCCCCCTGCTGCCCCTTCCCAGCCCCGGGCTCACCGATCCTGCTGCATCAAGGAAGTTATTCCACCTCAGAGGTGGAATAGCTTTCCCATTCAAATCGCCATTCCTGGATGTACAGGGCCGACATTAGAATTGGCCCTGTACGTCCGGGGCCAGCGACCGTCCACTGTCCACCCTAATGCCGTCCCTGATCCGCCCCTGTCCCGCCCCATCTACCTTCCCCGTACAATCCACGGGGAAGGTAGTCGGGCCCGGGAAAGGGCACGAATAGCGGGGTTGGATGTCCCAATGGGATGTCCCCGCTATTCGTTGCTCAGAATGACCCTGATAGTCCTTGTTCAGATTTACACCTGCTCCTTTAGCAAGAATAGGGATTTAAAAAGTGCTCCTTTTAACCATCCCTTTACAGGAGGGAAGCAAAAGCACACAATAAAAACATTTTCAAGTACTTTCATAGCAAAACATCTGTGAGAGAGCCAGTTGGACCATTGTATGTTAGAGGGGTAAAAGGGGCACTAAGAGAGGACAAGACCATAGCAGAGAGACTGAATGAATTCTTTGCTTCAGTCTTTACTGAAGAAGATGTAGAAAACTTACCCATGACAAAAATGATATTCAAAGGTGATGTATCAGAGAAATTGAAACAAATCTTGATAAATTGGGCAGATGTAATAGAATTATTTAATAAACTAGAGAGCAGTAAATTACCTGGACCGAATAGCATACATCCCAGGCTGCTAAAAACTAAAATCTGAGATTGCAGATCTACTTTTAATAATCTGTAAACTATTCTTAAAATCATCTGTAGTACCTGAGGATTGGAGAGTGGCCAATGTAATGCCAGTTTTAAAAAAACGATTTTAGGGGTGATCCGGGAAACTACAGACCATTGAGCTTGACGTCTGTACTGGGAGAAATGGCATTATAAAACCATTATAAAAAACAAAATTACTAAATATGTGGATAGTGTCATAACGCGGAACCTATGAAGGAAATACGTAGTTTTAGAAAAAAACCCTGTTTTACATGGAACTGAGAAGATGCAGAGAGCGCAATTCCAGCGCAGCACAGCCAGAGGACGTATGAGCAGTTTCACAGAGCCAGAAGCAACGTGCTCTGACACTGATTGCATTAGTAGCAAGCAGTTTCACCTGAGATCAAGCCCAAAATGTTCAAACCAAAAATCCCTTTATAAAGGAAACCAGATGGTAGAAGAAAGGGGCAGCAGCAAGGCGAGCAGTAGTAAGAGCCGGCAAAGCAGCAAGGAGAGCCGTGGAAGCAACAGGAGCGGCGTAAGTAGCCTAAACAGGAACATAGCCAGAAGCACAGCAAGTATCACTGCTAGAGGCTCAGCAAGAGGCTCAGGAAGGAGCACAGCCTGGAGCAGCAGTTTGGATAGCTGTGGGAAAAGGAACCTGGAACAGGACAGCTTCCACGTGCAGCCAACTCAAAGAGACAGAATCCAAAGGAGTTTCACTCAAAGGGATAGAGTCCAGAGAGGCCAAACATATTGGGACGGAGTCCATAGCAAAGCAAACAGAAGAAGCAGTTTGCCTGATAAAAGCAACTCTCCTAGTCCAAGTAAGTTCATTGTATCAAACCAGCAAGGAACAAGGAAGGGAAGTTCCTGTTACAGAGATACAGGAGTGGCATGGAGGAGTGGCCTAGTGGTTGGGGCAAGGTACTTCAGGCCAGAAGGTCGGGGGTTCAAATCCCACTAGAGGACAGCAACCTTGGGCCGGAAGGACTGGGGTTTCTAGTCCCACAGGTGCTCCTTGTGGTTTTGGGCAAGCCACTTAACCCTCCATAGCCCATGTTCCCTGTAAAATAGTTATCTCCAAGTTATAATGCCCTGTTCAATGTAATTTCAGTTTGTTCGATGTAAACTGCACTGATGCAGAATAGCGCGGTATATAAGAGAATGTAAATAAATAAATAAATACCTTTGCTAAGAACCACAAAGGGTGGAAATCCATACCGGGTTTGCCTGATAGCCCTGAAAGCACTGCATAGAACAGCTTGTCTGCCTGAGAAAGCACGTTACAAGGAGAGCTCTGGGTGTGGCAGCTTAGAGAAGCCAAGGTATGCAAAATCCTTAATTCTAAGAGAAAGTTTTACTGATGAAAACCCTGTTCAAAGAGTTAAACTTTATAAGGGGAGAAGACGTAAAACTGACCTTTTAAAAGCATTTCCCCAAAGCTTAGTAAGAGAGTTTTATGGGAAGCAAAAGAATCCCTGTGAGGAGTTAACAGGGAGTGAAAATTATCATTCATCTGAGGAGGGCAGTGACCCTGAGTCAATGGACTTTGAATATGAAAACGGTATTCCCATTCCTCAGGAGGAGCCGATGGAATGTAATCTTTGTTCAGCAGCTAGCATGAATTCCCTGCAGGATTTATAGAGAGAGAGGAGAACTCTGCTGATGGTGAAGCTTGTAACCATTTTTCTGCTGATATATTAATTTGTTTTGATTTAAAAGAAGCCTTAGCCCAGACTTACACTTAACTGTGAAACCTACAACAGTTGATTGTTTGAAATGTTGGTGGAACCTTTTTGTTAAAGAGAAGGACTGTATTTACTTTCTTTGTGTCTTACTGGACCTTAGCGTTGACAGGGGAAATAAAGCCTTGTTACTCTACACTTTGGCTTGAATCGTTCTTCATAAGGAGTTCTGTACTACAAGGACCAGAATCCTCTAGGCCAGGGGTCTCAAACACGCGGCCCGCGGGCCGCATGTGGCCCGCGAGAGACCTTTGTGCGGCCCGCGATACACAGGGGAAAAAAAAAACCTGGCTTCTGCTGCCGCTGCCGTGGCAGCGGCAGAATCAACTGTCCCGCGGCCCCTTCCCATCTGCCCGGCAATAGCGGCAATAGCAGCAATACCGCATGTCCCGCGGGCCCCCCCGCCCCCCCGATCCCTTCCTGCTTGCCTGTCAGTTCTTCTCTGCTTCGGCTTTCAGAGCCGCGAAGGGAGAGCTTCTCCCTCGCGACTCTGTTAAGCTCGCCGGGGCAGATGGGAAATTTCCCATAAGCCCCAGAGGGGTTAACAGAGTCACGAGGGAGAAGCTCTCCCTTCGCGGCTCTGAAAGCCGAAGCAGAGAAGAACTGACAGGCAAGGAAGGGGGGGGCCGCGGGACATGCGGTATTGCTGCTACCGCCGCGGCAGCGGCAGGAGCAGCAGCCAGCTGTTTTCTAAAGTTTAAGTTTCCCGGGGGGGGGGGAGCAGGATTGATGTGGGCTGCTGGGGGGGGAGCAGGATTGATGTGGGCTGCTGGGGGGGGGAGCAGGATTGATGTGGGCTGCTGGGGGGGGAGCAGGATTTATGTGGGCTTCTGGGGGGGGGAGCAGGACTTGATTTGTGCTGATTGGGGGGTAGTACTGGAAATGGGGTGATGGGGGATAGTACTGGTAATGGACAGATGGGGGTTAGGACTGGCGGTGGTCTGACCGGGGCGCTAAGAATGAAGATGGGGCGATGGAAGGGTTAGGCCTGGAAGTGGGCTGTTGTAGGGCTTAGGACCGATAATGGACTATGGGGGGGTGGGGCTAGAACTGGTAATGGACTGGGGGGGGGGTGCTATGACTGGAAATGGGCCGAGTAGAAGGGGGAGCTTGAACTGCAAATAGCTGATGGGGACAGGGTCTTGGAATGGTAATGGGCTGAGTGGAAGGGGGCTTGGAATGGAAATGGGCTGATGGGGAGGGGGGCTTGGAAAGGAAATGGGCTGTGAGGGGAGGGAGCTAGGACTGGAAATGGGCTGATGATGCGGGGACTAGAAGGGAGCGGATGCTGGGTGGGGCAGGAGCTAGAAGGAAGTTGATGTTGGGGGACGATTAGAATGGGATGGGGCTGGGAGAGTGAAATGGAGAGGGGAAATATATTTTGTGTGGGAGGGAAGAAAAATCTACAATTGGCCGGGTATTGGGAGAGTAAGTGGGGATTGAGGATGGAGGGGTAAAATTTGAGTGGATGAAATAGGAATGAGGAAAGAGCAAAAGGAGAATGATTAGTGTGTTAAAGCAGATGTAGAGAGAATGGAAAAAAACTGGGAAAGAAGAAAGGACAAATGGACAGCAGACGATGGAGAGTTAGCAGAAGACACAAAGAAACCAGAAGAAAGTGGCTGGAACAATTGCAACTGAAAAAAAATGCACAAAAGGTAGAAAAATATCTCTTTATTTTGAATTTATTAACTGAAATATGTCAGCTCTTGGAAATGTGCATCTTTAACGTCTGCACTTTATTTAATACAAGAGGAAATCAATGTATAGTTTTATTTCTACAGTGTTGTACATTCTTAAGTTTGGCTTTTGGGGTTCCCAGTTTAATTGTCTTCCTGTTTCTAAATTGTGATTCCTTGTTTGGTGATGGTGTATGTTCTGCATGTGTAACTGAGCTGAGGTATTCTGTTTATGTAATTCCTATTTGACATTGCCACTTGTTCTCTTTCCCGAGTAGGTCATGTATTGTTATTCTCTGAAATGTGTTGATTTAATATTTGCAGTGTTGCCTTTTGATAGTTAGGGTATGGTGCTTTGTGAGTCCTGGTAGTGCTGTTAGGACATGGCAGGTTTACTATGGGTTCTAAATGAGCAGTGTTTCTAGTAGTTCCTAATGTGCCTGGCGGTTGGCACTGGTTTATAGTAATGTAGAAATCTTTTAGTCTTTCTTTATCCATACACTCATTAAGAGGCATGTTTACTCAAAGTTAGTGTATGGTAACATTATGCAAATATTTATGCAAATGATGCCCTTATGCAAATGATGCCCTTATGCAAATGAGGCCTGCGTCTTGTGCGGCCCCCGGGTTACTCTACAAGTCCTCATTTGGCCCTCAAAGCAATTTGAGTTTGAGACCCCTGCTCTAGGCCCTTTGGGTCAATCACTCCTTAAAAATTAATTAAATGCACCAGATGCCCTTACTCCAACCAACCACTAGGGGCACCTGGTGACTATAGTCATGGCTTAATGGCAGAAGCCAACATGGATTTTACCAAAGAAAGTCTTGTCTCACTAATCTTTATCTTTATTCGGTTCTTGATACACTGCTTTACAATAAACATCAAAGCTGTTTACTATACATTAAAACAACTGTTGTATTTTTTCGAAGGTATGAATCAACTGGTAGATAAAGGTGAGCTGGTTGATATAGTGTATCTAGATTTTCAGAAAGCCTTTGACAAGATCCCTCATGAGAAACTCTTAGCCAAATTAAAAAGTCATGGGATAGGAGGCAATGTACTACTGTGGGTTAGGAACTGGTTAAAAGATAGAAAACAGAGTAGGGCTAAATGGGCAGTTTTCTCAATGGAGAAAGGTGAAAAGTGGAGTACCCCAGGGATCTGTGCTGGGCCCACTGCTTATTAACATATTTATAAATGATCTGGAAATGGGAATAATAAGTGAGGTGACCAAATTTGCAGATGATACAAAATTATTCAAAGTTGTTAAAACACAAGATGATTTTGAAAAATTGCAAGAGGACCTTGAAAAATTGGGAGACTGGGCATCCAAATGGAAAATGAAATTTAATGTGGACAACTGCAAAGTTATGCACTTAGGGAAGAACAACCCAAACTACAGTTACACAATGCAAGGGTCCACATTAGGAATCACCATTCAGGAAAAGGATCTGGGTGTCATAATGGATGGTATGTTTAAATCCTCTGCCCGGTGTGCAGCTGCGGTCAAGAAAGCAAATAGAATGTCAGGAATCATAAGGAAAGGAATAGAAAATAAAAACAAAGCTATTATAATTCCTCTGTATCGCTTCATGGTGTGATTGCACCTTGAATATTATGTTATCTTAAGAAGGATATAGCATAACTGGAAAAGATACAAAGAAGAGTGACCAAAATAGTAAAGGGGATGGAAGGATATCCCTGTGAGGAAAGGCATAAAAGGTTAGAGTTCTTCAACTTGGAAAAGAGATGGCTAATGGGAGATATGATAGAGGTCTAAAAATTAATGAATGAAGTGGCACGGGTAAACATAGAATGGTTGTTTACTTCTTCAAAAAGTAGAAAGACTAGGGGACAATAATGAAGCTGCAATGTGGCACATTTAAGACTAATGAGAGAAAATATTTTTTCATTCAGCATGTAATCAAACTCTGGAATTCATTACTGGAAGACGTAGTAAAAGCTGTTAGTGTTGTTCAGTGCTGTTGAGTTAGTGTCAACTCATGGCGACCCTCTGGATAGTTGTCCTAAACTGTGTTCGGTCTTCAGTCAGGCGGCTCATTGTTGATAGAGTGATACTGTAATGAGGAAGATCCATCCTTTGCCTTAAGAACACAGGATTCTGTGAGAACTAGGTCAGAAGCTGACAGGCAGGCAAGCCATATGAGCAGTAGTTGTCAGGGGCAACGTAAACAAACCCAGCCACGAGGTTTGCAACCCCGCCCAACTAGCAAGGAATCCCTAGTTCCTAATAGCTTTCACCTGAGTAGAGGAAGGGCTAATCAGCATTATAAGAAACACTCAGGAAAGCCAGAGCAGGCAGAACGGAGAAGCCAGGCAGAACGGAGAAGCCAGGCAGAACAGCGAAGCCAGCAGCCAGGAGCAGAGGAATCAGAGAACAGCTGTGAATGTTCATCTGCTGTGACGCAGTTTGAAACTCAGAGGCAAAGTTCTGTCCAGAGTGAATGGAAGCCTGAAAGAGTGAAACAGTATGTATCTGGGAGCTGTGAGCTGGAAAGTGATTCTGAACCAGATTTAAGGAAGTTTACTGGCAACAGATATACCTGGAGGGTTAATGCTCAAAAGCCTTGTAGGAAAAGTCCAAGGTGGGTGCTGTGCTGTGAAAGCCAACCGAAGGATTTGACTAGAGAGCTAACGTGGGAGCATTTACAAGTCCCTGAAAGGGAGAGGTATTCTATAGAAGATGTGTGCATGTCTGAAGAGGAAGTGTTTGAAAGGCCTAAACCTCAGAGAAGGATTCACAGAGTAAAGACCTGTGCTGACAAGGGAGAACAATTCCTTTATTCACTGCCAAAGCCTGAAGTTAGAACAAACTTCTAAAGGGAAAAGTTCCTATAAGAAGGTATGTTCTGAATATCCTGAATGGTGGGTCTCTTCTCTCTCACACTCTGATAAATACGGTAGCAGCAATTACAGCCCTAGAGAGAGCTGGTCAGACAAGCTCTGTGACGAGACATTGCAAGGAGATTTACAAATGTTCTGTAGCAAGGAAAACGTTTGTCCTTCTGAAAGTAAGCATGAACCCATGATCATTGATTACGCTAGTGAAAGCTCATGTGATGATCCAATGGACTGTACGTTAACTATCTCAGACAAAATTATCTCTTTATGTTAGAGCAGTGATTGTACAATTGCTTGAGCCTAGCAGTGAAAGTCAAGAGTGCCTGTTTATCTACAGAGGAACTATGTGCTGAGTAATTGTGTTCTTATGCCTATCATTTAATTAAGAAGCAAGAAGAAGCTATTATTATTTCCTTTATAACATGCCAGAGAGTATGGCTTTATTGTCTTAAGTTCCTGTGTTGTGCATTTGAGAAATCCGTCCCCGGGAGGGGAAATAAAACCCTAACTTTACCTGAACCACTCGTGTCTACAACTACTTATTCTTCCTAAACATCATCAGGCAGACAGACCTGCTACCCTAGGCAGTAGCCTGCCCACCTGGTGGTGACAATACCCATAGTTGCTATTATTGTATCGATCCATCTCATTGCTGGCCTTCCTCTTTTGCATTGACTTCCTACCTTGCCAAGCATAATGTCTTTCTCTAATGATCTCTCTCTTCGCATGATGTGCCCAAAGTATCAAAGTCGAAGTCTTGTCATCTGAGCTTCTAAAGAAAGCTTAGGTTTGATCTCCTCTAGTACTGACTGATTTGTCCTTCGGGCAGTCCATGGTATACACAGTATTCGTCGCCAGCACCATAATTCAAAGGTATCTATTTTCTTCCTGTGTATCTTTTTCACTGTCCACCTTTTGTATCCATATGACATTATTGATCAACTATCAATAAAGAAACAAGTGTAGCTGGGTTCAAAACAGGTTTGGATGAGTTCCAGGAGAAAAAGTCCATCCATCATTAAAGAGGACTTGGAAATCCACTGGGACAAGCAACGTGAAATGTGTATACCTTTGGGAACCCAACAGGTACTTGAGACCTGGAATAGCCACTGTTGGAAACAGGAGACTGGGCTTGATGGACCCTTGGTTTGACTCAGTATGGCATGTCTTATGTTCTTAATTTTCTCCATTAAGTAATCTTGCCACATTGTACTATATCATTGCTGCAAACCAGAAGCATTAGCTTTTTTTTTTTTTTACCATGCAGCTGCTATCTTATATGCTGCCACCTATAACTGCATAGACAGTTTACCATTGAGATGATAACACATCTACAGGATCTCAGTCCACTGTTCTTCCTGTAATCTTAGGTATCACTCTTTGAATAGTTTCCCAATATTACTTGGGAGATCTTTCATATTCCTTCAAATCAAGCAAATAATTGACTCTTTGAATACAACTATTTCTATCACTGACCCTTGCCCAATGGCTTGGATTAAAAATACCAAGGACCAACTAGCTGAACACATCCAGAGGATAGTAGAACTTTCTCTTCATCAAGCATATATGCCAACCTTCCTTAAACAATCTGTTATTCGTCCAGTTCTAAAAAATATCACATTAGATCAGACAGATCCCAAATCCTTCCGTCCAATCTCCAGTCTACCATTGCTTGCAAAGATAATTGAAAAAGTTGTTCTAAAGCAATTACAAGATCATATTGATTTAAATGCACCTTTGGACATGCATCAACATGATTTCAAACCTCAACACAATGTTGAAACTCTTCTCTCTTCCTTATTGGATAATCTTATCTGGGGTATGGATAATATAAAAAAAAGGATTTCTCCTGATCTTTATGGATATATCCGCAGACTTTGACACAGTCTCACATATAAAAATGATACAACGACTTTATGAAATCTTCGCAGCAACACGTTGAAATGGTTTCAATCCTATTTTACCAATATTTTCAATAGATAAAATGTGGCGATCATAAATCATCATGCTTTAGCATGGCACAAGGAGTACCTCAAGGTTCGTCTTTGTCCTCTATTCTATTCAATCTTTACATTCAACCTATCTGCAACATTCTCAAAAAATATAAAATACTATATCACATCTGTGCAGATGATATTATGGTTTATACTCCAATAAATATTCAAGCACCTGACATCACCACCGTAACTAACTGCTTGGCTGAGATGATTGCATGGCTTAGTGATAACAACATGTCGATCAACTATAACAAAACAGAGGCCATGTTTATAACTAGAGGAAACAACTTTGATTTCCCTTCTACTATCTACATCCGGGACAACTACATTAAAGTAAAAAAAGAGGTAAAATACCTTGGAATCACATTAGATATGAAGTTAAACCTATATTCTCATATTCGCAAAACTACTGCTAAAGCATATTATAAATTGAAACTCATAAGGAGGCTCAGACCAATTTTAAATCAAGACCATTTTAGGACTATGTCAAGCAATTATTACGCCTATATTAGATTATGGAAATTTGATTTATCATGGTCTCCCTATTCAATCTATTTACTCCTTCAATTGGTGCAAAATACAGCAGCTAGAATCATTACTAATTCTGCAAAAAGCGATCATGTCACTCCAGTGCTTCAGAGCCTCCACTGGCTGCCTATACAAGCTTGTATAAAATTCAAGGCTACATTGAATATTTTTTAAAATCTTCAATAATATCTCAGCTAATGTCCTTCAAAACTTAATAATTAAACATACTAACTTGAGACCGCTTAGAAACAGTATGGACAACAGAATTGCTATTCCATTTGATTTCCATAAAACAAATCAGGCAACATCCAGAAGGGCTCCGTCATTATATGCGTCTGAACTATGGCATATTTTACCTAATTGCATACGGACAACGAGAGACTTAAAAGACTTCAGACAAATGCTTGACTTTTCTATTGATACAATTTTATGGTCCTACTTAGGATTTAGCATAAGCATGAATTCATACAATTTGTATTCCTGTTTTGTGTATTCTTCCTATACCCCCCAATACCTTTCCTTGCTTTTATCTATATCTGTATACCTTGTCTTGTAACCACTTTGATTGAAGGATAAGGTGGTATATAAAACTGGTTAAATAAATAAATAAAATATGTGGCGACTACATGCTAATGACACCATATATGAATTTATATCTCCACATCCCTTCCAGTCGACATTGTGACCCCAGGAATATGTCACCAGTCCTTTGTGGTGTTATGCACTATTGCTATGTTTATGTTTATGCAATTTCTTGATATACCGCCCAGGCTGAAGGGCATCAGAGCGGTTTACAATCACTATAAACAGGTACTGGAGACATTCCCTCGTCTCCAAAGGGCTCTCTTGAACATATCGGCCCATTTATTCTTTGGGGTATGTTTACTAAGCAGTCTTAACGTGCAGCCGGCGTTAGTGTGCAGGATGCCATAAAAGGAGTGGGCGTGTCGGTCTTAATGTAGCATTTCTGGTTACTGTGCGATAAAGGGAGCCATGGCACGTCAATGCATGTTAGCGTGAAGTAGGCGTGCTGACCAACAAACACAGCAAGAGAGGGGTAGCACAATGGTTAATACATTGTTTGCTAAGCCAGGGGTCATGAGTTCGATCTCCCAGTGGGGTTAATGAGTAAGGCTGTCTGAGGCATTGCCCTTTACTATAAAGCAGTGCTGCTAGAGGCATTTTCCTTTTTACTTTAAAGCAGTGCTGCTGGAGGCATTTTCCTTTTTACTTTAAAGCAGTGCTGCCAGCAAAAACACCCTCACAGTGCTGTAATCTTCATGTGCAGTGCATCATGGGTATGAGTGGATTAACCCTATCCTGGTAACCACAGCAGACAGTTAGTGTGGTGACCTGCAGTCCCTCTGTAGCCAGCCAAGGGCTTGTTCAGAGCTATAGCCCACTGGTTACTTCACTACCTGTAGAACCAAAGGTTGTGGGTTTGATCCCAAAGTGGGGTTATTTATTGGAGCTGTTTATGGCAGTTTCTTTTTTTAATTTAAATTAGTACTGCCAGCAAAAACACCGTCACAGTGCTGTAATCCTCAGGTGCCCCATAAGGCGCCTTATAAGGCACCTTAAGGTTATAGCACTGTGAGGGTGTTTTTGCTGGCAGTACTAATTTAGATTAAAAAAAGAAACTGCCCCAGACAGCCCTAATAAATAACCCCACTGTGGGATCAAACCCACATCCTCTGGCTCCACAGGCAGTGAAGTAACCAGTAGGCTACAGCTCTATAGCTACAAACAAACCTCTGGCTGGCCACAGAAGGACTGCAGGTCACCACACAAACTGTCTGCTGTTGTTACCAGGATAGAGTTAAGCCACTCGTACCCATGATGCACTGCACATGCAAAGCAGCAGTCTACAGATGATCACAAGAGGGGGAAGCACCCCCACAGCACCTAGGCCTGGTAGGGGGTACTGACCGTGCGCGTTACTGGCACAGAGTAGCTATAGACCATCACATTGTGCGGGTACTGTGCTCACCCTGAGGGTGAGGTGGGGTGCCCAGCACCAGGTCCACAGCACCTGCCCTCCCTGAGATAGGCTATGCTACAGGTCCCCATTAGTGCCAGTGTGTGATAGGTAGTTCTTTCAGACACACCTATGATACACCTGTGCCCATATGTATAACCCAATCACGTCTAGCCCTTGTGGATTATGATGCACCAGAATAGTGCATATTCTCTGTGGGTGCCATGGCCACATGATTCAAGGGTGGTGGTGTTTGGACCCTTAGGCAGATTATGTAGTACCACCGAACTTGCTCTCTGGGGATCTCCCCCCAACAGATCCACATTCTACAGCCCTGCCATGGTGGCAGTAGAGGAGACCAACAACCCCAGTCCTGCTTGGAAACAGACACGCTACAGGGCAGTCAGTGCAGATCTGTAGCATGCCATAAGGCAATAGCAGACAGTAGGCCTGGAAATGCTCAGCTGCCCCCCATCACTCTCTGGCATTCTCCAGCAGGGAGCATAGTGAGTCTCCAACCACTGCACCCTGCAAGGTGTTCCAGCCATACACATACTAACTGCAGACAGTCTGCTAGCTAGTTCATAGTGCGTGTTCCTGGAGGGGATGTGAGCACACCCACCAAGCAGATAAGGCAGTGATTGGGCCCCCAAAAGAAGAACCAACATATATCACTTGAGAGAAATATTATGTAGCACTATGGGGGAACCTAGCCATGCCATGGTCACTGCTCAGTCAGGGTGAGAGTGACCTCCCAGCAGGACATGCTGTAGCCACCCTGTCTGTGCAGGTGGTGGCCGGGCACTACAATGTCCCAGCCAGTGCCCTATGCCCTGTGCAGATGCATCCTGCCCAGGCCGCTCTGTCTGGGCTATACCCACAGTACCTTGCTCCTCATTATGCACTTTGGCAGGCCAATACTGGCAACAGTGCTGGCAGTGTGGGCTGAGGAGGGTGTTGGCAGCCATCACACACTGGATAGACAGACACACACTCCCCACACCTATGCCAGCATTGTGCAACTATAGAGGTGTTTGGCAGCCCTAACCACCGCACCAGTCCTGGGCACAGTGCAGGCATGGCTATGGTACGCAATACTGTAGGAGTCACTCCCCAGGGTGGTAAACACTGTGAGACACAAGACCTGTAGCACACTCCACAGACATCAGAAAGGTTGCTATGATGTAGCTCAATCAGCAAATTGTGCTTAACTTAGGAATTGCTATCTGCCAGTAATCATAGCAAACCTTTGATAGATGTGTTCCATATTCCCAAGGTTTAGGGTGGCATTGCTAAGGTATGCAAGTGCTAGTATTGGGAGATGCACACAGGCCCCAAAATCCTGCCTCTCCAGGTGGCTTTGGATGATGGAGCCTGTGGGTGCAGGTGAGTCTGCCCCTGTTGGCCGCTGCTCTAGGGCAGAGGTTCCCAACTCTGGTCCTGGTGAGCCAAACCCTGTTTGGGTTTTCATGCTGTCCCTAATGAATATGCATGAGATATATCTGCATACCATGGGGGCGGTGCATAGAAATGCAGCACAGCCATAGTTATTGGAGACAGCATGGGACCTGAATGGTGTTTGGCCCTCCAGGACTGCTTTTGGGAGACTCTGCTCTAGGTAATGCACATGTTTATGGTGTCTGTGCTCTGTAGGGTAAAATGTAGGCATTTTGGGCATGTTTACGTTATCTGCACTAAAGGTTCTGTCTGTATTACTGCATTTTAGTAGTGGGTAAAATATGGGGACTGGGTTGGCAGGAACCACAGCTGGGACTAGAACCTGTGACCTTCTGCTCCTGAACACACTGGCTGTGTGCCCTGGACCACTGTGTTGCCACAGAGACAATGCATGCCTTGGAGATACCATGACTGTTTGTCAGACAGAGCCTGTCTGTTGCAGTGCACCCACCTAAACAGGGCTGGGCCATGGTCTGCTGTGGGCAGCAGCCACTGCCCCCTCCACCATCAGTACCCCTCTGTCACCATGCTGACATGCCCTTCTGCTGGTGGTGCTGGTGGTGCGCAGTCTCGGGCCATCCAGTGTGCGGATAGGTGGCTGCCTATGGTGCGGGTTCTGGGGTAGGGGTGCCTGCATAGATGTCCACGCTTGCCCCCAGCACCGCTTGCAAATGTTCTGTACCCTTGGGGGTACCTGCTGGGTACTATCCCCTGTGACACTGTGGGAAACACACTCGTGCCCATGTTGGGCCCTCATCAGTTGCTGTCTGGCTGCTCTACTGTTTCAGCATTCGTATGGGCCACCTAGGCATCACCCTAGTCCGCACTGTGGCCCAGCTGCACCACAGCATGTGCCGCCTGCAGCCCTCTGTGTCCCCTTTTCCAGCATCTGTCCAGTTGCCCGTTCTGACATGCCCGCCCTGCTGTTGCGGGACATGTGCATGCCATAGGAAACCTGTCCAGTAACAAGGGAAAGCCCTGATCAGCGTTATTTCACTGTGGGATCATTCACCTTGTATGGGGACAGAGCATAGCCCCTTCTAAAATTGATATCTTTTTTTGGAGCTTTCTCGGTAGTGTTATTTGATGTTTCCCATTGATATCACTTTTGCCCAGCTAGATTATGTTTTTTTCCAGTTTGTTCAGGTCATTTTCAATGTTTATCTGCCCTTTTGCTCTGTGCACATGTATCACACTTATCACCTTTGGTAGGTTTCCCTGGCTTTGCTGTACATTGCTGATGGAAATGGTTTCTCTTCCCTTTAAATCTACTCTAACGCCAGGGTTTCACTGGCGTTAGTTTTCAGCCCTGAAATCCACAGCGTTAGTGTGCAGGGAGCCTCTTCCCTCCCACTCTCCACCCATTGACCCCTTCTCTCCGCCCCTGGGGAGCCTTCCTCCGCCCTCAGGGAGCCTTTACTCCACCTTCAGCGCTCATTTGCGCCGCTGAGCGCGTTAGCGCGCGATAAGGCACCTTATCGCATGGTAAAGCACCATTATCACGCGATAAGGTGCCTTATTGCGCGCTAACGTGTCAGAGCGCACATTAAGACGGTTTAGTAAACATACCCCTTTGTCTTTTTGTATTGTGGGCTGGTAGTTACTAGAGATTATTTTTTCCACAGACGTGCGATAGCTCTTCTCACTCCTTAATGCAAACTAGAATGTACATTTATATTGTGAAGCTTTATTTCCTATGTATTGCTCATTAATCCTGTATTTGCTGATATTTACTATTTTTTAGGTAGCCCTTTTTAGGTAAATTGAGCAAAATTAATGAAGAGAAAATTAAAAAAAAAAGAAAATAGGAAAATATCTTCCCATTGTTCTTCTGATAATTTTATTCCAAAATCTTGCTTCTAGGCTACCATGTGTTTGTTACAACTTCACTTTTACGAATATCATTTCTGGAGATAGCACTCTTAGGGGTATGTTTACTAAACTGCGTTAGTGCAATTCGCGTTAGGAGCCGCATTAGTGAAAGGAAAGCCAAAAAAGGACATGGGCGGGACATCGTAACAAATAACGCGCAGTTACGCGCGTTATTGCGTGCCGCGCAGCAACGATCGTTACAGTGCGCGCTACTGCGCGCACGCTTAAGACAGCGCGCAGACACCCAAAGACAGAAACAGAGCTGTAGCACAATGGTTACTACACAGACTGATGGTACAAGAGTCATGGGTTCGATTCCCCAGTGTGACTAATGAGTAAGGCTGGCTGAGGCATCCTGTGTAACCCTTTGAAAGCCGACTATAACATTTTAATCCGCAGTCTGCAGGCGGGTTACAGTTTGCATATGTCAGGAAAAGTGTACCCTTCCTATGAAATATGTTCCAATAGTGACGTTCTCTCTGACATGGTCATGTATTATTTACCAGTTGATAGGAATAATTAGGCGCTCCCTATAAGGTGAAGTGTAAGGCGCGCCCTATAGGGAGCGCCAAAATATTCCTTTCAAATGGCATATAATACATATAATATAGGGTGAAGTGTAATGTGCGCCCTATAGGGCGGCGCGTAAGTCACGCCCTATTGGGCGCCGCATAAGGCGCGCCCTATAGGGCGCCATATAAGGCGCTCTATAGAGCGCCTTTTGAGCTACCCTTAGGTGACAGTACCCTGAGGGTGGTTCTGCTGGCAGCACTAATATACAGTCACAGTAGACAATGCCTATGACAGCCCTATCAATGAACCCCACTGTGGGTTGTGAACCTATGACCACTGGCTCCATGGGCAGTGAAGTAACCAGTGGGCTAGAGCTGCTAATAAACACATGGCTGGCTACAGGAGGACTGCACGGCACCACACCCACATTCTGTTGTAGTTACCAGGGAGATTACATACCACCACCCAACGCACCCTCTAGGGCTCAGGGTGGGGGACAGGATCCCCCACCCACAGATCCACTTTCAACCCCCTGCAATGGTGGCAGTAGAGGGGACCATCACCCCAGTCCCACTCGGGATCAAACACCCTACAGGGCAGGCAATGCAGAGCAGTACACACCCATACAGCAAGAGCAGACAGACGGCAGGTCTGGAAATGCTCAGCTCATTATCTGACATTCTCCAGCAGCAAGCCTCCAGCCGCTGCACGGTGTTCCAGCAAGACACATACTAACTGCAGACAGTCCACCAGCTAGTCCATAGTCCTGGAGAATATGCATGTACCCAGAACGGGGATATCAGCATACACACCAAGCAGAGAAGTCCATGATTGGGCCCCAAAAGAAAACCCATAAACATCACATAAGAGAAATACTATATAGCACTATGGTGGAACCTAGCCATGCCATGGTCACTGCACAGTCAGGGTGAGAGTGACCTCCCAGCAGGACATGCTATGGCCACCCTGTCCGTGCAGGTGGTACCGGGCACTACAATGTCCGGCCATTGCCCTATGCTCTGTGCAGATGCAGACAGGCCAGGCAACCCTATCCAGGCTATTCCCACAGTACCTTGCTCCTCATTATGCACATTGGCAGGCCAATACTGGCAACAGTGCTAGCAGTATGGGCTCTGGAGGGTGTTGGAAGCCACCACACACTGGATAGACAAACACGCACTCCCCACACCTATGCAAGCACTGTGCAACTCTAGAGGTGTTGGGCAGCCCAGGCCACCACACCAGTCCTGGGCACAGTGCAGGCATGGATATGGTACGTAATACTGTAGGAGTCAGACACAGGACCTGTAGCACACTCCACAGACATCAGAAAGGTTGCTATGATGCAGCTCACGCTGGAAATTGTACTTAACCTAGGAATTGCTATCTGCCAGTGCTCATAGCAACCTTCTGATAGCTGTGTAACATATTCCCAGGTCTAGGGTGGCATTACTACGGTATGCATGTGCTAGTATTGGGAGATGCACGCAGAGCCCAAAGTCCTGCCTCTCCTGGAGGCTTTGGATAATGGGGCCTGTGGGTGCGGGTGTGTCTGCCCCTGTTGGCTGCTGCTTTACGACAGAGGTTCCCAACTCCAGTCCTGTGGTGCGAAACACTGTTCGGGTTTTCATGCTGTCCCTCATGAATAACCCAACAAAATCAAATACCACACCCCCAGTGAGCAAAAATCATCATACCATACAAAAACCGGGGAAATTAAAAGCCCGTGTTGCTTGAATCATTTACAGCAAAAATCTAATTTTTTTGTCGGAGAGGCCAGCCAAGCAAAAGGAAGCACACCTTGTGCCGTTGTGGCCCGTCCATTTTATTAATTAAAACATTAAACTTATGTTGTCAAGAAGGCCATAGAAGGCAGTACTTAGCTGAATAGAGAAGGCTGTATATTGAGATAGCGGAAGGACGACGTGACACGTTTTGGGGATTCGAAAAACTTTGTATCCCCTGCTTCAGGTCAAAACCGCTGTATGAAGTAATATCAGCCCTTTAAAGCCAAAAGACAGCAACCGGCTTTATTTAAAAGGACCAGCCTCAAAAACTTCCGCTAAAGTGCCAGGTGATGATCATGTCAGCTGATTCAAAAGAGACCAATCACAGGTACATAGGGAGGGTTCACAGCTTCCAGCTCCACCCCCTAGAACTCACGATTGACAGAAATCAATGAACTGTGTGCCAATCAACTTGCATATTCTTGTTCCGTAAACCCCATGGTATGCATGAGATACATCTGCATACCATGGGGGTGGCGCATAGAAATGCAGCACAGGCATCTTTATCAGAGGCAGCATGGAACCGGGATGGTGTTTGGCCCTCCAGGACTGCATTTGGGAGGCTCTGCTCTAGGTAATGTGCATGTTTATGGTGTATGTGCTCTGTAGGGTAAAATGTGGGTGTTTTGGGCATGTTTACGTCATCTGCAAGACCGGTTCTGTCTGTATTAGCCCGTTATAGTAGTGGGTAAAATATGAGGACTGGGTTGGCGGACACCACAGCTGAGACTTGAACCTGTGACTCTCTGCTTCTGAATACACTGGTTCTGTGCACTGCACCACCATGTTCTCACAGAGATGGTGCGTTCCCTGGTGATACCATGACTGTTGGTCAGACAGGGCCTGTCTGTTGGAGTGCACTGCACCCACATGAAGGGGCTAGGCCATGGTCTGCTCTGGGCAGCTGCCACTGCCCCCTCCACCACCAGTATCCCTCAGCCACCATGCTGACATGCCCTTCTGCTGGTGGTGCTGGTGGTGTGCAGTCTCAAGCCATCCAGTGTGCAGGTAGGCGGCTGCCTATGGTGCGTGTTCTGGGGTGGGGGTGCCCGCATAGCTGCCCACGCTTTCCCCCAGCACCGCCTGCCAATGTTCCGTGCCATTGGGGGTACCTGCTGGGTACTATTCCCTGTGACACTGTGGGAAGCACACTCTTGCCCATGTTGGGCCATCAGCAGTTGCTGTCTGGCTGCTCTACTGTTTCAGCATTCCTATGGGCCAGCTAGGCATCACCCTAGTCCCCACTGTGGCCCAGCTGCACCACAGCATGTGCCGCCTGCAGCCCTCTGTATCCCCTTCTCCAGCATCTGACCGGTTGCCCATTCCGACATGCCCGCCCTGATGTTGCGGGACATGTGCACGCCATAGGAACCCTGTCCGATGGTGGGGAAGTTCCTGAGCAGTGCTATTTCACTGTGGGCCCATGCACCTTGTATGGGGACGAGGTATGGACCCTTCCACGGTTTATAAATACATAACTAAAATAAAGAAATACATAAATATCTGTTCAATGGAGCTTACTCGGGGGGGGGGGGGGAGTTGATGTTTCTCATTGATACCACTATTGGCCAGCTTGGTTGCTGTTTTTTTCCAGTTTGTTGGGGTCATTTTCAGTGTGTCTGTGCCCTTTTGTTCTGTGCACATGTATCAACACTTCTCACCTTTTTTTGGTTTTCCCTGCCTAGGCTGTACATTGCTGACATTTAAATGGTTTCTCTCCCCTTTAATATGCCTTTAACGGCAGGTTTTCATTCGCGTTGGAATTCAGCTCTGAAATTCAGCGCGTTAGTGTAATGGGAGCCTCTCTCCGCCCGCTCTCCGCCCATTGACCCCTTCTCTCTGCCCTCTCTCCGCCTTCTGCGTTGTTTTACCACGCTGTGGAGCATCACGCGCGTTAGCGTGTGATAACGCGCGCTGTAGCGCGTTTACGATCGTTAATGCGCTACAGCGTGCTCTATAGCACGCTAACGATCGTTAATGTCGTACAACGCGCGTTATTCACGTTTACCGTGGTTTAGTAAACATACCCCTTAGCTTTTGTTCAGTAATACATTGCTTTTTGTAGGTCATAAGCTCATCTTTAGTATGCTTTTTTTGTATTCCTCTTTGTCTCATACTGTAAAATATGGATACTACTTCTTTGAAGAATCCAGGGTACGGTGTGGGTAAAGAGATGTTGAAATTTACCCCTGAGATATAGGAGAATGGGTGGAGTACTGTTAAGCACTACCTTCAGTGGATGCTCTCTTTGTGATAGATTCCCAATGCTCACTACAAGAATTTCATTATTCAGGTCTTTACTGTGTGGTAGACAAACACAATCAAATTAATTATCTTACAAGCAGGAACAGATCTGTTGGATCTCCTTCTCTAAAGCAGACTCCTCTTTTCCTCTCCTCAGTATACTGAGACAGATGGACACCGGAACTCACAGAATCCTCTTTTCGGTTCTTCTCCTTGGGTGCAGTCCTTGAATTCCTCCAGACTTCTCAGCATCTCTCTTCTGATGTAGAATCTATGATTCTCTCATCTTCTCTTAGACTCTCCAGGGCCTCTAGAGACCTGTGAAGGTTGTTCCCCCAAAATAAGCACTTTCTGCTCTCCAGATTCCAAACTCACTGCGCCACTTCTTATTCCTCTAGGCTCATGAAGCTACTAGGGAATCTGTGTGAACAGATCTCCAAAAAAACACTTTAGGCTCATTGTGCAACTGGGGGATATGGGAACAGATCCCCAAAATAGACTCTCTTTCCCGTCCGAGGACCATTTTGATTCTAGGACCTAGCCTGAACACTTCAACCTTGAGTCCCAGATCTACCAAGGGACTTGAAATGTCCCTTTGTTTTTAAATCTAGCGACAACCTTGGCTTAAGGACCCACTTACCCAGAGCCCAGGAAGCGCTCAGATCTGTGACCTCTGGCCACTTTGAAAAAAGGGCAGAAAGAATCTCCAAAAAGGCAAAAATCCTTCCACATGGCTGCTTTGATGATGCAATTTTGGAGTGTAAAACCCACTATCTCCTTCCTTGATAGTCCTACTAGAAAACATCTTTAGGATTTATATTTCCACTTCGTACTGTTACTAACAGGGTAGAGGTACTTCTGAAGCCACACTAATAAATGCCAGCAGAAGCTGAATTAATCTGAGGCTATAAGTACCGGTACAGAGCATTCTTCACTCCCCTTTCAGGTATTTGTAAGAAGGTTGGTAACTGAAATTACTGCTGGATCTCCATGAAGGCAAGGGACTTTTCTTAATTGTTTCAAACTAGCCAAATCTTTTTTTATCCTATCTTTTAAAAATTTCTCTCCAAAAATAATTTTTGCCTTAAGGATTTCTTTGGTACTCAAGGTAAGTATGTAATAGGGATAGCATTCAACGTACAGTATAGTGCAATATTTGGACCCATCTTTTCCCTTCACCCTTCTTTGCTATTCCAGAATAGATTGTGCTGCTTGGAAATACAGCACCCCACATTATCTCTTGTTTCCTCCTCCTTTTTAGGTAGCACTGATCTTACAACCCTAGAAGCAGAGCAGGATTAACCTTTTGGTGGGCCTTAGCCAAAAAGATGCTTTGGGACCCTTGCTTTAATATATATTTTAGAACTCCCACAAACTTATGAACACCAGCATGTTAATTTTACATCTAACTGTGTTACTTTAACGTAGGGGCTTAAAAAGGCAATGTGTGCCTTCAAGTTAATGCTGACCTCCTTGCAATCCAGCAGCTCCTGGTTTTTCTTGACAAGGTATGACGAGAAGTAGATTGCCAGGCCTTTTCTTCCGAGGCAATAGAAGGGTTAAGGGACTTACCCAAGGAGTGCCAGTGGGAATCAAACCCTATTCTTGTGGCTACCAAGCCTGTACTCTAACCACTAGGATACTCTTCCACTTAAAAATAGTAAGTACCATCCTCATTTTCCCCCCAGACCACAGCAAGCACTCTCCACCTGAGACCTGTTCTTGGATGCTGGATTAATGACCCCAGAAGGGTGCTAATGAATGGTGCTTGTTGATGATACAGGTGGCTGATAACATCACTGCTGATCCTGTAAAGGTTAATATACTGTAGCAAATGCAACTGATGACAATCTGTTTCTTGCATAGGGTCCAAGCAAGACTAGATTAAGCATATCTGACAGGTTTCCCAGTCTCAAATCGTTAGGGCCTACATACATGCCTAATTTGTCTATGTCTTAATCCTGTCCTACCCTACAAAGTCTGTTTCCATATATATCAACAGACCTCTTTGAAGAGAATTAAAAATATTCCCTGGAATATTCACTATAAGAGACTGTCAAATTGGCTAATCTCAATGTTGTCTGGCACCTCTCTGGAATAGAACCAGTTTGATCCAATGTAACTAATCCTGGTAAGGTCTCTGTTCTTTTATTATTTTTTGTGTTTTTTATGAACTGTTGCCATTTTGTTGCAAGATATGCTTGTTAGTATTGAACTGAAATGCAAAAAAAGATTTTTCCAGTATCCCTGAAAGGAGGAAAAGCAACCAGCTTAGTGGAAGACCTCACAGTAAAGGAAATAAAAGACTCAATTGTCCTCAAGAACAAAGAGTCAGAATTCTTCTACTAAAGGCCAGTGTGGTAAGAAAAATAGGCCCCGTGTCCTGTTACTACTACTGCTTTCACCCACATTGTTGTGGGACGAAGGGTTCTGTTCAGAAATCACTGAGAACTCACTTTTTGTAGTATGCTTGCCTATATTTACAATAGATGACCAAAATGGCCTCTGGAAAACTTTTATAGTATATCTAAATGACTATATTTTGGGATGTCACAATGCTGCCAACTGGAAATGCTTTACCGCAGGAACATACCTCTGGAAGATAACTAAAGCATAAATATCTATGTCTTTCTTTCTTAAACTCTCTCTCCTGTCCCTTTTACTGTATTCTTCTGGACTAGTTCCTGCTCTTTTGATCTTTTCCTGTTAAAGAATCTGCTCCAAGGCCACCATCTCTGTGTGGTTTGAGAGCTCATTTGTGCCACTTTAAAAGACATGTGCTCTGCTTTGCATACCCAAAATCCATCAGCCTGTTTTGGGTTGATAGAAATCCATTTTCCATTCTCCATGTTGCAGTCTTCATGCACAGTTGTCCCTGCTTTTTTGCTGCTCACTGCATCCTTCAGCATGGTGCTACCTAGTCCCATAGACAAGGTGGTTGTTGCCAGGCAACATGGGCAGCAGAGTGCAGCATGGCAAGTCTGAGCAGCAGAGACTGCAGGTAATGGAGGAGGACGCGGACAGCAAAGAGCACAGGAGACTGTCCCCAGAGAAAAGAACTGTCACTGCTGCTGCTGATTAGGAAACAAGTTGGAGGCTGGATATGTTCGTGCCGAGGGAAAAAGAACAAACATGGGCTATATAGGATAGTCAAGGAGCATGGGCTGAGAGCATAAACATGAGGGCTGATAGACACTTAAACCAGCTCAGGAGAAGGCATAAATGTTCATGTGTGAAATACATACTGTAGGTAAACTCGCATTTTATAAACAATGTGCATAAGCTGCGACTCCACCCACACTCCATCCAAACTCTGCCCCTGAACACATCTACGCATGGGTCACTTAAACATCCACACCTTCTTTGCAATGCACACATTTTTATGTACGTAACCCCTGAGGTAATTTTATAAAAGCCTTTTACATGTCAAAAATCCTTCATTAAAGGACCTCCATAAATTAAGTGCTGTGGACTGGCACTTAACTTTACACAGCAGCTCCTCTGGCTGAATATTGAGCATATTGAGTGCTGACTGAGGGGCTATTGCAATAAATGCTAAGCCCTGAACACAGCCTCACACATCTCTGAATGCACAGCTCAGAGCACAATGCAGAAAAGACTTTTGCGCTCAAAATATGTGCACACATTAGAGCTTTGGATGGAAATTCTGTCCCAATGAAGGCATTAGCTATTATTATTTTTCGATATAGAGACGTTTGCTAAAACCCAGCAGGCTCACTGCATGCTTTTTTAATGCTGAGAATTGAGCTTAAATATAATAATGTTAATAGTTATAACTTCTAGTCTGAGGAGCACATAGTATTAGTGCTAGCACTGCCTGTGATTCTTCTTATATCTGGATGAGAGCCAGAATTAGAGGAGAGACTGAACAATGAATTTCTTTATTCATTATTTATTTAAAATATGTACAGAGTGCCTTCCCAATACTAATACAGCACTGACTAAAGAGGTGTACAGTACATGGGTAAATATATAACACCTAGGACCTGATATTTAAAAGCATTTATCTGGATACCAGCACCTGTTGTCCATAGTGGTGCAGGCAGGGCTAATTCAGCATTTTCAGAAGCACTATCTGGATAACAGACTGGAGGAGTAGCCTAGTGGTTAGAACACTGGCTTGGTAACCAAGCAACCAGGGTTCAAGTCCTACTTGCATTCCTTGTGGCCTTGGGCAAGTCACTTAACCCTCCATTGCCTCAGAAGAAAGGCCTGGCAATCTACTTCTGGTGACAAACCCAGGAGCTTCTGGGTCACCAGGAGTCAGGACTGACTCAAAGGCACACATTGCATCTGCACAGTACTGCCTATCACTCTGGCACAATCTGAGACAAGAATAGCAACAAACAAGCATCTGAAAAGTGCCTGTTTTAGCGGAAAACCAGCAAGAGAAAGAAAGCACTCCATCATACCCAGCACTATTTCAACTACAGCAGTAGCAGGATTTGAACCCTGGCTGCCCTCTTCTTACCCACTGCTCTAACCATTATACTATCCTAGATGGCTGCACTTGGAAAGATGGTTCTGGGGATGTCTGAGTAGATGCCCCTGCAGATGTCCCTATCGAGCATGTCCAGGTTTGTGAAATCACATCCGCACCTGGACCTGCCTGCATTTTTTTCAGACGTTCTGGCTGAGACGTCCCAGATTGCACTTGGATGGATCTTCGAGAATTGCCCCCCCCCCCATATGTGCATTAGGAATGTGCTTTCGTTTTGAAACTAAAGCGGCAATAGTGTGGGGTCGCCAGGAGTCAGCATTGACTCAAAGGCACACATTGCATTTTTGCATTGCGGACTAGGGTGCACTATTGAAAAAAATTGCTGCAAAGACTGAAAAGAATGAAACAAAACAAACTTTTTGGGCCTGCACATCTCTTTTGTATATTTGATGCTGGATGCTGCCTGGATAGAGATGTTCAATATGTACTTTATTTAACTACCATGGCTGGAGTTTAATGAGTTGGAATGTGCATGGTAGAAGCATTATAAACTGCTGAGTGGGTGGGGAGTACAAACATAATGCAGCAAAGTGACAGAAGTATGTGTTTGTGTATGTGTGTGTGTGTGTGTGTGTGTGTATGTAGGTGTGTGTGAGTGCAGCAGGGATATGCATGTGTGTATGTGTGGGAGAGTGTCATGAATACATGTGAGGGTGTGTGTGTGAGTGCAAGAGAATGGCAGGGATACGAGAGACAGTGTGTGTAGAGTGCAGCAGAGTGGCAAGCAAAGGTGTGTATTTGTGTGTGTGTGTGTATGCAGCAGAGTGCCGGGGGTACTGTGGTAGTGTGTCTGAGTTCAGCAGAGTGGCAGGGTACTGTGTGTGTGTGTACGAATGAGTAGGTGCTTTGGAATAGTACAGCAGCTTCCCTTCCAGGACCCCACCACAATAATATAACATCTCCTCCTCCCTTTCCTGATCCTACCCAGCATTTCAGCATCTCTCCTTCCCTCCCCGACCCTCTAGTTGTCCAGCATTTCACTTCCTATTTCTTTCCCACCAGTAGTCCAGCCACTCACCTTCCCTTCCCTGCCCACCCCAAGTGTCCAGCATTTCTCTTTTCCAATTTGTAGCCCCCATGGTGTCCAACATTGACTCCCCCCTTCTCTTATATCACTGTGTATAGTGTCTCTCCCTATGTTCTGTTCCCAAGCTATGGCTGCCTCTAAAGCAGTGGTTCTCAACCTTTTTTGTACCGTGACCCCTTTTACCATTGGTCAACTTGTGGTGACCCCCAATGATAAAATCAAATGCGTCTCTCTTCCTTTACCGTTAACGCATTGTCGTTGTAATCATTTGTTGAATTATTAATATATTATAGACCTTTGCAATATGTTTTTATTTATAAAATGTACTTAATTTAAACCACAATAATTAATCACAATAAGAAGTAACAATATTTGATTTCAAAATTATGATGATTTTGTAGTCAAATCACTAATATGAAATAAAATTATTTTTTCTAACTTTGTTGTCTGACCAATTTATTCTCTGATCATGCTGGTCCCAATCTGAGGCTTCTGCTTTCCTGTCTTCTCTTAGCTCTCTTTCTGTGGTCTATGGTCCATCTGCCATTTCTTATCTCTTCTTTCATTTTCTTCACTTCTTTCCATCAGCCTATTTCCAGTCCCAGTAACCATCCCCAGTATCAGCCCCTTTTCAGTCCTCACTCTCAGTACCTTCCAATGTCAACTAGCATTCCCATGACTGCCACTGGTGTCCATTCCCTTCCAGTCCCCCTCCTTCCCCACTGAGCAGTCCCTTCTAGTACAAATACCATGGCAGCCCCTATCAGATCCACTCCCTTCCAGTTCCATTCTCCCATCCCCTCGTATCAGTCCATTTGTAGCCTTAGCCCCCAGTTTTCTTCCAGGGCCAGCAGCTCTATCCTCCCCTCCCCACAATCAGCCCATTCCCAGTCGAAGCCCCCCCAATCAGCTCGCTTCCAGTGCTAGCCCCCCCTCAACCCCATTACCAGTGCTAGCCTCCCCTAATCAGCCCAATACCAGTCCTACGCCCCCCATCAGCTCATTACCAGTCCTAGCCTCCCCTAATCAGCTCATTTCCAGTGCTAGTCCCTTCTAAACCCCATTACCAGTGCTAGCCTCCCCTAATGAGCTCATTTCCAGTGCTACTCCCTCTTCAACCCCATTACCAATGCTAGGCTCCCCTAATCAGCCCATTACCAGTCCTAACCTCCCCGATCAGCTCATTTCCAGTGCTAGCCCCCTTCAGTCCATTACCAGTCCTACCCCCCTATCAGCACATTACCAGTCTCAACCCCCCTTGATCAGTCCATTCCCAGTCCTAGCCTTCCCTAATCAACCCATTACCAGTCCTAGCCCCCCACATCTGCCCATTATAATCCTAACCTGCACTGTCTCTCACCTCTGTCCAGCATTTATTGCCTGTCTGTACAGTATGTTCCCCTGTCTCTTCCCTTTGTCCATGTCAACCCGCCTCCCTCCCTCCCTCCATCCATCTATGTCAACCCCCCTCTGTCCATGTCAGCCTCCCTCCATCCATCCATCAATGTCAGCCACCCCTCCCTCCCTCCCTCCATGTCAGCCCTCCCCTCCCTCCTTCCCTCCATCCATGTCAGCCCCCCTCCCTCCATGGCAGCTCCCCTGTCCATGTCAGCCCTCCCTCCCTCCATGTCAGCCCCCTCCCTCCATCCATCAATGTCAGCCCTCCCTCCCTCTATGTCAGACCCCCTCTCTCTCCATGTCAGCCCCCCTGTCCATGTCAGCCCCCTCCCTCCCTCCCTTCCTCCCTCCCTCCATCCATCCATCCATCCATGTCAGCCCCGTTGCAGGTTCCCTGCCCCCTCCTCCCCTCTCCCTGTCTGCCTGCTGCTGCCCTGCTGTTCTTCTGCAGCCGCAGCTCCCTGTCTCTTAGGGAACCACGGCTATACCTGTAAAACCGTTGTGGAGCCTTCCTGTCTCTCAACAGGCTCTGTGCAGCATTGTCCCGCCTCCAAAGGAAATGGTAAACAACTTCCTTTGGAGGCAGGACAATGCTGCACGGAGCCCATCGAGAGACAGGAAGGCTCCGCAGCGGTTTTACTGGCACAGCCGCTGTTCCCTAAGGGGCAGGGAGCCACGGCTGCATTAGAAGGGACTGGGAGGCGGTGAGTTTGCCGCTGCTGAGAAGCAGACTCGGCAGCGGCAGCAACTTGGGTGCTTTTTTTTTTAATGGCGGAGTGAGGTGAGGTGAGGCGACCCCTGCTAAATCCTGTGGTGACCCCCATGGGGGTCGCGACCCACAGGTGGAGAACCACTGCTCTAAAGTAAATTCATCATGGCAGTGGGCTTAAAGCATTTGCATGCATTCAAAGGTCTGCCATGTTTGCCCCCTCCAGTGCAAACTTCCTGTCATAGGACAGGACAGGTTGGGAGTGGAGGAGAGTGCTTTAAGTTCAGCCCCACATTAAATGTTCTTTATGTGCCGTGGCTCGGGAACAGAATGTAGGTAAAGCAGCAGTGGCAGGAGTAAGGGAAGGGGAGGGCTGATGCTGGACCATGTGGGGGAGAATGGAGGATGAGGCTGGACACCATAGACGTGGGAATAAGGAAGGAGAAATGCTGGACACTGTGAGGGTGGGGAGGTGAGCTGTCAGGGAAGGGAAGGGAAGGGGAGATGCTATCATGCTGAGCTGCCGTAGGAAGCCCTCCTCTGCTTATGCCAGCAGGGGTTATGTTCCTGTTGGCTGCTCACTTCACTGCCACTGCAGGAAGCTTGCCTCTTCTACTGGCAGGGGTGGGTTCCCCGCTGGCCCATGCATAATTATGCAGCCATTGTTAGGAAGCCTGCAGTTCCCCTGGCATCACAGGCTTTTCTTGATCAGTGCGCATGTGTTTGTGCATGTGCAAACAAGCCCATGCGTCTGAACAAAGAGACAGATAGAAGTACTGGGCTATTCTTAAATGTTAGAGAGGATTTTTTCAGCATCCCATTAATAAGTACACATCTAAATCTATTTATATTATTATAGTGATTAAATCCCCTTTCTAAGGCTCCCCACATTATATACTGCTAACTAAGACTATTATTATTCTATTTATTATTCTTTACTATTTATTATTCTTTCCAACCCAATGGAAGTTGAAAAGCATTATATGAAAGGGGTTGAGAATATTCGTCTGTCCTCTATCTATCTGGGGGCAAACTTTGCTATAGCTCTAGCCAAGCAAGAGTACTATCTCCATCTGAGAAATTCTCTTGCCTCTGGCCCGCACCCTCTCTTTACAATGCTTGATGTAGGAGTGGCCTAGTGGTTGGGGCACATTACCAAGGGCCAGGAGTTCTAATCCCACTAGAGGACAGCAACCTTAGGCTGGAAGGACTGGGGTTTCTAGTCCAATAAGTGCTCCTTATGGCATTGGGCAAGCCACTGAACCCTCCATTGTCTCAGGTACAAAAACAGATTATGAGCCCTTTGGGAGACAAGGGATATATATATATATGCAGTACCTGAATGTACACCACTTTGACTTGTAAAAAAGCAATATATAAGCCTAGCTAAATAAATAACTCTTCTCAAAGTGCCTCCTACTCTATACTTTCTGCCAGACTTTGACTGACTACTTTCATGACAAGGTTCGCAAGATTGGTTTGCAGTTCTCCAGTGGATCATTTCCATCCTCCCTTCCCCCTCTTTGCTCTCAAATCCTTCCTTCAACTCCTTTCTTCCTTTATTAAAATCACCAAGAATGACACTGCACATCTTCTCTCCTCCAAACTCACTATCTGTTCCTCAGGTCTCATTCCCACCCATCTACTAAACTCTATTTCCCATATTGTCGTCCCTTCCATCTGTCATATTCTTAACTTGTTGTTTTCCACTGCAACTGTTCCTGCTGCCTTCAAAATGCTGTGGTTACACCACTCCTCAAAAAACCTTCACTGGATCCTACCTGCCCTTCCAATTATCGTCCCATCTCCCTTCTCCGTTTTGCATCCAAACTACTTAAACGTGCAGTTCACTGCTGCTGTCTTGACTTTCTTTCCTCTCAAGCCATTCTAAACCCACTTCAATTTGGATTTTGCCCTCTACATGCTATAGAAATGGCCCTTGCCAAAGTCTCTAGTGACCCATTCCTGACCATATCCAAGTGTCTTTACTCAATTCTCATCCTTCTTGACCTATCTGCTGCTTTTTGACACTGTTGATCACCACCTTCTTCTTGATACTCTGTTTTCACTTGGATTTTAGGGCTTTTTTTGGTTTTGGCTTTCTTCTTATCTCTCCCGTTGCACTTTCTGTATATGCTCTGGTGGATCCTCCTTCACTGCTGTTCTGCTTTCAGTTACTGCATCTCAGGGCTCTGTCTTGGGACTTCTCCTCTCCTTTCTCTACACTCATTCCTTTGGTACCCTGATCTCCTCCCTCACAACTGCCCTACCACACTCCAATTGCTCCACCCCTAAACAATGCCCTCACAACTGCCCCCCCACCTCATGAAATGTCCCACCACCAAAGCCTGCCCCCCCTGCAACTGCCCCACTGCCTCACCAAATGCCCCTGCATATGTCCTACCATTCCACAAATTGCCTCTACTCCAAAAAACTACTGCCCCACATCTGCCTCACCCCAAAAAGCTACCCCCTCACAACTGCCCCATCACTCTAACTGCCCCACCTACTAAAAGTTCCAGTGACTGCCCCAATTACAGAAAATCCCCCCCCATGCAAATGCCCCGCTTCAAAAACTCCTCAGTGTTTACTATCCCACCATTCTGCAAACTACCCCACCCCAAAACTACCTCTTCACAACTGTCGCCAATCCCCAAAAGTATTTCCTCCATAAATGCCTCCCCACCCTTGGCTACCGCACCATAGATGCAACACATGTATAGCACGTCAAGAGGACTTTTCATATCAGAATTGAAATATTCATAAATAAAAAGTTAAAAGATGAGTGGAGTAGTAGCCCGAGTGCTAGGCACAAAACCACAAAAGCCAGAGTACAAATCCCGATTTGACTGCTGATGCTTCTTGTGACCTTGAGCACAAGAAGCATCACGTCGGGTACATTTTGATGTTCGGTGACATAGAACTGGGTTGCCTTTTCTTGTAATTTTGATACTTTCTGCTACCCGAGTGCTCTCCATGTATACAAAGTCACTAGCATGCAGTCCCTAGTGCAGTCACAAGCAATACCCACAGGGCATTTTATATGGTAAACAATTGTTAGGTCTACGTATAGATGCAGCTATCCAGGAGCTCCAGCTTTGTCGCATGACTGCTGTACTATAAAAACATCCAACAGGAATGGGAAAGTGCAGGCTAGGAAAATGATTATACTTTAAAATATTATGTTAGGGAATAGCTTGCCAGCTTTCTTGATAAATCAGTGTTGTAAATTGAAGAATGCAAAACGGATCATTTATCATGTATAAGAGGAAGCCGTGTCAGTCTAATTCTCATGGTTTAGCATACAAATGGTAGCAAAGGAGTTCTCAAAGTACAGCAAGTTGTTCAGCTTTCAGCGTAATACATGTAATTGAAAAGAAACCACAGTCTGGATTTTAGCTGTAGCTGAAAGTTCTCTCTTAATGCTGTTATTCAAGTGCCATACTTGACATTTAAAAGGGAGACGTGACTTTCTTCTGTTTCTTTTCTGGCATTTCATGCATTTTGCCATTCAGTTGTAGTCTGAGGGTTTTCGTTTGTTTTCTGACCCAATTTATTACAATAATATAGCATCTAAATATGCTATAAGTACAAAGAATCTTGTGCATCGTACAAATACGCAAGCTCAAACCAGAATTACGAAAAAGGAGAGAGCAGAAGAAAGACATGCCAACACAGATATATCAATGCTCTTGATCTATAAGAAAATAAAATCATATTACAAATCTCTTTCATATGTCACAACATTGCTTAGGCTGCGGTTTGCCAATAGTTGGATATCTTTCATGTCCAAGCAATAGAGAGGTAAAGATCTGTAAAGGCACAAGACAACAAAACAAAGGCAGCGGTACACCTAAATCCACAACATAAAACAGTTGTATTAAAAAGTTTATACATAGGCAATAAAAATCACCCTAGATGGCCATGCAGTAATGCCTGCAGTTAAAAAACCCAGCCCATATAACGGTGTGAAATAATAGATCTATCAGCTGCGAGAATATCATACATATTTATGTAAATCATCCTGATATTATTATTCTTTCCAACTCAATGGAAGTTGGAAATAATTATATTTAAAAGCTCAAGAACGTCTGACTGGGGGCAGAATAACTCTGAAAAATTAACAGAGTAAGATGAAACTTGACATGCGGGAAAAAATAATACCCACCCCCCCTCTGAGTTCGAAAACGGACTACATCAAACCAGGCTTCATAAGAAATAACCCCCCCTCAAAAACTGGCCCAATGTATTTCTATGCAAAGAGGGGTTCCGGCTTGTGTAGTATAGAAACTTACATACAGTGAAACACAGTTAATGAAGTTTTCCTTTCAAAATCCCCTTTCCTATTCTCTACTCTTCCAACCCCCTAAACTGACCTCACCCCCCAAAATACTCCCTTGCCACTGCCCTACTAATGTGCCAAATGACCTACTCTGCAACCTGCCTTATCCGAAAAACTACTCCTCTACAAGTGCCCCACCACACCACAAACTTCCCCACCCCAAAAAACTCCTCTTGCAACATCCTTACCACCCTGTAAACTGTCTCACCCCAAAAAACTACACCCCTGCAATTGCCCCACCACCCGCAAACTATCCCACTCTCAGAAAATGCCCTCAACTGCCCAGCATCCTGCAAACTGCCTGACCTTAAAATCTAACCCTCTTACAACTGTTCCACCCCAAAATCTGAAAAGCTACTCCCCGCAGCTGTGTCAGCCTGCAAAGTGTCTCTCCCTCAAAAGACACCCCCACAGCTGCCCCATTGACTTGCAAACTGCCCCCGCAAAAAAATATCCCCATATAACTGCCTCACCACTCTGCACACTGTCCTACCATTAAAAATTAATTCTTTACAATTGCCCTACCAGCATGCAAACTGCTTCCACACAGCCACAACTGCCTCACCATCCCATAAAATGCCCTAACTCCCCAAAAAATAGCATGGCAACTATCCCATCATCTTGCCAACTGTCCTCTGCATCTGCTCCACCATCCTACAAACTGTCCCACCCCAAAAATCTTCCACCTCACAAATGCTCCACCACCTGACAACAACCCCATCCCTAAAAACTACACCCCTGCAACTGCCCCACCAACCTACAAAATGCCCCACCTACAAAAACTACCCTCTGTAACCACTCACCACCCTGCGAACTGCTCCAGCCCCCAAAAACATCCCTCAGAACTGTCCCATCCCCAAGAACTCACCACTGCAATCATAGGCACATAGCGAAACAATACAGATATAAATATACACATGCACAGACACATACATGCAAGCATTCATGCATGTACATGCACCTATACAAACATACCTGCTGCACTGAAACACAAACATGTGCACATATACACCAGCCCATAAAAATTACACATGCATACAACAGATGATACAAAACAGAGATATGCACTCACACAAACAAAACACATTCCCAAGACAGTTGCGTGCACACACACACATAGAAGGAGTTGGAAAGAATTCCATGAGCCATGCTCTGCACACCTTCCCAATTTGTATATCTTGGACATAGAGTGATGAATAAAATCGGTTTTCTTCAATTGAAAATGAAGACATCCTTCCTGCTAATAGTGACAGAGGGCATCTGAAGATAGGAAACCAGTTATAAGTAATGGAGCCACCATCTACAGGAATACACTAAGTGCTAATGAAATGAACTGCACTTACCAGAAGCAAAATGTAGCACTAATTTATGTCCCAGAAGGAGACAGATGGCTCACAAATTCTAAATTTAAGAGAGAAAATTAATGACTAGGAAGAATACAGTGATAAATATAGTAACGTAGTATATGATGGCAGATAAAGACCAGTATGGTCCATCTAGTCTGCCTAGCAAGGCGGCAAGAGGAGGTGCACCTGCCTCTCCGTGCAGATCACCCCTCCTCATGTCTTTCTTTAGGGGTGAACCCACCACTCTGTGTAGGACACCCCTATTTGTTGAGAATTTAGATAGTTCAGTTTATTTTGATTTTATCCTGTTGCTATAATAGGATCCACTGTGTCTGTCCCATGCCATTTTGAATTCTGTCACTGTATTTGCCCCCACCACTTCCATCGGGAGGGCATTCCAAGCATCCACCACCCTTTCAGTGAAAAGGTATTTCCTGACATTGCCTTTCAGTTTACCACCTTGCAGCTTCATGTTATGCCCTCTAGTTTTACAGCTTCCCCGTCTTTGGAAGAGGTTTGTTTGTTCATTAATATTCATTAAGTATTTAAAGGTCTGAATCATATCTCCCCTCTCCCTTCTCTCCTCCAGAGTGTACATACTGTATTTAGGTCTTCAAGTCTCTTCTCATACGTCTTCTGACGCAGGCTCCAAATCATGTTGGTTGCCTTCCTCTGAACCATTTCCAGTCTTTTTATATCCTTTGCGAGATACGGTCTGCAAAACTGAACACAATATTCCAAGTGAGGCCTCACCAGCAACTTGTACAGAAGAAACTAAACATTGAGAAAAGATATATAGATAAAAGGAGGAGGAGAAGGGAAAAAAGGAGAGGGAAAAAAGTCAAGAAGTGAAGAAGAGGGGAAAAGAAAGGTGGGATATGGAGGGGAAGGAGAACAAAGAGAAGAATAAGGGGAAGGGAGTTGGGAAGGATGAAACACAATTAATATTGAATTGGTTTAATCCACATATTTTTGTGCGTGTGCGGACGTGCATACACCCAGGGCTGGTGGCACTGTAAAGTTACCAGATGTCCCTGATGTTCAGGTAGTGGCCCAGACCCCATGGACTAACCCCCTCCTGTTCCTGATTTCAGTGGAGACAGATCTGAAGGGCATTCCGTCTCCTGCACACCCCTCCAATGTAGTCTACTTTATCCTGGTAGGAGAAGATGTAAAATTCCTCCTCTTTTTTCTGAAAATAGAGGAGGAATTTTAGAAATATATAGACTATTTATCTATGTCTAAAATAAAGTTTAATCATATACGTATGTATGCATATGCACTTATAACTTGAAGGGCTGCTACTGTCTTTATTTTTTTACTTTTGAAATTACGGAATGCTACGTAGACTGGTCTTTTTGAAATATATGGGGAAAAGATGACTGAAGAGGGAGGACCCCTGTCCCACCCAGCCCAACTCTGCCCTGCCCAGGTGTACCAGATTTGCTCTCCAAAAATCTGATAACCCTATGCTCCTGATACTGTTCCCTGTTTCACTGCCTGCTAAAATTGACCCATAATCCTCATGAATTAATGAAAGAGCCCTGCATATGAGTACTGGCACCTTTTTTGGTAGGAAAAAGGCACTGCACACTGTGACGCGGGGGCCGGGCGGAGTCTGCGCGCGCGTGTGCCAGCACCCCCTGGTGGCGGCGTAGTAGTTCCACCAAAGGGTGGGTTCCGTGGGGCGCCGCCGCTCGCTGGTCCGCTGTCACCAAGAAGGTTAGATTGGGGTTGGCCAGGTGCGAGGGTCAAGGGTACCAGCCTTGTGCCGGCCTCGTTACCAAACTCCCAAAGAGAAAAAATTATACTCTTGCACAAAGTGGAGAAAAAAATGAAAAAGGCTTTTATTCCCCTTTTTGCACTAAGGGTTCAAATCATACGCACAACACACTGGTAAACGTAACAGAAAAAAGTCTTTGCAACGGATTTTCCAAAGAGGGCATGAACTAACCAAAAAGTGCTGTTAACTTCACAGTATAAAAAAATGTTCAAACAGTAATGCTTCATTCACTGCCAGACCTATGGAATGATTCAATCTCATCCACAACACAATAGGTACATTCCATTGGGCTATCCAAGTCCTCGGATATAGATTCCACTTGCATGGCCTCCTCCTCTGACTGCTCTGGGGAAACCGAATAAGTGTCCTTCCCTGGAGTATGTTCTGGTGTTTCCCAGGGCTTAGCCAAATGTTTGGGCCTAGGCTTCTGCAAGGTGGAATACCACAATGGCAGTTCTTTTTCTACATGTTTAAAAACATTTTCTTGGTAATGTTTTCCTCTGCCAGTTCTTTACTTATAACAGCTGTCCTTTAACTTATATTTCTGTCCTTGTTTATGATAAGGAGAGTCACCTTCCCAGGATTCTTCTCTAGGCAAACTATAACAAATTTTAAAAGCTTTACCTCCTGCTTTTCTCCTGGTTCTTTGGGACAACGCTGGAGGCCTACCTTGGCTACTGCCTTCCGTGTCAGTGCTCTCTGGTGTGTACCTTCGGCTCTCCCACTCTTCTCTCCTTTGGCTTTTATGGCTGGTTTTCTTTCCGGCTTCAGAGCCTAATCTAATCAGGCTTCGGCCTTCTCGGCCTATCCTCTGGGCTATAGGACTGGTTCTCCTTCCCCAGCCTGTCTTTCTGTTCAGGCTTGGCTTGGGCCTAGACCTTGGCTTTGGTCTCTCCTCTGCATAGCCTATTCTTGGTCCTTCTCTGGAGCTGCTTCTAACTTGTTCTCTTCCAGGTGGCACACTTCCTGGTGAACGTTCTGAGCTCCCTTGCGAGACTGCTGACTCTTGCCTGCCTCTCCTTAAATGTGTGGAGTTGGAGTATGACTCCTGCCCCCTGAGGCGTGGTTCTGGAGTCTCTGTCCTGCCTCTCCTGCTCCCCCTAGATGGATCCTTTGGAAATTGCAGGTCATTTCTTTTTTCCTCAGAATTTAAAACTTTTTTTCTCTCTAGAAGAGGGTCCGCTGCGTCACAACACACCCATCTATTTGTGTGTTTGTGTGTGTGTCTTGCATATGTGGTGTCCTTGTGTGTGTATGTGTCTTTGTGGGCTGGTATGTCAATCATCTGGCACTGTTCTCAACCTCTGGAAGAAAGCTTTAGTTCGTCCCATTCTGAAAAAGCCCTTGTTCGACAGGACTTTTATGATAAATTACTGTCCCGTTTCTGACTTCCCCTTCCTTTCTAAGATTCTTGAAAAGCTTGTTTCCTCACAGCTGTCTTCTCATCTGGCCAATATAAATACTTTACATCCTAGACAGTTCGGTTTCCATTCTGAGCACAGCATGGAAACCATTCTTATCTTTGTACTTAGTGATATCCATAACACTTTTGATCAAGGCAATATCATCCATGCGGTCTGGTCTCTCTAGATGTACCTTCTGCTTTCGATTTGGTAGACAACACTATTCTCTGTTCTCATCTCTACGATCTGGGTCACTGAGGAACTGTTCTCGCTTGGTTTCGTTCCTTTTACACAGTGTTCCATCTCAGTTGCCTTTGGCTGCTGTATCCCAAATTCACATTCTCTTATCTCAGGGCTCTGTTGTTGCCCCATCCCTCTTTAATATCTTCATTCCCCCTCTTATTACTATCATACAGACTCCAGAATCACAGCCTACTACTATATAGATGATATTCTTCTCGTCCATCATACTTACCCCATGCACCTGACATAGCCCTTATGAATAACTGCCTTTCCAAAATAATCTCCTCAATCTACACAAGCTCAATATCTTAAAGACTTCCAGCACTTAGTTTACCAGAAACTATTATCCCAACTGTCTCCCCAATTTTAGATAACATTTCCCTTCCTCTGTCTTCTTCCTTTAAATATCTGGGTGTAATACTTGATTCTGGCCTCACATTTCATGATCAAATTAACTCGGTTGTCAGAAGTAGGTTCTATTCGCTACTCCAAATCCATTTCCTTTGTCTCTTCCTTAGCCCCTCTTCTTTATCCACACTAATCCTTAATTTAGTTGTTGCTGGTCTTCCCAATTATCAGTTGAAAAGGCTCCAGACTGTCCAGAACACCCCCATCAGACTGCTTGCCCATGCGTCTGGATTCAATGCTGTTATTCCTCTACTGCTTCAATATCATTGGCTCCCAATTGTTTCTTGCATTCAATATAAACTTCTGATTCTTCTGACTTTTCATACTGGCACCCTCACTTATCATGCCCCACTCTTCCAAACATACTCTTTGTTCCATTCATGTTAATCGGCTCTTTCTTCCCCCAGTTTCACATGCTTGATACAACTCAACCAGATAGTCCGTGTTTTATTACCGCATGCCAGCCCTCTGGAATATCCTTCTATCAGATCGTTATCAGGTACTATGATTCCAAAAATTTAAGATTTGACTAAAGACATACCTGTTCTGATAGGCCTTTAATTTAGAACTATAATGATCTATTATCACAATGTGCCTGCCGGTTGTCTGTCTGTATATACATGTGTCTTTGCATAATTTTGGATCTATCTGCTTTGATTTTATTGATGGAATTATTTTCCTGTTTCCTTAAATGTTGTTCTTAATTGTAAACTTTCTGATGTTTGAAGAGTGATATATCAAGTTTTTTTTTAAATTTATCTTTATGCAATTTTACACCTTACAAAAAATGGAACATTATATCAGAAGAACACCAAAGAATGACAACTATCTGCTCAGCATAGCCTTCAAAACTGAGGGGAGAAGCACATAAGTAAAAAACAAGCTATATATCCCAACATGAAAAAAACAAGTCAAGGTAATATCCAATATATATACATATATATATATATATATATATATCTTGCATCCTGTAACCATAGTTTGGGTTGTTCTTTCATAACTTTATAACTTTCATAACTTTGCACTTGCCGACATTAAGGGGTATGTTTACTAAACTGCGTTAGTGCAATTCACGTTAGGAGCCGCGGTAGTGACAGAAACCCCAAATAAGGACATGGGCGGTACATCGTTAACACTAACGCGCGTTCCAAAAACTAACGAGCGTTACAGGGCGCCGTGGCGCGTTACTGCGTGTTAATCGTAAGAAGGCGTACAGACACAAAGCACTGAAACAGAGCTGTAGCACAATGGTTACTGTACTGATCGCTGTTACAGGCAGCATGGGTTCTAGTCCCCAGTGTGCCTAATGCAGAAGGCTGGCCCAGGCATCACCCTGTATATTACATAAGGAATGAGGAGGCATGTTTTTCTTTACGTTGAGTAGTGGTGTCAGAAACATACCCTCGCAGTGTGCGTAGCCACGTACGTTGGTGCGTGTGTGGCTGCGTGCGTTGGTAGGGGCGTAGCTACGTGTGTTGGTGCGTGCATACAATCGTGCGTGGGTACGTGTGCTTTTACCAGCGTGGGCACCTTATATTACAGACTCTTTAGGGTGTCTTGCACCTATGCATTATGCTAACAGATGTACGTGTGATGGCCTATGGTTTATCAGAGCCTGTGAGCAGGTGCTGGATTTTCCAAGGGTTGGATTGTGCCAGTCACACCCATGATGCACTGCACATGCAAATCAGCTGTCCACAGATACACACCATGGGGAATGCACCCCCACAGCACCTCGGCCTGGTAGGGGGAAGTGACCATGTGCACCCCCACAGCACCTCGGCCTGATAGGAGGTACTGACCGTGTGTTGTACTGGCACAGAGTAGCTACACACCGTCACATTGTGCGGGTACTGTGCTCACCCTGAGGGTGCAGTGAGGCGCCCAGCACCAGGTCCACAGCACCGTCCATGGCTGAAAGAGGCCATGGCGCAGGTCCAAAGCAGTGTTAATGTGTGAGATAGGTAGCTTCTGCAGAAACACCTTGGATATCTCTGTCTGTTTCAGTCATGTGTAGGACCCCCTAGGTGGCCCATGTACCACCACCCCTTCCCTCAGGGCCGAGGGTGGCAAACAGGGTCTCCTAACAATAGATCCACATTCTACCTCCCTGCAAAAGTGGCAGTAGAGGGGAACAGCAACTCCCAGTCCTGCTGAGGAACAGACACCCCACAGGGCAGTCAATGCAGCTCTGTACACATCCATAACACAATAGCAGACAGACATTAGGCCTGGATATACTAAGCTGCACCCCACCACTATCTGATATTCTCCTGCTGCAAGCCACTCCATCAAGACACATACCAGCTGCAAAACGTCTGCTAGTTAGTCAATAGTGCATGCACCCAGAACTGGGATGTCAGTATACACAGCAAGCAGATAAATCAGTGACTGGGCCCCAAAAGGAAACCCATATCTATCACATGAGAGAAACATTATATAGCACTATGGGGATGCCTAGCCATGCTGTGGTCACTGCACAGTCAGGGTGAGAGTGATCTCTCAGCAGGACATACTGAGGTCACCCTGTCTGTGTAGGTGGTGGCCGGGCACTAAAATGTCCCAGTCAGTGCCCTATGCCCTGTGCAGATGCACCCTGGCCAGGCCACCCTGTCCGGCCTATACCCATGGTACCTTGCTCCTCATTATGCACATTGGCAGCCCAATACTGGCAACATTGCTGGCAGTGTGGGCTGTGGAAGGTGTTTGCAGCCACCACACACTGGATAGACAGACAGCCACCCCCACACCTATGCCAGCATTGTGCTACTATAGAGGAGTTTAGCAGCCCTGCCCACCACACCAGTCCTGGGCACAGTACAGGCATGGATATGCTACGCAATACTGTTGGGGGTCACTCCCCAGGGTGGTAAACATTGTCAGAGACCAGACCTGAAGCACACACCGCAGACATCAGAAAGATTGTTATGTTGGAGCTCAATGAGCAAACTGTGCTTAACGTAGGACTTGCTATCTGCCAGTAATCATAGGAAATGTTTGATAGGTGTGTACCGTATACCCAGGTGTAGGGTGGCATTGCTAAGGTATGCAAGTGCTAGTATTGGGAGATGCACGCAGGGCCCAATGTCCTGCCTCTCCAGGAGGCATTAGCCAATGGGGCCTGTGGGTGTGGGTGTGGGTGTGTCTGGCCCTGTTGGCTGCTGCTTTACGGCAGAGGTTCCCAACTCCAGTCCTGGTGTGCCAAACACTGTTCGGGTTTTCATGCTGTCCCTCATGAATATGCATGGGATACATCTGCATACCATGGGGGTGGTGCATAGATATGCAGCACAGGCATCTTTATTAGAGGCAGCATGGAACCTGAATGGTGTTTGGCCCTCCAGGACTGCATTTGGGGGATTCTGCCGTAGGTAATGCACATTTCTATGGTGTTTGTGCTGTGTAGGGTAAAATAGAGGTTTTTGACCCATGCTAATGGTCTCAGCAATAATGGTTCAGTCTTTACTACCATGTTTTCTTCATGGGTAAAATAATGGGATTGGGTTGGCAGGAGCCCCAGCTGGGATTTGAACCTGTGACCTTCTGGTCCTAAAGGCACTGGCTGTGTCCACGGCACCACCGTCTTAGCACAAAAAGAGTGCATTCCCTGGGGAGTCCATGGCTGTTTGTCAGACAGTGCCTGTCTGTTGGAGTGCACTGCACCCACGTGAAGGGGGCTAGGCCACCGTCTGCTGTGGGCAGCAGCCACTGCCCCCTCCACCACCGGTACCCTTCCCCCACCATGCTGACATGGCCTTATATTGGTGACAGCATCACAGCTAAATAATATGTGGCCCTCCAGGACTGCATTGCGGGGACTGTGGTCTAGGTAATGCGCATGTTTCTGGTGTCTGTGCTCTGTAGGGTAAAATAGAGGTGTTTGGACCATGCTTATGTTATCTGCAAAAAAGGTTGGTCTTTACTATCATGGTTTAGTGGTGGGTAAAATATGGGGATTGGGTTTGCAGGAGCCCCAGCTGGGACTTGAACTGGTGATCTTTGGCTCCTGAACACACTGTCTGTGTTTACTGCACCACACTGTGGCCACAGAAACAGTGCAGTCCCTGGAGATAGGAAACCTGCCCAAAGGAGACATAAACCCTGCTCTGCACAATTTCACTGTGGGATCATTCACCTTGTATGGGGACGGAGCGTATAAATAATAATTATTATTTTTTACGCTCCATCCCCATACAAGGTGAATGATCCCACAGTGAAATTTATGACCCTGCTCTGCACAATTTCACTGTGGGATCATTCACCTTGTATGGGGACGGAGCGTAGGCCCTTCTAAAATTCATATTTCTTTTCTGGGGCTTTCTTGGGAGTGATTTTTGATGTTTTCCATGACTATCACTGTTGCCCAGCTGGATTATATTTTTTTAGAATTTTGTTGTGGTCATTTTCAATTTTTATTTGCTATTTTGTTCTGTGCACATGTATCACACTGCTCACGTTTTGTAGGTTTCCCTGGTTTTGCTGTACATTGCTGACATAAATGGTTTCTCTTCCCTTTAAATCGGCTCTAACGTGAGGTTTTCACTCGCAGTATTTTTTTCATCGAATTTCAGCCCCGCTCCTGTGCGGGGAGCCTCTCCCCTCCCACTCTCCACCCATTGACCCCGTCTCTCCGCCCCTGGGGAGCCTTCCTCCGCCCTCCGGGAGCCTTTCCACACCTCTATCGCTCATTTGCGCCACGCGCACATGAGCGGGCCCGTTAGTGCGGTGCGCACATGTGCGGGGCCCAGAAATGCATCCTTAGCATGCGCTAAGGTACCTTAGCGCACGCTCAAGTGCGCCCCGCACAGTAGCGTGGTTTAGTAAACTTACCCCCAAGTCTTGACAAGACATAAAATGTCAAGATTATTCTGGAGTAGCAAATGATGAAGTAGACAGATCTTAGTTCTAAGAGACCGACAGTTAAGTAATGAACAACAGAGTTTGAGGTCAGATCGAGGAGGATGGGAGGGAGCAGACAGCGAGTAAGTGGGGGAACTGCTATAAATAAGATTTATTATCTGTCTTCCACAGAGAGGTTAACATGGAGATTAAACCCGGGGGTCCCCACAGAACTGAAACAGCAGTCATAACTGTTGGAACTGCAAATAATAGAAAGAACATAGCAGAGGCTGATATAAAGCTGAGAGCATACATACTCTCCAGAAGATCACAGCTATAATGAACGAGATAGTCACTCCCGGAGTCACCCCAAGGTGCTCGCCCAAGGAACAGGACCAGTGTGCTGCTTTGCACGAAATGCTGCAGCAAAATGCTGTTTATAGTGGCCAGTATTGATGTCACTTCCTGGGGCCGGTCACATGATTGGTAGCTGCGTTAGGCAGGGAACCTGACGGAGTGCCCAAAACTGGTGCGGTTCATGCCTCCTGGGGCCAACCAAGTAATCGGGAGCTGTGTTGGGCCGCAAACTAGAAGGACTGCCCAACACAGTCCTTCTAGTTTGCGGCCTGGGTTTAGTTTGTGCCTGGGATAGTGGACACTACTCTCATCCGAGTCATGTCCCATCCTGTCTTCCCTTTCTCTGGCTCTGCTGGAATGCCACAAGCAATCCTGGCTGGGGTGGGCAGAGAGGAGAAAGAAGCCTGTCCAAAAACAAGAACAACAAACCAAACCGGGAAAGTTATAAATGGCAATGGAAGAATGAAGGCCTGGTTTCCAGAAAACTGATACTGAAGTTGGTGAGTGAATGACCAGCTTGAAGTGGGAACTTCTCGCTCACTTTTAGCTGCCTCCTTCTATACCACAGCAGCTGCCCTCTCAGCGCGCAGTCTCAAGATGCTCTTTCATTTGTCCCTCACTCCTGCTTTGCGGGCAAACAACCAATCTCTCTGCAGCAAAGTGGAAAGAGCAGAACCTGGCGTTGGTGACTTAGGAGTTTCTGAGGAGGGTTGTAAAGAGACATATGAGGTAATGAGCAGCTGCGGAATGAATGCACTTATACATGAATAAGAGAAATTTGCACTATATGTAGAAATGGATAGGTTGTCAATGAAGTGAATTGAAAAGAGGGCTTATGTGAGTGTAGCAATATTGGCAGAAGATTAATTATGCAGCTGAATTTTGAATAGATTCAAGTGGAGAGAGATGGTTCATTGGGAGACCTGTGACAAGCAGGCTGCAGTAGTCTAATTGGGAGGTGATGAGATTATGGATAAGGGTTTTGGTACTGTGTTCAGAAAAGAAGGGACAAATTTTGTTAACGTTACAGAGCAGGGGTTCTCAACCCTGTCCTCAGGACACATCTAGCCAGTCAGATTTTCAGGATAACCACAATTAATATGCATGAGAGAGATCTGCATACAATGGAGGCAGTGCATACAAATCTCTGTCATGCACATTCATTATGGTTATCCTGAAAACCTGACTGGCTAGATGTGTTCCAAGGGCAGGATTGAGAATCCCTGCTACAGAGAAAGACAAGATGGGCCCAATATTCTTCTGGGCAGCTATGCGCTGTGTCGGTGCCTAGCCCTGCCTGTTGACCCTTAAACTCAGATATTCAATGCCAGGGTCATATGCGGCCCTGGCATTGAATATCTGGGTATCTCCGCACAACCCAGAAGCTGCCAAAGCTAACTGAGCAACAGCGATATGGCATGCTGTCCAGTTAATGCCTGCACTGTAAAGATAGGCAAACCTATGTTTTCGGCACAGAGCACTAATCGGGCAGCATGCATTATTGCCACTACCTAGTTATCTCATGGCCCCATCTCTGCTTCTACCCGGAATGCCCCTGACACACCCCGATGCTAACCAGATAGCATCGGGGTGCTTAGGGGACATAGATGAGGATATTCAATGGCATTACTCATGTATGTGCTGTTGAATATCCCCATCGAAGGCATTTACATGGCTTACTAGGCTGTAAACCATGTAAATGCCCTTCAAATATCTGCCCAACAGGTTTAGCGGATTGTTGGATATGTATGAAGAAATAAAGATAGGAGTTAAAGATGACCCCTAGATTACAGGCTCAAGGGACCAGGAGAATGACATCGTTATTCACAGACATAGAGAAAGGGGGAAAGAGAGAGGTAAGTTTGGGGGAAAGATAAGAAGCTTTGTCTTGGTTGTATTAAGCTTCAAATGGCAGTGGGACATCCAGGTGGTAATGTCAGACAGCAGGCTGAGATTTGTGACTGTATTCCCAGTGAAATTTCTGATGTAGAGTGATAGATCTGTGAGCCATCATCATAAAGATGATCCTGAAAGGCATGAGATGAGTTCAGGGCATCAAGGGAACAAGTGTAGAGAAAGAACAGAAGAGGCCCCAAGACAGAGCCTTGAGGTACACCAGAGCATAAGCTAAAAGTGTGATATGAGAGATAAAAAGAAAACGGAGACAGAACAATGACCTGAAATCCAAGCAAGAACAAAGCATCTAGAAGTTGCTGGTGATCGACCAATGAACAAGACAATAAAAAATGACTTAGAGAAGATCACTATCCTACAGTGGTTTGTCTTCTGTGGGTGGAAGTTGGGATCTAGCCTTGGTTTCATGAACTGGAAAAACTCAGCAAAGTGAGGACTGAATGGGTCAGTTGGTTTATAACTGCCAGCATCTACTATGCTAACATACAGTATGAAAATGTACACACACACGTGTGCGTGCGTGTGTCCAAAGAGAAAATAAATCATTAGTCCTTTTCTTGGATGATGTCATTTTCATTGGGGGAAAACTGACACCATCTGCCTGAGAGATATAATATGTATGCACCTACACAGTCACACACACACATGCACAGTTTTATATTGTATTGCATACTTATGACTAGTATATACTGTAGTTATCATCACTCAGAGTGTCAACAACACTGTAATGATTTTGAACAGGAAAAAAAATATAAACATCAAACATCTAACTAGGCCTGGGTAACTTACTGCACACATACTGTGAAAATTATATGTGCGGGGCTGACTTCCAACAAGGAGCTCCTCCATAATGTCCCCCTAGTTCCTGTTTGAGATGATGCTTACCCACCCACCCACTGAGCCGCATACAAAAGCCACAGCTGAGCTGCTTTGTTTGAGCGTTCTTCCCTGCCCCTTCCCTGTCATATCATACACAAAATATTAAGGGAAATCTATATTTCTGAGGTACTTGTGAATGTAAAGATCCAAGCTAATGATCTAATGTGCAGTGAAGCAGCTTTAAACTGGAAATTTCTCTGCTTTTATCTTGTCCGAGTCTGAGTGGCTCATTCCTCAGTTAGAAGAGAATTTGATAATGAAGTTAGGCTAGTATGCCCATCTTAAGTGTCACATGAGGAAAATATGCTTGGGATTATTATTTCCATATGATTGTTTTAAAAGGGTCCTGCAAAAGTTGAGGTAGACTCTATCCTATCTAAATTTTCAAAAGTTTAAGAAAATATTTGCATGTCTTAATAGAGGATAGTGTGGAGGAGAAGATGGCTGCCCTCCTGCTGTACTCCAAAGCAACACCACCTCCTTCCCCTGAAAAGACTGCAGCCCCCCCCAAATGCACATTTTTATTCAATATTTTTTTCAGTAAAATAGTGATTAGTTTGTATTAATTTCTGGCTACCTCTCTTGTTGCTCTGAAGTACCATCTGCTTAAATGTTGCAGGGGCCAAATGCATAAGGGCTTTAAAAAAAAAGTAGCGGGCATATGGGGGCAATTTTATAACAGGTCAAGGCGGTGCCCATTTCTAGCCTATTTTATAAAGAAACGTGAAGGCACATTTTATGAATGATGTCCAAATGCAAGCTGGGATGTCTAAGCCAGAACATCTGGAAAAAAAGCAGGCACATCCAAGTTCAGGCACGATTTCAGAAGCGTGGACGTACCAGAGATGGACATCTGTGAGGCATCTACATAGACATTTCCGGAATAATATTCAAGACTGGGGCTGTCTAAGAATAGCCTGGTTAGAGTAGTGGGCTAGGACCTGGGAAGCCAGGGCTCAAGTCCTACTCCTGCTATCATTGTGACTGTGGAGAGTACTGGAGATAGTGGATTGCCATCTTCTCTACACCTCTGGATGGTTTACAAGCACTTTTCCAGTGCCCATTTATGCCTGGAGCAGGTCTAAACTTGGATGGGGTCACAGACATCTGCAATGTTTCTGAAACTGAGTGGAGACATCTAAGCCACTACACCAGACATCTGTAAAAGCCATTTCTATAATGGCTCCGGGGACATCTCCGTGACTTAGGCATCCACATGCACATTTTTGGATGTCCAACTCATAACTAAAGCTTTTAAAATGCCCCCTCCCCCCACAGGCACCTATATGTCTTTCTAAAACAGTATAAGAAGTAGGCAAAAATCACAGTTAGACTGAAGTCACGGTGTCAATGCTCGTGTGTGTTTTATAAACTACATGCAAAAATTAAGACTCTTACCACTCTGCCCTTGAACACGCTTACACACAGGTTGCATAAAAGTATGCCCCCTTCTTCTCACCATGTGTACTTTTACATGCGAAACTCCTGGGGTAATTTTATGAAAGCCCCCCTTTATATGCAAGAAGAGGTTATAAAATTACCCTCTATACATAGAATTCTGAATGCATAATCCATTATATATAGAGCAAAGAAGGTGTGTTAGGGGCATTCCAGGGGCGTGTAATTTATATATATCTAGGGATCAATATTTAGCAGCCATGGCTGGTGCTGAATATCTGGATAATGTGGGCAGAGGCAGAATTTATCTGACTAGCGCCAATATTTAGTCCACTATCAAGAGAACTTATCCAAACAACTTTGGACAAATGATCCGGATAGCAGACTATGCTATTTGGATATCTTTTAGGTCTGCCCTTTTTATGGCCTGAATTCTAGAATTGTGGCTGTCTGTACTCAAAACCCCCTGCAAATGTATCCCACTATTTTAGAACAACCTGTAGCGCTCATGGATAAAATGAGCTCTCTTGGAGTAATTCTTGATAGTGAGCTCTCTTTTACATCTCAGCAGTAGCAAAGAAATATTTATTTGCCTTCAGACTGATTCATTCAGTGTCAAATACTCAAGCTATAGCAACGGTTATTTATGCCTACCAATAGGAAACCTAGGCTGTCGTTTAGAGTGCTGACCCTTGGGGGGGGGGGAGGGGGGGAGAGAGGCACTGCTGTTGCCGCCACCCTCTCCAAGGTCTGCAGTGGTGGCAATGACCCCCGAACCGTGATGCAGCGCTTATCTGCAAATGTCAGTGCTATGTCCCGGTTTCTTGGCCTGCTGTCTCCTGCTTCTGCCCCCATCTAGTGCAAACTTCCGGATTGTATAATGTTAATGTGCATTAAGTGCCATTGCACGCATAAAAATAAAGGGCTGTGGGCATTTAATGCATGTTAACTTCATTAATGCATGTCAAAACCTTTAATAAAAGGGCCCCAAAGAGTAGCAGTAGCTGCCCATTGCCAGTAGAATTAAATTTAAAATCCTGAATGTCCATTGTGCATTTTATACTGGGTATCCTGCTTATATATGCCACCTTCTTACATCTCATAATCCAACAAGGCACCTTAGATTATATCTGAATTATTAGAAATTCTGTCTGTTCGAGAATTCAGAATTGAATGGCTTTGAAACTTAGCTTTTGCCTGCCAAGCCCCAGTCTTCTGGAATGCCCTCCATTTGGATATCTGGAAAGAATCTTCTCATAAAAAATTTAAGAAAACCTGGTTATTTCAACAATCATACACAGAATACCTATAACCTGCCCTTCTTTTCCCCCTATGTGTCCCGCTCATATATAGTCTGAAATGTTGAATTTTTAGGCTATTCCACTCCCTTCCCTCTACTTATTGCACCATCAATTGATTCTCTATGTAAATTTATCTAGTTGCACTTTTTAACTGTGTGTACTACTGTGTTATTATTTTTTATTTTTCTATTCGTACTGCTTATAAACTAGTATGTTAGCTAATATGATAGCAAACATTGTTTGTGGATTGGTGGTACATGAAATGCTCTTAAATAAATCAATGTGCCCATGCTCTGCCCCAGCACCATGTGGATGATGCTGAGGCAGGCAGTCATATTTTCAGCAGCATTATTCAGATATCTGGATAGGTCTTGCCCAGTGGCACTTATCTGGATAGCAGGTACTGCTATCCATAGAAACATGTTGGTAGAAAAAGACCACATGGCCTATCTTGTTTGCCCTTCCATATCAACTACTATAGTCCCACTTTTTTCTCTAGAGATCTTCTGTGTTTGTCCCATGCTTTCTTGAATTCAGATACTGTCCTTGTCTCTATTACCTCCACTGGGAGACTATTCCGCACATCTACCACTCTTTCCGTTAAGGAATCTTTCCGCATATCACTCCTGAATCTATCCCCTTTCACCCTCATCCTATGCCCCCTTGTAGCAGAGCTTTCTTTCAAACAAAAGAGGCTCTCCTCTTGAGCATTTATGCCGCTGAGGCATTTAAACGTCTCTATCATATCTCCTCTATCCCGCCTTTCCTCTAATGGATACATATGTAGTAAGATCTTTAAGTCTGTCCTCATATGCTTTATAATGAAGACCACTAACCATTTTAGTAGTCACCCTCTATACAGACTCCATCGTGTTTATATCCTTTTGAAGGTGCGGTCTCCAGAATTGCACACAATACAGAGGCACTATCACCTTCTTTTTTCTGCTGGCCATTCCTCTCCCTATGCACCCAAGCATCCTTCTGGCTTTCATCATCACCTTTTCTACCTGTTTAGCCACTTTAAAATCATCAGAAACAATCACGTCCATGTCCTGCTCTTCTTTTGTGGACAGAAGTACTTCACTCCCTACACTGTATCGCTCCTTTGGACTTGTACAGCCCAAATGCATGACCCTGCATTTTTTAGCATTAAATCTCAGCTGCGAAATTCTCAACCATTCTTCAAGCTTGGATAGATCCTTCCTCATGTTATCTACTTTTTTCTGGGTGTCTACTCTATTGCAGGTTTTGGTATCATCCGCAAATATCCAAATATCCATTCAAACACACAAGAAACACTTGGGGACTCACAAGCCCACCCAGTGACGACGATCTGCACCAGACAGCCTCAACAGGATTTACTTTTTACCCCCCTGAACAAAAGAAGGGAGAGGAGAACTGCAGAACTCCGGCTGGAAGGTAAGCTCCTCCCACTGTGCTGTACCTTACTGCTCTGCATCCTCTCTCTCCTGTTAAAAGCCTGCACTCTCAAGGCGTGCCCGCGCCTGGCAGGCTTATGCCGTGAACTGCATCAGCAGCAACAAGACCCCCAAATCCTTCTCAGGAGGACTACAAGCAGCTTGTCCTAAGTGAAAGACTCCATCAGACTACACCGACAGAAGCAAGTATTACCAACCCTCAAGTCTCCTATTTGGACCTCAAAAAACCAGCTCCAAGAATGCATACCCATGAATATATTTATGTATTACTACTACTTCTCTGCATCTCCATACTTCAAACCTGCTCCTCCACTACCCCTATTACCACCCCCTCCCCCTCTACCCTTACTTTACCCACAACCGTCCAAACAGACAGCAAATAGGAAATTTCATAGACAACCTCCCACATTCATACAACTCAACTCCAGCCTACAGACACTTACCCACCAGACCTCCAATACTACTACAAGCATAGAACTCATCAATGCCAGATCTGTAAGGAACAAAACAAATACAATAGACCACCTACAACTCCACCAGACTGACATACTCTGTATAACCGAGACCTGGCTGACAAACACTGATCAAGTAACCTAAATCAGCTAACACCACCTACCTACACAGCATTTAGCTGTCCTAGAACACAAGAAAGAGGTGGAGGAGTAGTAATCCTTGCCAGAACTCACCTCAGATTCAAAACAAGAGCAACACAAAACACACAACACTGCAACACCATCACAATACAGAACAAGCACCTGGCTATCTGCCTTGCTTACAGGGCCCCCAATGGCCCTGCCGACGACCTCACCTCCACCCTTGAAACAGTATGCGCCACAAACTCCCCTCAGAAACCACTATTTGTTCTGGGAGACTTCAACCTTAAATCCATATCAGACAGAGAAGCAGAATCATTCTTCAATGCTATGAAGGCACTAGACTTCAATCAACTAATCACTGCACCTACTCACCAACTAGGCTCCACCCCTGACTTAATCTTTGTCCCAAACAAAACACTAAACAGTAACACCTTAACCACTGCCCTGATCACCCCAATACCTTGGTCGGATCACGATACTATACAAATTAGTGTGACACATCCCAACACACCCGCCCTGCAAAATCCACAACAACCTGTGAGGAGATTCAAATCATTCAACAAGGAGCAATTCCAACAGGAAATCCTCCCAGCCCTAGAACATGATGCAACTAACTTAGATGCTGCCATAAGCTACTGGAACACCACTATATCAGCAGCATCAAATGCCCCAGCAAGCGAACAAAGACAATGTTAACCCTCCATAGCCCATGTTCCCTGTAAAATAGTTATCTCCAAGTTATAATGCCCTGTTCAATGTAATTTCAGTTTGTTCAATGTAAACCGCCTTGATATCATGAAAGGCGGTATATAAGAAATGTTAAATAAAAAAAAAAAAATGTACCAAACCAAAAAGACAATCAGCATCCTGGTACTTCAGCACATTAAGAGAAGCCAAACAAATCCTCAGAAAACTCAAGCGAGCATGGAGAAAAAACAAGACACAAGCTACTCAGAAGCTCTATCAAGAAAAACAGGAAGAGTACAACAACCTAATTAATCAACAAAAACAAGAACACCACACCAACCTCATCCTTAAAGCAAAAAACAAACCTAGAGAACGTTTTAGTATAGTCCGCATGCTCACAAAGGACCCAAGCAACACTGGAGATATTAAACCCCCCCTGAGACCTTTGCACAACACCTAGCTTCCAAACATGCCCCCCCCCCCCACGTACAGAACAAACACAGGATATGAACCCTATACCCACAAACACAATCTCCAGCCATTCATGGGACAAATTCCACATACCCTCAAAAGAAGAAATCACTCAAACCATATCCACCTTCAACACTAGAACAGCTCCTACGGACCCCTGTCCAGTCCCATGGATCAAATCTGCAAACAAAGATCTTGCTGGCCCCATTCACAAGATCATTCACGCATAGTGGCAAGTTTAAAGGGGAGGGGCATGTAACCCTGGGTTAGTGATGCATGAATGATCTTGTGAATGTGGCCAGCAAGATCTTTGTTTGCAGATTTGATGCCCTGTCTCCAAACCCTACTCCTTCCCCTAATAACCCAGCAATATATTGCCCAATATCTAGTCTCCCCTTCTTAGCCAAGATCCTGGAGAAAACGGTATACTGACAACTCCAAGACCATGTTGACACCCATGCACCCCTGGACCCCTACCAGTTCAGATTTTGATCTTCCCACAACATAGAATCTCTGCTTACATTGCTCCTAGACAAACTCATCAGAGGACTAAACAACATTAAGACGGGCTTCCTCCTCATCTTTGTCGATATAACTGCAGCATTTGACACTGTATCCCACCCTATCCTCCTCAAAAGACTAGAGGCCATCAGTATATGCAATATACCGATATGCAACCTCAAATGGTTCGATTCATATCTCAACGGAAGACAACTACAAGTCAAGATTGGCTCAACTACATCATTCCTATTCCCAAGGAGTACCTCAAGGATCTTCACTGTCTGCCCTACTTTTTAACCTTTACATTTGTAACGTCATCGAGCAACACGGCATTCGATACGCGTTATATGCAGACGATATCATTGTCTACACCCAAATCAACTTAGAGAAGCCTGACTACACACCTATAACCAATTGCCTCCACGATATATCCCGATGGCTATCCAACAACAACCTCAAAATCAATTTTAAAAAACCCAGAAACTCTATTTGTCTTACGCAACAGTACCTTCTCTCCCCCCCCCTCAATACACCAACCTACTGAACGAATCCATTCCAGTCAAAGAAGAGATAAAGTACCTGGGAGTAATTCTGGATAGGAATCTAAACTTCCACTCCCACATCACCAGGACCACTAAGAACGCATACCACAAGCTGGCAATCATATGAAGGCTTAAGCCCATCCTAAACCAAGACCACTTCAGGACAATCTGTCAAGCAATAATAACACCCATACTGGATTACTGCAATGCCATACTCCTTGGTCTACCCACCTCAACAATTTGACCACTACAGATGGTACAAAACACTGCCGCCCGCATCCTTACAGGAACCTCAAAACACCAACACATCACTCGAGTCCTGAGCCAATTACACTGGCTCCCAATCACATCAAGAATCAAATTTAAAACAGCCCTCATCCTCTACAAAATTCAGCGCTACCTGGCCCCTAACACCCTCAAAGACTTAATCAACACTAAAACCAACATAAGACCCAAATGAAGACCTATGATGGACATTATCCAGATCCCAGCCTCATACCTCAAAACCATGAACTCAACATCAAGGAGGGCACTGTCTCTAGCTGCACCCTCCCTCTGGAACTCCCTTCCTCAATGCATCAGAGACACCACAGACTCTAAAGACTTCAAGACAAAGCTAAAGATTTCTCTATTCACTGAACACTACGGAGCCATCACATAACAAACACCCTCCCTTCCCCCAACCTCCAGTTAATAGTCTCAAACATAGTCATTAACTAACAAGCCCCCTCGTTGTATATAGCTCACTCTTCGCATTGTAAAAAATATCCCTAGAATTCTCACTCAAAAGTCCTTTAACCAACATGCCTCCCATCCTGTATATAGCTCACTCATCTCAAATAGTAACCCTAGACACCCTTATTCTCCTCGCATGCTCCCTCTCCACTCCAAGCTCTAAGTGCTTAACATAATTATATGTTTAATGTAATTAAGTGATTGATATAGCTCAAGTATTGATGTAACATTTTAGTTTCTTTGTAAACAGCTTTGATTAAAAGATAAAGCGGTATATAAAACCTGTTAAATAAATAAATAAAATCTTACCGGACAGCCTTTTCGCAATATATTAACAAAGATGTTAAAAAGAATCGGACCAAGGACAGATCCCTGCAGCACACCACTGGTAACATTCTTCTCCTCAGCGTGAACTCCATTTGCCTGTACCCTTTGTGGCCTCCCATTCAACCAATTTCTAACCCAGTCAGTCACTTTAGGGTCCATCCCTAGGGTGCTCAGTTTGTTTATAAGTCGCCTTTGCGGAACGGTGTCAAAGTCTTTACTGGAATCTAAGTACATCAAATCTAGAGCTCTCCCTCTGTCCAACTCCCTGGTCACCCCGTCAAAAAAATCAATCAGATTTGTCTGACAAGACCTGCCCCTGGTAAACACATACTGCCTCGGATCTTGCAATCCATTGGACTCCAGAAACCTCAGTATTCTCTGTTTTAGCAGCGTTTTCAAAAATTTACTCACCACAGAGGTTAAACTAACTGGCCTGTAGTTTTCAACCTCATCCTTACTTCTGCTTTTGTGTAAAGGGACCACATGTGCCTTCCTCCAGTCCTCTGGGACCACTCCCAACTCTTAAGAAGCATTGAAAAGTTCAGCCAGTGGAGCCGTTAGAACGTCCACGAGTTCCTTCAATATTCTTGGATGTATCCTATCCAATCTCATCACTTTGTCCACTTTTAGTTCAGTTAGTTCCTCACAAAACAGTCTTCTAAAAGTCATTCAAGATCCCCGTTACTTCTATTCCTATTTGTGGGTGTTTTCTGAGGTCCTGCTCCTGGTCCTTTATCTGTGAACACACCAAAAATATTTGTTAAGCAATTCCGCTTTATCCTCATCAGCTTCTACATATTCCTCCCCTTCATCCTTGTGTCTGACAATACCACATTTGCCATGCCTCCTCTCACTAATATATCTGAAAAATGTCTTATCCTCCCATTTTATTGCATCGGCTATTTCTTCTGCTTTTTGTATCTTTGCTTTCCTGATTGCTTTGTTAGCTTCTCTAAGTTTTTCCAAATATAGATGCTTGTCTTCCTCTCTCTATGATCTCCTGTATTTTATGAAGGCCGTCCTCTTTCTCTTCATCTTTTCAGCTACTTCTTTTGAGAACGGTAGTGACTTCCTTTTCCTTTTACATCTATTTACCTTTCTAACAAAAAGGGTTGTTGCTCTTAAAATTTCTCCTTCAAGATTTACCCATTGCTTTCATACATCGCCCAGCTGTTTCCATCCCGCTAACAACTCCTTGATGTATTCTCCCATCTTGGCAAAATTAGTTTTTTAAAGTCTAAGACCCTCACTTTTGAATGGATTTAATCAGCCCTAGTCCTAATATGGAACCACACCAACTGGTAATCAATGTATGCGAGATGACCTCCCACTATGACATCAGAAACACTTTCACCATTAGTGAGCACCAAGTCCAGTAAGGCCTCTTTACGTTTGGGTTCTGTTACCACTTGCTGGAATAGTTCTTCCTGTAGAGAATCTAGGATCTCCTTACTCCTAAATGACACTGCAGCAGGGGTGTGAAAATCAATATCTAGCATATTGAAATCACCTATTAGTAGCACTTCTCCTTTCATGGCAATACTGCATATGTTTTCTATTAAATTCCTGTCCACTACTTCTTTCTCTGAGAAAGATCTGTATATCATACCAATGCAAATGGATTTCTCTTTCCCTCTTTCTAGTTTAACCCACAGTGCCTCCTTGCTCCCTTTTAAGCCGTGTAATTCTACAGCTTTAATGTTATTTTTTACATATAGTGCCACACCTCCTCCCCTTATTCCTCCTCTGTGTTTCCTTAATAAAGTATAGCCCGGTATAATTACATCCCAATCATGGTTGTCTGTGATCCGTGTCTCCGTAACTGCCACTATATCCAAATCAGTCTCTTCCATTAAAGCCTCAACATCTGGGATCAATGGGCATTTATACACACCGCTTTCTAGATGTTGCCCCCTTTACCAATTTCTACGGAGATATTTAATGTTTTACTTACCTGGGGGCTGTCTTCACCCAACCCCAACAAATCTAGTTTAAAACCCTCTTCAGTAGGTTAGTCAGTCTGCAGCGGAAGGCACTTCGACCCTTCTTGGAGAAATGGACATGATCTCTGCTCTGCAGCTTTTGGAAAATCATCCCATGGTCCAGGAAACCCAGACACTCTCGATGACACCATCCACAAAGCCATGCGTTCATCTCCAGGATGCGAGCTTCTTTACGTCAGCCTTTACCCTCATCCAAGCAGATAGGTACACACCTGCATACCTGTCTGCTTCACCCTCTGACCCAGAGCCATGAAGTCACTTTTGATATGCTTAGAGTGATATCTGGCAGTATCATTTGTGCCGACATGGATGAGCAACATCAATTAATAGTAAGTAGGCTTGATGGTTTCTCAGCAAACCCTTCGTAACATCTTGGATTTTGGCACCTGGTAGACAGCATACCTCTCTGGAGATTAAGTCTGATCCGCAGATGGACAACTCAGTACCCCTCAGAAGAGAGTCACCAACCACCACTACCATTCACTTTTTTGTGGTCACTGATTCTGCAACTTTGGGGTGCTTGAGCTCTGGTTCTTCCCTTTCCTGGGATGCTTTCACTTTCTCTACTTCCAGAGCTGCATACAGATAAGTGTCTCTGATTATTGGGCTGATAATCTACGAGAGATATATTCTGATACTTGGCCAGTACATGTATGGCTTATGCTTTTCACTGTGCTGTCTGAAAAGCAGGTATAACTTGGGTGGCACATTGAAATGTATAGGCTCAATACTCAGAAAAAAAACTGAGCACCTAAATTTAAGATCCAGCTTTAGGGTGATAAATTTCTGCCCTATTTTCAGCCAAATTCAGGTGCCTAAATTTTCAGCTGAAAAGTAATCTTAATTTAGGAGCTATGGGCCTCATATTGCAAGGCATTTACACAGTTTACAGAGCTGCAAACTGTGTTAGTGCCCCTGAATATCCCAGAGTAATGCCTCTATACACCCCAATGCTAACCGCTTAGCAATGGGGTATGTCGGGGGTGTTCCGGGGGTGATACCTGGGTATAACTGTGCAGTGGCGATATTTAGCCACCGCCTGGTTGTCCCTCAGTGGCAAATGATAGGAACACCATAAGCTGTCCTAACATTTGCTGCAGAGGCTAACTGGGTAGTGGCTAAATATTGCCACTGCACAGTTAGCTTCTGCACTCTGCGGCTCATTGGGGCGCATTGTGGAGTCCCAGATATTCAATTCTGTTGGCTAGATATGGTCCCAGATTAAAGTTGGGTGGCGAAGCACATAGCCTTCACAAATCAATATAGCGGCTCTATGCTTATAAATTTAGGACTGCCATTCATTTGCCTAGATTTGAGCCTAATTTATGAGCCTAGTGCTGAAAATCAGTCCTAAGTTCATAACTTTTTCCTCCCCCTAAATCCACTCCTGTTGCCACTCCCTTTTTATACTTATAAATTTTGGTGAAATTTCGGTGAAATTTCAAAGGCCAATTTAGGAACATAACGCTAAAGATTATGAACATAAATCCTTTGACTATCGCGCCTATAATCTACACATGTAGCAGCCGATATTTGACACTTATAGATTATGTATAGTGGCAGGATGTCTATGTATAGTTCGTTCTCTGAATACAAGCAGGGGGATGCAAGCATACCCTAGATGTTGTCCACTGACAGCTCCTGTGTGCTCGGGTCTCCCTGAGCTCAGAGAAGTCCCAGCTAGCGGACTCCCTCAGCCAACGCCTCAGTCCCCACGAATGATCTCTGGACGCCTCAGTCCTTGTCCCCATCTTTCAGGCCTGGGGAACACCCGAAGTGGATCTTTTTGCATCAGACGACAATGCCAAGCGTCCCCTCTACTGTTCCCTTTGTCCCAGCCTGGGCAGATGTGTAGCAGATGCCTTTCTCATCTCTTGCTCTATGCTTTTTCGCCTTTTCCTCTCATTCCTTGGACACTGCTCGAGGCCCGAGCGGACAGAGCGATGCTTATCCTCATTACACCACGATGGCCCAGACAGATGTGATACCCGCATATACTTGGCATGGCTCAGAATGGTCCCTTCCCTCAACCACTTAAGAACATAGAAGAACATAAGATAAGCCATACTGGGTCAGATCAAGTTCAGTATCTTGCTTCTGTGGTCAATCCAGGTCACAAGTATCTAGCAGGTTCCAAAAAAGACACACAGGTTCCACAATGCTTGTATTGGGGCAAGCAGTGGATTTCCTGGGTCCTCTTTAATAATGGTTTATGGACCTTTCTTCCAGAAACTTGTCCAAACCTTTTTTAAACTCAGCTACATTAAACTCAGCTACATCCTCTTTTGCCTGGTACTGATGTCAGGCTCACCAGTCTGTAGTTTTCCGGATCATCCCTGGAACCCTTTTTAAAAATTGGCGTTACATTGGCCATTCGTCAATCTTCAGGTATTACAGATTATTTTAATGATAGTTCACAGATTACTAATAGTAGGTCTGCAGTCTCATATTTCAGTTTTTTCAACACCCTCAAATGTATACTGTCTAGTCCAGGTGATTTGCTACTCTTTAGTTTATGAAATAGTTGTAATATATCTTCCCAGTTTATCGATATTTCTTTCAGTTCTTCCGATGCATTACCTTTAAATACCATTTCAGTCATGGGTGACTTTCCTACATCTTCTACAGCAAAGACTGAAGCAAAGAATTCATTCAATCTCTACGCTATGTCTTTGTACCCTCTTAGTGCCTCTTTTACCCCTCTATCATCTATTGGTCCAACTGAATCTCTCACAGGTTTTTTGCTACGAATGTACATGAAAAACCTTTTATTATGTGTTTTTGCTTCCATGGCAACTTTATATCAAATTCTCTCTTAGCCTACCTTATCAATGTCTTGCATCTAACTTGCCGGTGCTTATGTTGTTTCCAGTTTTCGTCATTTGGTACATCCTTGCCATGGTTCGGAACAGTCCCTGACCTCTACCACATCATCCTTTCCTTCTGACACAGCAGGACAGTCACCTTATCCACCCCAACCTACAATCTCTGGCTCTGACCACTTGAAAAGTAACCGGCTAGGGTATCCTGCTCATTCTATGCCAACTGCTGTCCAAGCTATACTTCAGACATCCTTGCACCCTTCAACACAGTGCTCCTTTGGCTTTAAATGGACTAGTTTCTCTCACTGGGCTTCATCACGGGGTTTGGACCCTGTCACATGCCTCTCAGCCATGTTCTCACTTATCCTCTCCACTTGTCTGAATCTGGACTGCAGATTTCGTCAGTTCATTTCCATCTCTCCGCCACTGCTGCTTCCCATCGTCATGAGGATGGCAAACCAATTTTCATGTATCCTCTCATCTGTCGCTTCCTGAAGGGCCTCATGAACACTAAGCCTCCTCTGAAACCCCATGCTCCAGCATGGAATCTCAATCTCAATGCTGTCTCTCAGTACTTATGGAAGCCCTCTTTGAACCCCTCAGGTCTGCTTCTTTAAAGTATCTTACTTGGAAAACTATTTTTCTCATCGCTATCACCTCAGCCAGATGTGTCAGCGAACTTCAAGCTCTTGTGCATTATTCTCCATACATACAACTCCTTCATGACAAGGTACTACTACGTACTCATTCTAAGTTTCCTCAAAAGTTTGTCTCCAATTTCCACCTCAACGAATCCATAGTGCTTTGTGCCTTCTTTCCAGAGGCACAGCTGAATTCTCCAGTGCAAGCACTATGTTCTTTGGATTGCAAATGAGCTTTGCTTTACTATCTCCAAGCAACCAAACAGCTTTGTCATTCTTCTCAACTTTTTGACACATTTAACCCGAACAATCCAGGCAGACCTGCCTCTAAGCAAACCATCTTCTCCTGGATAGCAGATTGTATTCCTTTCTGTTATCTTCAGGTAGGCCTTACCCCCTCCCCCCTCTGAACGGGTAGGTCCCTACTGCCTTCGTGCAACAGCAGCCATGGTAGCTAATCTAGTTGCTTTTCCACTGCAAGATATCTGCAAAGCTGCCATCTGTTCATATCTTCACAAAACACTACAGCTTGGATCGTTCTTCAGCCACTGACATTGCCTTTGGCCAGGCTGTACTGTGGAACCCTTTTGGCTAAACTTTCCACCTCCCAGTTTTCCTCCGGGCTGCACATATTGATGAACTTTCAAGTGGCCTTCAGCTTTGGACTCACCTATAGTGTGCCTGCATATCCCTGCTTGTATCTGGGGAAAGCATAGTTGCTTACCTGTAACAGGGGTTCTCCATATACAGCAGGGATATGCAGCCACATTCACCCACCTGCTGTCCCCTCATGAAGAACATACAACTCTTCTCACTGTCTCTACAATTATTCTACTGAAGGCAAAACACAACATCTGAGATGTTGCAGCTGCCTCACTTCTTCTGCTCCTTTTTGAATCTTCATTGCTTTATTTTTGATGACCTGCTCTGAGTGTTTTTTAATGTCATGCTTGCCTGCTTTGAAACAAACTGAGGCAGGTCAGAGTGGGGCGGCAAGGTGAGAAGTGGTGCGCATGCTCAGAGAAGTTCAAAGGACTTCTCTGAGTGCGGAGAGAGCCAAGCACACAGGTGTTGTCAATGGACAGCACATAGAGTGTGACTGCATACCCCTGCTGTATACGGAGAACCCCTGTTACAGATAAGCAACTATGCTATCTTCAGTGGCACCGACTAAACATCATCATTTGGCACATCCTTGCCAAGGAGGCCTAAACATGTGGAGACCTATTCACAACTGGATGTCCAACCCCTTGTGTGGCCGGGCAGAATCAGGCTGCATACCCAGCTGCACACACAGGTAATTCAGCCTGGCTCCGCAATGGAGCTGCACTACCATGGCATCCCGTTGCCATGGCACCACAGCTCCATTATGGAGCCATAAACGCTGCCCGCTGCCGAGATTGTCCTTTCCCCGCAGCCAGACCCCCAATCCAGCCTCCCATGGCCAGTGTCCGGCTGTGGGGAACCTCCTCCTCGCCTCCTGGTCCTGTCCCTGCAGGCTGCTGTTGCTACCCCGCATCCAGGGGGACTTATTCCACCTCTGAGGTGGAATAAGTACCTCATCTAACCAGCATACCCCGGACATACAGGGCCGACCTAAGAATCGGCGCTGTACATCCAGGATGATGGCCTGCCCACTCACCGCCCTCTCCCGCCCCCGTCTAAGGCTCCCCATACAACTCCACTGTTTCTACAGGGAATCTTGCATGGGGATGGCAAGGGGGATGTATAAAGGAGATGTACATCCAAGCACAGAGTACATCCCCTCTATTCGTGGCTCGGAATAGACCTCACAGCACCATAGAACATAGATATAATTTGTAATATTTCAAATTATTTCTTGGATGACCTGCTGAATATTGGCCCCTGCGGTATGCAGAGAACAGCAGAGTAGGAGAATATTATTAAGAACTTCGTTTTAAAGGAAATTTTTTCTTTTATATTTAAAGTATGCCTCGCTGCTTTGTTTGACTCCTCTGTTTTCCTTTCTTTCTTTTTTTTCTTGTCCCGCAGTCTAGCTGTTTGAACACCTCTGTTTTGGTGTTTCTTCTGTGCTTGAGGTTGTTCCATGCTGTACATTTTTCTTCTATGCTATGCTTAGACAACATGCAGCATTCATTGTGTATTATCTATGTGGTTCCAATGCAAGCAGTGGAAAAGGAAAACTGCAAATAAGGGAGGAAGAGAAGCCTGGGGTGAGGGAGGGGCTGAGGCAAAGGCTGATAGCAGGAGCTCTCAGGCAATTGTTCCACAGAACTGAGATTCAATTGTACCAAAACACCTGGAATTTCCTGTGCTTAAACATTGAACATTTCTCTCTCAGCACTCTCCAAAAATTATGTTACTGTACATGAAATACTACATTATAAAGTGGGCGAACGCTTAAAGGAACTGCTTGAAATATGCTAAAAGATATGAATCCAATGAAATTAAATTATAAACAGAAAAGGCCTTGGGCAGGTTCACTTAAAGGCAATCTATAAATGTTTAAATTACATTTAATGAAAAAGAATACTTTAATACTGTTCCGCCGGGATTCTGGATAGCGGTGGCTGTTGAAAAGGAGGCCGAATGGAGGACTGGGAACCAGGGCAACCAGGGCTCAAATCCTGCTGAGTCTGCTAATGTTCCTTGTGATCTTGGACAATTCACTTCAAATTAACCAGTCACCTATGTAGGAAGGGCAATGGGGGCCTATTTTCTAAAGATGCATAGAAGTCTATGGGGTATGTTTACTAAACAGCGGTAGCGGCTCCCATGCGATATCGGAGCCGCGGCCCCAAATCATACGGAAGCTGCTACCGCTGTTTAGTAAACATACCCCTATGCATCCTTATGAAAATATTAATACAAATCCTACATAGATTATAGGCATGTATGCATTATAGCGCTATATACATGATTAGTAGTAGTAATAAAATAAACCTGTGGATATTTACATCAGCATGGGAGCAGGTGTACATGTATGCACGTATTTTATGAAGAACACGCACTTCACCCAAAACCCACCAGTGAACATGCCTACTCTCGTACTGTGCAAAAAAAAAGTGTGTTCTTCTCATTCCACATCCTTGTACATGTGGAATAATTTTATAAGAGGCGTTTTACACTCATATACTGGTATATATGTGCAAAAAGTCCTTTATAAAATTACTCCATTAGATTGTAAGCCGTCAGGGGTGGGGTCTACCTACTGTACTTGAATCAAGACTTGCCTTGAGCTCTCGTTTTGATCCAAAATCCTAGTTCAAATATATAAGTAGGTTAGACTGCAGGATGCATTAGCCATCAACACTCAAGAAGGACAAGGCTTTTAGATATCTGTCTCCAGAGCTGTGTGCCTTGAAGTCTGTCCCTTCACCTTACCCCCAGCATGGTGAAGTGGAAGAGTAAGCTATGCGCATACCCAGCTAAAGATCTGGGCAGAGTTGTCTTGTCTCTCAGAGATGAGTGAAGTGTATTCCAAGGGGTAATGAAAGTGACTGGCTCTTCACTCTTCAGGCCTCTTTGAGCTCTGAGGACTGATTTTTCCACTACTGCTGGCAGACAGAATTTTAGAGGATGGATACAATCTCCAGTGACCTATGTGTCGAGCAGTGGAGCTGAAAGCAACTTTACAGCCCTGAGAAAAAAACAAGATTTAGATCTGAAGCTACAGCAAGCTGCTGATTCTTCTGCGTTAGAGAAGTGCATTTGCTTGCATGCATTCAGTTCTATGACATGCATTTAGTTTGTTAGCACACCTTAAAAAATGTAGGCGCTTGTTTATTAAAGTGTGCTAATTTAGCATGTGATTGGGTTCTGATTCTAGTGTGGAGGCCCACACTAACCTCAGGAGGTGTGTTTCTCCACCTCCCCTTCTGTTAGTGCACAATGCCGCACTAACCGACAGGTGGGTGCACTTAACGCCACCCATTGAGGTGGTGTGTACTCAGGGCCGGCCCGTCCATTGAGCAAGAATATTTTTTGCACAGGGCCCCGCGTTTCAGGGGGCCCCGCGCAAAGAACATTCTGCTTTTTTAAAAATTAAATTAAAAAAAAAAAAGCTGACTGCTGCCGCTGCCGCTGCCACCGCAGCAGCAGCAGAATGGAGTGTCCCGCGGGGCCCCCTCTGCCCGGCTGAGCCCCTCTGCACTCGCTTTCAGATACGTGAAGGGAGAGTGTCTCCCTCGCGTCTCTGTTAAGCCCACAGGGGCTGATGGGAAGCAGGGGCTGATGGGAAATTTCCCATCTGCCCCTGCGGGCTTAACAGAGACGCGAGGGAGACACTCTCCCTTCGCGTATCTGAAAGCTGGCACAGAGGGGCTCAGCCAGGCCGGGAGAGCTCAGCCGGGCAGAGGGGGCCCCACGGGACACTCCATTCTGCTGCTGCTGTGGCAGCAGCAGCCAGCTTTTTTTTTTTTTTAATTTTCCATGAGCTGATGGGGGGGTTAGGACTGGTAATGGGCTATGGGGGGGGGGGGTTAGGACTGGTAATGGGCTGTGGGCTGATGGGGGCTGTCTGGAAATGGGGTGATGGGGGTTAGGACTGGTAATGGGCTATGGGGGGGTTAGGACTGATAATGGGCTATGGGGGGGCTAGGACAGGAAATGGGCTGATGGGGAGGGGTTAGGACTTGAGGTGGGCTGATGTGGTTAGGACTGGTAATGGGCTGTGGGCTGATGGGGGGGGGGTTAGGACTGGCAGTGGGCTATGGGGGGCTGACTGGAAACGGGCTGATGGTGTTAGGACTGGAAGTGGGCTGATGGGGGGTTAGGACTGGTAATGGGTTATAAGGGGGGCTTAAACTGAAAATGGGGTGATGGGGGGTTAGGACTGGAAGTGTGTTGATGGGGGGGCTAGGACTGGTAATGGGTTGAGGGGTTGCTAAGACTGGAAATGGACTGAGTGGAAGGGGAGGCTTGAACTGCAAATAGCTGATGGGGAGGGGGCTTGGAATGGAAATGGGCTGTGAGAGAAGGGAGCTACGACTGAAAATGGGCTGATGGAGCAGCTACGATAGGACTGGAAATGGGCTGTTGGGGGGAGCTAAGATTGGAAATGGGCTGTGGTGGGGGCTTGAATTGAAATGGACTCTTGGAGGGGCTAGAACTGGAAGTAGGCTCATGGGGGGGCTCGGACTGGAATTGGGCTGAGTGGAGGGGAGCTAGGATTTGACATGGGCTGATGGTGGGGCTAGGAAATGACTAGAAATGGGCTGATGGGAGGCTAGGTTTGGAAATGAGCTGATGAAGGGACTCGGACTGGAAATGGATGGGGGAGCTAGGACTGGAAATGGGCTGATGGGGGGCTAGGACTGGAAATGGGCTGAAGCAGGGACTAGAAGGGAATGGATGCTGGGTGACACTGGAACTAGAAGGGAGCTGATGTTGGGGGAGGATTAGAATGGGATGGGGCTGGGAGAGTAAAATGGAGAGGGGAAAAATATTTTGTGTGGGAGGGATGAAAAATCTACAATTGGCCGGGTATTTTGAGAGTAAGTGGGGATTGAGGATGGAGGGGTAAAATTTGTGTGGGTGAAATAGGAATGAGGAAAGAGCAAAAGGAGAAAGATTAGTATGCTAAAGCAGATGTAGAGAGAGAGAATGGAAAAAAAAAAACTAGAAGAGAGAAGAAAGGACAAATGGACAGCAGACGATGGAGAGTTAGCAGAAAACATGAAGAAACCAGAAAAAAGTGGCTGGAGCAATTGCAACTGAAAAAAAATGCACAAAAGGTAGAAAGATATCTTTTTATTTTGAATTTATTTATTTATTTATTTTTATTTATTTAACAGTTCTTCTATACCGCTCTATTTTAGATCAGAGCGGTTTACATTTAACATCAACTATACAACACAGGGAACTTTGAGTTGTATTTACAATAAACAGGGAGATCAACTTGGAAGTAACTGGGGGAAACTATGTACATTCTATAACTCTATACATTGTATTACACTGGTACCTGATTTCAGGCAGAACATATCTACATCTTATTTACACTGGGGTCTTGATTCTATTTCAGTGGGTACATTCTGAGCGATCAGTTGATTATCCTTTTTCATGCTGAGTCTGATTGTTTAATTGTAATGAGTGATTGTCTGAGGGGCCATCAGCGCGGTTTACATGGAACAAAACATTCTCAGTACATTTGAAAACACGTATGAGTTACATATAACAGGGCAATAAACTTGGGAGAACAAGGGTAACTATCTACAATAACGATTGAACTATTTACATAAATTCAACTAGCAGAGAGATTTTAGTGAGCAGCGGAATTACAACAAAATTTTTAGTTCTACAAGGTATGTCTTATGGAGTAGTTATGCATATGAATTTGTCTTATGACATCTTATATTAGGATTACAGTGGCTGGAAGTACTCAGTGAATAGATAATGCTTGATAGCCTTCCTGAACTGCTTCATGTCTCGTGTTGCTCTGATATCTGGAGGAAGTTTATTCCAGCATCTGGGCGCATAAGATTTAAATGCTCTGTTGATTGTTGATTGGGACCAATTTGTGGATTCACTGGGAATGACTAGAGTATTTTCAGCAAATGGTCTCCTGGTTCTTGTCTCGGGAGGTAGACTGATGAGGTCTGAAGTCGTTGCTGGTGATAGATTATTTAAGGCCTTGAATGTGATGAGAAGAGCTTTGTATCTAATTCTACATTCTATAGGGAGCCAGTGAAGGTCCCTAAGGATTGGCGTGATATGGTCACTCTTAGATGCTCCAATTAGGATACGGGCCGCAGCATTCATTGCTAGTTGCAAGGGGTTAATGGTGTTCTTTGGAAGACCATGTAGTACAATATTCGCATAGTCAAAGTGTGGAGTGACTATTGCCTGGAATATTGAGCGGAAGTCGCTGTATTCTAGCATGGGTCTTAGGTGGCGTAATGTTTTTATCTTGAAATAAATAGTTTTTACCGTGCTTTTTATGTGAGAGGTAAAATCAAGTCGTTGATCAAGGATCACACCTAGGTAACGGATTGAATTCTTGATTGCGAGCTCGGAGTCCCGTACCTTGAGGAATGCAGGGGGGAAGAATAGCTTGTTTCTTGTGACAATTAAAACTTCAGTCTTTTTGAAGTTGATTTGCATGTTTTGATCTAAAAGCCAATCTGCTATTGCATTGAAACAGTTAGTTAAGTTGGTGTAATTTGGATTCGTTATATCAATCGGGGTGAAAATAAGCACGTCGTCAGCGTAAATGAGGCAGGAAACATTAAATGATTTGGTGATTTGGCAAATTGGCTGCATATATATATTGAAGAGGAGCACCGATAGAGAGGAGCCTTGTGGAACCCCTTGTGTTTGGAGGAATGGTTCTGACGTTTTGGAGTCGATGCAAACATGTTGCCAGCGATCTTCGAGGTATGACTTACACCAGTTCCATGCTAGACCTTGTATGCCCTTTTCGTAGAGTCGTGATAGTAGAATCTTATGGTCTACTGAATCAAACGCAGCGGATATATCGAGGAAGATCATTGCGACACCAGATCTTATGTTATTGATCCCACAGATGAGTGAATTGATTAATGAGGTCATGAGAGTCTCGACTCCATGCATTTCCCTAAATCCATGTTGGCACGGATCTAGAGGGGAAGATGTGTCAATATATTGCTGAATTTGGCGTTGTGTCTCTTTCTCCAGAATTTTGGCAAGAAGCGGGATGCTGGAGATTGGACGGTATGATTCTTCCTTCTTAGGGTCGATCTGGTTGTTCTTTAATAGGGGACGTATTGAAGTCTGCTTGAGAGCAACAGGGAAAGTTCCAGTGGAGTAGGAGAGGTTTGCAATTTTGGCTATATATGGACTAAGCTCCGAGCGCATTGATTTGATCCAGTGTGCTGGGCATGGGTCGTTGGCTGCGGTAGTGGTATTCAAGTTGGCAATTAATTCTTTAATGGTCTTGGGTGATGGAGGTGAGATACTGAGGAGTAGTGCTTGTGACTGCTTGAATTGAGGGGATGCTTGTGATGAATCCGAAATTGTTCTGGTTAGTTTGGATTGGATGTAATTCGCATACTGTTGGGGATGTATGCATTCTTGCTGCTGCGGTGAGGGCTCCTTGGATAGTGAATTAACTAAGTTGAATAGCTCGCGGGGTTTGTTTAGTGAACGACTAAGTAATGTTGAGTGATGTTCCTTCCTTTTGGACCACATTAGTTCACGGTGACTTTTGAGGTGTGCCATGTATTCATCGTGGATGATGATTTCATGTGAGCGTCTCCACTTTCTTTCTAGTCTTCTCAGTTGAAGTAGCGATTTTCGAATATCTGGAGAGAACCAGGGGGCGTTATGCCTTATGCTAGGATCCTTGTTAGGAGCAATCGAATTGTGAGTTGTAGTTAGTTGTGCATGTTGTTGGGGTGTATCGTTCCATTATGCAAATATTTATGCAAATAAGGCCACTTATGCAAATGAGGTCCCGCACCGAGTCTCCGCACATGGCCCCGCACCCCCCTTGGGCTGCCCCTGTGTGTACTCACACTAATGGCTACGGTTAGCATCTGCTAGGGATGCCCGTGCTAACCCTGCTGCTCTGTAATCGCCCACGTTCTGTCCCTCATCCTCCCAATTCCCAATTGCACATTAGCCAGTTAGTGTGGGATTTTTAGTGCAGAGTCCCATGCTAACGTTTAGTGGGAAACCTCATGCTAACCGTTAGTACACTTTAGTAAACATGCTCCTGAGTGAGCACAAAATCAATATAATGCATGCTAACCTATGAAATGATGCATGTTAAAGTCAGTTTGCATGTGTTTGTTCTAACGCTTGTTAATTTTTTTTTTAAACTGAACATGTAAAATGAAGTAAAAATAATACATGAATATTGAAAAAAAATCCAAAATTCTAAAAAAACCCTGACATTTTTATGCTTGTGTACATCCCTACTCTGCAAGGATGTGCTTGGCATGCAGGCATGCACTTTGCCGGTAGGACTGGGCAGAATGTGGGCAGAGTTTTTGTGTATGTTCATAGACTATGAAATATCGTAATCTGCGTCTGTATTTATGTAAAGTACCTGTGGTCATTTACACCTCCTGGTCAATATTCAAAGAGATGGATATGGCTGACTTCAGATGTTAATCAGATAAATCATTACCTTTTAAAAGTGGCGACCAGTAACTGGTTAATGTTTTACCAGACTTGGAAGAGCGATAGGCATGCTAGAGTTTTATCTTCCACCCAAAAATCTCCAAAAAAGTCCCCAGTGAAACGTTGTTAGCAATATTTTTGTTGGATCACAACGAGGGAGGTTAAGAATGGCTTCAAAACCCCACCAGACAGATGCAATCCATTTTTTTTTAAATACTTTATTTTAATCCACCAATAAATACAAGCAAAAGGAAACAATTAACCAGGCCTCCACGAGGGGTGTACTCTTATCCCCTCCAGGAGACAGCAGAAAGATACAACTGGTGGCGTTTATCATACTATATTATCCTTTCCCCCCCCCTTACCCCCCCAACTTCCCACCCCCCTTTCTACCCCCCCCCACTCCAGCAGCATAAAACGGACCTAAATGAGAAGCATTGACCACTCACCCCCCTCCTCCGTTCAGCTCCCCATTTGAAGAATTTCATTACGGCTGCGTGCCCCTAATTGCTGTATATAGGGTTCCCAGACTGACATGAACACTGTCCAGCGCTTGACATTGCCCCTTACAAGCCATCGCTCCAGCAACATTAGATGGTGAAAATTATTCCGCCATTCCGTAAAGGTAGGCGGTTGGTGTTCTCTCCATAAAAGGAGAATCGGCCCTTTTCCCACCAAACAAGCCTTCCGCAGAAGCAGGCGTTCCCCGGCCTTTACCGGCTCTGGGGCCGCCAGCTGGTCCAGAACCACAAAGCGGCCTGTCCAACGAACTCGCTGCTGCAACAACTGAATAAGAAAGGCCCGTATTCTCTCCCAATAAGATCTCAGTCTACGACAGCCCCACCACATATGTAGTAACGTCGCCAAGGGTTCCAGACAACGAGGGCAACTACCATTAGTCCCCAACCGACTCCGAAGAGCCCGCCGTGGTGAAAAATAGGCTCGAGTCACACACTTAAATTGGATCTCCTCCAACGTGCCCCGTGTGCCACACCAACTATTCGTTTCAAGGCTTTACCAACCAACCCCGGTGCCACTTCCCCACCCAATTCAGCAGCCCATGCCAGCTCAACCCCCCGATAATCGGGGAGGGCCCTATAGCAATCCAATCGGCTCTTTAACTGGGAAATGGACGGGGGCTTATCCTCCCCTATCCCCAAAAATTCCACAATCCTGGCCGATCGATCGGTGTGCAACGCATCTCTCGGCAGTGAGGCCACGTAATGAGCGACTTGCATGTAAGCAAAGCAGTGCCTCGTAGGCAAGTCATACTCCCGGCTCAGGGCCAAGAAAGACTTACAATGTCCCGAGGGTTCTACCAGATGTCCCACCATCCTTATACCACGTGCCCACCAGTCTCGAAACATCGCCGTTTCGGATCCCGGAAGGAACTGAACATTCCCTCGGAGGGGTAACCAGCTGGAAACCCCCCAGGGCACCGTCCAATATCTATTCAGCTGTTGCCAAGTATGTCTAACCGAGCCCACCAAGGCGCTTCTCTGAGCCACCTCTGGCAAATCCCTGTGTCGCCCATGCAGTACCCCCAGCAAGGACCACGGCGCCACTAAACTCTCCTCCACGGACCTAGGCATGTAATCCTCCGAGCCACCTAGTCAATCTCCTAAATGCCACGCCTGGCACGCCAAAGCATAGGTCTTTAAATCAGGCAGCCCCATACCCCCATCTTTCCATTTCCCCAATAACCTAACCCACGGAATCCGAGCCCGCTTCCCTCCCCAAAGAAACCCCTTCAAAGAGGCTTCAATTCGACGCAGGTCCCGACTAAGTAACCAGACGGGGAGGGTCTGTAACCAATACAAGATACGTGGTAATATAACCATCTGTACCGCCGCTATTTTCCCAGGCAAAGATAAGGGGCGAGATGCCCAGGTCTGCAATTGTGTCGTCAAACGCCGCAATGTCCGATCCAAATTACGTCTATAAAGCACTTGGGGTTGGTGAGGCAGCACTATACCCAGGTAGACAAATTCCTCCTCCGCCCACCGGAGGGGGAAGGTCTCCCCCCAAGCCCCCCGAAGGTGTCCCAAAGTATCCAACGCTTCAGATTTGTCATAATTAATGCGGAGACCAGCCAGAGCCCCAAACCGCCCAAATTCCCCCAACAGACTCGGAAGAGAATCGACTAGGGAAGTCACATGAACTAAAAGGTCATCCGCAAAAGCCAAAATTACAAACTCCTGCGAGCCCATCTCCACACCCTTAATCGCCCCCGAATTCACCACTTTTCGAATCAAGGGGTCCAGGGAAAGTACAAACAGCAACGGAGATAGGGGGCAGCCCTGGCGCGTGCCCCTCTCCAGCGCAAACCCTTCAGAAAGTACTCCATTGCAAAGGATCCCCGCCGTCGGTGTTATATATAAACTGCGCACCATATTACAGAAGGCTTCCCCTATGCCGTAGTAGGGCAGCAACTCCCACAAATATCGCCAATTCACCCTATCAAATGCTTTTTCGGCATCGAAACTGACAAGGAGCGAGGGCAGCTGCCGAGCGTGTACCCATTCCAGGGAGGCCAAAATTTTCCGTAGATTCCGAACTGCGTAACGCCCCTTAACAAAGCCCACCTGTACTTCATGAACTAAGCTCCCCAATACTTCACCTAGCCATAAGGCCAAAACTTTCGCCAGAACTTTTAAATCAAAATTGAGAAGGGAGATAGGCCTATAAGAGGCTGCTAACAACGGGTCCTTACCCGGTTTGGGAATCATAGTGATATGAGCATGGTTCTGCCCCCAACAAAAAGCCCCCTGGTCCCCCCTCACACTGAACACTTCCCGTAGCACAGGGCTAACACAGTCGCCCAAAATCTTGTAGAATTCCGCTCCCAAGCCATCCGGTCCGGGGGTTTTACAGCAGCTGGCCCCTGAAATAACCAACTGTATCTCCTGGGAAGATAGGGGCTGGTCCAGCACCCCCCTCTGTATCTCTGTCAGCCGCGGCAGGTTTAAGTCTCTCAAATAGTCAGACAGGGTCGCACCGGGGCCCTCTTCCGCCTTGTATAGGGACTGAAAAAAATTCCGAAAGACCCTAGCAATGTCCCCACTTGCCTTATGCACTTTCCCCTTATCGTCCCGCAGGACCGCCACCAGGGTGGAGCCGCGCCTGCCCCTCAAATAGCGAGCCAACAATTTTCCAGGTTTGTCGCCATAACAATGCAGGCGGTAGCGATAATAAAGTATCGATTTCTTGGCTTTCTGATGCAGTAACTCATTTAGGTCAATTTGGGTTTCCCACAACCGCCTCTTATTTTCAGCCGACGGAACTTGGGCACATCTACGCCGAAGTTTAATAACCTGTTGTTCGAGTGCCAGAATGCGCTCCGCGAGTATGCGACGCTTCCGTGCCGCATATCCTATGATGTCTCCCCGCAATACTACTTTCGCCGTTTCCCATAGCAATTCAGGATCGTCCACATGGACCTGATGATCACTCGCGAATTCCGTCCAGCGTTGGCGGAGGAACTGAAGAAACTGCACATCATAGTACAACCCCAAAGGAAAGCGCCAAAGACGCGCCCGATCGCTCTCGCGTCCCCAATTTAAATCCAGCCAAACTAAGGCATGATCCGATACCTCCAAAGGGCCAATCTGAGCCTCCTCTGTATGGGCAAACAACTCCTTTGACACAAACAAATAATCTATACGGGCGCTAGTGCCATGCGCTCTGGATTTATGTGTAAAATCTTTCTCAGAAGTATGCAGCAACCGCCACGGATCAATTACACCCATCCTCTTGCAAAAACGTTGTAGCAACCGAGAGGACAGCCCCCTCTCCCTGGCCCCTTCCCCTCGAGACGTATCCAAGCCCACATCCATAACCCCATTAAAGTCTCCCTCTAAAATCAAGGGGCATTCGGGGATCTGCTCCAACCTGGAGGCCACAGTACTATAAAAACCAGAATCGGATACATTCAGGCCATAAAGAGCCCCAAAGGTCACCAGCTTCCCCTCCAATTGGCCATGGACCAAAAGAGACCTACCCACATCATCCGCGATAGTGGTCTGCACCACAAATCGAAGCCTCTTATGAACCAAAATAACAACCCCCCCCCCCTTATTCCCAACAGCCGGAGATCCCCAAACCTGCCCCACCCAGGACCTGCAAAGTTTACTATGCTCTTCTGCTGATTGGTGGGTTTCTTGGAGCAAGGCTATATCACAATTGTGTCGGGCCAGTGCTTGGAGAACCTTATATCGTTTAATGGGGTTACCCAAGCCACAAACGTTCCATGTAATAACCCTCAGGGTGGTAGGTCAATGTCAAGGCTCTCCAGAAGGAAGGATCTAAGCATATCAGAGGGGCTCCCCCAGCCTGGAGCCCCCTCCCTATCATTTACCCATATACTGTTATGCTGCCTACTTAAAAACCCCAGAGTGTGGGCCCTCCCATCCCTTGCCTCCTCCCCCTTCTCCCCCCCCACTCTTCCCCCCTCCCCCCCCCATTCCCTCCCCTCTCCCTTCTTCCCCACCTAGTCCGTCCATCAGATCGGACACTTCCATTGGCATTTGGACCCACCCCTAGCACACACACACACACTCGCAAGAGTCCCCACCACCCAGCTGTTGGGGAGTGCTATTCCCCTCCTACCACTCCCCCATACCTTCCCCTATGCCTCCCTACTCCTAAGTGGCACCCAGCCCAAGACATTCCTAGCCACACATGCACCAATCCCTCCCCCTGCCCTCTCTTTCCCTTAAACTACATGGGCCAGGGCTCAATGTCAAGAAGAGGAGGGGAAAGAAAAAATAAATAAATAAAGAAACAGAAAAACTGTATCCTATCCTAATCCCCAGCTCTACTGTAACAATGTTATTAACAGTCAATACAATTGCATACGATTACATTTTATCAAGCACAAACTGAAACACAACTAGGTGCCGTACCCATTAGTGTCAGTTCCCAACACCCCGAGTGTGGCATCTCAAAGCAGTAACAAAATGTCACAAACAGTAAATGAGTGGAAACCCTGGACCCACGGGGGGGGGGGGGGGGGAAGAGAAAAAAGAGGAGACACAGAAAGAAAGGAGCCCGGCAGCCTAGGCCATTAAAGATTGATGTCACAATGCACCCGCTCCCATCACCAGCTCCTCACGTGGACTCCTATCCCCTGGGGGTCTGCTTCAGTCTGGGACACAGATTTTATCTGCCACCCCTTAAGCCCGTCTCTTAGGGAACCACTCCAACAATGCCAGCAACCCAAAATTAAACGCATAGGTCCCAGGCAATTCAAGTCCACATATCCTGCAGTTTTCCGCACAGGTCTCCGCACAGCTACTCTCGTTGTGGGCAATCGCATATCGCACCAGACCTTGTTCCTAAGTTCAGCTCTTTCACCTCCGGCCTCACGACATGGCCGCTGATGTCTCCTCCAGCTGTGTCAGCCAGGTACGAGCCGCCTCCAGGGTTCCCAGAAATTTTGTCTGGCCACGATATTCCACCCGCAGCTTCGCCGGGTATAGTAAGGAGAAGCGAATCCCCTTATTCGCTAGCTGCGCACAGATAGCTGAAAAAGCCCTGCGTTGCTGGCTCACCAACAGGGAATAGTCCTGAAAAACCAGGATGCGGTCATTTTCTTCGACGTGTCTCCGACGAGCGCGGGCCGCTCTCAGCACCATATCCTTCTGGCGGTAGTCCAGAAAGCGTGCAATCACTGCACGCGGTCGCTGCGCTTGATCTCGTCGCGGGCCTAGTCTGTGCACCCGTTCCAGCACAATAGGGTGCTCCCCTGACGCGTCCAAGATTTTCCCCATCCAGTCCAGGAGAAAGCGAGATAAGGCACTATCAGCTACCGTTTCCGGGATGCCAATAAATCGCAAGTTTTTCCTGCGTCCCCGGTTCTCCAAATCTTCCAGCTTTTCACCCTGCTGTTTAACAAGGGTCTCCAGGGCTTGCACTCTAGTCAGGAGGGTGTGCTGAGCGTCCTCCACACTCGAGATCCTTGTCTCGGCTTGATCCATCCTCCCAGTAAAATCATTTATTTTTTGCACCACAGAATGCAATTGATCGCCAAGCTCCGTGAAACGCACGTCCAGGGCCCGCACCACCGCGGCACTCACATCCGCCACCATGCTGTTCTCTCCCTCAGACCCCGGGCTCCGCGGCGCTCCTTCCGCCATCTTTGGGTCAGGGCCGCGTGTTTTCTCCTTCTTGGACTTTTTAGAAGCCATCAGGTGCCTCTCGGGACGCAGTGAAGGCTCTACTGCCACCCCTCCGCTATCCCTGTTGCTTTTAAGAGTAGCCAGGGGCATTCGGCTGCGATCGGCTAGATTTTATAGCTGCTTTGTGGGATGGGTGTCCGGAGCTGATCTGCACGACGCCCGATCAACTCAGTGCCATACCGGAAGTCTCGATGCAATCCATTTTATTCAGAGAACAGTTCTTTGGTGAAAATATAATTAAAAAACCAACTTAGCTTAAATGATTGAGAAAAGAAGCCCGACTCAGTCAGTGTTCAACACATCCAAAATCCTGAGACGACGTGCATGTTTCGGGACAAACTAGTCCCTGTATCAAGTGCTCCAACGTAGATCAAACAGGCGTTAATCTTCTCCTAACCATTGACAAAATGAGGGCCTCATTACATTCAAAAACTGCCGGTTCCACTCCGACAACCAATCACTGAGGGGAACATTCCTCTTACCATTGGCCAGCAGAAATTGTCCATCATCAAGGAGAACCAATCATGGATTGAGGATCATCCCACCGTGTATCCCCCTCCAATTGGATGAAATCAGCAACCCTGCATGACGTAAATGACCAAATGCGTGCCTGCCAAAGAACAGCCCTTGGCTTAGGGATATCCCACCACTGCAGGGAACCCCCTAGCCGACAGGCGCCCCTCATAAAACACTTAACCATTCAATTTCATGGTTCAGCCCGCCTGGATCCACACTTCCCGAATCATAAATCCATCGCTGCTCACAACGCTGCAACCGAATCACCCTATCACCCCCTCGGGGATCAACAGGGATGTGATCAATCACTGTCCAGTGTAAGGTGTCAAATGTATGCCCCCGCTCAATACAATGTTTGACTATTGGGGCTGAAATGACCCGTTGATGAAGGCGGGAGGCATGTTCACTGATCCTAGTTTTGATAGAACGTGTCGTGCGCCCATGAGTTTTATCTTCAACTAAATAACGCGTATAGTCAATGCTGTCCACTAAACGATAACTAGTTAAGGTGGACTACACAAATAGCAGGTGCAAATTAACTAAATAAATATTTCTGATTAACTCTAACCTGCAATATTTAGCTGCATTGCCATAACCGGATATCTCTTTGACTCTAACCTGCAATATTTAGCTGCATTGCCATAACCGGATATCTCTTTGAATACCTGGCTAAAGATAGCTAGATAAATAATTCAGTTATATTTAACCAGATAAAGTTCCACTAAATATTGATATTATTATGTCCTAGAAATTCTCAGCATGCTTAGGAAAAAATATATCTAATATGAAGTTTCTAGCAAACTCTAGCACTAAGGCCATAAGCCAAGTGGCTGTATCCATAGATGCTGATATTAAATTTGCTAATAGATTTGCAAGCATATTCATTGCAATTCCAGTCTGAGCATCAAATGAGTGCAAATGCTTATTCTCATAATTAATTTGACTGTTTCTCAGGAAAATAATAAGCATGTGTACAAGTGAGATAAGGAACTTTTTGGAATAGCACAAATTTATTTCAAATGACTTTTATACATATGGAAGCCAATAGTCAACGAATTTAGCACTTAACTTTGAGAGCTAGGCTCCTAAATTAGCTCTTTTGAACATTTACTAAATTTATGCTCCTACCTTCAGGGCTTAAAAAGTAGGTCTCTCACTTTTGAGGCCTAAAATGTGACTGGTGACGAGGATAGATGTAAGGTGGGGTAAATGGTTAGGAGCCAAGCATTGATTTTCAGCAGTAGGCACCTACATAAGAACATAAGAAATGCCATACTGGGTCAGACCAAGAATCCATCAAACCCAGTATCTTGTTTCCATCAGTGGCCATTTCAGATCTCAAGTACGTGTCGGGTTCCCAAAGGTATACACATTCCATGCTGCTTGTTCCAAGGGTAAGCAGTGGATTTCCCCAGTCCCCTTAAAATTAGGTTCACAAATTTACGCAAATGAACGCAGTTGTAAATTTGAAAGCTGAATATTTAGGAACCCTTTTACTAAAGTGCATTGTGATTTTGCACCTAATGTGCCAATAGCAGGTAAAACCATGGTGAGTTAGGTACCACATTACCACATTAACATTTGGGGGTATAGACAGCATGCTCCTGTCAATTAATGCACTGAACTGTACCCTAACACATGCCAAAATGAGTGTAGATGCACTTACCTCCCTTTTATGAGGTGGCAGTAATTGCACCCATGCTAATTGCAAGCCTTGCACTTAGTGCAGATGTAAGGCCTTCACCATTTATTTCTTTTTTATACTGTGCTCTTTAGAATCAGTGTGGTTTACATGTATACTAACAGGTACTTTTTTATTCCCTTGTCCCTGAAGGGCTCACAATCTAAGTGCACCTGAGGCAATGGAGAGTTAAGTGGCTTGCCCAAGGCCACAAGGAGTGGCCATGGGACTAGAGACCCCAGTCCCTCTGGCCTGAAGTTGCTTGTCCCCATGTGGGAATTAAACCCCTGGCCTTCTGGCCTGAGGTAACCTGTCCCAACCACTGAGCCATTCCTTCCATGCCCTTGCTCCATCCCTAATCTGCCCACATCCCACCTCAACGTGCAAAACACAGCGTAGAAACCGGGCCCTGCGCCAGCAGAATATGCTATTTCAGATGTAAATCATTTTGAATAACCTTTTGTTAGTTAAAAAGATGTTCTATAAAAACTTTAAAATAAAGAAATAAATGCACCCATGTTAATTGCTTAGCGCTTTTTAGTAAAAGATTCCCTTAGGATCCTAAATTTTGATTAATTTTCAGCTGAAAATTTACAGCTGAAGTTAGTAACATGTAGTAGGCATTACCACAGAGTAACGCAGTTAACACATGATTAGTAGCTAGATCTCATTGCATACAATGGGATCTGCTATAAACACACACTAACGCAGTAGCACACGTTCGTAATTCTGTTAGATTCCTATGTTTGGCTGAAAATATGGAACACATTTAGGAACCTAACTTAGGCGCCTTAAATTAAGAGCTCAGGTTTTTTTTAATATTGGCGCCAACCGTTTAATATTTGTTGTATTCTTATCTGGATTTTCTTGCTGAGATGAAAAAATAGCTGGTAAATCACACCCCAGTCCCAACTGAGACTGAAAAGCTTTTACATTTGTAATCTTCTCAACAGGAGACCAGAAATTCGAAAAACAGGGTCCCCAGCTGCAAGAAGAAACACTTTGAAGTATCTCCTGGCATGTGAGAGCCAAACGGAGAGGACTATTGATCATCATCAGTCACTCCCTAACTTAGACAGGGGCCCCATAATCCTCCTCCATCACTGCCATCAGCATGGTGCTTCTTCCTGTAACCACTGACCCTGCAGCCTTGATTGATTCAGATCTGCTTACCCCCACTGGTGACTCAGCTAACTCTGATGCCAAAGAGAGCTTCCTCACATATGGAGGGGCATAAGGGGCGACTTGCCAGTAAAGCTCCATCAGCAGGAGTATTAGGGATCCTGGTCAGATTTTCAGCAGAACCAGTGACCCCTGTTCTTCACTTTTGGTGCTTTGTAAGATTTCAGGAATTAAAATGTTCCTTTATTGATGCTTGACTTCTGTGTTTTTTGTCTGAGTTTAACTCCTATATATCAAAATGGGATGCTGCTATTTCTTTTGAATCAGTGCCAGCTATTTTCTTTGAATTTGGGCTTATCAGCTCTTGGTTTAATCTTTTGGTATTTTTTATGTTGTTTATATTTTACTTGCCTCCACCCAAAGATAACACTAAGGGGTATGTTTACTAAAACCCCGTTAGGTGCGTGCCGCGCTATTGTGCGGGATGCCATATAAGGAGTGGGCGTTTCAGTCAGAAAAAAGCAAAACCAGGATTAATCATGCGCTAATGTGCGCTGCGCTCATGTGCGCCGTGCACAATAGCGCATGAGAAACTTGCGCGGGAAGCATAAGTGGTGCGCTGATGTGCAAGCACAAGAACAGAGGCACAGTACAATGGTTAAGACACTGACCAATGGTACAGGGATTATGGGTTCAATCCCCCACTGTGCTGAATGAAGAAGGCTGGCTGAGGCATTACCTATTATGGGGAAGATTGCTTTAGGAGGCATTTTATTTATATTTTAATTACTTCTACTAGCAAACGCACTCTCAAAGCGTGTTAACATAAGGCGCCCCATAAGGCACATTTTAAAGTGCACTGTCCGCCAAGGCACCCTAGAATGTTGCTTATAGGGCGCTTTATAGGGTGCCGTATGAGGTACCGCAAGGTCACAGCACTGTTTTTGATGGCAGCACTGTGCAGTTTAAGGAATGAAAATCATAATTAGGTGCGCTAACATGCAAGGAGGAGCAGCAGTGTAGCACAGTGGTTAAGACACTGACCAATGATGCAGGAGTCATGGGTTCAATCCCCCACTGTGCCTAATGAAGAAGGCTGGCTGAGGCATTACCTGTTATAGGTAATATTGCTGTAGGGGGCATTTTATTTTAATTAGTGCTGCCAGCAAACACACCCTCAAAGTATTGTAACATAAGGTGCTGCATAAGGCGCCTCATAGGGTACCCCAGAGGGCACATTTTAAAGTGCACTGTCCGCCACGGCACCCTACAATGTTGCTGTAAGGGTGGCCTATAGGGCGCCATATAGGGTGCCCTATGAGGCACAGCAAGGTCATAGCACTGTGTTTGATGGCAGCACTATGCATTTAAACGCATGGAAATCTGAAGTAGGTGCGCTGACATGCAAGGAGGAACAGCAGTGTAGCACAATGGTTAAGGCACTGACTGCTGATTCAGGGGTCATGAGTTTGCTCCCCAGTGTGCCTAATATGTAAGGCTGGCTGAGGCATCAGCTTTGCAATGTATGTATTGTTTCCTGCAGTATTTTATTAATTGCTGCCAGCAAACACGCCCTCACGTGCCGTAACTGAAGGTGCCGCATAAGGCACCCTATAAGGCACTCCATAGGGCACATTATAAAGTGCACTGTCCGCCATGGCACCCTAAAATGTCCCCTATAGGGCACCCTATAAGTCGCTCCACAGGATAACGTATAGTGCACCTTATATGGATACAGTACGCAGAGAGTACGCCCTCTGAGGCACCTTATGGATACAGTACGCAGAGAGTGTTTTTGCTGGCAGCAATAATGTACATTAAAAAGAGATAAATGCTTTGGGCAGCCCTATCAAATAACCCCACTGTGGGTTTGAACCCATGACCTCTGGCTCTACAGGCAGTGAAGTAACCAGTGGGCTACAGCTCTATAGCTGCTAGCAAGCCCCTGGCTGGCTGTAGAGGGACTGCACATCACCACACAGACAGTCTGCTGTGGTCACCAGGATAGGGTTAGGCCACCCATACCTATGATGCACTGCACATGCAAATCAGCTGTCCACAGATGAACACAAGATGGGGAATGCACCCCCACAGCACCTCGGCCTGGTAGGGGGAACTGACCATGTGCACCCCCACAGCACCTCGGCCTGGTATGGGGAATTGACCATGTGTGTTACTGGCACAGAGTAGCTACACACCGTCACATTGTGCGGGTACTGTGCTCACCCTGAGTGTGCGGTGGGGCGCCCAGCACCAGGTCCACAGCACCTTCCATGGCAGAAACAGGCCATGCTGCAGGTCCCCAGCAGTGCTAATGTGTGAGATAGGTAGTTTCTGCAGAAACACCTTGGATATATCTGTCTGTCTCAGTCAGATGTAGCCCCCATGGACGATCATGTACCCTCCTCCAGGGCTGAGGGTGGTAAACATGGTCTCCCATCAACAGATGCACATTCTACCTCCCTGCAAGGGTGGCAGTAGAGGGGACCATCAACCCCAGTCCTGCTGGGGAACAGACACCCTACAGCACAGTCAATGCAGCTCTGTACACATCCATAACACAATAGCAGACAGACATTAGGCCTGGATATGCTAAGCTGCACCCCACCACTATCTGCTATTCTCCTGCAGCAAGCCTTCAGCCACTGCACCCTGTAAGGCACTCCATCAAGACACATACCAACTGCAAACAGTCTCCTAGCTAGTCCATAGCACATGTTCCTGGTGGAAATGTATGCACCCAGAACTAGGATTTCAGCATACACAACAAGCAGATACATCAGTGACTGGGCTCCAAAAGGAAAACCATAAATATCACATGAAAAAAATACTATATAGCACTATGGGGGTGCCTAGCCATGCTGTGGTCACTGCACAGTCAGGGTGAGAGTGATCTCCCAGCAGGACATGCTGAGGCCACCCTGTCTGTGTAGGTGGTGGCCGGGCACTAAAATGTCCCAGCCAGTGCCCTATGCCCTGTGCAGATGCATCCTGGCCAGGCCACCCTGTCCGGGCTATACCCATGGTACCTTGCTCCTCATTATGCACATTGGCAGGCCAATACTGGCAACAGTGCTGGCAGTGTGGGCTGTGGAGGGTGTTTGCAGCCACCACACACTGGATAGACAGACAGACACCCCCACACCTATGCCAGCATTGTGCTACTATAGAGGAGTTTAGAAGCCCTGGCCACCACACCAGTCCTGGGCACAGTACAGGCATGGATATGGTACGCAATACTGTTGGGGGTCACTCCCCAGGGTGGTAAACACTGTCAGAGACCAGACCTGAAGCACACACCACAGACATCAGAAAGATTGTTATGATGGAGCTCAATGAGCAAACTGTGCTTAACGTAGGAATTGCTATCTGCCAGTAATCATAGGAAACGTTTGATAGCTGTGTACCGTATACCCAGGTGTAGGGTGGCATTGCTAAGGTATGCAAGTGCTAGTATTGGGAGATGCACGCAGGGCCCAATGTCCTGCCTCTCCAGGAGGCATTAGCCAATGGGGCCTATGGGTGTGGGTGTGTCTGCCCCTGTTGGCTGCTGCTTTACGGCAGAGGTTCCCAACTCCAGTCCTGGTGTGCCAAACACTGTTCGGGTTTTCATGCTGTCCCTCATGAATATGCATGAGATACATCTGCATACCATGGGGGTGGTGCATAGATATACAGCACAGGCATCTTTATTAGAGGCAGCATGGAACCTGAATGGTGTTTGGCCCTCCAGGACTGCATTTGGGAGACTCTGCTCTAGGTAATGCGCCTGTTTATGGTGTCTGTGCTCTGTAGGGTAAAATATAGGCGTATTAACCATGCGTATGTTCTCTGCAAGAAAGGTTTGTCCTTACTATCATGGTTTAGTTGTGGGAAAAATATGTGGACTGGATTGGCAGTAGCCCCAGCTGGGGTTTGAACCTGTGACCTTCTGTCTCCAAACACGGTGGTTGTGTGCACTGCACCACCGTGTTGCCACAGAGACAGTGCATTCCCTGATGATACCATGACTGTTTGTCCGGCAGGGCCTGTCTGTTGCAGTGCATTGCACCCACCTACACAGGGCTAGGTCATGGTCTGCTCTGGGCAGCTGCCACTGCCCCCCTCCACCTCCATTACCCCTGTGCCACCCTGCTGACATGCTCTTCTGCTGGTGGTGCTGGTGGTACGCAGTCTCAGGCCATCCTGTGTGCGGGTAGGCGGCTGCCTATGGTGCGGGTTCTGGGGTAGGGGTGCCTGCAAATTTGTCCGCACGTCCCCCAATCACCGCCTGCCAATGTTCTGTGCCCTTGGGGGTACCTGCTGGGTACTATCCCCTGTGACACTGTGATAAACACTCTCGTGCCCATGTTGGGCCCGCATCAGTTGCTGTCTGGCTGCTGTTCAGTTTCAGCATTCCTAGGTGCCATCTAGGCATCTGCCTAGTCCGCACTGTGCCCCAGCTGCACCACAGCATGTGCCGCCTGCAGCCCTCTGTATCCCCTTTCCCAGCATCTGTCCAATTGCCCATTCCGACCTGCCCGCCCTGCTGTTGTGGAAATGTGCATGCCATAGGTAACCTGTCCAATGGAGAGGGAAACCCTGATCAGTGCTATTTCACTGTGGGATCATTCACCTTGTATGGGGACGAAGCGTAGACCCTTTTAAAATTCATATTTATTTTTTGCGGCTTTCTTGGGAGTGTTTTTTTGATGTTTCCCATTACTATCACTATTGCCCAGCTTGATTATAATTTTTTTAGATTTTGTTGGGGATATTTTCAATGTTTATTTGCACTTTTGTACCGTGCACATGAATCACACTTATCACTGTTTTGTAGGTTTCCCTGGTTTTGCTGTACATTGCTGACAGAAATGGTTTCTCTTCCCTTTAAATCGGCTTTACCGCGAGGTTTTCACTCGCGGTATTTTTTGGCTTGAATTTCAGCCCCGCTCGTGTGCAGGGAGCCTCTCCCCTCCCACTCTCCACTCTCCACCCATTGACCCCTTCTCTCCGCCCCTGGGGAGCCTTCCTCCGCCCTCCGGGAGCCTTTCCACACCTCTATCGCACATCAGCGCGCCGCGCACATGAGCGGGCACTTTAGTGCGGCGCGCACGTGTGCGGGGCACAAATACGCATCATTAGCGTGCGCTAAGGTACCTTAGCACACGCTAATGTGCGCCGCGCACATGAGCACGGTTTAGTAAACATACCCCTAAATGATATTTGAATTTCTATCATATTTTAAATTTCATTTCTTGTAATTTATCTACGTACTGTTTAGCTTGTTTCTTACAAAGTATATATATGTTCTTCAGCATGACTATAAAACTTCAAATAGATGTGTGTATGTGTGCGTTGGCACTGTTGAGTTGAGGCTGACTCCTGGTCACCTGGCCCCTGGGCAAGGTGCAACCGGAAAGAGATTGCCAGGCCTTTCTTCCACGAAGTAACTCTACACATCTGGTATTCCATGGTGGTAATAAGAACATACGGTATGCCATACCATAACATGCCATGTTCCCTGTAAAATAGTTATCTCCAAGTTATAATGCCCTGTTCAATGTAATTTCAGTTTGTTCAATGTAAACCGCCTTGATATCTTGAAAGACGGTATATAAGAAATGTTAAATAAATAAATATATATATATATACTGGGTCAGACCAAGGGTCTATCAAGCCCAGTATCCTGTTTCCAACAGTGGCCAATCCAGGTCACAAGTACCTGTCAGGTTCCCAAAAAATAATCAGACTATTTGCTGCTTATTCCAGGGTAAGAAGTGGATTTCGCCAGTCCTCTTTAATAATGACTTTTGGACTTTTCCTCCACGAACTTGTCCAAACCACTTCCAAATCCCGCTACAAAAACAACTTTTTACTATATCCTCTGGTAATGAATTCCAGAGTTTGATTACTCATAGAGTGAAAAAATATTTTCTCCGATTAGTCTTAAATGTGCTACATTGTAAATTCATTGCATGTTCCCTAGTCTTTCTACCGTTTGAAGGAATAAATAACTGTTCTACATTTACCCATTCCACTCCATTCATTATTTTATAGATCTCTATCATACAGTATCTCCCCTCAGCCGTCTCTTTTCCAAATTGAAGAGCTCTAACCTTTTAAGCCTTTCCTCATAGGGATATCCTTCCATCTCCTTTACCATTTTTGTCGCTATCTCCTTATTCACCAAAAGTAGTGGGGAGGAATTGATAAGTAGGAGTTGCTAATTTTGACAAAACAGGTAGTACATTTAAAATGCAATGCCGTTTTGCTTAGTCTTACATAGGGGAAGCTTGATATGTTCTCTCACTAATCAGGACTCAATTTCTGGATGATGTTGAAATAATGTTATCCTTTGAGACCTGAAACAGAAAGGAGAACACTTGTAATTAAGTACAGCACATTTTGAGATAGGTATCTTCTCTTGATGCAGACAGATCATATCTCTGTCAAAACTTGAACGAGCGAGTTTGACTGAAATTTAGGTAGTTTTTCACATTGGTGGCAAAGTTCTTGGAAGGCGGTAATTAAAAATGTGATGTCTCTGGTTATCCAGGCAAAAAGATCGTAATGGGAGGGGGGGGGGGGAATTCAAAATAAATATACACTTCACTAAAGCTGGTAAATCTGTAGTTCAAAAGGTCATTTTCATTACTGGTCAAGCCCTCTGAACTACAATTCTCTGAAAGAACTGAGAGAATATCCTGGAGGAGAAAGAGTCCTCATCTCCCCTTGAAGCAGTACCACCAGAAACCTGGTAGCTCAGCTACAAGAAGCACTCCTTCCGCTAGAAGAGGCTGCAAAAAAAACCCCAAAATAATTTTTTCACTATTTAATTCTAGTAAAATTATTATTTTTTCAATAAATCTTGCCTTTTCTGATAGGCTTAGTGGTATGTAAGCATGATGGTGTGTATGTACTATGTTGGTAAAAGCAATAGGGGTTATTTCGAACCACAAATAGCAGGGATGGACAGCTGCAGGCCCCTGAATAACTTTCCTGCCGGTTGTGCGGGGAAGTTAGTTGGGGGCAGGAAAGAGGCGGCCCGGGGGTGGAGAGTGGGTGGGCAGTGGACGATCGCTGGCCCTGGACATACAGGGCTGATTCTAATGTTGGCCCTGTACATCCAGGGCTGGTGAATTGGCCGGGGACTTTTTTTTTTCGATCTGGGGCGCAGAAGGGGCTGGGAGGGACCAAGTTAATTCCCCGCAGCCCGACCCTGGCCTTAGGAGACTGGATTGAGGGTTGGGCTGCGGGAAATTAACTTTTTGGGGCAGCGGCGAGCATCACAAATTTTCAATGGAGCCGCAGTGCCTTGGCAACAGGATGCCATGGCACCGCGGCTCCATTTAAAAGCCTTGGCTGAGTTAGTCAGGCTAGCGCTGTACGTGCAGGCCGGGACTGAATCGCAGTCATGACTTGCACGTACAGTGCTGTTTGTGATTCTGATCCCACGGGGTTGGACATACCCCGCGGGATCAGAATCGCGATCTCCTTTGTATGTCCGGGTCAGTCCAGACGTACAAAGGAGATCTATGTCGTGAATAGAATCAGGCCCAATGCAAATATGTGAAAGAGGATATGCAGATGAGGAAGGTGGAGGCACATGTGGTTTGTCAGTGCTGTAGGCTATTTCTTTAGTAGCTAGGGTCATTTAGAAAGATGGGCACCATGAGCTCCTGCGGAAAATGTAGTATTCTTTTTTAAAAGTGGCAAAGAGAAGCTGCTGAAATGGTATCTTTTGGGATCTTTGTCCTAATGCGAAAAGAATATGAGCAAGTGAAAGAACAATAAGCGGCATGGCATAGCTCCCATTATTTTCCAAGGGAGGAAAAGAAACCATTTGTAATAAATATTTTCCCATAAAACATTATGGTAGCTGGCAGGACCTGTTCTAGGCAAGAGTAAATATATTTGGATGAGGTAGAGGTCTTCACGAGGCAAATGAAACCTATGCAAGTATGTATATGAATAACATCTTTTGAGACAGTTTGGAGCGTGTCTATGATGGGGCCACATCCTGCATGGTTCAAGTATTTTTATTCAAGCTCTGGGGAATATATTCATTAGATCCAAAATAACTCCTGACTAGAACCATTAATGACATCTGCCAAACCCTAAATATTGTCCACTGCTTACTTTAGTTGGTTAGACTGCATTAAAGACCTGTGGTCCACAAAGCCTACTCCTCCTATAATTGTTTAACAGCCACTTCTACCTAGCAGCTGAATAGCAGGAAGACCCTTCTTATCTACTCCATAGTCCCTTGGTTAATTTTGAAGCAATACTTCTGGCCAACCTGGTGGCTCCATGGCAATGCTCTGCTCTGTCATGCAGGGTTCAAATCCTGGCACAGGTCTTCTGCTCTCTGGAGTGACCAGGACTGTAGATGCTGCAGAAGCAATGTTCACAGCTCCCACTGGGAAGATGTTATAGTCATTGTGCAATGGTGACCTAGCAGCTGGGTTTAGGGCCCACTCAATGTGTAATCAAACTCTGGAATTTGTTAACGGAGGATGTAGTAAAGGCTATTAGTGTAGATGGGCTTAAAAAAGGTTTGGACAAGTTCTTGGAGGAAAGATCCATAAACCATAATTAAAGAGGACCCGAGAAAAACACTGCTTCCCCCGGGACAAGCATTGTGGAACCTGTGTACCTTTTGGGAACCTGCCAGGTACTTGTGACCTGGATTGACCACTGTTGGAAACAGGATACTGGGCTTGATGGACCAGTATGACGTATCTTATGTCCTAATGATTGAAAAGTTCTGAAGGAACCACTGTACATGGCCCATGCTTGAGAGCTATCATAGCAGTAATAGGATTAAATTAAGTTGAAAGGTGATATAAAGTAGGGGGAAATCCCCAAATAACTGTGAATTAAGGGTCATAGTGACAGATTCTAGCCCTGATTCCTACTGACCTGGAAGTATAAAGAAGCAAGAGAAAAGTGTTGAGACAAAAGAAAATTTACTGAAAACTGACCTCTTTTCTCTTGCATTTAATCTCTCCCTCCCTCCTTGATGCTATCCCTAGGCATCACTACCTCTCTCCCTCCTCTTTTTGTTGTTTCTACCTCTCCCCTCTTTCCTTTCCTGTCTTAATATTGGCGTTCCTTTCTTTCTTCCAGCACTATCTGTAGTTTCGTATTTTTGTAAACTGCTGAGACGCCTCAGCATAGCTGGTATACCAAATCTTGTAATAAAGATAAAGATAAAATACGGGACTGGAAAGTTTGCTTTGTTTAGGATTATTTGCATATTTCTCTGTAAAAAGCATAATAGAAACCATGAGTTGTCTGTTAGAAAGTAGATCTAAGATGTGATGGAATTTATGATAAAGAGGAAAAAAACACAGATGGATTGCAAGAGGAGAGTGGTTGATCAGCCCCTTAGATCATAACTCAACTGAATCAAGAAGAAAGGAAAATTCCAGAAGAATGTTTGCAAGGAGAGTTCTGGAGTGTTTTCATTATCTAAAAGGCCTTTGAAAAATGATTTGTAATGTCTAAGAGACCAAACATTTTACAAATGAGTAATTTGATCATGTCCAAATATGATTATGCCATAATTTGATTTAGATATTGAAATGTGGGCTCTGTTTACCTATGTTATAAGATCACAAAGATTCAGAAAACCTACTGTGCATCGAATTGTTCTGAGGCAGGGAACTGTCTTTCCTATTGCATTATCACGGTATATGAAAGAGTAATGATTTTATTTTTCTTAAATCTTGACCTCCTATTTGTGGGTTATACTTCTTTCAATTTTTTTCTTTTAATTTGTCTTTGATTTCCTTGGATGTGATTTGTTTTGTTCATTCAGGGGATGATTGGATGTATATTTTTGAAAGACTATAAATAAAAAAAAGCCTAAAAAAAAAGAGTAATGGGAAAACGCTTTTACAGTGAGGGCAGAGAGAATAATATGGTCACAATGGGATTCATTTACTCAATGGGTTAAACAGTGTCATGGGAAAATCAGAGCATTCCTTAATGATGTTGTAAAAATGGGTAAAAGGGGTAACATCTGGAAATCAGTGCATGTCAATGCCCCTAGTATGGGAAATAAAATCTCAGATGTTGAGGCTTTAATGGAAGAGGCTGACTTGGATTTAGTGGGGGTTATGGAGACATAGTTCACGGACAACCATGACTGGGATGTATTTATATCGGGCTATACTTTATTCAGGAAGCACAGGGTAGTAAGAAGGGGAGGATGAGTAGCAATATATGTAAAAAATAATATTAAAGCTACAGAATTACAGGGCTCAGGGCCGTACCGAGCCCTGTGCGAGCGGTGAGGCCGCACAGGGTGCAAAGACTTAAGGGGTGCATTTCGGCTCTCTGCCGTTGCCTGCTGCCGCCACTTTAGTGGCGGCAGGCAGTGGCAGAGAGCCGAAATGCGCCCCTTAAGTCTTGTTGCTGGCACACTAAGGAGGTCTGGTCTCTCCGGCATGGTCCAGACCTGCTTAGTGTGCCGGCGAGTTGCACATCGGGTGCACGCCTCTTTTCTCCCGCCCCCATAAAGTGGCTAGATGGAGGTGTGGGAGGGGGGGCGCACGCCTGATGTGCAACTCACACAGGGCGCTTTTCACCATCGGTACGGCCTTGACAGGGCTTACAAGAAAAAGAAGGTGGCACTGTGGGTTAAACTAGAAAGAGGGAAAAGGAAATCCATTTGCATTGGTGTGGTATAGAGATCTCTTTCACAGGCAGAAGAAGTGGATGGGGATTTAGTAGAAGACATATGCAACATTGCCATGAAAGGAGAAGTGTTACTGATAGGTGATTTCAATATGCCAGATGTTGATTGGCACATCCCTGTTGCAGTGTCGTCTAGAAGTAAGGAGATCATGGATTCTCTACAGGGAGAACTATTCTGGCAACTGGTAATAGAACCCATGCATGAAGGGGTCATACTGGACCTGGTGCATACCAATGGGGAAAGTGTTTCTGATGTTATAGGAGATCACCTCTCATCCAGTGATCACCAGATGTTGTGGTTCAGTATTAGGACTAGGACTGGTAAAGTCCATTCAAAAGTGAGGGTCTTAGACTTTAGGAAGCTAGCTTTCCCAAGATAGGACAATACCTCAAGGAGTCTTTAGTGAGCTGGGAACATCTGGGGGATGTAGAAAAGCAATGGGTAAAACTGAAAGGGAATATTTTAAGGGCAACAAACCTTTTTGTTAGGTAAATAAATGTAAAATTTATTTATTTATTTAACAATTTTTATATACCGTCTTTCTACAAATCAAGACGGTTTACATAGAACATTTCGTGGCAGTATGTTTCAACTGTTTACATGGAACAAAGTAACAGGGATACATAGGTAAACAATATGAACTAATTACAATGAACAATGATCAACTATTTACAAAGGTATATACAGGGATACCACATGGTTGCATGATACATTTTTGAGAATCCCAGTGGCCTCCTTTAAAATGCTTTCGGCCCTGCACACCTCCCAGGAGGGAGAGTGCCTCTGCTGACCCCGGGTTTGCCTCGGACGTCCCACCGCACTCCTCTGCCCAATCGGGGCAGATCGCCGCCATTCAAAAGGAGAGCGCCGGCACCGACGACCCCCTCTTCGGCCCTGCACTCCTCCCAGGAGGCAGAGTGCCTCTGCTGACCCCGGGCCTGCCTCGGATGTCCCACCATGCTCCTCTGCCCAATCGGGGCAGATCGACGCCATTCAAAAGGAGAGCGCCGGCACCGACGACCCCCTCTTCGGCCCTGCACTCCTCCCAGGAGGGAGAGTGCCTCTGCTGACCCCGTGCCTGCCTCGGACGTCCCACTGCGCTCCTCTGCCCAATCGGGGCAGATCGCCGCCATTCAAAAGGACAGCACCGGCACAGACGACCCCCTCTTCTGCCCTGCACTCCTCCCAGGAGAGAGAGTGCCTCTGCTGACCCCGGGCCTGCCTCGGACGTCCCACCGCACTCCTCTGCCCAATCGGGGCAGATCACTGCCATTCAAAAGGAGAGCGCCGGCACCGACGACCCCCTCTTCGGCCCTGCACTCCTCCCAGGAGGGAGAGTGCCTCTGCTGACCCCGGGCCTGCCTCAGACGTCCCACCGCGCTCCTCTGCCCAATCGGGGCAGATCGCCGCCATTCAAAAGGAGAGCGCCGGCACCGACGACCCCCTCTTTGGCCCTGCACTCCTCCCAGGAGGGAGAGTGCCTCTGCTGACCCCGGGCCTGCCTTGGACATCCCACCACACTCCTCTACCCAATCGGGGCAGATTGCTGCCATTCAAAAGGAAAGCGCCGGCACCGACGACCCCCTCTTCGGCCCTGCACTCCTCCCAGGAGGGAGAGTGCCTCTGCTGACCCCGGGCCTGCCTTGGACATCCCACCACACTCCTCTACCCAATCGGGGCATATTGCTACCATTCAAAAGGAGAGCGCCGGCCTGTGCACCGCGCCTGGCGGGCCTGCACCTGAGGGCCTCGCCAGAGGGCCCTTTGGCGTGGGCCTTAGGCAGTGGCCAACACAGTGCAGCCTAAGTCAACCGCCTGAAGCTCCAAACCCTGTTGCCTTCCGAAGGTTTGATCCACACAGACATAGCCACCCCTGCAGTGGAGCTCCTTTGCGGTGAAGCTCGCCCACTCAACGGCAGACAGGACAAAACCTACCCTACGTTCACCTCTCTGGAAGCAAAAGCACAACAGTGACTTGAACTTTCATCTCTCCAACCAATTGCTTCCTTCCCCGCTACATGCCGCAAGTATAACCATCTAGATCTAATTGTGACTATTAGTCTTTTACCTTATTTATTTATTTATTTATTCTTCTCAACAGTAGTACTCTGATATCACATATATGAGTCTTTGCCACGTTTGTTGCTAGTATTTGCTACTCTTTACCCATACCTTACTTCGTTGCTATTATTCGCTACTCGGTTACCCATACTCTACTTTTACCTTTACTGCTGCTTGTTAATTGTTATCACTGTTACTTTATCCAGCTATATCTGCTGCCAGTGTCCTGCTACTATTATAGCCAGTATATTATTACCATTGTTGATATATATTTTAACAACCATAAGTATTTGATACACAAGGAAATTAGAACGATGCATACACTCTTAACCCTAGCCAGTATCTATCTCATCACGGCACTGCCCAGCTGCTCAAACGCCTTCAACCCGGGTCCCAACTCCATACCAATACTGAGGAACACCTGGAAGGAATGGGCAAACAAGACCCATACATCTTCATCAGATGCCAACCGTTCAAATTATCCCCACCTGCTCCATATTGCCCTCCAACACACCAAAAAGCCCCTGATCGAGAAACACCCTAGGGATGGACCCTAAAGTTACTGCTTGGGTTAGAAATTGGTTGGGTGGGAGGCGACAAAGAGTACAAGTAAATGGAGCTCACTCTGAGGAGAAGGATGTTACCAGTGGTGTGCCCCAGGGATCTGTCCTTGGTCTGATTCTTTTTAACATCTTTGTTAGTGATATAGCGGAAGGGCTGTCGGGTAAGGTTTGCCTCTTTGCGGATGATACCAAAATCTGCAATAAAGTAGACACCCAGGAAGGTGTAGATAACATGAGGAGGGATCTAGCTAAGCTTGAAGAATGGTCTAGAATTTGGCAGCTGGGATTTAATGTTAAAAAATGTAAGGTCATGCATTTTGGCTGCAGCAATCCAAGGGAGCAATACAGCATAGGAGGTGAAGTACTTTTGTCCACTAAAGAAGAGCGGGACCTAGGCGTAGTTGTGTCCGATGATCTTAAAGTAGCTAAACAGGTAGAAAAGGCGACGGCAAAAGCTAGAAGGATGCTTGGGTGCATACGGAGAGGAATGGCTAGCAGAAAAAAGGAGGTGATAATGCCTCTGTATAAGTCTTTGGTGCGACCTCATTTGGAGTATGGTGTGCAATTCTGGAGACCGCACCTTCAAAAGGATGTGAACAGGATGGAGTTGGTGCAGAGGGTTGCTACTAAGATGATTAGTAGTCTTCATTATAAAGCATATGAGGACAGACTTAAGGATCTTAATATGTACACCTTAGAGGAAAGGCGGGATAGAGGTGATATGATTGAGATGTTTAAATACCTCCGTGGCCTAAATGTTCAGGGAGAGAGCCTCTTTCAATTGAAAGTAAGTTCTGCGACGAGGGGACATGGGATGAGGGTGAAGGGAGATAGATTCAGGAGTGATATGCGGAAATATTTCTTTACGGAAAGAGTAGTGGATCCGTGGAATAGTCTCCCAGTGGAGGTGGTAGAGATGAGGACAGTAACTGAATTCAAAAAAGCATGGGACCAACACAGAGGATCTCTAAAGGTAAAAAGTGGACTGTTGTAGTTGTTGTTATGGAAGGACAGACTAGATGGGCCTTGTGGTCTTTTTCTGTCATCATGTTTCTATGTTTCTATGTTTCTATCATCAATGACCACTGAAATGAGCCCTCATCAACGACAGATCAATCTGCACAAAATGGCCAGTGATAACTGACCTGATAACCCACTACGACCTTGACATCCTGATGGTTATGGAAACTTGGTTATCAGACTGTGACAATGTCATTATCAACCAGATGCTACCCCCTAATTTCTCACTCCATACCTGCCATAGATCCAACCAAAGAGGAGGTGGAACACTCATCCTTGTGAAAAATGAACTTCAATTTCAGCTGAGCACCACTACCAACACAACCTACCTCAACATGATATCCATCTCCAACGACACTTGCTCAATCAATTTAGTCTACAGATCTCCGACATCTTCTGCAGAGGACCTATCAACAATAATAGACCTCGCCTGCAACACAGACAAGCCTCGATCATCAAGCTGGCTAATGGGTGACTTCAATCTCCCAACCCTACAAGACTCACAAACCTCAGAATTTCTCGAAGCACTTGCTGACCTCGGACTCAGTCAGATAGTCAGAGCACCAACACATGTGAAGGGAAATACCCTGGAACTGATATTCGCCCCTCAGGCCATCATGGAAGCAAACAATGACTTCGCAATAACTATAACACCAGTACCATGGTCTGACCACAGCTTGATCAGATTCCAACTACCCACCTACTCTAACAATCAGAACACCAACTCCATCCCTCCTAAACCACCAGCAAGAAGATTTCGCTCCTTCAACAAAGAGGAAATACTAAAGAAACTCCTTCCACTGCTAAACTCCTCAGAGCCCGAACTTGACAATCTGATTAACAGCTGGAATGACACCCTCAGATCTAGCGCACAACTCCCCGATACAAATAGAAGAACCAAGAACCGTACACATGTAGCTTGGTACTCAAATGAATTACGATCATCACTTCTCCACCTACACAAGCTCGAGAGACGTTGGTGCCGATCCCGCTCCATCGAAGCATACATAATATACTGTTCACACCTAGAGAAGCACCACCGAGAAATAGCGGAGCGAAGAAAGCAGTTCCATACAGACCTCCTGAAGCGATCAATAAGCAAGCACCATGACTTATTCAACATAGTAAAAACGCTAGCACGAGAACCAACCCCAGAACAAAGACACTCAATCCAACCCCAGGATTATGCTAACTACCTAGAATCAAAAATGATACAGACAGCCAAAACCCCCTGTCCTGCCAGACTCTCCCAACCACCCAAGATGCCACACCCATCCCCACTGACCAAATTCCACACCTTATCACCCAAAGAGATTGAGAATATCATCACCTCCATCAATGCTACTACTGCACCCAATGACCCCTGCCTAAGCCCCACCCTAAATAAAATCTTAGAACAATCGTTCGCAACAGGAACCTTCCCACAAAGCCTAAAACATACCTCCATCAGACCACTGCTGAAGAACAATAGACTGGACCCGCTAAAGGTCGAATCATACAGACCGATATCCAGCATCCCACTATTAGCCAAAATAATTGAAAAGGCAGTGAAACACCAAATACAACAACACATTGACACTGAAGCCCCCCTGGACCCTTCCCAACATGGCTTCAGGGAAGCAGACGGTGTGGAGACCCTACTCATCACCCTCTTCAACACCATAATCACCGGAATAGATAACACCCGACAAGGTTTTGCCCTTATATTCATGGACATCTCAGCTGCATTTGACTCTGTGAGTCATCAAATTCTTATTGAACGCCTTGAAGAAAAAGGAATCCAGGACTCAGTACTGAGCTGGTGTAAGTCCTACCTTTCCGACAGATGGCAACAAGTGAGGCTCAGCACCACAACATCAGACCCATTTCTACAGCATCAAGGAGTACCTCAAGGCTCCTCACTATCCGCACTATTGTTTAATATCTACATGCAACCCATCTGTGACCTAATTCGCTCCTTTAACGTATCCTGCCTAGCTTATGCTGACGATATTCTCCTCTATATGCCTTTCATGACAGACCAACCTGATTTTACTCCACTGATAAACTGCTTCAACGCAGTTGTGGAATGGCTCCTCACACAGAACTTGAGAATCAACCACAGCAAGACGTAATGTTCATAATGAAGAACCAGGACTTCGCACCCCCCACACACACTAAAGGTAAAGGGCACAGAACTGATAGCCAAATCTACCATCAGATACCTAGGCATCACCCTTGACCAAAGGATGGACATGAAGGTGCATATAAAAACACAACAAAATCAATTTACCATAAGATAAGTAGACTTCGTCATTTACGACCACTACTCGAGTACACGGACTTTAGAACAATCTACCAAGCCCTGGTGATGCCACACATTGACTTTGCAAATGCAATCCTATACGGACTCCCACAAGCAACTCTAAACCCTCTCCAACTGGCAATGAACACGGCAGCCAGGGTGCTAGAAGGAATATCGAGGACTGACCACGTCACACCAATCCTGAAAAGGCTGCATTGGTTACCACTTCAAGCTAGAACATTATATAAGAATATAATTATGACCTTCAAAGCCCTAAACAATCAGTCCCCCATAGCCATCACCAAACTGATACACACCTCACCTCCCAATAGAAGTAGAAGATCCGTAGCAGTAAACACTTTGACAGTCCCGAAAGAATCAACAAGATGCAAGAAGGCAACAACTAACAGAGCCTTCTGCTTCTATGCCCCCAAAGCCTGGAATGCCCTCCCCCCTGACATCAGAGCTATCACAGACCTAACCCAACTCAGGAAGGCCCTAAAACACCACTTATTCACCAGATACTTTCCGGTGTAGCCCCAATAGGGGACTTACACTCACCATGTATATAACTGTAAATACTATGTTGTATAACTGTTGTTAATTACTCTGTTATCCAAGTTCCAATCCCTGTTCAAATGTAAATGCATTTTCAGTAACCCTGAATGCATATGTTCCGTTTTGATGTATAACCACACTGATGATAATAGCGCGGTATAAAAGAAATGCTAAATAAATAAATTAAGTGCTACAAGGCATACGCAGCATTGTACAAACCCAGATAAAGACAGCCCTTACTCGTTAGAGCTTACAATCTAGTCAAGACAAACAAAGGTTAGAAATGAGGATAGAATAGGGAAGGGTAAGGAGATACAAAGAACAAGGGGCAGGATCCAAAGCAACCTCAAAGAGGTGAGCCTTTAGCATAGATTTGAAAAGGGGTAGGCTCAGGAAGTTTGTTCCAGGCATAAGGAGCAGCAAGGTGAAAGGACCAAAGTCTGGCATTAGCAGAGGAAGAAAAGGGCAAAAAGAGGAGCAAGCCAGTAGAAGAGCAAAGTTCATAAGAAGGGGTGTAGAGGGAGAGGAGAGAGGAGAGATAGTGAGGAGCAGTAGAATGAATGCATTTAAAGGTCAGAAGGAGAAGTTTAAATTTGATATGTTAACGGAAGGGAAGCCAATGAAATGATTTGAGAAGAGGGGTTATATGAGTAAAACGAGGGTGGTGAAAGACTAGTCGCGCAGCAGATTTATGAATAGATTGAAGGGGAGAGAGATGGCTCAGAGGGAGACCAGCAAGAAGGAGGTTGCAATAGTCGAGACGGGAAGTAATGAAAGAGTGGACAAGTGTTTTAGTAGAGAGCTCAGAGAGGAAAGAGTGAATTTTGTAAATGTTATAGATAAAGAAACGACAGATTTTGGCAATCTGTTGGATATGTGAGGAGAAGGAAAGGAAGGAATCAAAAATGACCCCAGGGTTACGGGCTGCGGAAACAGGAAGTAGAAGAGCATTATCAACAGAGATAGAGAAGAGAGGAAGGGGAGAGGAAGGTTTATGGGGAAAGATAAGAAGTTCAGTTTTGTTCATGTTAATTTTCAACTGGTGGTGTGACATCCATGTGGCAATGTCAGAGAGACAGGCAGAGATACGGGTCTGCATTGTCAAAGAAATATCAGGTGTAGAAAGATAGATATGAGAATTATCTGCATAAAAATGGTACTGAAATCCATGGGAGGAGATGAGAGCACCAAGGGACTGGGTGTAGAGAGAGCAAAGTAGAGAGCCCAGAACAGACCCTTGGGGAACACCAAGTGTGGAATAGGAGAATAGGAGGAACCACTAGATCAAACACTGAAAGAGCGATGGACGAGATAAGAAGAGAACCAAGAAAGGACAGAGCCTCAAAAACCAAGTAATACAATGTGTCAAGGAGAAGGTGGTGGGCAACAGTATCAAAAGCAGCTGAAAGGTCAAGAAGGATAAGGATGGAATAGAAGCCCTTAGATTTGGCCAGGAACAAGTCACTGGAGACTTTGGCAGGTGCCATTTCGGTAGAATTCTTTAGAATCAGTGTCCCAGAGGACTGGAGAAAAGCACATGTGGTCCCTTTACACAAAAATGGAAATAAGAATGGGATTGAGAACTACAGACTGGTTAGTTTGACCTCTGTGGTGAGTAAATTAATGAAAACACTGCTAAGACAGAGGATAGTGAGGTTTTGGAAATCCAGTGGATTGCAGGATCGGAGGCAGCATGGGTTTACCAGGGGCAAGTCTTGTCAGACAAATCTGATTGATTTCTTTAACTGGGTGACCAGAGAGTTGGACTGAGGGAGAGCCCTAGATGTGGTGTACTTGGATTTCAGTATAGCCTTTGACGTCGTTCCGCACAGGTGACTTATAAATAAATTGAGCACCCGAGGTATGGACCCTAAAGTGACTGACTAGGTTAGAAATTGGTTGAGTAGGGGGTGACAAAGGGTACAGATAAATGAAGCTCATTCTGATGAGAAGGATGTTACCAGTGGTGTGCTGCAAGGATCTGTCCTTGGTCCAATTCTGTTTAACATTTTTGTTAGTGATATTGCAGAAAGGCTGTTGAGTAAAATTTACCTCTTTGCAGATGATACCACAATCTGCAATAGAGTAGACACCTGGGAAGGAACAGATCATGAGGAGGGATCTAGCTAAGCTTGAAGAGTGGTCGAGAATTTGGGAGCTGAGATTTAACACTAAAAAATGCAGGGTCATGCATTTGGACTGCAAAAATCCAAGAAAGCGGTTCAATATAGGGGGTGAAGTACTTCTGACCACGAAAGAGGAGTGGGACCTGGGTGTGATTGTTTCTGAAGATCTTAAAATGGCTAAACAGATAGAAAAGGTGACTGCAAAAGCCAGAAGGATGCTTGGGTGTATAGGGAGAGGAATGGCCAAAAGGAAAAAGGAGGTGATAGTGTCTCTGTATAAGTCTTTGATGAGACCTCATTTGGAATATTGTGTGCAATTCTGGAGACCGCACCTTCAAAAGGATATAAACAGGATGGAGTCAGTGCAGAGGGGCTACCAAAATGGTCAGTGGTCATCACTATAAGCCATATGGGGACATACTTAAAGATCTCAATATGAATACTTTAGAGGAAAGGCGGGAGAGAGGAGATATGATAGAAACACTTAAATACCTCTGTGGCATAAATGCACAGGAAGAGAGCCTCTTTTGATTGAAAAAATCTCTTCAATGAGGTGACATGGGATAAAAGTGAAAGGTGATAGACTTAGGAGTAATATGCAGAAATATTTCTTTATGAAAAGAATGGTAGATGTGTGGAATAGTCTCCCTTTGGAGGTAGTAGAGATGAGGACAGTATCTGAATTCAAGAAAGTATGGGACAAACAGAAAATGTCTCTAAAGGAAAAAAAAGAACTATAGTAGTTGCTATGAAAGGGTAGACTAGATAGGCCATATGGTCTTTTTCTGCCATCATATTCCTATGTTTCTATGAGTGATGTTGCTCTCTGATGCAGCTGGTTTGCTGGTCCCCTCCAGTGACTCAGCTGTGCATAATGACAGTAGCAGTGTGATACACTGATGTCTATTCTGTCTGCCACTTCTGATGGCCCTGGATGTACAAACAGGTGTATATACAAATTGTCAAAAAGCTACCAAAATTTAATAAGAATCCACTGTTCTATGATTGATAGCTATTAATTATGTATCAATTAATTCTTCCTTAAATGTGCATTTCCACATAAATAAAAAACCTTACTTATAATGTTTATCAAATATATTTCAAGATCAAAAACACAATTCTGGAGCAGTAGATACTCATAAAACAATTTATTTCCTAGTATTGATCTATCTTATTATCAAAAGTATGAAACATTGGCTCAAAGACAAACTGCAAATAAAGCTGCCCCTTCAAAAAACTCAGCATTAACCATATATCACAGTAATTATATGTTGCATCAAAAATAACTTTAAGAAGTTTCTTAAATGGCTTAATGAAAATTTATCTGTTGTGGAAGCATTGCAAAAGAACATTTGCTCATATTAAATGTTCTCTTTGACTTTTATAAATCTTCACACAAGCAGACCTTAAAGGTTTTGCTAAAATAAGGAAACAAATGGAGGAGCTCAGAGAAGAGGTGGCGAGGCTGATAAGCATTCGAGACAGTGAGAAGTACATTGATGAGATGCTTCTTGAAACATCCAGGCTCTCCAACACAGGTGAAGATGGGAGGCTACAGAATGAAGAAAGTTGGACACAAGTCACCAGGGCCTGCAGAATCAACACTCCAACTCCTCCAGTTTGCAGCCTTGGAAGTGGAGGTGGTGAAAGCATCCCAAGAATGGGAAGAACCATGGCTTGAGCACCCCAAAGGTGCAGAATCCATGACCACAAGGAAGCGAAGGGTAGTGGTGGTTGGTGACTCTCTTCTGAGGGGTACCGAGGTATCCATCTGCCAACCAGATGTGGAGGTAGGTGCACATCCAGGCCATCAGGGTGGCCCCAAGCAAGACAGGCTTGTTTGGACTCTATTCTGGACTGTGGGAACAAAATGCTCCTGCGATAATCAGAATCGGGCCAGAGGATGGCCTGACGTGCCCCTGCCTCGGCCCCACTTTTCCCCACCGCCTAACCCACAGATGGCCTGCTTTGGCCTGGATTGGGCAGCGGAGACCTCCTGGGCCCGATTGCCAGTTTTGTACTGCTTATTCTACCTTTGAAGTGGAATAAGCAGCACCCAAGGGCCTGGCAAGATGTACAGGGCCGTGACCTAAATCGGCCCTGTACATCCTGCTGGGTTGATCCGCCTACGCTCTGCCCCAATCCCGCCCCCAGCCGGCTCTCCCTGTCTTGATGTTCAGGATGTATGGGGAGAAATGGAGAGGAAATCAGGATCAGACGGCCCCACAACCTGCGCCCCTTGATGTCCAGAGAGGTGTCTGCCAGCTGCCAAAATCCAAGATGCTATGGAGAGTTTGCTGAGACTCATCAAGCCTACTGGCTATTATCGATGTTGCTCATCCATGTCAGTACAAATGATACTGGAACACACACAAGGCGGGGGCTGATAAGGTCACAGGTGCTAACTTTAATAAGAAAATCCCCTACACGTTTCAGCTGAAAGCCTTCATCGGGGGGGGGGGGGGGGTGTACGCATATAATGCACCTTATGAGACTTAGGGTCTTGAAAAAGACCGCCTTCAAAATGATAGCTCAAAACCAGTAAACCTTGAAATGCGAGCCGTCTCTTTCTTTTGGACATGCGCACCCTCCTGCCAATCACTTTTTTGGCGCAAAACAAAAGTTTTTAACCTGAGACATTTCCATTCAGTTTCTTCTCAATACAAATAACATTTCACGTCGCAAGCTCGCATTTCAAGGTTTACTGGTTTTGAGCTATCATTTTGAAGGCGGTCTTTTTCAAGACCCTCAGTCTCATAAGGTGCATTATATGCGTACACCCCCCCCAATGAAGGCTTTCAGCTGAAACGCGTAGGGGATTTCCTTATTAAAGTTAGCACCTGTGACATTATCAGCCTCTGCCTTGTGTGTGTTCCTGCTTCAGCTGCGAGGACTCAGCTTTTCTTGTGTTCCAGCACAAATGATACTACCAGGTATCCCTCTGAGCGGATCAAAAGTGACTTCATGGTTTTGGGACAGAGTGTGAAGCAGATAGGTACACAAGTGATGTATTCTTCAAGCCTCCCTGTTGAGGGTAATGGCCAAGGCAGGGAAGCTCGCACTGGAGATGAATGCATGGCTGTGTGGATGGTGTCATTGAGAGCGTTTTGGTTTCCTGGACCATAGGATGATGTTTCAAGGGCTATAGAGCAGAGATGGTGTCCATCTGTCCAAGAAGGATCAAAGTATCTTCAGCAGCAGACTGGCTAACCTACTGAAACTAGATTCATTGGGGATGGGTGAAGAAAGTCCCCAGGTAAGTGAAAGCCCCCAGGTAAGCGAAACACCTCTGTATAAATGGGTAAATGGGGCAACATCTGGAAAGCGGTGTGTATAAATGCCCGTAGCATGGGAAATAAGATCCCAGATGTTGAGGCTTTAATGGAAGAGGGCAGCTTGGATTTAGTGGAGACATGATTCACGGACAACCATGACTGGGATATGATTATATTGGGCTATATTTTATTCAGGAAGGACAGGGTAGGAAGATGGGGAGGAGGAGTGGCACTATATATTAAAATGATATGAAAGCTATAGAATTAAAAGGCTTAAAAGGGAGTGAGGAGGCACTGTGGGTTAAACTAGAAAGAGGGAAAGGGAAATCTATTTGCATTGGCGTGAGATACAGATCTCCCTCACAGGGAGAAGTAGTGGATGAAGATTTAATAGAAGACATATGCAGCATTGCCATGAAAAGAGAAGTGCTACTGATAGGTGATCTCAATATGCCGAATGTTGATTGGCACATCCCTGCTGCAGTGTCATCTAGAAGTAAGGAGATGTTGGATTCTCTACAGGGAGAACTATTCAGGCAACCAGTAGCAGAACTCACATGTGAAGGGGCCATACTTGGTTAAGAACACTAGCTTTGGAACCCAGAGACCAGGGTTCAATTCCCACTAGCACTCCTTGTGGCCTTGGGCAAGTCACTTAACCCTCCATTGCCTCAGAAAAATCCAAGCTATTAATGTCCCTGTTTAATGTACATTATCAAGTTTAAGTTTCAATGTAAACCGCTTTGATTGAAATGATAAAGCAGTACATAAAACCTGTTAAATAAATAAATAAATAATACTGGACTTGGTGCTTACCAATGGTGAAAGTTTTTCTGATGTCATAGTGGGAGAACATCTCGCTTTCTGTGATCACCAGATGGTGTGGTTCAGTATTAGACTAGGGCTGACAAAATTTATTTAAAAGCAAGGATCTTAGACTTTTGGAAAACTAGCTTTGCTAAGATGGGACAATACCTCAAGGAGCCATTAGCAGGATGGGAACAGCTGGGGAATGTAGAAAAACAGTGGGCAAAACTGAAAGAGGATATTTTAAGGGCAACAAACCTTTTTGTTAGAAAGGTAAATAATTGTAAAAGGAAAAGGAGGTGGCTATGGTTCTTAAAAGTAGCTGAAACGGTGAAGAAAAAGAGGGAGGCCTTCATGAAATACAAGAGATTAGAGAAAGAGGAAGACAGGCATCTATATTTGGAAAGGAAAGGAAATTAGCTCTGCTGCGGTTAAGAAAACACTGTTAGTAGAGGCCTTCTTGGGAGTTAAAATAGCAAGTACCACCATAGCCATGGGAGAGGAGGAAAGGGGAGACAACATGCAAGAGCACATGGCTGTGCTGTTGCAGGAGATCCAAACCTCCAAGGCAGAAATTATTACCACTGTCTCACCATTTTATTGACTCGTTTGACTCACGGATCAACAGAGTGGGGGAGGTGGAGGAGCTAGTGAGTCAGCTGGAAGATAAGGACATTCAGACCACTCAAGGAATAAAATGGTTACAAAAAGCTGTTCAATGGCTGGAAGAGAAAGCTGAGGACTGCAAAAATCGCAATCGCAAACAGAACCTACGGGTGTTTGGGATTCCCGAAGGTGTTGAATTGCCAGATGGAAGGGCCTTTGCACAACAATTCCTAATGGAGTGCTTTCCCTTGCAAGTGGCTGTACCGGTGTATGAGATTGAGCGGGCCCATCGCGAAACCCAACCCAAGCCCGGCCGAATAAGCAACCTCAAGCACTCATTATTAGGTTGCTCCAGTATAGGGAAAAGGAATATGTGATCACAGAAGCCCGGAAAACCAAAACGGTGAATTAGAAAGGATGGAGTGTTACTGTCTTTCTGGATGTAAGCGCAGAGACAGCACAAGAGAAAATCCCTGCAGCCTTATTGGGATATGCTTGTGAAGGCCGGTCTGCGTGCAGCGATCTGGTTCCCTGTATGCCTAACTGTCCTATTTTGAGACAAGCGCATCTTTCTTCACTCACCGGAGGAGGTGGAACAGCTTCTGAAACGGGCGGCAAATGAACACTGCGGGAGTGAGCGCTCCCCGTCAGGATCGTTGCATAAGTGACAGAACCCAGACGCAACCATAAAGGAAAGTCCAGTACCTTCTCAGTCTTCCAGGTCCCGTACTCCAGAGGGGTTGGGCTCTTTGCCCCAACATGACCAGCAGCTGACTGCGGAATTCACCAGCTGGCACAACGAGCAATCAGACACAGCGGGCGACGAGGTGGGACAGTGAATGCAGGCTGAAGGGGCCCTTTGACTGGTAAACTTTCTTGTGAAATGGGCTGCACAGGCAAGGTGCAGTTGCTGGCTGAGGGCGTGGCCCGAGACTGATAGGTGGCCAAACCTTTATTTAGTTAGTACTGGAGAACTGGAGAAGGCACTCTCTTTCTGAAGAGGAGATTTCCTGGATAGCTCATTTTCATATAACTGATAATGTCACTGTTAATGTATTTCTTCTTCTGAGTTTCTGGCTTTCTTCCTCTCGTAATTGGGAGATGTAGGGGTATATACAGGATGTAATGAGGGAGGGATAAGGGATTCAGTTGAATAGGCAGCAGGTAAGCTGTGTCTACAGAATACCAGAAGCCTGGCCTTTTATTTTTATTAGAAAAGAGAATTATATTTACTATTTACCAAGTTTTTTGTTGGGTGGTTAATGTATTTGTGGGTGTGTTTGTGTGCAGCATTTGGTGGGAACAGGATGGATGGAAAATGAGTGAAGTAGTGGGTGCGGTTGGGAAATGGGGCGGAGGAGAAGAGGATGGAGTGAGCAGTAGCAGGTTTTCCCTTCTAGGCTACAGGGTAGCCATAACTTGATATACTACACCACTTTCTATGTCTCTTAAACTGGTCACATTGAACGTGGGGGGAACTTAATAGCCCAATCAAATGAAAGCGGGTCATCTCCTATCTACAGAAAGAGAGGGCCGATGTTGCCTTGCTTTAGGAAGTGAAACTGGTCCCTTCTGAAGCAGAAATGTTGCGCAGGGGACAGTGGGACCAAGTATACTTTTCTGCATATAATTTAAAAAATATGGTGTTGCCAATCTTATCAATAAATGCCTCCCCTTTGTGTTCTAGGTTTCGAGTGTAGACTCTATGGGGTGACTAATTTGGGTCATAGGCAGGATAGGGAATCAGGGACATTTCTTTACTAAATTTATATGCTCCTAATGGCCCTAAAGGATTCTTCTTCCAACAGTCGTTCTCAGTCTTTGCTCAATGGGCCAGAGACTCAATATGGGTGGGCGGCAACATGAACTGTGCCCTTAATTCCGTTGACCGCTTGGGTCTGCAGCCTATGGGGCATCCTTTACAAGAGGGAGCAGCACTTCAGAAAGCCCTTAAGCATCTGGGATGGATTGACCTCTGGCGAGAGCTCCATCCAAATGAATGGGACTACACACATTGTTCGGCCAAGACTAAGGATTATTCGCATTTAAATCTGTTCTTGGAACAGAGAGGGGAGCTCCATCGGATGGTTGATATAACTATTCTGACCTCTATTGTAAATGACCATGCCATGGTCAGTTTACAGCTTGAGCTAGAGAAATGGGCGTGGGTAATGCTATCCCACGTGTGGTGAGCAAATGTGCACCTCCTTAAGCAGTTCAAGCAAGGATGAGGGAGTGGTGAGATGACTATTATGCCATAACGACCAGTCCGTAACTACAGCGAATCTCTTGTGGGATGCTGGGAAGGCATACATGCGCAGGCATCTTTTGCAATTGGCAGCTCAGCATAAGCGGCAGTGCGACGCAGAGCTTGATCAGGTGAAAGTCCACTGGTATAAGGCCACTGGTAGTCCGAGAGTATACCAGCATCTGACTGAGGAGCAGCAGCAGATAGATTCCATTGAACTAGACCAGGTTGAATTTTTGTTGTGGCTCTCACAGCGCAGTTTTCTAGAATATGGAGGCATGGCCAGCAAACATTTGGCCTGGCAGCTTCATAAGCAGAGAGCCAGTTGGATGGTTAGTGAAATATATGATCAACACCAGAAGCTACAATGAGAACCCATGAATATTGCGGGAGCCTTTAAAGCCTTTTATGCCTCCTTATACTCCACTGAATGCTCAGTCATGGAAGAACGACTAGCGGATTTCTTGGATCGAGTCTCATTGTTATGGTTGACTCAGGAACAGGCTGAGGGGCTTGACAGGGAGATCTCCAGCCTCAAAATAAAAATGTTGATTAAATTGCTGGCATCTGGGAAAGCCATGGGAGCGGCAGCTTTCCCATTGAATGGTTTAAGGCGATCTCTTATGCTCTCGCACCCACTCTTCAGCGGATGTTCACGGAAGCCCTTCAGATAGGTCGGCTGCCTGAGACCATGTATGAAGTGGAAATTACTCTGATTCCCAAAATGGGTTGGCCCTCATCAGAATGTGGGAACTATAGACCAATTTCCCTCCTTAACAATGATGTAAACATTTTTGCCAAGGTATTGGTACGTCAACTGGACCAGATTGTTCCTAACCTTGTTCATCCAGAACAAACAGGCTTCATAAAGGGACGCCAAATTTACAACAGCGTCCAACATCTTTTGAATATCATATTGGCAGTGACCCATGAGGGGCAAGAGGCGTGGTGTGTCTCACTAGACACGGAGAAAGCATTTGATCAGGTCGAATGGGAGTATTTATTTGTGGTCATGAAGTGGTTCGGTTTGGCTGAGGGTTTCATCGGATGGGTGCGTGCCCTGTATTCCGTCCCCACAGCCCGTGTGATCGTCAATGGAGTGTGCTCGGAGGCTTTTTGACTTTATCGAGGAACACGACAGGGCTGCCCTTTATCCCTGTTATTATTTGCTATGGCGATTGAACCTTTTGCTGCTCTATTATGTACTGCCCCAGATATTCAACCTATACAGGTAGAAAGGTAGGGGGTGAGACACACCACGTCTCTTTATATGCAGATGATTCTTTGATCTTTATGGCAAATCCCAAGCAGACACTGGTAGGGCTCCTACGTGTTATACAGGAATTTGCTTCTGTGTCGTGATTCAAAGTCAATCTGGACAAGACTGAGATGTTACCTTTTGGGTTTCGTAGGACTATCATTACCTCAGGACTGCCCTTTTAGACTGGCCGCTACCTCGATTAAATACCTGGGAGTGAGGATCCCTTCTACAACTAAGGATCTCTAAATTGAATTATGACCCTTTAATAGCTTCCATTACAGAGGAGTTGACAAGGTGGGAGGGGCTCACAATGGGATGGATGAGCCGGGTAGCAGCCCTCAAACTGATGGTGATGCCCAAGTTAATCTACCTCTTTACCCAGTTACCCATTCAGAGCCCTGTTTTATTTTTCCATAAGCTTGAACAGAAATTTAGTCACTGTGTTTGGGGGAAACTGAAGGTGCAGCTCCAGTGGCAGCGCCTACTGCCATCTATTGAAGCACCATGGATTGCCAGGGAAAGAGACTGGCTACATCCCTATTCAGTATTTGAGGAGGTATGCGAAAATTCAAAAAGGGTTTGTAACCATCTTCTTCTGGGACCATTATTCCAAGTATGAGCTCAGGCCCTTCGGAAACTCCGAATTCGGGGGTTCCTGTTTCCCAAAGCATGGATAGTAGATTATTACCCCTTTAGCAGCCCCTCCTTTGCGAACCTCCTTCGGGTATGGGCATCCAATAATGTTCATTATTTTTGGGACTTCATTGAAAATGGCACAGTGCTGAGTATTGCCCAAGTGACCCGCAAAGGGCGAGTACCAATCCCTTTCTTTCAATACTTCCAATTGAGACACTTTGTTCTTGACACTGGGCAATTAAATCAGCTGACCAGAAGCTCCATGGGACTCGAATGAGTGCTCTTTTACAAGGTATTCAATTGAAAGGGGTTATTGTCATGACTCTGTCAAGCTCTGCTTGAAGACTATACCGAGCCACCAGATCTGCATTTCGAGGCCTGGCACAAGTTTTTGGGGCATACATTTACTCCAGTGGAATGGCACACAATTCATCGGAAAGGCTATAGATGTGTACGTAATACAAACTGCCGCCAGACACAATATCAGTTATTAATGCAGGCATATTTAACCCCAGTACGGTTCCATCATTTGGACCTGTGTGCTGAGAATGACTGCCGGTGAAGATGGGGGGGATAGGTCCTTCTTTCACTTGTGGTGGGGTTGCCCATAGATCCATCTCTTTTGGAGGGATATCATCACCTCAATCAACATTATCATAGAAGGCACTTTGGAACCTGGGCCTACACATTGTCTACTAGGTTATATGTCACGGATCCTGGGAGTCCTGCCTGGGAGACTTGTCTGGTGGAACTCCTATTATTGGGAGCTTGGATGGTTATTGCTAGGAAGTAGAAAGAAAGTGGGGCCTAACTTACTAGAATGGTGAGTGTGGGTAAATGACTTAAGGATGATGGATCAATTGATGCAGGGCAAAGAGGAGGCCCACCAGGCCATATCAGCACCTTACCAGACTTGGTCCAAAGACTAAGAAGTCTTCCCTATTTAGATGAGGGGGCATCAAGGAGTTGGGTGTTGTTGTTGGTGGACCCCACTAGAATTAGCTTAGAGGCGTGCGTATAAGGTACTCTATCCTCGTTTCACGCACCCTCTTGCTATGATGGGAGACATGGGAAGAGGTGCGGTAAGTACTTGGACAGCATGCTCCTACTGTGTAATTCCCAGGTCATAGGCAATAATTTAATTGTCTCCCGTTCTCTTCTAATAGATATTTGAACTCGCTGCACAAGGGAGGCAGGGGGAAAGTTGAATGTTGAATTGGGATTTATCAGTTGCTGTTTTATAATATATATCACGGATGCACTTTGAGTATGATTTAAATTGTTGATTTACAAATTGTAGAACTGTGGTAGGCTTGAATACTAATCCTTTGAAAGTTATGTACTGTTTTTTTCTCAAAGTGTACAAATAAAGAATGATTTAAAAAAAATGGGGAGATAAGACATTTTTAAGATATTTTAGTGAGAGGAGGAAGGGCAAAAGTGGTATTATCAGAAGGGTGAAGGGGAGGAATATGTAGAAGCTGATGAGGATAACAAATATTTCTGTTCTGTGTTCACAGATGAAGGGCCAGGAGCAAGACCTCAGATAACACCTATAAATAGGAACAGAAGTGATGGGGATCTCGACCGATTTTCAGAAGACTGTTCATGAGGAACTAGCTAAACTAAAAGTAGACAAAGCTATGGGACTAGATGGGATACATCTGAGAATAATAAAGAAACTTGGGGACGTTCTAGCAGCTCCACTGACTGACTTTTTAAAGCTTCTTTGGAGTCGGGAGGGGTCCCAGAGGACTGGAGAAAGGCACATGTGGTCCCTTTACACAAAAGCGGAAGTAAGGATGAGGTTGAAAACTATAGTCCAGTTAGTCTAACCTCTTTGGTGAGTAAATTATTAGAAATACTGCTAAAGCAGTGAGGTTTCAGGAGTCCAATGTATTGCAGGATCCGAGGCAGCATGGGTTTACCAGAGGCAGGTCTTGTCAGACAAATCTGATTGATTTCTTTGACTGGGTGTCCAGGGACTGATGGAGAGCCCTAAATGTGTTGTTCTTAGATTTCAGTAAAGCCTTTGACACCATTCTGCATAGGTGACTTATAAACAAACTGAGCACCCTAGGGATGGACCCTAATATTACTGAATGGGTTAGAACAGTGGTTCTCAACCCAGTCCTCTGCGACTCATAAGCCAGTCAGGTTTTCAGGATATCAACAATGAATATGCATGAGATAGATCTCCATACATTGAAAGTAGTGCATGCAGATCTATCTCATGCTTATTCATTGTGGATATCCTGAAAACCTAACTGGCTTGGGTGTCCCAGAGGACTGGGTTGAGAACCACTGGGTTAGAAACTGGTTGAGTGGAAGGCGACAAAAGGTGCAGGTAAATGGAACTCACTTTGAGGAGAGGTATATTATCAGTGTTATGTCGCAGGAATCTGTCCTTCGTCTGATTCTTTTTAACATCTTTGTTAGTGATATTGAAGAAGGGCTGTTGGGTAAGGTTTGTCTCTTTAAAGATGATACCAAAATCTGCAATAGAGTAGACACCTAGGAAGGAGTAGCAAACATGAGGAGGGATCTAGCGAAGCTTGAAGAATGGTCTAGAATTTGGCAGCTGAGATTTAATGCTAAAAAATGCAGGGTCATGCATTCAGGTTGCAAAAATCCAAGGGAGTGTTACAATGTAGGGAGTGAAGTACTTCTGTCTATAAAAGAAGAGTGGGACCTGGACGTCATTGTGTCTGACAATCTTAAAGTAGCTAAACAGGTAGAAAAGGCAGTGGTGAAAGCCAGAAGGATGCTTGGCTCCCTCCCCTTTTGTATGAGTCTACTCCCGCTGTACTTATTTGCCTTTTGTATCCTGTCCTGTGCCTCTTGCATTTTAGCCTTCTGTCCTTTATAATTTTGTATATTTCTTTTCCTTTCTGGCTTTGGCCAAAGTTTTTATGTATTATGTTTTACGTTCTGTGTAATTTATGTATTTTATGAATTTTATGTATTTTATTATTGTACACCGCCTTGATTGTTTCAGAAAGGTGGTTTTTATCAAATGATTAAACCTTAAACCTTAAACCTTGGGTGCATAGGGAGAGGAATGGCCAGCAGAAAAAAGGAGGCTATAGTTCCTCTGTATAAGTCTTTGGTGCTACCTCATTTGGAGCATTGTGTGCAATTCTGCACCTTCAAAAGGATGTAAACAGGTCAGAGTCAGTGGAGAGGGTGGCTATTAAAATGGTTAGTTGGCTTCATTATAAAGCATATGAGGACAGACTTAAAGATCTAAATATGTATACTTTAGAGGAAAGGCGGGATATGATAGAGATGTTTAAATACCTCTGTGGCATAAATGCACTGGAAGAGAGTCTCTTTCAATTGAAAGCAAGCTCTGCTGCGAGGGGACATAGGATGAAAGGGGATAGACTCAAGTGTAATATGAGGAAATATTTCTTTAAGAAAAGAGAGGTAGCTGTGGTGTGGAGGTGTAGGTGGTAGAGATGAGGACAGTACCTGAATTCAAAAAAGCATGGGACAAACACAGAGGATCTCTAAAGGAATAAAGGGGACTATTTTAGTAGATATGGAAGGGCAAAACAGGCCATGTGGTCTTTTTCTGACATCATGTTTCTATGTTTAAAATAATGCAACTTCATCTGGGAATTGCTAAGTAGGTTAATATCCGACGGTGCTCCCAATCCTTTTGGTTGTGTAGACACAAACCTCCAAAAAATTCAGGGACCTCCTGTTGATCCCTGTCATTCTTCCTGGACCCCTCTTCTCAGCAACAAGCCTGTTTCCACTTGCCGTCTATCTCCTTTTTTTTCTTGTCTCTCTCTCTCCCCCCAACCAGTACTCACTAGTTTCTTCTCTCTCTCCCTCCATCCAGTCGCTGCCAAATTGTCTCTCTATCTCTAATCAATCCCTTTGAGTCTCTTTCTTCCCCTCCAGCAAATCCCCACCCTGCCACCAGTTCCCAGCAGTTTCTCTCTCTGTCCCACTTAGTCAGTCTCCCGCTTTCCCTCCAGCTAGTCCCCATAATTAGTATCCCTCCCTCTCCTCATCTTCTGATGCTGCAGTGTTGTTTCCAAGCCCTGCAGGTTGATGCTGGTCCTAGTGCTCCTGCTTCTGGACTCTACGGCTGCCTCTAATCATAACCCCATTGCTGGTCCCACTCCCATGACTGCTTCTGCTTCTGGTCTATGCAGCTGCCTCTGATCCCACCTTGACAGCTGCTCTTTCTTTGGCCCAATGCAGCTACTGACATTGGTATTGCTATATCCGCAGCCACTGTTGATTTTGACTCTACAGTAGCCTCTGTATTCTACTCCCATGGATTAAAACAGCATGGAAAACCTCTTTTTTACTATTCTCCGAGTCCTGTGGACATCCTGTAATAGAAACATAGAAACATGACGACAGAAAAAGACCACATGGCCTATCTAGTCTGTCCTTCCATAACAACAACTACAACAGTCCACTTTTTACCTTTAGAGATCCTCTGTGTTGGTCCCATGCTTTTTTGAATTCAGTTACTGTCCTCATCTCTACCACCTCCACTGGGAGACTATTCCATGGATCCACTACTCTTTCCGTAAAGAAATATTTCCGCATATCACTCCTGAATCTATCTCCCTTCACCCTCATCCCATGTCCCCTCGTAGCAGAACTTGCTTTCAATTGAAAGAGGCTCTCTCCCTGAACATTTATGCCACGGAGGTATTTAAACATCTCAATCATATCACCTCTATCCCGCCTTTCCTCTAAGGTGTACATATTAAGATCCTTAAGTCTATCCTCATATGCATTATAATGAAGCCCACTAATCATTTTAGTAGCCACCCTCTGCACCGACTCCATCCTGTTCACATACTTTTGAAGGTGCGGTCTCCAGAATTGCACACTATACTCCAAATGAGGTCACACCAAAGACTTATACAGAGGCATTATCACCTCCTTTTTTCTGCTAGCCATTCCTCTCCGTATGCACCCAAGCATCCTTCTAGCTTTTGCCGTCGCCTTTTCTACCTGTTTAGCTACTTTAAGATCATCAGACACAACCACGCCTAGGTCCCGCTCTTCTTTAGTGGACAAAAGTACTTCACCTCCTATACTGTATTTCTCCCTTGGATTGCTGCAGCCCAAATGCATGACATTACATTTTTTAACATTAAATCCCAGCTGCCAAATTCTAGACCATTCTTCAAGCTTAGCTAGATCCCTCCTCATGTTATCTACACCTTCCTGGGTGTCTACTCTATTGCAGATTTTGGTATCATCTGCAAAGAGGCAAACCTTACCCGACAGCCCTTCCGCTATATCACTAACAAAGATGTTAAAAAGAATCGGACCAAGGACAGATCCCTGGGGCACACCACTGGTAACATCCTTCTCCTCAGAGTGAGCTCCATTTACTTGTACTCTTTGTCGCCTCCCACCCAACCAATTTCTAACCCAAGCAGTAACTTTAGGGTCCATCCCTAGGGTGCTCAGTTTGTTTATAAGTCGCCTGTGAGGAACAGTGTCAAAGGCTTTACTGAAATTTAAATACACCACATCTAGAGCTCTCCCTCGGTCCAACTCCCTGGTCACCCAGTCAAAGAAATCAATCAGATTTGTCTGACAAGACCTGCCTCTGGTGAATCCATGCTGCCTCGGATCCTGTAATCCGCTGGACTCCGAAACCTCACTATTTTCTCTTTCAGCAGCGTTTCCAATAATTTACTCACCACCGAAGTTAAACTAACTGGCCTATAGTTTTCAACCACATCCTTACTTCCGCTTTTGTGTAAAGGCACCACATGAGCCTCTCTCCAGTCCTTTGGCACCACTCCCGACTCCAACGAGGCATTGAAAAGGTCAGTCAGTGGAGTTGCTAGAACGTCCCGAAGTTCCCTCAGTATTCTAGGGTGTATGCCATCCGGTTCCATCGCTTTGTCTACTTTAAGTTGAGCTAGTTTCTCACGAACACAGTCTTCTGAAAATTGTTCAAGATGTCCCTCGCTTCTGTTCCTATTTGTGGGTGTTTTCTGAGGTCCTGCTCCTGATTCTTCATCTATGAACACAGAACAAAAATATTTGTTAAGCAATTCCGCTTTATCCTTATCAGCTTCTACATATTCCCCCCTACACCCTTGAGTCTGACAATACCACTTTTGCCTTTCCTCTTCTCACTAATATATCTGAAAAATGTCTTATCCCTCCATTTTATTGCATTGGCTATTTCCTCCTCCTTTTGAATCTTTGCCTTCTTGACTACTTTGCTAGCTTCTCTAAGTTTTTCCAAATACAGATGCCTGTCTTCCTCTCTCTGTGATCTCTTGTATTTCATGAAGGCCTCCCTCTTTTTCTTCACTTTTTCAGCTACTTCCTTAGAAACCCATAGCGGTCTCCTTTTCCTTTTGCCTTTATTTACTATTTTAACAAAAAGGTTGGTTGCCCTTAAAATAGCCCCTTTCAGTTTTGCCCACTGTTTTTCTACATCCCCCAGCTGTTCCCATCCCACTAACGACTCCCTGAGGTATTGGCCCATCTTCGCAAAGTTAGTCTTCCTAAAGTCTAAGATCCTCATCTTGGAATGGATTCTAACAGCCCTAGTCCTAATACTGAACCACACCATCTGGTGATCACTGGATGCAAAATGATCTCCCACTACAACATCAGAAACACTTTCACCATTGGTAAGCACCAAGTCCAGTATGGTCCAGTAATGGTCTCATGGACCCCCTACAAGTGTTTGGATGCCGGAATGAACACTTTTCTGATGCCTATTTGTTCCCTGCAGCAGGTATAGATATGGATGTCACTGCTGGCAGGCAGAGACTTGCAAACTGCTTTTAAAATTGGCTGTACATGTGTCTTTTCAAGGCCGCCATGGACACCCCCCCCCCCCCATGTCCCTGTACAACATGGACATGATTGTGCCGGATACGTTTGAATTTAAAACTTTCTAGAATAGCTCTTGGAACATTTTTATGACTGACATATCTGAAATGCTGTTTTCAGATGTGAAAATTACTAATAGAGCTTCTAGATTGACCCCCCCATGTGATAAATCCAGAGAGCGCCTATTTTACAAAGACAATATAGATACCTAAATTCCTTTCTATAATAAGCTTCCAGATCTAGCCCTAATGATGCCCAAATGCCGACACACAGATTTACACCTGCTCTGTTAAAGGTGTAAATTTGTGCCCGTACTCTACATGTGTGCAAACCTACTATAAAATAAACATGTACATCACAACTCTGCCTTCACCACCCAAACTCCACCCCTGTGAGTGACTATGCATAGACCGCAGACGCTTGGCATCCCTTTTCCCTTAGTCTTGAAGTCAGTGTCAAATTCCTTTTAATGCAGGAAAGAGCTCAAAACATGGCGCTTTGAGCAATTTGTATTCATAGTAACATAGTATATGACGGCAGATAAAGTAGGTAGTTGTGAGAATTAACTTATAGTATGAGCATTTTTCTTTGGTTAGGATCTATTGTTATTGTCTGCGTTATGCTGCATCTGGTTCTTTTGTAATTTTATGAGATGATTTTATTGGAAGTATTTATAATTGTATTGCATTTAGTATTTTATTGTAGTAAACTGCCTCGAACCACAAGTTTCCTGGCTAAGTGGCACAAAATGGCAGTTTACATTTAATTTAATTGCATAAAAGTAGGAATACTTTTTTTGTGCATGCACGTTTTATAAGAGCCTTTTTCCACATGCAAAAAGACTTTACACATTGAAAATGCCTTATAAAATTACCCCTCCCCATGCATGTACTCGTGCATTTTTTTTTAAAATACATGCGCATATTCTCTGCCTACCTTTTGGGATTGCTTACTTGTATATTTGGCTGCTCCATTGTAAAGAACCATTTTCCATATGAAAAACAGGCTTTACACGTGGCAAATGTTTTACAAAATCCCCCCCTCCCCTTTTAGTATATGTGGCCTAGCATGTTTATACTGTGATATGTTGGAAAGATACCAAGAGTGCATATACTGTGTCAAGAGAAGAATAGCATTCCAGACCACCTTCAGTCATTCCCATGAGTGTGCGCTGGTATAAAGCAAATTTTTGTAAGTTGTGCCCACACACACATTCTACACTATACATGCACCCAGTCACTGTAAGGTCAGAAAGAGGTTTCTTCAAGTGATGAGAAGAGGCATTCTATCTATTTTTAGGTCTTTCTCAAACTGGTTTTAAGCTTGTTCAGATCCGAGCCTTGTCTATTTCTGGGTAGACTAGAGGAACAAGAAGAGTACACTTCCAAACAAGGAGGGATCAATGGAATTAGCTGTATTTTTGTTTGTGCTGTCTCCTAGCAATCTAGCTGCCTCTGGGTTTTCTTGGCAATGTATCACTGGAAGTAGATTGCCAGGCCTTTTCTTCTGAGGCAATGGAGGGTAAGGTAACTTGCCCAAGGAGTGCCAGTGGGAATTGAACCTTGATCTTCTGGGTAATAGGCAGGTTCTCTAACCACTAGGCTACTCCTCCGCTCTACTATCTGTATCTATGGAATATTACAGTGCAGCTTGTGTAGAGCTGGACGGGCCTTTAGCATGTTCATTTGAAGCAACATTCATTGAAATAGCACTGGCAGAAACTCAGCACACCATGGTCAATGGAAGACAGCTTACAAATATAATGCATTGTACTAGTTTCTTTGGGAAAGAGCTATCAACTGCTAACAAGACCTCAGTCCTTGGATAACTCGTCTCCTTACCAGTGTTTCCCAAATGTGTTCTGGAAGCACACCTAGCAAGTTTGGTTGTCCACTCCTATGCACTGATACCCTACTTGTATATATTTGAAACTACTTGTACATAGTTGAAACTGATATGATCTGCCTATACGGTAGAGTCAGTACGTTGTTTAAATTGTTACACAATCTGTGTTAGTTGAATTATTCTGCTTAGTATTTAAACCTTTGTGTGCATGTTAAGATGTTCTATGTAAAAAGTTATTTTGTTCCATGTAAAACAAGCTCTGCATTGTTAACTGTTGTTAATTGTACACCGCAACTGATCGCTGGAAGATGCGGTATATAAATAAGTGTTAAATAAATAAATAAATAAATGACATCCATAATGAATGTGCATGAGATAGATATGCATACATAAGAGATTCATTGTTTGCCAAAATATCTTATGCATATTTGTAGTGATGATCTTGAAAACCTGACTGCTATGTGTGTCTCAAGGACAAGGTTGGGAAATTGCTTCAAACAACAGCCTGGTTTATGTCTGAGTCTAGTTGCTGTGCAAGACTGCAGAAAGAGTGTTTTGTAATATGAAAAGATGTAAGTGGGTCAAAAACTGTGCAGCAAAAACTTAACATGCATCAATCCCATAGGGCAAACCTGCAGGGTTGATTTCTTCATTTGCATGACCAGAACTTCCACTTTGGTCTCATGAGAATAAAATCAAACATTTTTACAATGTTCAGTGCGGTGCGATTGCTTTCGCACAGCTGAGCTAATGTTGAATTTCTGTGGAAAACTAGCAAACCTGCCAGTGCTGCCTTTTCTAGAAACATAGAAACATAGGAACATGACGACAGAAAAAGACCACATGGCCTATCTAGTCTGTCCTTCCATAACAACAACTACAACAGTCCACTTTTTACCTTTAGAGATCCTCTGTGTTGGTCCCATGCTTTTTTGAATTCAGTTACTGTCCTCATCTCTACCACCTCCACTGGGAGACTATTCCATGGATCCACTACTCTTTCCGTAAAGAAATATTTCCGCATATCACTCCTGAATCTATCTCCCTTCACCCTCATCCCATGTCCCCTCGTAGCAGAACTTGCTTTCAATTGAAAGAGGCTCTCTCCCTGAACGTTTATGCCACGGAGGTATTTAAACATCTCAATCATATCACCTCTATCCCGCCTTTCCTCTAAGGTGTACATATTAAAATCCTTAAGTCTGTCCTCATATGCTTTATAATGAAGCCCATTAATCATTTTAGTAGCAACCCTCTACACCGACTCCATCCTGTTCACATCCTTTTGAAGGTGCGGTCTCCAGAACTGCACACAATACTCCAAATGAGGTCACACCAAAGACTTATACAGAGGCACTATCACCTCCTTTCTTCTGCTGGCCATTCCTCTTCCTATGTACCCAAGCATCTTTCTAGCTTTTACTGTCGCCTTTTCTACCTGTTTAGCTACTTTAAGATCATCGGACACAACTACGCCTAGGTCCCGCTCTTCTTTAGTGGACAAAAGTACTTCACCTCCTATGCTGTATTGCTCCCTTGGATTGCTGCAGCCCAAATGCATGACCTTACATTTTTTAACATTAAATCCCAGCTGCCAAATTCTAGACCATTCTTCAAGCTTAGCTAGATCCCTCCTCATGTTATCTACACCTTCCTGGGTGTCTACTCTATTGCAGATTTTGGTATCATCCGCAAAGAGGCAAACCTTACCCGACAGCCCTTCCGCTATATCTAGATCTCTAGTTTATTTCTTTCCCTTATATCTGATAGTGGACTACTAGACTCTTATCCCCTTTGACCACTGCACACTCTCACTTAATCTTTGCCCTGTTTTTCACCACATCCATCCTGCCCCGTCCAATGCTCTTTCAACATCTCTGCCATCAGCCCTGCACACTATCTCTCTGAAACCTATCCCCACTAACTGTTGCCATATTGGTTTCTCTCATCCCCCCTCAACAACCAGTACTGCTCTCTCTCAGTAGTATCTATCTCCTCCCTTCCAAGCTTACAGGCTGGTTGTATTCAACTAATCTGGCCAGATTTTATCTGACTAGGTTTTCTTTCTGTGCAAGTTCATAACCGGTAATATAAAAGCTGACAATTAGTACCACACCTTTGTAGGTTGGAATAGATATGTGGCAAGAGTACAATTTTAGCTTAGCAGATGTACAGTGCCTGCCAGTAGTTCATCTCTCTTACAGAAGGTGCCTGCTACAACCGAGAAGAGGCAGAAGCAAGAACCAGGCGTGCTTACTCCCTTGCCTCCATGTCAGAGAGTAGGACATAAGCTGCAGTGCATGACATGACTTGAGCAACTGCAGGAGGTACTTGGGAGTACACCAGAGTGTTCCATAGACAAGGATCTTGGACCCTGAATGTAGGGATAGCTGGTAAACTGCCACGTTCCTCCGACCAGCGGCAGCTCTCCCTGCACGGGATTGAGCAGCCAGAGCCAGCCCAGACCAGCCGCCCACGCCATCCTGCCCAATCGGGGCAGCAACCGTCCATTTAAAAAGGAGCGCCATCGGGCACACCCGTGCCTGATGGGCCTCGCCAGAGGGCCCATTGGCGTGGCCCTTAGGCGTGGACCGCAAAACAAAGCAGCCATGATCCAACAGCAGTGATTCTGCAACAGCCAGCCCCGTTGCACGCAGAGCTGAGGACTAAACAGACATCCACACAAACTCTATAACATCTATGGACCTGAGATCCTGCTGAACCCCGGTGAGAATGCCTTCCTCTGTCTGCATCCTTACTATTATCTTGTTGTGTCTAAGTATTCTTGGGTACCCTAAACTCTGGCCTGATACACACGCCAATTTACTATCCCCCCCGACTGTTCACTATCTCTCCTGCCTGTTACGCTGACTAGTATCCCATCGAAAGTGCATTTGAGCTGACCTGTACCATTTGCCGGAACTCCTCTATTATTTATTTATTTATTTATAGTCTCTTCTATACCGCACTATTCAGCATCAGCGCGGTTTACAATGAACAAAGAATTTACACATTTCCGATGGTACTTTGTGTTTACAGTTGAACAGGCAAAACAACTTGGATAACAGGGGTAACTATTTACAATTTATAACATAATCATGAACTCTTCTTGGTTTCAGTCTTAGGGGTTTTGGGTGGTCTGTGGGGAGGTTGAAATGTCTGCATTGGTTACTGGGTAATACAAGAGGAAGAGGTGGTGTTTCAAGGCTTTTCTGAACTGCAATAGATCTGGGATTGCTCGGATGCCTTGAGGGAGGCTGTTCCAACACCTCGGAGCACAGAACTTGAAAGCCCTGTCTGCTGTTGCTTTAGTGCATTGTGTTATTGATTTTGGGACTACTAGTGTGTTGAGTGATACTGACCGTTTGTCCCTGTTGTGGGGTGTCATCTGGATCAGATCCATTAGTGATGCAGATGAGAGCCCTTTGATGGCCTTGAATGTAAGTAGTAGTGACTTGTAAGTGAGTCTACTTCGTATCGGACGCCAATGGAGTTGTTTTAGGATGGGTGTGACATGGTCTTTCCTGGATGCTCCGTGTAGGACTCTTGCTGCGGCGTTCATTGCCAGTTGCAGTGGGTGCAGGGTGGCTTGAGGGAGCCCTTGTAGGATTGAGTTCGCATAATCAAAATGTGGTATAATTAGGGCCTGATAGATGGTTCTGAAATCATCCGGCTCTAGCAGGGACCGTAGGTGTCTAAGGGAACGGATTTTATGGTATACCGCTCTTACAATGTTTCCTATGTGCGCCTTCATATCCAAGTGCTGGTCTAAAGTGACGCCGAGGTATCTGATAGTGTGCTTGGTCTGGAGGTCTGCTTCCTTCACCTTCAAGAAAGACGGAGCAGTGAAATTTCGGTCCTTTGTGATGAACAACACCTCCGTTTTCTTATGTTGGATCCTGAGGTTTTGGGATTGCATCCAGTTGGATACTTCATTTATGCAGTTTATTAAGGGAGTGAGGTCGGGGTTCTCTGTTGTAAAAGGCATGTATAACAGCACATCATCCGCGTATATCATGCAGTTGATACTGAAGGACTGTATCAGGTTGCAGATAGGCTGCATGTATATATTGAACATAAGGGCGGAGAGGGAGGAGCCTTGTGGGACCCCCTGCTTTTGATGGAACAGATCTGATGAGGTATCGTTGGATCGTACCTGCTGCCACCTGTCAGAAAGGTAGGACCTGCACCACTCAAGTGCTTTATCGGTAATTCCCTTCCCCTCGAGTCGTTCCAGGAGGCGTTCGTGGCTCACGGAGTCGAATGCCGCTGCTATGTCTAGGAAGACAAGGACGAACCCTTGGCGAATGTTGTCGATGCCTGTTAATATGTTGCTGAAGAGAGTAGTGAACAGTGTTTCCACACCGTGGGCTTCTCTAAAGCCGTGTTGGCATGGGTCCAGTGGTGCGTTAGTTTCTATATGCTCTTCGATTTGTCTTTGTACTTCCTTTTCCATTATTTTTGGCAGTAACGGTATGCTTGATATTGGTCTATAAGATTCAGGCTTCAGAGGGTCGAGCTTGTTGTTTTTTAGTAATGGCCTTATGGATGTGCGTTTGAGGGTACGTGGGAAAGTTCCTGTTGTGAATGACTGTTCCATAAGTCTGGATATGAATGGGCTCAGGTGGTTTCGTAGGTCTTTGATCCAGAACGCAGGGCATGGATCGGTTTGGGCGGTGGTCATGTTGATGCCAGCAATGGTGTCCTCGATGCGCAGTTTGGGCGGTATTGCAAAGATGGTGAGTAGAGTCTGATCATGTGGTTCAAGGATCTTGCAAGGTGTTGGGATGTTGTCAATCTGGCAGAGTTTGGATTGTAAATAGTCGGCGAATGTTTGAGGGTGGATTTCGCTAATATGTTCAGAGGTGGGTTCCTTTGTCAAACGCTTGACGATGGCAAACAAGTCATGAGGTTTGTTCAGAGATCTTTTCAGTGTGTCTGCGTGGTAGCGTCTCATTGATTCTGTCACCGCGGTGCGATGAGCTACTAGTTGTGATATATATGCAGTTCTGTCTTCCTCTGAAAGTGAGCGTCGCCATCGTCTCTCAAGTTTCCTTAGAGTTGTGCGTGAGGCCTTCAGCTCTGATGAGTACCAGGTTGCAGAGTGTCGCTTCCCATGGGGTTTGTTAGTTGATGGACAAATGGCGATCGAACTGAGTGTATTATTCCAGTCGGAGACTAAATCATCTGGGTTGTGTGCCGGTGAGGTAGCTAGTGGGAGCATTGTTTTCAGTATCAGGTCTTTGTCGAAAGGCTGGAACCGTCTCGGGGGGCACTGGGATGGCCACTCACTCCTCTTTCTTCCTTTTGGCTACATCTGGGAAGGGGAACTTTGAATAGGATTAACTTGTGATCTGACCATGGAACTGGGTTGATTGATAGCTCCAGGGTGGTTGGTGTGTTGAGGGTTGGCTCAGTTGTGAATATTAGGTCTAGGATGCCTCCTTTGATATGGGTCGGATCCTTGATTAATTGATTATACCCTAAATCCCGTAGAGCTCCAAGAAAAGCTGTTGCATGGGAGTCTTGCAGTGATGGTAGGTTGAAATCTCCTAGCATCCAGCTTGTTGTATGGGGGTTCTGAGTTTTGGAGGCCAAGTCAATTATCGTTGATAGGGCGTCTGGGTCGGCTGATGGGGCACGGTATAGTAGAGTGAAGGAGCAGCACTTGTTTGCTATCGAGATTGAGTCCAAGAGTGTTGAGCTGGTTGCTTCCCTGAGGTTGAACTGGAGGTTAGATTTGGAGATGGCTAGAACACCTCCTCCTCTTTTGCCATTTCTATGACATGTATGTATGGAGAAATTGGAAGGCAGGAGTTGGTTGATTAACACGTTGTCATCGCAGGAAAGCCATGTCTCGGTGATCAGGAGTAGGTCGAGGTTGTGTATTGATATCATGTCAGAGATGACTGGCCATTTCTTGCGTATCGATCGGGCATTTATCAGTGCACATTTCAGATGTTGGGGGATTGGGTTTTCATCATGTTTCTCTAGATTATACTTTAAACAAGAGCATGTAATATCTACCTGTACCCAGCTAGAGCTGTATACTAAGCCAAGCTGTACTAATCATTGCTTGAACCCAGCCTGTACCATTTGCTTGAACCCAGCTAAAGTTGTACATTAAGCCTAGCCAGCACTAATCAACCAAAGCCCCCCTGACTCACCCAGCCACCATGTTACTACCCATCGCGACCCCATGCCCCTATGCCCTTGCCAGCTGCTGCATTATCCTGGCTCTGGCACATGGCACCCAGACCCTCACTTCATCTCACAACCCAATCCCAATCCTACAAGGCTCATGGAGAAGGTGCTACGGGCCTCCCAATTACCAAACAGGTAGGCCGGAACATATACCATACCCTCACCTTATCTATGTTGCCATCCAGCAGCCCAAACTCCCCCAACGGGAACAACACACCCACCCTCGCAACCTGAAGTACGCCCTCATAAATGCGCGATCAATTCGGAAGAAATGGCCAGCATTGGCTGACATGCTATCCACCCACGACCTCGAGATCCTATGTATCACTGAGACATGGCTGTCCGCCTCAGACACTGTCCTCCTTCACCAGCTTGTCCCCTCCAATTTTGTTACCCACTCATGCCACAGACCTGACTGACGAGGAGGAGGAGCGCTCATCCTAACCAAGATGGATCTACAATTCCAGCTAGTCGCCTCCAGCAGTACCTCCAACCTCGACTCCATCACCATAGCAAATAAACACAGCACTATCAACTTGCTCTATAGAGCGCCCTCCCCATCCCCTGAAGACCTATCCACAATAATTGACCTCGCCTGCAACCCCTTGAACCCGCGCACATCAAACTGGGTGATGGGCGACTTTAACCTCCCCGCTCTCCATCACTCCAAGACCTTCAAAGAGCTAGGATATGCCCAGATGGTCGACACCCCCACCCACATAAAGGGAAACATGCTTGATCTGATCTTCGTGCCACAGGCAGCCCTTAACCCCATGCACAAGCTCGATCTATCAGTAAGCCCAGTCCCATGGTCCGACCACTGCCTGATAAGATTCCAGATGCCAATGTGCCCCGACTTCACCAGATACCAGTCAGCTGGTAAACCTCCCACAGCATCACCAAAATGCTTCCATCCATTCAACAAAGAAGAAATCCTGGATAGAGCATGGCCTCTCCATGACCCGCCTGATCAGAGCCTCGATGGCATGATCTCCACATGGAACTCAAGTCTGGACGCTGTAGTCCACCCACCTCCTACTAAAACCCTTGCAAAAGAGCCCTCCCTTGGACAATCGAACCACCCAGATCCGCAGGAATACACAGACTACCTGAGAGCTAAAACAAGCCAGTCCAGCATATCCACAAACCCCCAAACCCCAGAAGAGGCACCCTAGCTGACCCCGTCACCCACTCTGACACAAGCCTCAAAAGATACCCAACACATCATCACTGCCTTCTCAGCCCCAACCGAGAAAAACATCCAGGACATCATCACAAACATAAACACCACCACAGCACCCAATGACCCCTGCCCAGCATTCTGGATAAAATCCCTGCATGCTGACCTCAGCCCATTCTTGACCAAACTTATAGGTCTATCATTCTCGACTGGGACCTTCCCCCGAAGCCTGAAACAAACAGCCATTAGACCACTACTAAAAAACAGCAAGCTCGACCCTGCAAAGATGGACTCTTATAGGCCAATCTCAAGCATTCCGCTCCTAGCAAAAATTATTGAAAAGATCGTCCAACGCCAACTGCAACACCACATCGAGGCCAATGCACCCCTTGACCCATGTCAGCATGGATTCCGGGAGGCACACGGCGTAGAGACGCTGCTGACCACCCTATTCAATACGTTAACCATAGGATTCGACAACATTAAACATGGCTTTGCCCTGATCTTCATGGACATTGCGGCTGCCTTCGACTCCGTCAGCCATGAATTACTCCTCTCATGCCTCATGGAGAAGGGAGTCCATGGCACAGCACTATCCTGGTGTGCATCATACCTGACAGACAAATGGCAGCATGTCCGTTCCGGCCCTTCCACCTCCACGCCTTTCCCTCAAGGGAAAGGCGTACCACAAGGATCCTCACTGTCAGCCCTACTGTTCAACGTGTACATGCAACTCATCTGCAACCTCATCAGATCCTTCAACATCAATTGCCTAATCTACGCTGACGACGTTTTGCTATACATGCCAATCTCGACAGAGCACCCAGACCTCTCTCCACTGGCCACCTGCTTCGACGCAGTCACAGATTGGCTACACATGCAGAAGCTCAAAATAAACTTCAGGAAGACCGAGGTCCTCTTCATCACCAGGAACCCTGCATTCACTCCATCCCCCACACTGAAGGTACGCGATGCAGAGCTCCTCAGCAAGCCCACAATACGGTACCTAGGGGTCACGCTGGACCAACAACTCAACATGAAAGCCCAGATAGGTAATATGGTAAAGGCGATCTACCACAAAATTCGGACGCTTCGCCACCTGCGACAGCTGCTTGAGCCGGAAGACTTCCGAACAGTTTATCAAGCACTAGTAATGACACACTTTGACTATGCTAATGCAATTCTGCACGGCTTCCCGAAAAGCTCGCTTAACCCCCTACAGCTTGCAATGAATGCAGCAGCCAGAATCCTGCATGGAGCATCAAGGAGGGACCATATCACCCCAGTTCTGAAACATCTGCACTGGCTGCCGGTACAATGTAGGATCTCCTTCAAGATTCTAACGATGACCTACAAAGCCATCAACAAGTGCTCCTCCTCCTCCCTCACAGATCTCGTCCAGACCACCCCCTCAACAGAGTAAGGAGATCAGCCGCCACCAATACTCTCATACTCCCGAAGGCGATCACCGAATGCTCTCAGGCCACGAGAAATAGAGCCTTCACTTTCTATGCTCCCTCCTGTTGGAATGCCCTTCCACTGACCATCAGGGCCATCAACGACCTCTCCCAGTTTAGAAAGGCACTGTAGCACCATCTGTTCCTCCAGTATTATACCGAACTAGACGACTTCTCACAGCCAGTCACACTCACGTCCCAGGCCAACACCTCCAGCATAGCCATCTCACACACCCCCTGCCCGAGCCCTCGAGAGCCCCCCCCCCCAAATTTACCACCCTGTGTAAAGCGGATCCTAACTGCAGATAATGATGAATTGGCAACATACCCTGCGACAACCAGAGAGAGTGTACATAGTTACAATATTAGCCATGTAAATAATGCTGAGCAGCCCATATAGCCTGTGACAGCCAACGTGTACATAGTTACCCTGTTAGCCCTGTATATTTCACCCTGTTTATTGTAAGTCCAGTGAAAGTTGCTTACTCTGGACAAATGTGTTACTTGTATAAAAGAAATGCATTTATACAAGCGCATTCAAATAGCACTGTATAAAAGAAACATTAAATAAAATAATAAATAAATAAATGATGCAGCACTGTATTGTTGCTTTGCTTCCCTGATACCAGGCATGGTCTGACTTTATCCTTGCCCCATGTCATTAAGACTGTGCAGAAGAGTGAGAGATGTGCAGGGCAAGAAAGAAGGATCTGCAGGCAGCCAATATGCTTGATGCATGCTGTGAGGATGGGGATAAGATTGCTGCTGCTTTCACAACTCCCATCCTCTTTTTGCCAGTGCTTCTGCAGGACAGTGGGCTCAGCTCCTCCTGCAGTCGGCTGCCACTGGGGCCCCACCAGCATCTTCTTATCGCTACTCCTAGTCCCATTATAACTTGCTGGTGCTGGAACCAGGGTAGAGTGGGGCTGCCATGGTCTCTTTCTGATACCCTCCACTGGGGCCCTCCTGTACTTCTAGGGGATAGGGGAATCCCTCCTTCCCTCTCCTGTGGCCTCCTTTTTCTGAGGTGGGGTCTTGCTCTTCCTTCCATATACAATCTTCTGAGAATAGGCAGTCTGTGCTGAACCCTAGCTGACCCGGTGGAGTGAGAAATGGGAAAAAGAAAGAACATCCAGTGAAGTAGAAGGAAGGAGGAGTATAGGAGAGACAGCAGGAATAGGGGGGAGTAAAAACAAAGCATGAGCACAGCGGAGAGGAAAGACTGACAGGAGGGAGAGAGAAAAGCAAGCATAGATTTGAAGGGGAGAAGAAAGGGAAAAGAGGAGGAAGGAGAAGATGGTGCCAGATACCGGGCAGTGGGAGGCAACATGTAAGAGGAGAGGGTCAGAAAACAGGAGGAGTGAGAAGGGGTGAGAGTGAGGAGGTGATGGAGGAATGGGAAGGGGAAGAGGTAAATGGAGGTATGAGACAAAGATTGACAGACTATAGCAAGGGCAAGAAGGAGACTGTAAATGAAGAATGGGATTGGGTTGGAGATGGTAGAAATATGTGTTTATTTTCATATACCGTAGATTATTGGTTTTAAGGTGCAGTGAGTCCTGAATACATTTCCCGTGAATACCAGTCTGCTTGTGGTTTTGGCATACCTCTAATTTTAAGTATGAATGCACAAGTTAGACTTGGATACAATTGGATAGACTTGGGTGCAACTGAAGAGGCTTGCATTCAAATCTAGCTCGTGCATATTCATTAGGGACATCCTGAAAAATTAAGGGCCTGGTGTCCCTGGGGCCTGGAAGTTGTCTACCCCTTGCTTTTGACAGGTTAATACTGTTTGGTTTCAGGCTCCTGCCTGCTCATCAAGCTAAAGGGCTATAAAGGCTTCATTTTAGGGATTTTAGACACATAAGATACTTAATCTACCCTACAAGAAGCATTCTGCCAGCACTGGAGTGCACTCTTCGAAGCAAAGGGTTTCTATTATAAATAGGAAGCGCATGGGAGGGGAGACAGCAAGGGGACTGTGAATACATGCTGTCTCAGCTCCTGTGCAGTCTGCTTAAAGTCCATGTTCTAGTCCTGCTCATGACTGCATGCCTGTAGCATGGCCCCGTCAACAGATGTCAAAGAAATGCAGTAGTAGTACTGGAAATGTGTTATGGTTGAAAACCCACCGAGCAGCTGTCTTTTCACCAGACCCAACAAGTAGGCGCCTAGTTTCAATCCTTAACATACATCATGCTGGTATGACTATATTGGTATGTGGGCGAATCGGGACTACTAACCAAATAACTAAACTGGCTAAACTTAGATCAACTGACTAGCTGTCCTACCTTAGCTAGCTTTCGCTGTCTGATTAGTGGCTCAATATTGCTGCTAACGGGAAAGCAATGTGACTATCTGCAAGCCCAGATATTGATACTGAGCAGTGGAAGCCAGATATTTTCCACTGCTGGATATCTGATTTTAAATAAAGTGGCAGCAACTAGACACTTAACTAGCCTAGCTGTTGCCATTGCATATGCCCCCCCCCCCCCCCCGATATTTTGTACTGAACAACTTCTTCAAAACAGATAAAGGGATGTGGGAGAGCCTCTAAGGACATCCTCATCAATCAAATAAAGAAAACAGAAACAACAGTAGAACTTATTAAGCCTCTAATATTTTCTGGGGATGTAAGGAAAAATGAGCTAGGAAAGCTGTGTATACTAATGCATAAGATTCTGGATCTAGAGTGGAAGAGGCTGACTTGGAATTAGTGATGCTCACAGCAAACCATGACTGGGATATAACTAATACTGGGCTATAATCTATTCAGGAACGACATAGTAGGAAGAAAGGGAGGAGGAATGGCGCTATATGTAAAACTAATATTAAAGCAACAGAATTGCAGGGCTTATAAGGTAAGGAGGAGGCACTATGGATTAATCTGTAAAGGGGGAATGGAATGTTTATTTACAACGGTATGATATTCAGACATCCTTCCCAGGCAGGAAAAGTGCCAGAGATTTATTTGAAGACATTCACAATATTGCTATGAAAGGAGAAATGCTACTGACAGGTTATTTCAGTATGGGACATCTCTGCTATGTTGTTATCTAGAAGAAGGAAAATCCTGGATACTCTACAGGGAGGATTGTTCCAGCAACTGCTCCACCCAACCTCCGTCCCCATGAAAATATATACATTTATCATATCAAAGTATGTGCTATGTGTTGATAGTGCGTGCTTATGTGTGCATACCACCGTGGAAATTGTATAAGGGCTTATTTCTGCACATAAAATGCTGTTTTATGTGCAGAAATAGCTTATAAAATTACCCCCAAAGTAAATCTGAGAATACAATGTTGAATACAACTACTAGGTGACATCACAACACAAAAACATAAGATATGTGCATACAAAACAGAGACAGGCAGAAGGGGAGGGTTGGAAAAATGAGAGACTAAAGGAGAATGAGAACAGAGACATAAGGGGAGGGATGGGCAAGAGATAAGTAAGGAAGGATGAAGTAGAGGTTAGGAAGGGATTATAGAATGGGTATGGGAAAGAAGAGGTAGAGAATAAAAGGTAATAGCTGAAAGGGGATAGAGGGTGAGTAGAAAGGTAAAGGAAAAATCAGAAGGGTGGAATGTGGAAGTAAACAGGTGAGATGAAGGGAAGGATGGTGGGGGAGGAACATGTAGTGAAACAGAGGGAAGGACTCAAGGAGAGACAGAGAGCAGTGGCATTTGAAAGAAAGGATTTTTTGAGGAGAAAAACAGGCTGCAACAGAAAAGTGAACTGAAAGAGGCAAGGAAAGAAAATGAGAGAAAAAAAAGAATAAAAAACGAATGGGACAAAAATGGAAATGGATAGGAAGAACACAATAATCCAAACACACACCAGGTTGGAGAAACTTTTAAGATAACGTTTAAAACTTTCTATATTTTCATAAAAACTTGGATTTTTTTGCAAATGCATGCAAATATGTCTGCAAATTACTGCAGAATCTTAAAAGCTGGGCCACTGACTTATTTAACCTTAGCCAAAAAATCCACTTATAAGCTTCTGCCATCGTTTTATTTTATATAGCAATGTAGTGGGTTAGGCTGAAAAAAAAGACTGTAGTCCCACTGAGTCAAAACTTCTTTCTGATGCCTAACAGCTTTCACTACATAGCAGTCTCAGGAGAAATGAAAAATATTGGGCATCTGGATCCAGTCTTGCAACTCTGCAAATAATTCCTTTCCCACCCCAAATGTGGCAATCGGTTCAGGACTGCTAGATAAGAACTTTGCCCTAGCAGGCAGTTATACTACCCTATCCATCAATACCCTTTCCCTCTAAAAACACATCAAATTTGCTTTTGAATTGAATCAGTATTGTATCCCTAACTACTTCTGCTGGGAAAATGTTCCTTAATTTCATCTCTTTGTAAAACCTTCCCATTCTTCCTTTAATGGTGCTTAAATCTATTACACTTTAATCTTAAGAGGATTCGTTCCTTGCTTTCTTTGTAGCTGGCTTTGGTAAAAAAAAAAATGCCTGCAAAAGCCCTGTACGACCCATTCCTATATTTGTCCAATGTTATTAAATCGCCTCTTAGACCTCTCTTTTCTAAAGTAAATAACCCCAGCATGGATGATCTTTCAGCATACAAATCCCAGTGCCCTCTTTATTAGCTCTGTATGCTCCCACTGGCTCTGAGGTAAAGAGAGCAGCATTTTCAGGATGATTCAGTAACATAATTCACATTCTCTTCTCTCAATAGTAGTTGTGTTTGGAATGTGATACAACTTGAGATTGGGCCTGCCCTGACTTGCACAAAGACTTCGTCTTCCTCAAGCTGCACAGTGGTTGACTAACATTCTTCAGTATCGGTACAAAAATTCCTTTCTCGAAAAGATTTCCAGTGCCTCAGGAAACTAAAGGACAGCAAATAGATTTCAAAAGGCACATATAGGAAAAAAATACATGCAGTGCACGTATCAAAGAACACTTGCTTTAATAGGGGGATGTAGACATGTAAAAATAAAAGAATCAAGTACCCAATGCAGCTTTCCAAAGATTTTGACCATGGGGGCATCTAGATTGAGAGGTCAAGAAGATGCCTATTTCTAGCTTAGTTTATAAAGACACATAGGGCCCTTTAAGTAAAGTGCGTTAGGTTTTTGTTCCTAACATACGTTTAGTGTAAAACCTAATATATGTTAAGTACAAAGCCTTCATGGTAACTGTTGAGGGCATGATCAGCGTATTCCAATACGCAGATGAGTACCTTAATGCGTGGCATTGTGTTTCTTAATTGGTGGAATATAGATTAGCTTATTTTTGCTGTATTAGTTAATTTCTATGTTATTTTTTTCTTCTTTTATGTTTAGTGGTTTTTATTATTCCCTTTTTTAATTTAAATATTTATTTTAAATTTTGTTTTTATCCTCTTTAATTCTGTATTTATTGTAAATTGTCTTGTATCTTTTGGACAAAAGGCAATCCATCAAATTAATAAACAAACATTATTATTGCTGGTGCACTTCCACCTATTGAGGTGGTGTTAGGTATCCCATGCTAATTGCAACATTGACAGCAGGTGATATGTCCCCCTGTGCTCATCACAACTCTGTGTCCCTACTCTGCTCATTCTTCAATGTAATGTGTGAGTGATAGTGCACAAATCAGCATGTGATGACTGTCATGCCTTGGTGGCAAGAGTTACTGCAGGCCCGAGCAGGCAGTTGGCGCACACGAAAACGCATGTTAACTGCTTAGCACACTTTGGGAAAAGGGCCCCTTAAATGACTATGGGGATCATTCTGTCCCCTGAATAGCAGGGATGGATGTCCTGTTGGAACGTCCATCCCCGCTATTCATCCTCCTGCTGGCCCTGTCAAAAGTCTCCCCATATGAACAGCAGGTTTGTACGGGGAGGCAAAGACAGGGGTGAGAGGGGACGTTCTGGAGGTGGAGTGAGGGCGGGGCATGGGCGGTCCGCAATCCAGGACCTACAGGGCTGATTCAGAGGATGGCCCTTGTCACGCCTACTCATCCAGGCGGTAGCCTAGGAGCAGGTGAACATGCCTGTCTTACTCTCTACAATTACTGTCCAAGATGGCCGCCAAGGAAGGCTGCTGGGTAATGTAGTTTTTAGAGCAAGGAGTGTGACCACACGGTAAATAGGCAAAACAGAGAATTTTATTTCGGGGTTTCCCCTCCGCATTGAATTCAAAAACCTCAACTGAAATTGGATAAACTCTCCAATAAGGCAAACAAGAATGTGAAAACAGGTTGAACACAAAAATACAGGATTTCCTTTTAAAACATCAGCTTTCCACTTCCCGTGAGGAACAAGCTTCTAAAGCTCAATCTGTTCTCCAGATTAGCTTCTTGTTATTCACTTTCAAACAGGATTTTTACTTTGTACAAGTTGGAAGACCAACACTTGTCATTCTTTTCAACAGCTTCTTTTCTCCAAGCCATGCACAGCACAAGTCCTTAAATGGCTTTCCTGATACAGTCTTTTACATAGGCAATCAGCAGCTATTCATGTTCTTGGCCAGACACAGAGAACACTGCATTTCTTCTATATCTGAACCATTAGGATCCTCTAGCAAATCTATATCCATTTCATTTCCAGATTCACTGTGTCTATCCTGAATATCATCTGACTGGTTATTCTCCTGCCTTATCAGCTCCTGCAATCTTAACAACAGCTGTTCCCTATGGTCTCCAGCCACAGGCTCTTGCAACGGAGTTTCTCTCCCTTTCAACAAGTTAGCAAGCTCTGTTAGAGTGGAGGTTTGGCAGTCACTGGCATAAGTTTTAGGCTTAATAAAGGTTTGCTTTCCAGAGTTCAGGGGCACACAGCGTTTAGCACTGTCTCTTAATTCTTTAACAATGCCTTCAGCCTGGCTTTGGTTAGGAATTAAAGAAAAGACATTTTCATTACCTTCAGGGTTTAAATGCTGTCTTGAACTACTTCCCCACCTGGAAACACTTCTTTGTCCTGGAAACTGTTGCCTGCCCTGGGTTCCAGACACCCTCTGTTTCTCCTTTACTCTTGCATGTGAATCAGCCAGGTCTCTTCCTGAAGCTCCTCTTCTCAATGGAACTAAAATACCTGCTTCAAAACCCAGCAAGCTTCTGATTCCAGGCTTGTTCCCTTCAGAATCAGCTCCCCTTACTTGAACTGCTTCTGGAACTCCACGGACTCCAAACACTGCCTGCTCATCTTGCTGCTGCTTCGTTTCTGTTCCTCTCTGCTGCGTTTCCCTCTGCTGCGCTTCAGGGACCACGCCTTTCTTCCTGCCCATGTGCAGCTCATCAGTGCTCAACCTAGCCCTGACGTCACTAGGTGGGCGGGGCTTAGCACTCGGAATACTCTGCCCTGGAGGCTTGTGGTTTCTATGGGAACTGCTTTTCTCTCTAGATTTAAAGGAACAGGGCTCCTCTCCCTGCCATTCCATTTCCTCTGCAGCGTCCTCCTCACCACACCCTATACGTCCGGGGCCTTGGATCTAGACGGGGGACTTATTCCACCACAAAGGTGGAATAAGTTCCTCTGGATGTCGTGGGATCCCTGAGCTGGGCCACTAGAAGCAGGTGTGGGGGCGCAGAGGGTTCCCCGCAGCCCGATCCTGGCCATGGAAGGCCAGATTGAGGGTTGGGCTGTGGGGAAAGAGGTTTCTTTTCTGCGGCAGAGGTTCGTGGCTCCTGAATGGCTGAGATAGCCGGGCATGTGGTTGGGTATGCAGGCTGATCGGAATTGGGGCCCGGCCTGCACATCCAGGCCATAGACCCGATTCTGATCCCGGGGGCACGTCTAGCGGTCTACCTCTGTGCACCTGATTCTGATCAGCTGCACAGGGGCTGCATGGCCTGAATGGAATAGGCCTCTATGAGTCTTTATGAAATACTAGGAGTAAGTCAGCAGAAATAAAAGTTAAATTAAAGCTACATGTATGTATAGAGAATTTGTGCAACCGCACATATTTTATTAAAAATGTGCATACTTTGGACTCGGCCCAAGCTCCATTTCATCTCCGCCCCAAAGCACACCTACACTCACGTCACCTAAAAGTAGTGCCTTGTCACTGTATGTACTTTTATACATGTAAACCCAGGATAAGTTTTAAAAAAGCTTTTACTTGTGGATAAAGTTAATAAAATTATGCCCATGGTGTAATTAAGGAATGTGAAGTCGTGTGCAGCTTGATATGCACAACATGGGATTGCATGGGCGTGGCAGTACTTGCCCTAAGAGACCGTTTCCATTTTTTATTGTATGGAGTGGTAGTGCCGATTAATTTTAATAAGTTTTGTTGTTCAGGTAGCTTATGTGGATGCTAACAATTTGTAGTGTTTTATGAGTTTTATGTAGGCGTGGGTGATTATATGCTCTTCCTTTGTAAACTGCGATGAGCCTGCTCTCAAACTTCCCTTCTTAAGCCAACTTCCTGTCGGAGAGGGTTTGGAACATGGTGGCACTTGAGCATGGGCCTGTGCTCAAGGCCCAGTGCTGTGCTGACTCCTATTCTGTAACAGCACTGCTGGTGGAAGTTGGAGGTACGATCACAGCAGCGGCAGCGGACACAGAACATAACATAAGAACATAAGATATGCCATACTGGGTCAGACCAAGGTCCATCAAGCCCAGTATTCTGTTTCCAACAGTGGCCAATCTAGGTCATATGTACCTAGCAGTTTCCCCAAGAGACACAAGTTCCACAATGCTTGTACTGGGTCAAGCATTGATATCTTCGGTCACTTCTTAATAATGGTTTTTGGACCTTTCCTCCAGGAACTTGTCCAAACCTTTTTTAAACCCAGCTACACTAACAGCCTTTACTACATCCTCCGGTAACAAATTCCAGAGTTTGATTACACGTTGAGTGAAAAAATATTTTCTTTTATTAGTCTTAAATAGTTTACCCTGTAGCTTCATTGCATGTCCCCTAGTCTTTCTATATTCTGATAAGGTAAACAATCGATCTACGTTTACCCGTTCCACTCCGTTCATTAATTTATAGACTTCTATCATATCTCCCCTCAGCCATCTCTTTTCCAGGTTAAAGAGGGGGAAGGGAAGAGCGGATGGCAGGTGACAGCAGCAGGAAAGGGGTAATGCGAGCTGCACCATCATCCCTCAAATTCTGCCTTAGTGATAAAGTCTGCTCTGAGTCTTCATCAGGCCTGCACTAACTGTTCTGTCTTCCCTAATCTGTGTTTTAGTGTGATTGTATTTGTTGAATTTTTATTGTTTTTATATAGTTATATTTTATGAGATTTTATTCTGTGTATTTGGAATGTAACTACCTTGTTATAATCCACATAAGACTGGCAGTTCTCCCTGGAAAGCAGAATACAGATCCTAAATTAAATTAAATTAGATACTTCTCTACCCCAGAAATCTCCAGGAATCCAGGCCCAAATCTCAGTCTGCTTGCTGCTTGAATGTCCCGTCCCTATCTGAAACTGAACATGGCCAAGATGGAACTTCTTATCTTTCCCTTTAAACCCACCTCCCCCTTCCTTTCTTCTCTATTTCTGTGGATAACACTGTCATCCTCCCTATATCTTCAGCTTGCAATCATGGGGCCATCTTTGACTCCTCTTTCTTTGCACATATCCAACAGATAGATAAAACTTGTCATTTCTTTCTCTATAACATCAGCTAAATTAGTCCTTCCTCTTATTACACACTACCAAGACTCTTATCCGCTCTCTCATCACCTCCTTTCTAGAGTATAGTAACTTGCTCCTCACTGGTCTCCCCTTGGTCATCTCTCTCCCCTTCAATCTGTTCAAAGCTCAGCTGCACGGCTAATCTTCTGCCAGTGTTGCTATGCTCATCTAAACCCTCTTCTCAAGTCACTTCACTGGCTCCCTATCTGTTTCCACATACAATTCCAACTTCTTGTGCTGACTTACAAATTCATTCATTCTGCATCTTCTCATTACTTCTACTCTCTTTTCTCTCCCTACACCCCTCCGCTCATGAAGCAAATATCTTATCTATGCCCTTCTCTTCTACTGCCAACTCCAGACTCTGTTCATTCTACTTTGCTGCACTGTATGCCTGGAATATACTACTTGAGCTGGTATGTCAGGCTCCATATCAAGTTATATTCAAAATCCAGGTTAAAAACTCATCTCTTCTGGACTTTTGATCCTAACCTCCTATATCCATGTGTGTTTTAATCATTTCCCTTAAAGAATTACCCTAATTCTTTGTTTGTTCTCTTTGTCTAGCTCAGGCTATCCTAGACATCCAGGTTCTGAAATATGGTTCTGGGGGCATCCGTGTAGACACCGCCACAGATGTCCATATCAGGCACATCCACGTTTGTGAAACTGTGCCTGCACCTCGACATGTCTGCATTTTTTTTTCAGATGTTCTGGCTTAGACGTCCCAGATTGCACTTGGATGTCCCTTCTAAAATTCTCCATCTAGATGTCTAGTGCTGATTTTTAGCACTAGCTCCTAACTTGACAAGCCAAACCTAGGCAAGAGCAAACTTAAGGCTTGATTTACTAAACCGCAGTTAAATAGTACACTGTGCTATCGAAATTTACTGTGGTGTTCATTATTTATTTGTTTCATTCAACTACTTGCCTCCTTAAACATGTTCAAAGTGAGGAACAATTATTAAGTTAAATATGTCAAAACTATACAAAAGCTTTACATACTAATCATTTTTATAAAATCCCTAAAAATAAACTAAACCCTTCCGGAAATTCATAAATAATATTTAAAAATAAAATCGTAAGAATAAAATATCCAGAACCTTTGAAATTATGCATGATACAAATCTTGAAATATTTTCCTTGTGGCCCTCAAAATACCACATAAGAACAACATAAGAACTGCCATACTGGTTCAGACCAAAGGTCCCAGGCCTGGTGTCCTGCTTACAACTGAGGCCAATCCAGGTCACAAGTACCTGTCATATCCCTAAAAGTATCAAATATTCATATCAGGCAAAAAAGCTAAACCAAAAACAAAAAAAAACCAAAGCAAAAATAAAACTGATACAATTAAAAATGAAAAACAAAACAAAACAGAAGTCCAAAACCTGAACAACACATCAATGAATATCTCTGCTGTAATGAGGAAAAGACCTCAGTATCACTCAAGGCCACAACATGACCCCAGAAAGAGGGCGAGCCAACCAGTATGTGTCAACTATAACTGGTCAAGCTCGATACATCAATGGTCTAAAAAATCTCTTTTCTAAGTTAATTATCCAGACAGTGTGTGCATGCAATGAGATTTCCAAATGAGTAGTCTATGCCATCAATTTATGAAATAACATGAAGCTGGAAATCATATGTTGAAATGCAATCTCAATCAAATAGCACATCTTCTGTGGGTTTCCAAGCAGTATGTGCAATAAGATTTCCAAAATAATAGTCCAAGCCATGAAATTGCTAAAAACCATAAAGTTGGAAATCATATGTTGAAAAAACAATCGCAGCAAGATGTCACATCCACACTGTCTCAGCAAGACATCACATCCGCGCTATCACATAGGGCTAAGATGAAAACAAACTGTAAATAAATAACGTATTCTGTGGGTACTTAGCTTTAACGTGTCCTTGTGCGTTGCATTTTGTTGCATTCCATTAAATTGCACTAGAATATGCTGCAACTAGCACACAGCTGCTAGCTTACAGCCAGTGATCCCAATGGCCATCAGAGCCCTGACACCAGATGTTTCACCATACATAGCTTCGTCAGGGAGCCCGATAGCTCTGTGCCCACAAAAATCTGTAAGAGAAGTCCAGAAACACATAAAAGGCAACTGTACCCAAAAAGGAATCTCCAGATATGTGGTATCAGAAAAAGAAAGAAAAAGGAAAAGATACTTATAGAACCAGGGAACCACCATACATAAAGCAACATGAGACAGAAAAGCCAGAGATCCCCCCCTGATGTCATCAAACAAACAGAAGCAGCATACTCATTCACAAAAAATCACAAACCAATGAGCTCATATGTACCATGCTAACAGCTCAATGAAAACAAGGCTGAAGCCGCTGTGGCCTTAAGCCAAGACACACATCAGCTATTCAAAAGCAAACAAATAAATCAGATATAGCACATAACCACAACCATCCCACCCAGACCCAAATCAGAAACAGGCCTTCCAATCTATAGTCGTTTAGTCCGTTAGGTTCCAAGGTGTTTAGACGAAAAATCCAATGTTGTTCTACTTGGAGTAATGTCTTGTCCCAGTCACCATCATATATTGAAGGAAAAATCTGAGTAATGATTGTGCAGCGTAGCTCCTCAAACACATGATTCCTACTTTGATAATGCTTTACCATAGGTGCCCCCTCTACAGAGTAATGAATTTTACTTCGATGTTTAATTAAGCGCACCCAAAGTGAACGTCGGGTTTACCCACATACCCCCAGACTGCATGGGCAGTAAATGAGATAAACCACACCAATACTGTTACATGTGGTGGCTTGACATAGCATTTAAGAACAGTCATTACATGAGAAAGATACACAATCCAATATCATAAAACATACTGAACAATGGCCACAACTCTTATGTACCGGAGACTGAATATCCATATGACCGGATTTCACAAAAGCTGATGGGCAAAGCAGATCCCTAAGATTTCTGTTCCTAGTATAAACAAGGCACACTGAAAAATGTTGCAACCCAGGGATCAGCTCAAAAATATATGAATGCCATTGAATGATCTTGGCCATCCTGTAACTGCAGGGATTGAAATAGGTGATAAAATTCACCATACCATCAACTGTAGTTGTAGGGCGTGTTCTAGATGTTAACAGCCACAATCTATTGGTGTCAATCCAGATGGTGTCATTCAGTAATAGGACTAGAGCTGATAATATCCATTCATAAGTGAGGGCCTTAGACTTTAAGAAACTAACTTTGCCAAGATAGGCTAATACCTCAAGGAGTTGTTAGCGTGATGGGAACAGCGGGGGGATGTAGAAAAACAGTGGACAAAACTGAAAGGGAATATTTTAAGGGCAACCGACCTTTTTGTTAAAATGGTAAATAAAGGTAAAAGGAAAAGGAGACTGCTATGCTACTGGAACGCAAACGTTGGCAACAAAGAAGAAGGCAAAGTAGTTGGAAAATATGGACTTGGCAACAGAAATGAAGCTGGAGAAAGACTGATAGAATTCTGCAAGACCAACGATCTATTCATCTCAAACACCTTCCTCCATCAACACAAGCAGCGACTGTACACATGGACTTCACCCAATGGATTGTATAAAAATCAAATTGACTACATCTGTGGAAGTCAACGATGGAAAGGTTCTATAACATCAACAAAGACAAAACCTGGAGCTGACTGTGGTACAGATCATCAACTACTAGTGTGCAAACTCAAGCTAAAGTTGAAAAAGAGCAAACCACTCATGAATGCAGCAAAATATGACCTTGAGAATATACCACTGGAATTTAAAGACTGCCTGCAAAATCGATTTGTTGTTTTAGATACAAATGACAGAGCTCCAGAAGAGTTATGGAATGACATCAAGAAGGTTGTGTTGGAAGAAAGAGAGAAGTCTCTACAAAAGGTGAAAAAGCAAAAATGGCCAAAATAGATGATGGAAGAAACTCTGAAAATTGCCCAGAAACGCAGAGAAGCTAAAGCCAGAGGAGAAAGAAAGACAATAACAGAACTCAACAGAGATTTCCAACGTGCAGCAAGACAGGACAAGGAAAAGTACTACAACGACACATGCAAGGAAATAGAAGCAGAAACTATTAGAGGAAGAACAAGATCGGCTTTCCTAAAGCTACGAGAGTTAAAGAAAAAGTTCCAGCCTCGAATTGGAATGTTACAAGATGCTCAAGGTTCTATGTTGAATGATGCTGAGAAAATCAAGAAAAGGTGGAAGGAATATACAGAGTTTTTATACGATAAAGATCAAGTGGACCAACAGCCGTTTCAACCTGTACCTTATGATCGGGAGACATTGGTGATGAAAGAAGAAGTTGAAGCAGCATTGAAAGCCTTATCAAAGAACAAAGCACCAGGCATTGATAGCATTCCCATAGAAGTATTGCAGCAATCTGATGCAGCTGTTACCGTACTCACAAGGCTCTGCCAAGAAATATGGAAGACAACATCATGGCCAGCTGACTGGAAAAGATCTGTGTTTATACCAATACTAAAGAAAGGTTATCCAACTGACTGTGAAAATTATCGCACAATCGCTCTGATCCCACATGCCAGCAAGATTTTACTGAAGATTATTCAAAAGAGACTACAATCATACCTGGAACAAGAACTACCTGAAGTACAAGCAGGGTTCAGGAAAGGGCGAGGAACGAGAGACATCATTGCGGATGTGAGATGGATCCTTGAAAAGACTAAAGAATACCAAAAGGATATCTATTTGTGCTTTATCGACTATAGCAAGGCATTTGACTGTGTAAACCATGAGAAACTCTGGACCACATTAAGAAGCATGGGTATACCAGAACACCTGATCATACTCTTGCACAATCTGTACATTGATGAAGAAGCAGCAGTTCGAACGGAACAAGAAGAAACAGAATGGTTTAAAATAAGCAAAGGTGTAAGACAAGGCTGCATACTTTCCCCCTACCTGTTTAATTTATATGCAGAACAAATCATCAGAGAAGCAGGATTGTATGAAGACAACAGAGGTGTGAAGATTGGTGGAAGACTCATCAGCAACCTTCGCTATGCTGATGATACCACGTTACTGGCTGAAAGTGAAGATGATCTGAAACATTTGCTTCTCACAATCAAAGAACATAGTCTCAAAATGGGCCTGCACCTTAATGTAAAGAAGATAAAGATCATGACAACTGACATAATCAACAGGTTCATCGTTGAAGGAGAAGAAATTGAAATCGTGAACAACTTTAACCTACTTGGATCAACTATCAATAAAGAAGCAACAAGCAGTCAAGAAATCAGACGATGCATTGCTCTTGGCAGAATGGCTATGAAAGACCTAGATAAGATTCTCAAGAGCAGAGATGTCTCTCTCCATACAAAGATTTGACTTGTTCAAGCCATGGTATTTTCAATAACATCATATGGATGTGAAAGCTGGACAGTGAAAAAGATAGACAGGAAGAAAATTGATGCCTTTGAATTATGGTGCTAGCGGTGAATACTGTGTATACCATGGACTGCCCGAAGAACAAACCAGTCAGTACTAGAGGAGATCAAACCTAAGCTTTCTTTAGAAGCTCAGATGACAAGACTTTGACTTTCATACTTTGGACACATCATGCGAAGAGAGATCATTACAGAAAGACATCATGCTTGGCAAGATAGAAGGTCAACGCAAAAGAGGAAGGCCAGCAATGAGATGGATCGATACAATAACAGCAGCTACGGTTACCAGTCTGTCAACAATGAGCCGCCTGACTGAAGACCAAACACAATTTAGGATAGCTATCCAGAAGGTCGCCATGAGTCGACTCCGACTCGACGGCACTTAACAACAACAACAATGGTTTTTGAAAGACGTAGCTGAAAAGGTGAAGAATAAGATGGAGGCCTTCATGAAATAGAAACATAGAAACATAGAAACATGATGACAGAAAAAGACCACATGGCCTATCTAGTCTGTCCTTCCATAACAACAACTACAACAGTCCACTTTTTACCTTTAGAGATCCTCTGTGTTGGTCCCATGCTTTTTTGAATTCAGTTACTGTCCTCATCTCTACCACCTCCACAGGGAGACTATTCCATGAATCCACTACTCTTTCTGTAAAGGAATATTTCCGCATATCACTCCTGAATCTATCTCCCTTCACCCTCATCCCATGTCCCCTCGTAGCAGAACTTGCTTTCAATTGAAAGAGGCTCTCTCCCTGAACATTTATGCCACGGAGGTATTTAAACATCTCAATCATATCACCTCTATCCCGCCTTTCCTCTAAGGTGTACATATTAAGATCCTTAAGTCTGTCCTCATATGCTTTATAATGAAGCCCATTAATCATTTTAGTAGCAACCCTCTGCACCGACTCCATCCTGTTCACATTCTTTTGAAGGTGCGGTCTCCAGAATTGCACACCATATTCCAAATGAGGTCGCACCAAAGACTTATACAGAGGCATTATCACCTCCTTTTTTCTGCTAGCCATTCCTCTCCGTATGCACCCAAGCATCCTTCTAGCTTTTGCCGTCGCCTTTTCTACCTGTTTAGCTACTTTAAGATCATCAGACACAACCACGCCTAAGTCCCGCTCTTCTTTAGTGGACAAAAGTACTTCACCTCCTATACTGTATTGCTCCCTTGGATTGCTGCAGCCCAAATGCATGACCTTACATTTTTTAACATTAAATCCCAGCTGCCAAATTCTAGACCATTCTTCAAGCTTAGCTAGATCCCTCCTCATGTTATCTACACCTTCCTGGGTGTCTACTCTATTGCAGATTTTGGTATCATCCGCAAAGAGGCAAACCTTACCCGACAGCCCTTCCGCTATATCACTGACAAAGATGTTAAAAAGAATCGGACCAAGGACAGATCCCTGGGGCACACCACTGGTAACATCCTTCTCCTGAGAGTGAGCTCCATTTACTTGTACTCTTTGTCGCCTCCCACCCAACCAATTTCTAACCCAAGCAGTAACTTTAGGGTCCATCCCTAGGGTGCTCAGTTTGTTTATAAGTCGCCTGTGAGGAACAGTGTCAAAGGCTTTACTGAAATCTAAATACACCACATCTAGAGCTGTCCCTCGGTCCAACTCCCTGGTCACCCAGTCAAAGAAATCAATCAGATTTGTCTGACAAGACCTGCCCCTGGTGAATCCATGCTGCCTCGGATCCTGTAATCCGCTGGACTCCAGAAACCTCACTATTTTCTCTTTCAGCAGCGTTTCCAATAATTTACTCACCACCGAAGTTAAACTAACCGGCCTGTAGTTTTCAACCACATCCTTACTACCGCTTTTGTGTAAAGACACCACATGAGCCTCTCTCCAGTCCTTTGGCACCACTCCCGACTCCAACGAGGCATTGAAAAGGTCAGTCAGTGGAGTTGCTAGAACGTCCCCAAGTTCCCTCAGTATTCTAGGGTGTATCCCATCCGGTCCCATCGCTTTGTCTACTTTAAGTTGAGCTAGTTTCTCACGAACACAGTCTTCTGAAAATTGTTCAAGATGTCCCTCGCTTCTGTTCTTATTTGTGGGTGTTTTCTGAGGTCCTGCTCCTGGTTCTTCATCTGTGAACACAGAACAAAAATATTTGTTAAGCAATTCCGCTTTATCCTTATCAGCTTCTACATATTCCCCCCCTGCACCCTTGAGTCTGACAATACCACTCTTGCCCTTCTTCTTCTCACTAATATATCTGAAAAATGTCTTATCCCCCCACTTTATTGCATTGGCTATTTCCTCCTCCTTTTGAATCTTTGCCTTCTTGACTACTTTGCTAGCTTCTCTAAGTTTTTCCAAATACAGATGTCTGTCTTCTTCTCTGTGATCTCTTGTATTTCATGAAGGCCTCCCTCTTTTTCTTCACTTTTTCAGCTACTTCCTTCGAAAACCATAGCGGTCTCCTGTTCCTTTTGCCTTTATTTACCATTTTAACAAGAAGGTTGGTTGCCTTTAAAATACCCCCTTTCAGTTTTGCCCACTGTTTTTCTACATCCCCAGCTGTTCCCATCCCACTAACGACTCCCTGAGGTATTGGCCCATCTTTGCAAAGTTAGTCTTCCTAAAGTCTAAGATCCTCACCTTGGAATGGATTCTAACAGCCCTAGTCCTAATACTGAACCACACCATCTGGTGATCACTGGATGCAAAATGATCTCCCACTACAACATCAGAAACACTTTCACCATTGGTAAGCACCAAGTCCAGTATGGCCCCTTCACGTGTGGGGTCTGTTACCAATTGCCTGAATAGTTCTCCCTGTAGAGAATCCAGGATCTCCTTACTTCTAGACGATACTGCAGCAGGAATGTGCCAATCAACATCTGGCATATTGAAATCTCCTATCAGTAGCACTTCCCCTTTCCTAGCAATGCTGCGTATGTCTTCAATTAACTCTCTGTCCACCTCTTTCTCTTGTGAGGGAGGTCTGTATATCACACCAATGCAAATAGATTTCTCTTTCCCTCTTTCTAGTTTAACCCACAATGCCTCCTCTCTCCCTTTTAAGCTCTGTAATTCCAAAGCTTTAATAGTAGTTTTTACATACAGTGCCACTCCTCCTCCCCTTCTTCCTACCCTGTCCTTTCTGAATAAAGTATAGCCAGGTATAGTTACATCCCAGTCATGGTTTTCTGTGAACCATGTTTCTGTAACTGCCACTAAATCCAAGTCAGCCACTCCCACCAAAGCTTCAACATCAGGGATCTTATTTCCCATGCTACGGGCATTTATACACACTGCTTTCCATATGTTACCCCTGTTACCCATTTCCATAAAGGTATTTAATGTATCACCTACCTGGGGGCTTTCACTTACCTGGGGGCTTTCTTCACCCATCCCCAACGAATCTAGTTTAAAGCCCTCTTCAGTAGATTAGCCAGTCTACTACCAAAGATGTGTTGGCCTTTCTTGGACAGATGGATGCCATCTCTGCTCTGCAACCCTTGGTACAAAATACAAAAGATCACAGAGAGAGGAAGACAGGCATCTATATTTGGAAAATCTTAGACAGGCTAGCAAAGTAGTCAGGAAAGTAAAGATTCAAAAAGAGGAGAAAATAGCCAATGCAATAAAATGGGGGAGTGGGGAATAAGACATTTTTCAGATATGTTAGTGAGAAGAGGAAGGGCAAAAATGGTTTTGTCAGACTCAAGATTGAAGGGGAGGAATATGTAGAAGCTGATGAGGATAAAGCGGCATTGCTTAACAAATATTTCTGTTCTTTGTTCAGATGAAGAACCAGGAGCAGGACCTCAGAAAATACCCACAAACAGTAACAGAAGTGAGGGCATCTTGAACGATTTTCAGAAGACAGTGTTCGTGAGGAACTAGCTAAACTTAAAGTAGCTCAAAGCGATGGCACCAGATGGGATACACCTGAGAATTCTGAGGGAACTTGGGGATGTTCTAGCAGCTCCACTGACTGACCTTTTCAATGCCTCTTTGGAGTCGGGAGTAGGCCAGAGGACTGGAGGCACATGTGGTCCCTTTACACAAAAGCAAAAGTAAGGATGTGGTTGAAAACTACAGGCTGGTTAGTCTAACCTCTGTGGTGAGTAAATTATTGAAAACATTGCTGAAAGATAAAATAGTGAGGTTTCTGGAGTCCAATGGATGACCGGATCCGAGGCAGCATCGATTCATCAGAGGCAGGTCTTTTCAGACATATCTGATTGATTTCTTTGACTGGGTGACCAGGGAGTTTGACAGAGGGAGAGCCTTAGATGTGGTGTATTTAGATTTCTGTAAAGCCTTTGACACCATTCCACACAGGCGACTTATAAACAAACTGAGCACCCTAGGGATGGACCCTAAAGTTACTACCTGGGTTAGAAATTGGTTGAATGGGAGGCAGCAAATGATATAGGTAAATGGAGCTCACTCTGAGGAGAAGGAGATTACCAGTGGTGTGCTCCAGGGATCTGTCCTTGGTCCGATTCTTTTTAACATCTTTGTTAGTGATATTGCGGAAGGGCTGTGGGGTAAGGTTTGCTTTATTTGGAGTATTGTGTGCATTCTGGAGACCACACCTTCAAAAGGATATAAACAGGTTGGAGTCAGTGCAGAGGGTTGCTACTAAAATGATTAGTGGTCTTCGTTATAAAGCATATGAGGAGAGACTTAAGGAACTTAATATGTATACTTTAGAGGAAAGATGGGATAGAGGTGATATGATTGAGATGCTTAAATACCTCCATGGCATAAATGCACAGGAAGATAGCCTCTTTCAATTGAAAGCAAATTATGCTATGAGGGGACATGTGATTAGGGTGAAAGGGGATAGACTCAGGAGTAATATGTAAAAATATTTCTTTACAGAAAGAGTAGTAGATGCATGGATTAATCTCCCAGTGGAGGTGGAGAGATGAGGACAGTATCTGAATTCAAAAAAGCATGGGACAAACACAGAGGATCTCTAAAGCAAAAAAAGGGACTATTGTAGTGGTTGATATGGAAGGGCAGACTAGATAGGCCATGTGGTCTTTTTCTGCCCTTATGTTTCTATTATTAAAGCGTGTTTGAGTATAGGCTTGATGGACCAAATGTGCAGGATATCCACATTGCACAAAAGCCATCTGCAAACGCTGGGCCTGCTACTTAAATTCCGTAATGGAGAAACAGTTCCAACGATAACACAGGAACTGAGCCAAAGGATGACTCTGTTTCATTCGAAGAGAATGAGCACTGGAAAAATGAACGAATGCTGATCTGTGAGAAGGCTTGCGATAGACAGTAGTATACGGACGTCAGCTTGATGAAAAAGGAACACATCCAAAAACGTTCTGCATGGAAGTCCATTGATTCAACCAGCTGTAAAATTCCAGTAAGCATTGAGAAGAGCCAGTCCATAACAAAAAGATATCATCAATATATCTAGACCAAAGACGGATGTGAGCCTGAAATGGGCAGTCATGTAGGCAGAGTTTTTCAAAGTTTGTCAAATATAGATTTGCAATAGAGGGAGCCATTGTGGCTCCCATGGCAACACCCTTGGTTTGTTGGAAAAATTGGCCATTAAAGCAAAAAAAATTCTTTGTCAACACCACATCCATCAGCTGCAAAACAAAAGCCATCATTGCTTTACTCAGATCCTGTCGATTTACCAAAGATTGTCTCACTACTTTGGCTGCCCTGCTTTGAAGGATACTTGTGTACAGAGAGGACACATCCAAAGTTACCAGAAGAAGACTAGCTGGCAAATCCATGTTGTGACCATCAGCCAAAATTTGCAAAAAATGCATAATATCCTGTATAGATGAAGGAATCTTAGGAAGCAATGGGCAAAGGAAGGAATCTACATAAGTGGACAGCGGTTCTAACAAGGAACCCCGCAAAGAAACAATAGATCTACCCAGAGGGTCCACAGGGTTCTTATGTATTGTCACGCCCTCACCACCCGCCTCTAGCCTAGAGGGGCGTGGTATCGGAGGAACTTCTCTCGATTGGCTTGGGCAAACTAACTTTGCCCAGGCGTATCTTGGGGTATGTAGTTTGCCTTCAAAAATGGCTTCAAGAAGAAGTTGTAGTCATGGTCTGGAGGTCAGGCAAAGTGACAGAATTGTATTTCTTACGCAAAAGTTCAAGTACCCTGTACACAGGACTCCTTCTTATGCAGGATTATTGGTAATACAGCACTAGAACAGCATAGCTGCTTCACAAGCTTCAAACACACACAGCTGCTTCAAACGTTTCTCAGCCCTGAAAAAACAGCACTTCTTTAGCAAGGGTAAAAATGCCTCTTTTTAGCCTTGCCTTGTAAAACAATTAATGGCAACAATAAAACTTAGTCCCACTGGAACAAAAGCTTCTTCTTAACTCCCTTCCCGGATTAAGTTTAAACCAAAATATGGGAGACACGGGCAGCAAATATTCACCAAGCTTTTTAGCTTCCCTGCAAGTTTTCCTGGCTGCGTCACAAACCTCCGGGTGCTAGCAAAAGTATCCCCGGCCTCCTGTCGGTTCTCTGGGTCTTGTTATTGCCAGCTTTAGGAGACCTTCTCAGAAAGTGTTAGCCCTCAGCATAACGGTTCAACGCACTTGGCTTGGCATAAAGTACAGTCCATAGGAATATCCATAGCCCTCAAGTCATCCTCAGCAGTATCGACTTGCATATCTTCAATTGTTGGAGCAGGTTCCCGTTCTGAGTTCTCAAAGCAGTGCTCAGTAAACAGTTCCCCCTTGGGTCCTAGAGTCACTCCTGTTCCCAGCTCTACCCGAGACAACCGGTCAGTACCTTCAGCCTTCGGCCCGTCTCCTTGGCTGTGTTCCCTGTGGTTCAGCTCCTCCCAGGGCTCTCCTCTATGGCTCCGCTGCGTCTCCAGCTTCTCTTGACTCTCCTAAGCCTCTTGTTTCTCCAGCTCCCCTTGTTTCTCCAGCCTTCCCTCTCTTTGCCTTAGCAGGGGTTTATATTTCCACCTCCAGGGTTCCAGCCCCTCCTCCTCCCTTCCGGCCCTTCCCAGGTGATAATAATCTCTTCTCATGCCTGCAGGGACCTCATAGGAGTCTGGGTATGGCACCCTAGGCTTTCTCTCTCTCTTCTTTCTCTCCCTTCGCGGGGCCTGAGATCCAGGCCAGGCAGGGATTTCGTGGGTATCGGTGTATGCAGGATTCAGGTTACCCTTGAAATACACAACTGGGCTCCCCCCTAAGTCCAATTCCATGTCCTTTTCTATTCTCATGGGTTCAAGACGGGCGTCTCTGTCACAGTATTTTTGGTAGAATTTAAAACTGAGGTGTCTGAGGATGATCTACACACAAAAAGGAGGCCTTTTATTTATCAGCTTAGCCCCCAAAGCCATTGAAACAATGTCCTTAATGACAGCCCGAAATGATTCCGTTGGATCATCAGACAGCAGTGTCGCCAATGATCCACCTCTTGAAGATACTTATTCCTATTTAAGACAACTACTGCTCCGCCCTTGTCTGAGCGACTGATGATAATATCGGAACAAGAGCATAACTGTATCAAGACCAATTGCTCTGATCATGATAAACTATGAACAACTGGGTATTTAAATGTTTGCTCCATATGGACAATATCACGCAAGAACAGTTCGCGAAACACTTGAAGGATGGGATGCAAATGGCCAGGGGAGTCCATGTCGATCGAAATGGTAACTTCACCCGGTCTGTTAACGTACAATCAATATCAAATGGAGTCTGTGTTCGAGAAGCGGCCTGTGTTGCAAAAAATACTTTTAAGTTGTAGTTTACGTAAAAGCTGTTCCACTTCTACCCAAACTTGAAATCCATCATATGTAGACCGAGGTATAAAAGAAAGACCTTTTTCCAAAACCTGCATTTGGTCCAAAATTAGCACCCGATATGAAAGGTTAACTACAAGCCTTCCAAAAGTAGCCAGTTCCATACTACTTATCCCCAGGAAGGAGTGGTTTTCTCTTGGACTACTTTGCTAATGGTTTATGGACATTATGTTGTGCTAACAATGCTTTGCCACACACAGTATGCTTTAACATACACGCTATACATCTCATAAGCTTGGTACCACAGCAAGGGCAGGGAGGGAGGAGTGGCCTAGTGGTCAGGGCAAGTTGCCTTAGGCCAAAGAGTCAGGGGTTCAAATCCCACTGGAAATACAGCCACCTTAGGCCAGAGGGACTGGGGTTTCTAGTCCTCTAGGTGCCCCCTGTGGCCTTGGGCATAAGAACATAAGAACATAAGATATGCCATACTGGGTCAGACCAAGATCCATCAAGCCCAGTATCCTGTTTCCAACAGTGGCCAATCTAGGTCATACATACCTAGCAGTTTCCCCAAAAGACACAGGTTCCGCAATGCTTGTACTGGGTCAAACATTGATATCCTGGGTCCCTTCTTAATATTGGTTTATGGACCTTTCCTCCAGGAACTTGTCCAAACCTTTTTTAAACCCAGCTACACTAACAGCCTTTACTACATCCTCCGGTAACAAATTCCAGAGTTTGATTACACGTTGAATGAAAAAATATTTTCTTTTATTAGTCTTAAATAGTTTACCCTGTAGTTTCATAGCATGTCCCCTAGTCTTTCTATATTCTGATAACGTAAACAATCGATCTATGTTTACCCGTTCCACTCCGTTCATTAATTTATAGACTTCTATCATATCTCCCCTCAGCCGTCTCTTTTCCAGGTTAAAGAGCCCTAACCTTTTTAGCCTTTCTTCATAGGAGTATCCTTCCATCCCCTTTATCATATTGGTGGCTCTTCTCTGAACCTTTTTCTAATAATGCTATATCCTTTTTAAGATACGGCGACCAGAATTGCACACAATATTCAAGGTGCGGTCTGTGATAAGGAAGCTTATCATAGCTCAGGTAGGAGCTATAGAAAAGATGATGTGACTCTGAACAAGCAACCTGTCAGTTTTGGTAGAAGTAAGAAACCAGAGTTTTCACATAAAAGACTACCAGTCCCAGAATGCACCAGGTTTCCAGCAGCCATGAGAGGGGCTGAAGTGAGAAAACGTGTGTGCAATCAAGAGAGCTATGAGGTAATCCCTAAGCACTCATCTCAAAGGGCAGGGCCTGATTCAACACAGCTGCGCTGTGTTAGGGAGGAGCACACATTAGGACAGAATAAGAATAGAGCTTATTCTACAGACAACAGCTACAGAAAGAGCTTCAGACACAGAGACAGCAACAGATTCAAGCTCAAGCACCAGTATCACCTGGAGAAACAGAAGCCAAGCCAAGCGGATAGAGAAAGAAGGAAACTCTCTGGAAGGAAGAGAAGAAAGCCCATTGGATGGTCTGGGAGAGTCCAAGGCAGTACCCATACTGGGAGGTATTCCAAATGCCAGCAGACTCCATTGGACTGGAGTCAGCCAGAGGAATGGAAGGGCAGAGATAGGAATCACCAGTGGCTACCTGGAAGAGAGAAGACTGCACGTGGAAGGGACTTTCAGACCTATGCCAGAAGGTATGTGAGAGAGGATCCAGTGTCCAGGGATCAAGATTGGAAGGCTGGACATCAGAATTGGATTACATACTGGCCAGGCTATACAGAGAGGAATTATGATAGCAGGAGAGGCTCAGGTATGAACACTGATCCAGACCCTATCTATAATAGTGAATGGCAGCAAGGGAATAAGCATTCTCATGATAGTGCCTTATGGAAAGACTCGTCTGTGCCAATGTATGATAGTGACCCTATGCTGATTGATGAAGGGGGAGATACAGCAGATGAAACTATTGATTACATGGACTGTTCTTTATCCAAGTGCTATTGCTAGCTTTCTGTGAGCAAACACATCAGCCATCACAAAGAAACCTAACTTTGTTCTTATTTCCACTGCAAAACAGCTCTTAAAGCAGGATTTGGGTTCACACAGTAGCAGCCAGCCAGCTAAAGGGTTTCAGCTGGTCAATTGATAGTAATTAAAGCTGCACCTGATTGTGCGTGTGAGCAAGAGAGAATCACTGCAGGATCTGTGTGGAAATTAAGCAGAAGTTAACCTAACCAGCAAAGTTTATTTATTTCTTTGTGCCTTTTTATTTGGTAATTATTTGCTAAGAAAACATTAGCTAATTGCCTGACAAGCTGAAGGTTGTTTTCTGATTTGCTTTGTGACTTTATGTTATCCATTTAAACACTGCAAGCAAGTAACCTCATTTATATTGCTACCAAGCATATTTGTGCTGGGTGAATTAAACCCCATCAATAAAAGAAGTATTTTATTGGCCTTACCACTGGTTTCACAACTCAATTATTGTCTTCAGCTGTGTTTGGGAGTGAATGAACTACATTACCCACAATACCTTGCAAGAATCATATGACTATATGCATCGTCAAGATTGTGTAAGTTCTCACCCTAGGCAGCCGTCTGACAGGTCTCACCATGGAACAGTATAGAGGCATTATAATATCTTTTGTTTTATTTTCCATTCCTTTCCTTATGATACCTAGCATTCTATTTGCTCTCCTGGCTGCTGCTGCACACTGGGCCAAGGGTTTTAACATGTTATCCACAATGACGCCTAAATCTTTTTCCTGGGTGGTGGTTCCTAATGTGGAACCTTATAAGAACATAAGAACATAAGACATGCCATACTGGGTCAGACCGAGGTCCATCAAGCCCAGTATCCTGTTTCCAACAGTGGCCAATCTAGGGGGCTTGTTTACAAAGCTGTGGTAGCGGTTCGCGGTCGTTATCTGAGCCGCGGCCCCATTGAAATCAATGGAGCCGCGGCTCCGGTAATGATCGCGAACCGCTACCGCAGCTTTGTAAACAAGCCCCTAGGTTATACGTACCTAGCAATATCCCCAAAAGACAGGTTCCACAATGCTTGTACTGGGTCAAGCATTGATATCCTGGGTCCCTTTTTAATAGTGGTTTATGGACCTTTCCTCCAGGAACTTGTCCAAACCTTTTTTAAACCCAGCTATACTAACAGCCCTTACTACATCCTCCGGTAACAGATTCCAGAGTTTGATTACACGTTGTGTGAAAAAATATTTTCTCTTATTTGTCTTAAATAGTTTACCCTGTAGCTTCATTACATGTCCCCTAGTCTTTCTATACTCTGATAGCGTAAACAATTGATCCACGTTTATCCGTTCCACTCCATTCATTAATTTATAGACCTCTATCATATCTCCCCTCAGCCGTCTCTTCTCCAGGCTAAAGAGCCCTAACCTTCTTAGCCTCTCTTCATAGGAGTAGCCTTCCATCCCCTTCACCAATTTGGTGGCTCTTCTCTGTACTTTTTCTAATAACGCTATGTCCTTTTTAAGATACGGTGACCAGAATAAGGCATCCAACCCTCCATTGCCTCAGGTACAAAACAGACTGTAAGCCCTTTGGGGACAAGGTAAATATATACCACACCTGAATGTACACCACCTAGATTGCACCTGCACCAGGCAGCAAAAATAATGCAAATTTTAAAAAAAGCTAAATAGTGATTTAACATATATATTAAAATTGGTAAGCTGGTGTGAGTGACCTGTGATTTAAATGCAGGTTAATCTCTATATGATCAATTTCCTTTAAATTTGAGCAAAGGGTAGACTATATAAAAGATGTTTAATTTGTTTAGAACTGGCAGAAATCTTATCATGTCTGTCTCAGCTATACAACCTTCCTAATGTAACATTGACCTTCAGTTCTATGAAAGTGACTTATTTTTCTAGTTGTAAAATATAAAGCCATCAGTCATCACTGGTTTCAAACTAATGTAAGAACACAAAGTCATATTTCAGACAGGTTACTTGTATTTCAAAGTTCATATTCAGTTTAGATGCCAATTAATTTGCATTCGTCACAACAAGCATGTTCTTGGCAGAACATCAAGAAACACATTCCACTCCGGTAAATAATCCTCCTTTTCCATGGGCTCATATCCTCAGTGGCACACTATTGTGTTGCCAAGTTGTCTATAGATATAGCCTTGGGATGGAAATCAGAGGAGATGCGTGCAAGTCCAAGAGCATGGTGGCACCAAAAGTTGGCTGTATGATTCTTCATAAGAACACTTTTGTAGTGGAAATTATATCTATTTATTTCCCTGCTGTAATGGAAGAGCTGAGAAATAAACCTACTGCATCAATCATCGATGCATAGAAGACAGACAATTTAATTGCCTGGATATACATTTTTTTGTTTAAGAAGCAAGCCTAATTAAAGTTTAATTTGGATGTCTTTCATAGCAGCACAAAAACAATTTCCCATCAGTCTTAAATGGAAGCATCATTTGACTAAAATAAAATTTCTTTTATTCTAATCTTTGTGAAGCAAATTGCACATACACAATTCAAGATCCAAGAATGAGACTCGGTTTTTCGAGGGAGGCTCTTGGTGAATCCTAGTTTGCAAACATCTATTACACTCTGCTGTTTGTAGTCTTGCTTCTTCAATTTGCAATCGACAATACAAAGATCATGATGTTTCGGGTGGGGGTGTAAAAAAATATCAGAATTGGTCAAAACTGTCCCTTCAAAAGCTGTCATATTATATCAAATCATGTATGTTCAAATGATAGCTCTATCGTTTACCCATAGAGACTTCCTGTTAATAGAGTTTGCTGATCATAGTGTCACCCTTCCCCCTCAGGCACATCTTTGAGACAGGGGGCTCATTCAGTTCCAGGACTAAATCTTGTGGACCTTTTCCAAAGCATGGCATGGATTCTCTGATGGGGAAGAGATTTCCACTTCAGGGCCCAAAGCATATAATTAATAAGTTGAAGGAGAGACTTCATACATAATTGTGGTGTTCCAAAATTTTAAAAAGCCTTCACTGGGATAAGGTTCTGTAAGGCAAAACAGTTTAGTGGTACAAGGTAGCCATTCCCATTGCAATCTCACGGCATATGACTTGCATTCAAGACCCTACTGTTGACATTCAAGGCCATCAATGGGCTCTCATCTACTTCCCTCACGGAGCTTATCCATACCATATCCCCCAACAGATCCAGAAGATCTGCAGCAGTCAATACACTGAAAGTCCCAAAAGCGATAACTCAATGCACCCAAGCAACAGCAAACAGGGCCTTCAAGTTCTGTGCACCCAGATGCTGGAACGCCCTGCCACCCAACATCCGGGCAATTCCTCAAGTACTATCCGGTAGCCAGCACACTAACAGCCCCCTCCCAACCTAGTACAGCCACACCAACATACCGCAATCCAACCTCAACTTAGTCTACTTCCGATATGACTTAAACATGACGCCTATGTGTAAATAGTTACCCCCTGTTACCCAAGTTTTAGCACCCGTTTTCTGTAAACACAGAGCGGCTTGCCACCCTGTTGTAAGTTTGTGTTCCATTTAAACCGCACTGATGCTGAATAGCGCGGTATATAAGAGACTGTAAATAAATAAATAAATATGAGCACAAAAGCACACTAGAGATGCCGATCCCTTTTCCATGCTCTCCAGCACTATTCTTCTCTTATTTGGGACCAGGACCGTACCTAGTCCTGTGCGAGTGGTGCAGCCGCACAGGGCGCAAAGGCTTAAGGGGCGCATTCCGGCTGTCTGCTGTTGCCTGCCACCACCACTTTTTCTTCTCTCAGCGGCAGCAGGCAGCGGCAGACAGCTGAAATGTGCTCCTTAAGCCTTCTCGCGGCACATCGGGCGTGCCTCTTCTCTCCTGCCCCCATAAAGTGACTTGATGGAGGTGCGGGGGGGGGGGGGATGTGCCCGATGTGCAAGTCACACAGGGCACATTTCACGATCGGTACGGCCCTGCTTGGGATGTAAGGTTCCCTTTTGATTTGCACTGGGCTCCCTGACTCCCCTAGGATTGCTACTTGTTACTCCAAACGCTGGATTCTTTTCTCTTTTTCACTTCTCCACTGTTGGACTCTTATAAAGCACATCTCCTTTTCACTCAGCGGGGCATCTCTGGATAGGCTCCTGCTACACACTTCTCACTGCTCCAGTGTAGATCTTTGTTTTCTCCTGTAACTCAAATCAGGGTGTTTTTTTCCCCATAAAAGACAGATCCAATGTGAGAGCTTTACACTCTCAGAGAAGGGCCGTTCTTCACACCTTCGCGGGATCCCTCAGGAACAGCTACTTCAGTGAAATGTCAGACGCACCATTAGAAGGACTTTATTGTGTGGTTGAGCCCTCTATTTTCAGTCCAAGAATATAAAAACAAGAGGCTGGCTTCCTCCCTATTCAACTTCTATCTCAGCATGAGGGAAATCTGGAGCAGGGCAGAATATGGCCGCCTTTCCCTTTGCCTGCTAGAACCCTTAATACAGGAGACTGAACTGTTCCTTTCTCAGCTACAGTCCTTTGATTACATCTTCTGGAGATTCACAAAAGGTACCTGTAAGTGGAGTTCACCTTGAGGAGGACATTACTGGTGGTGTGCCAAAGGGATCAGTCCTTAATCCAATTCTTTTTATCATTTTTGTAAGTGATATTGTGGAAGAGCTGTCGACTAAGGTTTGTCTCTTTGCAGATGATACCAAAATCTGTAATAGGCAAACACCCATGAAGGTGTAAGTAACAAGAGGAGGTATCTAACTAAGCTTGAAGGATGACTGAGACTTTGGCAGCTAAGATTTAATGCTAAAAAGATGCAGGATCATGCATTTGGGCTACAAAAATCCAAGGGAGGGTGAAGTACTTCTGTCCATGATGAGATGATGATGAAAGGCTAAAAGAAATCAGGGAAGCTAACAAAAGTTACAACACAGTAATAATGGGTGATTTAAATTGCCCCAGTATCGACTGGATCAATGTCACAACACGACATGCAAGAGAGATAGTTTTTAGATGAAATAAATGACCTCTTCTTGAGCAGCTGGTTCATGAACTGACAAGAGGGTAAGCTATTTTGGAGCTAGTCCTTATAGGAACACAGGATCTGCTGCAAGGGATAATGGTGTTGGGGCCACTTGGCAACAGTGATCATAGCATGATCACATTTGATTTTTTAAATGGAGGGAGGACAACAAGGAAATCCACAGTGCTATCTATTAACTTTCAAAAGGGAGACTATGATAAAATGAGGAAAATAGTTAAGAAAAAACTAAAAGCAGCAGCTGCAAAGGTTAAAGATTTACATCAAGCATGGGTGTTTAAAAATACTATCTTAGAAGCCCGTGTATGTATTCCATGCTTTAAGAAAGGTGGAAGTAAGGCCAAAAAACTGTCCGCATGGTTTAAAGGTGAGTTCAGAGTGGCTGTTATAACCAAAAAAGCATCTTTCAGGAAATGGAAGGAGCCAAATGACGAAAATGGCAAACAACATAAGCACTGGCAAGATAGATGCAAGGCAGTGATAAGGCAGGCAAAGAGAGAAGCAAAAATGCTAATAAAAACTTTTTCAAGTACATCTGTAGCAAAAAAACTGTGAGAGTGTCAGTTGGACCATGAGGTGATAGAGGGATTACAGGGGCATAAAGGGAGGACAAGGCCATAATGGAGGTACTGAATGAATTATTTGCTTCAGTCTTTACTGAAGATGATATAGGGAAGTTACTCATGCTTGAAATGGTATTTAAAGGTGATGTATAAGAAGAAATGAAATAAATATTGATAAACCTGGAAGATGTAGTACAACTATTTGTTAAACTAAAAAGAGTAGCAAATCACCTGAACTGGACAATATATATCCCAGGGTGCTGAAAGAATTGAAATATGAGATTGCAAACCTACTATTAGTAATTTGTGAACTATCATTAAAATCATCTGCAGTACCTGAAGATTGGAGAATGGCTAATGTAACACCAATTCTTAAAAACGGTGCCAGGAGTGATCCGGGAAATTACAGACCAAAGAGCCTGACGTTTGGAACGGGCAAAATGGTAGAAACCACTATAAAGAATAAAATTACTAAACTTTATAGATAGTCATGGTTTAATTAATTAATTAATTTATTTATTTAAAGTCTCTTTTATACCGCGCTATTGACATCAGCGCGGTTTACAGTGAACATTAAACTACACATCTCAGATTGCTGATTTGTGTTTACAAAAAACAGGTATCATAACTTGGGTATACATTAAAACAATTTTAACAGGGAAAAACATGATAAATATATACAAACCACTTTATGTAGCTATATAAAGGGTTAAATGAACTGTACAAGCATCTCATAGTGGGGGAAGGTTAAATGTGTGATTGCGAGTATTCAGTCAAGAGTGTGAGATGCGTGTGCTTGGGGAGCTGCGTTGAGGTGTGGAAGTGGGTGGATGTGAGGTGGAGACTGAGGCATCATAGTGAAGAAGAAAAAGGTGATGTTTCAGTGCCTTCTTGAATTGACAGAGATCACTGATAGTTCTGATAGTTGCGGGTAGAGCGTTCCAGCAGGATGGTGCAAAGAAGGCAAAGGCTCTAGAACTGGTAACTTGGGAGCACTTAGTGCTTGCCTTAGGGAGAATGAGGGTATTTGAGGCATTGGATCTTCTTACCCGATTAGGAGGTGTAATTGATACTAGCTCAGAAATGGCAGTGGCTGGGTATTTCTTGATGGCCTTGTGGGTCATAGTTAGAATCTTAAAAGAGATCCTGGCTTGTATGGGGAGCCAATGCAACTGTTTTAGTATTGGAGTAATGTGGGATCTTCTGGAGGCTCCGTGGAGGAATCTTGCGGCTGAGTTCATTGCAAGTTGTAAGGAGTTGGTCGTACTCTTTGGAAGGCCATGTAATATCGCATTGGCGTAATCAAGGTGGGGCATTATTAGGGCCTGAAAAACAGTTCGAAAGTCTTCAGGTTCTAACAGCTGACGAAGATGGCGAAGGGTCCGAATTTTATGATATACCAATTTTGTTATGTTGTTGATATGAGCCTTCATGTTGAGCTGCTGATCAAGTGTAACTCCCAGGTATCTTACTGAAGCCTTGCATATGAGCTCTGCGTCACGAACTTTGATGGATATGGGTGGAATAAATGCCGGATTCCTGGTGACAAAGAGGGCTTCTGTCTTTTTGAAGTTTAACTTAAGCCTTTGCGCATTTATCCAGTCTGTGACTGCGTCAAAGCATTTGATTAGAGGGGAGAGGTCAAGATGTTCAGTCGAGATTGGCATGTACATCAAGACGTCATCGGCATAGACAAGGCAGTTGATGTTAAATGAGTGGATAAGGTCACAGATGGGCTGCATGTAAATGTTAAACAGCAAGGCAGATAGGGAGGAGCCTTGTGGAACCCCTTTCGTTTGGAGGAAGGGGTCGGATGTGGAGGGGCCAGAACGGACGTACTGCCAACGATCCGAGAGGTATGACGCGCACCATGATAGCGCCGAACCGTGGACTCCCTTCTCTCGGAGGCGTCGAAGAAGGACTTCATGGTCTACTGTATCGAAGGCAGCGGCAATGTCCATAAAGATTAGAACAAAGCCTTGTCTGATGTTATCCAGGCCTATGGATAGAGTGTTGAATAGGGTTGTCAATAGCGTTTCAACACCATGCGCTTCACGAAATCCGTGCTGGCAGGGGTGCAGTGGCGCGTTGGTATCTATGTGATCCTGTAATTGACGTTGAGTGATCTTTTCAATGATTTTCGATAGGAGGGGTATGCTGGAGATAGGTCTGTAGGATTCCATCATTGAGGGGTCCAACTTATTGTTTTTTAGGAGAGGTCTGATGGCGGTCTGTTTCAGGCTTCGAGGGAATGTTCCAGTAGAGAATGATACATCTATAAGCTTGGATAGGAAAGGGCTGAGCTCAGCACGTAGGGATTTTATCCAGGGAGCTGGACACGGATCAGAGGGTGATGTAGTGGTGTTTATACTTGATATAGTGTCTTGAATGACTCTGCTGGTTGGGGTAGAGAAGGATGTGATGGTGTGTTGGGTCACACTTAAGGAATGATCAAGTGGGGGTTGAGGAGCAGATAAGGGTGGACTAGTTGAGAAGAGGGGCTTAGTAGGTTGAATAAGCTGGTTACTTTTGTTTCGCAAGTAGTAAGCGTATTCCTGGGGGTCTGGGTGAGTCGAGTTCCCTTGAGATGGTTCTTTTGTTAGGGATTTTACAATTTGGAAGAGCTCGTGAGGTTTGTTTAGGGAGCGTTGTAGTCTGTTTGCATGATATTGTTTCATGCTTGATGCCACGGATAAACGATATTTTCCTAATTGTGATGTATATGCTTTGTGGCTCTCAGTTGTTCTTGATCGTCTCCAGTGCCTCTCAAGACGTCTGAGTTGAAGGAGCGATTCGCGTAGCTCTTGGGAGTACCATGGAGCATTCTTTTTCTTATGTAGTGCTTCGTTTGTAGCAGGTGCGTGGATAACAGCATCTAGGTTTGAGTTCCAGGAGGCGACCATGTCATCGAGGCCTTGATCGTGAAGGTCAAGTAGGTTCTGTGTCCTCTTTAACAAATCTTCTCTGTTGAAAGGATGGAAGCGCTTTAAGTGTTCTGAGGTGGGTTTAACATCAGGATTGGTTTTGGCAGAGATGGTGCCAGTCGGAATCTGGAAACGTATCAGAAGATGATCTGACCAAGGAACTGGGCTTACATTTAGTTGAGATTTATACCCGTGAAGGAGGGCTGGCTGTGGTGCAAAGATCAGATCAAGTATGTTACCTTTTATATGGGTAGGGGTATCAACCAGTTGAACGTAGCCTAGCTCACTGAGAGCATCATTAAAGGCATTGGTGTGACTGTCTTGAATGGATGGGAGGTTAAAGTCGCCTAATACCCAGTTCAAAGTATTCGGATTTGTGGTATTGCAAGCAAAATCAATTATTGTGGCTAAGTCATCTGGAGATGATGAAGGTGTTCTATATATCAAGTTGATGGTGACTTGTTTATTTGTAATGGTGATGGAGTCTAGGGTCGAGGTGCTACTTGAGGCAGCAAGCTGAAAGTTGAGATCGGCTTTTGTTAGGATGAGTACTCCACCACCACGCTGGTCAGCTCTGTGGCATGAGTGGACTGAGAAGTTGGGGGGGACACTCTGGTGAAGGATCACGGAGTCAGATGCAGATAACCATGTCTCTGTGATACATAGGATATCAAGATTATAAGTTGAGAGCATATCAGTTAAAGCTGGCCATTTCTTTCTTATTGATCGTGCATTTATTAGTGCACATTTAAGCTCAGGGGGAAGGTGGTGCTGCACACGTCGGGATAGGTTGTGTTGCTGTAGGTCTACATAGATAACATGTGGGCCTGGTAGGCTCCGGGGTGTTTCGGTTTGATGTTTAGTGAAGTCAGGGAATCTCCTCCAAGATCTTCGAAGGACAGGTATAGAGTTATGAGGTGAGGTAAGAGCTAAGGTGTCAAAGGTCAGAGCTATTAGAATATAGCAAATGGCAAGGGTCAAGGGGTATGAAGGTACCCAGTGTGATAACATTGTGGGAAATATAAATAGTAGACCACAGAAGAGGTATCACAATTAATTGATAACTGAGAGGTAAGCACAGGATAACAGAAAGGCTATTGTATTGTAAGGCAAACAGTCAATCAGAAAGGCTCAAAATAATGTAGACTATGAGCGCTAAAGCTAGCAGTATGACAGCAATTTGGATTAGGTAATGCTCGAGTAGTATACACCATGTGGTATTAATATACTTAGATATTATGTTACAAACTTGGTTGCTGGAACAATTCAATGGACTCTGGAACTCAAGAGAGGCAGAATAACTAAGCTGGAGTCGGTTGTGCTCTTCTTTTATCCATAGGGAACTGATGAGCTTCTCTTCTCGCTGGGGACGAGGTAGTGAAGATGTCCGTTACCGTGGCTGCGGACCACCGCCTAAGGGCCACGCCAAAGGGCCCTCTGGCGAGGCCCTCAGGCGCGGGCCCACCAGGCGCGGGCCCACCAGGCGCGGGAGCGCCTGATCGGCGCTCCTTTAAAGTTGGCCGCAGGCTGCCCGGATTAATGGGAGAAAACCAATATGGATTTATCCTAGGAAGGTCTTGTCTTACTAATCAGTTATATTTTTTTGAAGGTATGAATAAACAGGTAGATAAAGGTAAGCCGCTTGATATAGTGTATCTGCATTTACAGACAGCCTTTGACAAGGTACTACTATGAATCATTTGTATAGTGCTACAAGGCACTAGCAGTGCTGTTTATATAGATTTAAGACACAGTCCCGGCTCATCAAAGCTTACAACCTAATCATGATGAAAAAACATCGCAAAACTGGGGACTAGAGAATGGCAAGATACACATAAGTAGAAAGCAAGAGAATGAGGGGCATCAGGATCCAAAAACAGCCTCAAGGAGGTGGGTCTTCGGTCTAGAAATGAATAGGACCAGAGAAGGAGCCCGACGCATCAACTCATGTAGTTTGTTCCAGGCATATGAAGCAGCAAGGTGTAATGGACAAAGTCTGGAATTGGCAGTGGCAGAGAAGGGCACAGATAAAAGGGATCTACCTGAGGAGCGGAGTTCCCAAGGAGGAGTGTAGAGTGAGATAAGAAAGGAAAGGTAGTGAGGAACTGCAGAATGAAGGTCCCTCCTGAGAGACTGTTTGCAAAATGAAAAAGTCTTGGGATAGGAGGCAGTTTACTATTGTGCATCAGGAACTGACAAAAGATAGAAAGCAGAGAGTAGGGCTAAATGGCCAATTTTCCCAATGGAGAAAGGTGAATAGTGGAGCACCCCATGGATCTGTGCTGGGCCCGCTGCTTTTTAACATATTCATAAATGACCTGGAAATGAGAACAAGTGAGGTGATTAAATTTGCAGATGACAAAAAAATTATTAAAAGTTGTTAAAACACAAGGGGATTGTGAAAAATTGCAAGAAGACCTTGATAAATTTGAAGACTGGGTGTCCAAATGGAAGATGAAATTTAATATGGACAAGTGCAAGAACAACCCAAACTACAGTTATACAGTGCAAGGTTCCACATTAGGAACCACCAATCAAGAAAAGGATCTAGGAATCTACGTGGACAATATGTTGAAACCCTCTGCTCAGAGTGCAGCGGCAGCCAAGAAAGCAAATAAAATGCTAGGAATCATAAGGAAAGGAATGGAGAATAAAACCAAGGATATTATAATGCCTCTGTATTGTTCTATGGCAAGACTGCACCTTGAATATTGTGTGCAATACTGGTTGCCATATCTTAAAAAGGATATAACAGAATTAGAAAAGATACAGAGAAGAGTCTCCAAAATGATAAAAGGGATGGAAGGATACCCCTATGAGGAACAGCTAAAAGGTTAGAGCTCTTCAACTTAGAAAAAAAACGACTAAGTGGAAATATGATTGAGGTCTATAAATTAATGAATGGAGTGAAACAGGTAAACCGATTGGTTGTTTACTACATCTAAAAGTAGGAAGAGTAGGGGACACACAATGAAGCTACAATGTAATCCGTTTAAGACTAATAAGAGCAAATATTTTTTCACTTAACGCATAATAAATTCTAGTATTCGTTACTAGAGGATGTGGTAAAAGTGTAGCTGGGTTTAAAAAAAGGTTTGGACAAGTTCCTGGAGGAAAAGTTCATAAACTAATATTAAGGAGGACTAGGGAAATCCACTGCTTAACACATGATAGACATATTGTAATCTGTGTATCTTTATGGGAACCTGACAGGTACTTGTGATCTGGACTGGCCACTGTTGGAAAGAGGCTTGATGGATCTTAGCCTGACCCAGTCTGGTATTTCTTATGTTCTTAGTGAGAGAGGAGAGGGACCTGGGGATGATTGTTTCTGATGTTCTTAAGGTAAGTAGAAAAGGTGATGGTGAAAGCCAAAAGAATACTTGGGTGCATAGGAAGAGGAATAGCCAGCAGGAAGAAGAAGGTGATGATGCCTCTGTATAAGTCTTTGGTGAGACCTCATTTGGAGTATTGTGTGCAATCCTAGAGACTGCATCTTCAAAAGGATATAAGCAGGATGGAGTAAGTGCAGAGGGCCGTTGCTAAAATGATCAGTGGGCTTCGTCATAAGGCATATGGGCAGGGGCGGCCCAAGGGGGTGCGGGGCCATGTGCGGAGACTCGGTGCGGGGCCTCATTTGCATAAAGGACCTCATTTGAATAAATATTTGCATAATGTTGCCATATACTAACTTTTAGTAAACATGCCTCTTAATGAGTGTATGGATAAAGAAAGACTAAAAGATTTCTACATTACTATAATCCAGTGCCAACCGCCAGGCACATTAGGAACTACTACAAACGCTGCCCATTTAGAACCCATAGCAAACCCGCCGTATCCTAACAGCACTACCAGGACTCACAAAGCACCATACCCTACCTATCAATAAGGAAACACTGCAAATATTAAACCAATACATTTCAGAGAATAACAATACATGACCTACTGGGGAAAGAGAACAAGATTACATAAACAGAATACCTCAGCTCAATTACACATGCAGAACATAGACCATCACCAAACAAGGAATCACAATTTAGAAATAGCAAGACAATAATTAAACTGGGAATCCCAAAAGCCAAACTTGGAATGTACAACAACACTGTAGAAATAAAACTATAAATTAATTTCCTCTTGTACTAAACAAAGCGCAGATGGTAATGATGCACATTTCCCAGAGCTGACATATTCCAGTTAATAAATTCAAAATAAAGAGATATTTTTCTACCTTATGTGTGCATTTTTTTTCAGTTGCAATTGCTCCAGCCCCTTTCTTCTGGTTTCTTCGTGTCTTCTGCTAACTCTCCATTGTCTGCTGTCCATTTGTCCTTTCTTCTCTCTTCTAGTTTTTTTCCATTCTCTCTCTACATCTGCTTTAACATACTAATCTTTCTCCTTTTGCTCTTTCCTCATTCCTATTTCATCTACTCAAATTTTACCCCTCCATCCTCAATCTCCACTTCCTCTCCCAATATCCGGCCAATTGTAGATTTGTCTTCCCTCACATACAAAATATTTTTCCCCTCTCCATTTGACTCTCCCAGCTCCATCCCATTCTAATCCTCCCCCAACATCAGCTCCCTTCTAGTCCCCGCATCAGCCCATTTCCAGTCCTAGCCCCCCATAAGCCCATTTCCAGTCCTAGCCCCCTATAAGCCCATGTCCAATCCTATCCTAGCCCCACTATCAGCCCATTTCCAGTCCTAGCTCCCCCATCCATTTCCAGTCCTATCCGAGTCCCTCCATCAGCTCATTTCCAATCCCAGCCCCCCATCAGCCCATTTCTAGTCCTTTCCTAGCCCCACCATCAGCCCATGTCAAATCCTAGCTCCCCTCCACTCAGTCCATTTCCAATCCAAGCCCCCCATGAGCCCTCTTCCAGTTCTAGCCCCTCCATGAGTCCACTTCAATCCAAGCCCCCACCACAGCCTATTTCCAATCTTAGCACCCCCAAAAGCCCATTTCCAGTCCTATCCTAGCCCCTACATCAGCCCATTTCCTGTCCTACCCCCCCACTCAGCCCTTTTCCAGTCCTAGCTCCATCCCCTCACAGCCCATTTCCATTCCAAGCCCCCTCCCCATCAGCTATTTGCAGTTCAAGCCCCCCTTCCACTCAGCCCATTTCCATTCCAAGCCCCTTCCCCATCAGCTATTTGCAGTTCAAGCCCTCCTTCCACTCAGCCCATTTCCAGTCCTAGCAACCCCCACAGCCTATTACCAGTCCTAGCCCCCCATAGCCCATTACCAGTCCTAAGCCCCCATCAGCCCATTACCAGTCATAGCCCCCCATAGCCCATTACCAGTCCTAACCCCCCATCAGCCCACTTCCAGTCCTAACCCCCCATCAGCCCATTTTTAGTTTTTGCCTCCCCATAGCCCATTTCCAGTGCTTTACCGCCCATCAGCCCCTTTTCAGTCGTGGACCCCAACATAGCCCATTACTAGTCCTAACCCCCCATCAGCCCATTTCCAGTCTTAGCCCCCCCCCATAGCCCATTACATCCTAACCCCCTATCAGCCCATTTCCAGTATTTTCCCCCCCATCAGCCCATTTCCTGTCCTCACCCCCATCAGCCCACTTCCAGTCCTAACCACCCCATAAGCCCATTTTTAGTCTTAGCCTCCCCATAGCCCATTACCAATCCTAACCCCCATCAGCCCATTTCCAGTCCTAGCCCCCCCATCAGCCCATTTCCAGTCCTAGCCCCCATAGCCCATTACTAGTCCTAACCCCCATCAGCCCATTTCCAGTCTTAGCCCCCCCATAGCCCATTATGTCCTAACCCCCCATCAGCCCATTTCCAGTCCTAGCCCCACCCATCAGCCCATTTCCAGTCCTAGCCCCCCCCCATAGCCCATTTCTAGTCCTAACCCCACATCCGCCCACTTCCAGTCTTAGCCCCCCCATTGCCCACTATGTCCTAATCCCCCCATCAGCCCATTTCCAGTCCTAGCCCCCCCAGCAGCCCATTTCCAGTCCTAACCCCCCCATCAGCCCATTTCCAGTCCTAGCCCCCCCTAACCCATTACTAGTCCTAACCCCCCCATCAGCCCACTTCCAGTCTTAGCCCCCCATAGCCCATTACTAGTCCTAACCCCCCCATCAGCCCACTTCCAGTCTTAGCCCCCCCATAGCCCATTACCAGTCCTAACCCCCTCCCCCCATCAGCCCAAATAGATAAAAAAAACAAACCGGCTGCTGCTGCCGCTGCCACCATGGCAGCGGCAGAATCAAGCATCCCGCCATGGGGCCCCCCTGCCCGGCAAAGCCTCCCTGCAGCATCAGCTCCGGACGGAGTCCCAAAGCGCGGGCTTTCAGAGCCGCGAGAGTTTCCCTTTCTTGCGCGGCTCTGTTAATCCCGCCGGGGTTGATGGGATTTCCCATCAGCCCCAGCAAGCTTAACAGAGCCGCGAGAGGTCAGAGAAGCTCTCCCTTCGCGGCTCTGAAAGCCCGCGCTTTGGGACTCTGTCCGGAGCTGATGCTGCAGGGAGGCTTTTCCGGGCAGGGGGGGCCCTGCGGCGGGCCGCTTGATTCTGTTGCTGCCACGGCGGCAGCGGCAGCAGCAGCCAGTTTGCTTTTTTATCTATTTGGGCTTATGTAGAATATTTTTTGCGCGGGGCCCCCTGAAACGTGGGGCCCTGTGCAAAAAACATTCTTGCTCAATGGATGGGCCGGCCCTGCATATGGGGACAGAATTAAAGACCTCAATATGTATAAAATCTAAATAAACATATTTATCTCTTATATCTCAACAAATAGGGGTGACCTACACAGAGCGGTGGGTACACCCCTATACAAAGGCAAGGGGAGGGGTGACCTGCACGGAGCAGCAGGTGCACCTAACTCTTGCAACTTTGCTGGGTAGACTAGATGGACCATACTGGTCTTTATCTGCCATCATATACTATGCTACTATGTTACTATGTATATTATGGAAGAAAGTCAGGAGAAGGCAGATATGACAGAGACGTTTCAAATACCTCCATGGTTACATGTACAGGAGGAGAGTCTCTTTCAATTGAAAGAAAGCTCTGCAACAAGTGGCATAGGATGAAGGTGAAAGGGGATAAACACAGGAGTAATCTGAGCAAATATTTATTTACAGAAAAAGTGGTAAATGCATGGAATAGTATCCCAGTGGAGTTTGTAGAGAAGAGTACTTTATCTAAATTCAAGAAAGCATGGTATAAACACAGAGGATCTCAAAGGGAAAAAGGGGACTGTAAAGCTTAGTATCTGGAGTGGAAGGGCAGACTGGGTAGACCATATGGCCTTGATCTGCCGACATTTTTTCTGTTTCTAACATCCTGGACTATATCACTTTGACTACTCCTGGAGAGGAGTCCATTGCAAAATTAGTTCAGCCTGCTATTTCTTGGAGGCCATTATAGAGACCTTGCAGAGCATTTATATCTGTAGAGGAATTTATACATATAAATGTCCTACCGGTGTAAATAGCAATTTTTAGAAAGTCAATAGTTACATATGGTTTGGAAAGAGGTGCATTATGAGCTTTGTTGGGGTGGGGTGGGCTGGCCTGGCCTGGCCAGTTGGTTCAAGGTGTTGGCACCTTAAGCAAACCTTAAGTCTTATGTGCGCCATGGCTGCCAGAATCTTTTGTTTATTTATTTAATAGGTTTTCTATACCGTCTTTTCTTTAAATCAAAGCAGTTTAAAATGGAATTAAACAGGAGTTACATAGCAAATAGGAAAGGAGGGGGGGGAGCATGCAGGAAACACTTAATAGTGCAACATTACATTAAAAGGTATATATGGAATGTACAGCATGTAAAATTATATCGTTTGAGGTTGGTAGGATGCCCTAGATCAGTGGTTCTCAACCTTTTTTGTACTGTGACCCCTTTTACCATTGGTCAACTTGTGATGACCCCCAATGATAAAATCAAATGCGTCTCTCTTCCTTTACCGTTAATGCATTGTCGCTGTAATCATTTGTTAATATATTATAGGCCTTTGCATTATGCTTTTATTTATAAAATTTACTTATATAAACCACAATAATTAATCCCAATAACAAGTAACAATATTCGATTTAAAAATTATTATGATTTTGTAGTCAAATCACTAATATGAAATAAAATTATTTTTTCTACCTTTGTTGTCTGACCAATTTATTCTCTGATCATGCTTATCCCGATCTGAGGCTTCTTCTTTCCTGTCTTCTCTTAGCTCTCTTTCTGTGGTCTATGGTCCATTTACCATTTCTCATCTCTTCTTTCGTTTTCTTCACTTCTTTCCATCAGCCTATTTCCAGTCCCAGTAACCCTCCCCAGAATCAGCCCCTTTCCAGTCCTCACTCTCAGTACCTTCCAATGTCAACTTGCATTCCCATGACTGCCACTGGTGTCCATTCCCTTCCAGTCCCCCTCCTTCCCCACTGACCAGTCCCTTCTAGTACAAATACCATGGCAGCCCCTCTCAGATCCACTCCCTTCCAGTTCCATTCTCCCATCCCCTCGTATCAGCCCATTTGTAGCCCTAGCCCCCAGTTTTCTTCCAGGGCCAGCAGCTCTATCCTCCCCTCCCCACAATCAGCCCATTCCCAGTCGAAGCCCCCCAATCAGCTCACTTCCAGTGTTAGTCCCCCCTCAACCCCATTACCAGTGCTAGCCAACCCTAATCAGCCCAATACCAGTCCTACCCCCCATCAGCTCATTACCAATCCTAGCCTCCACTAATCAGCCCATTTCCAGTCATAGCCCCTCCGATCAGCTCATTTCCAATGCTAGCCTCCCATCAGTCCATTAACAGTCCTACCCCACCCCATCAGCCCATTACCAGTCCTAGCCTCCCCTAATCAGCTCATTTCCAGTGCTAGTCCCCCCTCAACCCCATTACCAGTGCTAGGCTCCCCTAATCAGCCCATTACCAGTCCTACCCCCCATCAGCCCATTACCAGTCTTACCCCCCATCAGCCCATTACCAGTCCTAGCCTCCTCTAATCAGCCCATTTCCAGTCCTAACCTCACTGATCAGCTCATTTCCAATGCTAGCCCCCCATCAGTCCATTACTAGTCCTACCCCCTATCAGCCCATTACCAGTCCCAACCCCCCCTTGATCAGTCCATTCCCAGTCCTAGCCTTCCCTAATCAACCCATTACCAGTCCTAGCCCCCCCATCTGCCCATTACCAGTGCTAGCTCCATCAGCCCATTATAATCCTAACCCTCACTGTCTCTCCCCTCTGTCCAGCATTTATCCCCTGTCTGTCCAGTATGTCCCCCTGTCTCTCCCCTTTGTCCATGTCAGCCTCCTTTCCTCCCTCCCTCCCTCCATGTCGGCCTCCCTCTGTCTATGTCAGCCCCCTCCCTCCCTCCTTCCATGTCAGCCCCCCTCTGTTCATGTTAGCCCTCCTCCCTTCATTCCTCCCTCCATCCATGTCAGCCCCCCATCTGTCCATGTCAGCCCCCCTCCCTCCCTCCATCCATGTCAGCCCATCTGTCCATGCCAGCCCCCTCCATGTCAGCCCCCCTCTGTCCATGTCAGCCCTCCCTCCATTTTAGCCCCCTCTGTCCATGTCAGCCCCCTCCCTCCCTCCATCCCTGTCCCCTCCCTCCCCCATGTCAGCCCTGCTGCAGGTTCCCTGACCCATCCTCCCCTCTCCCCATGTCTGCCTCCTTTTTCTGAAGCCACGGCTCCCTGTCTCGTAGAGAATCGCGGCTGTGCCTGTGAAGCCATTGCGGAGCCTTTCTGTCTCTAAACGGGCTCCGTGCAGCATTGTCCCGCCTCCAAAGCAAATGGTAAACAACTTCCTTTGGAGGCGGGACAATGCTACACGGAGGGAGCCCGTCGAGAGACAGGAAGGCTCTGCAACGGTTTTACAGGCATAGCCGTGGTTTCCTAAGAGGCAGGGAGCCGCAGCTGCATTAGAAGGGAGGCGGTGAGTTTGCTGCTGCCGAGAAGCGGACTCGGCAGCGGCAGCAACTTGTGCACTTTTTAAATTTTTTTTAATTTGGTGGAGTGAGGCGACCCCCGCTAAATCCTGTGGCGACCCCCGTGGGGGTTGCGACCCACAGGTTGAGAATCACTGCCCTAGATGGATGTTTCAAAGTGACCTCTGAAGAGTAGTTTTTTAAAATGCTTCCAAAATTCCTCAAGGCCTGTTATAGCTCTCAAAGCATCTGGTAGGCTGTTCCGAAAAGTTGGTGCTGCTAGGGAGAGAGCTCTTGCAGATGTAGCATTGATAGTTTAGTGTATAATAAGGGTGTCAATACAGTATCAATTGCACTGTGTCTCTTAGGTCTAGAGTTAGCAGTGATGAGTTTTTTGATACTGTCTGAAGATAAGTTATGTTTAATTTTAAATATGATCATTATTATTTTGAAGTGAATGCGAGATATGATTGGAAGCCAGTGGAGTTGGAAGAGAAGACGAGTCACATGTTCATGCTTAGAGGAGCTTAGAATGACAAGAGCCGCCGTACTTTATGCAACCTGCAGAGGTCTGAGAGTATGCTTGGTAAGGCCAAGGTATGTAAAATTACAGTAATCTAACAAAGGAGTTCTGATAGCCTGACAGACCGTTCGAAAGTGATCATGACTGAACAGGGCTTTGAGTCTTCGTATTATAGCTATTTTGTATTTCTGGCAGTTTTGCTGATGTGGGACTGGAAGTTAAGATTGGAGTCCAAGGTAATTCCAAGGTATTTTATCTCTTTCCTTATGGGTATACAACAATTTGGCATGGTGATCGAGACAGGTTATTGTTAGAGAGCCCTACTCTCTCCCCCCAAAAACGCTGCCAACCTAGGCAACTGCCTAGTTTGCCTGATGGTTGTGCTGGCATTTTACAACGGTGATACATGCATACTTTACCAAATCCGAATTTCAGCATTTGCACCTGCCCTCCAAGGCAATGGAAGTGTTAGCTCACAGCTCATTTGGACTTTGGGTTTGCACCAGTGATTGAGAGGACAATTGTGCTTACTATGATGTAGGAAACCTCCTAAACATTTCATAAAAAGGCTCAACTCCTTGATGACCTCTTCCTGGACATCCGGTTTTATGCAAAATTGCCACTTACATGGGTAAGAATAGCCATTTACATGTGCTGAATCCCAAGTGATATTGCTTTATTTTACGAGTGTCTTTGTAAAATATTCCTTCCACTGTATGTAACACCAAGTACATGTTTTACAAAGACTCTGCATTCAGTGAGCCTTTTGTTAAATAACTTGCTAATTATAAACATCCCAATTTGGGTCCCTTTATCTACCTACACACTGTCTACAAAATCGAGCTACACATGGGCTCAGCTGGGAGGAGCACAGACCTTAATAAAAGGGTCCAAAGGTTCCTTTATGTTAGTCATCAGATTGGCATATATGACACAAATTATAGAAGTTGGGAAAAACAGAGATGAGATCCTAATCATGAAAGACTATATCTACTGACACGTAACAATAGAATACTTAACCCCAAGTATTTAAATTACTTTAGAAAATGTAAGCCTCTATTTACTAAGCTGGGTTAAAGCAATAATGCATGTTATTTGGCACTTTACGCGTGTTCATTTGCAGTAACACAGCCTAACTTGAAATATTTTCTTACCACAATAGATGTTAAATAATAATGAGCTATGATGCATGTGAATTCATGCAAAGCAGCTAATTATTATGCAAACTAATACAGCTTGTGTTAACCTTGAAAGCTGCATTATTCATGGAAAAGTTAACAAAACCTGAAGAAGCGTTATTAACTTTCTTCCCTTGGAACAAGTTGAAGGGGTTGGTGCTGTGGAAAAATGAGCCACCTCTTCCTTTGATTCATTAAGAAAAAGAGTGCCCTCCCAGCAGGGCTGGTACTATCATTAGGCGAACTAGACAGTCACCTAGAGTGCCGCCCTTCCAGGGAGGCCCATTGCCACTGCTGCAGCTCCTCTGCAGGCCATACAATGATGGCAATGGCCTGATCAGTAGTAGTAGTAAATAGCCCTGCGGCACTTACCTCAAAACTTTGGTGCCATGGGGCTGCTTCTGCCCCCACCAATGCTGACTTCCTGTTTGCCTGGGGCAAAAATGACTTCCACTCCCATACAAAAGAAAGTTGGTATCGATAGGAGGAGAAGCAAACAGCCCCATGGCATCAAGTTTTGAGGTAAGTGCACAGGGCTGTTTCATGCCATTGCTGCCACTGTAGGTCCAGTAGAGGGATGGCATCGGCAGCAATGGGGGTCGGGGGGGGGGGGGATGCACAAGGGATAAAGTTCACCTAGGGCATCTCATCTCCTTTCTCCAGTCTTTCCTCCAGACCACTCTTTCTCCCCTCCAATCCAGTTGAAATGAAAAGCTCTCCACCTGGAATTCACCCTCAATCCATTTTAAGCTAAAAGCTTCCCTTTTGGACACTCATCCCCTCGTCCCTCAGAGCCTCCACAGATCCTCCCTGGTGGATAGTAGTGTACAGAAGCAATTCCCAGTTGTTCCTATCCTGATGGTAGCCTCAGACCCCCTAGAAATAGTCTTGCCATATTTCCTCTAGAGGTCAGGTTGCCAAATAAGGAGCTGAAGACTTCTCAGAGTAAAGCCAGCACTGATGATGTGGTTGGATCTGCTGATGTAGCTGCACATGAAATGAGAGTCAGAAGTTGCAAAGATGTCTTACGTATTAGGACATGGAACATATAAAGCATGAACCAAGTGAAGTTGGAGGCAGTCAAGAATGAAATGGAATGTGTACGACTCGATCTGTTGGGTGTCAGTGAACTGAAATGGACTGGCTTTGGGCACTTTGCATCTGATGATCATATGATCTACTATGCTGGAAATGAAAGACAAAGAAGAAATAGTGTTGCATTTATAAGAAGAGACTTGAAAGAACTGTAATAAAATACAAGAAGTCAATGAATACTTAATTTAAATTTGTCTATGAGAAAAACCCATCAACACAACAATAGTTCAGGTATGCTTCAACAACAGCTGCAGAAGAGGAAGACGTTGAATGAGTTCTATAAACAAGTACAAGCTGAAATTGACAGAACGTGCAAACAGGATATCCTGATAGTTATGAGTGACTGGAACTCAAAAGTTGGCAACAAAGAAGACAAAGTGGTTGGAAAATATGGACTTGGCAACAGAAATGAAGCTGGAGAAAGGCAGCTAGAATTCTATAAAACCAATGATCTATTCATCTCAAACACCTTCTTTCAGCAACACAAGTGCCGACTGTACATATGGACTTCATCCAATGGACTGTACAGAAATCTGATTGACAACGATGGAAGACAACGATGGAAAAACTTGATAACATCAACAAAGACAAAACCTGAAGATGACTGTGGTACAGGTCACCAACTACTAGTATGCAAACTCAAGCTAAATTTGAAAAAGAGCAAGCCACTCATTAATGTAGCAAAATATGACTTGAGAATATACCACTGGAATTTAAAGACTGCCTGAAAAATCAATTTGCTGCTTTAGATACAAATGACAGAGTTCCAGAAGTGTTATGGGATGACATCAAGAAGGTTGTGTTGGAAGAAAGAGAAAAGTCTCTACATAAGGTAAAAAAGCAAAAACATCCAAAATGGATGACTAAAGAAACTCTGAAAATTGTCCAGAAACACTGAGAAGCTAAAGTCAGAGGAGAAGGGGGCAATCACAGAATTCAAAGATTTCCAACGTGCAGCAAAACAAAACAAGGAGAAGTACTACAATGATGTATGCAAGGAAATAGAATCTGAAACTATTAGAGGAAGAACAAGATTGGCTTTTCTAAAGCTACAAGAGTTAAAGAAAAAATTACAGCCTCAAATTGGAATGCTACAAGATGCTCAAGGATCCATATTGAATGATGCTGAGAAGATCAAGAAAAGGTGGAAAGAATATACAGAGTCATTATATCATAAGGATCAAGTGGACCAACAGCCATTTCAACCTGTACCTTATGATCAGGAACCATTGGTGATGAAAGAAGTCAAAGCAGCATTGAAAACCTTATCAAAGAACAAAGTACCAGGCATTGATGGCATTCTCATTGAAGTATTACAGCAATCTGATGAAGCTGTTACCATACTGACAAGGCTCTGCCAGGAAATTTGGAAGACAAATTCATGGCCAACTGACTGGAAAAGATCTGTGTTTATACCAATACTGAAGAAAGGTGACCCGACTGACTGTGGAAATTATTGCACAATTGCTCTGATCTCACATGCCAGCAAGATTATAATCAAGATCATTCAGCAGAGACTAAAACCATACCTGGAAGGAGAACTGCCTGAAATGCAAGCAGGGTTCAGGAAAGGGCGAGGAACAAGAGACATTATCACGGATGTGAGATGGATCCTTGAAAAGACAAAAGAATACCAAAAGGTTATCCATATGTGTTTTATTGACTACAGCAAGGCTTTTGACTGTGTAAACCATGAGAAACTCTGGGCCACATTAAGAAGCATGGATATACCAGAACACCCGATCATTCTCTTGCACAACCTTTACATTGATCTAGGTGCAACAGTTTGAATGGAACAAGGAGAAACAGAATGGTTTAAAATCAGCAAAGGTGTACGACAAGGCTGCATATTTTTTCCCTACTTCTTTAATTTATATGCAGAACAAATCATCAGAGAAGCAGGACTGTATGAAGACAACTGAGGTGTGAAGATTGGTGGAAGACTCATCAACAACCTTCACTATACTGATGATACCACATTACAGGCTGAAAGTGAAGACGATCTGAAAGATGCTTCTCAAGATCAAGGAATATAGTCTTAAAATTGGTCTGCATCTTAAATTTAAGAAGATCCTGACAATTGGAAAAATCAATAAGTTCATCATGGATGGAGAAGAAATTGAAATAGTTGACAACTTTAACTTACCTGGATCAACAGTCAATAAAGAAAGGACTAGCAGTCAAGAAATCCGATGACGTAATGCTCTTGGTAGAATGGCTATGAAGGACTTAGACAAGATTCTCAAGAGCAGAGATGTCTCTCTCCGTACAAAGATTTGACTTGCCCAGGCCATGGTATTTTCAATAACATCATAAGGATGCGAAAGTTGTACAGTGAAAAAGATAGGAAGAAAATTGATGCCTTTGAATTATGGGGCTGGCGACGAATATTATGTATATCATGGACTGCCCGAAGAACAAACCAGTCAGTACTATAGGAGATCAAACCTAAGCTTTCCTTAGAAGGTCAGATGACAAGACTTCGACTTTGATACTTTGGACACATCATGCAAAGAGAGAGATCATTGGAGAAAGACATAATGCTTGGCAAGGTAGAAGGTCACTGTAAAAGAGGAAGGACGGCAATGAGATGGATCGATATAATAACAGCAGCTATGGAAACCACTCTATCAACAATGAGCCACTTGGCTGAAGACCGAACAAAGTTTAGGTCAACTATTCAGTCGACACCGACTCGACATTACTTAACAACAACAACAACAACAACAACAACAACCACAACCTTTTGTTTAGGGTTGAAACTGCCATTTGGTGTAGTTTACCTCCTCCCATGTCTTTGTTTAGGATTGCTCCATGCAGTTTACTTCTCGTGCCTTCTTAAACAATGCAAAAGCAATTCAGTGCTGTTTTGAGATGAGACACTCGATGCTTGATTTCCATCCTTTTGCCTTTTAGTGATCCTCTGTGTATAGCTACTCCTTTTTGAATTTCATCAACATTTTGGTCTCTACTACCTTCTCTGGTAGGACATTCCAGGCATCCTTCACCCTTTCCATTAAAAAATGTTTCCTGATGTTGCCCTGAGTCTATTCCCTCCAACTTCATGTTTCATTGCTCTACAGCTTTCTTTCCTTTGGAAAATGTTTGCATTAATTCCTTTTAAATATTTAAATGTCTGTATCATATTTCCCATGTCCCTCCTCTCCTCTAGGGTATACATTATTTTGGTTCTCAAGTCACTTCTTGTATGTCTTCTAATGCAGATTGCACAATATTTTGGTCACTGTCCTATGGACTACCTTTAGTTTCTCGATATCCTTTCTGAGATACCGCTTCCAAAACTGAACACAGTTTTCCAGGTGAGGCAACCTCAAAAATCTATGCAGGAACACTGAATCTTCTAACCCACTAGACTGTAGATGGTTCACTGTCCTTTCTTTCAGTAGCATCTCCATCCAGAGCCAACCCCAGAGCGGGCTCAAGATGTTGGTGCCCTGGGCAAACCTTAAGCCTTATGTCCAGCTGTCAGAATCTATTGTTTAGCTTTGAACGCCATGCTCTTTGTTTCCCCCCGGAAGCTGCCACCCTAGGAGACCGCCTATTTGTCTGATGGTAGACCCACCAAGTCCTCTCTGAGTTCCATTAATATCTGGGGATGTATCGCATCCAGGATCATGACTTTGTTGACTTTCAGTTTGGTAAGTTTTATTTATTTATTTATTTATAATTTATTTATTTAACAGGCCTTCTATACCACCCTATCTTGCATTCAGGGTGGTTTACATTATAAAAACAACAACTTACATTGAACAGGGAATTAAACTTGGAGATCCAAACATAGAATAAATATGAATTTCATAAGATATACCATACTGGGTCAGACCAAGGTCCATCAAGCCCAGTATCCTGTTTCCAACAGTGGCCAATCTAGATCACAAGTACCTAGCAGTTTCCCCAAAAGATACAGATTCCACAGTGCTTTTATTGGGGCAAGCAGTGGATTTCCCGGGTTCCCTTTAATAACGGTTTATGGACCTTTCCTCCAGGAACTTGTCCAAACCTTTTTTAAACCCAGCTACACTAACAGCTTTTACTACATCCTCCGGTAACAAATTCCAAAGTTTGATTACATGTTGAATGAACAAATATTTTCTCTTATTCGTCTTAAATAGGTTACATTGTAGCTTCATTGCATATCCCCTAGTCTTTCTATATTTTGATGGCATAAACAATCAATCTACATTTGACCGTTCCACTCCATTCATTAATTTATAGACCTCTATCATATCGCCCCCTCAGCCATCTCTTTTCCAGGTTGAAGAGCCCTAACCTTTTTAGCTACTCTTCATAGGTGTATCCTTCCATCCCCTTTACCATTTTGGTGGCTCTTTAAAGTACCTTTTCTAATAATGCTATATCCTTTTTAAGATACATCTAGCAGAATTGCACACAATATTCAAGGTGTGGTCGCACCATGGAATGATACAGAAGCATTATAATAATCTTTGTTTTATTCTCCATTCCTTTCCTTATGATTCCTAGCATTCTATTTGCTTTCTTGGCTGCCGCTGCACACTGGGCAAAGGGTTTCAACATGTTATCCACGATGACACAATCTTTTTCTTGGGTGGGGTTTCTAATATGGAACCTTGCATCGTGTAACCATAGTTTGGGTTGTTCTTTCCTAGGTGCATAACTTTGCACTTATTCACATTAAATTTCATCTGCCATTTGGATGCCCAGTCTTCGAATTTATCAAGGTCCTCTTGCAATTTTTCACAATTCTCATGGGGTTTAACAACTTTGAATAATTTTGTGTCATCTGCAAAATTGATTACCTCACCTGTTATTCCCATTTCCAGGTCATTTACAAATATGTTAAAAAGCAGCAGAACCAGCACAGATCCCTGGGGTACTCCACTATTCACTTTTCTCCATTGGGAAAAGTGGCCATTTAGCCCTACCCTCTGATTTCTATCTTTTAACCAGTTCCTTATCCACAATAGTAAACTACCTCCTATCCCATGACTTTTTAATTTCGCCAAGAGTCTCTCATGAGGGACTTCATCAAAGGCTTTCTGAAAATCCAGATACACTATACCAACTGACTCACCTTTGTCTACCTGTTTATTCACACCTTCAAAACAATATAACAGATTAGTAAGACAAGACCTTCCTTGGCTAAAGCCATATTGGCTGTCTTCCATTAAACCATGACTATCTGCACGTTCAGTAATTTTGTTCTTGTATGAACTTCAATGAACTATTATATAGTAGGATTATAATGTGGAACATTAAGACTATGGGTTCAATTGTCTATTATATTGGGGTATTGCAGGTGGTAGTGGGAGGATATGTGAAGGGGACTGATTGTGTAGGGTAAGACAAGAAGGTGTTCGTCAGGTGATGTTGGCACAATGCTTCGTGAACAGGAATGTCTTTATGGCTTTGCAAAAATCTTGTAGGTCCATGGTGTCTCTTATAGCTTCCAGTAATGAGTTCCAAAGCATTGGTGCATAGAGGGAAGGTGCTCTGTTTCAGGTTAGCTGTTTGGCTTTAGTTTTTGCCTTTGGAATGAGCAATAGGTTTCTCGTAGATGTTCAATGGCTCCTAGATTCTGGATCTTTCTTGACTATAGGCTGGAGGGTGATTGGTGCCAGATGGTGAATTATCTTAAAGATGATTGTGAGAGATTTGAATTTGGTTCTTTGAAGGACTGGGAGCCAGTGCAATTGTTTTAATGTAGGGGGAATTTGTGTGCCCCTCAGTACCCAAGATATTATTCTTGCTGCTGTGTTTTGTATTAGTTGTAGGGGTTGGATGCTGTCTTTCAGCAGATCCTGATAAATGGAATTGCAGTAATCCAGTATCGTTACTCCTAAATGCTCTCTTCCATGAATAGTGAGGTATCTACTCCATTCTTATATGGGTCCTTGATAGATATCTGCTGTACTTCTTCAGTGTTTTCTTCTGTGAAAACTGAACAGAAATATTTGTTCAGCAATTTTGCATTTTCCATTTCACTCTTCACCCATTGATCCTCAGCACCTTTCAGTCTTACAATTCAACCTCTGGCCTTCCTTCTCTGCTGAAATACCTGAAAAATGTTTTGCCACCTCTCTTTATGTCTTTATGGTTTTAGGCACTTGATATACCACTCTTTACTGTGTATATGAGAGCGGTTTACAAATATATTCTAACAGGCACTTTTTATTCCCTTGTCTCCAAAGGGCTCACAATCTAAGCATATCCGAGGCAATGGAGCGTTAAGTGGCTTGCCCAAGGCCACAAGGAGTCATCCCTTCTCCCACCCCTGGTTTTGCCATCCTGATTTTTTATGTCTTTTAGCTTTAGCATGTATTCTTTTCTGTGCTTCTCTTTTTGATATCCTTTGTAGTTTGTAAATACTACTTTTCACAACCTCTTCTATGGGTTCCCTTTGCCTCTTGCTTGGATTTACTTTCCTTATAGAAATATCTGTTGCCATTGTTATAGCTTCCTTTGCCCATTGTTCTTCCTCTTCCCTTATCTTCCCTTTTACTCTGCCAGCTCCTCCTTTGCCATTTTGTTAAAATAAGCATTTTTGAAATCCAGGACTTTGAACGTTTTGTGTCTGGCCTCCCTTAGCATGTATATCAAACTATACTGTGTGATGATCACTGCTGCTAAGGTGGACACCCATCCAAGCATTAGACACCTTGTCTCTGTTTGTGAGTACTAGATCCAGGGTTGTGCCTTCTCTAATGGGTTTCATTTATCTAAGCAGAGCTCCTTGGAAAGCATCCACGATTTCTCTGCTTCTGCCCAATTCTGCAGCGAGAATACTCTAATCCACATCTGGCAGTCTGCCAGTAACCCCACCTCTCCCTTCATTCTCATCCTTTCAATATCTTTTATTAGATCTCTGTCCAATTCCTCCATTTGAGTTGGAGGTCTTTAAATCATGGATGGACCATTGTGCTTTTTTCTTTCTCCACAGCCATTCCATTTCAGTCACTTTAAGGTTATATTTCACATCAAGAGCTACTCCTTACCAACCTTTCTTCCCACCTCTATCCTTCCTAAACAGGTTATAGCAAAGCATGATTGTATCTCATTCATTGGACTCATTAAACCACGTCTCTGTAGTAGCCACAATGTCTAATGTTTACTAAGCTGGGCTAACGTTAGCTAATGTTATTCAATGGGACCTAGTTATAAATAGCACATGCTAACCATTGGCCAGCTTAGTAAACATGCCCCTAAGTTTACTTCCACCATTATGACTTCCAGATTTGGAACCATCTTGCTTAGATTACAAGCATTTGTGTTCACATCCTTCTACTAAGTTTTCGATGGCTTGCTCTGTATAGCTTCATTTCTGGTCTTATTTTCCATTTTGTTGCTGATGAGCGAATTAGGATGAGTTCGTTATTTTCTCCATTATCTGTGTCTCTTTGCTGGAGGTTGCATCCTGAACTCATTCTTTCCATCTGTCACCCCTTCCTCTGTTTTAAACGCCTTGCTGTGTATTGTTTGAATTTCTTACTTTTGGATCTAGTATTCCTGCCACCAAAAAGCTGCAGTCCATCATTGCAGTGTAACCTTTTCTTCTTTCATCTATTGACCCAGCCATCCATATATCTAAAGCCTTCTTGTTTATACTAGGTTTGGAGCCATATATTAAGGTTGATTGTGAGTGATACATCCTTTCTTTTGCCTTACCACAGTGAAACTGCTAGAGTGTATACTACGGGCTTAAGGCTCTCTCCCAAATTCTGAAAATCCCTCTGCACTACAGAGGTGCTCTTTCTAGCCATTTATTAACCTGCATTATTTTACCATGGGTTAGTAAATAGGCCCCTTAGTGTTTCTGTCATCTGCAGTAGGTATTTTTTTTAACCTGGCACTATATTGTACCTTTCCTAGCTCAGTGTTTCCCAAACATGCCATGTTGGCACACCTACCCAATCTGATTTTCAGTATATCTGTAATGAATATGCATGAGAAAGATTTGCATAAAGACCCAGGGCCCAATTTTCATTTAGGCAGGCTATGCGCGGTGTCAGCGACTCCCTTAACTTGGATTTTCATTTCCATGGCGACAGAAATGAAAATCCGGGTTATGCTGCACAGGCCGGCAGTCGCCGAGGCTAAGCGGGTAGCAGTGATTTTCGATGTTGCCTGTTTAGCCCCAGTGCCTTAAAGATAGGCAAGGGTTTTCCTCACCTATCTTTAAGGCGCAGAGTGCTAAGTGGGCAGCATTGAAAATCTCTGCTACCCACTTAGTGCCATTCCCCATCTCCACTCCACCCCGGCCTGCCCCAAACATGCCCCGATGTTAAGCGGATAGCATCTGGGCACGTTAGGGACTTAACCAGGCTTTTCCAAAGGCACTTCCTGTGTAGGTGCCTTTGGAAAAACCCAGTTAAGGCATTTACACAGGTAACATTTTGATTAAATTAAACTTTTAGAGTCATTCTTGGTTAACAATTGTTAAAAGAATAATCAGATGACCTCGGCTCTGTTCCATTATGAGATACAACCCTTTGGAATGTTCCATATTCAGTTTGATAGAATATCAGCGTCCATACATGAGCATGCACATAGAGGGGGTGGAAGGAATCTGCAATATGCTGACAGTCCATTCTTTTTGTACTCTGTGCTCTGCATTACAACTAGCTTTCCTCAGCCGAACAGAGGCCCATTTAGGAAAAAGGGAGTTAGGAATAGCCGTAGCACATGGTTAACTCAGTCACATGCAACCCTGGAGAAATGAGCTACTTGAAACTTTCTTACAGCTCAGCAATATAAAAGGCAAAATCCAGAAAGAAATATTCCCTAGGGAATAAAACATGGCAAAGCTCGAAAAACAAGGGCGTCAGCATTCTCTCATACGTCTCTGGATATTGGACCTACATTAATATGCTTCTAATATACAAATATGATAGATTAGGATAAAGACTTTTTTAAAGATACATACTAATGAACTAAGCTTTTCCTGGCTGTTAACAGGAACTAATAGATAAAGTCTTAGGGAGGGATATTCAGTGCCTGTAAAGCGGCTAGCCATCACCATGGATATTCAGTGCCGGGGCCATATCCAGCCACTGACATTGGATATCTGGGTTAGCTGGATAGTCCTGCGTTAAACGGACAGTGTCAATGTTCAGCCACTGCCTAGTTAGCTAAAGCAGCCTAACGTTTGCTGATTTGGGATAACCACATAGCGGCTCAATGTAATTAGTGTAATCAAACTCTGGAATTTGTTACCGGAGGATGTAGTAAAAGCTGTTAGTGTAGCTGGGTTTAAAAAAGGTTTCAACAAGTTCCTGAAGGAAAGGTCTATAAACCATTATTAAAGGGGACCCGGGAAATCCACTGCTTGACCCAATACAAGCATTGTGGAACCCTGTGTCTTTTGGGGAGACTGCTAGGTACTTATGACCTAGATTGGTCACTGTTGGAAATAGGATACTGGGCTTGATGGACCTTGGTCTTACCCGATATGGCATATCTTATGTTCTTATCCATGGGTGCTGCCTCCGATCTGCTCCTGGAATGCTTTGATGCTGTTGGAGCATTTAGTGGTGGTATCTGGGGATATTCAGTGAAACTAACTGTGTTAGTGCCGTTGAATGTCCCGTTGAATGCCATTTAGGTGCCAGCAGGTCTGCAAACTGCCTAAATGGCTTTGAAAATCCCCCCTTTATTTATTCTTATCCTTGAAACTGCAGGTGATAATACATGGTAAAGCTGTACAGAATAAGCCAAGTAAACCAAGCAGAAAGATGCCGCTACAAACTATTTCAGTCAGCACGTGCCACCTGTTCTGTGCCAGGAAATGCCGAAATTGCCCCATTTCATAAAACCCTCTCTGTTAAAATGCACGAATATACGGGAAGATTCCTGGACTTTAGAAGCTACATCAGCAGATCAGACCTATGGGTTCTAATTTAGTTTTAATTTGTGAAATAGTTGCCAACAAGCCCATGGTCAAACAGGAAAACCAAGAGCAAAACCACTTCAACGAGACCAGAAAGTCATTCAACTTCATTATACGTCCAGGATTCTCTGGCTTTCTTTGTCCCGAGTGGTGGATGCCTGGAATATCCTCCCAAAAGAGGTGGTGGAAACAAAAGAGACAGTGGAATTCAAAAAGGAGTGGGATAAACACAGTGGCTGCCTGAAGGGCAGGAGGATAGCTACCAGGAATGGAGCACCTCAACTCAAAACAGATATGAAAAGATTGTTTCACTTCTCCTAAGGAACCATAGGGAAAGTAACCCACACCACACGGCAGGTATAACCCCCAAATCAAACCTCACGTGACACAGCACACAACCCAAGAAAAAAATGGAAATAAATTCCATCACACACAAACCCACTCACATACACACACAAACACACGCACACTTATACACACACACACTCACACATACATACACACACACACACCTGAATAGCGAATCAGGTATTCTTGTAAATAATTTCTATAAATAGCAATGCCAGCTCTCTGACATTCCCCTGTAAATTCAGCAGTATACAAAAGTATACACCCTGTAAATAGTTCTGACAATTTACTGTTCTGTTATATGTAAAAAGTTAAGAAGTTCTTGTTCTATGTAATGTTATGCAAATGTATGCAATTGTTCCATGTAAACCGCCCCTGATCTCTGGAAGGGGCGGTATAGAAGAAATAGATAAATAAATAAAATAAATAAAACAGCTGGGATAGTGGTGCCTGTGGACGGGTTCCCTTGCTATACGGGACTAGACTGCTTGCAGAAGGAATGATCGTGGTGAGCTGGGGACTTAAGTGAAATATGTTTGAGGAATGCTGAAAAGCCATGGCATGAGGAAAGTAACTTGTACAGCATGGCAGATACAAGCACCCCCCCCCCCCCAAATCACGGGGAAAGTAATCTGCATAGTGCTGTGGATTCTACCCTAGCAACCTATTGTGCAGATTGGATGCAATGCTGCTTTCTATCTGCCGTCGTCTACTATATGATAATATTGAAAAGTTCCTTTGAGGCTCTTCCATGTTCCATTATTTCTATATATTGTTTCTATTGTTCTTCACATTTCAGCTTCTCGTCCACAGAATAAATATTTAGGGGTAATACTCAAACTCAGCCATTGCGGTTAACTAGTATCTGGCTTTTCAGTGCCAGTATATGGATAGTACTGGTGCTGAATATCCTGACAGGACCGTACCTAGCCCTGTGCAAGCGGTGCGGCCGCACAGGGTGCAAAGGCTTGGGGGCGCATTTCGGCTGCCTGCTATTGTCCTGCTGCCCCCACCTTTTCTTCTCTCAGCGGTGGCAGGCAACAGCAGACAGCTGATATATGCCCCCCAAGCCTTTTTGCAGCACTTTAAGCAGGTCTGGTCCCTCCCTCCTCTGACACGACATCAGAGCAGGGAGGGACAGATCTGCTTAAAGTGCCGGCGACTTGCAGATCAGGCGCGTGCCCTCCCTTCTCCCCATACCTCCATCCAGTGCTGCCTGCTCTTTCCCTGCTGCCGGCGCTGCCATGAAAAAACCAGAGTGCGGCAGCAGCAGGGCAAGAGCAGGCAGCGCTGGATAGAGGTATGGTGAGGAGGGAGGGCACGCGCCCGATCTGCAAGTTGCACAGGGCGCAATTCCAGCTCGGTACGGCCCTGTATCCAAATGCTGTGGTTAGCGAATCTGGTGATATTCATCTACTATCATAGCACATAGGATAGCTGTTTTGTTGTGCTAAGTTATGCGGATTGTTATCTAGATAGTGGCATTGAAAATCGCCACTATCCAGATATATGCCACCCCCACCCAGAGACCACCCTGGCATTATTCAGATAATCTGGATAGGACCACTGAATATTCCTCTCAGCATGACTTATGCAGTTAGCAGATCCTCCTAAATGGTTAAGTCCTTTTGAATTTTGACACTTTTAGTTTGTGTCTTATATCTGTTTCCTAATCTTATTACATGCTTTTACTATCTGGGCTACTGCATATCAAACTTTTTCTGCACTCAAGTCATGCTCTTCCTTGTGATTGACTTCATCATCTTGTAATATAAATGTGCAGATGTCATACCTAGAATAAGAGACCATACTGAATGGTCCATCTAGTCTGCTCAGTCACACCAATCACTCACCTCTAAAGCCCCCTCCTCTCTCTCTATGCTTTCCCCATGGTTTCTTGAATTCAGATACTGCCCTTGTTTCCACCACCTCCACTGGGATGCCTATGCACTAAAGCTAAAATTATTTTTAGCATGCATGTGCTAAAATGTTTTAGAGGGCAAATTAAAATGCCTTTGAATGGACCATTGACTAAGGCTTGTTATTCAGCGGCGGCGGCTAGTGCAATTACAGCAGCTAGACATCGTCGCTGAACCCATGACCCCGGCATTGAATAAATAGTTGGGTCTAATATGGCCACCAGCATCAGCCAGGAAGCTAACCGGGCAGTGGTAATATGCAGCCGCTGCCTGGTTAACTGCAGTGGTGAAAGTTAGGCCAGCCTTTACTGTGCCTGACTTTCACCACTGAGGGATAACCGGCAATGGCCGAATATTGCTGCTGGGAACAAAGAGCAAGGGCAAATCTAGAAATAGGAGTACAATGTGACATGCTATGTGAGACATTTTCTAAAGAGGCCTGTAGTGTAATAGCAAAGCCTTATGCTCAAGGTCTATAGTGTCTCCTTGGCATGTATGGGAACATCTAGAACAGAACAGCATCTGATGTCAGTAATCTTGGATTCACTTGCAAGATATTAACACACATTAAACATCACTATCAGGTGATTAAAGGGCTACTTGATAAAAGTATGCTAAGTAAAATAGCACATGTTATGCAACAATAGTGCCTACTAAGTAGAATGTGTTATTCTATTTGTTATGCACTGTTCTTATATAGTATGTGCTATTCCACTTAGTACGCTTTGTACCTACATAGTGCATATTATAAAATAATAGCTCATGTTAATGGGCTGCATGGAAACCACCCAGAAATTTAAGTTTTTCTATCGCTCCATTTTGAAAACATAAAATGACACTGAATATGTGCTTTCAAACAATCGCACATACCTACATAAGATATGCTATTCTGGGTCAGACCAAAGGTCCATCAAGCCCAGTATCTTGTTTCCAAGAGTGGCCAATCCAGGTCACAAGTACCTATCAGCTTCCCAAAAGGTAGATGGATTCCATGCTGCTTATCCCAAAGGTAAGCACTGGAGTTTACCTGCCCACTTTAATCATGGTTTATGGACTTTTCCTCCAGGAACTTGTCCAAGCCTAGAACATAAGAAATGCCATACTAGGTCCATCAAGCCCAGTATCTTGTTTCCAACAGTGGCCAATCCACATCACAAGGACCTGTCTTTTAAACCCAGCTTTTACTACCTCTGCCGGCAACAAATTCCAGAGTTTGATTATGCATTGAGTGAAAAAAGATTTTCTCCTATTAGTCTTAAATGTGCTATATTTTAATTTCATTGTATGTTTGCTAGTCTTTCTATTTTTTTGAAGGAGTAAAGAACTGATCTACATTTACCTGTTCTTATTTTATAGACCTCTATCATATCTTCCCTCAGCCTTAATTTTCCAAGCTGAAGAGCCCTAACATTTTAAGCTTATCTTTGTAGGGGTATCCTTAAATCACCTTTATCATTTTGGTCACTACTCTGTACCTTTTCTAATTCTTCTATATCATTTTTTATATATGGTGACCAGAACTGCACACAACATTTAAGGTGCAGATGCACCACAGAGCGATAGAGAGGTAGCGTAGTTACTCACCTGTAACAGGTGTTCTCCAGGAGCAGCAGGAATCAGTCCTCACTTATGGGTGACGTCGGCGCCGACGGAGCCCTCGCGGAGCAATTTTCCCCAGCTTTCAAAGAAAGCCTTTGGGAATTGCAGCGCGCATGCGCGGTCGTCTTCCCGCCCGAGGGTGCCATCTTAGCCAGTCAGATGACATAGCTAAAAAAGACAGCATAAAAATTTGCAAAAAGAACATAAGCAGACGATTGCAACTCCAAGGGGAGGAGGGAGGGTAGTGAGGACTGATTCCTGCTGCTCCTGGAGAACACCTGTTACAGGTGAGTAACTACGCTTTCTCCAGGACCAAGCAGGAAGTCAGTCCTCACTTATGGGACTCCCAAGCTTAAGGCTACCGGAGACCCTAAGCACAAAAATGAGCTCCCTCTAGCTCAGCAGCACAGAAGGAAAGAATCTTCGCTGAATTATCACCCACCGGTAGCCCACATCCGGGATGGAGGGTAGGAGTTGCTCAGACCTCAAAGAGATTACGGAGGACTGCCTGTCCGAAAGCACTGTCCCTACGGGACTCCCTCTCGAGACAGTAATGGACCGCAAAAGTCTGGCTCGAAGACCAAGTAGCGGCCCGGCAGATGTCTGCCAGCGGAACAGAGCGGAGGTAAGCCACTGACGTGGCCTTTGCCCGAACGCAATGAGCCGTGACTCTACTTTCTAAGGAGAGTCCGGCTGCCCCATAAGCCCAAGAGATACAGTCCGCCACCCAGATGGACAGAGTACGCTTGGAGACCGGGAGCCCCAATCTATTGGGGTCAAAAGACACAAAAAGCTGAGCAGCTTTACGGTGCTCCCGCGTACGGTCAAGGTAGAAGTTCAGAGCCCTTCTACAGTCCAGGGTATGGAGGACCGTCTCAGCTCGGCTGGAGTGTGGTCTGGGAAAGAAGGTTGGAAGTACCACCTCCTGATTGATGTGAAAAGGGGAGACCACTTTAGGCAGAAATTTTGGGTGAGTCCGTAGGACTACCCTATTCTTGTAGAACCTAGTGTAAGGGGGATCAGACACGAGGGCCTGCAATTCACTTACGCGTCTAGCGGAAGTGAGGGCTATCAAGAACAGAGTTTTCCAAGACAGAAAACGGAGAGAACAGGTAGCCATAGGTTCAAAAGGCGGACAGGTGATCCGCTGTAACACCACATTCAGGTCCCAGTCAGGCGCTGGCGGGCGCAGAGGTGGTTTAAGTAGAAGGAGACCTCGGAGAAACCTCGCTACGAGAGGGTCATTGGAGAGAGGTCTGCCGTCCACCGGCACATGATGTGCTGAGAGAGCACTGAGGTGAACTTTGACGGAGTTGGACTTAAGTCCCAGATTAGAGAGGTGCAGCAAGTACTGCAAGATCACCGACACCGGGCAGGAGAAGGGATCCTGAGACTGTTGGGTACACCAGACTGCAAAGCGACGCCATTTAAGGGCGTAGCATTTGCGGGTAGAAGGCCGTCGCGAAGCCAAGACGACCTCCTCCACCTCCGCCGGCAGGAGAAGGGGAGCAAGGACTACCCTCTCAGCAGCCAGGCCATGAGGTTGAGAGACCTGAGGTTGGGGTGTAGCAGGGACCCCTGATCCTGAGTGAGGAGATCCGGTTGTACCCCCAGAGGGATCGGATCCTCCACCGCCAGTTGCAGCAGGAGCGGAAACCACGGCTGCCTGGGCCAGCGAGGGGCCACCAGGATCATGAAGGCTTTGTCTCGGAGAACCTTGAAAAGAGTCCGAGAGACTAGCGGGATGGGAGGGAAAGCGTACAGAAGGCTCCCCGACCACGAGATCAGAAAGGCGTCCGCCGCAACCTGAAGGGGGTGTGGCTGACGAGAGCAGAAGCGAGTAAGCTGCCGGTTGTGAGGACTGGCAAAGAGATCCACCGTGGGGAGACCCCACTTGAGGAAAAGCTTCTGAACCACCAAGGGATCCAGACGCCACTCGTGCGGCTGGAGGACCCTGCTGAGTTTGTCTGCAAGGCAATTTTCTTGGCCCGGGAGATAAACTGCCCTGAGGAGAATGCCGTGACTGACGGCCCAAGAGCAGAGCTTCTGTGCCTCCCGACAGAGGAGGAAGGAGCCCGTGCCCCCCTGCTTGTTCACGTAGAACATGGCAACTTGATTGTCCGTCTGGACAAGGACGGACTGTTGGGAAGTCAGGTGGGAGAAGGCCTTGAGAGCTAGGCGGATCGCCCTGAGCTCCAGGAAGTTGATCTGCTGAGCCGACTCCCACGTGGTCCAGAGGCCCTGAGTACGTGCCTCTTGGCAATGTGCTCCCCAGCCCCGGAGGGATGCATCGGTGGTCAGCACCCGGGTCGGCTGAGGTGACTGGAAAGGCATTCCGAATATCAGGTTCGGCTGCCGGAGCCACCACCGGAGAGACGAGACCAGTGGCTCGGAAACGCGCACCAGGTCTGCTAGGCCGCCCGTGGCTTGTCGCCACTGCTGGCGGAGACACCATTGAGCAGACCGCATATTCAGGCGGGCATTGGGGGTCACATGGACGGTGGAAGCCATATGGCCGAGCAGTCTCAGGAAGCGCCTGGCGGAGACCAGGGGCTGGCTGCGAAAACGGTCGGCTAGGTCCATGAGCCGTTGAGCCCTGTCGAGCGGTAGGTATGCTCGCGCCTGCGGAGTGTGCAGCCTTGCGCCGATGAACTCGAGATCCTGTGAGGGGAGCAAAGTGGACTTTGCGAAGTTTATAACAAAGCCCAAGTGCTGCAGCAGAGTCACCGTGCGGCACGTGGCGCTGGTGACCTCCTGAGCGGACGCTGCTCTGATGAGCCAGTCGTCGAGGTACGGAAAGACATAGAGGCCGTGAAGCCGGAGATGGGCTGCCACGACCGCGAGACATTTTGTGAAGACTCGCGGTGCGGAGGACAGGCCAAAGGGCAGTACTCTGTACTGGTAATGATTTCCGGCCACCACAAACCTTAGGTATTGGCGGTGGCTTGGGTGGATGAGGATGTGCGTGTAGGCATCCTTTAGATTCAAGGAGCATAGCCAATCTCCCTGCTGGAGGTAGGGCAGAAGGATTCCAAGGGTAAGCATTTTGAACTTCTCCCGCACAAGGAACTTGTTGAGGTTGCGCAAGTCCAGGATGGGTCTGAGGCCCCCTGTTCTCTTTGGTATCAGGAAATACCTTGAATAAAAGCCTTGACCTCTCAGGTGGTGTGGCACCGGTTCCACCGCCTGTTCCTGCAGAAGACCTGCTAACTCCTGAAGGAGCAACTCCCTGTGCAGAGGGGGGCGCGGAGGTTCTCCCGGAAAATAGGAGGGAGGGACCTGATGGAAGTGGAGAAGGTAGCCTTCCCGCACGACCTGAAGCACCCAGGCATCTGCGGTGATGCTGGACCACCTGTGGGCGAAGTGAACCAGCCGGCCTCCGGTGCTGGGAGGAACCAGCGGGGGGGGAGAGGCTATGCTGAGCGAGTCAAAAGCCCCCACCCTGCTGAGCAGGGGCTGGTGGTGCAGGCTTGGGGGCTTGCTGCCTACGGGACCCGTTACCCCGTCCCTTGGCCTGCTGGCCCTGTTGGGGAGCTGCAGGGGCCTGATAATGGGGGTATTGTTTGTAGGCAGCCGCCTTCCTCGGGTAAAAGGACTTTTTCCCCGAGCCCTTCTTTTTCTGGGAAGGGGCGGAGGTCTTCCTAGAAAGTCTGGTCCTGGTGAGAGTCTCAGTCTCAATTTGTGCAGCCTTTTCCGCCATGGGCTTGCCAAAGAGGTTTTCGCCTCGGCAGGGGACATCGACCAACTTGTCCTGTACCCAGGGCTCAAGGTCTGACGACTGAAGCCAAGCCTGTCGGCGGGCACCGATGCCGGCTGCGGCCACTCGAGCCGAGGCTTCAAAGCCATCATAGGCTGCTCGGGACATGAACTTTGAGCATTCCCGAATGCCCGTGGACAAGGCTAGGAACCTCCGCAAGGGCTCCTCGGAGAGACCAGCGGAGAATCCGGCTAGCTCTTTAGCCAGATCCCGGAGATACATGCCCATGTATAGCTGGTAAGTCTGGACACGACATGCGAGCATAGAGCCCTGGAAGCACTTCTTGCCAAGGCCATCCAGGTTACGGGCCTCCCTTCCAGGAGGCACCGAGGAGTGCATCTTCTGGCTCTTAAGACGATGCATGGCCGATTCCACTACCATGGAATGGTGTGGCAGCTGTGCCTTTTGAAAGCCAGGGCTCTTGCGGACCCGATAGATAGAATCGACCCGCTTGCTCAGGACCGGCGAGGAGGCCGGACTCTCCCACATGCGGAAGAGTAGTCGTTCCAGCATAGGAGGAACCGGCACAGTAAAGTGTTCCCTCGCGGGAGAGTCATACTGGAGGGCGTCGAGCTCTTCGGCTCGAGGCTCCTCCTCGGGATCCGCAGGGAAGGCCAAAGCCTTGGCCATATCCCTAACGAAGTCCGAGAACCGGGCATCCTCCGGGGGGGACTGCTTCCGAGGCTCGGACTCCGGTGAGTCCGATGGGACACACCGAGTCCGGAAAGAATCAGGTGACTCTTCCTCCTCAGACTCCCAGACCGACTCCGACGAGGACTCGGTGGGGTCGGCCCGGGCAGGGCGCGGCGCCAGCCGCCCCGACGCCGAGGGAGTCGGCGTCGGCGACCTCGGTCCCAAACGGGAGGCCGAGGGTGACCTCGACCGAGGATCGACTCGAGTTCTCATCGACTCGAGGATCGGCTCGGTCTCCGGGGTCGACTTGGACGTCGACGTCCCGGCGGTCGGGGCAGCGGCACCAGCGAGGCCAGCGAGCAGTGCCCGCTGCTGGTCCATGAAGGCAGACAGTCTGCTCTCCAAGGCCGTCAACCTGAGTCCGAGCTCAGGTGACCCAGCAGCCCCCGACTCGGGCCCCGACTGCGTCGGGCACGACGTCGGCTGTCGCGGAGGCGAGTCCAGAAGGACCACAGGACTTACCCGGGCAGGCATCTCCGACTCCAGGCGAGGTCGCTTCGGGATGTGTTCCTTCTCCAAGGACCCGGGGCGGCTGTCGGGGCTATGCGACCTGGCCCTCGCGGAACCAGGAGCGTCCACCGACGCCGCCCTCGTGGGTTTTTCCTTCCGACGATGGTCCCCGGAGGGAGAACCCCGGTCGGAGGAGCTCCGGCGACGGTCCGAGCTGGAGCCTTTCGACACGGAGGCCTCCGACGAGGTCCGGGTACGGCTGGGGTCAGCGAAGATTCTCTCACGCTGATGCCGCCGACTTCTCAACGCCTTTGAGGACAGTTTGCTGCAGGGCCCACAGATCAGTTCCTCATGATCCGGGCCCAGGCAGCGGAGGCAAAAGTCGTGTGTGTCGGTCAGTGACATATTTCGGTCACACCGACCACACCGCTTAAACCCACTGGCAGCCATCGGGGGAAAAAGGGCCCCTGCGAGGTCAAAGGACCGGGCTGCCAGGGAAACCGAAAACGAAAGCTGACTAAGTCAGAAAAACCGAAAAAAGTACGAGGACTCGAGACCGGCGTCGCGAGTCCGGGCGGGAAAACGATCGGCGTCGAACCGAAAGAAAAAAGGATAAAATAAAGAAGAAAATCAACTTTTTCGCGGGGACAAGACGGGGACGTCTGTAGGGCTCCGCGGAAAAAAGAAGACTGGCTAAGATGGCACCCTCGGGCGGGAAGACGACCGCGCATGCGCGCTGCAATTCCCAAAGGCTTTCTTTGAAAGCTGGGGAAAATTGCTCCGCGAGGGCTCCGTCGGCGCCGACGTCACCCATAAGTGAGGACTGACTTCCTGCTTGGTCCTGGAGAAATTATAATATCTTTGGTTTTATTCTCCATTCCTTTCCTTATGATTCTAAACATTCTATTTGTTTTCTTGGGCACCGCTTCACATTGAGAAGGTTTCAATGTACTATCCACAATACCATCTAGATCTTTTTCGTGTGGTGAATCCATAATGTGAAACCTTGCATTGTGTAACTGTAGTTTGGGTTGTTCCTCCCTAAATGCATAAATTTGAACTTGTCCATATTACATTTCATCTGCCACTTGGACACCCAGTCTCCCAGTTTCTCAAGGGCCTCTTGCAATTTTTCACAATCCTCTTGTGATTTAATAACTTTGAATAATTTTGTATCATCTGCAAATTTGAGTATCTCACTCGTTCTCATTACTAGGTCATTTATGAATATGTTAAAAAGCAGCGGGCTCAGATGGAATAATATAAAGCCTGATATTCCAAGGCATTTACACAGTTTGCAGACTCGCAAAGCATGTAAATGCCAGTTAGCGAGATATTCATAGAAACATGATGGCAGAAAAAGACCACAAGGCTTATCTAGTCTGCCCTTCCATATCAACTACAATAGTCCCTTTTTTCCTTAAGAGATCTTCTGTATTTGTCCCATGCTTTTTTGAATTCAGATAATGTCCTCGTTTCTACAACCTTCACTGGGAGACACTGCCATGCATCTACCACTCTTTCCATAAAGAAATATTTCTGCATATTACTCTTGACTCTACTCGCTTTCACCCTTATCCTGTGTCCTCTCATAGCAGAGTTTGCTTTCAATTGAAAGAGGCTCTCCTCTTGTGCATTTATGCCATGGGGTTATTTAAATGTCTCTATCATATCTCCCCTGTCCTACCTTTCCTCTAAATATACATATTAAGATCTTTAAGTCTGTCTTCATATGCTTTATAACGAAGACCACTAACCATTTAAGTAGCCACCCTCTGCACAGACTCCATACTGTTTATATCCTTTTGAAGGTGCGGTCTCCAGAATTACACACTATACGCCAAATGAGGTAGCACCAAAGACTTATACAGGGGCACTATCACCTCCTTTTTTCTGCTGGCCATTCTTCTCCCTATGCACCCAAGCATCCTTCTGGCTCTTACTGTTGCCTTTCATCAGGGGTGGCACAAGGGGGGTGCGGGGCCATGTGGGGAGATTAATTGTGAGGCCTCATTTGCATAGGGAACCTCATTTGCATGACTATTTGCATAATATTAACATGCATTTTTAGTAAACATGCTTCTTAATGAGTGTCTGGATAAAGAAAGACTAACAGATTTCTACATTATTATATTCTAGTGACAACCGCCAGGCCCATTTGGAAGTACTATAAACACAGACCATTTAGAACTCATAGCAAATTCACCATATCATAACAGTTGTGCCAGGACTCACAAACCACCAAACCCTACCTATCAAAAGGCAACACTGCAAAAATTAAACCAATATGGCACGGAGCGGCAGGTGCACCTACTCTTGCCATCGTGTTGGGCAGACTAGATGGAACATGCTGGTCTTTATCTGCCGTCATTTACTATGTTATAATGTTACTATGTAATATATCTCAGAGAATACCAATGCATCTCCTACTGGAGAAAGAGAACAAGTGACACGGTCAAATAGAAACTACATGAACAGAATACCTCAGTTTGGTTAAAATGCAGAACATAGACCGTCACCAAAGAACAAGGGATCACAATTTAGAAATAGGAAGACAATAATTAAACTGGGAACCCCAAAAGCCAAACTTGGGATGTACAACAACACTGGAGAAATAAAACTATAAATTAATTTCCTCTTGTACTAAACAAAACACAAAAGATGTTAACAATGCACATTTCCCAGAGCTGATATATTCCAGTTAATAAATTCAAAATAAAAAAGTATTCTTCTACCTTTTGTTGCTTGTGCATTTTCTTTTTCAGTTTCAATTGCTCCAGTCACTTTCTGCTGGTTTCTTTGTGTCTTCTGCGAGCTATCCATTTGTCCTTTCTTCTCTTTTAGATTTTTTTTTCAAAAATTTTCTCTATATCTGCTTTAACATACTAATCTTTCCCCTTTTGCTCTTTCCTCCATTTCTTTCCTTATTCCTTTATAATCCATTCAAATTTCACTCTTCCATTCTCAATCCCACTTACTCTTCAATACCCGGCCCATCGCAGACTTTTCTTCCCTCCCACACAAAATATCTTTTCCCCTCTCCATTCTCATTCCCCATCCCCTTATAGTCCTCCCCCAAAATCAGCTCCCTTACAGTTCTAGACCCACCCAGCATCTGCCCCCTTCTAGTCCCAGTCTCCCAAGCTTCCACATCAGCCCATTTCTAGTCCTAGCCCCCATATGTTGTTTTCCAGTTCCATTCCAGCCCCCCATCAGCCCATTTCCAGGAGGGAGGAGTGGCCTAGTGGTTGGGGCAAGGTACTACAGGCCGGAAGGTCGGTGGTTCAAATCCCACTAGAAGACAGCAACCTTGGGCTGGAAGGACTGGGGTTTCTAGTCCCACAAGTGCTCCTTGTGATCTTGGGCAAGCCACTTAACCCTCCATTGTCCATGTTCCCTGTAAGTATCAGTGTATGTGTCTCATATCCCCTCGTGTTAAATGTACCCCCCAACCGCTTTGACCCGGTGAAAAGCGGGATATAAATGCAGCTAAATAAATAAATTTCCACTCCAGGCTCCCCCTCATCCCATTTCCAGCCCTATTCCAACTCCCAACAGCCCGCTTCCAGTCCTATTCCAGCTCATCAGCCCATTTCCAGTCCTAGCCCCCCATATGCTCTTTTCCAGTTCCATTCCAGTCCCCCATCAGCCCATTTCCACTCCAAGCTCCCCATCAGCCAATTTCCAATCCTAGCCCCCTCCTCAGCCCACTTCGCTCTATTCCAGCCCCATTTCCAGTCCTAATCCAGCTTTTCATCAGCCCATTTCCAGTCTGTTTCCCCCCACCATCACAGCCCATTTGCAGTCCTATCCCCCCAACATCACAGCCCATTTGCAGTCCGTTCCCTCCCCATCACAGCCCAATTGCAGTCCGTTCCCCCCATCACAGCCCATTTGCAGTCCATTCCCCCCCCCACCATCACAGCCCATTTCCAGTCTGTTTCCCCCTCCACCATCACAGCCCTCTTGCAGTCTTAACCTCCATCACAGCCCAATTACAGTCCATTTCCCCCCCACACACATCACAGCCTTTTCCAGTCTGCTTCCCTCCCATCACAGAACATTTCAATTCTGTTCCCCCCCATCACTGACCATTTCCAGGCCGTTTCCACCCCCTCCACCATCAATGCCCAATTGCAGTCCGTTCCCCCCCACCATCACAGCCCATTTCCAGTCCGTTTCCCCCCATCACAGCCCATTTCCAGTCCATTTCCCCCCCCCCACGATCACAGCCCACTTGCAGTCCTCCCCCCATCACAGCCCAATTGCAGTCCGTTTCTCCCCTCATCACAGCCCATTTCCAGTCTGTTCCCCCCCCCATCACAGCCCATTTCCAGTTGGTTCCCCACCATCACAGCCCATCCAGTCCTAGCTGCAAATGCTGGGAAAGGTTAAAGGCAATGCCCTTTAACTTCTCCTGGCATTTGTGGCTTCATTGAAACAGCCATCAGTGTGAAGAAAAAGGCTCTTCATGCTGGCAAGCTGTGCAGAGGGAGCCGGGGCCTTGCGTGGGCTTCCCCGGCTCCCTCTGCAGCCGTCCATTGAGCGAGAATGTGGTTCGCACGGGGCCCTGTGCGAACAACATTCAAGCTCAATGGATGGGCCGGCCTTGCCTTTCATACCTGTTTAGCCACCTTAAGATCATCCATCAGAAACAATCAAACCCAGTTCCCGCTCTTCATTATTAACAGAAGTACTTTGTACCGCTCCCTTGGATTTTTGCAGCCCAAGTGAACGATCCTGCATTTTTTAGTTGATATCATCCTCAAAGAGGCAAACCTTACCCGACAGCCCTTCTGCAATATCACTAACAAAGATGTTAAAAAGAATTGAACCAAAGACAGATCCCTGTGACACACCACTGGTAACTTCCTTCTCCTCAGAATGAGCTCCCATGGTTCCAGGAAATAAAAACGCTACTGATGACACCATCCACACAGCCATGCATTCATCTCCAGGATACGAGCTTCTCTGCCTCGGCCTTTACCTTTAACAGGGAGGATTGAAGAGAACACCACCTGTGCACCTATTAGGTTCAGGGATCTGCATCTATCCCGGATATTGAATGCCAGTGGCCGGATATGGCCCCGACATTGAATATGTGGGGTTAGTATTCAGCAATGATGGCTATCTGCGCTAGCACTGCTAACCGCCACCGCCACTGAATATAATGTCTAGACAAGAAAAAGTTAGGAAAGGGCATTCTATTTTTAGTTTAGTGATCAGAATATGTCAAACTGGGGAATGTGCATCTCTGAAGTCCTTTGCTCAGTGCCTGAGTTTATTTTTATAATTTACACTGCACAGCTTCTAGGGGTTTCTGTTTCAGTTTTTGTTTGCACATTTCTAATTTGTAGTTCTTTGTTCTGTATTTGGTGAGGACCTGTTTCTGTGTTCTGCAAGAGTGATGAAGGTGTGTGTGTAGTAGTCCAGCTTGTTCTGTTCTCCAGTAGGAGGTTTACTGAGGTTCTAGCAACTGCTGTAATAAGCCTCATAAGTAGAGTCATTGCTCTTCAAGTCCCAGCAGTTACTGTAGTGTTATTCCGAGTATATGGTTTTTAAGGTTTTGTAATACTTCACAATATGCCTGGTAATGGAGACAGCTTGTGCCATTATCACTAAGGTGATAGCAGAATTCAATTTTTTTTTGCACGGTGAGTAGTAAGGTGGGGTGGGGGGGGGGGGAGGTCCTAGTTGTTCCCTGTATCCACAATTGGGGAGTTTCTGTGCACTGAGGACATGCTTGCAGAAATGCAGGGTTCTGTCCAATCCCGTGAAGATCATAGATTTCAAATCCCCCCACCTTATTTAGCATGCTAAAGAGTCTATAATGCTTCACAGTATATTTGCCCTGGCTCTTTCTCATCTTTCCTGTTATGATATAGCAATAAAACAAAAAATAAAAAATAAAGCAGATCGTACCTGGGATTCATCATTTATGGGGGGTGGGATTCAATCTGCAAAAAATAAAAGGGAGTCCATTCACAAATGTTTGCCCAGGGTCCCATGTGTAGTTAAAATAGCCCTGCCTAAAAGGATAACCCTAGATAAGCTACATGTTTAAACCACAAAGTACATAGTTATCATAAACAATATAGCATATAAATGTAAACAAACATACATAATAAATATAAAATAGTAAAATGCAAATTAAATGTAGCCCCTCTCCTGGCTACTGCCAGATCGAGAGTTCACCTGGATACAGGTGCCTACTTCCTTGAGCTACTTGGAAAATTGGAGATAGAGTCTCTGACAGAAACAATCTACTTCAGCGCTCAAGGTGTAATACTTCTAGTTAAAGGAGATCTCCAAACACCGGTCTGATGTTCCAAAACAAAAAATGTCTTCATTAAATAAAATTTATTTTGAGCCAAACAGCCAATCAGTTGGGAGGAGTGGCCTAGTGGTTAGGGCAAATTACCCCAGGCTAGAAGGTCAGGGGTTCAAATCCCACTAGCGGACAGCAACCTTGGGGTGGAAGGACTGGGGCTTCTAGTCTGACAGGTGCTCCTTATGGTCTTGGGCAAGCCACTTAACCCTCCATGTTCCCTGTAAGTATTAGTGTATGTGTCTTGTATCCCCCAATTGTGTTGTGACCACTTTGATTGAAGGATAAGGTGGTATACAAAACTGTCTAAATAAATAAACTAGCACCAGTTCAGATGCAGTATCACAGCCTACATGCACAGAATACAGAAGGATCCTCTCTTCTGCATGCTTCAGGGACTCCCTGCTTTCCTTCCTTTGGTAATGGGGCTCCATGACTTTCCAGTAACCAGTTTTGGTACCCGATACTTCACTGCTTTAATCTCTCCTCAGACACTCCTTTCCACTTTGGATTCTACTGGACTCCAGGATGAAGCACTGATGGGATAAGGTTTCTCATTTCTCTTCTGCTTCACACTCTTAGATGGAATCATAGGAACAGCCTTGGTCAGTGAACAGACAGAAGCACCACAACCAGACTCCTGTGCTTCCATTAGACTGAGATGATACTCTCTGGACTCAGGACTTGAGATAGGACAATGGAGCCTTAGAAGGAGACAACTTATCATGATTTCTAATGGAGAAGCCAATGGTTTTATGACCGTCAACAAGTCACCAGCATCCAGAGAGATGAGACGCTCTTCTTTCCCATTCCAGTTATTGCCAAGGATCGACTTCAATCACCATGTGGACGTATCAGCTAATTCCTTGGGACTCCACCATTAGTGACCACTCCTAAAGGGGAGCACCACACCACATGTTTCAGTCCACTTCCAGTGCTGCCCTGTGGCAAGTGAAGGCTCCTATTTCCATATGCTACTCATTGTTGAAGCATAAGCAGTAGCAAGGCAATAAGGTTCCCCTCATACATAGTCCATAACTATTAATAAACATAAATAATACCAAAATAATAAAATACAAATTAAATATCTACATATTACTACTTGAGAACAGTATAGCAGAACCACACATCCCTGAGTTATAATTTCCTCATATTAGCAGAGGATAGAACACTCATCAGGGCAATGAAGGAGCACAGAAAGGGACAAATCCCTTTGATTCATCTCGTCAGTGGCATCCCACCAGTTGCAGTAGGCCACCTAAGTGCCACTGTGAACTTGGAACTTGAGAATAGTCACAGAGGAGTATAGAGACTCAATTTTCCCTTCACCTACTAGTTTTCCCTGTGGTGAACAGCTTAGGTTCCAGCGTACCAAATGGCAACCTACTACCCCAACAGGATATATAACTTTGATCACTGCTGGGGGGTGGGTTTTCACTTGCTACCCCACAGAACATAAGAACATACATAAGAACATAAGATATGCCATACTGGGTCAGACCAAGGTCCATCAAGCTCAGTATTCTGTTTCCAACAGTGGCCAATCTAGGTCATATGTACTGTGGTACTGCAGAGCCTATGCAAACAGAAAAAAAGGTTTTAAATTCAGAAAAAAGATTCCAACACCAGATGCGACATTACGAGGAGCCAGATAGGGGGAGCAAGAGAGACCTTCCAGGGCCTAGAGAACCGCACCCCAGAGCTTGTGATGTGATACCGGCCAACAGCCAATCCAGGAAAGGGGGAGTTCCTTTTAAGAAAGGCTGGGAAGTTGGAAAGGAAGGAGAGGAGAAGGAGAAGGAGTCTTGGCAAAGAGACCCGAGAGGAAGGAGTTCCTGGCAAGGAGACACAGGGAGTCCGGTGCAGCAAGATACCAGGAGTTCTTGGCAAAGAGACACCGGGAGGAAAGGTACCAGGAGAGAAGCAGAAGTCAGAGTTTTATCTGATGAACCGGTACCAGCAGACTCAGGACCCTGTGGAAGTTACCAGAAGGGTGGTGAAGTCATTGCCATAGGAGGTAACACTCTTTATTCACGGAGAAAGAGGTATGGGTGTGAAAGAGGGATAACTCCACCCGAAGGTCAGCTGGACAGTGGGAGGCCTGCTACTCGAGTAAGGCTGAATTGCAGCAGGACTAGGCCTCAAACCTCAGCTCACTGGGATAGGCCCAGAGAACAAGGTAATTCACATTTTTATACTTCTAACCGTTATAACCTGGTGACACAGGGAGTACAAGGAGCAAGGGTGTGCTCGCCTTATCAAGCTGTTTGTAAGACAAGACACAAGCTTTTATCAAATGGGAGACTGTTTAATACAAGGCACCAAGACAAGGGAAGGTATTCTCATAGCAAGCATTCACATGACCAAGGCTTAAACCTAGGCCCAGAACATTGGAGGCTGGTACAAGCAGTATATGAAAAGCCTCAGCGTATTCCACCAGACTATACGGATACAGAGTCACGGCTCTCAGACCCACAGCCCATGCAGGTGGAATTTACTGAGGACCCTTCCGAAGTGGCCATGGATTGTAGCTACTGTCAGGCAGGAAGCCTAGAATCCCTGCCTGGTGTATAAAGCAGGGCTCGGCAAGCAAAGACTGTGTGTTTTACATGTATAAATTCCTGTGAAGATAACAGTGGATAAAGCAATAACTGGTTATATTTCTTTTCTACCTGAAGTAAGGTTTCTTTATGTTGACGTAGATTCCACTACCTGAACCATTGTGCATTAAGGGAAATAAAAAGCCTTTCTTTCCCTACTCTCGGACTTTGTGTTTACTTGAGGCTTTGGTACACGGAAGGCCACTGAGAACAGATACCCAGACCCCGCATACAAGAACCAAACTCAAACTAGAAAAATAACTCATGTCCACCCGACCTGCCTTAACCACCTTTGACCACTAGGGCGGCGGTGCGACAGTACCTAGCAGTTTCCCCAAGGGACACAGGTTCCACAATGCTTGTATTGGTTCAAGCATTGATATCCTGGGTCCCTTCTTAATAATGGTTTATGGACCTTTCCTCCAGGAAATTGTCCAAACCTTTTTTAAACCCAGCTAGCTACACTAACAGCCTTTACTACATCCTCTGGTAACAAATTCCAGAGTTTGATTACACGTTGAGTGAAAAAATATTTTCTTTTATTAGTCTTAAATAGTTTACCCTGTAGCTTCATTGCATGTCCCCTAGTCTTTCTATATTCTGATAAGGTAAACAATCGATCTACGTTTACCCGTTCCACTCCGTTCATTAATTTATAGACTTCTATCATATCTCCCCTCAGCCGTCTCTTTTCCAGGTTAAAGAGCCCTAACCTTTTTAGCCTTTCTTCATAGGAGTATCCTTCCATCCCCTTTACCATTTTGGTGGCTCTTCTCTCAACCTTTTCTAAAATCGCTATATCCTTTTTAAGATACGGCACCAGAATTACACACAATATTCAAGGTGCGATCTTTTGTTTTATTTTCCATTCCTTTCCTTATCATACCTAGCAATACCTTATCATACCAGACAATACCAAAGAAAGAATTCTGGCAGGCGGGGAAAGCCACAGCCCTAAGGCCCTGCCTGTCTGATCACAGTGTGAAAAAAAAAAAGTATACTGCTCTGAAACAACCCTTAGGGGCATGTTTACTAAGGCTCGCTAATGTTACCGGCGTTAAGTGCAGCGGTAATGTTACCAATGCCATATAAGGAAGTGGGCGGTGTGGCGTTAAGGTAACCTGAGCCATTATCATGCGATACAGGGTGCCCTGGCCAGTTACCATGCGTTAAAGTGCGCCTGGCTGTCTATCGCATGTTAAAGGGACATTGCACGGCAAGGAGACAAACAGGGCACATGAAGGCTGACAAAGCGCCCTAACCAAAGGCGCCGTATCCTAGGGTGCCCTGGGATACGGCACCCTAACCTAAGGCGCCATATTCCAGGGCAGCCTATAAGGCATAAGGCACCTTAGGTTCATGCACCTTATAGGGCGCCCTAGGATAAGGCGCTCAGGTTTAGACAGACGCAGATAGATGGACAGAAGGATGGTTGGCAACTGTGGTGAGGGTGTGACGTGCTGGCAGCACAGATCTGCAGAGATGTTACTGTCACAGGCATGAGAGGAATGGCTAGCAGAAAAAAGGAGGTGATAATGCCTCTGTATAAGTCTTTGGTGCGACCACATTTGGAGTATAGTGTGCAATTCTGGAGACCGCACCTTCAAAAGGATGTGAACAGGATGGAGTCGGTGCAGAGGGTGGCTACTAAATATAATTAGTGGGCTTCATTATAAAGCATATGAGGACAGACTTAAGGATCTTAATATGTACACCTTAGAGGAAAGGCGGGATAGAAGTGATATGATTGAGATGTTTAAATACCTCCGTGGCATAAATGTTCAGGGAGAGAGCCTCTTTCAATTGAAAGCAAGTTCTGCTATGAGGGGACATGGGATGAGGGTGAAGGGGGATAGATTCAGGAGTGATATGCGGAAATATTTCTTTACGGAAAGAGTAGTGGATCCATGGAATAGTCTCCCAGTGGAGGTGGTAGAGATGAGGACAGTAACTGAATTCAAAAAAGCATGGGACCAACACAGAGGATCTCTAAAGGTAAAAAGTGGACTGTTGTAGTTGTTGATATGGAAGGACAGACTAGATAGGCCATGTGGTCTTTTTCTGTCATCATGTTTCTATGTTTCTATGAAAATATATGAAAGGTATAGCCATAAACAACAGAAAAACAAGGAGGAAGTGAACCCATGACACCTGCTCAGAAAGGCATTGCACAAACCAGTAGGCTACACCCCCATGTTAAGGTCCACAACAATGGCTGGATACAAAAACACTGCAGGGCACCGCACGAAATGTCTGCAGTGTGTCAGGATCAATGTTCCCTCTAATTTTCTGTAGGCTGTGTGCGCATAAAATATCAGCTGTGCAGCTTTTGAAGGAAGGCTACATTTTTGTGCGCCACATAACGACACTCGGAGTTATATACTTTAAAATTTGACTACACGTCAGAATACAGTATGTACGCCACATTGATTTTAATCAAATTAAATGAAAATAGACGATTACTAAATGAAGCGGAAAATTTCTAGTAATTACAATCACAAATGCGGTATTATTTCAGTTAATTTTTATTGAAAGTCATTGTTATTTCATGTAAATTTATGTATGGAAGAAGAGAATGAGCTTACTATTAACAGTTCATTCTCAAAATTTTTCTCTTCGATCTTTCAAATTTAACCAGTCTGAATAAATTTTATCAAGGTCTACCGATCCGCCATCTTGAAGATGACTCTTAACATGCATCAGCATTTCCAAATGTTCTAATTGTAAGCGATTCCTTATTTTGGTTTTTAAACTGTTCATCAAGCTGAAACCACGCTCACAATCTGCCCTAGAAGCCAAAAATGTTCCACCTATATCCATCGATTTCACCAAATCTGCAAAGTGAGCATTCTGAAATGCCAAAGTCATCATATCCAGAAAACTATCAGTTTGCTTTTGATTTTTTTCTGCGACTAAGAACTTGAAGTCATTATACTGCTGAATAACAATATGTTCCTCCATAAGAAATTGTTTGTACTTTAAGCAGAGTGATCGGACGTTTTCAATTCCAAATTCATAATCACACTGTGCTATTGCTGTCAAGTCAAAAGCAGACCATTCCTCAATTTCATTTTCAGGAAATCTTTCCCCTAAATGCAGACACAGCATATTAATGAAAATAAGTGTGGAAACAGTATCCACTGAAATGCCTCCAGGTATCTTGTCGAGAAGATTTTTAACATTATCACTCCATTTTACTGTGTCACCCAAGTATTGCATTCTGATTTTGTTCAGCTTACCCTGTGCAAGATGATATGCTTCCAGTGGTGTTAGCCCACGTTTTTGAAATGCCATTGTTAATGAAGCTAGTTCAGATAAAACATCATTCAAAATTTGCAGTGTTATATGGAATTGATGGCTGTTTAGTTTTTTATAACAGTACTTTGCAATGGGATCATTATCCTTCTCTTCTTCAAAGTATTTTAATAATGGATCATAATTTTGAATAATTGCTTGAAGAGCAAAATGTCTAGATAACCACCGCACTTCGTTCAGAGGTCTAAAAGCAATTGACTCGCATTCAGAAGCATCTGCTAATTCTTTAAATTGTAACCTTTTAGTAGAAGATAGACAAAAGGTTGTGTAAACAGTTCTCATGAAAGTTTCAACTTCTTTTATCAACTTTACTTCCTTCCATGATTCAGAGATCCCCAAATCTTCACGATGGGCAACACAATGCTACTGCACTAAATGCAAAACTTTTTTTTTAGCTGCGCAGCAACACCATTTATTCTGCCTGACATGACAGAGGCACCATCCAAAGTAAACATGACCATTTTGTTAAGGTCAAGCTTGTATTTCCCATAGAATTCCTGGAGTGCACTGACTATTGATGCAGCATCACATGCTTCCAACTGTAGCATTACACCAAATGAAGTTTTATACAGACATGAATTTACTGGCCGATATCTGAAGTACAGTATTAAGAATTTGTTGACAGAAATGTCTGTGCTTTCATCAAATGATACGCTGCTGATGCAACATCTGATATGAGCTTATCCTGGACATTGATGTTTATAATTTCAAGAAATTCAAACAAATAGTTTTTGCTTCTCCAGCTTTCAGGTATGGTTATGTACTTAGACATGTGTTCATTAATATCTTTATCAGAGAGCATGGAAATATTCATCTGAACAGCCAGCAAAACACTATCAATTAGAATTGTAATTTCTTCTGGTGTAGAACGCTTCCGTTCATTACTAATTTCCCTTTTCTCTTTTTCAGCGGTGTTCTCAAGCAAAAAGTTAAATAATCCTCCTCTTAAATTTGAATTTTTAGCTCTAAGGGGTATGTTTACTAAACTGCGTTAGTGCAAATCGCGTTAGGAGCCGCGTTAGTGAAAGGAAAGCCAAAAAAGGACATGGGCGGGACATCATAACGACTAACGCGCGTTCCAAAAACTAACGAGCGTTAGAGGGCGCCGTGGCGCGTTAAGCATATGAAGGCGTACAGACACAAATCATTGAAACAGAGCTGTAGCACAATGGTTAGTGTACTCACCGCTGTTACAGGCAGCATGGGTTCGAGTCCCCAGTGTGCCTAACGCAGAATGCTGTCCCAGGCAGCACCCTGTACATTACATAGGGAATGAGGAGGCATGTTTTTCTTTATGTTCAGTAGTTGTTAGTGAAACACACTCTCGCAGTGCGCATAGCCATGTACGTTGGTACGTGCGTGGCTGAAGGCGTTGTTACGGGCGTAGCCCCGTGCGTACAATCGTGCGTGGGTACGTGTGTTTTTACCAGCGCGGGCACCTTATAGTACAGACACTTTAGGGTGTCTTGCACTTATGCACTATGCTAACAGATGTACGTGTGATGGCCTATGGTTTATCAGAGCCTCAGAGCAGGCGCTGGATCTTCCCAGGGTTGGATCGTGCCAGTCACACCCATGATGCACTGCACATGCAAATCAGCTGTCCACAGATACACACCATGGGGAATGCACCCCCACAGCACCTCGGCCTGGTAGGGGGAAGTGACCATGTGCACCCCCACAGCACCTCGGCCTGGTAGGGGGTACTGACCGTGTGTTGTACTGGCACAGAGTAGCTACACACCGTCACATTGTGCTGGTACTGTGCTCACCCTGAGGGTGCAGTGAGGCGCCCAGCACCATCCATGGCTGAAAGAGGCCATAGCGCAGGTCCAAAGCAGTGTTAATGTGCGAGATAGGTAGTTTCTGCACAAACACCCTGCAGTCAGGTATAGCCCCCCATGTACCCACACCCCCCAAGTGCCAAGGGTGGCAAACAGGGTCTCCTAACAATAGATCCACCTTCTACCTCCCTGCAAAGGTGGCAGTAGAGAGGAACATCAACCCCAGTTCTGGTGGAGAACAGACACCCCACAGGGCAGGCACCGCAGCTCTGTATACAGACAGACATCAGGCCTGGATATGGTAAGCTGCACCCCACCACTATCTGATATACTCCTGCAGCAAGCCATCAGCCACTGCACCCTGCAAGCCACTCCATCAAGACACATACCAGCTGCAAACAGTCTGCCAGTTAGTCCATAATGCATGTGCCCAGTGGATATGCATGCACCCAGAACTGGGATGTCAGCATACACAGCAAGCAGATAAATCAGTGACTGGGCCCCAAAAAGAAACCCATATCTATCACATGAGAGAAATACTATATAGCACTATGGGGGTGCCTAGCCATGCTGTGGTCACTGCACAGTCAGGGTGAGAGTGATCTCTCAGCAGGACATACTGAGGTCACCCTGTCTGTGTAGATGGTGGCCGGGCACTAAAATGTGCCTGTCACTGCCCTATGCCCTGTGCAGATGCACCCTGGCCAGGCCACCCTGTCCGGCCTATACCCATGGTACCTTGCTCCTCATTATGCACATTGGCAGGCCAATACTGGCAACATTGCTGGCAGTGTGGGCTGTGGAAGGTGCTTGCAGCCACCACACACTGGATAGACAGACAGACACCCCCACACCTATGCCAGCATTGTGCAACTATAGAGGTGTTCAGCAGCCATACCCACCACACCAGTCCTGGGCACAGTTCAGGCATGGATATTGTACGCAAGACTGTTGGGGGTCACTCCCCATGGTGGTATGCAATGTCAGAGACCAGACCTGCAGCACACACCACAGACAGCAGAATGATTGTTATGGTGGAGCTCACTGAGCAAACTGTGCCTAATGTAGGAATTGATATCTGCCAGTTATCACAGGAAACGTTTGATAGCTGTGTACCATATACCCAGGTGTAGGGTGGCATTGCTAAGGTATGCAACTGCTAGTATTGGGAGATACAGGCAGGGCCCAATGTCCTGCTTCTCCAGGAGGCATTGGCCAATGGGGCCTGTGGGTGTGTCTGGCCCTGTTGGCTGCTGCTTTACGGCAGAGTTCCCCAACTCCAGTCCTGGTGTTCCAAACCTGTTTGGGTTTTCATGCTGTCCTTCATAAATATGCATGAGCTACATCTGCATACCATGGAACCTGAATGGTGTGGGACCCTCCAGGACTGCAATTGCGAGACTCTGCTCTGGGTAATGCGCCTGTTTCTGATGTCTGTGTTTGGTGTGGTATAATATAGGCGTATTAACCATGCGTATGTTCTCTGCAATAAAGGGGTGTCTTTACTATCACTGTTTAGTGGTGGGTAAAAATATGGGGACTGGGTTGGCAGGAGCCCCAGCTGGGATTTGAACCCGTGACCCTCTGGTCTTACAGGCACTGGCTGTGTCTGTTGCACCACACTGTGGCCACAGAGATGGTGCAGTCCCTGGAGTTAGTTAAAGCGGCCTGACGAGTCAGAAACCCTGCTCTGCACAGGTTTACTGTGGGCTCATTTACCTTGTATGGAGACAAAGGTGCACATAAACCTCAAAACAGACCTCCAAAAAAGGGGCAAACACCCATAACCAAGTTGGGCAACAATGATATCATTGGGTAACATTACACACCACTCCCAGGAAAGCTCCATCACAATGAAATGATCTTTGAAAGGGTCTACGGAGCGTAGACCCTTCCAAACATCATTTCTTTCTTTGGTGCTTTCCAGGGAGTGTTGTTCATTGTTGCCCATTGCTATCACTGTTGCCCAGCTGAATTGTGCTTTTTACAATGTTTCTTGTGGTCATTCTTAAGGTTTTATGTGAACTTTTGGTCTTTGCACATGTATCACACTGCTCACGTTTTGTAGGTTTCCCCTGTTTTGCTGTACATTGCTGACGGAAATGGTTTCTCTTCCCTTTAATATGCCTTTAACGACAGGTTTTCATTCGCGTTGAAATTGAGCTCAGAAATTCAGCGCGTTAGTATGAGGGGAGCCTCTCCCCGCCCACTCTCCGCCCATTGACCCCTTCTCTCCGCCCACTTTCCACCTTCTGCGCTGTTTTAACGCGCCGCGGAGGTTTACGATCGTTAACTGCGGTTAACGCGCGTAAAGTACGTTTAACGATCGTTAGCACGTCAGAACGCGCGTTCGGACATGCTAACGATCGTTAAACGTACCTTACGCGCGTTAATCACGATTACCGCACTTTAGTAAACATCCCCCTAAGTTTCTTAACACTTTCAGTATGAGACTTACTAGACAGATGTCATTTCAAAAAGTCCAGTTTCCACACATCATCCCAAAATTTGCCACTTGAAAACTCTCCAATGATTTTTGCATCTCAGCAGTATAAACAGACTACTCCGTCATCCTCTTCGTAAGTGAATATTTCACGCAGTTTATCACACGTTTTATTCTGAGATTTCGGTGTCTCTGTTTCAACAATTTCTTCAAGCCATTCAGGCTTAAAAGCTCCGGCTGTTCTCTTACGTTTTGTACCTCTCATCGCTATCGGTTTCGACATTTTAAAAATTAACTTCTTTCAGTTTTCAACGTAATAAAAAATTTAATAATGCAATTCGAATTACAGATTACAACTGCACTACTCACGCATGTCGCAAGCCAAAGTATGGAAGCGGAAGTTTCTCAATGCGCCAATTAAAGTTTAAGACCAACGATCTTATATCCTGAAGGTCTATAAGATTGCACTAGAAAATATTGTAGAACTTGTGAAAACCGTAAATACACAACAACTTTTAAATTTTAAGACATCTGTGTTGTTTTCTATCAGAACCGTAATTTTTGTGCTCTCTGTTGTAAAGTATGTGCGCTCGCTCAGCGAGGTGTGTGCGCACGCACACGCACATAGCTTAGAGGGAACAGTGGTCAGGATAGGGTAACCCCACTGGTAGCCATGGTGCAATGCACATGCAGACTACAGTTGATATCACAGTCTGTATTTGGGATGTGAGCCACAGATAAACACATGCACACCCACCATGAAATGGTATGTAGTGAAAACAGCATGCAGAAGAGTCAAGAAATTAAACCAAAAGGACGTCAGGGGCCAGTCCGAAGGGCCAGCCATGTGGATAGTGTGTGTACAAGGGCAAAATGGGAAAGAGATCCAAAAAGGAGCATGTGAGAATTGAACTGGTATACTGCAGAGTCCAAACACAGCTCACCAACAGCAATACCAAACCACTAAGCCAACTGCCCACACAGACAGCCCAAAGAAAGGGACCATATATAACAGCTAATATGTGATGGATAGGCTGCATGGAGTGCACACTGTAGTGCACAGTGAAGCGAAGGAAGGGTGTGTGGAGAAGTGACAAAGCTACAGCCATTGTATGGTAAGGTTAGCAGAACACAAGCAAAGGAACATGTAGGAATCAAACCCACAACCTATGGTGGCTCAATGCACGCCTGTAACCACTATCCCAAACAACCACAATTCAAATATGTTCCACCAAAGGGAATGTATGTATGGAAACCCGTAGCTCCCCGTGAGGTGGCAGAAGACTGGCAAACAGACAGTTGCCACTGTTCAAGGATGTGAGCTCAGGTGGGCCATGTACATCAGCAGTATACCACTAAATACGTTGGTCAGTGGGGTGATGCAGCAGCAGATACAAATGTGTATCCAACATGTCGCACAAAAAGTCACTGGCCCATCCACAGATGATGAGCAGGACAGATCATGTCCATGAGCTGCATTGTGTGTACTGCTCAGTAGCCCCCCCCCCCAATGCAGTTGCATGCCCCAAATGCAGTAGTCACATATGCGTGCATGTAGACAGTAGGTGGTGCATGATGAGGACCCAACACACATCAGTTATGAAATGTACACAAAAATATACCTGCCTGTCAATACAGAACACACAAACCTGATAAAGCATACACATCATGTACTTTGCAACTTAAACCTGGCAATGTACATTAAAGAGGGACAATGATAACCTGGATCCTCTCTGAGCAATGAAGGGTGAAGTGACCTGACCAAGGCCACATGGAGTGCTGGTGGGAATTGAACCGTGGTCACCTGGTTCCTAAGCCAGTGTGTGAACCATTAGACCACCCCACCACATGAATAACGCTGCCATTGATGATGTGTAGACAAGGAGGCAGGCGCATCTGTAATCCACCCCGCCGCCACTGTCAGCATCAGTGCCAACATACACCAATGCCAGCTATGTCCCTGATACACCTCCCAGATGGGGATGTACTGGCACCAGACTGACCATGCATGTGGTCAAGTAGTAGAAAACCCCACACAAAAGAAGCCACAATGGTCAAAATGAGCTGACATGCAACTGACCAGGCACATGGGAGTGAAGAATGTAGCTGTGTTAGAATGTAATACCTATGTGGATATCAGTGAAACCATCTGTGGGTAGGAATGCAGCAGCACAACATTGGAGACACCTCACATATCCTGTGTATGATAAAACACCCACACAGAGCAATGATCACAAAGGTGGTCTGGGGTTATTGTGCTGTGAGTGATCCAGACGGCACCGAAGTACGTCGTCTGCATCATCATTGCAATAGCAAAAGAACACATGGTGCATGGTTGACGTTCCAACATACCTGTCCGGAATGTCTGCACATGTATAGCTGTCAGTGTTAAACACCTGTGCACGAGTCACCGTAAGATGGACAGGACAAAGTGATTGTAACATGTGTGCCATATCCACCAACTGTACCATGGCCATGTGAGTGCTCAGATAGGTGTGTCAGCCATAAAATATGTGTCAGGCCACACAACTGACAGGGAGCACAATCTAGGCAGGTACACCATTGACCCCACAACCCCATGGCGATAAGTTAGGAAAGGAAGTTATAGAGATGTAATGCCATGCTGCCATGCAGATATGTGGATTTGCAGTGCGTAGGCAAATGCACAAACATGACAATGATGTCATGTCCCAATGCACCAGCACAACCCCTCAGCTGTGTAGACCATATGTGTGTGTATCAGTGGGTCATACAGCAGTGTAGATGGCCCAAAAAACAGTATGTAATGTGCCGAGAAGGAGCAGAAGTCAGATACCCAGGCAAATACACACCTTTAATGCACAAACAGGTCCAAAACAGTGACACAATGCAAAATGAGGACATGGATACAGGTACGAGAGGCACCTGTTGCCAAAGAACATACAAAGCAGAACCTCACAGACATGCAGAGATAGTACTATGCAGAAGACCTGCTGCAATGGGTGCTGTGGATACAGGAGCATTACACCTATGTCAAGGTACATGGAATGCACAAATGCAGGTAGAAAATGGACACACCTACTGCCACACTGCAAAGGTACAACGTGAGTGGCACAATGTCATGCGATAAATATGACTGTGCAGACATCCAATGATTAGTGTGTACATCAATGTAGAGCATCATATCTGTACAGTAATCAAACACAATAACATGTATGTGGAAGTAGAAAAAAAGGTCAACAAGGGTGCACTAACCCACACCAAATCCACATCGGCACATGCACTGGTGTACCAACATATTCGGTCACGTGCACATGCACCGTCTATGTTGAACTATGACAGAGTGCTGCCCCAGATGCACAGTAACACCTCTGGTGAGGGTCAAACAGCAATACAAGATGTTGGCGTGCATCACTGTGGTGTGGTGGCAAACAGCGTGTCATGTCCAATTGTAAGGTAGCCAGACAGATAAAACAAGACCTACACAAATATCCAGCGATGCAAGTCACACACATGGGCCAGACACACGAACACAATGTCAGATGGATTTACAACATACAGCGAGTATGTGAGTCCCTGCTGCACATGTACGGACCAGTACACAGTCTCCACAGGACAAATGGTGTCTGCAACTGTACATGTCCCGTTACGACTGTCCTTGAATCCCTGTGCATGCATAGTCACGTGTGACATCTCATTGTGCCACAGTATGTCAAAGGTGATGTGTGTCCCCTGCGATGAACACAACACCCAGCAAGAGCATGGCAGCAACGGTGTGTTGGACAACCTTGCACAAAGTACCAGTCAAACAATAATGTCCATCATAGGCATGTGTCCCACTCGCATAGGTCCATCACCATATGGCACCATCTGCCAGGGATCGTTGCATGGTGTTGCTGTGTCCTCCAACAAGTGAGTGATGGTGACTGCAAATGCAGTTTAGTAGATGTGCTGGGTGTGTTGCCTGTGCCTTGTGGTAAAAGGAAGAGAAACAGAGTTATGGTATGCATCACACAACATTAGGTCACATTGCAGGGAGTCAAACATCAATATGTATATAATGAAACGTCAGACATGCGAACATTACACGATCACAACACAGCACATTGTATGTCGACGATATTAGTAAATGGCACTGCAGACCAGGTTGTCAGCTCGACAAGGTCATGGCTATGCCCATGTCCCACAGGCATCTCAGAGGTCCACATCATGTCCATCAGTGTTGGTGCACATAGAACCCACAAAAAAGCACAAAGAAACTAACAGCTAAACACAAGCATGTAAAGGTTGTGAAAAGAAGAGAGGTTCCAAAAAAGAGTAAAGTAGCCCAAATGCCCTTGAGTATGGAGCAGACAGAGTTTAAAGATCCCAAATTATCCATGTCTACCAAAAGCCAAATTAATATGAATAAAATACAGTCTCTAAAATGCTTGTATGCAAATGCTAGAAGTCTAAAAAATAAGATGGGAGAGTTAGAATATATAGCACTAAATGAGAGGTTAGATGTGATTGGAATATCAGAGACATGGTGGAAGGAGGACAACCAATGGGACACTGTGATACCTGGGTACAAACTATATTGTAATGATAGAACTGATCAAATTGGTGGAGGGGTTGCGCTCTGTGTTAGAGAGGGCATTGAGTCAGAAAGGATTAAAGTTTTGCAGGAAACAAAATTTGCTGTAGAATCTCCATGGATTGAAATTCCATGTAAAAAGGGGAAGGCGGTGGGGGTGTACTATCGACCGCCTGGCCAGAATGAAGAAATGGAAAATGAAATGCTCAAAGAAATCAAGGAAGCTAACAAAAGTTACAGCGCGGTAATAATAATGGGCGATTTCAATTACCCCGGTATCGACTGGGTCAGTGTCACGGCAGTACATGCTAGGGAGATAAAGTTCCTAGATGACATAAATGACTGCTTCTTGGAGCAGCTGGTTCATGAACCGACCAGAGGGGAAGCCATATTAGACCTAGTCCTTAGTGGAACACCAGATCTAGTGCAAGAGATAAGGGTGTTGGGGCCACTTGGCAATAGTGATCATAGCATGATCGCCTTTGATTTAATTAGTGGAGGAGGGATAGTAAGGAAATCCACAGCACTACCTTTTAACTTTCGAAAGGGAGACTATGATAAAATGAGGAAAATAGTTAGGAAAAAACTAAAAGGAGCAGTTGCAAAGGTTAAAGACTTACATCAAGCTTGGGTGTTGTTGAAAACGACTATCTTGGAAGCCCAGACCAGCTGTATTCCACGCTTTAAGAAAAGTGGAAGGAAGTCCAAAAAACTGCCAGCATGGTTTAAAGGTGAGGTCAGAGAGGCTGTTGTTGCCAAGAAAACATCTTTCAGGAAATACAAGCATTGTGGAACCTGTGTCCTTTGGGGAAACTGCTAGGTACATATGACCTAGATTGGCCACTGTTGGAAACAGAATACTGGGCTTGATGGACCTTGGTCTGACCCAGTATGGCATATCTTATGTTCTTATGAAATGAAAAAAAGAGCCAAACGATGAAATCTGGAAACAGCACAAGCACTGGCAGGTCAAATGCAAGGTATTGATAAAGAAGGCAAAGAGAGAATTTGAGAAGAAGCTTGCTGCGGAAGCAAAAACGCGAAATAAAGATTTTTTCAAGTACATTCGTAGCAAAAAACCTGTGAGAGAGTCAGTTGGACCATTAGATGATAGAGGAGTTAAAGGGGCACTAAGAGGCGACAAGGCGATAGCGGAGAGACTGAATGAATTCTTTGCTTCGGTCTTTACTGAGGAAGATGTAGGGATGTTACCCATGACTGAAGTGGTATTTAAAGGTGTGGAAGAATTGAAGGAAATATGGATACATCGGGAAGATGTATTACAACTATTAGATAAACTGAAGAGTAGCAAATCACCTGGGCCGGATGGTATACATCCAAGGGTGTTGAAAGAACTGAAATATGAGATTGTAGACCTGCTATTAGTTCACAGATTACTATCATTAGAATCATCTCTAATACCTGAAGATTGGCAGATCGCCAATGTAACACCAATTTTTAAAAAGGGTTCGAGGGGTGATCCGGGAAACTACGGACCGGTGAGCCTCACGTCAGTACTGGGAAAAATGGTAGAAACCATCATAAAGAATAAAATTACTCAGCATGTAGATAGTCATGGCCTAATGGGAGACAGCCAACATGGCTTTAGACAAGGAAGATCTTGTCTTACTAATCTGTTATGTTTTTTTGAAAGTGTGAATAAACAGGTGGACAAAGGTGAGTCGGTTGATATAGTGTATCTGGACTTTCAGAAAGCCTTTGACAAGGTCCCTCATCAGAGACTTCTGGCAAAACTAAAGAGTCATGGGATAGGAGGCAGTGTACTACTGTAGATCAGGAACTGGTTAAAAGATAGAAAGCAGAGGGTTGGGCTAAATGGCCAATTTTCCCAATGGAGAAAGGTGAATAGTGGTGTACCCCAGGGATCTGTGCTGGGTCCGCTGCTTTTTGACATATTCATAAATGACCTGGAAAGTGGAATAACGAGTGAGGTTATCAAATTTGCAGATGACACAAAACTATTTAAAGTTGTTAAAACCCAAGAGGATTGTGGAAAATTGCAAGAGGATCTTGATAAATTGGAAGACTGGGCATCAAAATGCCAGATGAAATTTAATGTGGACAAGTGCAAAGTTATGCACCTAGGGAAGAACAACCCAAACTATGGTTACACGATGCAAGGATCCACATTAGGAACCACCACCCAGGAAAAAGGTTTAGGTGTCATTGTGGATAACATGTTAAAACCCTCGGCCCAGTGTGCAGCGGCAGCCAAGAGAGCAAATAGAATGCTAGGTATCATAAGGAAAGGAATGGAAAATAAAACAAAAGATATTATAATGCCTCTATACTGTTCCATGGTGAGACCGCACCTTGAATATTGTGTGCAATTCTGGTCGCCGTATCTTAAAAAGGATATAGCGTTATTAGAAAATGTTCAGAGAAGAGCCACCAAAATGGTAAAGGGGATGGAAGGATACTCCTATGAAGAAAGGCTAAAAAGGTTAGGGCTCTTTAACCTGGAAAAGAGACGGCTGAGGGGAGATATGATAGTAGTCTATAAATTAATGAATGGAGTGGAACGGGTAAACGTAGATCGACTGTTTACGTTATGAGAATATAGGAAGACTAGGGGACATGCAATGAAGCTACAGGGTAAACTATTTAAGACTAATAAAAGAAAATATTTTTTCCCTCAACGTGTAATCAAACTCTGGAATTTGTTACCGGAGGATGTAGTAAAGGCTGTTAGTGTAGCTGGGTTTAAAAAAGGTTTGGACAAGTTCCTGGAGGAAAGGTCCATAAACCATTATTAAGAAGGGACCCAGGATATCAATGCTTGACCTAGTACAAGCATTGCAGAACCTGTGTCTTTTGGGGAAACTGCTAGGTACGTATGACCTAGATTGGCCACTGTTGGAAACAGGATACTGGGCTTGATGGACCTTGGTCTGACCCAGTATGGCATATCTTATGTTATGTTTTTATGGTTGATGTCAGCCACAAATTATCCAAGGCGCAACCTACCGTCTGTGTGCAGCAAGTGTCTGACAGACAGAGGCAGTCAATGTCTAAAGACGTCATAGTAAAGGCAGAATATGTCATTGATATGTGTTGAATCACCATGTCTGCATGTGCAGCCATCATTGCCACATGTCCAAAGTATGGTGACATGTGTGAAACTGAAATGTTGATGCGTAGTGGTCTGTCAGCACACAAGAGATAGGTCAGTCAACAACACAGAACACATGCGCACAATGTTCACAAGGTCAACATCAGAAAGATAGAAATAGCACATTGATTACCACTCCACAGGTGTCCAGACACATCCCATCACAAGATAATGCAATGCGGCTGCACATTGTACCGTTACATAGACACACGCAAAACACACACACACACACACACACACACACACACAGTATGACAAGGTGAGCATGCCTCCAGTAGCATACGGCCTGTCTGTCCACAATCCGAGCTCAGTGGAGAGAATTATAACAGTCCATGCGACCATACACTGATGTTATGTAATGCCACAATGTCAGGGAAGGGTGTACATGCTGTTCCCCGCCACAACACCTAGGCACACCCAGTTCTGTTGGATGGGTCCAAAATACAGTGTTGAAACACATGAACAGGTGAGGAACACATCGGCATATTTATGCCAACATTAACATATGGGGTATAGGGGCGCATGTCAAAGAGGTGTACAACAACATATGTTCAGTGGACAGATAACCTCATGCATGTGCTATGCTGCACTGTCCCTACAGTACAGTTACCTGTACGTCTACCTACCCCAGTCTCCTGCAAGTTGAATGATGTACACACAGTTTTCACTGCACCACAGCACCAGGCAGGTCCAACAGCATATTCTGTGGAGTGTCAAACACAAGTGAAACATACATATGTCATGAGGTAGTGTTGAAACATACATGGCAGCATGTACATGTATACCCATATGCATTTCCCCACATATGCAGGACTTACATGAGAAGAGCTCATTAATCAGATGTTGCCTGATCGCCGTCTCCACATGTGTGCCACCATGGGCACGTACAGGACGGCACATAGGATCATCTTCCAGATCCAGATTAATTTCAACTGGGATATTGTGCCTGAGATCAATGTTGTGCAGGATGCAACAGGCCAGAATGATCTGTGCCACAGTCATGGGTCGGTATTTTAAGGCCCCGCTGGTCCTATCCAGACACCTGAAGTGACTCTTCAAAACGCCAAAGGTGTGCTCGATGACTGAGCGGCTGGAGGCATGGGCCTCATTGTACCTCATCTCTGCACGTGTCCGTGGAAGACGCACAGGGGTCAGCAACCAGGTACTACACCCTGTCGTGCCCTCTCTGGCCAAGCGGTAGCCACTAGTATTGCAAGGCTCTGGAGGGTGGTAGTTGTGCCTTCACTGATATAAACCACAAAACACTTCTTTCCAAATTAAAGGGTTTTATTCCCCGTCCCTTGAGGGTACTTTATCTTCAGGAACATAAATCAAATGCCTTGCTTGGACATATAACATAAAGTAACAAAAGCAAACAGAACTTGCTTCCTTCAGCTTCCAAAACAACAAATAAATGAAAAGAACAAAACAGCTTAAATATTTCAATATGGTTCTTTCTCCTGTAGCTGACAGCACAGCTTATATCTGCTTTACTTAGAGAGAGCTGCAGCCTGTTGCTTATAACACTAAAGCTAGGACACAAACCAATTACTTATCTGAGAGAGAACTCAGGTTCAATCAAGGTCAAAGAGCAGTCCATCAATTCTGGCATATCATTTTCTTCTGCATTTTGATATTCCATTAACTCCGGCTGACTGGAAGGTTCATTCTGGACCTCAGCAGTAACGTGGGAGAATGGCTGGTTAACCTCGTCAGACAGGAAGTTCCTCTCTTCCTTAGAGCTAGTGTCTCTCTGGGAATTACCATGTATTCTAGAGCTTTTCAGGGCACTGCCCCTGCTGGTATTTTAGAATATAGCTCAACTCCTGGTTTGCTCTGCTAGTGGGATAATTAAGGGAATTTCTCTGCCGGTTCAGGCTTCCCTTTTGTAACCCAGCTGAGCTAGATTGGAGAGCTCGTGACGGAGTTTCACAGGGAGCTGTGAGCTTACAATGACTACAAAACTCTTCAGCTTTATCTGGTAAGTAAAACCTTTTTATTCTAGGGTTTTTAAAACCAGAAGAAGGGATATTTTCAGCCTCTAGATAGTGGGACCTTGTGTGCCTATTTCCATACCTCCAGGGTTGTCTTCTTTCATATGGCAAATCACTCTTGCATTCACTCTGTGCACTGGAACCTGCAACTGCAGTCTTCTGGCGTCTCTCTGGCTCAAACACACTATCTGGCTGTTGATATCTCTCTGCTTCACTCAGGTCTTCGGTTCCCCTCTGACCTTCACGCTGGCACTCTAGTTGCTCCAAAGCCTCATTGTCACTCTCTCTTACATTCTCATACCTGCTCCATGCTTCCCAGGGTTTTAGCTGCCTTTGCTGTATTCTCTCAGAGTATGTCCGTGGCTGCTTCAGCTCCTCTCCCTCTCTCTCTCTCTCTCTGATTGCCTGGGAGCCTATTTTATCCCAGTGTTTCCTTGCTCCACCCCCACCCAGCTGAACCCTGTCAGTTAAAGTGAATTCCCTTCCTTTGCTGGCTGGGTGTGTCCTCATTGGGCTTTTGCACGTGTTTCTAGGTTGCTCCCGGTAACCATCTGACATTTCCTTGTTTACCCTGTCACTTTTCCTGTGCTCCTTTATGCTGAACTGCGTTTTCTCGTGTTGTTCGGGGTCTGCACTGTTACAACCCATATCCAGCATCACCTGCAGAAAGAAATGTGGAAAGGACAATCAGGAACTGATGTTCACACACATGCACACATGCATGTAGGTGCAAACCAACAACAGATAGAAGAATGACACATGATGGCAAACAACAGTTATGCGCCAGTGTCTGGAGGTTTGAGACACAGAACACTGGGGAAGGGTAATGAGGGCAACACACATCATCTGTGTCCACAACAAACACATGACCAACCACCTGTACCCGAAAGGCATCAGCGGCAGACGTGAACGCATCAGGCAGACGCATGCCAATGCACCCTGGAAAAGGGCAGAGATGCACATGTGTGCAAGCATGTGACGGCCATGATACTGTTCACACACAGCAGGTGTTACCATAACATATACCAGAGGAGTCCAGTCAAGATGGCAGAAACAAGAAAACACTCTTGATATACATGACGCATACATGTGTGTTGTAACGTGTCAACACAAATATAACAACGTAAATTGGTCAAAATGTTCAAAGGTGAATGGTCTCCCAACACACCGTACTGCAGGAAAATATCAGGAAGCAAATCTAACTCCCCCCCCCCCAAGTTATCACATACACAGAGATTGCACACACAGACAATTAGGGACACACCACAAAGGCAGACACACGTACATGTGCGTATACGGTTAGTCCGAGGCTGAGAGCCGTAGTTGTCAACCGAAAGGTGTTGCACACCACCATATTATGAACACACCATATGTGTCCATAAGTTCCCTGTCTAAAAGGCCCATGCACTAGAGCAGAAGTAACAAACACCAATGGAAACTGTATGTGTGTGCAGAGACATCCAGAAGAACCATGACACACATATGGTAGACATATGTCTATGTAGAAGCCCACAAAGGTATATAAACACGTCCCCGGAAACAGTGACATGGTGCGATAGCAGCCACAACTCCATACAAGGTCAGTGCTCCACCACCACAACACAAAGCAAGGGATGTAGAGATCACAATTGCCAATGGGACCAAGTAAATCACACACTGGCTGGCCAGTGATATGCCACTGCCTGACAGCCAGTGTCCTGGATGTTTCAAGAGAATGAATCAGATCTACATCAGGGCATGTCATGTGTGTCACAAGAGATATGTAGTCAGAAAGGTCTCACACCAAACCACGGGTGACCCTGGCCCACCCGTGAGAGTTGACAAGCACCCCTATCCGAGCATTCCTCTTCCCCCCAGTCAGAGTCTTCTTCCCTCATCTCCAAAACAGGTCAATAGGTTCAGCCTCCCATGTAGCCCTTGTGCCTACCCCTTCTCCCTTCCCCCCCTTTTGTTTGTCATCAATTGTGTTTCATGCTTGTCTCTGTATCCCCTCTATTCTTCCTTCTGCTTTACTACCACATTCCTATAAACCATTGGGGTTCTTTTCCTCCCCTTTTTCCTTCTAGTAGCCAGAAATTTGTATTGTACACCGCCCTGACGCTCCGTCAAGGGTGGTAAATCAAATCTTGGGAAGAAAGATAAAGATAAAGGACACAGGAACACCATGTGCATGCTAGAGATGAGAAATACCCACCCAGCAGGACACAGTCCTCATATTGTCCACTCTCAAATTGGTCGAATAGTACCGAGTGATGCAGGATATAGGAGCCATGGGTGGACTCTGGAAACTTAGGAACCACATTCAGAATACTCATATTTACATCACATACAACCTGCACATTCAGGGAATGGTAGTGTTGCGGAACACTGCCTCCCTGTCTCTGGGCGGGACCAGGGCAACATATGTGCAATCAATAGCTCCCATCACGTGTGGTATCCTTGCAATTTGCTCAAAGGCCAGGTTCAGGGCCCCCCACTGCTGCCTACTGCTAGGAATAGCAATGTAATTCCTTACCCGGCTGACCATGGCCTGCAGTACCTGGTGGAGACAGCGTGAGAAGGTGGGCCGGCTCATCCCACCCACTGCAGCCACCGAAGACTGGAAACAGCCAGAGGTAAAGAAATGTAGGGCACCCAAGAGCTTAACCAAACCCGGTATGGCATGGGACCGGCCAGTCAGGGGCTCGAGGTCAGGTCTTAGATCCTCAAAGAGCTCCCTAATAGCCCCTGTGCTCAGACGGTAGAGGGAGATGACCTGGTCCTCACGAATGCCCTGGAGCATGTCCCTGGGCCTGTAGAGGCGAGGCTGGCGAGGGTGCACCTCGGCACGCATATTGCGCCGTGCTGGCACAACCCCGGCCTGTGGAGCCTCCACAGCTGAAGGTCTGTGTTGCAGCGGGACTGCACCCATGCCCTGTGCCACATCCCCATGGACACCATCTCCCTCCTTCAGGCAACCGCAGCTCCACCTCACCATCCAACGCCTGGATCGCACACGCAGCAAAGACAATGTGAGCCATCATGGACATCAGATAGAGCAAAGACACACGCTAAATATGGTGTGGGGAGTGGCAAATGATCAGAACAAATACAACACACCTGTACATGCAGCAGCACACACCAGCAGCGGCGTATCAAACCGTTCTACGCCCTGTATGCATAACACGCCCCACGTAAGCGTAGCGCATGTAGCGTGTAGTGCGCGTAGAGATGTGCGGGCGTGAATCGTTAACCATGCTGCTTAGACATGCGGAATGTGCAGTGCGCATGCATATGGCATGGTTCTGTGCGTGTTGTGCATGTACAGGGTGCAGTCTTGCGCATGCAGTGCACATGCAAACTGCGTGCATGGCCACGCACCCTGCACGTGCACAACATGCACAAGACTGCACCCTGCAGATGCGGACCACGTGAGAGACCGTGCCCTGCGCATGCGGAAGCGTGGCCATATACACCTTGGGCATGCGCTGCACAGCGAGGCCGCACCTTGTGCATGCGTAATGCACACAAGAACACGCCATGCGCAATGCATAAAGTGCATCGCAAATGTGCAGAAGGCTGAGGGTGTATAATAGGTGAGACAGGAGCAGGAGGATGGAGCGATGTACGACAGGCAGGAAGAGGATAGTGAGAGTAGGAAAATGCAGGGCATGGAGACAACTGGAGGGGAAGGTGGATGAACACCTAGCCAACAGTCCCCAGAGGCAGCATGGATGTGTGAGCCAGAAGTGGAGGTGGCAGGGCCATCGGGGGCATCCCGGCCCACATAGGACCAGCCTGAGAGGCCACCAGGTGGGAAAAGAAGGCGGAAGCCAGTGCCCGCAGATACAAGGAAAAGGACCATGAGATTCAGCCAGCAGGAAAAAGATAACCTGCTGGCCAGCATGCTGGAGAATTACGAGGTTCTTTATGGCAGCTCAGCAGCAGAACACCAATGAGCGCACGGACCATGGTGTGGGAGGAGGTTCGGGAGGCAGTGGCCAAGGCTGGTGGACCACACAAGGACCTGGACAGCCTCCGCAAATGGTTTAATGATATAAAGCGTGGAGTCTGTGCCCACATGACTGCAAAGAGATGGCATGCTATGGACACTGGTGGAGGTGGACCCATTGGGCCTGGCCTGACACCCCTGGAGCAGCAGCTGGCCGAAAGACTGGGGCCAATATACCTGCATGGACTGTCCCCAGTGCTGGACACAGCATATCCACTGGCAGGTACATCTGAGATATGTATCCCAGGTACAGCTAACAACCCAGCACATGCAGGGGCAGCCTCAGGGGGGTGCGGGGTCATGTCCTGAGACCCGGTGTGGGGCAACATATCCACATGAGGCCACAGATGCAGCAACAGTTGCATAATGTGTCCTGCTACCTCCCCCACCCCCCACATGCCCTCCCACTCCCTCACCCACCCCCTACCTGCCCCTCCCCTGCACCCAGTGCCTCCCCCACCCACGCCATCCCCGCCTCCCCCTCCCCCTGCCTCAGCCGCAACAGCCGCCCCTTCAGCCTCCACAACAATGTCCACCTCCTCCACCTCAGAGGCCACCTCCTCAACCTCAGTGTCCATGTCTGTATCCTCCTCCTCCACACTGTCCACATTCACCACCTCTTCTTCCTCCTCCTCAGACACTGTGTAGACATCGTCCCCCTCCTCCTCCTCCTCCTCTAGCAGCAGCAGTGCGTTCCCCTGCTCCTCCTCCTCCATAGTGTCGGTGTCCTCACCCTCCTCTGCCGACCTGGATGCTCTGCCGCCTCTTCCACGCATGGTGCCTGTGCTTCTGGACCCACATGCTCCGCCATTGGGGCCACTGCCTCCTGGACGCCTGCCCATCCTGGCCCCACAGCAGGCACCATTGTGCCATTGGCATCAGCGGACACTCTGAGGGACAAAGGAAGGTACCACATCAGTAATGTGTTGGCCATATGATGGTCACATAGCTGGTGGGCCCACAACCAGCTGCTGCCGTGTTACATGCTGTGTATCACACAGGCTGCATCACTCACCATCCACAGGCCCCGTCATCTCATGCTGCAGCTGCAGCAGCAGGTCTGGCCTCCGCTGCCGCAGCTTACGGGCCTTTTTCTTCAGGTCCTCCACCTGGGGGTATAGCAATAGATAGCGGCTGTTAGGGGACAGACATGCCTGACAATCATTTGTCGCAGTCCATGCACAGCTGTGTCCAGCGGGATGTGGCACCTGCTGTATGCTGTCTGTCCAGTATTGTCTGTCTGCTCTGTCGTCCACATGTGTGCAGGGGGGCACTGGGTGGCAGAGATGTCTGGCAGAGTGGAGGGGCAGGTACAGCTCTGTGCAGCATCCCACGGAGCAGTGGAATGGGTCCCAACTGGTTTGGCAGGACCGACAGGGGGTGAACAGTGCAGGCCCGGGTGGTGGGGTGCGTGCAGTAACAACATTGTACAGTGCAATGGCTTGTCCAGACATTTATGCCGGGGACATTGTGTGTACCACACCTGTACACATGTGCAGCTGCACCTACAGTAGCACCAGGATTGACCACAGACCCCTGTCTATAGCCCTGAGGCCACCTGTGAGTGGGGATGACCAGCACACATAAGCAGGCGCACCTACATTAACAACAGGATTATCCACAAACACCTGTCGGTGGGCCTGAGGCCTCCTGGGAGTAGGGATGACCCATACAGGTATGCAGCCACACCTACAGTAGCAGCAGGATTGACCACAGACCCCCTGTCAATAGGCCTGGGGCCTCATGGTAGTAGGGCTGACCTGCATAGGTATGCAGCCGCACCTACAGTAGCACCAGGATTAGCCACAGAACCCTGTCTATAGCCCTGAGGCCTCCTGGGAGTAGGGCAGACCTCCACACATAAGCAAGCACACCTACATTACCAACAGGATTATCCACAAACACCTGTTGGTGGGCCTGAGGCCTCCTGGGAGTAGGGATGACCCATACAGGTATGCAGCCGCACCTACAGTAGCAGCCGGATTGACCACAGACCCCCTGTCAATAGGCCTGAGACCTCTTGGGAGTAGGGCAGACCTGTATACATGTGCAGGTGCACCTACAATAGCACCAGGATTAGCCACAGAACCCTGTCTATAGCCCTGAGGCCTCCTGTGAGTGGAGACAACCTGCACAGATCTGCAGGTGCACGCACAATAGCACCAGGATTAGCCACAGAACCCTGTCTATAGCCATGAGGCGTCCTGGGAGTGGGGACAACCTGCACAGATCTGCAGGTGCACCTACAATAGCACCAGGATTAGCCACATAACCCTGTCTATAGCCCTGAGGCCACTTGTGAGTGGGGACGACTAACACACATAAGCAGGCGCACCTACATTAACAACAGGATTAACCACAAACATCTGTTGGTGGGCCTGAAGCCTCCTGGGAGTAGGGCTGACTTGCACAGGTATGCAGCCGCACCTACAGTAGCACCAGGATTCACCATAGACCCCTGTCAATAGACCTGGGGCCTCCTGGGAGTAGGGCTGACCTGCACAGGTATGCAGCCGCACCTACAGTAGCACCAGGATTAGCCACAGAAGCCCGTCTATAGCCCTGAGGCCTCATGGGAGTAGGGCAGACCTGCACACATGTGCAGGTGCACCTACAATAGCACCAGGATTAGCCACAGAACCCTGTCTATAGCCCTGAGGCCTCCTGGGAGTGGGGACAACCTGCACAGATCTGCAGGTGCACCTACAATAGTACCAGGATTAGCCGCAGAACCCTGTCTATAGGCCTGAGGCCTCCTGGGAGTAGGGCAGACCTGCACACATACACAGGCGCACCTACATTGGTCCCAGGGGTGACCACTGACCTGTCTTTTTTCCTATGTTGTGCTTGTATGATATGTGTGTTGATTGCTGGCTACTAGGTTGCACTCCTTGGTTTGTGTGACCTGCCCCCATGCATTTACCTCATGTGGGTTGTTTGCTGACGCATTAAAGCATCTTGTCACCTGCTACCAGGCCCTCCTGACCTTGAGATCCTACATTCTGGAGGAGCCTGGGAACAGGCTCCTTTGGTGCATGCAGATGAGGCACTCGAGCACCTCCAGCTCAGAGGCAGTGAAGGCTGGCTTCCTCGAACGGGCGACCATCTTGTCTGCTGTATTATACGCGTTACGTAATGACGCTTTTTTTGGCATATGCCGCAATGCACCTTTTGCAGCCATAGACGTGCAGCGTGCACAATAACGCGTGTGACGTTCTTTACTGACATTTGTTGTGACGGACGTTGTGACATGCCTTATGTGATACCTTAAGGCACCTTAGGTTAAGGTACCTTCTGGGGCAGGTTATGGGGCATAACAACGCACCTCCCAAACGAACATCACACGCATTATTGTGCGCGCTGTGTGTCTGCAGCACTGCAATGTGCGTAGCGCCACAGTACTGCGTCTTGACATATCGCGCACACTACAGTAGACATGATGAGGCACCTTACTACCTGTTTATTGCCTTTCCTTTTTGCTCTATCCAGTATTAAGGTTACATCTGTTTTTATGCCTTACAGCTCATACCTGTCAACCTGATGCATCTTATAGTCCTTGGGGTACCTTAACCTAAGGCACCTTAGGTTGCTGATGTCATAAGGGGGGTTGGACCAGATCTGGACCTGTTGCTGGGGCACTGGTAGTACTGGGAGCCTTTGCTGCCTCCAACCATGGTCTGACATTCACCAGCAGCAGGCACTGTCAGATTCCACCTGCTGCACCCCGCCAGGTGTTCCAGCCATGCACAAACGAACTGCAGACAGTCTGTATTGCATGTTCACAGAGGAACTATGCGTCCAGACTTGGGTTGTACAGCACAGACACCCAGCAGGTGCCTCAGTGATTGGGCCTCCAGAAAGGGGGGGGGGGGGCACACATATATCACTTGAGACAAATACTATATAGCACTATGAGGGAACATAGCCATGCCATGGTCACTGCTCGGTCAGAGTGAGAGTGTCCTCCCAGCAAAATGTGCTGTAGCCACCTTGTCCATGTAGGTGGTGGTTGGCCACTACAATGTCCCAGCCATTGCCCTACCCCCACTGCAGACGCATCCTGCCTGATCCGCCCTCTCTGGGCCATACCCACAATACCTTGCTCCTCAGTATGCATATTTGCAGGCTAGCGCTGGCAACAATGTACATTTTGTGGGCCCAGTGCAGAATACTACGCCACACCACAATGAATGGACATGCACTCACCCACTCCTATTGCAGCATTGTGCAAAGATAGGGGTGGTTGGCAAACCTGACCGACACACTGGTCCCGATCACAGTGCAGGCATTGCTAAGGGGTGCAAGAGCTAATTGTGGGCTCTGCTGATACCTGCTGCAAACAGCCTGACTCTCCATGGTGCTTTTGATAGTGGAGCCTGTGTGTGTGGATGTTTGTACACCTGTTGGCTGATGCTTTTGGGATTGCACATGTTGATGTTGTATCTGCAATGTTGTGACACGCATTGCAGGATCCACAGCTGGGACCTGAACCTGTGACCCTCTGCTCCAGGACACACTGGCTATGTGTACTGCACCACACTGTTGTCACAGAGGCATAGCAGTCCCTGGGGCTACATTTGCTGTTTATCAGACAGACCTTGTTAGTTGCACTGCACACGGCACACTGGGGCAGGTCATGGCCTTGGTCCACTGCAGCCAGGTGCCACTGCCCCCTCTGCCACCAATGCCCCCCCCTCCCCGCTATGCTGACCTGCCCATATACTATCGGTGCTGGTTGTGTGCAGTCCCAGGCCATCCACTGTGCAGGTAGGCGGGTGCCTAGGTTCAGGATCTGGGGTGCAGAGGCATACATGGACATCCACACATCCCCACCATCACCGCCTGCCACTGTTCTGTCACTTCCACATGGGGGTAAGATGGCTGTGTGATATTGGGCTGGTGATCTGGCAACAATTGGCTAGGGTGGACCTGGTTGATTGATTGTGTTCTGCCAGCAGACTGTGGTCAGGCTGGGGCAAGCAATGCAGGTCCAGTGAATCCAATATGGACTACTGCGTGTATACATATTTCAGCCAATGTGTGGTCATACGCTGCACTGCCTTACCAGGGGCTGTAGTAAAGGGTGTTCATTTAGCTGGGTTTACGGACAGTTTGGGACTTATCCTGAGGACGGTCCATAGAGCCTTGTTAGAGTGGTCCCCAGATGTGCACTGCTTGCCCCATTACAGGCATTGTGGTTCCTGTGTGATGTTTGGGGTACATGATGGGTACATGATGGGTACATGTCCCCTGGATGGGACATGTGGACCACAGAGTACTGGGCATGTTTGACCTTGATCAGACCCTGTCTTTCTGATTTGCAGTTTCTGTGTTCCTATGTCCCACCTAGGCAACAGCCTAGTACACCCTGTGCGCCAGTTTCCCCCTTTGCATGTCCCGCTTTCAGCCCACTTTGCCCTATTTGCACCATCACCATTGTGCCCTTTCATACTTGGGCACTATGCTGCTGCTGCAAATGGGCACTACTATCACTGCTTTGGACTCCTTGTTGGAGCTGTAAATTGCTGACATTGAAATGGTCTCTCTCTCCTGCACATGTGCATTTACCGACAGGTTTTCACTGGCGGTATTGTTCCGGCGTTAATGTACCAGCGTTAGTGTAGCAGGAGCCTCTTCCCGCCCACTCCCCACCCATTGACCCCTTCTCTCCACCCTCTCTCCACCCTCTGGGACAGTTACCGCTGCTGGTAACATTACAGCACGGTAACGTTACCGCGCAATAATTTTACATCAGGTAACGTTAACACGCGGTAACATTACCAATGCTACGTTACCATGCCTTAGTAAACATACCCCTTAAAGTCCATTCCAGGGGATAATTTTTTAAAAGCACCTTTATTTCTTTCATCTGCACAAAAGAAGTATTTACAAAACAGCAGCAAAAAAAGGAAAAATCAGAGAAAATAAGATAGTTCAAAAGAAGGAGGAGCAGCACAATCGGATATGTGAAGCTGTGGCAGCTTCTCTGTGAATCTTCCAGTAATACTGTACCTGCCTTCCTCTTTACTTTGAGGTCATCTGGCATGACCTCTCTCTTGGTATCCCCGTCAGCTCCTTTCCTCTTTGGACCCTTATTTGGGCACCCTCTCTTCTTCTTGCTCTGGAAAACACTTTATACAGGACATAATTCCACAAAAATATGACAAAATCTATCACATACGCTGTGCGTTGATGCCCTGGATCTGTTGAAGGCAGTAACAAAAATCATTTCTCAAAAAATGAGCACCTCTGGGAAAAGTATAAACCAGGGAAAAATACATTACATCCACAAAGACACAAGAATTTGGCCCAGCAGCGGATGGTGATGGCTGCCGGGCCTAAAACTTCAGTTGAGAAAGAAGAGGAGCAGGAGGCGGTGTGGTCAACATTGGAAAGTAAGGTTGCTTCTCTGCCTTTAGTACTGCTGTGTAGGCTCCCCTACAGCCTGGGCCTCTGCATTGAGGAGGCTACTTGGGCAGAATTTATGCCACTTAGGAACACTTGGGTGAATCCTTTCAGACCTCTGCTGCTTCAGTAGCTATTTCCAGCTAGTACTCCACTCCAGAGCTGTTCGAGGTCTGTACTCTGGAGTGAAGTCATTGCTTGCTGACTAGAGCAATAGGCTGAGAACCAGCAAGGGCAAGTTTGAATCCCATTGTTGCTCACTGTGATTTTGGGCAAGTCTGTTAACCGTCCTTTGCCTCAGGTACAAACTTGGATTGTAAGCCCTCCAGAGGATAGGAAAAGTACTGTACTTTGAATGTAACTTTCCTTGGCTACTCCTGAAAACAGTATGAGTTAAATCCTGAAGGCTGAGTTGCCTGCTGTGGAAGTGGAGGGTGCAGCTAGTTTGAGGGGCAGTTTGATGCTCTTGTTCTACAATCCGTTTCCTCATCCCTGCCCCTCAAACTAGCTGCATCCTCCACTTCCACAGCAGGCAACTCAGCCTTCAGGATCTGCAGCAGGAAGAGTTTCAAAACTCTGTCCTGCTCTTAGTCTTCACAGCTATGTTGTTGGTTTTGTTGAAAGAAGATCAGATAGTCATTAAGTTCAACCTCTTCTTATTGGACTACCAGCTCTGTGCAACCTGCAGGGAAGAGATTTTGGATTTAGCTGAGGCCTTATTCAGTAATAGCTCAGGGCGAGTTACATTCAGGTACAGTAGGTATTTTCCTGGCCCCAGAGGGCTTACAATCTGTTTATACCAGAGGCAATGGAAGGTTAAGTAACTTGCCCAAGATCATAAGAGCAGCAGTGAGATGTGAATCCCGACTTGCCTGGTTTTCATCACACTACTCCGGCCACTAGACTGGAGCTAACATAGAATTATCCCCTAACCCTCCCCTCCCACTCCTCAATATCAGCAGTGCATAAGATTTAAAGTAACGTGTGATATAAAGTTTGACATGAACATCAAAATCATGTCTCATATTTGATCTAGATTTTAGATTTAATAACACGCCTTTCTAAGCCAGAACTCAAGGGGAGCTCCATTCAGGAACAGTACAAGACAAAGTATATGGATCAACAGCACTAAAACACCCCAACACCACTTCCCCTACTACTCTCTCATATCTCCCTTGGCTTGTCTTATATCCTCCATTTGCTTTTTGTGCCTTTTCTGCACTGACAGCTCCAAGCGATACAAACATATATATTTGATTCCACTGGAAAAGATAGCCAACAATAGTATCCAAGCTGTGAAAGCACTGATAAATACTGATTTTTTTGCATCCTCACAAACCTAATTAGCTGGAACATAAATACCTACATTTACAATTTATAAACACCTAAAAATAAAAGACCTAAGTATGTAAAGCATATGTTTTAAGAATATAAACAATTAAAAGTCTCGCTACATATCACTCGTGGAATGTGTGGAAATGTCAACCTGTGCTACAACAACGCTTGTAATAATAACTTTGTCTTTAGAATCAGCAGTCAAAGGGTTAATATGCTTTTTCGACACGACAACCCTGTTGATTGAAAAATGGCATTTTCAAAAACCACTGGTGTTATTGTGCAAATCCTTTAACGCTGCGCTCAAATATTTTTACTTGGAAAATACTGACACCTGGTGGTATAACATTGATGTACTAAAACAAGATTATAAAAAAATCCTGCTTAATGAAAGAAGGCTGTAGAAGTCAGATATATTTGGACAGAAATATTTAGCCTTTTTAGTGAAATTAAAGATTTCATACTATCAGGCTGTTTAAGAATATTTTCTAAAATGTAATCCCTTTTCCTAGATATTTTGTATGCACTATAGATAAGTTGTTGACCTTGATTTTATGCTGTATTCAAAGAAAACATATTTTTTTTCAACAAACTAGATGCAGGGCTAGAGGAGTCAGGCTGCTCAGAGATTATATTGCTTTGGGCCTTTAGTAGACTTGCGCATTGGTCTGCCAGCTGCAGGAGGCCGCAAATATTGAACTACGATTTATAGCCTATGGGGAACAGTTTCAGAAGCAGGGAAGAGAGAAACTGGAAATAGTTCTTAAGGCGAAGCGTCGTATTTTCATTCAGATGATGGGATCATTGAAAAACATGCACAGGGCTGGCTCCAGCCTTAGTGTAAAAGGCGCAGCATGACAGTTTGTATGGTTAAAGAATTCAATAATTCCTATCTCAACACAGACAGCGTTCAGTGGAGAAGAGCCAGTATGAGAGAGAGCCTCATTTAATGCACTGAGACATTCTGATAACCACAATGAGTCGGACTTGAAGAAAGATGAAGGCAGAAAAGGAAAATAATGCTAAGGAAAATGTAGCTAATTAAAATCACTATTCTCCATTAACCTGCTTACCCAACAAGGAATATATAACACCTGTAGCACAATATTTATCACTACAATGAAGAAAAATAAACAGCAACAAAAACAAAAAATGGGCCACTAGCTGAGATAGGGTGTTTAGTTTCATGAATCCTTGGTTTGACCCAGTAGAGCTACTGTAACCTTAATGAATGAAAATTCACCCACAAGTCCAAGGTCAAATTACTTTGGATGGGTAAAGTAAAATCTTAGGGCCTAGTCGTTAGGTTTCTGCATTTGCTTGTCTGTGAAGACCCCCTGTTTGGCTTAGAGCAGAGGTTCCCAACTTCAGTCCTGGAGGGCCAAACACTATTCAGGTTTTCAGGCTGACCCTAATGAATATGCATGAGATACATTTGAATACAATGGGGCAGTGCATGCAAATGCATCTCATGCATATTTATTAGGGACAGCCTGAAAACCTGAATGGTGTTTGGCCCTCCAGGGCTTGAGTTGGGAACCTCTGGCTTAGAGCAATGGCCTAATAGTTAGAAACATAGCAACACGATGCAGAAAGAGATTATATGGCCTATCTACAGTAGTCTGCCCTTCCGTATCAACTACAATAATCCCCTTTTTTCCTTTAGAGATCTTCTATGTTTGTCCCATGCTTTGTTGAATTCACATACTTCCTCATCTCTACTACCTCCGCTGCAGTGGTGGGATTCAGCCGGTGTGGCCCTGTTCACGTGAACAGGTTCCTGCAACGGGTTGCGTTTTCTGAACTGGGCCCAAAATGGCATCCCGATGCCAGCACTGCACTGGCAGGGATCCCCCCCCCCCCACCTGCCAATAGTTTGACAGCAGCAGGGGACCGTGGCATCATGGGAAGCCCGCATTGCCATCTAAGAACTGGCAGGTGGGGGGGGGGGGGGGATCGGGCCTCTGGGCCACCAGGGAGTTGGTGCTCTGCGGTTGCCACCAGTGGCCCAAGCGTGTGGCACCAGCAATGCAAATGCATGCCGTGTTGCCACCTGTTCGGTTCTGGCAGTGGCAGGATCAATCTGAACCGCTTCCTGCTCAGATCGAATCCCGCCACTGCTCTACTGGGAAACTATTCTACGCATCTAGCCCTTTTTCCTAAAGAAATAGTTCCGCTATCATTCCTGATTCTCTCCCCTTTCACCCTCATCCTATGTCCCCATTGTAGCAGAGCGTGTTTTAATCAAAAGAGGCTCTCCTCCTGTGCATTTATGCCACAGAGGTATTTAAACGTCTCTATCATAACTCCTCTATCCTGCCTTTCCTTTAAAGTATACATATTAAAATCTTTAAGTCTGTCCTCATGTGCTTTTATAACGAAAACCACTAACCATTTTAGTAGTTACCCTCTGAACTGACTCCATCCTGTTTATATGTTTTTGAAGTTGTGGGCTCCAGAATTGCACACAATACTCCAAAAGAGGTTGCTCCAGAGACTTATACAGAGGCACTATGACTTCCTTTTTTCTGCTGGCCATTCCTCTCCCTATGCACCCAAGCATCATTCTGGCTTTCGCTGTTGCCTTTTCTACCTTATTAGCCACTTTAAGATCATCAGAAACAATTACACCCAGGTCCCACTTTTCTTTCATGGACAGGAGTACTTCTCCCCCTATGCTGTACCGCTCCCTTGGATTTTTGCAGCCCAAGTACACAGCCCTGCATATTTTAGCATTAATTCTCAGCTGCCAAATTCTTGACCATTCTGTAAGCTTAACTAGATGCCTTCTTAAGTTATCTCCTCCTTCTTGGGTGTCTACTCTATTGCAAATTTTGGTATCACCCACAAACAGGCAAATCTTACCCGATAGCCCTTCCACAATATCACCGACAAAGATGTTAAATAGAATCAGACTAAGGACAGATCCCTGGGGCTCACCACCAGTAACCTCCTTCTCCTCAGAGTGAGCTCCATTTACCTGTACCCTTTGACGCCTCCCACTCAACTAATTTCTAACCCAATCAGTCATTTTAGGGTCCATCCCTAGGCTGCTCAATTTGCCTGTGTGGAACTGTATCAAAAGCTTTATTGAAATCTAAGTATATCATATCTAGGGCTCTCCCTCGGTCCAACTCCTTGATCACCAAGTCAAAGAAATCAATCAGATTTGTCTGACAAGACTTGCCTCTGGTGAATTCATGCTGCCTCGGATCCGGTAATCCGTTGGACTCCAGAAACCTCACTATTTTCTCTTTCAGCAGCACTTCCAATAAATTACTCACCACAGAGGTTAGACTAACAGGCCTGTAGCTCTCAACTTCATCCTTATTCCGCTTTTGTGTAAAGGGACCACATATGCCTTTCTCAAGTTCTCTGGGACCTCTCCCGATTCTAAAGAAGCATTGAAAAGGTCAGTCATTGGAACCACTAGAACCTCCCTAATTTCCTTCAACATTCTTGGATGTATCCCATCCGGTCCCATCGCTTTGTCTACTTTTAGTTTAGCTAGTTCCTCATGAACACGATCTTCTGAAAATCGTTCAAGATCCTCTTCACTTCTTTTCCTATTTGTGGGTGTTTTCTGAGGTCCTGGTCCTGGACCTTCATCTGTGAACACAGAACAGAAATATTTGTTAAACAATTCTGCTTTATCCTCATCAGCTTCTATATATTCATCCCCTTCACCCTTGAGTCTGACAATATCACTTTTGCACTTCCTCCTCTTGCTAACATATCTGAAAAATGTCTTATCCCCCCATTTTATTGCATTAGCTATCTCTTCTTCTTTTTCTATCTTTGCTTTCCTGGCCATTTTCCTAGCTTCTTTAAGTTTTTCCAAATATTGATGATTGTGTTCCTCTCTGATCTCTTGTATTATGTGAAGGCCACCCTCTTTTTCTTCTACTTCTTTTGTAAAGCATAACCTCCTTTTCTTTTTACATTTATTTACCTTTCTAACAAAAAGGTTTGTTGCCCTTAAAATATTCCCTTTCAGTTTTGTCCATTGCTTTTCTGCATCCACCAGCTGTCCCCATCCCGTTAACGACTCCTTGAGGTATTGTCCCAATTGCAAAGTTAGTTTTCCTAAAGTCTAAGACACTCACTTTTGAATGGATTTTATTAGCCCTAGTCCTAATACAGAACCACACCATCTGGTGATCACTGAATGTGAAATGATGTTCCACTAGGACATCAGAAACACTTTCCCATTGGTAAGCACCAAATTCAGTATGGCCCCTTCATTTGTAGGTTCTGTTAACAGTTTCTGGAATAGTTCTCCCTGTAGAGAATCTAGGGCCTCCTTACTCCTAGATGACACTACATCAGGGATGTGCCAATCAACATCCTGCATATTGAAATCACCTATCAATAGCACGTCTCCTTTCATGGCAAGGCTGCATATGTCTTCTATTATATCTCCATTCCCTCTTCTCCCTGTGAGGGAGATCTGTATATCACATCAATGCAAATGGATTTCCCTTTCCCTCTCTCTAGTTTAACCCACAGTGCCTCCTCGCTCCATTTTAAGCCCTGTAATTCTATAGCTTTAATATTAATTTTTATATATAGTGCCACTCCTCCTCCCCGTCTTCCTACCTTGTCCTTCCTGAATAAAGTATAGCCTGCTATAATTACACCCCAGTGTTGTTCCTTCTAAGGTCAGGTCAGGTACTGTCTGTCTGCAGGTCCAGGATGCAGGCGTCTGGTGGTAGTTTCAGGTCTCTCCTGTAGTCCCTCTGGCTCAATCTGCTCATGAGAAGAGTCAGAATACTACCCTTTATGGCCTTCCCCTACAGGGAGGTCTATTTCCAGTTTCTCTTATGTTACAGCGAGGAGCTAGATAGTCCCAATGTCTACATTTGATAGGGTCTTTTGCATATCTGTGGGCCTCTCCCCTTGGCTAGTAGCTCATTACTGGATGTGGATAGCAAAACTAATACCAGGTTTCCTGGCTTAAGACGCCTCTCCTGTGTCTGCTTATCATAGTAGACCTTTTGCATCGCTTGTTGTTTTTTTTTCAAATGTTTCTTAGCCCACCGAGAGTAGGTTCTTAACTAGGTTTTCAAATGGGTGACCTGTGCAATTATGGGCACTAACTTTGTCTCTGTTCCCACCCAGGCTTCTCACACCATGTCCAAGAGTCCCCTGGGTTGTCTCTCCATTAAAAATTCAAATGGGGAAAAAGCAAGGTAGGCTTGGGGAATCTCTCTGTAAGCAAGCAGAATGAATGAGAACACTTGTTCCCACTTCTGACAGTTATCCCCTTTACTTTTTCTTATCATTTGAATCAGAGTCTGATTAAAACATTTGACGTCCAATTGTGGGTGATATGCAGCAGTCCTAAAGTGCCTGATCCCAAACAATGTCAAGACTGCCTCCAACTGTCTGGACAAAAAGTTAGAGCCCCAATCTATCAAATGTTCTCTGGGGAAACATTTTGAACAGGTCCCTGATTATCTGACCTGCTGTAACTGATCGAATCGGGGGAGCTCTCTTGGGTTGGGCCTTATTTTTCCTTTGGCACTCCAGGTACCAAAAAAAACTATTGTATGAGACATGCAATCACCCCTTGCTCCCCTAGGTGTCCTGCCAAAGGGTGACTGTGGGCCAGGATCAATAGGGCTTTCCGGAGCATCTGAACATAAGAACATAAGATATGATATACTGGGTCAGACCAAGGACCATTGAGCCCAGTATCCTGTTTCCAACAGTGGCCAATCCAGGTCAAAAGCACCTAGCAGTTTCCCAAAAGACACACAGGTTGCACAGTACTTGTATTGGGGCAAGCAGTAGATTTCCTGGGTCCTTTTTAATAATGGTTTATGGATCTTTCCTCCAGGAACTTGTCCAAACCTTTTTTAAACCCAGCTACACTAACAACTTTTATTACATCCTCTGGTAATGAATCCCAGAGTTTGATTACACATTGGGTGAAAAAATATTTTCTCTTACTAGTTTGAAGAGTTACAAATCACCTGGACGGGATGGTATACATCCAAGGGTATTGAAAGAACTGAAATATGAGATTACAGACCTATTATTAGTAATCTGTGAACTATCATTAAAATCAACTGTGGTACCTGAAGAGTGGAGAATGGCCAGTGTAACACCAATATTTAAAAAGGGTTCCAGGGGTGATCCAGGAAACTGTGAATCTGACATCAGTACCGGGCAAAATGGTAGAGACCATTATAAAGAATAAAATTACTGATTATGTATATAGTCCTGGTTTAATGGGACAAAGCCAACATGGATTTAACCAAGGAAAATCTTGTCTCACTAATCTATTATATTTTTTTGAAGGTGTGAATGAACAGGAAGATAAAGGTGAACCAGTTGATATAGTGTATCTGGATTTTCAGAAAGCCTTTGACAAGGTTCCTCATGAGAGACTCTTTGCGAAATTAAAAAGTTGTGGGATTGGAAACAGTGTAGTACTGTGACTCAGAAACTGGTTAAAAGATAGAAGGCAGAGAAAAGGGCTAAATGGCCAATTTTCTCAATGGAGAAAAGTAAAGTGGAGTACCCCAGTGATCTGTGCTGGGCCCACTGTTTTTAACATATCCATAAATGATCTGGAAATGGGAATAACAAGTGAGGTAATCAAATTTGCAGATGACACAAAATTATTCAAAGTTGTTAAAACACAAGAGGATTGTGAAAAATTGCAAGAGGACCTTGATAAACTGGAAGACTGGGCAGATGAAATTTAATGTGGACAAGTGCAAAGTTATGCACCTAGGAAAGAATAACCCAAACTGGTTATACGATGCAAGGTACCAACTTAGACATCACCACCCAGGAAAAAGATTTAGGCGTCATTGTGGATAATACATTGAAACACTCTGCCCAGTGTGCAGCAGTGGCTAAGAAAGCAAATAGAATGCTAGGCCCGAGTAGCACCACCAGGACACCATCACGGAGTTTCTGACCTTTCGACAAGGAAACTATCCTGACCCAATCCTGCTCACTCCTTGCCCTGACAACACCTAACCTCGACGAGCTGATCTCCAGCTGGAATAACAGCCTCAGTACCATTGCACAATGCCCTCCATCAAACAAGCCTCCAAGGAAACGAGCCACTGCATCCTGGTACTCCACTGAGTTAAGAACATCTCTCCTGTGCCTAAGGAAGCTTGAAAGATGCTGGCGGCGTTCACGCTCCTCGGCAGACCAGAAAGCATATAATAGTCACCTGGCAAAACACTGTGAGGCAATCACAGGGAAAATAAGGCAATTCCACACCGATACTCTGAAACGCTCACTAAGCAAACCACATGACTTATTCAACCTTGTCAAGAACCTAACAAAAGAACTGGGACCGGAACAATCAAGTATGATTCACCCTCAAGAATTCGCAGATTTCCTGCAATCAAAGCTATGCCAGATCAACAAGTCCTCAGTACCCACCACCGCCCAAGAACCAACATACACAACACCACTGACCACCTTCTCCACCCCGTCCAAGAAGCACATCGAAGACACAATCGCCTTGATCAACACCTCCATGGCACAGACGGACCCCTGTCCTGCCTTCTGGATAAAAGAACTACGTAGCGAATTCAGCCCGTTCATAGCCAGACTCATGGACCTGTCTTTCGCAACCGGCTTGATCCCCCAAAGCCTCAAACACACATCCATCAGGTCATTGCTGAAAAACAACAAGCTCGACCCTCAGAAGGTTGAATAGTACAGATCTATATCGAGCATACCACTACTAGCCAAAATAATTGAAAAAGAAGCCCAACGCCAGATACAATGCCACATTGACGACACTACCTTGCTGGACCCCTGCCAACATGGATTCAGGGAATCCCATGGTGTGGAAACCCTACTCACTACCCTCTTCAGCAACATAATTACTGGACTCGATAATGCCCGCCAAGGGTTTGTCCTCGTCTTCTTGGATATAGCTGCCGCATTTGACTCGGTAAGCCATGAGATCCTCCTGAAGTGGCTTGAAGAGAAGGGTATCTGTGGCACAGCACTAAACTGGTGCAAATCATACCTGTCCGACAGATGGCAGCATGTACCCTCGGAAACCTCAACATCGGAACCCTTCCACCAGAAGCAGGGCGTCCCACAGGGTTCCTCCCTCTCTGCTCTGATGTTTAACCTTTACAGGCAGCCAATCTGTAACCTCATCCGATCCTTCAAGGTTAATTGCCTGATATATGCCGATGATGTACTACTCTACATGCCTTTCCTAACTGACCATCCAGACTTTTCCCCACTAACAGACTGCTTCGACGCAGTGGCCAACTGGCTCCAGACCCAAAACCTCCGAATACAGCACAAGAAAACAGAAGTTCTGTTTGTCACGAAGAACCAAGAATTCATCCCTCCAGCCTACCTAAAAGTCAAGGAAGCGGAGCTACAAACCAAGTCCACAATCCGATACCTTGGGGTCACCTTAGACCAATGCTTAGACATGAAAGCGCACATTAGCAACATGGTAAAAGCAGTCTATCATAAGATCCGGACTCTCAGACACTTACACTCCTTGCTAGAACCAGACAACTTCCGGACAATCTATCAAGCGCTGATCATCTTACATTTCGACTACGCCAATGCGATCCTACAAGGGCTTCCACGAGCCATTTTTTGTCCACTCCAGCTAGCAATGAATACCGCAGCCAGAGTGCTACATGGCACCTCCAGGCGTGACCATGTGACGCCCATCTTGAAACAGCTCCATTGGCTCCCTATCCACAGCAGACTCACCTTCAAGACCCTACTGCTGACCTTCAAGGCCATCAAAGGGCTCTCCTCCGCCTCACTCTCAGAGCTCACCCACATGACTCCCCCCAACAGGGCCAGACGATCTGCAGCAATAAACACACTGTTAATCCCTAAGACAGTAACTCAATGCACCCAGGCAACAGTAAACAGGGCATTTAGATTCTGCGCACCCAGATGCTGGAATGCCCTACCACCTGACATCCGGGCAATCCCTGACCTAATACAATTCAGGAAGGCTTTAAAACACCACCTCTTCCTCAAACACTACCTAGACGTAGGTGTACCAACAACCATCTCACATACACCAACACACCATCATTAATCTACGATAGGACCTGATATGAAGCCTATATGTAAATAGTTACCCCAGTTTATCCACGTTTTAAGCACCTGTTTATTGTAAATACAGAACAGTCCCCTGCACCCTATAAGTTTCTGTTTCATGTAAACTGCACTGATGTCGAATAGCGCGGTATAAAAAAAGACTGTAAATAAATAAATAAATAAAATAAGGAAAGGAACGGAGACTAAAAACAAGGATATTGTAATGCCTCTATATCGTTCCATGGTTCAACCATACCTTGAATATTGTGTGCAATTCTGGTCACTGTATCTTAAAAAGAATATAGTGAAATTAGAAAAGGTACAGAGAAGAGCCACCAAAATGGTAAAGGGGATAGAAGGATACCCCTATGAGGAAAGGCTTAAAAGATTAGGGCTCTTCAACTTGGAAAAGAGAAGGCTAAGAGGAGATATGATAGAAGTCTATAAATTAGTGAATGGAGTGGAACGGGTTAACATAGATCAGTTGTTTATGCCATGAAAAAGTAGAAAGACTAGAGGACATGCAATGAAACTACAATATAACCCATTTAAGATTAACAAGAGAAATATTTTTCACTCAACGCTTCTCTGGAATTCATTACCGGAGGATGTAGTAAAACCTGTTAGTGTAGCTGGGTTTAAAAATGGTTTAGACAAGTTCCTGGAGGAAAGGTCCATAAACCATTATTAGAGGACTCTGGATATCTACTGCTTACCCCAGGACGAGCATTGTGGAAGCTGTGGACTTTGGGTATCTGCCAGGTACTTGTGACCTGGATTGGCCACTGCTGGAAACAGGATACTGGGCTTGATGGACCTTGGTCTGACCCAGTATGGTATTTCTTATGCTCTTATGTTAGTCTTAAACAGGTTACATTGTAGCTTCATTGCATGTCCCCTAGTCTTTCTACTTTTTGATGGCGTAAACCATTGATCCACGTTTATCTATTCCATTTCATTCATTAATTTATAGACCTCTATCATATCTCCCCTCAGCCATACCATAAGCTGGGCTTGCTCTCCTTTCTCTTCCTGGAATGCAATCCAATGTAATAAGTTATTCTTCTTTCTAAAGAGGGAGTAATTCTCCTTTCCCTTCTTCAAGCCTGCTCCTTCCATCTTACCACAGGAATCCTGCAAACTAGGGTCTTCGGCTTGCTCTTCAGAGAAGTCATCAAACTTGGAGAGCACCTCTTCCCCAAGAGCCTCAATTCCCCCCTGGAGGAATCAGCCCTTTTCACGTTTCCACCCTCCACTGGGCCCTGCTTTTCCTAGTCTTCCCCCCATCCTCTACCATGTCCAGGGTTGCAAAGAGAAACAATTCCCCAAGATTGGGGTTGGATTTTACCTCAGGGGTATAGTGTTGAGACTATTAATGTAGAGCGGAAGCCAATTGAGTCTGATAACCTATCCCAATCCTAGCCTAGGATTAGTGGCACTGGGATCCCCTTGACAATGGCCATTGCCAACCGTTGTAGTTTGTTGTCCCAAGTGATTTTAATCTCATAGGTGGTATCATTCCGTATGTCCCCATGGACAGACCTCACTTGTACGTGGCCTAGGTATCTACCCTGCCTCTTACCGACACCTATGTTCCGGGCCAGGTTTCAAAACATCAGAGACCAGTTACTTCCGGTGTCTATGAGATCTTCCAGGTGCGTTGCACCAATACAGAACCCCTTTTTAAGAGGTCCGCTCCAACTTCCCAGGACCCCCACAAGTCCTATCCCAGAGAAGGGACATTCCCCTTTTAGATACTCCCGTTGGAAATGGCCCAGCTTCCCACATGCAAAGCATCGTGGCCCTCTTAGGGACTCCTGAGTGGGTTTCTTCCTTGATGAGGTCAGTGACTTCAAAGAGCCTGCCTTACCCCTTTGAACCTGAAGGCTAGAGGAGAGGAAAAATACTCTAGCTGCAGAAAAAGCAGCTTTGCCCCAGAACACAAAAAAGTAACCCAACAAAAAATAATCCCCTTTTTGCATTACAGCAGAACAGCAAAATTTATCTATTAAAGATGACAAAAATGCTCCCTTTAAGAGTTCTCAGGTAGAGTTTGTAGTCGGATCCCACAGTATTACCTTGCTTATAATGCAGACTGTTTGGGAATGATAGAACCTGCAAGGCAATGTAGGGTTTGAATGCTACTTCTACTCTTGTAATTTGGCAAGTCAGTTAACCCTCTGTTACCTCAAGTAGAAACTTGGAATGCAAGTCCTCTGGGGACAGGAACATACCTGAATGTAGCTTGCCTTCTGAGAAAGGTGTAAGCTACATCCTTTTCCTTCCATGCATTCTCAGCTGTCCAGGTTACTTCTGTGAAGTTCCGAAGGCCCAGTCTAAAGGGAAAGTGGCCTATGCAGGCCGAAGATCTATATGCTCTTGATGCAGGGATATACTTTCTATAGCTGGCCATGGATTTACTCAGATAGTGTATCTCTGACTGCCCATAGGAAACTTCTGGACAAGTTAAACTGATGTATTGGCTTTCTGTCTGTGCAATTCCTGCTGTTGTCTCATAGCCTTATCCTCTTGTTGAATATGGATGAGATTAGAAGCTCTGGGGGAGACCTCTCTGCTTTATTCAGGGAACCAGCAGGCCTACAGGGTGTTCCTGAACCAGGTCTCTCATTTTCTTCTGATTCACAAGTCCAAAGTCATCTATATTATTTTACTGTTAACTAGGGAAAGCTTGGCATGGGCCGTTCCACTATGAGAGAGATTCCTTAAGTTCTGATATAGACACCTTTGTCTTGACCTTCTAGTGTATTTTTGATGATCCAGACCCAGTGACTTAAGTTACAGTGAGGGGCCCCCAAGCAAAATTTTGCTGAGAGCCCTCTATTGTCATAGTGGTGTCCCCCCCTTCGTGCGGTAATGTCCTCATGCAGCGGCAGCTTACTTCAAGGTGTTTGCATGCTGCCTCTGCTTTTAAGTTTGCTGCGGACCCAGTGACTGTTCCCTGCTGGCCAAAGTCTTGTGATGTGGTTGTTTTTGTGAGATTTTGGCAAGGCGAGGAACAGCTGCTGGGCCCACGGTGAACTTAAAAAAAGGGGTGCTCTGCTGCCATTGCTGCTGCATGGGTCCCCTTTCTCCCCAGGCCCCCCTCCCCCCACATTGCAGGAGCTGCTTGGGCAGAATTTACACCACTGTCCAGGTCATGTAGTCTCAGCTTCTTCCTACCTCCTGCAGTTAAGCGGGGTGTCCATGTTAGTATAATATGGAATTTCATACAATCATAGCAGAGATGCCCTGGAACAATGAGGCTGTGTTAGTAGACTTCTGGAATGCTCTGGTGGAGCATACTCCACACTGCCACTCCCCAATACCTCACAGACTTTCTACAATATCACACACTCTACCTCATCTCCTCAGATCTATCGATTCCAACCGTTTGGTTCTTCCTTCTCCCTCCCGTGCCCACCTTGAACTTACTCACCATTCTGCTTTCTTTTTCCTGGGTCCTGCCCTTTGGAACTCCTTACCTGCCCCCCTCCCTCCATTCAGAACCATCTTTTGTAAAGTTCAAATCCCTGCTCAGTACTCTACACTTTCACAAAGCTTTTGATCTCTTGCCTACTGCCTCCTAGTTTCCCTCCCGATCCGTGACCCTTGTCTTACTTTGTACTGTCCTCTTCCTATCTTTCCTCTTCTGTTATCTGCTAGTTTCTTGTGCTCTTTTGTTGATGATGGTGTTCCTTTCCTTTTCTCTCATGTAGTTTTATTTTATGTACACAGCTCTGATGCTCCACCTGAGCGGTATATCAAAAACTCGATAAAGCAGATAAAGAATGAAGTGGTTTCTTGGGAACTGCATTCAGATCTGGACTCCAATATGTTTACATTCCAACACTCATTATTTAATTAAAATTTATGTTATTTATTTTAATTTAGTTCATACCTTTTCAGTAGAATTCAAAGCAAATTACAATTGGGCACAGTAGATATTTACCTGTCCCCAGAGGAATTACAATCTAAGATTATACCTGAGGCAATGGAGGGTTAAGTGGCTTGCCCAAAGCCACAAGAAACCTGGCTCCTTGGTTCCCAACTTGCCTTTTCTAACTACTAGGCTACTCCCCCACTCCTAGAAGTAGTGACATTTTTCTCTGGGCTCAATACCTTCATCTGCCTCATAACCAGATCTGGTCATGTGGTCCAAAGAGCCCATGGAACTGGACAGCTTTGAGGTTCAGTTATCCCACCAAGAGAAAGGAGAACAGGCATGTGTCTTTATTGTCCTGTTAAGGGGAACCCAGCCAAGAGTGGTTCTTGGAAACCAAGACCTAGTTGATGCTTATATTCCAGTTCTGAGGAAAAATCATTGTTGAGTTCATCTACTGTTTCAGTGCCTCAGTTAGCTCAGTGTTTGTTGGTCTCAGATTCCATTCACCAGTTTTCCAGCCTTGCGACAGCAGTGGCCTTCATTGAATCTGGAATAGCGGGAAATTCCATTATCTAGAACTTTGTTCATTTACATGGAACAGCCCTTAGAACAAACCTTGTACCTCTTTTGGTCATAGCCATCAATGGTAGACTGTTAGACCAAGGGAAAACACAATGGGTTACCATCAACCTGAATCTAACAGTAGGTACGTAACATTCCAAGACAATCTTGTTTTTTGCTAGTTACTCTGCCTCATGTGTAGTCCTTCCAGGTTTGTCATGTCTCCAAAAGCACAACTCTCTCATAATTGTCAGCCAGGCAGACTGTCTCAAGCTGCTGCTTTTTGTTTTCCATACTGTATTTCAGAATCAGGACTTATAGATTCTATTCTTGTAGGCACACCCAGACCTCCCATTATGATACCAAACTTTGTAGATGTCTTTGGGAAGAAGCAGAGAAAACCCTTCCAAGATACTGGTAAGTAGGATTGGCTGAACATATATAGGAAAACCTGGCTCAAGGTTTTATTCATCCCTCAAAATCACATTCAGGAACCTTTTATACAGTAGGACAGATCCCTATGCATTGATTATTGAGCACTAAATAAGATCACTGTTAAGGATCAATATTCCTTGCCATTAATTTCCACACAAACGGCCTTCAAGTAAACATAGATGTACCAAGCTGGATCTGGGGGGAGGGGGGGGGCTTATACTCTCATCCAGACTCAGCAAGGGGATAGGTGGGAAACCACATTCAATAACAGAGATGGCCATTATTAATATACTGTCATGCCTTTCAGGCTTTGTAATGTTCCTGCTATCTTTCAGGCTTTTAGCAACAATTGGGTCGATATTTAAAAAGTATCTAGGTGCTTTTTTTTAAATCAATTTTTGCCAGCTGTATAACTACAGTGGAATTTAAATATATCCTACTCTGTACATGGAGAGGAATTTTAGAAGATCCTTCCAAATGTAATCTGGGACATCTAAACCAGAATGTCTGGAGAAAAGAAAAAAAACAATGCAGGCATGTCCAGGTGCGGACATGATTTCATAAACCTGGACATGCTCAATATGGATGTCTGCGAGGGCATCTACCTAGACATCCCCAGAATAGTATTACAGAAGCTGGAGATCTAGAATATCCTAATGATTAGAGTAGTTGACTAGGAACAGGACCGCCAGAGTTCAAATCCTGCTGTTGCTGTTATTTACATTGTACTAGGGCTCAGCGATTGCATTCTTCTCTACACCCTCTGGCTGTTTTTCAGATGAAATGAGCACTTTTCAGATACTCGTTCATTACTATTTGTGCCTTGGAGCAGATCTAGGGTTAGACATGATAGCAGATGTCCATGACGTTTCTGTGATCAGGCAGACATACCAGTTCCTGGAAATACCCTAACCATACCTCCAGGTTCCCAGGAATACCCCAGCCATGCTTCCTCCACACCCCTGTTCAGATTCAGACATCCTCATGCTGGGGACATCCCCAGAGCAGGCTTCTAAAATGGCTCTGGAGATGTGGCTGTGCTTTCGACATCTTTAAGTCCATTTTTGGACATCTAAAGCCTGAATAAAGCTTCTTAAATGACCCCATAATGCTATGTGTTCTGCAGGGAAGGGAGATTAGGGGGGTTGCTAATACACATAGAGGCTGATTCAGAGCTCTGCACGTCCAGGCCATCCGGATGTCCATAAAATGGACGGGGCCCATTTGTACCCAATTCTGCAACCGCAGGAGCTATACATTCCTATGATTGCAGAATCAGGGCACTTGGATGGTCCAGTGTGCAGCCTTCTGACAGTGGAGACGTCTGGGGATTTGTCCAATCAGCCCACCTGCCCAGTGTTCTGGCTGGTGTGTCAGTGCCGTGGTGTCCCGTCCCCACAGAACTTGCACTTCCATCCAGAGGAACAGAATTGCAGGATCCTGAGTGGCTCCATCACCCCTCTGCCTGACCCTGGGCCCTTATGGTCGGGATCAGGCAGCTGATACTCTCCCGCAGCAATGTGATGGTGCAGGGGGGCTGCAGGCCACAATTGCAGAGATGCCCGGTGCTTATTCTACCTTTGAGGAATAAGTCAAGCATCCATGTGGATGCCACCAGACATACAGAGCCAAAACCTGAATGGCCTCTGTATTTCCAGATACTGCAGCTCACCCACACTCCGCCTCCATACTGCTCCTTCCAGTGCTCCCCACCCAAACCCTCTATATGTGCAGGGAGCACTGGGATTGGAATAGCATCCCAGCCCCATTGGTGGGTTGTATGTTCAAGCCAGATGTACAACCCTGCTTTTTGGACTTCAGAATATAGCCCATAGTCCATATGTTTAGGCACCAATTTTCAGTACCGAAATACCTAGATGCCAGAAAACCAGATATAACCTGGAGCATGTAGTCAAATTCATATATTCTATATGAAAAGTGCCTATTTTTGGCCCCCAGACATGTAAACCTATGTACATACTCTTATATGTATCCAGGTGCATCTATTCAGCAAAAATGCAATGTGTGCCTTCGAGTCAGTCCTGACTCCTGGCGACCCAGAAGCTCCTGGGTTTTCTTGGCAGTGTCACCGGAAGTAGATTGCCAGGCCTTTCTTCCGAGGCAATGGAGAGTTAAGTGACTTGCCCAAGGCCAGCACTAAGCAAATGCATAATGTTGCTGAACATCAGCATGAATTGAAATGTCTTGTTGTGCCATTTCAATTTAGGCCCCAGATGTCCTGCTGAAAATTGTCCAATGTGTTTCAGGATCTCACTCACTGTTTGTGGAGGCTCTTGGTGTTTTCTCCAGATCTGGCAGCACATTATCGAGATTCTCTCTCAACTTTACCAACAGTAGTATTTCACTAAGCGTGAGAAATGTGTGTTTGATCGATGCTGCATTCACTGCTAGGGCTATATAATATCACACCCAGGTCTTCATACAAGGTGGTCTATAGGTGACTGGCTTACACCTATGGAGCTTAATGCTCTCCAGCACTTCCTGAGGTTTGCTTGTTTATCTGACATTGCCACCTGGATGTCTCATCGCCACCTAAAATTGAATATGGCTAAAACCAAACTATTTATTTTTCTCCCTTCCCCCTTTCTCTCTCACTGTTGACAACACTCTTCTTCCTGTTTCCTCGGCCCACAACCTTAGAGTCATCTTTGACTCCTCCCTTTCCTTCTCCACACATATTCAACACATAGCTAAAACCTGAAGGGCACAGATAGAAGCGATCTGCCGGAAGATCAGAGCTCCCAAGGAGGGGTGTAGAGAGAGATAAGAGAGGAAAGGTAGCGAGGAGCAGCAGAATGAGTGCATTTATAGGTCAGTAGGTAAATGAACTGGATACAGAAAATGATAGGGAGCCAATGAAACATCTTGAGAAGAGCGGTTAAAAGATTAACTACACAGCTGAGTTTTGAACCGATTGAAGGGGAGAGAGATGATTCAGAGGGAGACCAGTAGGGGGAGGTGACTGAAAACTGGATAAGTGTCTTAGTAGTGTGTTCAGAAAGGAAGGGGCAAATTTTGCTGATGTTATACAGAAAGAAATGACAGGTTTTAGCTAGCAGTTGGATGTGTGTGGAGAAGAAAATGGAGTCAAAGACGATCCCAAGTTTGCAAGCTGAGGAAACAGGGAGAATTAGAGTGTTATCCATAGAGACAGAGAAAGAAGAAGGGGGGAGGTGGGTTTAGGAGGAAAGATAAGATTGGTTTTGGCCATATTTAATTCAAATGGGGGTGAGACATCCAGGCAGAAATGTCAGATAGGCAGGCAGAGATTGGGGCCTGGATTGCCAGAGAGATTTTAGGTGTAGAGAGGTAGAGCTGTGAGTTATCAATGTGAAGCTGGTACCGAAAATCATGGGAGGAGATAAGTGCACCAAAGACTGGATATGCTGAGAGAAAAGGAATGGACCCAAGACAGACCCTCAGGATACACCAACTGAGAGTGGGATGGCAGTAGAGGAGGATACACCAGAACAAACACTAGAAACATGATGACGGGAAAAGACCACATGGCCTATCTAGTCTGTCCTTCCATATCAACCACCACAACATTCCCCTTTTTTCTTTATAGAAACATAGAAACATAGAAACATAGAAACATGATGACAAAAAAAGACCAAATGGCTTATCTAGTCTGTCCTTCCATATCAACCACCACAACATTCCCCTTTTTTCCTTTATAGAAACATGACAACAGAAAAGGCCATATGGCCTAAAAGTGCAGTGGGAGAGAAGTAAAAAGCCAGCATAGCACGGAGCTCTTAAAACCAAGTGAGGACAAGGTATCAAGGAGAAGTGGTGGTCAACAGTGTTGAAAGCAGAAGAAAGATCAAGAAGGATGAGGATCGAATAAAGGCCCTTGGGATTTGGCCAGGAATAGTTTGCTGGAGGCTGAGACAAGAGCCGTTTCAGTAGAACATAAAAGACAAAGCCTGATTGCAATGGACCCAGAAGGACTTGAGAGGAGAGAAAGTCAAGGCAATGACAGTGAACCGGATGTTCAAGTAGTTTAGAAATTAAGGTGATGAGGGAGATGGATCGATAATTAGAAGGACAGGTAGGGTCTATTGAGGGTCTCTTGAGGAGAGGTGTAACCATAGCATACTTGAAGGCTTCAGGAACAGTTGCAGTCAAAAAAGTGATAGGCTGAGAATATGATAGATGGAAGGGATGACAGTGGAGGAGATGGCGCTTAGATGGGTGGAAATAAGATCAGAGGAGCAGATAGCAAGTTTGGAAGAGGAAAGAAGATGTATGGTTTCCTCCTCGGAGATCTTAGAAAAGGAAGAAACGGTGGCAGAGGTTGAGGGGAGAAGTTGTGAGTGTAGAGGAGGAAGAGGGGATGGAGCTGATCTCATGGGGAATTCAAGTGTAATATTGTGGACTTTATCATGGAACCAGTTGGCCAAAGTTTGAACAGAAAGGGAAGGAGGGGTAGGAGGTGGAGGAATATAAAAGATGTGCAATGGCTTCACAGCAGAACTAGGATGCTTCACTTTACAACCCAACCTATGAAAACTAGTCCTACTAATTATCATTTATACAGCACCACTAGACATATGCAGCGCTGTACAAGTACACAAAAAGTGACCGTCTCTCTTCAACAAAATTTACATTCTGCTAACACAGACAAATAAAACAACTGTGGACAAAGGAATTCTTGTGGAAATGATTAAAATGCAAATGGGTAAATACAGAAGGATAAGGGGCGAGGATCCAAAGACAGCCTCGAAGAGATGAGTTTTTAGCTTGGATTTGAATGACAGCAATACAAGCTCCATCATCCATTGCTAAAGACACATGAAATAACACAGATCCTCCATAAAAGTCACTCAGAACTTCACTATACTGTAAAAGCACTCACCTCAAGAGGCAAACAGCATCGACCCTACTTAAGAAAAGGCAGCATAGTGTGATTAGGCCTGGTGCGATTTCACAAACAGCTCATATTAGAAAAACAGAACAAGCTGGACTGTTTTGGGTCCCCACACAGAAACTACATGGTAGCAGAACACAGGCGGCCCTTCACCACATACGGAATAAGGGATTACGAATTAGACCCAGAAGCACATCAGATTCTTCAGCAGTTTAACACTGAAGAAAGAAAAGGAAACACATATTGTCCTGTACCGAGCAAAATACAAAGACATAAGGAATGCATATTCCCTAAGCTGATACATTCTAGTCACCAAAAACTTGAAATAAAATACTTCTGGTATCTTCATTTCCTGATCTTTTTATTTTTTTATTGAAATTGTTCCTGGCCACTTTTTCCACTTTCTTTTCATCTTTTCCTAAGTTCTTTTCCTGTGTCTCTTTTTCATTTTCTGTTTCCTTTCTCTGTTTTCTTTGCTTCCTCCATTTTTCTCCAACAGTGATCTTTCATTTTTTGTTTCTTTTTTTTCCAGTCTGCCGCTCTATCTATCCATAACTAGATTGGGCTCCTCTTTCCTCCATTCTCTTTACCCTCTTGTTTTCAAGTTTCCTCTTAACTTCTCACCTACCTAGCAGATTTGTCTCTCACTCCCTTCATAGCCTCCTTTCCCTTTCTATTGCCTCCCAATGCCTCCTCAGCACCTCCTGGTCCTTCTCACCTTCTTTCCACCTTTATTCACTCTGCCATGCACTTCACAGCTCATTCAACACAGCCCTACTCACACCCCCAACCATTTGCTTAATCCCCACCCTCCTTCAGTCTAACCCCCAAGTCCTCACATTCACAACCTATCAAATCAAACACATCCAAGCCCTAAGACCCCATTATTTTCCTAAGCCCCAGTTTTTAAATATGTCATATCAGCTCGCCTACCAAATCCCTTAGCTCTCACCTGAGTCCCTCCTTGCTTTGCCCTCAACCATATATCCTCAGTACATATTCCCCTACCCTCTTTTCCACTTCTACAGCATCCTCCCTGTTGCCTTTTCCCCCTTTCCCAGCATCCATTCCCCCTGCCTCTATCCCTCTGCCCCCTCAACATCTGCCCCTAGCCTTTCAAACCCCTGCCCTATATCTGTCCTCTCTGCCTTTATGGACAACACACATCTTTGTTGGTGAGGATCCCAAGACCCCACCAGATGAAGAAATTGGGAACCGGTGCTTCACTAGAGTATGTTGGGTACGATCATGCTAAACCTACAGATGCAGATGAGGGATCCACAGCTTTGAATGCAGTGCTGTTATCGTCATGGGCAGCAGGGGGAGCCTCCTCACAGCTCATTGCTTAGTCTCTTGTTTAAGGGCAGCCACCAGCACTGCAAAGTGAGCACATTCATGTTGTGGGGTAAACAGGACCAGATGCTGATCTCGTCTCGTGCCAACATCTGCCATATTACTGGCCAGCATCATCAAGGAAGGAGAATATAAATCAAGTACAAGTGGGACTCGGGATAAGCAGGACACCTTGATGCATCTCATAGGAAACATCAGAAAGCTATTTTTAAAGCATTTTTCTGGACTGTGCAGTGTTGACCAGGGCATCGTCAAGGAAAATTTGCTGACTTTGCTCGATGATGTCAATCTGCCCCATCTCTCATATAATTGAAAAGTACAGGTGCCCATTATAGTTCTAGAAGGGCAGCAAACCAGGGCCAGCCCAATTACTAAGCAAGCTAGGCAGTTGCCTATGGTAGAAACCTCTGGAGGACAGCAAAAGCAGGCCATTCAAAGCTAAATAATAGATTTTGATGGCCAGAGTGGGGTGTAAAGTTTTAAGTTTGCCTAGGGCTCCAATGCTTTGGACCAACTCTTGGGCAGCCCTGTAGCCAACGCTTAGAAAATTTTTAAAGCTTACGATTTTCTTGACATTTTTATTCCATTATAAATGTAAGTGATTTAACTGAAGCACTTTAATTCATAAAAAAAGACAAGGATCACAACTGCAATTCTGATTACCCCATCTCCTTAATACAGATATCACGCTAATAGCAAAATTTCTTCAATATCCTTCCTCAGTTTGTATTAATGGACCAAATGGACCTAGTGGTTTCACTCAATACAGACAAAGCTTTTGAATGGAGAGCTTAGAAGTACAAGTTTCTAGGTCTTTGGAACTGGGCTAAAACATTATATCAGAACCGGAATGTGTTGGGTTCCTACTCTCTCATGCCTGCCAATTCCAGCCTCTCCTGACACTGTCTAATTCAGGGGTTCTCAACCCTGTCCTCAGGACCCACCTAGCCAGTCGGGTTTTCAGGAAAACCACAATGAATATGTATGAGAGAAATTTGCATACACTGCTTCCATTATATGCAAATGTCTCCCATGCATATTCATTGTGGTTATCCTGAAAACCCGACTGGCTAGGTGGGTCCCGAGGACAGGGTTGAGAACCCCTGGACTCTAATTCCTTTGCTTCCTTTAAAGTCCATGCCATCCACCTATTTTCTCCACTACCTCTCCAGGTAGCTGTCACTTATCAAATCCAACAAGTCCACCTCTATCTTTATCACCGACTATGACTCCTGGCTCTCCTGCTTTCTGGATGCATCTTCCCCTTCCCTTATCCTTGAGGATTATAACATTCCATGTTTAAGTTTGCCACTGCTACATGAGGAGGAGGAGGGGGGGGGGGGGTGTGCCACATCACCATGACAATGAAGGAGCCCTCAACAAAATTTTGCTTGGAGGCCCCGCATTAGAGCTTACACCACCACCTGTCAGGTTCCCACAAGGAAGAAAGTAGTAGTAGTAGTACTTGCTTAGTAATAGTACTTAGCTCACACCTTTCCAGGAGAAGATCAAGGCTGCTTATCCCAAGAGTAAGCAGTGGATTTCTCCAGTCCAATTTAATGATGGTTTATGGACTTTTCCTCCAGAAACTTGTCCAAACCTCTTCTAACACTGCTATACTAACAGTTTTTACTACATCCTCTGGTAACAAATTCCAGAGTTTGATTACACACCGAGTGAAAAAATACTTTCTCCGATTAATCTTAAATGTGCTACATTGTAGTTTTATTGCATGTCCCCTTGTCTTTCTACTTTTTGAAAGAGTAAGCAACTAATCTACAGTTGCCTATTCCATTCACTCTGTTTTATAAACCTCTATAATATTTCCCCTCAGCTGTCTTTTTCAAAGCTGAAGAGAGAGGGCAAGTTAATTTATTAGAGATACTAAAGAGCTTCCTGGGTTGGGAGTCACAGGCAAGAATACGTTTAGAATAATGGGCCTTTTTGATTAGCCTAATCTGCCTGTAGTAGTGAGAAAAGGCTTTCTTGCACAGACAGTTATTCCGTTTTATTCTTGTGCCAGTGTCCTATTAGTTGCTTCAATTAGTGCAGAACACAGCTGCATGAATTATCAGAGGCTTAAAGGCAAGACGGAGTGGAGAATTAGCCTAGTGATTATATCAACAGGCTAGTACCCAAGAGATCAGGGCTTGATTCTCACTAGCACTCCTTGTGAGCTTGGGCAAGTCACTTTACCCTCCATTGCCTTGGAAGAAAAGGCATGGCAATCTACCTCTGGTCATACCTTGCCAAGAAAACCCAGGGGCTGTTGGGTCGCCAGGAGTCAGCATTGACTTGACTGCACGTAAAACAAAAAGGCAAGAGACCATAGGCATGTCAAAAGCAATATTAAAGCTATTGCAATGCAGGGGGCATGGGGAAAAGAAGAATCACTCTGGATTGTGTTGGAAAGAGATGTCACTGTCATCCATACTGCTGTAGTCTACAGACCTCTGACTCAAATCGAAGAAATAGATAATGAATTGACTATAGATATTGCCAAGATAGCCACAAAGGGGAGATGATGATATTGGGTGATTTTAATCTACCCGCTGTGGATTGGAGTACTCCTTCTGCGAATCTGGCAAGAAGCAAAACAATTGTGGATGCTTTCCAAGATGCGTCACTTAAACAAATGGTGATGGAACCAACCAGATAAAGCTCAATGCTGGATTTAGTGCTCTCCAACAGTGACAGCGTGTCGAATGTCTGGGTAGGTGCCCCTATGAGCAGCAGCGATCATCACACGGTGTGGTTTGAGATAAAAACCAAGGTGCAGTCCAATCACAGCAAGCTCAAAGTCCTAAACTTCAAAAACACAGACTTCAGTAGAATAGCCAAGTTCATGAAGGAGGAGTTGGCAGGGTGGGAGGGGATAAGGGAAGTGGAACTGCAATGGGCAAAACTAAAGGTGGCAATAAAAGGGGAAACAGATAAATATGTAAGGAAAGTAAATAAAAACAAGAGGAGAAGGAATCCTATTTGGTTCTCCAAAGAAGTGGCTGCTCAAATAAAGGCAAAAAACACAGCTTTCACAAAATTCAAAAGCTTGCAAACAGAGGAATACAGTAAGGAATACAGGAGCAAACTAAAAGAGACAAAAAGAAAAATAAGGAAAGCAAAATCAAAGGCAGAGGAAAAGATGTCTAAAGATGTGAAGTGTGGTGACAAAACTTTCTTCAGGTATAATCGGGAAGAGGAGGAAAAATCAGAGATGGACTTGCAGGACTCAGAAGTGCTGGGAATGGATTTGTGGAAAGTGATATTGAAAAAGCAAAATTACTAAACAAATACTTCTGCTCTGTTTTTACTAAAGAAAATCCTGGAGAAGGACCATCTGTGACTCCCAAATATAAAAATAGGAATGAAGTAGATACCACACCATTCACTGAAGATGATGTGTTAGAACAACTTGCAAAACTGAAAGTGAACAAGGCCATGGGACCAGATGGGATACATCCCAAGATACTGAAAGAGCTCAGAGAGGTTTTTGCAGAGCCGTTAAAGGATGTTTTCAACAGATCCTTGGAAACAGGAGTAGTTCCTCAGGACTGGAGAAGGGCGGATGTGGTACCTCTTCACAAAAGAGAAACTACAGGCCCGTGAGCCTTACCTCGGTGGCGGGAAAAGTAATGGAGGCGCTTCTGAAAAAGCAAATAGTGGACTTTCTCAAAACCAACAGGTTGCATGATCCGAGGCAACATGGTTTTACCAAAGGATGATCTTGCCAAACAAATCTGATTGAGTTCTTTGACTGGGTGACCAGAGAACTAGATCAGGGGCATGCAATGGATGTCATCTACCTGGATTTCAGCAAAGCCTTTGAAACTGTTCCTCAGAGGCTTATCAATAAACTCAGTAGTTTGGGGATGGGTCCCAAGGTGGTGAACTGGATCAGAAATTGGTTGACTGACAGACGACAGAAGGTGATGGTAAATGGAGCTCACTCAGATGAAAGGAGGGTGATAAGCGGGGTGCCCCAGGGTTCGATCCTGAGCTCAGCACTGTTCAATGTATTTGTGAGTGATATTGCTGAAGGACTGCATGGAAAAGTCTGTCTTTTTGCAGATGACACGAAAATTTGCAACAGAGTGGACTCTCCTGAGGGGGTGGTTAACATGAGGAAAGATCTACAAAAGCTGGAAGAATGGTCTAATGCTTGGCAGTTAAGATTTAATGCGAAGAAGTGCAGTGTCATGCACTTGGGAAGCAGAAATCCAGGTGAAATGTACGCGATAGGGGGGGGAGAGATTGGTGTGCACAGACTAGGAGAAGGACCTTGGTGTGATTATTTCTGCGGATCTCAAGGTGGCAAAACAGTGTGACAAAGCGGTGGCAAAGGCCAGGAGAATGTTGGGTTGCATACAAAGAGGAATTACCAGCAGAAAGGAAGAGGTACTAATGCCACTGTATAAGTTACTGGTGAGGCCTCACTTGGAATACTGTGTTCAGTTTTGGAGACCATATCTTACAAAGGATATAAAAAGACTGGAAACTGTTCAGAGGAAGGCGACCAAAATGATTTGGAGCCTGCGTCAAAAGCCTTATGAGAAGAGACTTGAAGACCTAAATATGTACACTATGGAGGAGAGGAGGGACAGGGGAGATATGATACACACCTCTTCTATGATACAAACTGAACAAAGTCCACCACCGCTCCCACAAAGAATCAAACACCCCAGGAACAAATGGGTGGGTTCTGGAAGATTGTGACCTGTAACGCAGAGACATCCTATATATCAAGAGATATCCCTGCATAATGCCTTCTCTGCCTTGGCTAATAAGGATGCTCAATCCAAAGAAACTGAAGGGCCCTTAAATGAGTCAGACAATGCCCAATCTCCTGCTGAAGCACCAAATATGAAGAAAACCTCACCAAACAGAAAACTACTACTACTTGGAGATTCCATCATCAGAGGCACCAACCTGGGAACACAGTTCAAAGGAGAGAAGATAGTCATGTGCCTACCAGGCTAGACAGCCAGCAGGAATACAAACCAAGTTGTTGAAGTACTTGGCGCAAAAAGTGAACACTCCAAACTTGATGTTGTTATCCACTTGGGTACAAATGACCTGGCTAGAAACAGTGCCTCTACAGTCCAAAAGGACTTCCAATCTCTGGGAGAGAAACTCAAGCCCATTGTTAACATTGTTGCATTCTCAGAGGTTCTGCCTGTTCTTGGCAAGGGGACAAAAAGGCTGCATCGCATTAACAGCTTTAATACATGGCTCCAGACCTAGTGCAAACAAGGAGGATTCAGGTTTATTGGCAACTGGGGAAACAGATGGACCAACAAGAGACTATACTGTGCTGATGGACTACATCTCTCTGTCGCAGGGAAAAGAATCTTAAGTGAAAAATTCAGGCAGTATGTGGATATGCATTTAAACTAGGAAAAGGGGGTGACAGATGTGGAAGGTCAACACCTGCACGCCACCCCCTGCAAAAGCAGATCATCATCAGAAACAGCCACACTTTTAAACCACACATCAAAAACAAGTGGAAAGATGTGGGCAGAACAAAATCAATGCAAATACACACAAGCCAGATAAATACTGGAAAGCAATGAGCACAAATGCTCGAAGCTTAACCAACAAAGTTCCAGACCTGGAAGCCCTAATGGTGGAAATGGATTTGGACATTGTGGCCATTACAGAAACATGGTTTAATGAATTGCATGATTGGGATATAGCCATAGCTGGCTATAATCTATTCAGAAGAGACAGAGAAAATGGAAAAGGAGGAGTAGCCTTGTATGTCAAAAGCAATATTAACAATTACAAAGACAAATCCCGGTGTTAATAAGCCCGTATTCCAAAAACATTCTATGTAACTACTTTTTTTGTCAGAAAGGCCAGCCAAGGCAAGAGGAATATACCTCACGCCGTTGTGGCCCGTCCATTTTATTAGATAAGAAACAATCTTATTTCCTTATTAGAGACAGCTTATATTGTGCTACTTAGCTGAATCGTAATCTTGAGAAGGCTGCACAGTAACGCCACAGTCAGCAATAGTACGATGTGTCACGTTTCGGGGTGTTCAAAATAATCCCCCTGCTTCAGGTCAAAGCTGCTGTGTAGAAAGCTCTCAGCCATCAAAGCTTGTACGTTTGGAGAACAGCGTCTTTATGTACACCAGCCCTGCCGACGTTCGCCCAGTTGTACCGAAGCGCTCCAATCAAGATCAGTATTAAGAGAACCAATCAGAATGGCTGCGGGGAGGGATCACTGAACAGAAACCTCCCCTCAATACTTGAATGAATGATGTTGCTAGAGTTGAAAAAACAACATTATTGAACCGTATGCCAGTCCACTTGCATATTCATACCATGCGGAAATACGGAGTTTAAATGAAAAATCCAGCTTTGTTCTAAATTCTGGAGAAGTTGAAGACGATCACCACCTCTTGGATTTCCCGGTACAAAGTCCAACACACGCCAGCGAAGTTCCTCAAAATTGTGTGATGACTTTATACAGTGTTCAACCATTGGAGCTGACACCGTTCTTGTTCTTAGCCGGGAAGCATGTTCTCCCAGCCGTGTTTTAAATGATCGTGAGGTACGGCCAATATAGTAAAAAGTGCAGGGGCAGACAATCAAATATACCACAAAGGATGATGTAGAGTCCGTATGCCAACAGGTCGAATATGAAATTTGAGTATGGCCATCAACCCAAGTAAGACCAGAGATAGTGTTAAGGCAGTATGAGCAGGAACCACAAGGAAAATGGCCCGCAGATTCATGAGAGGTTAAAGGATGATCAACCACTGCTGTAGTATGAACCAATAGATCTCTTAAATTTGCCTTACGAGAATAAGCTATCTGAAGTTGTCCTCTAAAACAGGCATGTAAGTCCAATATTGGCCAGAATTTATGTAGCAATTTCATAACTGCTGCCGACCCCTTCATATAAGGAAAAATGCCTGCAATCTTGTCTTGAGATTGTTGAGGGGCCGGAGCTTCCAAGAGCCATTCTCTGTGGATAAAGCGAGCACGTTTATATGCCCTCTGGATCACATTACGAGGATAACCCCGCAAAAACAAGCAATGACTCAGATCCTTTGCGTGTATCCTAACGTCCACCAGATTGGTACAGTTGCAGCGTAAACGTAAAAATTGACCGAACGGTAAACCTCTTTTTAATGCTGGTGGGTGAAAACTATCATAGTGTAACAAGGTGTTACGCTGAACTGGTTTACGAAAAAGGGATGTTGAAAAACCAGTTGGAGATAGCATGATAGTAATGTCCAAAAATTGGATCTCCCGCGTTTCCACCTGTGCCGTAAACTGTATATTCTGTTTAAAAGAATTCAAACTGCATACAAAGGAATCCAGATCGGCCTTGGAACCAGTCCATAAAAAGAAAATATCATCCAGGAATCTGCGCCAGAAAGGAATATTTACATACAACGGATGGGAATAGATGTAACATTCCTCAAACCAGGCCATATAAATGGTGGCTATTGAAGGTGCCACTGTTGCCCCCATGGCAATGCCAAAAATCTGAAGGTAATACTGTTGTTGGTAAACAAAATAGTTATTAAGCACCAGGTCCAACAGATCCAATAAAAAAACTTCTAGGAATGCGATCAGGCAATACCAAAGGGAAATGCAATAAACATGTGAGCACTTCATTCTGATCTATATTGGTATATAAAGACTGAACATCCAGAGTTACCAAGTAGGTGTAAGTGGACATTGCCGTACAGGTTGCCAATTGTTTCAAAAAGTCACCAGTGTCTCTTATATAAGATGGTACCGTGGCCGCTGCTGGTTGTAAATTGTGAAAGTGGCTCTAAAATCGAGTCACGGCAAGAAACAATCGGTCGGCCTGGGGGGTTTGAAAGCGATTTATGAATTTTTGGCACAAGATAGAAGGTTGGTATCTTAGGATGATTATTAATCAAAAACTCAGATTCACATCGTGTTATCCAGTTCTTAAGGAAAGCCTGATTTACCACCTCACGAATGCATTTCAAAAGCTGCAATGTGGGGTTCATATTAAAGCTACTGAAATGCAGGGGACATGGGGAAAAGAAGCAGCGCTCTGGATTGCATTGGAAAGAGGAGATGGCACTGTCATCCATACTGCTGTAGTCTACAGAGCTCTGACTCAAATTGAAGAGATAGATAACGAATTGATTATAGATATTGCCAAGATAGCCACAAATGGGGAAGCGATCATTTTGGGTGACTTTAATCTACCTGATGTGGAATGGATTACTCCTTCTACACATCTGGAAAGAAGCAAAAAAAATTGTAGATGCTCTCCAAGATGCATCACTTAGACAAATGGACATGGAACCAACCAGGGAAAGCTCAGTGCTGGATTTAGCGCTCACCAATGGTGATAGCGTGTCAAATGTCTGCGTGAGTGCCCCTGTGAGCAACAGCGATCATCACACGGTGTGGTTTGAGATAAAAGCCAAGGTACAGGGCAAACATAGCAAGCTCAAAGTCCTAAACTTCAAAAACATTGACTTAAAAAAAATGGCCGAGTACCTAAAGGAGGAGCTGACAGGGTGGAAGGATATAAGGGAAGTGGAATTGCAATGGGCTAAACTAAAGGTGGCAATAAAAGGGGCAACAGATTAATATGTAAAAAAAGTAAATAAAAATAAGAGGAGAAGGAAACCTATTTGGTTTTTCAAAGAGGTGGCTGCTCAAATAAAGGCAAAAACCACATCTTTCGCAAAATTCAAAAGCATGCAAACAGAAGAACACAGAAATGAATACAGGATCAAACTCAAAGAGTCAAAAAGAGAAATAAGGATAGCAAAATTAAAGGCAGAGGAAAAGATGGCTAAAGATGTTAAGGGTGGCGACAAAACTTTCTTCAAGTATATTCGGGAAACGAAGAAGATCAGAGTTGGAATTGCAGGACTCAGAAGTGCTGGGAAAGGACTCGTGGAAAGTGACATTGAAAAAGCAAAATTGCTAAACAAATACTTCTGCTCTGTGTTTACTAAAGAAAATCCTGGAGATGGACCAGCTGTGACTCCCAAATATAAAAATGGGAATGAAGTAGATACCACACCAGTCACAGAAGATGAGGTGTTGGAACAACTTGCTAAACTGAAAGTGGACAAAGCCATGGGACCGGATGGGATACATTCCAGGATACTGAAAGAACTCAGAGAGGTTCTTGAAGGGCCGTTAAAGGATGTATTCAACAGATCCTTGGAAACAGGAGTAGTTCCTCAGGACTGGAGAAGGGCGGATGTGGTACCTCTACACAAAAGTGGTGACAGGGAATAAGTGTCAAACTACAGACCCGCAAGCCTTACCTCGGTGTCGGGAAAAGTAATGGAGGCGCTCCTGAAAGAGCCAATAGTGAACTTTCTCAAAACCAACAGGTTGCAAGATCCGAGGCAACATGGTTTTACTGAAGGACGGTCTTGCCAAAAAAATCTGATTGAGTTCTTTGACTGGGTGACCAAGGAACTAGATGAGGGGCATGCGATGGATGTCATCTACCTGGATTTCAGCAAAGCCTTTGATACTCTTCCTCATAGGAGGCTTGTTAACAAACTCAGTAGCTTGGGGATGGGTCCCAACATGGTAAACTGGATTAGAAATTGGTTGACTGACAGACGACAGAAGGTGATGGTACATGGAGCTCACTCGGATGAAAGGAAGGTGATAAGTGGGGTGCCCTAGGGTTCGGTCCTGGGTCCGGCACTGTTGAATGTATTTGTGAGTGATATTGCTGAAGGACTGAATGGAAAAGTCTGTCTTTTTGCAGATGACACAAAAATTTGCAACAGAGTGGATTCCCCCGAGGGAGTTGGATAACATGAGGAAAGATCTACAAAAGCTGGAAAAATGGTCTAATGCTTGGCAATTACGATTTAATGTGAAAAAGTGCAGTGTCATACACTTAGGAAGCAGAAATCCGAGGGAAATGTACGCAATAGGGGGTGAGAGGTTGGTGTGCATGGTTCAGGCAAAAGAGCTTTGTGTGATTATCTCTGATGATCTCAAGGTGGCAAAACAGTGCAACAAAGCGGTGGCAAAAGCCAGGAGGATGTTGGGCTGCATACAAAGAGGGATTACCAGCAGAAAGGAAGAGGTACTTATGCCACTGTACAGGTCACTGGTGAGGCCTCACTTGGAATACTGTGTTCAGTTTTGGAGACCATATCTTGCAAAAGATGTGAAAAGACTGGAAACTGTTCAGAGGAAGGCAACCAAAATGATTTAGAGCCTGCGTAAGAAACCTTAAGAGAAGAGACTTGAAGACCTAAATATGTACTCTTTGGAGGAGAGGAGGGATAGGGGATATATGATTCAGACCTTTAAATACTTAAAGAGGAACGATGAACAAACAAACCTCTTCCAAATACAGGGAAGCTGCAAAACTAGAGGGCATAATATGAAAGCTGCAAGGTGGAAAATTGAAAGGCAATGTCAGGAAATATTTTTTCACTGAGAGGGTGGTGGATGCTTGGAATGCTCTCCCGATGGAAGTGGTGGGGGCAAACACCGTGACGGAATTCAAAACAGCATGGGACAAGCACAGCGGATCCCTTTACAGCAACAGGATAAAAACAAAATAAACGGAACCATCTAACTTCTCAACAAATAGGGGTGTCCTACATGGAGTGGTGGGTCCACCCCTAGACAAAGACATGGGGAGGGGTGGCCTGCACAGAGCGACAGGTGCACCTACTCTTGCCGTATTGCTGGGAAGACTGGATGGACCATGCTGGTCTTTATCTGCCATCATTTACTATATTACTATGTTAAATACTTAAAGAGAAATAATGAACAACCAACCTCTTCCAAAGACGGGGAAACTGTAAAACTAGAGGGCATAACATGAAGCTGCAAGGGGGTAAATTGAAAGGCAATGTCAGGAAATACTTTTTCACTGAAAGGGTGGTGGATGCTTGGAATGCCCTCCCGATGGAAGTGGTGGGGGGAAATACAGTGACAGAATTCAAAATGGCATGGGACAGACAGTGGATCCCTTTACTGCAACAGGATAAAATAAAAATAAACTTAACTAATTTCTCAACATATATGGGTGTCCTACACGGAGCGGTGGGTTCATCCCTAAAACAAAGACATGGGGAGGGGTGGCTTGCACGGAGCGGCAGGTGCACCTACTCTTGCCATCTTACTGGGCAGACTAGATGGACCATCCTGGTCTTTATCTGCCGTCATTTACTATGTTACTATCTACTTAGCTGAAAAGGTTCCACTGGCTTCCAGTGCAAGCTAGGATCAAGTTCAATGTACTCATTGTTTGTAGTCTTCCCATTCAGGTCAGCTGGCAGTTTCGTCAGTTGCTCAGGTTTGTTTTGTTCCAACTTGGAAGAGAGTGTTTTCAGTAATGGCTTCAAGGTAATGAAATGGGCTTCTGAAAAGGTTGCGAGTGACATTCGATTATTTGCAGCTTTGGTAAAGGTAAAAATTTTGATTTTTGGTCAGATGTTTGGAGAATGAGAAAAGGTGGATAGGAGGATGGGTAGTTGGGAGTCGAGTGAAAGGTTGCTGTATTGTTTGGGTGGGGGGGGGGGAGAGGGGAATGAGGGGAGGAATATTTTATGTTTATAGATTGTGAATGGGTTCTAGAGAGGGTTATATAAAAAATGTTAAATAAGTGTGGTATAATCATTGAGGATTATAGATAGTGTTCTATGTAAACCAATAAATTTTGACAAGCCTGTAAACTGCCTTGAAGCCACTATGCTTAAGGCAGTTTATCAAATACATTTATAAATAGTTATTAGTGCCAAACAATTGAGACCCAGTTCACAAGTATCCAATATATCCAAAGACACTAGATGTACAAAAAGACACATATTCAGTGTTGTATATCATGAAATGACGATGAACTTCCTAACAGTAGCTGTGTTTCATCAATAGGCTACTTCAAGGGAAGGGCATCAAAACTCAGGGTGAAAATAGAACAGTTGAAGACCTCTCTGGCCCTGTTTCAAGTACTACCAGTACTGCTAGCGCTACTATTGCACATACTCTGCAATGATTCCGCAGTACTAATGAACTAGCTTTGCAATGAAAGACAGATTGGCAGCAAAGGGCCTCTATAAATTTATGATTGTTTTTGGTTTCTTGACCCAAGGATGAACATCTTATCTTTGTTCTGTGGGAATTTTTTTGGGAACCAATCACTGTGTTGATTAATCATGAACAGTGTCCGACATGAATTCTGCATATAATAGTGATGCTGCTTATGTATTGCAGCCACACCACTTATCCCTGGTAGCATTGATGTACAACGTGGAGGTTTAAATACAGATGGCTTCTCCCATTAGGAATGGCGTAAGAGGAGATACTGTATGGTAAGGTGATGATATCGTCTAAGAGTGTGAAATCCCATGTGAGGGATTTTGGGGTATGTTTACTAAAACCCCCGTTAGGTGCGGGCCGCGTTAGTGTGCGGGATGCCATAAAAGGAGTGGGTGTGTCAGCAAACCGGGATTAATCATGCGGTAATGTGCACCGCGCACATTAGCGCATGAGAAACGCGCGCGGGAAGCATAAGTAGGCGCACTGATATGCAAACACAGGAACAGAGCCACAGTACAATGGTTAAGACACTGACCGATGGTGCAGGGATCATGGGTTCAATCCCCCACTGTGCCCAATGAATAAGGCTGGCTGAGGCATTACCTATTATGGGGAATAGTGCTTTAGGAGGCATGCTATTTTTATTTTAATTACTTCTACTAGCAAACGCACTCTCAAAGCGTTTTAACATAAGGTGCCCCATAAGGCACATTTTAAAGTGCACTGTCCGCCAAGGCACCCTACAATGTTGCTGAAAGGGTGGCCAAAGGGCGGCATAGAGGGTGCCCAATGAGGCACGGCAAGGCTACTGTGATGGCAGCACTGCACATGTTAACGTGTGGTAAGCTGACGTAGGTGTGCTGACATACAAACAGTAACAGCAGTGTAGCACAATGGTTAAGACACTGACTGATGGTGCAGGGGTCATTGGTTCAATCCCCCACTGTGGCCAATGAATAAGGCTGGCTGAGGCATTACCTATTATGGGGAATATTGCTTTAGGAGGCTTTTTATTTTTTATATTAATTAGTGCTGCCAGCAAACACACCCTCAAAATATGGTAACATAAGGTGCTGCATAAGGCGCCTCATAAGGTACCCCAGAGGGCACATTTTAAAGTGCACTGTCCGCCAAGGCACCCTATAATGTTGCCCATAGGGAGCCTTAGAAGGTGCTGTATGGGGCGCCCTATGAGGCACCGAAGGGTTACAGCACTGTGAGGGTGTTTCTGCTGGCTGTACTACTTGAAATTACACACAAACTGCCCCAGACAGCCCCCCATGTACCCTGTAAAATACGTATCACCAAGTTATAATGCCCTGTTCAATGTATGTCCAGTTTGTGCAATGTAAACCGCAATGGTGCAGAATAGCGCAGTATATGGGGGAATGTAAATAAAGTAAATGAAATGAAGAAACCCACTGTGGATTTGAACCATCAACCTCTGGCTCCACAGGCAGTGCAGTCACCAGTGGGCTACAGCTCCAGAACTGTAAAGAGATGTCTGTCTGGCTACCAAATAACTTCTGCAGACTGTGTGCTGCGGTTAACCAGAGTAGGGTTAGTCCTCTCGCACCCATGATGCACTGCACATGCAAAGCAGCAGTCTACAGATGATCTGCAGATGGGGTATGCACCCCCACAGCACCTAGGCCTGGTAGGGGGAACTGACCGTGTGTGTTACTGGCACAGAGTAGCTACACACCGTCACATTGTGCGGGTACTGTGTTCACTCTGAAGGTGCGGTGGGGCGGCCAGCACCAGGTCCACAGCACCTTCCCATGGCAGAAATAGGCCATGCTGCAGGTCCCCAGCAGTGCTAGTGTGTGAGATAGGTAGTTCCTGCAGACACACCTTGGATATATCTGTGTCTCCCAGTCAGGTTTAGCCCTTATGGACCCATAGGCAGATTAAGTACCACCACCCAACCCAACCCAACCCACCCCACCCCACCCCCTGGGGCTGAGGGTGGGAAACAGGGTCTCCCACCAACAGATCCACATTCTACCTCCCTGCAATGTTGCCAGTAGGGGGGAACCATCAACCCCGGTCCTGCTGGGGAACAGACACCCTACAAGGCAGGCAATACAGATCTGTACCGACCCCTAAAGCAATAGCAGACAGACAGTAGGCCTGGAAATGCCCGGCTGCCCCCCACCACTATCTGACATTCAACAGCAGCAGGCCTCCAGCCGCTGCACCCTGCAAGGTGTTCCAGCAAGACACATACTAGCTGCAGACAGTCTGCAAGCTAGTCCATAGTGCATGTTCCTGGAGAAGATGCATCCACCCAGAACTGGGCTGCCAGCATACACACCAAGCAGAGAAGTCAATGATTGGGCCCCAAAAGGGAACCCATAACTATCACACAAGAAAAATACTATATAGCACTATGGGGGTGCCTAGCCATGCTGTGGTCAGTCAGGGTGAGAGTGATCCCCCAGCAGGACATGCTGTGGCCACCCTGTCTGTGCAGGTGGTGGCTGGGCACTACAATGTCCCAGCCAGTGCCCTATGCCCTGTGCAGATGCATCCTGGCCAGGTCACCCTGTCCGGGCTATACCCATGGTACCTTGCTCCTCATTATGTGGGAGGAGTGGCCTAGTGGTTAGGACAAGGTACTTCAGGCCGGAGGGCTGGGGGTTCAAGTCCCACCTGGGGACAGCAATCTCAGGCCAGAGGGACTGGGATTTCTAGTCCTATAGGTACTCCTTGTGGTCTTGGGCAAGCCACTTAACCCTCCATTGCCCATGTTCCCTGTAAGTATTAGCGTATGTGTGTCATATCCCCTCGTGTTAAATGTATCTCCCAATTGAACGCTTTGACCTGATGAAAAGCGGGATATAAATACAGCTAAAAAAAATAAAAAAAATTAAAAAAAAATTATGCACATTGGCAGACCAGTGTGGGCTGTGGAGGGTGTTTGCAGCCACCACACACTGGATAGACAGACACACACTCCCACACCTATGCCAGCATTGTGCTACTATAGAGAGGTTTAGCAGCCCTGGCCACCACACCAGTCCTAGGCACAGTACAGGCATGGATATGGTACGCAATACTGTTGGGGGTCACTCCCCAGGGTGGTAAACACTGTCAGAGACCAGACCTGAAGCACACTCCACAGACATCAGAAAGGTTGCTATGATGGAGCTCAATCAGCAAACTGTGCTTAACGTAGGAATTGCTATCTGCCAGTACTCATAGCAAATGTTTGATAGCTGTGTACCGTATTCCCAGTTGTAGGTTGGCATTGCTGAGGTATGCAAGTGGTAGTATTGGGAGATGCACGCAGGGCCCAATGTCCTGCCTCTCCAGGAGGCATTAGCCAATGGGGCCTGTGGGTGTGGGTGTGTCTGCCCCTGTTGGCTGCTGCTTTACGGCAGAGGTTCCCAACTCCAGTCCTGGTGTGCCAAACACTGTTCGGGTTTTCATGCTGTCCCTCATGAATATGCATGAGATACATCTGCATACCATGGGGGTGGTGCATAGATATGCAGCACAGGCATCTTTATTAGAGGCGGCATGGAACCTGAATGGTGTTTGGCCCTCCAGGACTGCATTTGGGAGACTCTGCTCTAGGTAATGCGCCCGTTTATGGTGTCTTTGCTCTAGTAGGGTAAAATGTAGGTGTTTTGGGCATGTTTACGTCATCTGCACTAAACGTTCTGTCTGTATTAGCACGTTGTAGTAGTGGGTAAAATATGGGGACTGGGTTGGCAGGCACCATAGCTGGGACTTGAACCTGTGACCTTCTGCTTCCAAACACACTGGTTGTGTGCACTGCACCACCGTGTTGCCACAGAGACAGTGCATTCCCTGATACCATGACTGTTTGTCCGGCAGGGCCTGTCTGTTGTAGTGCATGCCACCCACCTACTCAGGGCTAGGCCATGGTCTGCTCTGGGCAGCTGCCACTGCCCCCTCCACCACCAGTACCCCTCTGCCACCATGCTGACATGCCCTTCAGCTGGTGGTGCGCAGTCTCAGGCCATCCAGTGTGCAGGTAGGCGGCTGCCTATGGTGCGTGTTCTGGGGTCGGGGTGCCTGCATAGTCGTCCGCGCTCCCCCCCAACACCGCCTGCCACTGTTCTGTGCCCTTGGAGGTACCTGCTGGGTACTATCCCCTGTGACACTGTGATAGACACGCTCATGCCCATATTGGGCCCGCATCAGTTGCTGTCTGGCTGCTGTGCAGTTTCAGCATTCCTAGGTGCCACCTAGGCATCTGCCTAGTTCGCACTGTGCCCAAGCTGCACCACAGCATGTGCCGCCTGCAGCCCTCTGTATCCCCTTTCCCAGCATTTGTCCAGTTGCCCATTCCGACATGCCCGCCCTGCTGTTGTGGAACATGTGCATGCCATAGGTAACCTGTCCAATGGAGAGGAAAACCCTGATCAGTGCTATTTCACTGTGGGATCATTCACCTTGTATGGGGACGGAGCGTAGACCCTTCCAATATTTATAGTTATTTTTTGGGGCTTTGTTGGGAGTGCTTTTTGATGTTTCCCATTACTATCACTATTGCCCAGCTTGATTATGATTTTTTTAAATTTTGTTGGGGTCATTTTTAATGTTTATTTGCCCTTTTGTACCGTGCACATGTATCACACTTATCACTTTTTTTAGATTTCCCTGGTTTTGCTGTACATTGCTGACAGAAATGGTTTCTCTTCCCTTTAAATCGGCTCTACCGCGAGGTTTTCACTCGCGGTAGTTTTAAGCCTGATGTTTCACTGCGCTCGTGTGCGGGGAGCCTCTCCCCTCCCACTCTCCACCCATTGACCCCTTCTCTCCGCCCCTGGGGAGCCTTCCTCCGCGAGCCTTTCCCCACCTTCATCGCACATTAGCACGCCGCGCACATGTGCGTGCACATTTGGGCCCCAAAACGCATCATTAGCGTGCGCTAAGGTACCTTAGCGCTTGCACATGTGCGCCGTGCACATTAGCGCAGTTTAGTAAACATACCCCTTTGTTTTGGTTTTTTTTTGCCAGTTTATCTGACACTTTGGTATGAGGGTCAGGGCTTGAGCAGAAGAGTGCCTGGACTCTTTGGAACTGATATACCAAACCAGTCTAAGGACAAAGGAAAGAGGTCAACGGTCTCCTTTCCTCCCTGTCCAGGTGAGGGTTGCATCCCACAGCTGAAAATGTCAAACACATTGCAATGAGGTCCTGTAGCCAGGAGGCCATAGGTGCTTGGAAAAGTTACATTTGGCTCTGAAAACCTTCTTGGATGAGATCAGTACTCAAGGTCAGTGTGGCTTGACTATCAGGAAAGAGTCCCGAACATGAGGGTGATTAAAGAATAGAAGCAGAATAGAATAGAAGTTCAGCTTTAAGGGGTTTTTTGTCTCATTTCCCATAGTAGCTCTGTGAACCATAGACAAAAGGACATTTTTGAGAACTTCTTCACAAAGAGATCCCTAGTAGGTTCAAAAACCTGAAGAAAGTAGATGGAGGTGAAGGAATATGGAATTTGGTGCTTGAAGAGCAATCAGAAGTGAGACTAAAGCTAGTACTGCAGTGGCCACCTATCTGAAGGGACGGACATACTGTCAGCCAGAAGACTAGACTGACAAAGGAGAGAGACCCCAAGGTTACAGAGATGTGGATCTAGCGTCGTTTAACTTGCTGCATGTGATGTAAATTGTACTTTTGTTTCCATTTTTTGAAGTTTTTCCACCCACTACACTACTTTTTATTTAGCCAAAAGTGGGACTGGATTTCAGCTTCTTTTGGGTGAATAATTTGTGATTAATGAAAGTGAGTTTCAACCAAATGTGTGGCCCTGGAGTTGAATAGGATCCTTCTCCCCATCCCACATGAACCCAGAAGTAAGAGCGCCTTCCACTGTACCGCCACACCTTCATTAAGTCCAAAGGTGAAAGGAGCTACCAAGGAGGGAGTTACACACATTCATGCTATCTACAAAAGAAAGGAAAAAGAAAATGCTTAGACATAGCTGCTCTTTTCAGTTTTATTATAAATAATATAGCATATTATATATCTACTTGATATATCAGAGTGATAAACTCATTTGTTCATTTTCTTCTCAGTTACTGGCATTCCAGGCTCACTAAAATACAGTTTGTTCAACTGATATGGCGAGTCTCTTGCTGTTGTCAGATTCACTCCCTGAAGTGTGTTCCTCTATCGTGGCCAGCTGTGCTCGGGGAAAGCTGCTACAGGTCAGGTACTCAGAGGTATGCATGCGGGACAAAGGAACAGCCTTCTGTTCTGATTTTTCTGCAGGGTCTTTTCTGGGGGAATCTCTTTTCTTAAGATTGACAGCCTCCTTTGCGTATTTCTTCTGTGCTAGTCCACACAGGATCGCTAACACGGTCAACAGCAGTACAATAGCACACAGAGGCACAACTGTTAGAATTTCCAGATACCTAAATGGAAAACCAAAGCCTGCAAAAGGGGAAAAAAAAAGGAAATTAATTTTGTTCTTCTAGAACTTCAAAGACTATACTGGAACTCTCCTCCCAGACTGAACCCTTTATTGCTGACATACTAGCCGGGGTTACCCTGAAGTGTCAATTTTCCACCTGCTCTCCTAGGGCCACGCATATCACACTGAATGAGGCACTTCTCTGTTGATAAAGAGAGACCTACTTTTTTAGAACAGTAGTTTTCAACCACTGGGGTCATTTTCAGTATGTAGAAGAGAAAACTGAAGTTCTGGCTCTGGACATCTCTCCAGCTGCTAAATATCTGCTCCATTAGTCCCTGCATGCCAAAATTAGGCAAGCCAAGAAAGTATGGACTACTGGTCCTCATGACCGCTTCCCCTCCCCCTCCCTAGCATTCAGTTCCTTCAGAAGCAGGGTATACCGTGGGGGAGGGGGAGAAGCAGCAATCAAAAACAGGAGTTCTTGCTCTCTGCTCCAACTGCTGCAGATCTACCAGCTGCGAGAGCTGGAGGAGAGGAACCATAGGTACAGAGAAAAGAGGAGGGAGGGAGGTAAGGAGTCAAAAGAACCTGAAAAGAGGGACAGAGGGAGGAAAAACTTAAAAACAGAAATCTGATGGGAGAGGAAGGGGGTAGTAGTAAAAACCTTGTCCTGGAAAACAAGAAAATGAAACCAAGAATGATAATATATTAACAACATTAGGTGTCACTGTCAACAGTGGATTTTACGGTCTAACCACAGGATGCCAGTGTACCAAGGCAACAGGCCATTGCGATGCTTCTCCACCACTAGAAAGCAGTATATGATAGCAACCAGTAACAAATGACATGGCCCATTCCTTAGGGGGCCCTTTAACATGCACTTTAGCATACGACCACATAACAGCTACTGTGTGCATGGTAAAAAATCCCACACTAATTGCTTAATGTGCAACGGGGCAGGGAACTGGCAGATTAGGGGTAGAGAGTGGGTATCGACTGCACACTGTGGTTAGCAAGGGGATAATTCACGTATGCTAACTGCTAATGCTGTAGCTACCATAGGTGCACTTAACACTATTTCGATAGACTGAGTTCAGTGCACCTGCATTAATTACAAATGCCACTGATACACATTCAGGATCTTTTCAGTGTGTTAAGTGCTGGAAACGTGCCGAGTATGGCTGCAACAGTTAGCACTGGGCCGTTGCACTTACCACATGTTAGCATGCGTTTGGAGCAAAGCCTAAGTGCCAAAGCTCAGCACACCAATTAAAGGGCCCCTAGGTGTCATAACAACAACAATGTAGTAAGTGCCATTGAGTCAAAGACTATTCCTGGCGACTGTGTGCATGATTTTCCCTATCCGCTAGGTTTTCTTGGCAAGATACAACCAGAAGTAGATTGCCAGGCCTTTCTTCTGTGCAGTAAAAATACAGCACCTAGTATTACAGGGTGGTTCCCCAACCCTGCTTAGCTTCCAAGATCAAACAAAATTATGGCCACAGCAAACAAGAAGAAAGCTATATGCTTTGGCCACTAGGTTTCACAAAAGAATTTACTTCAAAGAAAATGAAATATACATATAACCCATTTAAGCCAGCAGGGATAGGGGTGTGACAGCAGTGTCTGCTTGGTGCCCACATGCAATGGGGGAAAGGGGAAAGGTGCTCCATTTCCCCTCACAATTCTGCTGGCCTGCCACCTTCCCTCTGCCAATGGTGGGGAGGGAGGGAGGGAGGGGGGGAAGGTCGGCCCTCTGCTCCCCCCTCCCCCAGCCTTCTCATTCATCTGCACTTTGTCCCAGAGCAGTAGCAGCTAACTGATTTTAAAGATTCAGCACATACAAGTCCTCGCGCTCTGGACAGGCCCCGTGATGCTGCACCCCCTCCTTTTGCATAAGTGGGAGAAGCAGGCAGGGTGCTGTAGGGCCCATGCAGAGCACAAAGGCTTGCATGCCCTGGCCCATGCTGAATCTTCAATATCTATTTGCTGCTGCGGCTGCAACTCTAGTGCCAGCCCAGACTGAAGCATGGCAGCAATGGCAATGCTCTGATGCCTATCTGAAGTTGGCACTGGAGGTAGTTGACTACATATTGTCTATGCTTAAATCCAGGTCTACTTCCATATATAAGAAGGATATCCAGGTCTATTTGTCACTGGGGGCTGAAATCAGGAGTTCCTTTAAGAATATACTCTAAACTTCTGACTGGGGGCCACATAGCACCAGGTAGTAGATAACAGACACATGAAATCTAGACAATTTTGAAGCCCTATTGTAAGCAGCTATTTTTTTTCCACAGAATGCATAATTAAGGTGTGGAATCTGTTGCTGGACAATGTGATCAAGGTGACTAACATTACAGGATTCAAAACAGGTTTGCACAAGTTCCTGGAAGAAAAGGCCATAAAAAATAGTTGGGCAGACTTGGGAGGGTCATTGTTCATCTTGGAAATGAGCTATAATAAAATAGGTTTACTTTTTAGGATCTGCTGTTACTTGCGACCTGGACTGGCCACTGTCAGAGACAGGATGCTGGGTTTGATGGACCTTGGTCTTATTGAGCATGGGTTTTCTAATATTCTTAATTTGGAATTTGGGCATCAAACTAAAAAAAAATCTTAGCATGCAGTCTCACATTACTACAGTTTCAAGAATTGCCTTCTGGCAACTCTGATCGATTAAAAACTGTTCAAGTTTTTATGTGAACTGTTCAGATGTTTTGAAGGATGGTATATCAATTTTATTTAAACTATAAACCATTTCAGGACTTATTTGCTAGCTCTTCCACTGCACCTGCATTGCAATACCTTATTTGTGAGTTTGCCCTTCAAAAGCCCGAGGTGTTGCAGCTTGTTCAGAATGTAACGGTTTGGGTGTTGGTTGGATGTAGCCTGAAGAACAATGTTTGACGGCTTGAGCAGCTACACTTACTGCTAGTTGCCAGTCATTCCCAACTCAAAGCCGTTTGTTTAATTTCAAGGGCACTAATGGTCTGAGCCCTGGTTTTCTTAGAGACTAGCTTCATTACTACATCCCAGCCCCTGATGTCTCAGGCTGAAAAATTAATAGTTTTCTCTCGACACAGTGTCAGGTCTGCAGGGGCTTTTCATTCCTTTGCATACACTCTTTGCAGGGGCGGCTCTATCATGAGGCGAAGTGAGGCGGCTGCCTCAGGTGGCAAAGTTTTAAAGGCGGCAAAAAATGCCCCCAAAACAGCCGCTTCACTTCGCCTTCAAAAAGTTAAAAATAAAAAAAATCCAAACCCTCAAAGTTGCTGTCGCTGCAGAGTCCGCTTCTCAGCAGCGGCAGACTCACCTCTCCTTCCTATAGCAGCTGCGGCTCCTGCTTTTTGGAACCACGGCTGTGCTAGCGAGATCAACTTAAACACAAAGCCAGCCAGTGCAGAGCCTTCCTTTGGGGGCGGGACGCCGTTGCACAGGAGGGCTCCTCACTGGCTGGCTTTGTGTTTAAGTTGATCTCGCTAGCACAGCTGCGGTTCCAAGAAGCAGGAGCCGTGGCTGCTATAGCAAGGAGAGGCGAGTCTGCCACTGCCGAGAAGTGGACTCGGCAGTGGCAGCAACGTGAGCGTTTCAATTTCCCTGGGGGCCAGGACTGGAAATGGGCTGGGGGGGGGGGGGTGTTTAGGACTGGAAGTGGGATGATGGGGGGGGGGGGTGTTTAGGACTGGTAATGGGCTATGGGGGGCTAGGACTGGAAATGGGCTGATGGGGGTTTAGAACTGGAAATGGGCTGATTAGGGGGGGTTAGGACTGGTAATGGGCAGATGGGAGGCTAGCACTGGAAATGAGCTAGGACTGGTAATGGGCTGATTGGGGGGCTAGGACTAGAGTGGGATGAAAGGGGATAGGACTGGAAATGGGCTAATGGGGGAGGGGAGGAGAGTGCTGCTGACCCTGGAAGAAAACTAGGGGCTAGGGCTACAAATGGGCTGATGTGGGAGGATGGTAGAATACGACAGGAAGGGAGCGGATAATGAGAGGGTCTGCCAGGGGAAGGAGGGGGCACGAAGGGAGCTGACATGGGGGAAGGAGGGGGCTGGAAAGGAGCTGACACCTGGGATGTACTGAAGGGGGGGACTGGAAGGGAGCTGACACTTGGGGATGGGAGTGGTGGGTGGCTGGGTAATGGGGGGGAGGTTGGAAGGGAGCAGACATGCAAATGGCACTGGAAGGGGGATGGACAGAGGGTAGGACGACTGGAAGGGAGCTGACTGGAGGGGGGTGGCACTGAGAGTGGACGTGAGCCGATATCTGGGATGGTATTTAGACTAGAAGGGGCTTTGCAGTGGGGAAGGAGGGGGACTGGAAGGGAATGGACATCAGTTGTCAAATGCAAGGCAGTTGACATTGGAAGGTACTGGGAGGGAAGGACTGGAAAGGGGGCTGATACCGGGGAGGGTTACTGGAACTGGAAATGGGCTGATGGAAGGAAGTGAAGAAAACAAAAGAAGAGATAAGAAATGGCAGATGGACCATAGACCACAGAAAGAGCTAAGAGAAGACAGGAAAGCTGAAGCCTCAGATCGGTACCAGCATGATCAGAGAATAAAATGGTCAGACAACAAAGGTAGAAAAAAATAATTGTATTTAATTTTAGTTATTGGACTTTGTGCTATTTTTATATTTTACACAGTATTGGGGAACTGCATCTCTTATTTATCTGATGTTGCACTGCATGTGGACTCTGGCTTTTTGGGGTTTCAATTTAAATTTAGTCTACATATTTTTATTTTTACTTTAGATTGTGGTTACTTATTCTGTACTTGGTGCGGGTCGATGTTGCGAGTGTTTGACTGAGGTCAGGTGTTCTGTTAACATGGAGTTTGTACATAAAGATCTATACTGTACTGTAGTAATTTGACTTGTTCAGCTTTTCAAATAGGTGTATGGATGTTCCAGGGCACAATGTAGTATTTACAGTGATGCATTTTTTGGATGGGCTCCTTATGTGAGTTTTGTAAGTTTGCTCTTTGTTGTAGGGCTTTGTATTAGTTCACAATATGCCTGGTACTGGAGAATAGTGGTGGTTGTTAGTGAGATGATCAGCATCAGATGATTTTTTTTTTTAAATATTGAGTTCCGTGGGTGAATGTCCTGGTTCTGCTCTGCACCTACTGAGGATGCAAAATATATGTTGAAAAATAAAAAGCAAGAACCATAACGGTTTATAACAAAATAAAAATGAGTTATAATTTAGTTTTATAAACTGTGCTGTTGATTCTTGCTGTCTTTTAGTTCCTTGATGTGCAAATGGGACCGTACCTAGCCCTGTGCAAGCGATGCAGCCGCACAGGGCGGAAAGGTTTGGGGGTGCATTTTAGCTGTCTGCTGTTGCCCTGCCACCGCTGGCAGGACAATAGCAGGCAGCCGAAATGCACTCCCCAAGCCTTTTCACAGCACTTTAAGCAGGTCTGGTCCCTCCCTCCTCCGACATGATGTCAGAGTAGGGAGGGACAGATCTGCTTAAAGTGCTATTGCCGTGATCGGGCGCATGCCCCCCCCCTCCTCCCCCCAATACTTCCGTCCAGCGCTGCCTGCTCTTTCCCTGCTGCCGGTGCTGCCATAAAAAAAACAGAGGGCAGCAGCAGCAGAGAAAGAGCAGGCAGCACTGGACGGAGGTATGGGGGGAGAGGGGGGGGGGGGCGTGCGCCTGAGCTGCAAGTCACACAGGGCACAATTGCAGCTCAATACAGCCTTGTGTGCAAACATCTTGCATTTCCTCCATATAATCTAATTGGCTTTTTGGTTTGGTTCAGTCTGTGATTGGATTTCTGAAAAAGCCCTGCCCCCCTCTAAGGTGGGGGGGGGGGGGACGGACGGACGCCTTTTCATACTTCGCCTTAGGCAGCAGAATGCCTTGAGCCGCCCCTGACTCTTTGCAACAGTCTCCCAAAGGAGTTTAGGCTTATAGAAGAGCTACTTCCTTTTTAGAAGGCATTAAAATCCCGGTTCTTTATTCAGGCTTATGGTCCTTTGCCAAAGTAAAGAAATGGAGAGTAGAGGCGGCTCCTCTCTACTGTGTTGCCCATTTTAGCTGGAGGGTTTTATTTCCCAGTAACACTCTAGATTTTGGAAGGCTTATGATGGGCTGGGGTGGGGGTTTGTTTTCAGTAATGGACAAGCTGGTGCAGAATTATAGTTTGCTCTTTACCTGTGTTAGCTCACTGCTGTAATTGTTACCTTGCAGGATTATGCTTTTTGTAGGTGAGGAATCGTTTTATTACTTTATGATTAGATTTGTCTGTTTTTATTCATTTGTACTGTAAATGCAAACCTGATTAGTTTGATTTGGATTTTATAATCAACTTGCTGTGTTGGTTGTTGATGAAGATTGCTTTGGTCTTATCTGTGGTCCTTTAGTGGGAAGGCGAGTAATTAAATAGTTTTACAAAAGTAAAATCCAAAATAAATTCATTATGCTTGTCAAACTATGCAAATATTCAGTACCGACTAGATCGGACAGCAGTGTCTGCCTTGAAGTTCTCTGGACATTGATGCAGTCTTGCTTTTTTTTATTTTTCCCCAACCGTTTAGTGTTTTTTTTTCTTTTCAGAGCATTCAGATTTTAAGATGTTGATACCCAGGGCCGGATTTACCTTGAGTGAGGCCCTACGCCAACAAAAATTGTGGGCCCCCAGAAAAGATAAAAACGAGCACGCCGGATCAGCTGCGCGCTGTTGGCCCTGACATCATAATTAAACTGGGAATCCTAAAAGCCAAACTTGGAATGTACAACACTGTAGAAATAAAACTATACAATAATTTGCTCTTGTACTAAACAAAGCGCAGACGTTAATGATGCACATTTACCAGAGCTGACATATTCCAATTAATAAATTCAAAATAAAGAGATATTTTTCTACCTTTTGTGCATTTATTTTCAGCTGCAATTGCTCCAGCCACTTTCTTCTGGTTTCTTCGTGTCAGTCCACCTCCAGTCTTAACCCCCCCAGCCCATTTCCAGTCCCAGCCCCCCCCATCGGCTCAAATAAAATTAAATAAAAAAAAAAAACGCTGGCTGCTGCCGCTGCCGCCGCGGCAGCATGGACTGTCCCGCGGGGCCCCCTCTGCTGCCGCGGCAGCATAGACTGTCCCGCGCAATGTTCCCTCTAATTTTCTGTAGGCTGTGTGCGCATAAAATATCAGCTGTGCAGCTTTTGAAGAAAGGTTAAATTTTTTGTGCGCCACATAACGACACTCAGAGTTATATACTTTAAAATTTGACTACACGTCAGAATACAGTATGTACACCACATTGATTTTAATCAAATTAAATGAAAATAGAGGATTACTAAATGAAGCGGAAAATTTCTAGTAATTACAATCACAAATGCGGTATTATTTCAGTGGAAGAAGAGTTCATTCTCAAAAGTTTTCTCTTGATCTTTCAAATTTACCCAGTCTGAATAAATTTTATCAAGGTCTACTGATCCGCCATCTTGAAGATGACTCTTAACACGCATCAGCATTTCCAAATGTTCTAACTTTAAGCGATTCCTTGTTTTGGTTTTTAAAATAATAAATAAATCTAAAAGGCTGGATGAGATTAATTGAAATAACAATAATAAAGGCTCATATATGAAAACGTGTATTGATCAACACCCATTAAAAGAACCATAAAACAAACAATAAAACCACATAGTGGACAGGTAAAAAACAAATCAAATATTAAATGTAAACCACAGAAAACGCAGGGCAGTGGGTGAACTCACAGAACACCATTTGTTAAGGAGTGATAAATAAACTGTCTATTAGGAGAGATAAAAATAATAAATACATATATACTCACTGATGTGCACTGTGAAGCTTTCTTAGGGTGAGGGGGTTCCTAAATAGAGAGACCTCCTCCGCCCCTCCCACAGCCCCAATTGGGCTGGAGCTCCCTGGCCATGTGGTGCTTGGTTTGGGGAGGCCGGGCACGACGGCGGCGGCAAGATCGGGCGCTTCCGCCTCTCCCACAGCCCCGATTGGGCTGGAGCTCCCTGGCCATGCGGTGCTTGGTTTGGGGAGGCCGGGCACGACGGCGGCGGCAAGATCGGGCGCTTCCGCCCCTCCCACAGCCCCGATTGGGCTGAAGCTCCTTGGCCATGCAATGCTCTGGTTTGGGGAGGCCGGGCACGCCGGCGGCAGCAAGATTGGGTGCTTCCGCCCCTCCCACAGCCCCGATTGGGCTGGAGCTCCCTGGCCATGCGGTGCTTGGTTTGGGGAGGCCGGGCATGCCGGCGGCGGCAAGATTGGGCGCTTCCGCCCCTCCCACAGCCCCATCTGCTTGGCCTCTTTGTGCGCTCTGTTGTAAGTTATGTGCGCTCGCTCGGAGAAGTGTGTGCGCGCGCACACACGGGTCCCGTGGGACAGTCCATGCTGCCGCGGCAGCAGAGGGGGCCCTGCGGGACAGTCCATGCTGCCGCGGCAGCAGCCAGTGTTTTTTTTTTTAATTTAATTTTAAGAACGCTAGCAATTTTTTCAATTTTTGTGGGCCCTTGTCAGCTGTGGGTCCTACGCCACGGCGTAGTTGGCGTATAGGTAAATCCGGCCCTGTTGATACCCAAGACATAACAACAAATCCAGAAAATGCCAATTAGCAGTGCCATGCTTCTTTCCTAATGATTAGTTTTGCTCATTTTTGATCCACCAAGATAGAAAGTCTCTCTCTGCCTGACATTTTGAATCATCCCTAGGATAGAGTATGACAGTGATGTCTAAATACTGCTTTTGCAAAAAAATATATGTCCCATTTAGATCAGAACTATTAATCTTCTAGTCTAACGCAACTTTATCAATCAGCCACGGTAAATCCTTCTTCTAGCCTATTTCTTTCCATACCTGTGCATCTTTTTCATGACAGGGACAAACATTAAAAGTTAGATAGAGAAATATTTACTCAATCTTAAATACACAAAGAAATGCTTTGATATATCTGTCATGCCTCTCAAAAGAAAGGAGGATAATGGATGAATACTTGTTCACCACTATAACAGAAACAAACCACTTTCAGGTTTAAAACTAGTAAGCCTCTTTTCTGGCAGTAGCTTTGTCTATTTTATGTATTGATTGTTTGTTGGTGGTTATGTTCTGTGCGATTCTGCATTTGTATTATGATTGATGTGTGATTGCTCATCGTATTTAATGTTGAATTCTTATGCCATCTAGAGTCATTTTAAAACTCTAAAGTAAAATTAAATAAGCTAGTCTGTAAGGAGGTACTTGAGGTTGGCCAAGCAGTAGAAATATGCACTCTTGTAAAGCAGTTCTGGTGGAATTATAAATTGGAGGAGTTATTTTTGAAGCCTTGTTCATGATCTACATGTGTAGAATCTAGCATATACACATATGAAAACTGTATCCACCTTTAAATGTCCATTTTAGAAAGGGTCCAATTTACTCATGGCTGTCCATAACACATGGAAATTGCATCGGGGCATGTCGGGATCGGGACTAAAATCTACAAGTGTATTTCCCATTTCATATAGGGAATGCATATGGAAGCCCAAAATTGTCCATGTCAGGATTTACACCTGCACCCTGACACAAATTGATATAAAAATGCTCCTTTGGGCCATCCCTTTACAAGAAGCTTGATTTCTTCCCACTTTCAAACTGAAAAGAGGTCAAGCTACAGCCCCCTACAGTAGAGCATCTGCATGTCTAGGGTTGCAAAATGGTTCAGCTGCATGTACAGGTGTCAGCATTTACACGTGTACATTGCTGGGTCTTCACTATCAATTTTCCCACGCACAAATTTGTGAAATGGCTCTTCCTGCTGCAGGTGGATATACATCCCTATGTGTCCCTGCACCTTCATAGTGGTAGTTTAGAAACAGCTCCATCTTTAGAAGAGTGGTTTCTAAAACACCAGCACAGTTGTAAATGGTGACCAACATCTCACTCCTTGCTAGACCAGTCCAGACAAGCTGATTATGCACCATAGCCAGCAGATGGAGGCAGACTAAAGCATAACTTTCAGTGACATCATTGCCTGCAGAAGTGGCGGTGGAGCACAGAGATTTGCTAGTGTTTTCTGCTTCTAGCAGACGGCATGCAGACTGGTGCAACAGTACAGATAGGCTTGTCTCCCCTGGCCCAGATCACGGTCTTGTGGCCTGTGGGTTGAGAATCCGGCCCGTCGGTTGCTTGGAGCTTGGGTATGGCATCCATCTCCTCGAGCCTGCAGTTGCCCTTTTCCAGTATTCTTACCCACAGGTTCCAGTGCTGGTGGGTCCAAGAGCGGATCAGAAGGGCCCCTTCCCCTTCCTGTCCTCCTTCATTTTCTATTTTTTCCTTTGCCTCCTTAGGCAGCTGGACTTCCCCAGTCCTCTGTGAGTGTGACTGGGAAGGCTCTTATTGGGTTTCCCTGGACAGCTTGAAGAAGGGATTTCCCTTACCTAGCAGAAGTTCCTTTTTAGCCAAGTTTGCTTTCTTCATTGTTTTTTTCTTCTTTGCAGGTTTGACATTTTTATCATTGAACTCTGCTGCAATGCTGGGTGCTTGCTGGTGTGCAGCTTGGGGCTCCCAGTGGGTAGCTCTGTGGCTGGGTCTTTCTGCCACGAGTCTGATGGGGACACTTCAGGGGCAGGTTTTGCTGCAATTGTTGCCTTCTCCCACGATTTTCAAGCTGGCTGGAATGGTGGCCATTTTGGATGGACACATGGTCCGTTCTGATGGAGAACATGAAGCAACCTTGGCCTCAAGCTCCTTGGCCCCTGAAGCTCCACGGGGTCTGTTCTTAGCTGGTTTTGAGCAGCGCTTCAGACTATGGGCTATATTCAGTCCCTGCTTGCTGCATAGCAGCCTGTTTTGTGGGAGAGGGGGACTATGACCACTCTACAGGGGACCTGGGGCCCTCCAGAGTCTCCCTGCCTTGCAGCACGGGGATTAAATGCCCTTGACTTTCACTCTCTCCTGTCCAGTCCTCCAAAAGCCCAGCCTAACCCTTCCCCTGCCGGGGCAAATACAAGGATCCAATTTCTCCTTTGAGTGCCTCAGGGGAGGAAGGAAAATATATCCTAGTTGAGGGGAAGGATGCGGCGGTGATTTGACTCTTTCACTGAAAGGATGTCCCCACCTTAATTTCAAATGCCATGGCAGCCCTGTGTATTGTGGAGCTCCTCCTGTAGAGGTCACCAAGATGGACCCCATTCTGAAGGTTTGAGGCATCCTTAATTTTCTTCCCCCTTCCTGAATTCTTGTGGAGACTCGAGGTCTCACAGTGGTAGACACTGGTGCTGAAAGATACCAAGGTCCTGGTGAAACTATATTCTCTGCCCCAAAGGGAGATAGATAAGTTGTTCAGAGGCTCTAAAGTGGACACCTTATTAATAGCAATGATCAAGCACACCACTATATCAATGAAAGAGGCCCTCCTTAAGAATGTCTTCATGGATTTGGCCTTGGGGACTTGGGCATTTCTTTGTGTAGCTGTGGTGGTCTGAGCACTATTGCACTGGATCCAACAATTGCCAGACAGCCTTATGATGGCAAGATTGGAATCTGAGGCTTCATTTGTGGCAGATGCCCTGTATGACTTGATCAGGATTTCCTCTAAGCCTGTGGCAGCTATGGCAACGGCCTGCAGGTAGCTGTGGCTCCAAAATTGGTCTATGGATTCTGTGTCCAATTTGCAGCTTAGCAAACTCCCCTTTAATATACAGAGTAACATAGTAAATGATGGCAGATAAAGACCACCATGGTCCATCCAGTCTTCCCAGCAAGATACAGCAAGAGTAGGTGCACCTGTCGCTCTGTGCAGGCCACCCCTCCCCATGTCTTTGTTTAGGGGTGGACCCACCACTCCATGTAGGACACCCCTATTTGTTGAGAAGTTAGATGGTTCCGTTTATTTTGTTTTTATCCTGTTGCTGTAAAGGGATCTGCTGTGCTTGTCCCATGCTGTTTTGAATTCCGTCACCGTGTTTGCCCCCACCACTTCCATCGGGAGAGCATTCCAAGCATCCACCACCCTTTCAGTGAAAAAATATTTCCTGACATTACCTTTCAATTTTACACCGTGCAGCTTCATGTTATGCCCTCTAGTTTTGCAGCTTCCCTGTCTTTGGAAGTGGTTTGTTTGTTCATCATTCTTCTAAGTATTTAAAGGTCTGAATCATATCTCCTCTAACCCTCCTCTCCTCTAAAGTGTAGATATTTAGGTCTTCAAGTCTCTTCTCATAAGGTTTCTTACGCAGGCTCCAAATCATTTTGGTTGCCTTCCTCTGAACAGTTTGCAGTCTTTTTACATCTTTTGCAAGATATGGTCTCCAAAACTGAACACAGTATTCCAGGTGAGGCCTCACCAGCGACCTGTACAGTGGCATAAGTACCTCTTCCTTTCTGCAGGTAATCCCTCTTTGTATGCAGCCCAACATCCTCCTGGCTTTTGCCACCGCCTTGTCGCACTGTTTTGCCACCTTGAGATCATCAGAGATAATCACACCAAGGTCTTTCTCCTGAACCATGCACACCGACCTCTCGCCCCCTATTGCGTACATTTCCCTTGGATTTCTGCTACCTAAGTGCATGACACTGCACTTTTTCGCATTCTATTTATTTATTTAACTGTATTTATATCCCGCTTTTCACCGGGTCAAAGCGGCGCTACATTTAAGGGTGGGGGTAATTAAGTATAAGGGTGGAGCAATCACCGGGTAGGCAACATTGATGATTTCGACATAGGACAGACTTTAGACATGGACAGTTCAGTTTTCAATCAAGGGTCCCTGATGGGTGATATCAGGGGTTGGTGCACTTTCTGGTGGGGATTACTTCGAAGCATTCTTGGAATAGGATGGTTTTTAGCTGTTTTCTGAAGGACATTAGATCGTTGTTGTTTCTGAGGTGGCTTGGTAGAGAATTCCATAGGGATGGAGCATAAAGTTCAAAGGCTCGATTGCATGTCCGTTGAGAGCATTTGGTTCTTTTGTGAGGGACGGTGAGGGAGTTGCTGGAGGCCAGTCTGGTGGTTTTGCTATGGGCTGGACGAGACAGCAGGGTGCGGAGCTGTGTGTTCTGTGTTTGGTGGATGGCTTTGTGGGTGAGTAGGATGGATTTGTATTTAGTTCGTGCTTCGAAGGGGAGTATGTGCAGGTCTCTTAGGATTGGGGTGATGTGGTCGCTTTTCCTTGCTCTCTGAATAATTCTCGCTGTGGTGTTCAATGCGGTTTGGAGGGGGTTGGTCTATGTGGCTGGTAGTCCATGGTAGATTATGTTGCAGTAGTCCAGATGTGGGAGTGTCATAGTTTGCATTACCATCCTGAAGTCTTGAGGTTCGAGGAGAGGTCTGAGACGTTGCACTGTTTTTGCTTTGTGGAATATAATTCCAGAGGTTTTAGTAATTTGTTGCTTGAGGGTTAGGGCTTGGTCAATGATAATGCCTAAATATCTTATTTGTGGATGTATTTGAATGCGTGTGGTTCCTATGTTAAGGTGTGTGGGCGGTGTGAAATCTGGGTCTTTTGTCACTATGAGGGCTTCAGTTTTCTTTATGTTTATGGATAGGTTATTTTCTTGTAGCCAGTCGGTCACTTTGGTGAAACATGCTGATAGATGTATATTTGTTGGATTTGCGGTTGTAACTGGGGCGTAGAGCATGATATCATCAGCATATATATGAAAGTTGATGTTGTGGGAACGTATAACTAAGCAGAGTGGTTGAAGGTAGATGTTGAAGAGCATGGCGGACAGCGTGGATCCTTGAGGTACTCCTTGGTGTTGTTAGAAGGGGGGCGAGGTCGAGGTGCTAGTGTGGATTAGTTGTTCTCTATTAGTTAAGTAGGATTGAAACCATTGAAGTACATTGTCTTTGATCCCAATTGAGTGCAATCTGCGTATGAGGATGTTGTGGGAGATGGTGTCGAAGGCTGTTGATATATCAAGGAAGATCATGGCATATCCAGAGTGTTTTTCTTGGGTTCCTATGATGAGGGTGTTCATTAGTGTGGTCATGAGGGTCTCGACTCCGTGTAGTGGGCGGAAGCCGTGTTGCTGTGGGTCCAGTATATTGTTGTTGTCCAGGTGTTCTTGAAGCTGCTGCTGGACTATCTTCTCAATTATCTTGGCGGTGAATGGCAGGCTTGCTATTGGTCTGTAGGATGCAGGGTCTAGGGGATCCAGGTTTTGTTTTTTTAGGGATGGTCGGATGATTGTAGTTTTGAGAATGTCTGGCATGTGACCCTGGGAGAAGGATTCGTTGACAATATGGGTTAGTGGTGAGCTCAGGTCGTCTTTGGATTTCTTTATCCAGTCTGTGGGGCAGGGGTCCAGCGGAGAGGTGGTGGTGTTTAGGCGGGAGATGGTGGATGATATTTCTTCTGTGGTGGTTTCTTTAAAGGTGGTCCATTCACTGTGCATGTTGGGGTGGTGGTTTGTTGTGGTTGCCTCGGCGTTCAGATGAGGGTTTTGTGGTTTTTGGAGCCGTTTGTATTGTCGGGCCAGTGACTCTGGTGGAATCTTCGGCAGCTGGTCCAAGTTATTGGGTGTTTTTGTCAATTTTTTGACAATCTGAAAGAGTTCATGAGGTTTATTTATGGATGTGTTTATGATTTTCATGTGGTAGGCTTTTTTTGCTTTGTCAGTCTCATAGTGGTATGCGTTGAGTTGATATAGGTATTTTGTTTTGTCAGTGTCATTTTTGGTTTTTCTCCATTTTCTTTCTGTTCTTCTGAGTTTTGTTTTTAGCTTTCGGAGATTGGGAGTGAACCATCTGGCTTTCGTGGGTGTAGGTTTGGTGGTGGCTTTGCTTGTCGGCGCTTCAGACGCAGTGGAGATCGTGGTATTCCAGTTGTGGATTAGGTCATCGATGTTACTGGTGTTTGTTTGTAGTTTTGGTAGGGTTTGCGCTAAGAAGTCTTCTTTGTTAAAGGTTTTAAATCTTCTAGTGTGGTGTCCATCACCGTTGTAGGTCATATGTTGGTAGGTGTGGGATATGGTAATGAGGTAGTGGTCTGACCAAGGTACAGGCGAGATCTTCGGGTTCTTGGGTGAGGAGGCAGTTAGGGAGTTTAGGAATATGAGGTCCAGTGTGTTTCCTTTGTCGTGTGTGGGTTCTTGTATGATCTGCATCAGGTTCATTGCTGTCATGGCGGTGGTGAAGGTTTCTGCTTGTTCTTCTTGAAGTGATGGGAGGTTGAAGTCTCCTAGGATAATTTGCTCTTTCGCCAAACTGGTGCTCTCAGATATGAATTGTAGTATCCTTGGTAGGTCAGTGTTTGTGGTTGGTGCCCGGTAGATTAGGCATATTGAAAGGTGTTTATTGGTGAGGGTGAGGAGATCTGCTTCATTAGTAGTTTCTGAAGAATGGATCATAAAATGGAGGTCGGCGTTTGCTATGATGGCTACACCTCCACCTCTGGTGTGTGCCCGGGAGCAGTGATGGAGATTGTATCCTATTGGGGTTAGCTGGTTCATTATCACCGTGTCGGTATCTGTTAGCCAGGTTTCCGTTACACAGAGGATGTCGATTTTCTCAGTTGTGATTAGGACATGGAATTAGGCTGTCAATACATGCTGCTCAGTTGACCCCAATATGTACCGTGATATTAACATGGCCACAGGGCTGACTTTGAAGGGGCACCCTGGATCACAGCACTATGTCAACCTCCCTCAGTCATGGCTACAATTCTCAGTGCTGCACAGGGCACACCAGGTGCTAAATTCGGCCCCGTGAGGCCGAGTAAGCATCAGCACCTAAACAGGTGTCGTGTCAGAAAAATGAAAGTGCCTCTACAAATCATACCTGATTGCTGGCTAATGACACACACCGTGCCAGATTTTGCAGGAGAGCGGTCTTCATATCCTTTCTTACAGAGGCAAGAATAAGTACCAAATTCATTCAGACACATGGCCTGTTTGTCACACATGTGTACTGTAAGCGTGCATTCATCCACATCTGCAATAAATAAAATCAGTACACAAATATTTTAAAAAGACAGTCTCATATACCTGCTCAAAAGGGGTTTAAATGCAGTCCTCTTGATATCAAAAACATTTACTCAATGGCTTTTGAAAAGCAAAAGAAAAATATTTCAAACTTATTTGAAGGAAGGTTAAATAGCATGATCCTGTAAGCAAACCAAAGGTGTACCATTTACTGGAATCCTCAATCACAACTCATGCAATCTGAGAATTACAGCCAAGTTAAAGGCCTTTGCTTCATTAGCCTGTGATAAGCAGATGAAGGAGTCTCATAACTCACATGTACACCATACACCCAGGCAGCATTTCACCAACAACTTTGAGTAATTTCATTATCCCTTTGATATGACCAATGCAAGGAAATGCAACTAACACACCAATAAAAAGAAAAAAAGAAAAAAAAAGATGCTGAATATAAAAACTGATAACAGAGCATACAAATTAAAAAAAGAAATATTCCGTGAGCATCATCTTAGTCTTATTGCATTTATAGCGGAAAATTTAAGATCTGAATGCCAATTTTAATACATAGTAACATAGTATATGACAGCAGATAAAGACCAGTATGGTCCATCTAGTCCATCCAGCAAGGCGGCAAGAGTTGATGCACCTGCTGCTCCATGCAACTAACTCAGCAACCACATTACTTATTCAGACACAGTGGATCCCTTTATAGCCACAGGATAATATCAAAATAAACTTAACTATGTCTTATATCTCAACAAATAGGGATGCTCTACACGGAGCAGTGGATTCACCCCTAAAATAAAGACATGAGGAGGGGTGGCCTGCATGGAGCGGCAGGTGCACCTACTCCATGTCGGAACAAATGATACTGCCAGGTATCCCTCTGAGCATATCAAAAGTGACTTCATGGCTCTGGGAGAGAGGGTGAAGCAGTTAGGTGCACAGGTGGTGTTCTCTTCAATCCTCCCCGTTGAGGGTAAAGGCCAAGGCAGAGAGGCTCGCATCCTGGAGATGAATGCATGGCTGCGTGGATGGTGTCATCGAGAGCGTTTTGGTTTCCTAGACCATGGGATGCTGTTCCAAGGGTTGCAGAGCAGAGATGGCATCTATCTGTCCAAGAAAGGTCAATGCGTCTTCAGTAGTAAACTGGCTAATCTACTGAAGAGGGCTTTAAACTAGATTCGTTGGGGATGGGTGAAGAAAGTCCCCAGGTAAGTGATACATTAAATACCTTTATGGAAATGGGTAACAGGGGTAACATATGGAAAGCAGTGTGCATAAATGCCCTTAGCATGGGAAATAAGATCCCTGATGTTGAAGCTTTTGTGGGAGTGGCAGACTTGGATTTAGTGGCAGTTACAGAAACATATTTAACAGAAAACCATGACTGAGATGTAACTATACCTGACTATACTTTATTCAGAAAGGACAGGGTAGGAAGAAGAGGAGGAGTGGCACTATATGTAAAAAATACTATTAAAGCTTTGGAATTACAGAGCTTAAAAGGGAGAGAGGAGGCATTGTGGGTTAAACTAGAAAGAGGGAAAGAGAAATCTATTTGCATTGGCATGATATACAGACCTCCCTCACAAGAGGAAGAGGTGGACAGAGAGTTAATTGAAGACATACACAGCATTGCTAGGAAAGGGAAGTGCTACTGATAGGGGATTTCAATATGCCAGATGTTGACTGGCACATTCCTGCTGCAGTATCATCTAGAAGTAAATAGATCCTGGATTCTCTACAGGGAGAACTATTCAAGCAACTGGGAACAGACCCCACACGTGAAGGGGCTATACTGGACTTGGTGCTTACCAATGGTGAAAGTGTTTCTGATGTTATAGTGGGAGATCATTTTGCATCAAGTGATCACCAGATGGTGTGGTTCAGCATTAGGACTAGGGCTGTTAGAATCCATTCAAAAGTGAGGGTCTTAGACTTTAGGAAGACTAACTTTGCCAAGATGGGCCAATACCTCAGGGAGTCATTAGCGGGATGGGAGCAGCTGGGGGATGTAGAAAAACAGTGGGCAAAACTGAAAGGGGACATTTTAAGGGCAACTAACCTTTTTGTTAATATGGTAAATAAAGGTAAAAGGAAAAGGAGACTGCTATGGCTTTCGAAAGAAGTAGCTGAAAAAGTGAAGAAAAAGAGGGAGGTCTTCATGAAATACAAGAGATCACAGAGAGAGGACGACAGGCATCTATATTTGTAAAAACTTAGAGAAGCTAGCAAAGTAGTCAGGAAACAAAGATTCAAAAAGTGAAGGATAAAGCCAATGCAATAAAATAGGGGGGGGGGGGGGGGGTGATAAGACATTTTTCAGATATGTTAGTGAGAAGAGGAAGGGCAAAAATAGTATTGTCAGACTCAAGGGTGAAGGGGAGAAATATGTAGAAGCTGATGAGGATAAAGCAGAATTGCTTAACAAATATTTCTCTTCTGTGTTCACAGATGAAGAACCCAGAGCAGGACCTCAGAAAACACCCACAAACAAGAACAGAAGCGAGGGAGGTCTTGAACAATTTTCAGAAGACTGAGTTTATGAGAAACTAGCTCAACTTAAAGTAGACAAAGCAATGGGACCGGATGGAATACACCCTAGAATACTGAGGGAACTTGGGACGTTCTAGCAGCAAAACTGACTGACCTTTTCAATGCCTTGTTGGAGTTGGGAGTGGTGACAAAGGACTGGCGAGAGGCTCATGTGGTGCCTTTACACAAAAGCGGAAGTAAGGATGTGGTTGAAAACTACAGGCCAGTTAGTTTAACTTTGGTGGTGAGTAAATTATTGGAAACGCTGCTGAAAGAGAAAATAGTGAGGTTTCTGGAGTCCAGCGGATTACAGGATCCGAGACAGCATGGATTCAACAGAGGCAGGTCTCGTCAGATAAATCTGATTGATTTCTTTGACTGGGCGACCAGGGAGTTGGACCGAGGGAGAGCCCTAGATGTGGTGTATTTAGATTTCAGTAAAGCCTTTGACACTGTTCCTCACAGGCGACTTATAAACAAATTGAGCACCCTAGGGATGGACCCTAAAGTTACTGCTTGGGTTAGAAATTGGTTGGGTGGGAGGCGACAAAGAGTACAGGTAAATGGAGCTCACTTTGAGGCGAAGGATGTTACCAGTGGTGTGCCCCAGGGATCTGTCCTTCGTCCGATTCTTTTTAACATCTTTGTTAGTGATATAGTGGAAGGGCTGTTGGGTAAGGTTTGCCTCTTTGCGGATGATACCAAAATCTGCAGTAGAGTAGACACCCAGGAAGGTGTAGATAACATGAGGAGGGATCTAGCTAAGCTTGAAGAATGGTCTAGAATTTGGCAGCTGGGATTTAATGATAAAAAATGTAAGGTCATGCATTTGGGCTGCAGCAATCCAAGGGAACAATATAGTATAGGGAGTGAAGTACTTTTGTCCACTAAAGAAGAGCGGGACCTAGGCATGGTTGTGTCTGATGATCTTAAAGTAGCTAAACAGGTAGAAAAGGCAACGGCAAAAGCTAGAAGGATGCTTGGGTGCATATGGAGAGGAATGGCTAGCAGAAAAAGGTGGTGATAGTGCCTGTGTATAAGTCTTTGGTGCGACCTCATTTGGAGTATAACGTGCAATTCTGGAGACCACACCTTTAAAAGGATGTGAACAGGATGGAGTCGGTGCAGAGGGTGGCTACTAAAATGGTTAGTGGTCTTCATTATAAAGCATTTGAGGACAGACTTAAGGATCTTAATATGTACAACTTAGAGAAAAGGCGGGATAGAGGTGATATGATTGAGATGTTTAAATACCTCCGTGGCATAAATGCACAGGGGGAGAGCCTCTTTCGATTGAAAGCAAGCTCTGCTATGAGGGGACATGGGATGAGGGTGAAGGGGGATAGATTCAGGAGTGATATGCGGAAATATTTCTTTACGGAAAGAGTGGTGGATTTGTGGAACATTCTCTCAGTGGAGGTGGTAGAGATGAGGACAGTAACTGAATTCAAAAAAGCATGGGACAAACACAGAGGATCTCTAAAGGTAAAAAGTGGACTGTTGAAGTTGTTGATATGGAAGGACAGACTAGATAGGCCTGGTGGTCTTTTTCTGTCGTCATATTTCTATGTTTCTTGCCATCATACTGGGCAGACTAGATGGACCATACTGATCTTTATCTGCCGTCATTTACTATGTTACTATGCAGGTCACCCCTCCCCATGCCTTTGTTTAGGGGTGTGTCCACCGCTCCGTGCAGGTCACCCCTACTTGTTGAGATATAAGACATAGTTAAGTTTATTTTGATATTATCCCATGGCTATAAAGGGATCCACTGTATCTGAATAAGTAATGTGGTTGCTGAGTTAGTTACCTGAATGCACAGAAATAGTGGATTAACTTTCAGGGTCATTTACTAAACGTTGATGCCATTAACATGTATTTTTTTGCCACAGGGCCCTCTGTATAAGCATGGGCCCTTTGGCAAACAACACACATTACTGGCATTAGCCCATATGGTTAGTAACTGGCCCCTTTAATATATTTCTTGACTGACTTTTAGGAGCTGGTATATCCTTCCTAAGTTTGGAAACAGAGGAAGGGAATGTCTTAAGAACATAAGATATGCCATACTGGGTCAGACCAAGGTCCATCAAGTCCAGTATCCTGTTTCCAACAGTGGCTAATCTAGGTCACAAGTACCTAGCAGTCTCCCCAAAAGACACAGGTTCCACAATGCTTGTATTGGGGCAAGCAGTGATATCCTGGGTCCATTTTAATAATAGTTTATGGACCTTTCCTCCAGGAACTTGTCCAAACCTTTTTTAAACCCAGCTATACTAACAGCTTTTACTACATCCTCCGGTAACAAATTCCAGAGTTTGATTACATGTCGAGTGAAAAAATATTCTCTCTTATTAGTCTTAAATAGTTTACCCTGTAGCTTTATTGCATGTCCTCTAGTCTTTCTATATTTTGATGGTATAAACAATCGATCTACATTTACCCGTTCCACATCATTCATTAATTTGTAGACCTCTATCATATCTCCCCTCAGCTGTCTTTTCCAGGTTGAAGAGCCCTAACTTTTTTTAGCCAGCTCCCAAAAGCTAATCCAGAAGAGGCCCATTTTGCAACAGCTTAACTTGTGCAGCCAAAACATTCATGTGGCATGAGTTTTCAAAACGGAAAAAAGGATGCACTTACTTTATTTCAAAAATGATTCCACTGTAAACATTGATCTAGACTCATACCCTCTGTTTACTTCACAGAAAATTCTCATTTGAAAATCCAAACAGTATGCGGTATGTGTGCGCATCGGCCGTGCATATTTGGTTCATTTGCATGCACAAATTGCTTGTGTCCATATCTATCTATCTATCTATATACACACACACACACACTTATGAATTAGTGCATATACAATATATTTGAGCATACAAAGAGATAATAGATAAAAGGAATTCTTTGTATTAAAGCTAATTAATCTGTGAACCCACTATGTTTTGTTAAATCGGTCAGGGCCTAGTAGCAGCAGTTTAAGTTTAAATTTAAAACACATAGGAGAACTTTCTGGTTACATTTCATACCCAGCAGAGAGCTTGTAGTTTAACTTTAATAGCCACTCAGGGCCTAGCAACAGCAAAGTACTTTTAGTTTAAATTTAAAACACAGAAGAGAGCTTTCTGGTTAAATCTGGAACCCAGCAGAGAGCTTGTAGTTTAAATTCCATAAGAAGTTAGAGCCTAGCAGCAGCTAAGAGCTATAATTTAAATCAAATCAGAATATAGCTTACCTCAGCAGCACAAGACAGGGTACTGTGTAGCAGCCCTCTTTTAATAAGTGTTATTTCCCTCCCTCCCTCCCCACACCCACCCACCCCGGGATAATCGTAGCTTTATAGATACTTAAACATCTTAAAAGACAGGAGGTGCTTTCAGGTGAAGCTCATCACCCAAATCAGTCATACACTAAGGACCTGAGATTAATTAAGCTTCAGGTGAACAAGGTATATTACACGTATTAGGTACAGTTTTATTAGTATACATATCCATAGCAACCCTTAGTAAGTAAAGAACTTAGATCTAAACACAAACTTAAAACTAAGATGCAGACAGCAGTCCAGCAGCGGGATGGGGGCTTTCCAGTCTTTTGCATTGAGTGTCACATGTATGATTTTCTCCCAGTTGGTGAGAAGTCTTACATGTGCACTAGGTGCAAGGAGCTCTTTGCTCTCAGGGAATGAGTCCGTTCTCTAGAGGCTAGAGTAGCAGACTTGGAAAACATAAGTCAGACAGAGAGGAACATAGACGAGACCTACAGGGATATAGTCCTAAAGTCCCACCTCCAGTCTGGCAGCATCCCTGTTGCCATGGAGGAGAGAGGTCACATGACAGGAGAGCATCACCCTGGTGTGGCAGGAAGTGATCCTGTAACTAGGACCTGTCCTCCAGGTGATATAAAACCCTCTCGCAACAAGGAAGTTTCTCCAGGGCCATGTGCCCATGAGGGAAGGGTTAGGACAGCCGTTATAGTTGGTGATTCGATCATTAGGCATGTAGATAGCTGGGTGGCTGGTGGACGTGAGGATCGCCTGGTAACATGCCTGCCTGGTGCGAAGGTAGCGGACCTCACGCGCCACCTAGATAAGGTCTTAGATAGTGCTGGGGAGGAGTCTGCTGTCTTGGTACATGTTGGTACCAATGACATAGGAAAATGTGGTAGGGAGGTTCTGGAGGCAAAATTTAGGCTTTTAGGTAGGAAGTTGAAATCCAGAATTTCCAGGGTTGCATTCTCCGAAATGCTTCCTGTTCCACGCGCAGGACCCAAAAGGCAGGCAGAGCTCCGGAGTCTCAATGCATGGATGAGGCAATGGTGCAGAGATGAGGGTTTTGGACGTGTTAGGAACTGGGGAACATTCTGGGGAAAGGAGGGGCTCTTCCGAAGGGATGGGCTTCACCTTAACCGGGATGGAACCAGGCTGCTGGCATTAACCTTTAAAAAGGAGATAGAGCAGCTTTTAAACTAGATATTAGGGGAAAGCCGACAGTCGCCCAAGAGTGGATGGTTCAGAAAAATGTATCCTTGAAGGATACTACCAAAAGCAGAGAGGTTCCATAAAAGAGTAAAGTAGCCCAAATGCCCTCAAGTATGGAGCAGACACAGCTTAAAGATCCCAAATTACCCATGTCTACCAATAGCCAAAAGAATATGAATAAAATACAATCTCTAAAATGCTTGTATGCAAATGCTAGAAGTCTAAAAAATAAGATGGGAGAGTTAGAATATATAGCACTAAATGAAAGGTTAGATATGATTGGAATATCAGAGACATGGTGGAAGGAGGACAACCAGTGGGACACTGTGATACCTGGGTACAAACTATATCGTAATGATAGAGCTGATCAAATTGGTGGAGGGGTTGCTCTCTATGTTAGAGAGGGCATTGAGTCAGAAAGGATTAAAGTTTTGCAGGAAACAAAATTTGCTGTAGAATCTATATGGATTGAAATTCCATGTAAAAGGGGGAAGGTGATGGCAGTGGGGGTGTACTATCGGGCGCCTGGCCAGAATGACCAAATGGATGATGAAATGCTCAGAGAAATCAAGGAAGCTAACAAAGGTTACAGCGCAGTAATAATAATGGGTGATTTCAATTACCCTGGTATCGACTGGGTTAGTGTCACGTCAGGACATGCTGGGGAGATAAAGTTCCTAGATGAAATAAATGACTGCTTCTTGGAGCAGCTGGTTCATGAACCGACCAGAGGTCGCTAAGCTCTCTGCACACGCTGGCGTTCTAAACACAAAAAATTTTTTGCTGAACTGCTAGGCGATTTTTTGTGTTTAGAACGCCAGCGTGTGCAGAGAGCTTAGCGACATCCCCTGATGAAACCTTGATCGGTGAAACGCCTAGCGCCCGATAGCGTTGGGAACGCCGTTTAAAGCTAAGCATTTTTTCATAAATTTTACAAACAATTAATAGTGAATGTCATCAGGGAGGAGGCTGCAATAGGGTGGTCCTTAATGTTACAACTTTGGGCGAGTAATCAGTATGCTGCTGTAAGCCCAATGATACTGAGACCACGCAACCTCCTATGAAGAAGTTGGTAATTGAGTTTTCAGGTTTATGATACAAACAGTCAGGAGTTTGACTAGTATCACTTTCAAGTTTTAGTACAGAGCATATTGTTCAATATTTTGGGTACACACTACTCTGTGGAAGAAGACCCATTATAGAAGTTATGACCTAATGGGAGACAGCCAACATGGCTTTAGACAAGGAAGATCTTGTCTTACTAATCTGTTATGTTTTTTTGAAGGAGTGAATAAACAGGTGGACAAAGGTGAGTCGGTTGATATTGTGTATCTAGACTTTCAGAAAGCCTTTGACAAGGTCCCTCATCAGAGACTTTTGGCAAAACTAAAGAGTCATGGGATAGGAGGCAGTGTACTATTGTGGATCAGGAACTGGTTAAAAGATAGAAAGCAGAGGGTAGGGCTAAATGGCCAATTTTCCCAATGGAGAAAGGTGAATAGTGGTGTGCCCCAGGGATCTGTGCTGGGTCTGCTGCTTTTTGACATATTCATAAATTACCTGGAAAAGGGAATAACGAGTGAGGTTATCAAATTTGCAGATGACACAAAACTATTTAAAGTTGTTAAAACCCAAGAGTATTGTGGAAAATTGCAAGAGGATCTTGATAAATTGGAAGACTAGGCATCAAAATGGCAGATGAAATTTAATGTGGACAAGTGCAAGGTTATGCACCTAGGGAAGAACAACCCAAACTATGGTTACACGATGCAAGGTTCCACATTAGGAACCACCACCCAGGAAAAAGATTTAGGCGTCATTGTGGATACCATGTTAAAACCCTCGGCCCAGTGTGCAGCGGCGGCCAAGAGAGCAAATAGAATGCTAGGTATGATAAGGAAAGGAATGGAAAATAAAACAAAAGATATTATAATGCCTCTATATCGTTCCATGGTGAGACCGCACCTTGAATATTGTGTGCAATTCTGGTCGCCATATCTTAAAAAGGATATAGCGATTTTAAAAAAGGTTCAGAGAATAGCCACCAAAATGGTAAAGGGGATGGAAGGATACTCCTATGAAGAAAGGCTAAAAAGGTTAGGGCTCTTTAACCTGGAAAAGAGACGGCTGAGGGGAGATATGATAGAAGTCTATAAATTAATGAACGGAGTGGAACGGGTAAACGTAGATCGATTGTTTACCTTATCAGAATATAGAAAGACTAGGGGACATGCAATGAAGCTACAGGGTAAACTATTTAAGACTAATAAAAGAAAATATTTTTTCACTCAACGTGTAATCAAACTCTGGAATTTGTTACCGGAGGATGTAGTAAGGCTGTTAGTGTAGCTGGGTTTAAAAAAGGTTTGGACAAGTTCCTGGAGGAAAGGTCCATAAACCATTATTAAGAAGGGACCCAGGATATCAATGCTTGACCCAGTACAAGCATTGTGGAACCTGTGTCTTTTGGAGAAACTGCTAGGTACTTGTGACCTGGATTGGCCACTGTTGGAAACAGGATACTGGGCTTGATGGACCTTGGTCTGACCCAGTATGGCATATCTTATGTTCTTATGTAGTGCACAGTTGGTGTGCATTTAAAACAAAGGGACACAAAAACTTCACTTAAAATAGATTATTCAACATTTTCTTTTGTCAAATTTCTAGTATGTGCGCAAATCCAAATCTGCCCTGATGCCATATCCCAGAAACCTCTGCTCGCCTCATGTAAAAGTTGCTTTAAATGGGATTATGGGCATAGTTTTTAACCTGTAAACTGAAATGGGATATTTTAAGGGTAAGAAGCCTTTTTATTGGGAAAGTAAATAAATGTAAAAGGAAAAAGGAGGCCACTATAACTCTTTAAAGAAGTAGCTGAAAAGCTGAAGAAAACGTGATGGCCGTCATAAAATACAAGAGATCACAGAAGGAAGACAAGTATCAATATTTGGAAAAACTTAGAGAAGCCAGGAAAGTAAAGATACAAATAGAAGAAAAAATAGCCAGGGGGGGGGAGGACAATACATTTTTCAGTTATGCTAGTGAGAGAAGAAAGTACAAAAGTGGTATTGTCAGACTCAAGAGTGAAAAAGCAAGGAATATGCCGAAGCTGATGAGGTTAAAGCAGAATTGCTTAACAAATATTGTTCTACTGTGTTCACAGATGAAGGGCCAGGAGCAGGACCTCTGAAAACACCCACAAATAGAAACAGAAGTGAAGGGGATGTTGAACAGTTTTCAGAAGACTGTGTTCATGAGGAACTAGCTAAACTAAAAGTAGACAAAGTGAAGGGGCCAGATGGGATACATCTGAGATTATTAAAGGAATTTAGGGATGATCTAGCAGCTCCACTGTAATCTTTTTAATGTTTCTTTAGAGTTGGGAGTGGTCCCAGAGGACTGGGGAATGGCGCATGGGGTCCCTATACACAAAAGCGGAAGTAAAGATGAGGTTGAGAACTATAGGCCAATTAGTCTGACCTCTGTGGTGAGTAACTTAATGGAAATGCTGTTAAAACAGAGGATAGTGAGGATTCTGGAGTCCAGTGGATTGCAGTATCCGAGGCAGCATGGTTTTACATGAGTTAGGTCTTGTCAGACAAATCTGATTAATTTCTTTGACTGGGAGACCAGAAAGTTGCACTGAGAGAGAGCCCTAGATGTGGTTTGCTTAGATTTCATTAAAGCTTTTGACACCGTTGAGCACAGACGACTTAAAAGTAAATTGAGCACCTTAGAAATGTAACCTAATGGGATTGACTGGGTTAGAAATTGGTTGATTGGGAGGCGACAAAGGGAACAGGTAAATGGAGTTCACTCTGAGGAGAAGGATGTTACCAGTCATGTGCCGCAGTAATCTGTCCTTGGTCAGATTCTTTTTAACATTTTTGTTAGTGATATTGCAGAAGGGCTGTCAGGTAAGGTTTGCCTCTTTGCAGATACCAAAATCTGCATTAGAGTAGACTCACAGGAAGGTGTAGATAACATGAGGAGAGATTTAGCGAAGTCTGTGAATGGTTGATAATTTGGCAGCTAAGATTTAATGCTAAAAAATGATCTTTGTGGTGGCTAAACAGGTAGAAATGGCAATGGCAAAAGCCAGAAAGATGCTTGGGTGCACAGGGAGAAGAATGGCCAGCAGGAAGGAGGAGGTGATAGTGCCTCTGTATAAGTCTTTGGTGATATCTCATTTGGAGTATTGTGTGCAATTCAGGAGACCACACCTTCAAAAGGATACAAACAGGATGGAATCAGTGCAGAGGGTGGTTACCAAAACAGTCAATGGGCTCCATCATAAGGCATATGGGGACAGACTTAGACTTAAAGATCTTAATATGTGTACTCTGGAGGAAAGACAGGAGAGAAGAGATATGATAGATATGTTTAAATATCTTTGTGGCATAAATGCACAGGAAGAGAGCCTTTTAATTGAAAGAAAGCTCTACAATGAGGGGACATAGGATGAAGGAGTAACGGGATAGACTCTGGAGTAATATGCAGAAATATTTCTTTATGGAAAGAGTGGTAGATGTTTGGAACAGTCTCTTAGTGGAGATAGTAGAGACCAAGACAGTACCTCAATTCAAGAAAGCATGGGACCAACACAGAAAAAAAATGGACTATAGTATTTGATATTGAAAGGCCATATGGTCTTTTTCTACCATCATGTCTCCATATAGCCTGAGCTATTATACAAGAAGCTGTTTCCCTTCCATTTCAGCTGTCTAAGAAAGCAGTTTCACTGTTTGACTGAGGAGTTGTCACTAATGGCGTGGTCTTTCAAAATGTGAATTCACATCGGCAGATGTATTTTGAACTTTATTGTCTGCTTCTAAAGACGACTAGGAAGTGTCTTAAGAAACATACATAGTAGCAGGAAAAACTATACTTATTTGAAAAAAAAAAATACACCTAGGTGAACAAAAATGGAGCGATGAGGATTTGTAGTGAGCAACCCTTGTGGTTTCTGTGAAATTAGCTCCCATTTCTGATGGTCCATAAAAATAAATTTATAAAATGTGCCTATTAAGTGTAATTTGATAGTGCCTAAATTTAGGCCTGCCATTCATTTACCTAGATTTATGAGCCTAATTTAGGTGCTTAGTACTGAAAATCAGTGCTAAGCTCCTAACTTTTTTCTCCATCCTAAATCTGCCCACTTTTTATGCTCCTAAGATTTAGGCATTTATGGAAATTTTAAGTAAAAATTTAGGCACTCGGCCCTAGTAAATTTTCCAAGGAGGCTAATTTAGGAGCATAACTCTCAAAGTTAAGAGTATAAATTCTTTGAATGTCTGATCCTTAGAGACTACTGGGATTGCTTAACTAAGAACAGTGGCACCATCCAGTGACCTTACTAATTATTGCAAGATGTAGGGAGAAATGTGTAGCATTTTCCGGATCATGGGCCACTCTTGGTGCCAGTCATTTAGGCTAGGAGGAGACTCCTCTAAGAGGGAAATGCCCACTAACAATAAAAACCCACACCCAAAGGCAGTCTTTGGCCTCCAGCCATTGTACCATTAAATGGGCTACTGCCCACTGAGGGACAGGCACTTCTGGCACGCAGCCAGAGCTCATCACCTAGCTTAAGGAGAAGCTGCACCAGCCACCAAGACTAGAAGAGGAGGCTTGGAACCACTGCCAAAGGGGTGGGGTGATGCTCAGCCTGAAGAAAAGTCCCTTTAGAAATTGAGATGCCAAGGATAGACAGGAGCAGCATTGGGAAAGACTGCAGTTTTCAGCAGTAACCCAACCAAAGAGGAAAAAAAGCCAGAATAAGAGAAACCAATTCACAAAAGGTACCCGAGTAAGGGGTGTGTATTCACACAGGGCTGGGGAACTGTGGGATAGGAGCCCTAAACTCATAACTTTGGGGTGGAAATAAATGAAATAAAAGTATTTAAAGGAACAGAAGAGACTGGTCAAAGTATTTAAGTGGGGCCTGAGAAAAATATAAGACAAGAGTGAGGTGCATAAAAGCTGGAAGGAATGAAACAAAAACATCTCAACCATCACAAGAAGTTAACTGCTTGTAAGAGTTTTTGTATATTGATCTTACAAAGTGTTAAAGTTGTTTATCAGTTACTCTAATTTTAAATAAATCTTTTGTTCAGAATACAAACTTCTGGCCTGGACTCTATTGAGAAGTGCATATGAGAGTACGTCAACTGCCAAATTCTTAATTGCTGCCACTTGGTAACCCACTTTCTTGCAAGTCTGAACTCTGATACTTTAAAATCCAGGAGCTCAGAGAAATTCTGGGTAAAAGATCCTTGGATTGGTGTGCTCTTGTTTGCCTAGAGTTTCACAGTAATTGTCTGGACCACACAAAAAGTGTGTTACAAATGTATACATGGAAATGGAAACTCTCCCCAGTGTTGCTCCTGAAACGCCTCAACGTGCTCCAAGTAAAAACTTATATGCACAAAGGCTGTGCACACAAAGTTTACATGCATAGCATTCTAAAATTCTCTCTGCGGGTAATGCATTGTTTTAGATGCTGAAATACCTTTGAGTCCTTTAAGAGTTACATTTCAAATATTGTTCAAAAAAGAGGGGTGGTCGAGTTAAGGATCATTCGGCTTATTTGTTCTTACTTGGATTTCTATTTGAGTAGCTTAGTTTATTCTATTTTCCTTTAAGTTGTGATTGCTCCGCATAATGTAGCGCAATTATGGGTACTGCAGAATACTGCAGTGAGGTTCTAAACCATCCTAAGAAGTTCCATCATGTAGCATCACAGCTGAGGGCTGAGCACTGGCTTCTAGTTTCTGCTTGCATCAGGTTTAAGATCCTGTTAATTTTGGAGTTTACCACCCAGGTTTAGTGGTGCCCTATCAGCCTTCATAAACATTAAGGTCTTTGCATGAGCTTTTACTGGCTATACCTCCAAGATTAGTTTGGATGAAAATGGGAGGCCATTTTTTCCTATATGGTCCAAAGCCATGGACTTCTTTACTAACAGATCTGAGGATATAAAACACTTTTCAGGAGGAACAAGAGGGCCTACAACATGGCCGTTTGTGTAGTCCTGGCCAGGTGATCACTACTACTTCCAATATTGTTTTTATTGTGGGCAGTATATTAAATTACTTTAAAGAAACACACACTACACTGTCTACGGCCCTGTGGTACTCAAACCTTATGGAATCTTCAGGGTTATCCTGCATACAGCTGTCTGAAAAAGAGGGAAATCAGCAGACCTCAGACCAAGTTACAATTTAAGGGGGCAAATCAGGTATGTTCTATCCAGCAATATTAACATAGAAGACTCCAAAAGGAGAATTCATCTTACTGAATGCTTAAGAGAACCTGGACTGTCATTTGCAGATGTCTGCCATGTTCCGATCTCTTAAAAAAAAAAAATCACATGCTCGGGGGCTTAATATGTAGACAAAAAGAAATGGAACTGTGGAGACAGAGGAGGGGCAACAAGAGAAGAGGGGCTGGATTAGTGATTACAGTGACTGTTCTGTTCTGCTCCAGGCTTGCCCCCTTCCCTCCTATCCCCTGCAGGCTGTCTTGAAGGGAGAGGCTGGAGCAGAACACCTCTACTCTTCTGGTATCTAAAAAGAAGTGGCGGAAATGCATTCTAGGCCATTCCTCCTGATATTAAGCCCTGCATGCATGTAAGGTGCAGAAGCAACTTCCAGGGCATCCATAATAGGGATTAAAGTTGATGAGATTGCCTACCTTAAAAAGGATCTTACTAGAGATGGCAGACACACTCAAAAGAAAACCTCAGCTACAAGAGGAGATGCCATAGTGAAGGCTAAAGAGTTGGAAAAGAACCCAGAGGAGCAGAAAGCCTAGTTACTCACCTGTAACGGATGTTATCCGGGGACAGCAGAAATCAGTCCTCACATATGGGTGATGTCGGTGCCAACTGAGCTTGCATGGAAGCATCTCCCCAGCTTTCAAAGAAAGTCCTTTGGGAGATGTACCACGCGTGCGTGGTCCCCTTCCTGCCTCAGTCAAATGACATAGCTAAGACGGCCAAGAAAAAAAAAAATATGGTAAAGAAACAACTCCAAGGGGAGGAGGGAGGGTTGTGAGGATTGATTCCTGCTATCCCCGGAGAACACCTGTTACAGGGTGAGTAACTATGCTTTCTCTGGGAAAGTCAGTTCTTACTTATGGGACTCCCCAGCTACATGCTACTGAGAACCTGAAACGAAATCTGCTGATAAACTACAAGAAAACAGAGGCAATCTTTATAACAAAGAATTCTTACTATGTTCCACCAAAATCTCTACAAATATCACATAACTTCATTGAAGTGAAAACAGAAATTAAATACATGGGGATATACTTTGACCAGAAATTAAACTGCCAAACTCATAACAAAAGGTTACAAAAGCTACTTACCACAAATTAAGAATAATACAAAACCTCAAACTTCTTCTAAACTTTAATGACTTCCGCACAGTCTATTAAGCATAGATTTTTGCCCATCTTATACTATTGTAACATCATCTATCAGGGTCTACCTATCCAATCTATCTACCCTTTATAATTGCTACAAAATACAATGGCTCATATTATATCTGGGAAATCAAGAACCAATCACATAACTCCACCACTAAACAACTCCACTGGCTCCCCATAATTATCAGGGCTAAATACAAAGTTATACTCACTATCTCAAAATCTTCCACCATTTATCACCACCTATACTACAAGATCTCATAAGTAAAGACTCTGAAAGCAGAAGAAAAAGGAAAAGCAATAAAAAACGATTAATAATACCAATAAACAAAACCAAAGCAGAACAAACAACTTGCAGCAGAGCCTTCTCAATATATGCTCCATCACCCTGGAACGCACTCACAGAAAACATAAGAACAATGATTTATGGGACTTCCGGAAAGCATTAAAACTCATCTATTTTTGGAATACTATGGTCCAGAGACTGAAACATTAGGCAGAACATACTCATTACAATAAATTATGAAATGATCAACACCTCTTAGTGGACTATACCCCTGTTTCATCCAAGTTCAATATCCTTGTCTATGTAAAGTTTCCTTGTTTATTGTTGAATGCAAACTGCTTTGAATTTAAGAAAAGCAGTATAGGAAAATTGTTAAATAAATAAACAAACAAACCAACCTGTAAAAACGCCACAGCAACTTGCAAGGGGTGAGTGGTGATCAGTGATCAGCGGCAGTTAAGTCCCCACTGAGAGACTCTTGCAAGACCCAGGTGTCCAGTAGAGAACCAGCACTCTGGTAGCCTGAACACAGAAGGTCAGAGGGCAGGAGTTGCCTACACCCCGAAGAGATTACAGAGTATGGCCTGGTCAAAGGTGCTATCCCTTCGGGACTCTCTCTCCAGGCAGTAGTGAGCTATGGAGGTATGGACCGAAGACCAGATGGTGGCTCAACAGATTTCAGTCACAGGGAAATCACGCAGATTTGCCATGGAGATAGCCATGGTCTTGACACAGTGTGCCGTAACCCTCAGTCCACCACCCAAGCAGACAGTTTGCTTATTCACTGGGAGCCCCAGACGACTGGGGTCATAGGACACAAAAAAGCTGAGGAGCTTTGTGGAGGCCCTGAGTCCATTGCAAATAGGAGAGTGTCCTTTTACAATCTGGAGTATGGAGAACAGTCTCTGCCCTACCGACGTGAGGCCTCAAAAAGAAGGTGGAGACACCCGATTTGGGTGGAAGGGGGACACCAGAAAATTGGGGTGTGCACGGAGCACAACCCTATTCTTGTAGAACCTCATGTAGGTGTGCTCTGCCATCAGAGCCTGGAGCTTGCTGACTCTGCAAGCTGATGTGAGTGCCACAAGGAATACGACCTTCCAAGAGAGGTACTGGAGGCTTAGTAAGTTTCAAAAGCACTGCGTTTAGATCCCACTCTGCAGCTGGAGGGCGGGCGGGAGTTTAGATAACATGAGAACCTGCAGGAATCGAACACAAGCAGCTGCACCGTGAAGGACTTTCCCTCAACAGGATGGCGCTGCGCTGTGATGGCACTCATGGGTATTCTGAGAAAATTGGATTTTAGTCCCACCTGTGACAGGTGGAGCAGGTACTGGAGTACTACTTGTACCAAACAGGAGAATGGGTTTGTCCATCTTTCTGCGCACCATACGGAAAAACGGCACAACTTGAAGGTGTACGCCCTTCCTGTGGAGGCCTTACGCAAGGTCAGAACCACCTCCTCCATGTCCCATGGGAGGTTGAAGGAAGCCAACGCTACCCTTTCAGCAGCCAAGCTGTGAGTGAGAGGGCCCCAGGTTGCAGTGTAGGAGAGAGCCCTGCTCCTATGACAGTAGCCCCAGGGGAATTGGCGATGCCGCCGCCGATAGGGAGAGGAGCAGTGGGAATGAGGGCTGCCTGGGCCACCGAGAAGCTATCAGCATTAGTGCTGCTGTGTCGCACTGGCCTTGAGTAGCCCCAGGGGAATTGGCGATGCCGCTGCCAATAGGGAGAGGAGCAGTGGGAATGAGGGCTGCCTGGGTCACCGAGACGCTATCAGCATTAGTGATGCTGTGTCGCACTGGCCTTGAATAGGGTCTTGGCAACCAGCGGTGTCTATGAGGAGGCATACAGGAGTCCTTCTTTCCACGGGATAAAGAACACATCTACTGCCACCTGGGACTGGTGCGGCTGGTGAAAGCAGAATCAGGGCAATTGCGTCATATCTGGGCTGGCGAACAGCACCATCAAGAGGACGCCTCAGAGACGAAAACAGCCAGGAGGCTACTATTGGATCCAGGTGCCAATCGTGCAGCTGGAGGACTCTGCTCAGTTTGTCCACCAGGGCATTGTTCTGGCCCGGGAGGTAAACCGCCCTTAGGAGCATCCCCCTGCATGTCGCATAGGCACAGAGGGCTACTGCCTCCTGGCAAAGGCGGTATGAGCATGTTCCCCCTTGTTTGTTCACGTAGAACACTGCAACTTAGTTGTCAGTCTGGATCAGCACCCAGTGTTGCTGCAGCTAGTGGTGGAAGGCTCAGAAAGCCAGGAATATTGCCTGGAGCTCTAGCAGGTTGATTTGCAACCGGAACTCCTCTTGTGGCAAGCATCCTTGCATCTGCAGGCCCTTGTAATGTGCTCCCCAGCCCAGTAGGCAGGTGTCTGTGGTGAAGACCCTCTGGGGGTGGGTGCCTGGAAGGGCATCCTGCACAGAAGTTGGCATGGACTCTGCTACCATCCATGGGAGTCTGTCAGCTGACAGGTCACTTTCACCCTTGTCCCTGAACCTGCCTGTGGCTTGTGTCCATTTAGAGCAGAGGCACCACTGGGCTGCCCTCATGTGCAGGCAGGCGAATGGGGGTCATGTGAACTGTGGAGGCCATGTATCCCAACAGGCAGAGTAGAAGCCGGGCAGGTAGCATCTGGTGTTGGTGCACCCCTGCGCCTAACTCCCTGAGGCATTCTGATCTCTTCTGAGGGAGGAAGCCTTTTGCCAGGAGGGTATCTAGTTGCGCTCCTATGAACTCTAGATGCTGGGCTGGAATGAGGTGGGAACTGGGGCAGTTTATGATAAACCCCAGATGATGCAGTACATTTATGGTGCACGTGGTGGCGAATTGTGCATCTGTAGCTGTGTCCCCCTTTATGAGCCAGTTGTCCAGATAAGGGAAGACAGCGCCTCCCTTGGAGCTGGACTGCGACTACCACAAGGCACTTTCTGAAGACCCTTGGTGACGAGGCCAGACCAAAGGGCAGCGTACCTTGAATTGGTATTTCTGTCCCCCCACCACGAACCGGAGGTATTTTCTATGGCTAGGATGAATTAGGATGTGCATGTAGGCATCCTTTAGGTCTAAGGAGCAGAGCCAATCTCCCTGCTGGAGGAGTGACAACAGTATCCCAAGTGACAGCATAATGAACGTCTCCTGGCCAGAAACCTGTTGAGTTCTCGTAGGTCCAGGATGGGTCTGAGGCCCCCTGTCATCTTGGGGATGAGAAAATACCTGGAGTAGAAGACTGTGCCCTAGAGATGTTTCAGGATGGGCTCCATTGCCTTGTCCTGGATTAGGCCCGCTAGCTTGGTGAGAAGCAGAGTCTGGTGAAAGAGGTCTGGGGGGCTCTCCTGGGAAGTACTGGTGTGGCACCCACTGTAGGTAGAGGAGGTAGCCCTCCCTGATCACCTGTAGCACCCAGGTATTGGTGGTAATGGCTGTCCATCCATGAGCAAACAGAGCTAGGTGCCCCCTGTGGGCTGCAGAGGACCCCCTGGAGAGGGGGGGGGGAGGGAAGAAGGTCACACCCAGGCAGTCAAAAGCTCCCCCCAGGCTGGGCCGGCACCTGGGACTTCAGGGCCTTTTGCTTTTCGGAGATCATGTCCCTGTTCTTTTTGTTGCTGGCTCTGTTGAGGGGCCAAGAAGGCCTGGAAATGTGATGTGCTGCCAAAGCCCCCTTCATTGGGGCTTTCTTCTGGGGTTGTACCGAGATCTTTGAGAACCTGGTTCTTGTCAGGAACTCAATTTCTATCTCCGCAGCCTTGTCTGCCATGGGTTTCCCAAATAGGTTCTCTCTTATGCAGGGGTGTCTTGCAACCATTGCTCCAAGCCAGATGACTGCAGCCATGCTTGGTGTCATGATCTGATGCCTGCAGCATCTACCCTGGCCGAAGACTCGAAGCAGTCGTAGGCTGCCTGAGACAAAAAAAAAAAACCCAACAACTTTGAGCACTTTTTTTTTACTGCTGAGGTCAGGATCTTAAACTTCTGTAGATGTTCCCCATCGAGGCCTGCTGAAGATCCACCAAGCTCCTTCGACAGTTCCTTCAGGTACATGCTGATATAGAGCTGGGTAGGACTGGATCCGGCAAGTTAGCATCAAACCCTGAAAGGCCTTCCGGCCGAGAGCATCAAGGTTTCGAGCCTTCCAGGAAGGTGGCACCAACGAATGAGTTTTTGGCCTTTGAGCGGCACATGGCCAACTCCACAACCATTGAGTTGTGGGGAAGCTGGGTCTTCAGGAACGCAGGGTTTCGTCATCAAGGCGCCTACTGACAACTGGTACCGACACTGCTATTTCCAACATCTGGAGGAGTTTGTGGTTGAGGATCGGGGCACCGGTACTGTAAGGGTCTCCTTAGGGGGTGCCTCATATTGGCGTATCTCTAATTCCTCGGTGCATGGGTCCTCCCTCAGCCTTGGCCTCAATAGCAAGAGACTTGGCCATGTCCCGCACAAAATCAAGGAAGGCAACCGCATCGGGCAGGGAACGGCGTCAGGGCATTGGGGGAGACCGATTTGAGGGCATATCTCATTGTCGCCCCATGTCCGGGGAGTCTTCGTCCTCTGTTCCCCATTCAGACTCAAAGTCAGTATGAGTCAGATGCTGCGCGATCACCTCGGTAGAGGTCTGCTCCAGGCAGTCCATGACCTATGGAGGATCTGCGATCTGAGCCACGAGTGCTCGCCAGGGAGGACTGGTGCCCCGAGGGACCACGTCTGGTGCCGGGGGCGTTCTCAAGGATGGGCTTGACATCTGGGGAAGCTCTCGACATCGAGGGTCCCATCGTCAGGGCAGACGAACCGGATGAGATGGACAAACACCTGCTGCATGGCCTCGAGGCAAGATATACTGCACTTCAAGGCCATTATCCATACCTGTTGGCTCTGTATCCTTCAATACAGGCACCAAGGGCTTCGAGCCTGGCATCTGTACTGTCAAGGCAGAGTCATGGATGATGGCCTTGGGGGTCCGAGGCCGGTCAGTGGATGCCAACGATTCCTTGCAGGGCAGCTTGGAAGGCCGCTCCTGCTCCGACTCCTCGGATTCATGCCTGGGACTATGGAGCTTGGGATGGGGTTTCCCCTTCTTCCCGGACCTGTTCTCTGAGATGGTTTGAGGGTTTCTTCTTGTGCTCCACCTCCAGAAATTTCCACTCAGAGGAACCACGGCTGCGGGACTCCAAAGGGGTTCAGGCTTTGCAAGGCACCGAGGTATCGGAGGGGGCCCTGGAGCATGGTGTTGCCGGAGACTCTGGCACGGAGTCAGACTTCTGGAAAACTTTCTCTTGCTGCTAATGACAGTTCTTTAAGGCCTTTGAGGTCATGGTTCTGCAGAGTTTGCAGTCCGAGTCGTTATGTTCCGGGCCAAGGCACAGAAGGTAGCAGTCATGCGGGTTGGTGAGAGACATTTTGCCACACCAGTCGCACTTCTTGAAGCCACTGGAGGCCATAGGAAAAAGGGAATGCCTGCCCCCCAGGGGGGAGTGGGGGGTCAGAGGTCTACAGCTAAAAAAAGGGTGCAAACGCCGGTTCGAGGGACACCTCAATAAGAATGGGAAAAATGAATGGACGAACCAGAGGAGGGCCATCGAGGCAAGTTTGCTCAAGGGCAGGAAGGAACCGGTACACAAACCGGACAAAACAAAAAATCACGCTTTTTCCAGGGGAAACTGGACAATGTCCAAAGGGCTCTGCAGATAAAAGGAGACAGACAAGATGGCACCCTTGGTTGGGAAGGGGACCATGCATGAGTGAAGCATCTCCCAAAGGTTTTCTTTGAAAGCTGGGGAGATGCTTCTGCGTGGGCTCCGTCGGCACCGACGTCACCCATATGTGAGGACTGACTTTCTGTTTGTTCCCAGAGAAAGTCATGAACCTTCTGGGTGTCTGCAGGAATGGGAAGAACAGCTCAGAAAATATGATCCCGCAAGTTAACTGGATATCACTGTGCACAAATGGCTTTGGCTATTTTTTCACCTCTCCCCCCCAAAAATTGTGCTGGTACTCGCATACAAGGCCAACTTTAGGGGGTGGGGCGATTGTGGTTCTGTCCCCACAGTAGCTACACCCTCACAGTACCTATGTCCCTGTAAACTGTCATAGATCATATGAAATGGCAGCAGTGCAAATATTACACCGGCCCCTAGAACACTAAAACAGAAACAAAGAAACATGATAGCAGATAAAAACCATAGGCCTTATCTAGTCTGCCTCTCTATATCAGCTGCAACTACTAAGCTCCAGAGTCTCTTTTTTTTCCTTTTAGAAAATCTTCCTTGTTTGTCCCATGCTTTCTTGAATTCAGATAGAGTGTCTCTACAATCTGCATTGGGAAACTATTCTGCAAATCTACCACTCTTTCATAAGGAAATATTTTCGCAGACTACTCTTGAGTCTACCCCCTTTCACCTTCATCCTATGCCCCTCGTTGCGGTGCTCTCTTTCAATTGAAAGACGCTCTTCTCCTGTGCATTTACGCATGAAGGTATTTAAATCTCTCTATCATATCTCCTCTCTTTCTTTCAAAGTATACATATATTGAGATCTTTAAGTCTGCCCCCATATGTCTTATGATGAAGCCCAGTGACCATTTTGGTGGCCACCCCCTGCACAGCCTCTACCCTGCTTATATCCTTTTGAAGGTGTGGTCTCCAGAATTGCACACAATACGCTAAATTAGAGCCTTTTTATAAGTCTTTGGTGAAACCTATCAGCTCCTCCTTTCTGCTGGCCATTCCTCTCCCTATGCACACAAGCATCCTTCTGACTTTTGCCATTGCCTTATCTACCTGTCTAGCCACCTTAAGATCATTAAAAACAATCATTCCTGGGTCCCGTTTTCTTTCGGAAACTAAAGTACTTCAGCCCCTATACTGTACTGCTCCCTTTAATTTTTGCAGCCCAAATGCATGACCCTGCATTCCTCAACCATTCTTCAAGCTTCGCTAGATCCCTCTCCTAGTGTTATCTACTCTATTGTAGAGCTTGGTATCATACGCAAAGAGGCAAACCTTACCCAATAGCCCTTTCACAATACCACTTACAAAAATGTTAAAAAGAATTAGATTGAGGACAGATTCCCGTGGCACACCACTAATCACATCCTTCTCAGAGTGAGCTCCATTTACCTGTACCCTTTGTTACCTTCTACTCAACCAAATTTCTAACGCACTCAGTCACTTTAGGATCCATCTCTAAGATGCTCAATTTATTTATAAGTTGCCTGTGCAGAACAGTGCCAAAGGCTTTGCTGACATTTAAGTGCACCAGATATAGAACTCTCCCTCGGTCCAACTTTCTGGTCACCCAGTTAAAGAAATTAATGAGATTTGTCTGACCAGGAGTGGAAGAATAGCCTAATGGTTAGAACACTGGCTTGGTAACCAAGAGACCAAGGTTTGACACCCACTAGCACTCCTTGTGGCCTTGGGCAAGTCACTAAACCCGCCACTGCCTCAGAAGAAAGTACCAATTGGCCGAAATTGCTGTCATGTTGGAAATCCCCATCCAGACAGTAGTGAGATGTGAATGTATGGACAGAAGACGACATTGCAGCCCTGAAGATCTCTTCCATGGAGATCGAGCCTAATTTGGCACTGACGGAGCCATGGCTTTGACGTGAGCCATGACATGACCATCAAGGCTCAGGCCAGCATGGGCATAAACAAAGGAGATGTATTCCATTAGCCAAATTGAAAGTGTGTTTGGAAATGGCAACCCCTAGCTTGCTGGGGTCAAAAGAGAGAAACAGCTAGATGGACGTCTGGTGGACCTTCATTGGCTGCAGGTAGAAGGCCAAGGCTTGTTTACAGTCCAGCATGTGCAATGCCACTTCCCCTCTGTGAGCGTGAGGCCTTGGAAAGAAAGTCAGCAGAATGACTGACTGATTAAGATGGAAAGCAGATACCACCTTTGGACGGAATTGAGGATGAGTGCACAGGACTACTCAATTATGATGGAATCTGGTGTACAGCAGATGAACCACTAGAGCCTGGGGCTCACTTACCCTGTGTGCTGACATAACAGCCACCAGAAACAAGACCTTCCAGGTAGGAATCAAGCTGCTCAAAGGGAGCCAACATGAGCTGCACCAGAACCATACTGAGGTCCCAAGTCACCGCCAGGAGCTTGAAAGGAGGCTTCAAGAGTAATGAACACCACATGAAGTGAGCCACTAACAGCAAAGCAGAGATGGACTTTCCTTCTATTCCATGATGGTAAGCTCCAATCTCGCTGAGGTGAACCCTGACAATAGTTAGATTTGAGACCCGATTCTGAGAGGTGTAGGAGATACTCGAGCAGTGTCAGTGGAGCAAGTAAAGGGATCCAGCACCTGTTCTGTGCACCAGATCACAAATCTTTTTTATTTGAATCCATAAGACCTTCTCGTTTAGGCCCTCCTGGAAGCCAGCAGAATATCTGTAACTCTTGTTAGGCAGGCCTCTCAACATCCACGCAGTTAGGGCCAAGGACCGGATGCTGGGATGGAGCATCCTCCCGTCTTGCTATGATATAAGGTCTGGGGCCAAGGCCAGCCGTAGAGGGTCCCCCTGGGAGAGTTGGAGCAGAAGGGGAAACCATGGCTTTTTGGATCAATATGGTGCAATGAGTATCATCGTACCCCTGTCTGGAGTTTCAGTAGGTTCTTTGCTATGCAAGGTATGGGAAGAAACACGTATAGTAGGCCCTTCTCCCAGTGGAGGAAGAAAGCATCCAGTAATAGCCAGTTGCTTGAGATGACTCTGGAGAAGAACTGGTCCACTTAGACAATGTTTGCCACCCAACAACATGCCCATTGAGAGAGTATCTGAAAGATGTGAGCTGCTATGTCGAGTGTCCATTTGTGCAGCTGGAGGATGCGACTCAGCTGGTCTGCCAGGGTATTCTGCTCCCCTGGCAGATGAGTTACCTTGAGTTCCATCCTATGGGTGATGGCAAACTTCCATAGCCGGACTATTTCCCAGTACAGAACCTGTTCCGCCTATTTGTTTATGTAGTACATCGCAATCTGATTGTCCTAATTCAGACCACAATGCCCGAGGGTATTTGCTATGGCGCTCATCTCCAAGAAATAGATCTGACGCAGGCTCTCCTGTTTGGACCAGATGTCTTGAGTGTAAAAGCTATCCAGATGCACTCCCTAACCCAGTTTGGAGAAGTCCATTGTCAATGTTTTCTTAGGTGATGCCTTCTGAAAGGCGATATCCTTGAGCAAGTTCTGATGATCAAACCCAGCAGTGCAGGGACTGAAAGAGAGGGCCAGTGACTGCCACCAGATCCCAAAGGCGACCAGTGGCCTGGTTCCACAGAGTCATCAGTGTCCATTGAATCTGTCTCATTGAAAGATGAACCATAGGTGTGACTTGTACCATGGAGGCCATGTGGCAGAGCATGGTCAGCAACCCACAAGCCATTGTCTGATGACTCCACAGGGTATCTCATAAGAACATAAGAAATGCCATACTGGGTCAGACCAAGGTCCATCAAGCCCAGTATCCTATTTCCAACAGTGGCCAGTCCAGGTCACAAGTACCTAGCAGGTTCCCAGCAGAAGGAAAGCCTTCACAAGTCCTGTCAAGGAGAACCCCTATGAATTCCAGTTGCTGAGTGGGCTGAAGATAAGACTTTGGATAATTGACTACAAATCCCAACAGCTCTAGCACCTGAATGGTCAACCATGTTGATTGCTGGACTCTGTCTGGGAGCAGTGCTTTTTATGAGCCAGTTGTCCAGTTAAGGGAAGACAAAGGCCCCTAGTGTGTGGTTGCTTTTATTTATTATTACCTTTAAGATATTTTACTTTGGTTTATCCTGCTCTGTTTTTATACAATTAACATCCTTGAGGTGGTTTATTTCTAGTCCTCCGTTGGTTTGTCTTATAAAGTCCCCGGGACAGAAGTGTGGTTTGTCCTTCATCACTTCAAGGGATTTTATTTATGTTTTAGGTTTATCTTGTGCACCTTTAGTTCACTGTGCCTTGTTTAGTGCTTTGGTATTTACATATACCCCTCCAATGGCTGGTTTCTGTACCCTTTGTTATGGTCAGTATGTCCATTGGCACCGGTTTAGTCCGGCATTTATTATGTCATTTATTCATTTTATTAAGCATCAGTGTTTTAAATAACTCCTTGTTTTCTATTAATTTTTAATTCATTCTATTTATTCATTAAGGTTTCAGTGATTCAAATCATTAACTGGTTTCGGAACGCATTCAGACCGCTGCGGTGAGTTGATTGCATTCCTCTAAGTTTTCTATGGGCGCATACCTTGGGGTTTTAAAATGCACCTTATCAGTACTTACTGACGGCGTCAGTTTTTCTAAAAAAGACGGGTTATCTGGTGCATACACACTATTGGAGAGGCTAGCCCTATACAGTCTTCAGAAACCTTTAATTTGGAATGGATGAGGGATGCTGGAGATTTGACTTTTCCACATCCCTTTTCTAAGATTGTATATAAAAAACAAACAATCTTTGTGTTAGTGGATCATTTCACAAAAAAGGTGCATTTAGATCATTATAAGTGTATGACTATTAGTGGTATGTTGCACATCAGAATGATTTATAATTACAGTTTGATTTTTAACACTCCAGATCATCGAATTGATTTTTAAAGTTCTCAAAAGGCAACCAAGTATGGTGCCCCCCTTTTTCAACCCTTTTTGCCCTGTCCACTGCAAGCATGTTAATAGTAGTTAGACATTTAGAGGTACGTTTACTGAACAGCGGTAGCAGCTTCTGTGCGATATCGGAGCCATGGTCCCATTGATTTCAATGGGGCCGCGGCTTCAATATCGATTGGAAGCCGCTACTGCTGTTTAGTAAACATACCCCTTCGTGTCTTTATACCAGTCCTCCTTGTCTCTACGGTCTTTCAGGCTCTCTCAGTCTTACAATGGCTTTTTTCATGTATGTTTGCTGATGTTATAATGTATTTTACTTGATTTCATCTCACTCTCCGTTTATGCTTTTATAATATGTTTTTATTGCTTAGCTGATTATTTTTTAATTTATGCTTTGGATGTTTTTGCTTTTATGTTCATGTATTGGTCTTTCAACTGATCTAAGATCGCAGACAAACTTCCTAGATTACTATTTTCCTTTTTCCTTTTATCATGCTGGTAAAATTTTGATCCTCCTAAAAGGAAATCCTAATCGGATAGCAGTGAACCAATGAAAACAACAATCAGCAATCTGGTCAAGGAGAGATAGGGTATCCTAAAAGCAGTCAAGCTTCCTAGAATGTTTTTTTTTTAATTTTGTGCTGTCAAGTCAGTGCTGACTCCTGGCAACCCAGATGCCTCCGGGTTTTCTTGGCAATGTATCATCAGAAGTAGATTGCCAGGCCTTTTCTTCTGAGGCAATGGAGGGTAAAGTGACTTGCCCCAGGTCACAAAGAGTGCCAGTAGGAATTGAACCCTTGATCTTCTGGGTACTAGGCAGATGCTCTAACCACTAGGCTACTCCTCCCTCCTAAACTGTAGCTGGGATAAATTCTCGACAGTAATATGCTTTCAATTACATTTAATTTTCATTATACTACTACTTTAAGGAAAGTAGTCTATACATTTAATGAATGAAATGACTTAAAAACTAGACAGACTAGATAGTAGATGAAATTAGATAAACACCAATAAGCCTATGTTACTGTCACATCTTTGATACTCATTATTTGTCATAAGAACATAAGGTATGCCATACTGGGTCAGACCAAGGTCCATCAAGCCCAGTATCTTGTTTCTAACAGTAACCAATCCAGGTCACAAGTATCTAGCAGGTTCCCAAAAGGAAACAGGTTCCACAATGCTTGTATTGGGGCAAGCGGTAGATTTCCTTGGTCCACTTTAATAATGATTTATGGACCTTTCCTCCAGAACTTGTCCAAACCTTTTTTAACCCCAGCTACACTGACAGCTTTTAATACATTCTCCAGTAACAAATGCCAGAGTTTGATTACGCGTCGAGTGAAAAATTATTTTCTCTTATTAGTCTTAAATGGGTTACACTGTAGCTTCATTGCATGTCCTACTCTTTCTACTTTTTGATGGCATAAACAATCAATCTACGTTTACCCATTCCATTTGATTCATAAGTTATAGAGCTCTATCATATTGCCCCTCAGCCATCTCTTTTCCAAGTTGAAGAACCCTAACCTTTTAAGCCTCTCCTCATAGTGGTATCCTTCTATCCCCTTTGCCATTTTGGTGGCTCTTCTCTGTACCTTTTCTAATTCCGCTATATCCTTTTTAAGATACGGTGACCAGAACTGCACACAATATTCAAGGTGCGGTCGCACCATGGAATGATATGGAGGCATTATAATATCCTTTGTTTTATTTTCCATTCCTTTCCTTATGATTCCTAGCATTGTATTTGCCTTCTTGGCTGCCGCTGCACATTGGGCAGAGGGTTTCAAAATGTTATCCACGATGACACTTAAATCTTTTTCCTGGGTGGTGGTTCCTACTGTGGAACCTTGCATTATGTAACCATAGTTTGGGTTGTTCTTTCCTAGGTGCATAACTTTGCACTTGGCCACATTAAATTTCATCTGCTATTTGAACATCCAGTCTTCCCATTTATCAAAGTCCTCTTGCAATTTTTCACAATCCTCTTCGGTTTTAACAACTTTGAATAATTTTGTCTCATCTGAAAATCTGATTACCTCACTCGTTATTCCCGTTTCCAGGTCATTTACAAATATGCTAAAAAGCAGCAGACCCAGCACAGATCCTTAGGGTACTACACTTGTCATCTTTCTCCATTGGAAAAATTGGCCATTTAACCCAAACCTCTGCTTTCTAGTTTATAACCAGTTCCTGATCCACAGTAGTACACTGCCTCCTATCCCATGATTTTTTAAATTTCACCAAGAGTTTCTCATAAGGGACCTTGTTAAAGGCTTTCTGAAAATCCAGATACACTATATCAACCAACTCACCTTTGTCTACCTGTTTATTCTCACCTCCAAAATAAAACATAACAGATTAGTTAGAAAAGACCTCCTTGGCTAAAGCCATGTTGGCCGTTTCCTATTAAGCCATGACTATCTACATGTTGAGTAATTTTGTTCTTTATAATGGTTTCTACCATTTTTCCAGGTACTACTGTCAGGCTCACTGGTCTGTAGTTTCCCAAATCACCCCTGGAACCCTTTTTAACAATTGGCGTTACATTGGCCATCCTCCAATCTTCAGGTATCACAGATGATTTTAATGATAGTTTACAGGTTACTAATAGTAAGTTTGCAATCTCATATTTCAGTTCTTTCAACACCCTCGGATGTATACCATTCGGTCCAGGTGATTTGCTACTCTTCAGTTTATCAAATAGTTGAAATACATCTTCCCAGTGTATTGGTATTTCTTTCAATTCTTCTGCTTTATCACCTTTAAATACCATTTCAGTCATGGGTAACATCCTTACATCTTCCTCAGTAAAGATCAAAGCAAAGAATTCATTCAGTCTCTCCGCTATGGCCTTGTCCTCTCTTAGTGCCCCTGTTACCCCTATCATCTAAAGGTCCAACTGACTCTCTCCCAGGCTTTTTGCTACAACATACTTGAAAGTTTTTTATTAGGCATTTTTGTTTAAACAGCAAGCTTCTTTTCAAATTCTCTGCCTGCCTTATCAATGCCTTGCATTTAACTTGCCAGGGCTTATGTTTCCAGTTTTCGTCATTTGGCTCCTTTTTCCATTTACTGAAAGATGGTTTTTTGGGAACAGCTTCTCTGACCTCACCTTTAAACCATGCAGGCAGTTTTTTGGACTTCCTTCTAATTTTCTTAAGGTGTGGAATGCAGCTGGTCTGGGCTTCCAAGATAGTCATGCTTGATGTAAATCTTTAACCTTTGCATCTGCTCCTTTTAGTTTTTTCTTAACTATTTTCCTCATTTTATCCAAGTCTCACTTTTGAATGGTAAAAGGTAGTACTGTGAGTTTCCTTGCCATCCTTCCTTCATTTATTAAATCAAATGTGATCATGCTATGACCATTATTGCCCAGTGGCCACAACACCCTTATATCTAGCACCAGATCTTGGTGTTCCACTAAAGACTAGGTCCAAAATGGCTTCCCCACTTGTTGGTTTATGAACCAGCTGCTCCAAGAAGCAGTCATTTATTTCATCTAGAAACTTTCTCCCCCTAGCATGTCCTACCATGACACTGACCCAAATGATCCCGGGGTAATTATTACTGTGCTATAACTTTTGTTAGCTTCCCTGATTCTTTGAGCATTTCATCATCCCTTTATTCATTCTGGCCAGGCAGTCGATAGTACACTCCCACTGCCATCGCTTTTTCCTTCCCCTTTTCACATGGAATTTCAATTCATAGAGATTCTATAGTGCATTTTGTTTCCTGCAAGATTTTAATCCTTTGTGACTCAATGCCCTCTAACAGAATGTAATCCCTCCACCAATTTGATCTGCTCTATCATCACGATATAGTTTGTACGTAGGTATCACAGTGTTCCACTGGATGTCCTCCTTCCACCATGTCTCAGAGGTACCAGTCATATCTAACCTTTCATTTAGTGCTATATATTCTCTCTCTCCCCCATCTTATTTTTTAGACTTCAAGCATTTGCATACAAGCATTTATAGGCTGTACTTTATTCATATTCGTCTGGTTATTGGTAGGCAGGGGTAATTTGGAATCTTTAAGCTCTACCTGCTCTGTAAAGGGGATATGGGCTACTTTTGTCTTTATTGGAACCTCTGTCGATATGCCCTGACTTATTTTGCTAGTATCCTTCAAGGATACATTGTTCCAAACCATACGCTCTTGGGTGACTATTGGCTTTCCCCTATTATCAAGTTTAAAAACTGCTCCATCTCCTTTTTAAAGGTTAATGCCAGAAGCCTGGTTCCATCCTAAGGTGGAGCCCATCCCTTTGGAAAAGCCCATCACCCTTTCCAGGATGTTGCACAATTGCTAACAAATCCAAAACCCTCTTCCTTGTACCATCATCTCATCCATGCATTGAGACTCCAGAGCTCTGCCTGCCTTTGGGGTCCTGCGAACAGGAAGCATTTTGGAGAATGCTACTCTGGAAATTGTGGATTTCAGCTTCCTACCTAAAAGCCTAAATTTGGCCACCAGAACCTCCTCTACCACACTTTCCTATGTCATTGGTAACATGTACCAAGACAGAAGACTCCTCCCCAGCACTATCTAAGACCTTGTCTAGGTGGCACGTGAGGTCTGCTACTTTTGACTTTTGCACCAGGCAGGCATGTTACCAGTTGATCCTCACATCCACCAGACACCCAGCTATCTACGAGATGTGACAAAAAAGAAAGACTGTCCCATAACTGTTTTATTACAAAATCTATAGAGAAATTATGCATTGTCCCCTTCAAAGTAATCTCCCCCAGAGTTAATGCACTTCTGCATTCACTTCTGCCACGTATGAAAGCACTCAGTTAATTCTTCCTCCTTGAGGTCCCTCAGCTCCCTCGTCACAGTGGCCTTGATCTCTTCTACAGAAGTGAAATGAGTTCCTTTGAGCACAGTCTTCAGTCTGGGAAAGAGCCAGAAGTCACATGGTGCGAGATCTGGGGAATAAGGAGGGTGATCGAGAGCTGTGATTGGTTTGTTGGCCAAGAACTGACTCACACTGAGTGCAGTGTGTGCCGGCACGTTGTCATGGTGGAGCAGCCATGACTTGTCTCTCCACAGAGCCCGCCTGCTGCACTGAACTCAGTCATGGAGGCAATTGAGGACCTGCTGGTAGAAGTGCTGGTTGACTGTCTGACCCTCAAGCACAAATTCATGATGGACCACTCCCTTCTGGTCGAAGAATGCGATCAGAATGACCTTGATCTTTGATTTGGACATGCGCACCTTCTTGGGTCTGGGTGACATTCGAGTCTTCTACTGCAGGCTCTGTCTCTTGCTTTCAGGGTCATACCGGAAGACCCAAGTCTCATCTCCTGTGATGACTCTGCCAATGAACTCTGGATCTTCTCTGATCTTCTTTAGCAAATCTCGACAAACAATGACCTGGTGCTCCTTCTGGTCGTCTGATAAAAGCTTGGGCACCATCGGCGCACACCTTCCGCATCCCCAGCTCCTACACCAAGATGGTCCGCACTGACTCCCTGTTCAGGCTGAGCTCCTCAGCTATCATCCGCACCAATCTGCAATCACACTGCACCAGCTGGTTCACTCTGTCAATGTTCTTAACCGTCTGTGTCGTGGAGGGCCGTCCTGACTTGTGGTCAACCTCCACCTCCTCGCGGCCAGTCTTGAAGCATTTGTGCCACTCAAAGACTCACGGCCTTTACATTGCATCTTCTCCATAAGCCTTTTGGAGAAGTTGGAGACACTCAGTTGGGCCCTTCTCCAACTTAACCAGAGATTTCAAGTTGATTCTTTGCTCCATATTTCTGCCACCTCCAGTTGTGTGACAAAGCAATGGAGCAGTGTGCTACAAAAAAACAAACAAACCTGAAAAAGAAAAACAGAGAGAGATGAAAAATATAGCAGAATAGTGGCGAGATGTTGCACAACAGAGTGACATAAGCAGTTAGCCAATTAGCATTGAGTCATGGGCGTGGCTGCCTCAGTCGCGTTTCTTTGTCACACCTCGTACATGCCTTATGATCTAATCACCAACTATAATGGCTGTCCTAACCCTTCCCTCATGGGCACATGGCCCTGGAGAAACCTCCTTGGTGCGAGAGGGTTTTACATCATCTGGGAGGACAGTTCCTAGCTACAGGATCACTTCTTGCCATGCCAGAGTGATGCTCTCCTGTCACTTGACCTCTCCCCTCCATGGCAACAGGGATGCTGCCAAACTGGAGGTGGGACTTCAGTACTACATCCCTGTAGGTCTCGTCTATGTACCTCTGTCTTCCTTATGTCCTCCAAGTTTGCTACTCTAGCCTCCAGAGATTGGACTCGTTCCCTGAGAGCAAAGAGCTCCTTGCACCTAGTGCACACTTAAGACCCCTCACCAACTGAGAGAAAAATCATACATGTGACACTCAATGCAAAAGACTGGAAAGTCCTCATCTCGCTGCTGGACTGCTGTCTGCATCTCAGTTTTAAGGTTGTGTTTAGATATATTTAAGTTGTTTACTTAGGGGATACTTATACTAATAAAACTATACCTAATACGTTTAATGTACTTTGTTCACCTCAACATTAATTAATTTCAGGTCCTTAATGTATGCCTGAGGATCAACAGTTGCACCCAAGTGTGAATATGGGCACCTCCTTCCCTTTAAGAGGTTTAAGCATCTATAAAGCTATGATTATCCCAGAGTTGGGTGGCAGTCAGGGAGGGAAGGAGGGAACGTTGGCTGCTACACAGTGCCCTGTCCTGTGCTTTTAAAGTAATGGCTTACCAATTTCCTGGGTGATTCACACAACCCTTGGTTTGATAGAAGGGGCCTTTTAAAATTGCCCCTTTGATCTGTCACTTGCCTTTAACATCTATTTAAGGCAACTTCACAGATCTTTTGCCTCCTAATTGGAAGGGCTCTTTGTAAAGGTCACTAGAAACAAGTTTATTTTTCTTTCTTCTCAGAGACTATTCTACTTGTATGCTAAGTTATTATTCCTATTTAAGTAAAAAAGCTCTCTAGAAACGAATTTATTTCAAAATGTATTTACTCTTATTTTATGTTCAATGCTAAGCTATACTCTGCTTTGACTTAAATACAAGGCTCACTGGTGGTACTAAGACTTGACTGACTTAGCAAAAACACTGAATTCTAAAATACACAGATTTATCAGCTTTAACCCCAAGAAGTCCCTTTTACACCAATATTTAGAGTTTATTCTAAAAGATTATACTCACAAGTATAAATCTTCTTCCAGTTATAGCAGTCCATTTTGGTAGTCCTTCAATACTCAACATGAAATACTTGATTTTGTCAAAGCTGAACATGGTTCACATACACTAAAGTTTCTGAACATATTACAGTAGCACTGTAGGCTTAACTATAATTGCCCTATATTGACTGTACCTTCAATTGATAATGAAACCAGCGTGGCTGTCCCATTTCCCACAGTGCTGTTGGCCAACATGTCAAAATGAGATTTTACTGCTTGTGTCATATTCCCCCTTTCAGGTTTCAATTGAATCCAAAATGATAGCACCATGTTTAATGCTTTTGGCCTACAGGAAAATCAAAAGTATTGCACAATGTTAAAAGACAACAAATAAAACTACTTAAAGAAGAGAAAACGTATTTCAGTGAAGATTAACAAACCATGTGGAAGAGATACAATGTGTATCCTATCAATTTTTTTTTTTTTACACTAAACAACTGTATATGAAAAAAAACATCACTTATCAGGAGATTTTCTGTTATAGTAATTGTACTGCTGTGAAGCCTGGTTAATAAGATACTTCAGAGACAGAAAGCATCCACCTAGCCAAGATGCACTCTTAGGGGTATGTTTACTAAATGGCAGTAGCGGCTTGTGTGTGATATTGGGGCCGCGGCTCCAATATCGCATGGAAGCCACTATCGCCATTTAGTAAACATACCCCTTAGTTTAAACATGTAGACCTTTCTTGGACCACGTCAGTCACCATCCGCCTCAGCCTTTTTCTTTGTACAAACTGCATAGTTGCATTGATTTATTAAATGTGATATAGGGCATATGAAACATAATTGATAACAAACCACAATATATAACTAAAGCAAGTGGTATGGTTTAACTGCATATTGTTCAAATTACTCCGACAATTATTTTC